>CM066036.1:77502327-78932510 GCA_033557465.1 Ichthyophis bannanicus
TCCATAAAGGTATTTAATGTATCACCTACCTGGGGGCTTTCACCTACCTGGGGGCTTTCTTCACCCATCCCCAATGAATCTAGTTTAAAGCCCTCTTCATGTCGACCACCCCTCAGATGCGCCCCCATTTGCATGATACCCATTCCCTTGGTGCATCCAGACATCGATGTTGACACACCAGCACACCCTGGACACTTTCCAGGTGGAGGAGACATCACTCTATATCCTCAAGTGTGAGCAGCCACAGTTGGAGCTCATCAAGCTCTGCACAGAGCCAGTGCCTCTATAGATTGTCATGCAGGTGGAGTCACCACCCATATCACCAACACCATGGGGGGGTACCTTTCCTCATGCAGTAGTTCTGCAACTTCCAGAAGGGGACGACCTCCTCTGATGCAGTCCACCAACAGCCTGCATCAGAGTGATGGCCACGCACCAAGATTCCACCAGCACATTCAATGGATAGCACCCAGCCCATGCAGTCACAGCAACCTATACCACCGAGCACATCTGGGGCAACTCTGAAGGAGTCACCAGGGCCCATGGCAACAGAGGCATCAGGTGAGACAAGTTCCATTAGTACTCCTGCTGTTCCCCTGGTGAGTGCCTCAATTGCCTAGCCCGCCCCTAAGGCACCAGCCCCTAAATCCTCACACAAATTGAAAAAGTGGCACAGGTCATCACAATCATCTTCTTCCTCCAGTTCCTCGTCTTCATCATCTTCCTCCTTCTCTTACTCCCTCAAGGCCTAGAGAACCAGGACTGTCAGCACTCATGCCGCCCTGCCGCTAAGTGTTACAGAATTGTGGGAGCCTGTCTTGCAGTTGCTCAGGAAAAAGGTCATCCAGAGGGAATACTTTGACATTTTCAAGCTTCTGGAAGGCTAAGATGGGTGATCTGTTGTACCCAGTAGAGCGTAACATCCTGCGTAACATCCTCAACTAGTTTTTGTTGTTGTCTGCGTTTATGGTAGGTTTGTGTTTGTGTTCTCACATTATTTTTTTAGCTGGTTTTTTTTGGAGTAGTAGAAGGAATTTTTTTGTAATGTTGGCTTTTTGGTTTTGTTTTCAGGTAAGTCGCTCATTTTATTTAATGCTGGTGTTTGGCTATTCCCTGAAGAAACTTCTGTTGGAGTGAAATGCTGATGGTGCAAGGATTTACCTTGGTGTTTATTTATTTATTTAACAGGTTTTATATACCACTTTATCATTTCAATCAAAGTGGTTTACATTGAAACTTGAACTTGGTAATGTACATTAAATAGGGACATTGATAACTTGGATTTTTCTGAGGCAATGGAGGGTTAAGTGACTTGCCCAAGGTCACAGAGTGCTAGCGAGAACTGAACCCTGATCTGTGTTCCTAAACCAATTTTCTTAACCATTAGGCTACTCCTAATAGCCTGATTGAAGATATGATGTTACAGCCTGTTTGAAGTGGTCTGAGTCATACCTGAGCTGTACTAGAGAGATGAGAAGTATCTCAATTGAATGTTGCCACTAGAATTAGAAGTGGTTTCAAGCGAGTTGCGAGTGGATGCACCAGCTTGGAGATGATTTCATCCTTGGATTGAAGATTAGGTTTAAAAAGAAATTTCCTCAAAGATTTTTGGAGTGTGTGCTTTTATTTTGTGTGGGATTTGCTAATTCTAGTGTCATGTGAGCCCTTTGAGGACAGGGAAATGCATACTGTACCTGAATGTAACTCACCTTGATCTTCTCCTGGAAAGGCATGAGCTAAATACTTATAGTAAAATTTAAAAAAAAAATCTGCATAAGAGGAAAGAAAGGATAGATTTAATTCCATACCTTGAAAAGTTCTCACTGTTCTACTAACCTGTAACTATATCAAGCCTTTCACAGAAATCAGCCTATGAATTGATTATTTGCAAACTATGACTCTTTTTATTGAACCAATATAAAAATCATCCAAAGATGTTATAAATAGTACATGGACTATAGAGAGTATGTTGTTCTCTTCTATAGATTGACAAGGTCTGAAATAATGACTAATGCTAGTGCTCTATGTTAAATATTATCCTCCAGGAACTTGTCCAAACATTTTTTTTCACTGGTTTTATAAAAGGTTTGGAAAAATTCCTGGAGGAAAAGTCCATACTTTTTCACACAAGAATTCTTACAGCTGAGTCTTTTTGTCGAACAGATGACCAAAATGAATCCTTCTTGTCTGAATTATTTAGTTTTTGAAGTTATTTGTCTCTCTTTATAGGATTTACATGAGATCCAATCATGTTTTCCACTCAACGCATAATCAAACTCTGGAATTTGTCACTGGAGGATGTAGTAAAACCTGTTAGTGTAGCTGGGTTAAAAGAGGTTTGGACAAGTTCCTAGAGGAAAAATCCATAAAGCAATATTAATGAGGAACAGAGAAATCCACTGCTTACCCTGGGATAAGCAACATGGAATCTGTGTATCTTTTGGGAACCTGACCTGGATTGGCCACTGTTGGAAACAGGATCCTGGGCTTTATGGACCTTGGTCTGACCCAGTATGGCATGTCTTATGTTCTTTTGTTGAATTCTCTATGAATAAACACAATACATAACACTCGTCATT
The DNA here is from genome assembly GCA_033557465.1 of Ichthyophis bannanicus. Taxonomy (NCBI): domain Eukaryota; kingdom Metazoa; phylum Chordata; class Amphibia; order Gymnophiona; family Ichthyophiidae; genus Ichthyophis; species Ichthyophis bannanicus. Next base: position 77,504,907 of record CM066036.1, read on the forward strand.
ATAGGGCAGTGGTTCTCCACTCAGTCGTCGGGATACACCTAGCCAATGGAGGCAGTGCATGCAAATCCATCTCATGCATATTCATTCTGGTTCTACTAAAAACCCAATTGGTTAGGTGTGTCCTGGGGAGTGGTTTGAGAACCCCTGATCTAGGGGATATATCTGACAATGTGCGGGAAAATGCATCATTCATCCAAGCCATGAATCAGTTCATAAAAGAATTGATTGAGAGCATAAGCAGGATAGAGTGTTCTGGTTCCAAAAGGGTGACCTTAATCTCTACCCCTATTTACCCTCAACCTATAACAGGGATTCTCAACCCAGTCCTCAAGACACAACTTGCCAGTCAATTTTTCAGGATAATTACAAAAGATATACATGAAAGAGATTTGCATTCAGTGGAGACAGTGCTTACAAATTTATCTGTTGTCCATTCATTGTGGTTATCCTGAAAACCTGACTGGCTAGATGCCCTGGGTTGAGAATCCCTGCCCTAGATTGATTAGTAGCCTAGGGCATTACCTACTGTATTAGGTAACATATAGTAACATAGTAAATGACGGCAGATAAAGACCAGTATGGTTCATCTAGTCTGCCCAGCAAGGTGGCAAGAGTAGGTGCACCTGCCGCTCCGTGCAGGTCACCCGTCCCCATGTATTTGTTTAGGGGTGAACCCACCGCTCCGTGCCGGGCACCCCTGTTTGTTGAGAAATTAGATAGTTAAGTTTATTTTGATTTTATCCTGTTGCTACAGATGGATCCACTGTGTCTGTCCACTGTGTCTGTCCCAAAGAAGATCTACTATAAACGTAGACTACTAAAACAGCTATATCCACTCCTCCACCCTAATGACTTCAAATCCGTACTCAACGCTATTGTCACCCCCCACTTTGACTATGCCAACTCTCTACTCCAAGGATTGCCAAAAACAGACATTAAGACTACTACAGATCGTCCAACACATTGCAGCTAAGATCACAACAAATACCAATCCCATAGATCACATCACACCAATCTTGTACAACATCCACTGGCTCCCAATACTGGACCCAATACAAAATTATCATAACTACCTTTAAATTAATTAATAACATCTCCCCATCCTATCTCTCATCCAGGCCCGTACCTAGCCCTGTGTGAGCGGTGCGGCTGCACAGGGCACAAAGGCTTAAGGGGCGCATTTTACCCATCTTCCGTTGCCTGCTGCCGTCACTTTTTCTTCTCTCAGCGGCGGCAGGCAATGGCAGGACTGCTAAAATGCACGCCTTAAGCCTTCCGCCGGCATGCTAAGCAGATCTTTCCCCCCGAGGGAAAGATCTGCTTAGCATGCCGGCGACTTGCACATCGGGCGCGCCTCTTCTCTCCCACCGTGGGGGGGGGGGGGGGCACACACCCGATGTGAAAGTCGCACAGGGCGCTATCTTCCCTCAGTATGGCCCTGCTCTCATCACTCATCACTAGCGAAAAGAACACATGCTCTCAAAGGGACTGCAGCAAAAACAAACTTACAACAACTACAGACTTCAGAAAAGCCAAGAAAACCACTAACAACAGGGCATTTTCCTACTGTGCTTCCACCCTCTGGAATAAGAGGAATGGAGTGGAGGAGTGGCCTAGTGGTTGGGGCAAGGTACTTCGGGCCGGAAGGTCAGGGGTTCAAATCCCACTAGAGGACAGCAACCTTGGGCTGGAAGGACTGGGGTTTCTAGTCCCACAGGTGCTCCTTGTGGTCTTGGGCAAGCCACTTAACCCTCCATAGCCCATGTTCCCTGTAAAATAGTTCTCTGTGTGCTGTGCTTTCCTGTCTAATCAGTGTGTTTATACCTCAAAAATTTCCTGTCATGATTTGACAATTTCCAATCTGTAATCAAAACTGCTGCTGATCGCTGGAAGTAGCAGTATACAAAATGTATACTAAATAAAATAAAATAAATAAATAAGCTGCTGGATTGCCTAAGAACCATAAAGGTCTATCCAGCTTCAGGAAAAATCTAAAAACCTATCTATTTACACAAAACTATGGTTCAATAACATAACTAATGCCCACAATTTAGCACTCAAATGCCTCAAATCAGTATCCCGCTAGCAATTACCTCAACAACACAAGAACACGTTGTACATAGTTAACACAAGAACACCTTATATATAGTTATCTAAGTTCTGTTAATGTTATTGTACATAGTTTTACTCTTCCATGTAAACTGAATTGTACTACGCTGTACTGTTCACATTGTTCACACTGTTCATTGTAAACCACTATTGATCTGTAGAAAATTGCGGTAAAAAAATGTTAATAAAATAAATAAATAAATAAAATAATGCCATTTTGAATTCTGTCACTGTATTTGCCCCCACTACTTCCATTGGGAGGGCATTCCAAGCATCTACCACCCTTTCAGTGAAACAGTATTTCCTGACATTGACTTTCAATTTACCCACTTGCAGCTTCATGTTATGCCCTTTAGTTTTACAGCTTCCCCATCTTTGGAAGAGGTTTGTTTGTTTGTTAATACTCTTTAAGTATTTAAAGGTCTGAATCATATCTCCCCTATCCCTCCTCTCCTCCAGAGTGTACATATTTAGGTTTTCAAGTCTCTTCTCATACGTCTCCTGATACAGGCTCCAAATCATTTTGGTCGACTTCCTCTGAACTCTTTCAGGTCTTTTATATCCTTCGCGAGATATGGTCTCTAAAACAGAACACAGTATTCCAAGCGAGGCCTCACCATTGACTTATACAGTGTCATTAGTACCTCTTCCTTTCTGTTGGTAATTCCTCTTTGTATGCAAGCCTACATTTATACCCTATTTTACCTGTTATACCTGCTTAATGCATACCCAAGTTTAATTTTCCTGTTTAATGTATACCCAAGTTATTATACCTGTTTCACTGTAAGCACAAATTGAGATGTGCAACTCTTATGTTCATTGTAAACCGCACTGATGTCGAATAGCGCGGTATAAAAGAGACTGCAAATAAATAAATAAATAAATAAAATCCTCCTGGCTTTTGCCACTGCCTTGTCGCACTGTTTTGCCACCTTGAGATCCTCAGAAATAATCACACCAAGGTCCTTCTCCTGGTCCGTGCACACCAACCTCTCGCCCCCTATCCCATACATTTCCCTTGGATTTCTGCTTCCCAGGTGCATGACACTGCACTTCTTCGCATTAAATCTTAACTGCCAAGCATTAGACCATTCTTCAAGCTTTTGTAGATCTTTCCTCATGTTCTCCACTCCCTCAGCGGAGTCCACTCTGTTGCAAATTTTCGTGACATCTGCAAAAAGACAGACTTCTCCATTCACCCTTCTGCAATATCACTCACAAATACATTGAACAGTACCAATCCCAGGACCGAACCCTGGGGCACACTACTAATCACCTTTCTTTCATCTGAGTGAGTTCCATTTACCATCACCTTCTGTCGTCTGTCATTGCTTCGGGTACAAACTTAGGAGTCTGTTTACTAAACAGCAATAGCAGTGATTGTGTGAAATTGGAGCCACAGTCCTGTTTTATTCAATGGGACTGCAGCACAGATTTTGCGCTGTCACAGTTTCTTACTGCATTGTACAAATTAATGTTCATTGTAAACTGCACTGATTCATAAGAGCGCAGGATAAAAGAAAGAATTAAATAAATAAATAAACAGACCCCTTAGATTGTAAGCCCTTCCTGCACAGGAAAATACTTGCTTTACCTGAATGTAACTGTCTTTGAACTTCTGAGAAAAGGCACGAGCTTTGCTAAATCCATTTCTCCTTCCCATCCCTCTATTGAGATGGCATAAACTAAAGAAAATGTCCTGTTTTCTGGATTGGATCTGAAAATAAATGATAGAAACAATGTAAGTGGTGTTTTTTTGTCAATAGGCTGTAATTTTAGCTGCCAAGAAGGTGTACTATGCTAAACACCTCTCTGATCTGAAGCAATACTCTAGACAGATTTTTTAGACAATCAAAGGGGCTGTTGGAGATTGCATATATTGGTTATGGTTTACCAGACCCCCCCCCCCTCAGTTGGACTGTGATTTTTTGGCTCAGTATTTTCATAAGATAGTGGCCCTTAGGAATAAATTGGATCCTGTTGGCTTGTGGGATAATCAGATTGAACTTCTCCCTGGATCAGGTAGTACAGATTTGATTGAATTTCAGGAGGTACCATTAGAGACTACTGAAATATTGGTGGCTTCAGTTCAGCCTATCTATTCTGTACTGGATAGCTGTCCCTCTAGTATGCTTGGGCTAGCTAAGGGTGAGATAGCTGTCCTAGTGCATTCTTTAATTAATTCTTTAATGCAAGGGATTTTTCCACAGAAACTGACGTGTCATCTATTTGCTTATTATTGAAAAATCTTCATTGGATCTGCCAAAAAGCCAGAAAATTTTAGACCAGCTTCTAATTTGGCTTTCCTGACTAAGGTTATAAAAAAAGCTGTTTTGCTTTAGTTCCAAGAATTTATAGCAGGAAAGTGGGGGATTTCATGAGTGGCAATCGGGTTTCAGGCAACACTATAGTACAGAAACTGTCTTACTGTCAATATATGATAATTTGTTGGCCTACCTATATAGGGGCGATGATTCTTTACTAATTTTATTAGAACTTACTGCAGCTTTTGATACTGTAGAATGCTCATGTTATGCTACTGCATTGGCTGGCCTCATTAAGGGTAGAGGTAAACCCTTAGCATGGAAGCAGTCTTTTCTCTCAAAAATGATTTAATATTTGGAGACTGGGGCAAATACCTCTAGGTTCCATGCCTTACCTTTTGGAATTCCATAGGGCGCTCTGTTGTCTCCTTTGCTTTTCAATGTTTACATACGGCCATTGTTTTCCTTTGACTGCCAATCATGAAGTGCATCTTCAAATGTTTGTTGAAGACGTCCAGTTTTCCGTTCTCTTGGGGAAAGCTCAGGCTGATCAATTAGCCAAGTTCAGTCATTTTATTTATTTACTTATTTTACATTTTTTTCTATACTGTCTTTCTTCTATCCAAGGCGGTTTACATAGAACTTAACAGATGTAATAGTGCCTGAGCGACTGCTTTTATAGAGAACAAGAACATTCCATTAAATACGAACTAGTAGCAAAGGTCCCACCACTATAAACAGTAAGACCAATGAAAACTGAAGAGGAAACACAGGAGATTAGGAAGACATTTTTTCAGTTATGTCTTAGAGCCCTATCATTGGGTATGACATTCTTTTTGAAATATCCTAGGAGATGTATTGTTAAATTTCAGGGTAAAGATCATGTTTTTGTAGAATCTATTTATTTCAAGCTATTAGAACATACAGTAAGACTATAAGATATATCATATTAGGTATGGCTAAAGGTCCATGAAGCCCAGTATCCTGTTTACAATAGTGGTAAATCCAGGTTACAAGTGCCTGTCAGGTCCTAAAAAGGTAGACAAATTCCACGCTGTTTATCCCAGGGGTAAGCAGTGGATTTCCCAAACCACTTTCATAATGATTAATGAACTTTTCCTCCAAGAACTTGTCCAAACCTCTTTTAAACCCAGCTACACTAACAAAATTTACTACATCCTACGATAAAGAATTCCAGAGTTTGATTACGTATTGAGTGAAATTTTTTTTTCCGATTAGTTTTAATGTGCTACATTATAGTTTCATTGCGGGCCCCCTAGTCTTTCTACTTTTTGAAGAAGTAAACAACCAATTTAACTGTTTCACTCCATTCCTTATTTTATAGACCTCTATATCTCCCCTCAGCTATCTCTTTTCTAAGCTGAAGAGCCCTAACCTTTTAAGCCTTTCCTTGTAGGGATATCCTTCCATCCCCTTTATCATTTTGGCTGCTTTTCTCTGTACCTTTTCTAATTCCACTATGGGGTATGTTTACTAAAGTGCGGTAAACGTGAATAACGCGCGTTGTACAACGTTAACGATCGTAAGTGCAGTATAACGCGCGTAATCACGCGCCAATGACCGTTAACGTCATACTACGCGCGTTAACCGTAGTTAACGATCCTAAAGCCCCGCGGCGCGTTAAAACAGCGCAGAAGGTGGAGAGTGGGCGGAGAGAAGGGGTCAAGGGGAGGAGAGTGGGTGGGGAGAGGCTCCCCTCACACTACCGCGCTGAATTTCAGAGCTCAATGCCAACGCGAATGAAAACCTGTCGTTAAAGGCATATTAAAGGGAAGAGAAACCATTTCCGTCAGCAATGTACAGCAAAACCGGGGAAACCTACAAAACGTGAGCAGTGTGATACATGTGCACAGAACAAAATTTCAAATAAAACTTTAAAATGACCACAAGAAACAGTGTAAAAATTATAATTCAGCTGGGCAACAGTGATAGCAATGGGCAACAATAAAAAACACTCCCAGGAAAAGCTCCAAAAAAAAGAAATGATGTTTGGAAGGGTCTACGCTCCGTAGACCCTTTCAAAAAGCATTTCATTTTAAGGTCTGTTGCCAGTATTGGGCTGCCAATGTGCATAATGAGGAGCAAGGTACCATGGGTATAGGCCGGACAGGGTGGCCTGGCCAGGGTGCATCTGCACAGGGCATAGGGCAGTGACAGGCACATTTTAGTGCCCGGCCACCACCTATACAGACAGGGTGACCTCAGTATGTCCTGCTGAGAGATCACTCTCACCCTGACTGTGCAGTGACCACAGAATGGCTAGGCACCCCCATAGTGCTATCTAGTATTTCTCTCATGTGATAGATATGGGTTGCCTTTTGGGGCCCAGTCACTGATTTATCTGCTTGTTGTGTATGCTGACATCCCAGTTCTGGGTGCAGGCATCTCCACTGGGCACTAGCAGACTGTTTGCAGCTGGTATGTGTTGTGATGGAGTGGCTTGCACCAGGGAAATATCAGATGGTGGTGGGGTGCAGCATACCATATCCAGGCCTAATGTCTGTCTGCTATTGTGGTATGGATGTGTACAGAGCTGCATTGACTGCCCTGTGGGCTGTCTGTTCCTCAGCAGGATGGGGGTTGATGTTCCCCTCTATTGCCACCTTTGCAGGGAGGTAGATTGTGGATATTTGATGGGAGACCCTGTTTGCCGCCCTGGGGGAGGGGCCACCTAGGGGGTCCATGGGGGCTACACCTGACTGAGAAACAGACAGAGATGTCCAAGGTGTTTCTGCAGAAACTACTTATCTCACACATTAACACTGCTTTGGACCTGGTGCTTGGCGACTCACTGCACCCTCAGGGTGAGCACAGTACCTGCACAATGTGACGGTGTGTAGCTACTCTGTGCCGGTACAACACATGGTCAGTACCCCCTACCAGGCCGAGGTGCTGTGGGGGTGCACATGGTCACTTCCCCCTACCAGGCCAAGGTGCTGTGGGTGTGCATTCCCCATCTTGTGTTTATCTGTGGACAGCTGATTTGCATGTGCAGTGCATCATGGGTGTGACTGGCACAATCCAACCCTGGGAAAATCAAGCGCCTGCTCACAGGCTCTGATAACCCATAGGCCATCACACGTACATCTGTTAGCATAATGCATAGGTGCAGGACACCCTAAAGTGTCTGTAATATAAGGTGCCCAAGCTGGTAAAAACACACGTACCCACGCACGATTGTACGCACACACCAACGCACGTAGCTACGCCCGTAGCCACGCACGCAGCAACGTACATTGCTACGCACACTGCGAGGGTGTGTTTCTGTAACCACTACTCAACGTAAAGAAAAACATGCCTCCTCATTCCCTATGTAATGTACACGGCGATGCCTGGGCCAGCATTCTGCGTTAGGCACACTGGGGACTCAAACCCATGCTGCTTGTAACAGCAGTCAGTACACTAACCATTGTGCTACAGCTCTGTTTCAGTGATTTGTGTCTGTACGCCTTCATACGATTAATGCGCAATAACGCACCACGGCGCCCTGTAACGCTCGTTAGGTTTTGGAACGCGCGTTAGTGGTTACGATGTCCCGCCCATGTCCTTTTTTGGCTTTCCTTTCACTAACGTGGCTCCTAACGCGATTTGCACTAACGCAGTTTAGTAAACATACCCCTATATCCTTTTTCAGATACGGAGACCAGAACTGCATGAACTTCTGTGACATGGTATCTTGCACAGCCCATCAAGGTTCTTTTATTTTATTTTTTTTACTTATACAAATTCAAAAATAAAAACAAACATAACATCTTGAAAGGAAAACAGCGAGTAAAGGCAATGTAAAAATTAAAAATGTAGAAAAAATAAAAAAATAAGGAAATATACATTCATCCATCACCCTGACTGAGCAGCCCACTACAGATAGGAGAGAGAGAGCATCAGAAAAAGGAAAAATGAGTTACCATAGTAAAAGGGAGCCCTAAATGCAGAGAACAAAAATCATAGCAGACTATGTACCCTGGGCTACTGGCAATCTGACTGATGTAAATTAATGAATGATAATAGTTGGGCAGGCTCATAGAAAACATAGTTTACAGACCTCAATTTAATCAGATATTTACACAGGAATTTTTAAGAAAAATAAGCCTCCCAGTTGGGTAATAGCTGGCTTAAGCACCACTTCTACATCTCTCTGGAGAGATCAGGAAATATATGAACATTGAGGCCTTTGAAAACCACGTTACACTTTTTGAAATACATTTTCAATGTCCATTCCCAATCAGAGGACAAGGCGAAAGTAACTAACAATGTAGCAGGAATAATCTAGTGATCATCACAACGTTCCAAGAGAGCTGAGACTTCTAAGGTATCCATCTCTTGCCCGGATGCCCCTTGAGGAGTTCCTGGAGACTTCTTACCAACAGGGGGATGTGATTCCATTGGAATTCCAAGGACATCTGTCAAATAGTTCTTGAACAAGTCTCTTGGTGAGATTAAGGGGGCCCTTTGGAAAATTCAATAACCTCAGATTTAATAATCTAGTGGCATTCTCCAGATTTTCCAGTTTATAGCAAACAAATGATAAATCTTTCAGGATGCCCTCTGTACAAGTCCCCATAGCTTCTGTTTTCCTTTACAAAGTAGTAACAGCATTTTGAACCACAGACAATTCTTCAGCATTCTTATAAATAAACTTGAACTTGAGTCTGTAGATCTTGAACCTGAGGAATCAAAGCCTCGCTGAGACAGGAAATGGCATCCCAAATCACTTCCAAAGACATTTTTTCTGGTCTAGGCAGATGGATCCCAGAAGAAGCAGAAAGGGAACTCAAGGTACCTATTCTAATCATGGAAAGATTAGAATGTGTCCCTCCAGAGACTCCGGAGCCTACAACAAGGGCCCCTCCACCTCTTCCATGGCTACCGTTTGTTGTACCTGTGGCACAACTCCAGTCCCTGTGATCTCAGAAGAGGACTGCTCGCCTTCTGAAAGCCTCTCCAAAGCAATCACTGGTGTTGCAGGAAGCCCCAACTTCTCTGACATTAAGGTAGCCAGTGGCATTGGGGGAATTTGCAACTCTGGGGAAAGAGAAGTTACTTCCCCCTCACTCAATACCATGTCATCTGGCTTTAGCGTCCACACTGGAGTTCACACACTGCATGCTCAGTCTGGCGAAGAAGGACTCAAGTATCAGCTGAGAAGCAAGAGCAGAGGGGATCTAGCAGCATAACAAAGGTGTGCTTAGGAGCCGCTTTCCTCTTCTTCTTGCCCATATTCGCTGGAAACACCAAGAGAGATCACCTGGACTCCACCATTATAAGTAGCTCCTCCTCCTCAGCCCATCAAGGTTATGACTACTTGAGGATAAAAGAGAAGGAGAGAAACAGCAAGTTCTATTAAGTGTAAAAATAGGACAGGTGCTTATTGGTTGCCTAAGTTGTATTTGATGGGAGATGATTAAGCATAGAGCTGCTATAAAGGGAGCTCAATCATAGAAGTATCGAGAAACATCCATGTGGAGGATATTTTTTTACAAGTTGCCTAGGTAAGAAGTGCCAGTTGGTGCCTCTTTTGGGACTATTTTATAAAGCCCCAGAGTCACTTATGAGCTTAATAAATAGCCCCAGAGCCTGCAGAAATTGCAACTAAAATGTAACCACAAAGATTTACACCTGCTTGGGAATACATGTAAAGTCCATAAGTGAAGTATGTGCATATGTGCGCATTTCATTTATTAATTTATCGAGTTTTATATACCACCTGTTCCTTTAATCAAAGTGGTTTACAATATAAGGTAATACATATAAGGTGTGTGTGGGGTGCTAGTATACAGGGGAGCAGGGGGGTTTATGGGCTTTGGGTGAGTCCATAGTGTTCTTGGAAGAGAAATGTCTTGAGCATTTTCCGGAAGTCCTTAATGTTCATAGTTTGTGACACTGCCCATGCTCCGCCTAAACCACAACCCCAAAACTCCTAGACATGGGCCATGTAGAAATAGGTGCTGCCTTGTCACAGCCTGAAATTTTACCCTTTCTGCTGGCAAAGCAGGGTCTATCCATAGAAAAACCTTTGTAACATGACCTCCAAGGTATCCATGTATGGAGGAGGAGGAGGATCAGGAGAAGTATGACGAGAGTCAGGAGGAGCAAATACAAGGATTCTACTGTAGGTATAAAATGTCACCAGGAGTAGAGGAATCTTTACTCCCCCCCAGACAATCTCAGGGAGAGGTTCCAAACTCCCCCATGGACATGTGTGACTTAGGGAGAAGATGAATACAGGGATCACAAGTGCAGATTTCTGTACAAGCTTTGCCAAGTTAAGTAGTGGTAATCAGGACTGTTAGACATGAGATCTCTGTGTAAATCATTTTGTTATAGCAAAGTTAAGCTGGATCAAGCAATGTTTGCTTGATTGAGTTCGCCACTGTACAATTAGTACCTGTGTCCATAAATATTGCCCCCAACCACAGAAAAGAATCCTTAGCTTGGGTAGAGGCAAATATCCAGGAGGTAGCATGTGACTCAGTCCTGATATTGCTTGTTGGCTTGTCTTACTATAAAGGGAAGATGAGAATTGTCCTGACATAGAGGTTACATATTCTCAAAGTCATGTAGAAAGCTGCTGTGTCCATGTGTCAAGAGGAAGATATACTGTCAATCTGATCCTAGACTGTATTCCTAGACTAGACTGTGCCTAGAGTTGGCAGCTGCCTACAGATTTGCCTGACAGGGTGATCCAGTTCAGGATTTATCCCATTGCATGCTTGGGCTTGTAGTTTTGATTTCCCTATTGCATTTCCTAAGAAAAACAAGACTACAAGTCCCTGCATGCATGAGGTAAATCCCAGACCGGATTGGCATGTTGGGAAAATCTGAAGCCATTTGACAGCAGTAATTGTTTTCAGCCCCGAACTGTAAGGGTTTGCATTTTCACCTTAATTATTTATTCTGGTGTGCCTGCAGTACTTTAAGTCAGAAAATACCTACATTGAAGCTCTGCCTGTAAATAAGCATGTACTGAGACACCATTCTCAGAGTGACTTCTTACTGCAGCAGTTTCCAACATTATAATAGAAATACCAAGTTATCCAGTTCCAGGAGGGTCATTTTAGGCTAGTCTAGGATTTCTCATAACCCTCTCCTAACGTATTATGGGACCCGCTACTCTGATTTCTGCATACTGCAGTTCTTCTGAGGTTTTCCTCTGCTGGTATATGTATCTATTGCTGCATCTCAGTTTTTTCCAGGTGAATCAGACGCTTCAACATATATGTGATTATATCAGTTAGGCTTCTATTTTTTTCTTTCGGCTACTTCATTTTGATTTGATGAATATGGAACAGTCTAGCAATGCTCAATTCCATAAGATCCTAGGAAGCCTTTAACTTCCTTTCCAGTGAATTCACCTCATAGTGGTCACAAATTCCTGTAGTTTGTTCAGTGCTTCTTCCTTGATTTTCATGATATGCACGACTGGTTGCTTTGAGTAATCTTCTATAAAAATCACCATCTGCTTGTTCCTTCTGGACATGAGAACCCTCATTGAAGCACTTACCTCAATGTGTAGGAGGTCAAGTTGTGGTCTTTTTTCTGTTGTAATTTTTCTATGTTTCTATAAAGGAAAAAAGGGGACTGTTGTAGTTGTTGATATGGAAGGACAGACTAGATAGGCCATGTGGTCTTTTTCTGTCGTCATTTTTCTGTGTTGCTATGTTTACATCTCTAGCCTGGCTGAGCTTGGAAAGTACTGTCTTTGTGGCTTTAGCTGCGATACAGCAGTTACAGGTCATATTTACTGTGCAGGCTGCTAAGAACATAAGAACATAAGATATCCTACACTGGGTCAGACCAAGGTCCATCAAGCCCAGTATCCTGTTTCCAACAGTGGCCAATCCCAGTCACAAGTACCTGGCAGGTTCCCAAAAAGACACACAAGATACACAATGCTTGTATTGGGGCATGCAGTGGATTTCCTGGGTCCTCTTTAATAATGGTTTATGGACCTTTCCCCCAGGAACTTGTCCAAACCTTTTTAAAATCCAGTTACACTAAAAGCTTTTACTACATCCTCCGGTAACAAATTCCAGTGTTTGATTACGCATTGAGTGAAAAAATATTTTCTCTTAAATGGGTTACACTGTAGCTTCATTGCATGTTCCCTAGTCTTTCTATATTCTGATGATGTAAATCTATGTTTACCTGTTCCATTCCATTCATTAATTTATAGACTTCTATCATATCTCCCCTTAGCAGTCTCTTTTCCAGGTTGAACCTTTTTAGACTCTCCTCATAGGCAGCAGGCTACTGTGCTAGCCACTAGATACTTCCCTCTGCTAGGCTGCAGTGGAGGAGTAGTCTAATGGCTAGCACAGCAGCCTGGTGCCCAAGCAACCAGCATTCAATTCCCCCTGGCATGTCTTAGCTAAGTCACATTTACCTTCCATTGCTTCAAAAAATGGCCTAGTGGTTAGGGTAAATTGCCTCAGGCCAGGGATTCAAATCCCACTAGAGGACAGCAACCAAGGACTAGGATTTCCAGGCCCATAGGTGCTCCTTGTGACCTTGGGCAAGCCACTTATTCCTTTGTTGCCTCAGGTACAAAAAAACCCAGATTGTGAGCCCTTTGGGAACAAGGTAATATATATATAGTACACTACTTCAACCCAGTGAAAAGCAGTATCTAAGTATTGCTAAATTAAAAAAAAAAACGACTTCTGGTCACACCTTGCTAAGAAGAAAACCCAGGGACTGCTGGGCCACCAAGAATCAGCATTGGCTCAGTAGCACACATTGCTGTTTGCTGATAGGACTAAGTCTGCCTTCTGGTTCCTTCACAGTTGCTGGATGTCTGTGGCCCAAACATTAATGACACAGGTGTATGGAGTCATTATTTTGCCTCTGCAGTGAGTCTCACTGCTTGGATGATACAGTTTCTTATCTGCAAATGCATTGGCTAGGAGTTGTTTCTCTCTCTTGAATTGTACATTTATCAACCTGGAATTGGCTGGTCAGCTTCTTTGCTGCCAATTACTTAACAGATAAGAACTGTGGGCCTGACATTCCAAGGTAGTTATACAATTTACAGATCTATAAACCATGTAAATGCCCCTAAGTGGGATATTCAGGGACACTAACACGGTTAGTGCTGCTGAATATCCGCGAGTAGCTCTGCTGTATGCCCTGATGCTAACTGCTTAGCACTGGGGCATGTCGGGGGCATTCTGTGCCAGAGCACTGGTGGAGTTGATCACAAACTGCTCAACGGCAATATTGAGCTGCTGCTCGGTTTGCAATCTGCTATGAAAGCCAGGCGCAGGAAACTCTGACCTTTCACTGTGTATCGCTAACCGGGCAGCAGCTCATCTCGCTGCTGCCTGGTTAGTGATCAGGCTCTGTGGAGACCCCAGATATTGAATGCCACGGCTGGATATGACCCTGGCAGTGAATATCTGGGTTTAATGCTCAGCACCAGCGCCTATCTGCTATAATTGTGCTAGCCGCCGGCGCTGAATATCAGGCCTCTCTGACCAAACTAGAAACATGCCACATATTTTTCCCTGGTTTTCTCAGTGAAGATCTTTACCAATTACTTCTCCCATGATGCTGCTTCCGTAGATCTTTTCTTTGTTACTTAGGTCCAGCTGTCATGATTCATGTGACTCATAGGTCAAGAGTCGATGCACCACCTTGTGATAAGCTACCTTGCATTACTTTGGAGCATCCACTGCATTGTCCCGTGGCTGTGTCCAGGGGCGGCCCAAGGGGGGTGCGGGGCCATGTGCGGAGACTCGGTGCGGGCCCTCATTTGCATAAGGAAACTCATTTGCATAAATATTTGCATAATGTTACCTTACACTAACTTTTAGCAAACATGCCTCTTAATGAGTGTATGGATAAAGAAAGACTAAAAGATTTTTACATTACTATAATCCAGTGCCAACTGCCAGGCACATTAGGAACTACTACAAACACTGCCCATTTAGAACCCATAGCAAACCCGCCGTATCATAACAGCACTATCAGGACTCACAAAGCACAAGACCCTACCTATCAAAAGGCTACACTGAAAATATTAAACCAATACATTTCAGAGAATAACAATACATGACCTACTGGGGAAAGAGAACAAGTGGCAATGTCAAATAGGAATTACATAAACAGAATACCTCAGCTCAGTTACACATAAAGAACATAGACCATCATCAAACAAGGAATCACAATTTAGAAACAGGAAGACAATAATTAATCTGGGAACCCAAAAGCCCAACAACACTGTAGAAATAAAACTATAAATTAATTTCCTCTTGTACTAAACAAAGCGCAGACGTTATTGATGCACATTTCCCAGAGCTGGCATATTTCAGTTAATAAATTCAATAAAGAGATATTTTTCTATCTTTTGTGCATTTTTTTTCAGTTGCAATTGCTCCAGCCACTTTCTTCAGGTTTCTTTGTGTCTTCTGCTAACTCTCCATCGTCTGTTGTCCATTTGTCTTTTCTTCACGCTTCTAGTTTTTTTCCATTCTCTCTCTACATCTGCTTTAACATACTAATATTTCTCCTTTTGCTCTTTCCTCATTCCTATTTCATCCACTCAAATTTTACCCCTCCATCCTCAATCCCCACTTACTCTCCCAATATCCGGCCAATTGTAGATTTGTCTTCCCTCCCACACAAAATATTTTTTCACTCTCCCAGCTCTATCCCATTCTAATCCTCCCACAACATCAGCTCCCTTCAAGTTCCAACCCCACCCAGCATCCGCTCCCTTCTAGTCCACGCATCAGCCCATTTCCAGTCCTAGCACCCCATAAGCCCATTTCTAGTCCTATCCTAGCCCCACCATCAGCCCATTTCCAGTCCTAGCTCCCCCATCCGAGTCCCTCCATCAGCTCATTTCCAATCCCAGCCCCCCATCAGCCCATTTCTAGTCCTTTCCTAGCCCCACCATCAGCCCATGTCAAATCCTAGCTCCCCTCCATTCAGCCCATTTCCAATCCAAGCCCCCCCATGAGCCTACTTCCAGTTCTAACCCCTCCATGAGTCCATTTCAATCCAAGCCCCCCAACAGCCCATTTCCAGTCCTATCCTAGCCCTCCATCAGCCCATTTCCTGTCCTAGCCCCCCTCACTCAGCCCATTACCAGTCCTAGCTCCCCCATAGCCCATTACCAATCCTAAGCCCCCCACCCCATTACCAGTCCTAAGCCCCCATCACCCCATTTTGTCTTAGCCCCCCCATAGCCCATTACCAGTCCTAACCCCATCAGCCCATTTCCAGTCAGAGCCTCCCCACAGTCCATTCCAGTCCTAACCTGCCCATTAGCCCATTTCCAGTCCTAGCCCCCCCCCCATAGCCCACTACCAGTCCTAACCCCCCATCAGCCCATTTCCAGTCCTAGCCCCCCCTATAGCTCATTACCAGTCCTAACCCCCCATCAGCACATTTCCAGTCCTAGCCCCCCCATAGCCCATTACCAGTCCTACCCCCCCCTCACGCCCTTTTCCATCTTTTGCCCCCCCTCGCCCATTACCAGTCCTAGCCCCCCCATAGCCCATTACCAGTCCTAACCCCCATCCCCCATCAGCCCACTTCCAGTATTATTCCCCCCCGTAGCCCATTAGTAGTGCTAGCCCCTCATAGCCCATTACCAGTCCTAACCCCTCCCCCCATCAGCCCACTTCCAGTCTTAGTCCCCCCCATAGGTCATTAGGAGTCCGAACCCCCCCATAGCCCATTACCAGTCCTAACCCCCTCCCCCATCAGCCCACTTCCAGTCTTAGTCCCCCCCATAGCTCATTAGTAGTCTTTACCCCCCCATAGTCCATTACCAGTCCTAACCCCCTCCCCCCATCAGCCCACTTCCAGCCTTATTCCCCCCATAGCTCATTAGTAGTCCTAACCCCCCCATAGCCCATTACCAGTCCTAACCCCCTCCCCCCATAAGCCCACTTCCAGTCTTAGTCCCCCCGTAGCTCATTAGCCCATCAGCCCCGGTGGGATTAACAGAGCTGCGAGAGGTCAGAGAAGCTCTCGTGGCTCTGAAAGCCCGCGCTTTGGGAGGGACTCGGGAGCTGATGCTCGAGGAAGGTTCTGCCGGGCAGTCGGGGCCCCACGGCGTTGACGTTTGATTCTGCCGCTGCCACGGAGGCAGCAGCAGCAGCAGCTGGTATTTTTTTTAAAATGTACTTGGGTTAATGAATGTTTTTTGCGCAGGGCCCCCTGAAACGCGGGGCCCTGTGGAAAAAACATTCTTGCTCAATGGACGGGCCGTCCCTGGCTGTGTCATTGGTACTAACTCCAGCCCTTGGCCTGATTTGATTTGATTTATTGATACTTAATAGTTCGCTTCACACATAAGCAACAAAGTTGATTGCAATTAAAACATAAAACTATATAGGGCCTGATACTCAGCAGGGGCAGCTAGTGTGATTACAGCTGCTATCCATCACTGCTGAACTCTAGACTCAGATGTTCAACGCCGGGACCATATCTGGCTACCGACATTGAATATCAGGGTCAGCTGGATAGCCAGAAAGTTAACCAGGCAGTGGCAATAGTCGGCTGCTGCCTGGTTAGCTTCAGCGGTGAAGGTTAGTCCAGCCTTTGCTGTGCCTGACCTTCACCACTGAGGTATAAACAGGCAGCAGCTGACTATCGCCACTGCCTGCTTGTCCACAGCTGCTGCCTCTGCTCCACCTCCAGAAGGCCTAATGCTAGCCAGCTAGTTCAGCGCATGCAGCAGCAGCACCCACGGATGTTCGGCAGCACTAACGGTGTTAGTGTTGCTGAATATCCCATTCACCACCATTAACACGGTTAGCAAGTCCCGCTATCCACGTTTATCACTTCCAATATCAGGCCAATAATATTTTAATTTCAGTACAGTTTATTTGTAGTCTTGATATACCGCCTTACATAAAACTATATTAAGGTGGCTCACAAAAATAAAAAACAGAGTGTATATCAAGTGGTTAACATAGAATATTAAAAAACTATTAATCAATCAAGGGCAGGTGTACAAACACAAACTGAAAGATAGAGCACTACCAGACAAAACAACATAATGATAAGCAAACAGCACACTGAACAAAATACCAATAAAACATAATCTAGGAGCAAAACATAAAGGGCCCAATATTCGAAAGGCATTTACACAGTTTACAGCCCTATAAACCGTGTAAATGCCTTAAAGGCACTTCTCCTTACTTTCAAAGCCATCAACAAGATTTCCCCCTCCTCCCTCACTGCCCTCCTCGCCCACACCCCCAACAACAGATCAAGAAGGACAGTAGCTTCCAACACACTGATTATCCCCATGGAAACTACAAAATGTGCCAATCGACTAGGAACGGAGCCTTCGCTTTCTACGCCCCAAAGTGCTGGAACAACCTCCCACCCAACATCAGATCGATCAGAGATCTCACACAATTCAGGAAAGCCCTCAAGCATCATCTATTCCTACTACACTTCTCGCAACCTAACAGCTCCTCACCACCTCCCACACCCCAATTCACTCAAGTAGCGCCCCACACATCACATGCAAACTAGGACAAATCTAGTCCCACACCCAATTACTGGTTATGACCAATGATGTCAAGCAAAGTTGTATATAACAAATCTGTGATAATAATACTATAAATACTACCAGCTCTGTAAACTGTAACAACGGACATATGTGAATATATATATACTCTGACTTTGCACTGTAAATAACCAATTAGACTCAGACATAACATGCGGTTATATCTAAATGTAAATAGTCATCCTAGTTACAACTTATGATGGTCTAATATGTAAATAGTTCCCCCAGTTACAACTCCAAGTTACCGTTCCTGTTCAATGTAAGCACAAGGCAGATTTGCCCTGCCCTGTACAAGAATTATTGATTGTGAACCGCACTGATATCAAAGAGCGCGGTATAGAAAAGCTTTTAAATAAATAAATAAGCAAGCCCA
Source organism: Ichthyophis bannanicus (assembly GCA_033557465.1). Lineage (NCBI taxonomy): Eukaryota > Metazoa > Chordata > Amphibia > Gymnophiona > Ichthyophiidae > Ichthyophis > Ichthyophis bannanicus. The sequence goes on from CM066036.1 coordinate 77,523,205, forward strand.
GATATTCAATGGCACTTATTTAGTGCGGTTGAATATCCCCTCCTAACTCCTCTACACGCCCTGTTTCTATCCGGTTAGCATCGGAGTGTATCGGGGGCGTTCTGGGGTGGTGCAGAGGCAGGGTGTACCACCCTGGGTAGCGACGATATTGCACCACTATCTGGTTAGTGATCCACAGCTAAAACTAGGCGAGCTTTTGGCTCGCTTTGTTTTAGCTGCGGATGCTAATCAGATAGCAGTGTAATATTGCAGTTACCTGTTTAGGCTCTCCGGTGGTTTTCTCTGGGTACCGCATATTCAATGCTGTCGCTGTGGCATTGAATATCTGGGGTTAGGGGTCAGTGGGCAGGGCTATGCGCCGTAGTGGTGCATAGTCTGCCTAGTTGAATGTCGGGCCCAAAATCTCTTCTAGTTGTCTAACAAAATACAATATGAAAGAACATGAAATACTATACCACAAAAGCAAACAACAAATCGAATAATTGGCTACAGCTTGTCCATTTCTTCAGCACTGTCAAAAGCCTTGGTAAAGAAGAGAGTTTTTAAACCTCCCTTAAATTTCTTTATAACATTCTGCTCAAAGAAATTTTGGTAGTGAATTCCATAACTTGGGGCAAAGCAGAAGAAAGCAAATTGACAAGTCAACTCGAGACAATCATGTGAAATTGAGAGGATATGTAAAAGATTTTAAATGTTGGATCTCATAGGGGCTGGGACAGAAGGATTAAATGATTTGAAAGGTACTGTGGTAAACTCGTATAAAAGGCCTTATGGGTCAATAGTAGAGTCTTGAAGTGAAAACAATAAACCATGGGGATCCTATGTTCAGTTACTAAGAGTGGCATATAGCATGATCAAATTCTGAAGTCCCATGTAAGATTTTAACGGCATTATTCTGTATATTCTGGAGTTGTCTCAGGATAGTGGCATTAACGCTGCAGTAAGTCACATTGCCATAATCTAACTGAGTCACGGTAAGAGAGTGTATGATGGTCCTCAAGGATTGCTGGTCTAGGTAGGAATTGATAGTATAAATATATTGAAGAAAGAAAAAACAATTATGGATTACCAAAAACATCTGAACATTAAATGAGAGTTCTGAGTCGAAAAATAACCTAATATTTTAAGAGGCTATCAAGGTGATCTGATGTCTCTTCAGTAATGGAGCGACATTTTGCTTAGCACAATGACAAGTAACCCAAGGGGCCATTGATATTGATGAATTAAGCTTTAGTTTATGATCCTCTAACTATTCCGCAATGCTGTTTAAGCAGGCATTTAGGGGCAAAGGATGCAGATTTTTAGGATTCACATAAAAAGTTAACTGAATATCATCCTCACAGAAAACTATTCACTTCATGTTCCTGAATCAGGGTTCCCAGGGCACTTAAAAAAAGATTGGATAGCATAAGATCCAATAATGACAATTGGGGGACGCCACAAGATAAAGGGTAGACCCAAGAGGATAACAAACCTAAAAGACTTAAAATGTTTTAGCTGTCAAGTGAGAGGAAAGCCATTTTAGAACTAGACCATGAAGGCCTAGATAAGCATTTAGGAAGGCCTACATAAACATGAGATCAAAATTTAATGTTAGATTGAGGAAGACTATATTCATAGTCCTACCTCCATCTCATGTGTCTAGCCTTTCTCTGTACCAAAACCAGTCCAGAAACCCAACTGCCGAGGTTGCAATGTTCAACGACTTGATTCAATTGAATGAATATTGCCTTTTTAACCACTTTAGAGATGACAAGTAGATTGGAAACTGGTCGAAAGTTTGTTGGACCATCAGGATCCAGGTGCTGTTGTTTTTGTTTTTTAACTGGCCAGATTATTGCATGTTTCCAGTTCCTAGGCACCTGGCCTATTGGCAGACTGGAATTATTACTCACCATAGAGGCACTGAGAGGCCAGGCTGAGGACATCAATATTAATAAAGCATACAAAATAGAAGTTTTCTGACAACATCGACAGTAGCTTTAAATAGTCACCCTCAAACATTTGTACGTAATTTCTCTGGATATAGCTCTAACAGTATTTTTGAAGAGATATGTGAAGTATCCCTGCTCTTACCCATTTCTTACCATACCACCTATCCATGGCGTTTGTTAGCAGACATTGTGATTACTTTGGCATCTCTCCTTCTATCCCTTGACCCTGCTCTGGGTTCCTATCGCTAAAGAGCAATGTGATATTAGGGGCTTCCCGTTCAGTTTTGTTTTCAGTTTCAGTTTTGCAAATACTTTACAGTCTTGTCCTTACTTTCACAGACTTGTTTTCCAATTATTACCTTTTGAAATTGAATACACACAAGTGTGCCATCGTGAGTATTGGTGTATCATTAGGCACTGCTTTTTGTTCCTCCTCATCTTCTCTTTATCCCTCCTTTTTTAGCATGTATGCTTTCATGTGTTTTATAGGTATAAATGTTTTCCGGGTTCAAAGTATATTCTGCCTTGTCTTTTTAATAGGTCTTTATCAGTGTAAGTTTTATCAGTTGCTATATCTATATTTTTATGTTTTATTAATTGATATATTTATACTTTTATCTTTGTTTTTAACATTTGTTTTTATTTATTTATTATTTATGTTTTTGACTATGGTTTCTATTAATTGTATAAGTATTGTTTTTTTTAGAAGATTTATACCCCTTGAGAAAGGCTACGGCTGAAATGCGTTGGAGTTTTTTACATAATAAAGCACCTGTGACCTCCATGTACCACTCGCCTCTTGTGTTTTCTCTGACTTGCTGCGAGGATACTGTTCCTTTTGTGTTCCCGTCCTATAGATCAAACTTACGCCACGATGAGACAGGTGTAACTGCTGTGAGTAATGCTAGTACCCAGGTAGGTAGGCCACAGATGCCATTGCCAGTAGGCCCTACTACAACTACTACTGATCATTTGTATAACACTACAAGGAGTACACAGCGCTGCACAGACACACGCACAAGATGGTCCCTGCTCAGCAGAGCTTACAATATAGTCGAGACTGACAACACTGCAGCTGTGGATAGGATACATTCAGGGGGAATGGTCAGGAAACACAAGGGAGCTTAGGCCAATCAAATCCAGCAGTGGTAACGATGAAGTGGGCGCTCAACCTGGATTTGAGAGATGCCAGGGACGAAGCCTGATGTACAGACACATGTTGTTTGTGCAGGCATAAGCAGCAGCAAGGTGCGAGAAGTGCTGCCAGGATTTGGCAGTGGAGGAGAAAGGCACAGATGGAACCAATCTGATAGCAGAGCAGAGTTCACGGGGAGGGGTGTAGAGAACGATAAGATGGGAATGGTAGTACAGAGCAGCAGAATGAGTATATTTATAGGCCATAGGCATGAAATGGGCATACATACATTTGTTGCGCGGCAATATTATGCATCCTTTGGAGACTTGCAATGTTAGGTCAGGGTTTTGTGCACTCGGTGAGGGTCCATCCCCAACAGTTTCAGGCATGTTTGTAGTGCTTACCAGGGCAGGAATCAATGGAACCGGTTCCTAATACAGTGTACCATTTGATGTAAGGTATATCCTGAAATATATGTTCATATTTACATTCTGGTATTCCATATTGGAGTGCACTGGGCTTATCTAGCACTTTTCAGGGCATGAGGGGGACTGGTATACGGTCTAGGTTGCAGCAGCTGTCATTTCTCATTGGTATTTCTATCTAGTGTGCATCAGCAAACTACTATTTCTTCTGAGCAGCTTAGGAGATGCATGTTTCTCCTGAGGGACGTGGCGTCCACAGGTACATCACAGCAATGGGCAGAATCCAAAAGGTGTAATGTTTCAGAATATGGTGGGTGCCGCCAGGGCACGCAGCTGGCTGAATAGCACTTGTATGTGCCCTCCGGACATGTCTACCTCCCTGATTCCGGACTCACTGGCAAGTCCAGACCAACGGACGTGGAATTTATTTATTTGTAAGTCTTTTATATACCGCCACTTCCCAAGATCACTGGCAGTTTACATCTAACAATAAGAAATACATAGAACAGCGCATTGATAAATAAGTACATTGAACAGTAGTCAGAACTAAATACAAGTAGTATAGGCATAGTTTGCAACTATTTACAGTATTTACAATATTTATACATATATATACAGATCAGGTTTCATCATATGTTCATTATAAGGGAGTCGAGTTGAGAATATTAGAGCAGATGAATGTATCGGTGAATTATGGAGGCCTTGGTGAGTTAAGGGAGGTCTTGTCCAATTTATTATCTATGTTAGTGTAGTATTGCGAAAAAAGGTATGTTTTTAAATCTTTTCGGAAAAGTTTTAGGTCTTTTATCTCTCTTAATTGGGCAGGGAGATTATTCCACAATGAAGGAGCTACGAATGAGAATGCTGTGTTGCTTGTAATGCGTTTTGTTTTTCTGATTGAGTTAGGCACTGAGATAGTATTGAGGTTATTTCTCCGTCTTATTCTGTTCTCTGAAGGATTATGAATCAATGTAGACAAGTAAGATGGTGCAATCTGATCAGGTTCAAAGGAGATTTATTTTTGTTTTAGACATGTCCGTGGGCCAGACATGCACGTTATGGAATTTGACTCATAGTAAATACAGGTGAAGGTAAATTTTAGATAGTTTGTGGAGAACAGAATTAAGATTTCTCTGTTGGGATGTACACAAATCTGACGATATTTTAGAAAAGGCTTGGCTAAACATGGCTGCATCAGATATAGAGCCTTTTCTAAAATACGTATAAGGATGTGCAGGAATGCATGTGCATTTGCTGACATATAGCGTCAGAGGAGCCATTTTCCAAATCTACACATGGGAAAAATCAACAGAGGCAAGTCGGCAACTTACATAAGAACATAAGATATGCCATACTGGGTCAGACCAAGGTCCATCAAGCCCAGTATCCTGTTTCCAACAGTGGCCAATCTAGGTCATACATACTGTGATGCAGCAGACCAGCAGGGCATAGAAGAAAATGTTTTGAACTTGGAAAAAGACGTGCACAAGCTGCAGTATTTGCAGGAGCCTGATAGGGGGAGCAAGGGAGACCTCTGGAAGACTGAGGATCCACGCCCTACAGGGTGTAACCTAAAACCAGCCAGCCTCCAATCCAGGAAGACAGGAACTCCTTTTAAAGGAAGTCAAGAAGACTGGAGGGGAGAGAGAGGCAAGGACAGGAGCAAGGAGCACAAGGAGGACAAGGAGTACAGGAGGAGAAGTAGGAGCAGTGAGAGCTCTGGAAGAAGTGCTGTGCCGAGCAGAAGTGACTGGACAGGCAGAAGTAGCCTTAAAGCCAGAAGCAGCAGAGAAGGCCGCAGAAAAGCTGCAGAACCTTCAGAAGCCGAAGGAGCGGCAGGAGCTGCAGAAGCTACAGACACTGCTGGAGTGCAGGAAAGAGGTACAAGCCAAAGGAACCTGAATGGACAGAGACTACAAAAGGGTCCAAGAGATTCAGGTACACAAAAGCTGCATTGTGATTGCTGTGGGCAGAACCCAAGCCATATTGCTGGAGCAAGGCAGAATCTCCCTAGGAGTAGGCCACAAGCCTCATCCTCAGGAAAGAAGCAAGAGACAGAAGCTCCCTGTACATGTCCCACTGTCCAAAAGAAAAGGTATGAAAAGTTTTTATTGAATAAGAAACTTTTAAGTAAACCAGGTTTGCCGGAAGTGTATGTAAACCCTGGGAAGAAAGAAAGATATCCACACTGTAAAAATGCTCATGGCCGACGCCCCACGCTAAACTCCAGACACTGGGAGGTCATACAGCATTTGGGTGAGAAACCTGACTATAGCTTGCCGGGAACTATTGACTATATCTCAGATACTTTGCAGGAAGAACCGATGCAAGTGGAAGAGGTAGAATCCCTTTCAGAGGAAGAAATGGATTGCAGCTATTGCACCACGGGAAGCGTGGAATGCTTATGTAACCAGTGAGCACTAAAACCGGGGTAAATAGAAATGCTTGTTTTGTAACCCTTCTGTGAAAAGAACAGTTTTTGTTTTGAATCTGAGTTGTGATTTTTATAACCTGATGTAAGGACATTTCTGTTGGTGTTTGAAGCCGATCCTTTGAACCTTTGTGCAAACCAGGGGAAATAAAGCCTTATTTTTCCCTACACTCGAAGACCTTTTGTTCTCTGGGTATTTTTGGTAACACAGGATGCTACCAAGGCTATACAACCTTGGGCCCTAGAAAGAATAACATACCAAACCCAACTTTACTTTTCTTTATGTCCGACCAGCCTTGACCACCATCAATCGCCAGGGCGGCGTTGTGACAGTACCTAGCAGTTTCCTCAAAAGACACAGGATCCACAATGCTTGTACTGGGTCAAGCAGTGATATCCTGGGTCCCTTCTTAATAATGGTTTATGGACCTTTCCTCCAGGAACTTGTCCAAACCTTTTTTAAACCCAGCTACACTAACAGCCTTTACTACATCCTCCGGTAACAAATTCCAGAGTTTGATTACATGTTGAGTGAAAAAATATTTTCTTTTATTAGTCTTAAGTAGTTTACCATGTAGCTTCATTGCATGTCCCCTAGACTTTCTATATTCTGATAACGTAAACAATCGATCTACATTTACCCGTTCCACTCCGTTCATTAATTTATAGACTTCTATCATATCTCCCCTCAGCCGTCTCTTTTAGCCTTTCTTCATAGGAGTATCCTTCTATCCCCTTTACCATTTTGGTGGCTCTTCTCTGAACCTTTTCTAATAACTCTATATCCTTTTTAAGATACGGCGACCAGAATTGAACATAATATTCAAGGTGCGGTCTCACCATGGAACAATATAGAGGCATTATAATATCTTTTGTTTTATTTTCCACTCCTTTCCTTATGATACCTAGCATTCTATTTGCTCTCTGGGCCGCCACTGCACACTGGGCCGATGGTTTTAACATGTTATCCACAATGATGCCTAAATCTTTTTCCTGGGTGGTGGTTCCTAATGTGGAACCTTGCATCGTGTAAAAATAGTTTGGGTTGTTCTTCCCTAGGTGCATAAATTTGCACTTGTCCACATTAAATTTCATCTGCCATTTTGATGCCCAGTCTTGCAATTTATCAAGATCCTCTTGCAATTTTCCACAATGCTCTTGGGTTTTAACAACTTTAAATAGTTTTGTGTCATCTGCAAATTTGATAACCTCACTTGTTGTTCGCCTTTCCAGATCATTTATGAATATGTCAAAAAGCAGCGGACCCAGCACAGATCCCTGGGGTACACCACTATTCACCTTTCTCCATTGGGAAAATTGGCCATTTAGCCCTACCCTCTGCTTTCTATCTTTTAACCAGTTCCTGATCCACAATAGTACACAGCCTCCTATCCCATGACTCTTTAGTTTTGACAAAAGTCTCTGATGAGGGACCTTGTCAAAGGCTTTCTGAAAGTCCAGATACACTATATCAACCGACTCACCTTTGTTCACCTGTTTATTCACACCTTCAAAAAAACATAACAGATTAGTAAGACAAGATCTTCCTTGTCTAAAGCCATGTTGGCTGTCTCCCATTAGGCCATCAAATACAGACAATCTCTTAGAGTGTAGTATATTGACTCAAATAATTTCTAATTCACTCTACTCATAGCAAAACCCCTAACTTAAATTTAAAATAACCGCTTTAAAAATGATAAGGATGGTCTCAGACTTAACCACACTATATTTGCTCACTCCCAGTCAATGGGAGCTAACAGTGCCTAAATAGCATCAATGACCAATCCACTCTTACGTGATATATCCAAATCTATAACAGTCCCTTTGAAAAATTTCCTTATCTCTTTTTATGTTCTTCTCCCAACGCCATCAATTAGCGCCACATCGCGTTTCACTTGTTGAAGTTTCACCCCCACTGCCATCGCCTTCCCCTTTTTACATGGAATTTCAATCCGTATAGATTCTACAGCAGATTTTGTTTCCTGCAAAACTTGAATCCTTTCTGACTCAATGCCCTCTCTAACATAGAGCGCAACCCCTCCACCAATTTGATCAGCTCTATCATTACGATATAATTTGTACCCAGGTATCACAGTGTCCCACTGGTTGTCCTCCTTCCACCATGTCTCTGATATTCCAATCATATCTAACAGGGCTGGCCCGTCCATTGAGCGAGAATGTTTTTTGCACAGGGCCCCACGTTTCAGGGGGCCCCACGCAAAAAACATTCTGATCTAAAAGTAAAATTTAAAAAAAAAAAAAAAAGAAGCTGTCTGCTGCCGCTGCCGGGGCCGCCGCGGCAGAATCGAGTGTGCCGTGGGGCCCCCCCTGCCCAGCAGAGCCTGCCCTCACCTGTATCACCTCTCTCTTTACAGCTGCAGTCACACGCGCCGGCTTTCAGAGCGCGAGGGGAGAGTTTCTCCCTCGCTGCTCTAAGCCCCCGCGGGCTTAACAGAGCCGCGAAAAGGAAACTAGTTCCTTCGCGCTCTGAAAGCCGGTGCGTGTGACTGCAGCTGTAAGGAGAGAGGTGATACAGGGGAGGGCAGGCTCTGCTGGGCAGGGGGGGCCCCGCGGCACACTCGATTCTGCCGCGGCGGCCCCGGCAGCGGCAGCAGACAGCTTTTTTTTTAAAAATTTTCCCTAGGCTAGGCTGGGCTGGGCTGGGCTGGGCTGGGGGGGGGGGTTAGGAGTGGTGATGGGCTATGGGGGAGCTAAGTCTGTATATGGGCTGATGGTATTAGGACTGGAAGTGGGTTGATGGGGGGTTAGGACTGGTAATGGGCTATGGGGGGGCTTAAACTAAAAATTGGGTGATGGGGGATTAGGACTGGAAATGGGCTGGTGGGATTAGGACTGGGAGTGGGCTATGGGGGGCTAGGACTGGTAATGGGTTGGTGGGTTGCTATGACTGGAAATGGGCTGGGGGGATTAAGACTGGAGGTGGGCTGATGGGGTTAGGACTGGTAATGGGCTGTGGGCTGTTTGGGGGGGGGGTTAGGACTGGTAATGGGCTATGGGGGGCTAGGACAGGAAATGGGCTGATGGGGAGGGGTTAGGACTTGAGGTGGGCTGTTGGGTGGGGTTAGGACTGGCAATGGGCTATGGGAGGCTAGGACTGGAAATGGGCTGATGGGGGGTTAAGACTGGAGGTGTGCTGATGGGGTTAGGACTGGTAATGGGCTGTGGGCTGTTGGGGGGGGGTTAGGACTGGTAATGGGCTATTGGAGGGCTAGGACTGGAAATGGGCTGATGGGGGGTTAACACTGGAGGGGGGCTGATGGGGTGAGGACTGGTAATGGGCTGTGGGCTGATGGGGGGTTAGGACTGGTAATGGGCTATGGGGGGGTTAGGACTGATAATGGGCTATGGGGGGCTAGGACAGGAAATGGGCTGATGGGGAGGGGTTAGGACTTGAGGTGGGCTGATGGGGTTAGGACTGGTAATGGGCTGTGGGCTGTTGGGGGGGTTAGAACTGGTAATGGGCTATGGGGGGGTAAAGACTGGTAATGGGCTGTTGGCTGAAGGGGGCTGTCTGGTAATGGGCTATGGGGGGGTTAGGACTGATAATGGGCTATGGGGGGCTAGGACAGGAAATGGGCTGATGGGGAGGGGTTAGGTGAGGTGGGCTGATGGGGTTAGGACTGGTAATGGGCTGTGGGCTGATGGGGGGTTAGGACTGGCAATGGGCTATGGGGGGCTGACTGGAAATGGGTTGATGGGGGTTAGGACTGGAAGTGGGCTGATGGGGGGGTTAGGACTGGTAATGGGTTGTAGGGGGGCTTAAACTGAAAATGGGGTGATGGGGGGTTAGGACTGGAAGTGGGTTGATGGAGGGGGCTAGGACTGGTATTGGGTGGGGGGTTGCTAGGACTGGAAATGGACTGATGGGGGGCTAGGACTGGAAATGGGCTGATGCAGGGACTAGAAGGGAATGGATGCTGGGTGAGGCTGGAACTAGAAGGGAGCTGATGTTGGGGGAGGATTAGAATGGGATGGGGCTGGGAGAGTAAAATGGAGAGGGGAAAATATTTTGTGTGGGAGGGATAAAAAATCTACAATTGGCCGGGTGTTGGGAGAGTACGTGGGGATTGAGGATGGAGGGGTAAAATTTGAGTGGATGAAATAGGAATGAGGAAAGAGCAAAAGGAGAAAGATTAGTATGTTAAAGCAGATGTAGAGAGAGAATGGAAAAAAACTAGAAGAGAGAAGAAAGGACAAATGGACAGCAGACGATGGAGAGTTAGCAGAAGACACGAAGAAACCAGAAGAAAGTGGCTGGAGCAATTGCAGCTGAAAAAAAATGCACAAAACGTAGAAAAATCTCTCTTTATTTTGAATTTATTAATTGGAATATGTCAGCTCTGGTAAATGTGCATCATTAACGTCTGTGCTTTGTTTAGTACAAGAGCAAATTAATGTATAGTTTTATTTCTACAGTGTTGTACATTCCAAGTTTGGCTTTTGGGATTCCCAGTTTAATTATTGTCTTCCTGTTTCTAAATTGTGATTCCTTGTTTGGTGATGGTCTATGTTCTGCATGTGTAACTGAGCTGAGGTATTCTGTTTATGTAATTCCTATTTGACATTGCCACTTGTTCTCTTTCCCCAGTAGGTCATGTATTCTTGTTCTCTGAAATGTATTGGTTTAATATTTGCATGTTTCCTTTTGATAGGTAGGGTATGGTGCTTTGTGAGTCCTGGTAGTACTGTTAGGATACGGCGGGTTTGCTATGGGTTCTAAATGTATATCAAAAACCAAATGATTCCCCTATACCCTATCACCAATATCAAACATCTACTAATCTTGCCCTAGACAGGTGATAGGGTATAGGGGAATCATTTGGTTTTTGATATACATTAGGTTGATTTCCAGGGGTATATTGGATAGGATGGGTTCTAAATGGGCAGTGTTTGTAGTAGTTCCTAATGTGTCTGGTGGTTGGCACTGGATTATAGTAATGTAGAAATCTTTTAGTCTTTCTTTATCCATACACTCATTAAGAGGCATGTTTACTAAAAGTTAGTATATGGTAACATTATGCAAATGTTTATGCAAATGAGGCCCCGCACCGAGTCTCCGCACATGGCCCTGCACCCCCCTTCGGCCGCCCCTGATATCTATCATCTCATTTAGTGCTATATATTCTAACTCTCCCATCTTATTTTTTAGACTTCTAGCATTTGCATACAAGCATTTTAGAGACTGTATTTTATTCATATTAATCTGGCTATTGGTAGACATGGGTAATTTGGGATCTTTAAGCTCTGTCTGCTCCATACTCGAGGACATTTGGGCTACTTTACTCTTTTTTGGAACCTTTCTGCTTTTGGTAGTATCCTTCAAGGATACATTCTTCCTAACCATGCGCTCTTGGGCGACTGTCGGCTTTCCCCTATTATCTAGTTTAAAAGCTGCTCTATCTCCTTTTTAAAGGATAATGCCAGCAGCCTAGTTACATCCCGGTTAAGGTGAAGCCCATCCCTTCAGAAGAGCCCCTCCTTTCCCCAGAATGTTCCCTGGTTCCTAACAAATCCAAACCCCTTATTTCTGCACCATTGTCTCATCCACGCATTGAGAATCCGGAGCTCTCTCTGCCTTTTGGGTCCTGCGCGTGGAATGGGAAGCATTTTGGAGAACGCTATCCTGGAAGTTATGGATTTCAACTTCCTACCTAAAAGCCTAAATTTCGCCTCCAGAACCTCCCTACCATATTTTCCTATATCATTGGTACCGACATGTACCAAGACAGCAGACTCCTCCCCAGCACTATCTAAGACCTTATCTAGGTGGTGTGTGAGGTCCGCTACCTTCGTACCAGGCAGGCATGTTACCAGGTGATCCTCACTTCCACCAGCCACCCAGCTGTCTACATGAATATTGATCGAATCACCAACTATAATGGCTGTCCTAACCCTTCCCTCATGGGCACATGGCCCTGGAGAAACTTCCTCGGTGCGAGAGGGTTTTACATCACCTGGAGGACAGGTCCTAGTTATAGGATCACTTCCTGCCACACCAGGGTGATGCTCTACTGTCACGTGATCGCTCTCCTCCATGGCAACAGGGATGCTGCCAGACTTGAGGTGGGACTTCAGGACTATATCCCTGTAGGTCTCGTCTATGTACCTCTCTGTCTTTCTTATGTTTTCCAAGTCTACTACTCTAGCCTCTAGAGAACCCACTCATTCCCTGAGAGCAAAGAGCTCCTTGCACACATAAGACCTCTCACCAACTGGGAGAAAATCATACATGTGACACTCAATGCAAAAGACTGGAAAGCCCCCATCTCGCTGCTGTCTGCATCTTAGTTTTAAGCTTGTGTTTAGATCTTTAAGTTCTTTACCTACTAAGGGTTGCTATGGATATTTATACTAATAAAACTGTACCTAATACGTTTAATATACCTTGTTCACCTGAAGCTTAATTAATCTCAGGTCCTTAGTGTATGGATCATGAGCTTCACCTGAGAGCACCTCCTTTCCTTTAAGATGTGTAAGTACCTATAAAGCTATGATTATCCCAGGGGTGGGTGGGTGTTTGGGAGGGAGGGTGGGAAATAACACTTATAAAAAGAGGGCTGTTACACAGTAACCTGTCCTGTGCTTCTGAGGTAAGCTGTGATTAACTTCCTGGGTGATTAACAGTACTTGCTTGGATAGAAGGAGTCTTTCAAAATGGCCTTTTGACCTGCCATCTGGTGTTAACACCTATTGAAAAAGTTTCACAGGTCTCTTGCCCCCTAGGTAGAAGGCCTCTTTGTAAAGGTCTCCAGAAGACTTTATTTGTTGCTCACAGAGTACTGACCCTGTTTTGCCTTTTATGCTAAGTTATATTCTGATTTGATTTAAATTACAGCTCTTTGCTGCTGCTAGGCTCTGACTTATTATGAAATTTATACTACAAGCTCTCTACTGGGTTCTAAATTTAACCAGAAAGCTCTCTTCTGTGTTTTAAATTTAAACTAAAAGTACTTTGCTGATACTAGGCCCTGAGTGACTATTACATTTAAACTACATGCTCTCTGCTGGGTATGGAATGTAACCAGAAAGTTCTCTTCTGTGTTTTAAATTTAAACTTAAACTGCTGCTACTAGGCCCTGACTGATTTAACAGAAAACACTGGGTTCACAGATTAATTAGCTTTATTTCAATGAAGTCCTTTCAGAAAATTCTCAGAAGTATATACTCACAATTGCAGAACTCTCTCCAGAAGTAGCAGTCCCTTTTTCTAGTCCTTCAAGACTGAGGATCACAGAGCTCTGGTTGAGCTATTTATGCCTGTGCCTGAGGTAAGCTGTGATCAACTTACACGTGTAACTTATTTTGCAAGTTACACATGTATGTGGACCAGTTTGCTAATCTAGGGGATCCTTTTATTAAAGGTTTTAGCGTATGTTAAAATTGACATGCTCTAAGTGCATACAGTCCTTTTATTTCTATACACACAATACCTCTTAACATATGTTGACTTTATTAACATGCATTAACCTTTAGCAAAAGGGCCCCTATATGTTTAAATGCCACTAATTAACTACAGAGGCCTCTGTCTTTAATTCATTTCAATTTGGAGAGAGAAATAAAGGATGGAGGATTGAGGTGGATATACCCATTAATCCTGCCTGTTAAGGGCTGGTTGAAATGAGCACATTTTCAAAAACAATATGTCCCAGGAACAGTTTTGGTCATATACGTGTATTGCCTACTGCGTGTGAAATGGGGAATAGACATGTACATTTTTGACCTACTCCAGTTCATGCCCCAACCACACCTCCAACAGGGCACCTTGCAATTTCTATACTTTATGGATATCCTCATATAAATTTAGCCCTTTCTGAAGTCACCATTTCCATGTGTAAATGCAGGATTCTCCATGTGGAAATTGCAAATAAGGCAAAATAACCCCCTAGATCAAAAAGACACGTACAGGTTTTGTTTTCATTGTTCTGGTTTCTATGTGCTGCAGTCTTTCTTTGCTTCCCTCTTGTGTGCTTTGATGTCCATAGTTTCCAGCACAACTTCCCTGTCCTAGTCCCTGCTATGGTGCATAGCTTCCTTTCTGTGAAGGAATTTATCCATGAGGCAATCTTTCAAAGACTAACCTAAGTTCTGCCTTAGGCCTTGTCTCGGGTATGTTGAGATGCTTCAGTATGACCCTGGCTGCTACTCCTTTGTCTTTCCTTGTTATTCATGGCCACACTCTGTACCTGGATAACTCTTTCTCCCTATTTTTCCTCAAAATCCTCCTTTACCCCAGAGATTGATTCTGTGGAACTTCCAGAATCCAGGTATGGTGTATCTTAATCTTAGCTTCAATAAAATAAGTGACAGCCTGACTCCTGAATAGTGTTATAGCATAATGTTACTGTCAAAACTAATGCATTAACAATTATTAGGGGTGTGCATTCGTTTGCATGCATTAATTTCTTTAATTTTAAGTAGACAAAAAAGTGCACTCAAAATCAATTTCATATGTGTTAACCTATGGTCCTGAGTTGGCAACTTACACAAATGGAGGAGTGCGAGTCTCTGGCATGCCTGATGTCATTGCACAGTAGGAATTAACAGCAGTTTGCACCTCCCTGATAGTAGAGCTTCAAATATTAGCTGGTTTTCTCCATAATGACAAAGAATGTGTGTTCCTTAAATTCCGGACTGGCAGAACATCTGTGTCCTGGAGCAACCTCAGTTGGTTGCTCAGAACAAAGTCAGGGGTCAGACGATTTATCTTGAGTTCTGGTGTCACAGTGTGAGTGCTATGGAGTATGCCATGTGTGGATCCGGCTCATACACATTTAAATCACTCCTGTTAGTACCATAAACCATCTGAGGTACATTCTCACAAAGGCAGTAGTGTTTAGGGTTTCCATCTGACTCCAGAAGCACCTGACAGGCTTTATCGAGTCCTGGGTTGAACCTATTGCATGCAGGGACATGTTCTGTAGGTCTGATGTCTCTATTACATGCCATAAGAAAAGGAAGACTACAAGTCCCTGCATGCAATAGGATAAACTGAGGACTGGATCATGCTTGTCGAGCACATCTAGAGCCAGTTGCCAGTCCTTGAACTGTCTCTCATACACAGTCTTGGAACTGCTTCAGTTTGCAACTCTGCTACTGTAAAAGAAGCACCCACAAAACATTGTGTGGCATATAGCACTGCTGGCAAGGCACAGCTGTGCCTCTCTGAGACATGATCAAGATGTTGCATAGTCTCTTGCTTCTTCCCAACTATTAGTCTTGGCAGAAGGCTCCAGGTCACCTGCCATAGGTCTACCCAGTCAAAGAAAACACCCAGCGCAAGGCGGAGAAACTTCAAATCTAAAAATTATAGCCCCGGCTCCAAACCTCCGTATGTGATATGTAACCCTTATAGTATGCTCATAAAAAACACTTTCTTTTTGTCGGAGTAACCAGCCAGAGGAGGCAGGAACTGCAACCCGTCCCTCGCCGTGGTCACTCCATTTTAATCATTTTAAATGCTTGAGAAAAATCTATAACTTTAACTTATCTTGCTTGAATCCAGCCAACAAGGAATTCAAAGGACACAACGTGCCACGTTTCGAGCCATCCAGCAGTCACTGGCTCTGCATCAGGTGAAAAACTAGAATCCCAGAAAAAGTTCCTGCCTCCTCTGGCTGGTTACTCCGACAAAAAGAAAGTGTTTTTTATGAGCATACTATAAGGGTTACATATCACATACGGAGGTTTGGAGCTGGGGCTATAATTTTTAGATAGGTCTACCCAGACATGCCTTTCCTTTCATGTACACTATGGTACTCTAAAGGCATGTGTAACTGTCAGGACCGGCCCCAGAGTTGGATGACGTTGTTGCCACTCTAGGCAGATCTTAAGCTTTACTCCCCCTCTGGCTGTTCCAATCTATCATTTAGCCCTGAATGCCCTGCAATCTGCCACCTCCAGAAGTCATCTCCCCTTGCGACTGCCTATTTTCCCTAGTGTTTGTGCTGGCCCTGATGACTGTGCATGATGGTAAACCATGCCTCACTCAGGTTCAACCTCGTGACATGGAACCAAAGTGTAAATATCTAGGTGAAACACAGTTCAGAGGCCTGTGCTGTAGGGCCAGTGCCATGCTCACTATGTATCAACATCCCCCCCTTGGCCAAGTCATAATAGATGCTACTACATGTTGCAAGAGTTCTCAGGTTACACAATTGCTGAAGTGACACATCCAGATTGCAGAGTTGCCAAGTTACCCAGTTCCATGACTGAGATATGTTGCCAGTTCTAGTTTTAAATTGGCATAACAGTGAAGTGTGGTATTGGTAATCTCACATGTTAACCTTTGGAATCAGTACTGCAGATCCCAGAAAGCATCAGGGCGAGATTGTGAGAAATCCAGTACCGCCTTCAATTCTGACTGATGGAAATGGGTAACCTGGCAACTCTGAAATAACGGGGTAGAAAAGTTTTCTAAGGCATGTGATATGTACAGTACATGTTTAAGAGGTAATTTGTGTGACTAGATATGTGATATAAATATTGGCTCAATAAGGGGAGCGTAGCACATTATTCTGTTTTGCAAGGGTATCTATTTTGTGTTTTTTGTAGTTTATTGTGGCCTGTTGATTGAACCGGATTGCATGCAAGGACATGTAGTCTTGCCTTTCTGACAGAGACCACCAGAGACATCAGAAATACGTATCCCTATATGCATCAGGGTGACTGCAGGACTGGATCAGGCAGGTTGAGTATGTCGGTAGCCAGTTGGCAACTGTAATTGCAAAGTGGTCATGGCATGCAGTGCCATCATTGAGATATCATGGTAGTAATTGTTTGTAAATAGCACTGCAATGCAGTCTGGTATTTCAAGTCCCTGATATTACCCATTGGAATCAATGTTGCAAGTCCCATGATGCATCTTGATGAGGTACTCTCAAAACCAGGACTGGCCTAGAATCTCTATCATGGACGTAGCTAATCTGACAGCTCTGCCATATGCCTAGTGGAGCCATTTGGCAATAAGGTTTGTGTGTCACCAATATCCCACAGCAGCTAACCTGAGTTGTACAGGTAACAAATTCCAGGAGTACACTTTAAAGCCACGACTGGATTTCTGACAAGCTCATCCTGATGCATTATAGCAGTGCTTCTCAAAACAGTCCTAATAAAAGAAAATATTTTTTCACTCTACGTGTAATCAAACTCTGGATGTAGTAAAAGTTGTTAGTGTAGCCAGGTTTAAAAAAGGTATGGACAAGTTCCTGGCGGAAAGGTCCATAAACCAATACTAAAGTGGACCCAGAATATCCACTGCTTATACTGGGGCAAGCATTGTGGAATTTGTGTCTTTTGGGGAAACTGCTAGGTACGTATGACCTAGATTGGCCACTGTTGGAAACAGGATACTGGGCTTGATGGACCTTGGTCTGACCCAGTATGGCATATCTTATGTTCTTATGTTTATCTAAGCCTGCCAGGTTTTCAGGATTCCCACATGAATATACATGGTTAGATTTACATGCATGCAAATTTATCTCATGCATATTCATTGCGGGGCTCCTGAAAACCCAATGGACCTAGGTGTACCCTGAGGACTGGGTTGAGAAGCCTTGCATTATGGGACCTGCAGCACTGATTCCAAATAGGTAAAATCAGGGGCCATAAATACCATAAGGCATTGCAATGCAAATATAAAAGCAATACTGGCAAAGAACCTCCCTCCTGAAGCTGGGTATCTGGGCTACTATGGCAGGGCCTGTTGTATGCAGGTACTTACAGCTCTGGGGTAAGCAGCGCTGCCATGCCCTGGCCAATCACCCATGTTGTGCCTTGCCCCTG
Organism: Ichthyophis bannanicus; assembly: GCA_033557465.1. Lineage (NCBI taxonomy): Eukaryota > Metazoa > Chordata > Amphibia > Gymnophiona > Ichthyophiidae > Ichthyophis > Ichthyophis bannanicus. Next base: position 77,540,932 of record CM066036.1, read on the forward strand.
AGTTGGGAAACAGGAGGGCTTGCCTGGGGTTGATCAGGATGGCCAACAGGTACAAGTCATCATCTCAGAAGCAGGGATTCCTCAATTGGGTCACCATTATTGGTCCTAATGTCTGGTTCCACATTCATGACTTCAGATGTCATGCGGAGTTGACTATCAATGCATACTCACAATGTTACGCCCATTGTGCACGTTTGCTGCCTACCTATACACCAGCACTAGAATGCGTCCTGAGCCTCAGCTGCTAGGAACAAGCAGTCCATGATTTCTGAGTCACACAGGCAGCTGTATTATGGGAATGTGGCACAGAGTCCAACCTGTCAGAGCTCTGACCACACATACTATGCTGCATTCCACAGCAGGTTTTGACCCCAGAGTTGCCAAGTTACCCTGTTCCAGAAGTGAGATTTGCAGCCAGTTCTGGGTATCTGACTATCTCATAATGATATATTAAAGGAAATGCAGCACTGATTTTAATGGGTTAAAGGAGGGACTACCAATACCCTACTGATCACAATGCTTATGCAAAATCTGAAATGCGACTATATCTCAGTCGTGGAAATGGGTGACTTGACAACTCTGTGACTCCTACAACAGGGCTGCCAGGTTACCCAGTTCCAGGGGTGAGAGTTGTTGGCAGTACTGGTTCCTAAAGTCTTTTGCACTGTAATATGGGACTTTTAGGCCCTGATTTCACACATTGAAATCAGTGTCGCAGGTCGAATAATGGATCAGGGTGAGAATATGCGTGAAACCATGGCCTGGCAAAACATCTCCCTGATGGGATTGGGTCACTTGGCAACTAAGTGTCTCTAGTGTACCAAGTGCAGTGAGACTCAGACTGCTGCTATCTGTCCTTCCCTTACCTAGGGCCTTCTGTAAATCCTTACCTGTAGTCCATATGCACCTGTGCTAATAAGAGGAAGCATACAATGAGCTGCACTCCTTGCCACATGCACAGGGTTGTGCTGTTACTCATTTCCTGGATGGAGCAAAGGTGATAGTTCATGTCTTACTTTGGTAGAGCAGAGCATCAAGGCATATTTCTAACATGAAAGCAACTAGTGGCTCGAGTACTACAGCTCACATTTGGCATCATGAGCTGGGTTACAAGCTTTCAGAAGCTCATTAGGGACAGGCCAAGCTGCTCCAGGTTACACTTGCACAGAGGTCACTACAAAGGTGTGTATAACTTAAATGGACATAAAACCTGGACTGGCAGGCAATCTCAGATGATCTTGAGCCTATGGACAGCACATTTATCATGCAGCACTACACTGTTGGGTTTGCAACTGGCTCGAGATGTGGCTGTGATGTTTTGCTGCAGTCCTGGGTGAACATAAGAACATAAGATATGCCATACTGGGTCAGACCAAGATCCATCAAGCCCAGTATCCTGTTTCCAACAGTGGCCAATCTACGTCATACATACCTAGCAGTTTCCCCAAGAGACACAGGTTCCACAATGCTTGATATCCTGGGTCCCTTATTAATAATGATATATGGACCTTTCTCCAGGAACTTATCCAAACCTTTTTTAAACCCAGCTACACTAACAGCCTTTACTACATCCTCCGGTAACAAATTCCTGAGTTTGATTACACGTTGAGTGAAAAAATATTTTCTTTTATTAGTCTTAAATAGTTTACCCTGTAGCTTCATTGCATGTCCCCTAGTCTTTCTATATTCTGATAACGTAAACAATCGATCTACGTTTACCCGTTCCACTCCGTTCATTAATTTATAGACTTCTATCATATCGCCCCTCAGCCGTCTCTTTTCCAGGTTAAAGAGCACTAACCTTTTTAGCCTTTCTTCATAGGAGTATCCTTCCATCCCCTTTACCATTTTGGTGGCTCTTCTCTGAACCTTTTCTAATAGCGCTATATCCTTTTTAAGATACGGCGACCAGAATTGCACACAATATTCAAGGTGCTGTCTCACCATGGAACGATATTGAGGCATTATAATATCTTTTGTTTTATTTTCCATTCCATAAATGACCTGAAAAGTGGAATAACGAGTGAGGTTATCAAATTTGCAGATGACACAAAACTATTTAAAGTTGTTAAAACCCAAGAGGATTGTGGAAAATTGCAAGAGGATCTTGATAAATTGGAAGACTGGGCATCAAAATGGCAGATGAAATTTAATGTGGACAAATGCAAGGTTATGCACCTAGGGAAGGACAACCCAAACTATGGTTACACGATGCAAGGTTCCACATTAGGAACCACCACCCAGGAAAAGGATTTAGGCGTCATTGTGGATACCATGTTAAAACCCTCGGTCCAGTGTGCAGCGGCGGCCAAGAGAGCAAATAGAATGCTAGGTATGATAAGGAAGGGAATGGAAAATAAAACAAAAGATATTATAATGCCTCTATATCGGTCCATGGTGAGACCGCACCTTGAATATTGTGTGCAATTCTGGTCGCCGTATCTTAAAAAGGATATAGCGATTTTAGAAAAGGTTCAGAGAAGAGCCACCAAAATGGTAAAGGGGATGGAAGGATACTCCTATGAAGAAAGGCTAAAAAGGTTAGGGCTCTTTAACCTGGAAAAGAGACGGCTGAGGGGAGATATGATAGAAGTCTATAAATTAATGAACGGAGTGGAACGGGTAAACGTAGATCGATTGTTTACCTTATCAGAATATAGAAAGACTAGGGGACATGCAATTAAGCTACAGGGTAAACTATTTAAGACTAATAAAAGAAAATATTTTTTCACTCAACGTGTAATCAAACTCGAATTTGTTACCGAAGGATGTAATAAAGACTGTTAGTGTAGCTGGGTTTAAAAAAGGTTTGGACAAGTTCCTGGAGGAAAGGTCCATAAACCATTATTAAGAAGGGACCCAGGATATCAATGCTTGAACCAATACAAGCATTGTGGAACCTGTGTCCCTTGGGGAAACTGCTAGGTACGTATGACCTAGATTGGCCACTGTTGGAAACAGAATACTGGGCTTGATGGACCTTGGTCTGACCCAGTATGGCATATCTTATGTTCTTATGTTCTTATGTTTCCTTATGATACCTAGCATTCTATTTTCTCTCTTGGCCGCCGCTGCACACTGGGCCGAGGGTTTTATCCTGTTATCCACAATGACGCCTAAATCTTTTTCCTGGGTGGTGGTTCCTAATATGGAACCTTGCATCGTGTAACCATAGTATGGGTTGTTTTCCCCTAGGTGCATAACCTTGCACTTGTCCACATTAAATTTCATCTGCCATTTTGATGCCCAGTCTTCCAATTTAGCAAGATCCTCTTGCAGTTTTCCACAATCCTCTTGGGTTTTAACAACTTTAAATAGTTTTGTGTCATCTGCAAATTTGATAACCTCACTCGTTATTCCACTTTCCAGGTCATTTATGAATATGTCAAAAAGCAGCAGACCCAGCACAGATCTCTGGGGTACACCACTATTCACCTTTCTCCATTGGGAAAATTGGCCATTTAGCCCTACCCTCTGCTTTCTATCTTTTAACCAGTTCCTGATCCACAGTAGGGCACTGCCTCCTATCCCATATCTCTTTAGTTCTGCCAAAAGTCTCTGACGAGGGACCTTGTCAAAGGCTTTCTGAAAGTCCAGATACACTATATCAACCGAATCACCTTTGTCCACCTGTTTATTCACACTTTCAAAAAAACATAACAGATTAGTAAGACAAGATCTTCCTTGTCTAAAGCCATGTTGGCTGTCTCCCATTAGGCCATGGCTATCTACATGCTGAGTAATTTTATTCTTTATGATGGTTTCTACCATTTTTCCCGGTACTGACGTCAGGCTCACCGGTCTGTAGTTTCCTGGATCACCCCTGGAACCCTTTTTAAAAATTGGTGTTACATTTGCGATCCTCCAATCTTCAGGTATTAGAGATGATTTTAATGATAGTTCACAGATTACTAATAGTAGGTCTGCAATCTCATATTTCAGTTCTTTCAACACCCTTGGATGTATACCATCTGGCCCAGGTGATTTGCTACTCTTCAGTTTATCTAATAGTTGTAATACATCTTCCCGATGTATCGATATTTCCTTCAATTCTTCTGCACCTTTAAATACCACTTCAGTCATGGGCAACATCCCTACATCTTCCTCAGTAAAGATCGAAGCAAAGAATTCATTCAGTCTCTCCGCTATCGCCTTGTCGCCTCTTAGTGCCCCTTTAACCCCTCTATCATCTAATGGACCAACTGACTCTCTCACAGGTCTTTTGCTACAAATGTACTTGAAAAAGTCTTTATTTCGCGTTTTTGATTCCACAGCAAGTTTCTTCTCAAATTCTCCCTTTGCCTGCCTTATCAATGCTTTGCATTTGACTTGCCAGTGGTTGTGCTGTTTCCAGGTTTCGTCGTTTGGCTCTTTTTTTCCATTTCCTGAAAGATGCTTTTTTGGCAACAACAGCCTCTCTGACTTCACCTTTAAACCTTGTTGGCAGTTTTTTGGACTTCCTTCCACTTTTCTTAAAGCGTGGAATACAGCTGGTCTGGGCTTCCAAGATAATATTTTTCAACAACACCCAAGCTTGATGTAAGTCTTTAACCTTTGCAACTGCTCCTTTTAGTTTTTTCTTAACTATTTTCCTCATTTTATCATAGTCTCCCTTTTGAAAGTTAAAAGGTAGTACTGTGGATTTCCTTGCTATCCCTCCTCCACTAATTAAATCAAATGCAATCATGCTACTTATATACTGTGCTATTCTGCATCAGTGTGGTTTACATTGAACAAACTGAAATTACATTGAACAGGGCATTATAACTTGGAGATAATTATTTTACAGGGAACATGGGCTATGCAGGGTTAAGTGGCTTGCCCAAGACCACAAGGAGCACCTGTGGGACTAGAAACCCCAGTCTTTCCAGCCCAAGGTTACTGTCTTTGAGTGGGATTTGAACCCCTGACCTTCCAGCCTGAAGTACCTTGCCTCAACCACTAGGCCACTCCTCCACACTTGCCAAGTGGCCCCAACACCCTTATCTCTTGCACTAGGTCTGGTGTTCCACTAAGGACTAGGTCTAATATGGCTTCCCCTCTGGTCGGTTCATGAAGCAGCTGCTCCAAGAAGCAGTCATTTATTTCATCTAGGAACTTTATCTCCCTAGCATGTCCTGCCGTGACACTGACCCAGTCGATACCGGGGTAATTTAAATCACCCATTATTATTACTGTGCTGTAACGTTTGTTAGCTTCCTTGATTTCTTTGAGCATTTCATCATCCATTTGTTCATTCTGGCCAGGCACTCGATAGTACACCCCCACTACCATTGCCTTCCCCTTTTTACAGGGAATTTCAATCCATAGAGATTCTACAGCAAATTTTGTTTCCTGCAAAACTTTAATCCTTTCTGACTCAATGCCCTCTCTAACATAGAGCGCAACCCCTCCACCAATTTGATCAGCTCTATCATTACCATATAGTTTGTACCCAGGTATCACAGTGTCCCACTGGTTGTCCTCCTTCCACCATGCCTCTGATATTCCAATCATATCTAACCTCTCATTTAGTGCTATATATTCTAACTCTCCCATCTTATTTTTGGTGAAGCCCTGTGCATGCAGAGAAATGTAGTCTTGCTCTTCTTATGGAGTGCAGAATACATATCAGATGTATAAGTCCCTGTGTGCAATGGGAAAAAACCCAGGACTAGATCAATCTTGTTGGGAGCATCTTGAGGCAGTTGCCAAACCTATGTAGGTCCTGCATGCAGCAGTACAAATGTAATATGTTTATGTTTTTTATTTTGTTTATTAAAACTTGATATACCGCCCGTTCAAAAAGATCAGAGCGGTTTACAATATAAATATCACATAAAAACAATCAAAGAAAACAAATAAAAACAATCATAAAAACCATAGCCAGAAAGGAGGAAGAGAAATACAATCTTAATAGGAGAGAGGGGGGTTAAAGAGCACAACACAGACAATGCAAGAGATAGGACTGCATTGGCCACTTAGTACTGTATCTGCAATGTTTAAGCCACATATGAGGGCAAGATGCCCTTCCCTCTACTGTATCTTCTAAGCAAAGCCACAATCACACACACAGGTCAGCAGGACTGCTGTATGGCACTGATCCCAGAGGTTGCACATGTGCACGGCATGTGTTCCATTGTGACCTGCCGTATACTGCACGATAGGTATGTTTGCACATACACCAGATTCAAACCTCATTCATGACCCATCGGGAGGAGTGGCCTAGTGGTTGGGGCAAGGTACTACAGGCTGGAAGGTTGGTGGTTCAAATCCCACTAGAGGACAGCAACCTTGGGCCGGAAGGACTGGGGTTTCTAGTCCCACAGGTGCTCCTTGTGGTCTTGAGCAAGCCACTTTACCCTCCATTGTCCATGTTCCCTGTAAGTATTAGTGTATGTGTCTCATATCCCCTTGTGTTAAATGTATCCCTCAACCGCTTTGACCTGGTGAAAAGCGGGATATAAATGCAGCTAAATAAATGATGGCCCTTGGCAGGGCTATGTCCATCACAGAGCATCCTGTCCTCTCAATGGGGACGATGCATACTTGCTCCTTGGTTAGAAAGGATGTGCAGATGCTAGGTAATGCTCCAGGGCTCAGTGTAGCTACTCTGGCTGCAATTGTGGCTATGTTGGCTGGTATTGGTTAGCCCCTCTATTTCCTAGGATATACCTCACAATGTGTGAACACATATAAGTCACTTCTGGCCCTATGGAGAATGCTACTATGCATCACATCAGCGCTTGAATGTACAGGGACATTCTGTGCTTCCTCCACATAACAGCCATCATGTGCAAGTGTCCATTATCACCAGTCATACTGACTGTGAGGATGGGCATACATCACCTGGTCCCCAGACAAAGCACCACAATGTATGGTCTCTCCAGATTCTGGAGCAGTTCTGTTTTACTGCAGGTGCTGGGTGTAGTATGTTAGGCTATCCATTTGGTAACTAGTCTTAGTATAGCATGTTGGAGTGGCAAGTCAGATCTGGCTGCAACCTCCCGTGTAGCACCTTATGTCATGATCTAGGGCTCTAGAAGCAGTTTCTATGGAACCTGAATGCAGTGAGTGGTGTTTAGCCAGAAGGGGGTGCAGACTCTATCTAGTATGGCCCTCCCAAAGCATTGTCACCCAGCAGCAGCAGGTTACAGGTAGCCCCTGGCAAGCTGCTCTCCTCTTTCATAGACATCAATTCAGCTAGAACCATCACAGAAAGCATACATATGGTTTGAGATACTGGGCTGTGTCACCCATAAACAAACCTTCTGTGCCTGGTCTGTTAGTCACCACCCTCTGCATGTACACATGGCCACCATAAAGATTTATTTATTTATTTATTATTTGCTTTTCTTATATACCGCGCTATTAAGATCAGTGCGGTTTACATTACAACTGAACAATGCAACAATGTTTTTTACATAACACAATGTGCTTACATAGAACAGGGGTACAGTCATAACGGGAGAATAACGGGGGAAACTATTTATAAGATATATACATATAAAATTTACATAGAGTTATATACAACTGATGTTGGTATAGTACAAACAGCAGGGACATCCAGCAGCCTTGGTACTGACTGACCTGCCATAAAGGAATAGAACCTGTGTTACTGCAGCTTGACCCTATGGTTTATTAAAACATTTGATATACTGCCTTTTGATCACAGACTCTAGATAGCACTGTATGGATAAATAGCTCTGGCAGGGTCACAGCTCAGTCAGAGTGATTGTAGTCTCTAAGCATAGACAGCTTTGTACAGTCAGGCCATGATCCTGCTGGAACCATATGAATATGGCTCAGCCGTTTCCCTCACTTCTGACTCATCTACACCCTGTGCAAACTGCTCTCGTTTAGAGAAGACCCAGAATCCCCTGCTCTTTACTTGTGTACCCTTTTAGTATGAACTTGAGAACAGCTAATGCTGTGCGAAGAGCACTGGAAACTGGCCCAGAGGCATGCTGCAGGTGCATGTTGCTCTACAGTGCCATACATCTGTCACATACCAGAATGATGTGTCCCCTTACACTGCTTTTGTCAGTAAGCATAGAATATATTGTCAAGCTCCTACTCCCATATAGTGTCATGTCCCTGGGTATGGGCATTGCCAATATGTCCAGTGCAGCACATCCGTTGTCCCGCTCTTCAGATGTCAGGGCGCCCCCCCTCCCCCCACACAGAGCATGTGGAACTATAGCGAGTCGGACATGGGGCTAAATGTTGATACAGTTGCTAGTTACACATATTCCTCCATCCCCAGCCTCTTTGTACACTAACTCTGTCCATGTGGCTGTCACACTTGGTGCCCATGGAGTAGGAGTAGGTCCTCACAGGTTATTTGCACCTGAACATAGCCTCTGACTGGCCAACCCATCTACCAAGGGCACATACCCTACATCTATGGGAATGTTTCCTCACCCCCACCACAACATTGGCAGGTGATGCTGAGAGACACACATGACGTCTTGGTGGCACATTCCTCCTGCTGGAATTGTGCATGCACCATTCAGAAGTCAGTGTCCCATAGTCTGAATCAGGCAAACAACTGCATGCCTTCTCTCTAAACATAACAGAAGTTGTTGTTTTGGAGTAATATTTAATGTATTGCTGAGTGCTATAATAAAATATCACAAGACAGTGTTCAGATAGTATATTGTATGCAGATGTCCTGCAGGAGAAGCACATGCATGCACTCCATGACTGCAGCCCAGGACAAAAACAAACTGTACGCAGCTGCATTGCATATTCTTTCCAGTCTCACCAACTAAGTGACAATATTGGACATTCACAGAGGCCAGGGCTCCATGTGAGCCTAGCTCCCAATAGGCTGTACCTGCACCAAGGAGCTCACAGTGTTTCCCCGGATACAGCTATTATGACAGCTGGCATAAATCAGCCATCTCACCTGTAAAGACAGGGGTGTCCTGAGGCCTGGAGGGTTAGTCAGAGATCAAGCTTGCTGCACACACACATCTTATTAATGTATATGAAGATGCATTTCGAGCTCACAGCTTTTGGGAAAGCATGTGCACTTCCACACCTAGTCAGTAAGTGACTCCAACAGGGTGCAACTACTTACAGAAAACCAACTTTCTGCCCCCAAATGCTGTCTCACACAGTATATGGAGTTGCAGAATGACTGGCCAAGCAGCATGTTGTATGTGCAGCCAGAATGCCAGGACATCATACACATACACAATATATTGCTGCAGCTCCCATTCCTCTTCACATGCACACAGACATGATCCCACTGTCCAAAAGATATGAGCCCACATACCTTCTATCAGCTGTAAGATGATGTTGATACTTGCCTGTTAATCTACCTTGATGTGCTCTCCAGGAAAGGAGAAGCCAGGGAGATCCCATGCCTCCTTTTATGCTTGGAAATTATGGCAATGCCCTGAGGTCAGTATTGCACAGCTTTTCACTGTCCCAGGGGACTTTGCGGAGGCATGGGAGAGTGATGGTAGGCAGAGTTGCTGCTGGAAGAGATGGTGAAAGTTGAACATGCAGAGGTAGCAATGGAAATATAGAATAAAGGAAACATATATGGCCTGATCCTGGGAGCAATATAGTATAGGGGGTGAAGTACTTTTGTCCATTAAAGAAGAGCAAGACCTAGGAGTGGTTGTGTCTGATGATCTTAAAGTAACTAAACAGGTAGAAAAGGTGACAGCAAAAGCTAGAAGGATGCTTGGGTGCATACAGAGAGGAATGGTTAGCAGAAAAAAGGAGGTGATAGTGCCTCTTTGGCTACTAAAATGGTAAAATGGCTAGTGGTCTTCATTATAAAGCATATGAGGACAGACTTGAGGATCTTAATATGTACACCTTAGAGGAAAGGCAGGATAGAGGTGATATGATTGAGATGTTTAAATACCTCTGTGGCATAAATGCACAGGGAGAAAGCCTCTTTCAATTGAAAGCAAGTTCTGCTATGAGGGGACATGGGATGAGGGTGAAAGGGGACAGATTCAGTAGTGATATGCGGAAATACTCCTTTACGGAAAGAGTGGTGGATCGATGGAGTAGTCTCCCAGTGAAGGTGGTAGAGATGAGGACAGTATCTGAATTCAAAAAAGCATGGGACAAACACAGAGGATCTCTAAAGGAAAAAAGGGGACTGTTGTAGTTGTTGATATGAAAGGACAGACTAGATAGGCCATGTGATTGTTTTCTGTTGTCATTTTTCTATGTTTCTATGACCCATAGGCTGCTGTTGAAGCCATGACCCTTCCATCTCACACATAGTGGTCATGGGTTTGGTGCCACAGAGCTGCCCTGTGGGGATGTGGGTCCATCACTTTATGTGTGTATATGCGGTCATTGTCAGGCTGCATGATGGCATGAGTTGGGGTATGCCTATGTTTGTGTAGCTCTCTGCAAGCTCTGTGCTATACTTGTCTAATGAGGTATGTTAGGCAGATGAAGGAGAGGAACATCTTGTTATGTCTGTATGTACATATGCATTGATATGCTGCAGTTCATGTCTTACATGTTAGATCTGTCCTTCAAGAGGGGCAGGGCAGGATACAATAACACACAAACATCTGCACTGGCTGCCAGTTTACTGCAGACTCGCCTTCAAAGTTGTTTTGATGACCTACAAAGCCATCAACAAGTGCTCCTCCACCTCCCTCACAGACCTCATCCAGACCACCCCCCCTCAACAGAGCTAGGAGACCAGCCGCCGCCAATACTCTGATACTCCCAAAGGCAATTACGAAATGTTCACAGGCAACAAGAAACAGAGCCTTTGCACTGTATGCACCCACATGCTGGAACGCCCTGCCCCCGTCCATCCGTGCCATCACCGACCTGGTCCAGTTAGGACGTCATTGAAGCACTATCTTTTCCTCCAGCACTTCACTGACCCAGAGGCCTTCTCACAGCCTGTCACACTCAGGAACCAGGCTGACATCACCAAAGCATCCACTATGCCCACTTGCAGCCCCGCCCCTAGACTCCAATACCCCGGCATGAAAAACGTATACCTACTCTAACACGCCAATCTGCATATAGCTAGGCCAACCTGTAAATAGTTATGAGCTGCCCACGTAGCCAGTGACAGCCGTTCTTTTGTCTGTACATAGTTACCCTGTTAGCCTTGTTAGAAACCCCTGTTCATTGTAAGTCCAGTATAAATCCTGCCTGCACTGCACAAATTTGTTTTCTGTAAACCACACTGATTTTAAAGAGCGCGGTATAAAAGAGACATTAAATAAATAAATAAATAAAACTAACATAAAACCAGGGGTGACCTAGCAGAGTTGCCAATGTACCCATTTCCTGGAGTGAAATTGTAAGTAATCTCACATGCTGTGTAATTCTTACTCCCATGCAGTTCTTGTGGATGTGGCAGATACATGAGTGCTTATTTATGCAAAGGTCATTGATTCATGCACAGCCTCTAGCCATAATTTTGAAACTAAGGGTTATGTTTACTAAGCAGTGGTAAGGGCCCACCATTTTGCGAGCACAAATGGCAGCATTAAAGGTTTATTCATGCGGTAAAGGCCGGGGCAGGGAGTAGATGTTCCAGGGTGCTAGCTGCTGCTTATCAGGTGATAACAGGGCATCAGGTGCCAGGCATACATATTAACACCTGATAACACAGGATAAGGGAGCCTTTCTTCAAGTCACATTTTAGGTGCTGGATGGAAGGAAAGATAATAGCTGATGGACATGTCAGATCCATATGTTTCTTATGTTAGACAGTAAGTGGGAGGATAATGTGGGAGGCAGTTAGACTGTGTCAGTGAGGAGTACTCACGTAATCTGCTATGATGTCAGTGTATGGTATAGGATTGTGTAGAAGTGTGTCCTGGAGGAAGCAGCATGGCCACGATGTGGGCATCAAAAGGATGTCTAGGCAGAAGTGGTGACGTGCAGATCAATCACAGGAGAGGTGTGAGTGATACATCATAATGATTAAAATGTCCCTGTGTGGGTCATGGTGTAGCAGCTGGCAAGAGAATACATGACCGAACAAGATGGGCATCTGCTGATGGATGGGCTGAAGGATGGATGGTGGTAGATGAGAGTACTGTATAGCCCCCAATGTGCCAGCAGTTGTAGCGTGTATGAAAAAATATTTGCTGTACCATGGGGAAGGTCCAATATCATCTGTTTGGGTGGCACAGCTGTCTCAGTTGCTCTAACCACCATACAGTCTTCTTGACAAATGAACAAGTGTCTCTCATATTGGCCATATGGAGTAAGGACATGTGATGATTTCTGCAGGAGGCCATCCTAGGAATGTGACGTGCCTGCATGTACTGCATGTATAATGGAGCCAAAGATGTTCAGTCACAGTTATGACAAAAATTTCCAATTATGTACAACTCATGTGTCATACATCTGCAGGGTGAAGTTGCATGACCCTTTTTAATGTGCTGCAGCAGAGCCAATAAAGCCATGCTGTCAGATGGGGATGATTGCAATGTGCATGTTTGCAGACCTAGTGTGCTATCATAATATATAAAAAAAGAAGAAGAATGTGGGCCCTTTAATCAATGCAGACTCCTGGGTGTTTTGGCAGTATAGTGAAGTGAGTTTCCCAAGGCCACAGAGAGCACAAGTGGAATTTGAATGTTAATCCATTCCTTACTGAGCCAGTGCTCTAACCATTAGCTACACCTCCACACCTTGCTCTGTAGCAATGTCTAGAATCAACCAGACTACAGGTCCCTGCCTGCAATGGCCTAAACCCAGGGCATGTAACAACCTTGCTGGCACATTCTGAGACTGTGGTAACCATGCTTAGGACCTGCCTACAATGGAATACATGCAGTATGGACTGCACTGGACACTCAGTACTGCATCTGCATAACAGACACACAGCTGCAGAGTAAATCTCCTGTCCAAAGGCCAAGCCCCTCCAGTAGGGGGGAAAGGGGAAGGGGGGTAGGGGGAGGGAGAGAGAAGGGAGGAGGGAGGGAGGGGGAGGGGGTGCTGACACCAACCTGCATGCCCTGCCAAACCATAGCCAGTATCATGTTATCTGCAGCCCAAGAAAAGCTGCTAGTCTCTCTTTCTGAGAAATCTAATCAGCTAGATCAATCACGGTCAGCCTGCATATGTTGGGCAACACTGGGTTCTGTCAGCCACTCACGTACTATATGTTCCAGGTCTGCTAGTCATCACCCACTGCATGTAGTCACTCACACAGCATCTGTGCCAGGTCTGCTAGTCATCACCCACTGCATGTGCACATAGCTGCCATGAAGATATTGGCTTTCTACAAACAGCATGGGCATCCAGCAGCCTGGCTAGTGACTGGACAGCAATATGTCTTTGGAATATTGTATGCAATTCTGGAGACTGCACCTTCAAAAGGCTATAAACAGATTGGAGTCGGTGCAGAGGGTGGCTACTAAAATGATTAGTGGTCTTTGTTAAAAAGCATATGAGGACAGACTTAAGGACCTTAATATATATACTTTAGAGGAAAGGCGGGACAGAGGTGATATGATTGAGACGTTTAAATACCTCCATGGCATAAATGCACAGGAGGAGACCCTCTTTCGATTGAAATTAAGCTCTGCTACGAGGGGACATAGGATGAGCGTGAAAGGGGATAGACTCAGGAATAATATGCAGAAATATTTATTTACAGGAAGATTGGTAGATGCGTGGAATAGTCTCCAAGAGGAGGTCGTAGAGATGAAGACAGTATCTAAATTCAAAAAAGCATAGGACAAACACAGAGGCACTCTGAGGGAAAGAAGGGGACTCATGTAGTGGTTGATATGAAAGGGCAGACTAGATAGGCCATGTGGTCTTTTTTTGCTGTCATGTTTCTATGTTTCTAAGGAAACAGTACCCATGTCATTGCAGCTTGATTCTATAACAATTTGTGGATACATAACTGTGACATGGTCACAGCTCAGTCAGAGTGAGAGTGGCTACTCAGCATGAACAGATATGTGCACCCCAACCATGCTCGTGCCAGACCTATGTTAAGGTGGCTCAGCCATTTACCTAACCTCTGACTCATATACATCTTGTGCAAACTGCTCTGTTTCAGACCTGGAATCCTCAGTTCTTCATTTGGGTACCCTTTTATTTTGAACTTGGGGACAGCTAATACAATGCAAAGCACACTGGAAACTACTACTACTACTACTACTACTACTACTGAATATTTGTATAGCACTATAAGATGTGAACATTTTTATAGCACTGCACAGACACATATAAAAGATGGGCCCTGCTCATCAGAGCTTACAGTCCAGTCAAGACAGAGAACACAGTAGCTATAGACATGGGATACAGCTAGGGGGAATGGTAAGGAAACACAAAGGGTCTTGAAAGACTGGTAAGGGGGACTGTTGCTTCTGGAGGGAGATCTGCAACTGTGAGTATTTACTTCTGGTAATTTTCTAAAAGGAATTCTTTGTATTAAAGCTAATTAACCTGTGATCCACTATTTTTGTTAAATCAGTCAGGGCCTAGTAGCAGCAGTTTAAGTTTACATTTAAAACACAGAGGAGAACTCTCTGGTTACATTTCATACCCAGCAGAGAGCTTGTACTTTAAATTTAATAGTCACTCAGGGCCTAGTAACAGCAAAGTACTTTTAGTTTAAATTTAAAACACAGAAGAGAGCTTTCTGGTTACATTTGGAACCCAGCAGAGAGCTTGTAGTTTACATTTAATAGTCACTCAGGGCCTAGCATCAGCAAAGTTCTTTTAGCTTAAATTTACAACACAGAAAAGAGCTTTCTGGTTAAATTTAGAACCCAGTAGAGAGCTTGTACTTTAAATTTCATAAGAAGTTAGAGCCTAGCAGCAGCTAAGAGCTATAATTTAAATCAAATCAGAATTTAGCTTAGCACAAAAAGCAAAGCAGGGTCTGTACTTTTTGAGCAACAAATAAAGTTTTCTAGAGACCTTTACAAAGAGGCCTTCTACCTAGGGGGCAAGAAACCTGTGAAACTTTTTCAATAGGTGTTAACACCAGGTGGCAGATCAAAAGGCCATTTTGAAAGACTCCTCCTATCCAAGCAAGGACTGTTAATTACCCAGGAAGTTGGTCACAGCTTACTTCAGCAACACAGGCATAAATAGCTCAACCAGAGCTCTGTGATCCTCTGTCTTGAAAGACTGGTAAGGGGGACTGTTGCTTCTGGAGGGAGATCTGCAACTGTGAGTATTTACTTCTGGTAATTTTCTAAAAGGAATTCTTTGTATTAAAGCTAATTAATCTGTGATCCACTATTTTTGTTAAATCAGTCAGGGCCTAGTAGCAGCAGTTTAAGTTTACATTTAAAACACAGAGGAGAACTCTCTGGTTACATTTCATACCCAGCAGAGAGCTTGTACTTTAAATTTAATAGTCACTCAGGGCCTAGTAACAGCAAAGTACTTTTAGTTTAAATTTAAAACACAGAAGAGAGCTTTCTGGTTACATTTGGAACCCAGCAGAGAACTTGTAGTTTACATTTAATAGTCACTCAGGGCCTAGCATCAGCAAAGTTCTTTTAGCTTAAATTTACAACACAGAAAAGAGCTTTCTGGTTAAATTTAGAACCCAGTAGAGAGCTTGTACTTTAAATTTCATAAGAAGTTAGAGCCTAGCAGCAGCTAAGAGCTATAATTTAAATCAAATCAGAATATAGCTTACCTCAGCAGCACAAGACAGGGTACTGTGTAGCAGCCCTCTTTTAATAAGTGTTAATTCCCTCCCACCCTCCCCACACCCACCCACCCCTGGGATAATCGTAGCTTTATAGGTACTTACACATCTTAAAAGACAGGAGGTGCTCTCAGGTGAAGCTCATTACCCAAATCAGTCATACACTAAGGACCTGAGATTAGTTAAGCTTCAGGTGAACAAGGTATATTACACGTATTAGGTTCAGTTTTATTAGTATAAATATCCATAGCAACCCTTAGGAAGTAAATAACTTAGATCTAAACACAAACTTAAAACTAAGATGCAGACAACAGTCCAGCAGCGGGATGGGGGCTTTCCAGTCTTTTGCATTGAGTGTCACATGTATGATTTTCTCCCAGTTGGTGAGAGGTCTTACGTGTGCACTAGGTGCAAGGAGCTCTTTGCTCTCAGGGAAGGAGTCCGTTCTCTACAGGCTAAAGTAGCAGACTTGGAAAGCATAAGACAGACAGAGAGGTACATAGACGAGACCTACAGGGATATAGTCCTGAAGTCCCACCTCCAGTCTGGCAGCATCCCTGTTGCCATGGAGGAGAGAGGTCACGTGACAGGAGAGCATCACCCTGGTGTGGCAGGAAGTGATCCTGTAACTAGGACCTGTCCTCCAGGTGATGTAAAACCCTCTCGCACTGAGGAAGTTTCTCCAGGGCCATGTGCCCATGAGGGAAGGGTTAGGACAGCCGTTATAGTTGGTGATTCGATCATTAGGCATGTAGATAGCTGGGTGGCTGGTGGACGTGAGGATCGCCTGGTAACATGCCTGCCTGGTGCGAAGGTAGCGGACCTCACGCGCCACCTAGATAAGGTCTTAGATAGTGCTGGGGAGGAGTCTGCTGTCTTGGTACATGTTGGTACCAATGACATAGGAAAATGTGGTAGGGAGGTTCTGGAGGCTAAATTTAGGCTTTTAGGTAGGAAGTTGAAATCCAGAACTTCCAGGGTAGCATTCTCCAAAATGCTTCCTGTTCCACGCGCAGGACCCAAAAGGCAGACAGAGCTCCGGAGTCTCAATGCGTGGATGAGACAATGGTGCAGAGATGAGGGGTTTGGATTTGTTAGGAACTGGGGAACATTCTGGGGAAAGGAGGGGCTCTTCCGAAGGGATGGGCTTCACCTTAACCGGGATGGAACCAGGCTGCTGGCATTAACCTTTAAAAAGGAGATAGAGCAGCTTTTAAACTAGATATTAGGGGAAAGCCGACAGTCGCCCAAGAGCAGATGGTTCGGAAGAATGTATCTTTGAAGGATACTACCAAAAGCAGAGAGGTTCCACAAAAGAGTAAAGTAGCCCAAATGCCCTCAAGTATGGAGCAGACAGAGCTTAAAGATCCCAAATTACTCATGTCTAACAGACAAATTAATATGGATAAAATACATTCTCTAAAATGCTTGTATGCAAATACTAGAAGTCTAAAAAATAAGATGGGAGAGTTAGAATATATAGCACTAAATGAAAGGTTAGATATGATTGGAATATCAGAGACATGGTGGAAGGACGACAACCAGTGGGACACTGTGATACCTGGGTACAAACTATATCGTAATGATAGAGCTGATCAAATTGGTGGAGGGGTTGCTCTCTATGTTAGAGAGGGCATTGAGTCAGAAAGGATTAAAGTTTTGCAGGAAACAAAATCTGCTGTAGAATCTATATGGATTGAAATTCCATGTAAAAGGGGGAAGGCAATGGCAGTGGGGGTGTACTATCGAGCGCCTGGCCAGAATGACCAAATGGATGATGAAATGCTCAAAGAAATCAAGGAAGCTAACAAAAGTTACAGCACAGTAATAATAATGGGTGATTTCAACTACCCCGGTATCGACTGGGTCAGTGTCACGTCCGGACATGCTAGGGAGATAAAGTTCCTAGATGAAATAAATGACTGCTTCTTGGAGCAGCTGGTTCATGAACCGACCAGAGGGGAAGCCATATTAGACCTAATCCTTAGTGGAACACCAGATCTAGTGCAAGAGATAAGGTTGTTGGGGCCACTTGGCAATAGTGATCATAGCATGATCGTCTTTGATTTAATTAGTGGAGGAGGGATAGTAAGGAAATCCACAGTACTACCTTTTAACTTTCGAAAGGGAGACTATGATAAAATGAGGAAAACAGTCAAGAAAAAACTAAAAGGAGCAGTTGCAAAGGTTAAAGACGTACATCAGGCTTGGCTGTTGTTGAAAAATACTATCTTGGAAGCCCAGACCAGCTGTATTCCACGCTTTAAGAAATGTGGAAAGAAGTCCAAAAAACTGCCAGCATGGTTTAAAGTTGAGGTCAGAGAGGCTGTTGTTGCCAAAAAAGCATCTTTCAGGAAATGGAAAAAAAGAGCCAAACGACGAAACCTGGAAACAGCACAAGCACTGGCAAGTCAAATGCAAGGCATTGAGAAGGCAGGCAAAGGGAGAATTTGAAAAGAAGCTTGCTGCAGAAGCAAAAACGCGAAGTAAAGACCTTTTCAAGTACATTCGTAGCAAAAAACCTGTGAGAGAGTCAGTTGGTCCATTAGATGATAAAGGGGTTAAAGGAGCACTAAGAGGCGACAAGGCGATAGCGGAGAGACTGAACGAATTCTTTGCTTCAGTCTTTACTGAGGAAGATGTAGGGATGTTACCCATGACTGAAGTGGTATTTAAAGGTGCAGAAGAATTGAAGGAAATATCGATACATCGAGAAATTGTATTACAACTATTAGATAAGCTGAAGAGTAGCAAATCACCTGGGCCGGATGGTATACATCCAAGGGTATTGAAAGAACTGAAATATGAGATTGCAGACCTGCTATTAGTAATCTGTGAACTATCATTAAAATCATCTCTAATACCTGAAGATTGGAGGATCGCCAATGTAACACCAATTTTAAAAAGGGTTCCAGGGGTGATCCGGGAAACTACAGACCGGTGAGCCTGACGTCAATACCGGGGAAAAATGATAGACACCCTCATAAAGAATAACATTACTCAGCATGTAGATAGTCATGAACTAATGAGAGACAGCCAACATGGCTTTAGACAAGGAAGATCTTGTCTTACTAATCTGTTATGTTTTTTGAAGGAGTGAATAATCAGGTGGACAAAGGTGAGTCGGTTGATATTGTGTATCTGGACTTTCAGAAAGCCTTTGACAAGGTCCCTCATGAGAGACCTTTGGCAAAACTAAAGAGTCATGGGATAGGAGGCAGTGTACTATTGTGGATCAGGAACTGGTTAAAAGATAGAAAGCAGAGGGTAGGGCTAAATGGCCAATTTTCCCAATGGAGAAAGGTGAATAGTGGTGTACCCCAGGGATCTGTGCTGCGTCCGCTGCTTTTTGACATATTCATAAATGACCTGGAAAGTGGAATAACGAGTGAGGTTATCAAATTTGCAGATGACACAAAACTATTTAAAGTTGTTAAAACCCAAGAGGATTGTGGAAAATTGCAAGAGGATCTTGATAAATTGGAAGACTGGGCATCAAAATGGCAGATGAAATTTAATGTGGACAAGTGCAAGGTTATGCACCTAGGGAAGAACAACCCAAACTATGGTTACACGATGCAAGGTTCCACATTAGGAACCACCACCCAGGAAAAAGATTTAGGCGTCATTGTGGATACCATGTTAAAACCCTCGGCCCAGTGTGCAGCGGCGGCCAAGAGAGCAAATAGAATGCTAGGTATGATAAGGAAAGGAATGGAAAATAAAACAAAGGATATTATAATGCCTCTATATCGGTCCATGGTGAGACCGCACCTTGAATATTGTGTGCAATTCTGGTCGCCGTATCTTAAAAAGGATATAGAGTTATTAGAAAAGGTTCAGAGAAGAGCCACCAAAATGGTAAAGGGGATGGAAGGATACTCCTATGAAGAAAGGCTAAAAAGGTTATGGCTCTTTAACCTGGAAAAGAGACGGCTGAGGGGAGATATGATAGAAGTCTATAAATTAATGAGCGGATTGGAACGGGTAAACGTAGATAGATTGTTTACCTTATCAGAATATAGAAAGACTAGGGGACATGCAATGAAGCTACAGGGTAAACTATTTAAGACTAATAAAAGAAAATATTTTTTCACTCAACGTGTAATCAAACTCTGGAATTTGTTACCGGAGGATGTAGTAAAGGCTGTTAGTGTAGCTGGGTTTAAAAAAGGTTTGGACAAGTTCCTGGAGGAAAGGTCCATAAGCCATTATTAAGAAGGGACCCAGGATATCAATGCTTGAACCAATACAAGCATTGTGGAACCTGTGTCCCTTGGGGAAACTGCTAGGTACATATGACCTGGATTGGCCACTGTTGGAAACAGAATACTGGGCTTGATGGACCTTGGTCTGACCCAGTATGGCATATCTTATGTTCTTATGTTCTAGATCAGATGACTCACGATCTAAAAGCGGCAGCAAAGAGGTGAGTTTTCAGCCTGGATTTAAAAAGGGTCAGAGAAGGCGCCTGGCCTACACTTAGGTAGTTTGTTCCAGGAATAAGGAGGAGCAAGGTGAAAGGAGTGAAGTCTAGAGTTAGCAATAGAAGAGAAGGGCACAGACAGAGGCAATTTGCCAGAAGAGCAGAGTTCCCGAGGAGGGGTGTAGGGAGAGCTAAGAGAGGAAAGGTAGTGAGGAGCTGCAGAGTGACTGTAGCTATAGATTAGCAGGAGAAGTTTGAACTAGATGCGAAAATGCTTAGGGAGCCAATGAAGTAACTTGAGAAGAGGGGTGATATGAGCATGATGAGACTGGCAGAAGATAAGCCGTGCAGCAGAGTTTTGAACAGATTGAAGGGGAGAGAGATGATTCAGAGGGAGACCAGCAAGATGTAGATTACAGTAGCCTAGATGGGAGCTGACTAAGGAGTGGATAAGAGTTTTAGTAGTATTTTCAGAAAGGAATGGGTGAATTTTGTTGATGTTGTAGAGAAAGAAATGGCAAGTTTTAGTTATCAGTTGGATGTGTGTGGAGAAGGAGAGAGAGGAGTCAAAGACAACCCCAAGGTTGCGAGCTTAGGTGCAAGGGAGGAGAAGAAAGTTATCCACAAGACGGAGAAAGGAGGAAGGGGAGAGGAGAGAGGAGAGTTTAGGGGAAAAAATAAACAGCTCAGTTTGGCCATGTTCAATTTCAAGCGGCGGTGAGACATCCAAGCAGCAATGTCAAAGAGGCAGGCAGAGATCTGGGCCTGGATTGCCAGAGAGATTTCAGATGTAGAGAGGTAGATCTGGGAGTCATCAGCATAAAGATGGTACTGAGAAGAGATGAGTGCACCAAGGGACTGGGTATAGAGAGAAAAGGAGTCAGCACAAGACATATCCTTGGGGTATACCAACTGAGAGCGGGATAACAGTAGAGGAGGATCCACCAAAACAAATACTGAAAGACTGATGGGAGAGATAAGAAGAGAACCAGGATAGCACAGAGTCCTTAAAACCAAGCGAGAACAAGGAAAAAGGAGAAGGTTGTGGTCAACAGTGTCAAAACGCAGCAGAAAGGTCAAGAAGGATGAGGATTGAGTAAAGGCCCTTGGATTTTGCCAGGAACAGGTCACTGGAGACTTTGGCAAGAGCCATTTTCGTGGAATGTAAAGGACAAAAGCCAGATTGTAGAGGATCCAGAAGGGCTTGAGAGGAGAGAACATTGAAGCAAGTAGTTAGAAACAAAGAGAAGGATGGAGATGGGTCAATAGTGAGAAGGACAGGTAGGGTCTAGTGAGGGTTTCTTGAGGAAAAGAGTGACCACAACATGCTTGAAGGCTGCAGGGAAAGTTGCAGTGGAGAGCGATAGGTTGAGAATATGAGAGATGGAAGGGATTACAGTGGAGGAGATGGAGCTAAGAAGACAGGTGGGAATAGGATCAGAGGAGTAGGTAGTAAGTTTGGATGAGGAAAGAAGGTGTGCAGTTTCCTCCTCAAAGATCATAGAAAAGGAAGAAAGGGTAGCAGAAGTAGGGGAGGAAAGTTGGGAGTGAAGAGGGGAAGGAAGGGAAGTAACTGACCTCATGGGGAATTGGATGTGATCTCGTGGATTTTGTCATGGAAGTAGTCAGCCAGGGTTTGGGCAGAAAGGGAGGGAGGGGTTGGAGGTGGAGGCATCTTGAGGAGAGAGTTCAGAATTGTAAAGAGATGGTGAGGGTCAGAGGCAAGAGAGTTAGTCAGATGGACATAATAGTCTTGTTTGGCGAGTGCAATGGCTGACTGGAAAGAGACAAGCATGAATTTGAAGTGTAGAAAGTCTGCAAAGGTGCGGGTTTTGAGCCAAGCACGCTCAGCTTAGTGGGGGCAGGAATTTAGATAGCAGGTAGTAGAAGACAGCCAGGGTTGAGGTACAGTACGCCTCACAGGACATGGCATGGGCGGAGCAAGAGCATCCAGAGCAGTATTATATGAAGTTACTACCTCATCAACAGACTCAGATGACATAGTGGAGGAAAGAGGTGATGAGAGAGTGGATGAGAGAGTCAGTGGGTCAATAGCATGAAGATTTCTAAAGAGGTTGAAGGAGACAGAATGTGGTTGAAGCAGTAAGTGATAAAGAGTGAAGCTTAGCATGTGATGGTTCGATAAGGAAAGAAGTGAAGTATATAAGTTTGAAGGTAAGCAATTAGAGAAGAATACAAGGTTAAGGCAGTGGCCTTGCTGGTGAGTAGGGGCAGTAGAGCAAAGTTGGAGGTTGAATGATGAGGTAAGGGAAAGGAGCTTTAAAGCATAAGAGTCAGAGGGGTTATCAACATGAATGTTAAAATCCCCAAGAATAAGGGAGAGGAAAGATGAATCAAGAAAGAAGGAAAGCCATGAGTCAAAAAGTCAGAGAGAAACGTAGAGGTGGTCTTGTCAGGGAGTCGATAAATAACAGCTAATTGGAGAGGCAGTGGAGTAAAAAGCTGGATGGAATAGACTTCAAAGGAGGGAAAGGAGTGAGACTGAGGCAAAAGGAGGGGTTGAAATTGACAGGAAAGAGGGAGTAGAAGCCCAACACCTCCAACACGAGAATTGATAGCCGCCATGACAGAGAGCAGCGAGCAGAGGAGCCAGGTCTCAAAGCAAGGAGATGGAGAGCATTAGAGATAAAGAGATCATGAGTAAAGGCAAGTTTATTTGAGAAGGAGTGTGTGTTCCACAAGGCACATGAAAAAAGAAAAGAGGAGGGGGAGAGGAGAGGGATTTGAATAAGATTTGATCTGTTGCGTGAGGATCTGTTCTGTCTAGGGGGGCTGGGGTTGGGGTTGATATCTCTGGAAGAGAGGAGCAGTAGTAGAAGAGTGTGGGGCAGAGAGAAGACAGTGCGGCAGTAACAAGGGTGAGGTTGTTTCAGAGAGAGAGGAGATGGCTGAATGAGAGGGAGAAAGTGGTGAAGCTCAAGAGCTGATGATAGGGTAGATGACAAGATGATGGGGGAAGAAAGGTTGGTAAAGGGGAGATAAGGGGAAGGGGCTTAAAGGTGTTGATAGGAGGGGAGACAATTAGGGAGTATGGTGCAATTCAAATGGTGCAAAACACCGCAGCACGCATTATCACAGACACCCCAAGATCTGAACACATCACCCCAGTCTTACAACAACTACACTGGCTACCTATGATGGCCAGAACAAAATTCAAAATAATCCTAATCATCTTTAAAATCATCCACCAGCTCTCAGCAGAGGCACTACAATACATCATAATGAAAGATACCTGCAACAGACCGAGAAGAACCAATAAAGACAACATGATCGGCACACCTGCAGGATTCCACAAGACCAAACAAACAACTTCAAAAAGAGCTCCCTCCTTACTGGCGCCCGTGCTCTGGAACTCCCTCCCAACAAGCCTGAGAGCACTGAATGACCTAACAGACTTCCGAAAGGACCTCAAAACCTAGCTGTCACCCTCCAATTGTACTGGAGAGCGGGTGAGGCTGTCATGCAGGGCCTCTGATCACTCACTCATCCCCAAATAGACATACACTAACCCCAAACAAACATAATATAACACTGTTGATTACCTTGTAATGTCCAAATGTGACCTATATGATAAATGTAACCCTCCAATTGTACTGTCTAGATCTTCTAAGTTCCCTTATGTTAAATGTAACACTCCATTGTGATGTGATGTGACCACTTTGATTGAAGGATAATAAGGTGGTATACAAATCTGTTTAAATAAATAAATAAAATAAATAAATAACTAAGGTGTTGAGAAGCCATAAAGAGAAAGATGGAGAGGAGCACAGAAGTCAGGAAAAGTAAAAGGATAGGTGCTAGAGATTGCAAGAGATAAGGTGCACCTGTGGTGGTAATAAGCACAGGGCGGTTATAGGAGACTATAAGCCAGGGGACAGGTGGATTGTGGGGAGGGAGGGTGGGATAATAAGGAAGAGGAGATAGAGAGACACACACAGCTGAAAACAGAGAGGTAGAGCTGAACGAGAGGGGCAGGCAGGCCAAGTGCTGAATGCAAACAAGTGAAAGCAGGCAGAGTCCACAGGAAGTGCACAAGTAAAACTCAGGCAAGAGGAATAGAGAGGAGACAAAAAAGCACACTGAAATGTGCAGTCAGATAGTACTAGTCAGAGAACAGAGGCAATACAGTGTTGAGAGGAAGACACAGCACTGCAGAGGGCAGGAGATGGGTAAAGGATAGGACACACACCGACAAAACAGAAATATATACAGAACAATAAATAAATAAACAACAAGCTAGATTCTGAACAGGCAAAGGAAAATACCTTAACAGAGCCTACAAAGTTAGCCGAAGCTTGCAATGAGGGTGTTCATCCATGCAGAAACCACCAGCAGATGGATCAGCAGCCCATGTGCTCACAGAGAAAAGCTATGTTCGCTAAGGAAAGTGGGCCAGAGACAGGCATGTTGGCCCATAGTGGCCTATGTCTGTCATATACCCAAATACTGTGTCCCCCTACACAGCTTTTGGCAGTGAGCATTGAACATAGTGCCATGCTCGTACTTCCATATTGTGTCATGTCCTTAGCCATAGACACTATGAAAATAGCCAGTGCAGCACATGTGCTCTCCCGGTCTTCAGATGGTATTCCCCCCTCACCAAGAGCATGTGGAAGCATGGCAGGTTGGACATGAGGTTAGATGTTGGTGCAGTTGCTGGCTACACATACGCCACTATTCCCTGCCTCTTTGTACTCTAATAACGTCCTTGTGGCTGTCACCCTCAATGCCTGTGGAGAGCGGGTGAGGCTGTCATGCAGGGCCTCTGATGTAAAACATGCAGACACTGAGTAGGCCCTCTTAGCTTCTGTGCAAGCACACGTAGGCTCTGGCTGGCAATGCCACCTACCGGGGTACATAAAAAACATGTATGGGACTGTTCCCCCCAACTCCACCCCAACATTCACCTCCAGGCACATGGTGGCAGGCAATGCAAAGACCAACATGACATCCTGTGGCACATTCTGCCTGCTGGAATTGTGCATGCACCATTCAGAGGACAGTGTTCCACTGTCACAATCAGGCAAACAAATGCATTTTGTCTCTGGAAACATAAGGCACATTGTTGTTTTGAAGTAATAGGTAATTTATTGCTGAATGCTGTGGTCAATGATCAGTAGACAGTATTGATATAGTGTATATTGTGTGCAGATGTGCCTGATATGGACCTGCCTGTATGTACATAGAGCAAAAAAGACCCTCAGATTGCACCCTGTGACTTGAGCCTAGCTTCCTATAGGCTGCAGCTACACCAAGGGGGCTGACAGTGTAGCCACGGATATAGCTATTATGGCAGTTGATATTATCAGGCCTCTCAGCTGTGCAGACAGGTGTGTCCTGGGACCTGGAGGCTCATTCAGAGGTGAAAGTTGCTGCACACACACACACACACACATATGCTGGAGCTCTCCCTGTGAGTCTGTGTCCCCTCAGCTTACTCCAGTCAAACCAGCAGGTGATAAAGGAGCCGTACAGCAGTGTCATGTTGGGAGGTAAGTGTAGGGGAATGCTGTGGGGATGTGCCTTCATAATGGTGTAACTGGGAATGCATTTTGGTGTCACAGCTTTGGGGACAACATGTGTACAGGCACAGCTGGAAAGCCAGTGACTCCCACAGGTTGCAACTACTTACTTAAAACTAACCTTCTGCTACAGTAAGTAGAATTGCTGAATTGCTGACCTGCAGCATGTTGTATGCACAGTGCATTGTTGCAGCTTACAGTCCTCTGGACACACACACATGCACATGACCCCACTGTCCAAAAGAAGTGTAAGTTGGCATTCTTACTTGCCCCTTAGGCCTCCTTTAATGCTCGGCCATTGTTAACGCCCGCTCAGTGTGTGGGTGCTATTAGTGTGCTCTGCCATCCAGACATTGGTGCAGCTTCTCAGTGTGGCAGCTGAAAGTGAGGGCTCATGCTGGACAAGATGGACATAGCCCTCCCTGTCAACCTCTAAACTGGATATTTAGTGCTGCCGGGACAGCACTGAATATCCAATGACTGGCACTAAAGCTGGAAGCCGCTGAAGCTAACCGGGCAGCAGTGATATTGGATGCTGCCTGGTTAGCTCCGGTGCCTTAAAGATAGGCAATGGTTTTCCTCGCCTATCTTTAAAGCACAGATCGCTAACTGGGCAGCAACCAATATTGCTGCTGCCCGATTAGTGCCATTGTCCACCTCCGCTCCGTCCTGGAATGCCCCCAAAATACCCTGATGCTAACCGGATAGCATCAGGTCATGTAGAGGACTTTGATGGGGATATTCAATGGCACTAACAATGTAAGTACCATTGAATATTCCCTTTGAAGGCATTTACATGGTTTACTGGGCAGTAAACTGTATAAATGCTTTTTGAATATCAGGCCCTTCATTCTTGATTCATAGGCTGGTCTTGAAACCATGACCCTTCTCTCTCACACATGGTGGCCATGGGTTGGAGCCACAGAGCAGCCAGGCAGGAGTGTGGGTACATCCCTCCATGTGTATACATGGATCATTATCAGGATGCATGAAGCCATGAGCTGGGGTATGCCTATGTCTGTATAACTCTCTGTAGGCTCTGTGCAATACTTGTCTGACAAGGTATGTTAGGCAGGTGTGGGAGAGGGACATCTTGTTAGATCTGTATGTAGAACTGCATTGATATGCTGCTGGTTCATGTCTTGCATATGGGATCTGTCCTGCTAGAGGGGCAGGCCATGATACATGAACACACACATTCAAGGCCATGGGTGACCTAGAAGAGTGACCAATGTAACCATTTCCTGGTGTGTGCTTGTGGACCAGTCCTGTAATAATCTCATATTTGGTAGACTACATTGAGTAGTTTAGATTCACATGTAGCTTAGATAGATGTGGCTAACTGAGCGTTTACTCATGGAAGAGTCACCAGTTCACACACACAGATCCTGGTCATCATTTGACAACTGAGAGAGTAGTGTGGGTATTTTCTCTCTGACATGGACTGTTATCATATTGCATAGTATCCCTGCCTCAGTGGCATATTTTTACCTCCACATGCACATATCCATTTAAAATGTGTATGTGGGGGGGGGGGGGGGAAACTGATCCAACCCTCCCTTGTCGAAGTGCTGTGATACTGCTGATTACTGCAGGATGTAGGGGTCATGGGTGGACACAGCCAACCTGTCCTCCACTTTGGGACTGATTATGTAGCCAGGCACGACACATGCACAATCAGGGCATGAAGGCAATAGCGGTTGTCAGTCACCACTTCTCAATCTCTGGGTGTTATAAGTGCCACATGTGTGCTGTGTATAAGTATGACTGAGCAGTGCTGGAAACGGCTACGGAGTGGAATATTGGTGGCACATTTGATCTGCTAAAGATAAGTTTTGGAGAGCTATTGTGCTCTTAATTTTTGAAGTATGGAGATTGATTATATTTTCTTATCTCTGTAGGTCTTCCTGTGCCGGGCTGTTTTCCTGTTTACATTATATTGTAATGAACTCTGATGCTTCATGGTAGCTTTGCAATAGAGTGAGTGTGAGTGTGAATGTTGAATGAGTGATTGTGTTTGTATGTATATTGAGATTACTGTAGTCTTTTGTCTAAAGGATCCCAGGGTGAAATTGTTGTTGTGTGGGTTCTAGGTTTAGACTTTTGTCTATTTTGGAGGAAACTGATAAGGCTAAGACCTATGATGTGAGCATCAGCTATTCCCTACAGTGAGTTTCTCGCTGCATGTGGGGTATCAGCCACCCTGAGGTCGTTTTGCCTTTCTGTGAGGTATTTTGAACGTTTTAGAATTCTCCTAATTTATGTTTGAGGGTTGCTTGCGTTGAGGGAGCGTGTGTTAGTTATTGTCATTAGGATTTGCTCCTGTACAGCTTGTTTAGTGGTATTTGCTGTGTATAAGTGCCATTTATTGTGCTTTCCACACATTCTCTCATGCTGCAGGTTCAGGGTCTTTCATTTAGAAATGCATGGTCAGTCCTCAGAGGCGGCTCTATCATTAGGCAAAGTGAGGCGGTGGCCTCAGGCAGCAAACTTTTGGGGGCGGCAGAAATGCCCCCAAAAGAGCCGCCTCACTCCGCCTTCAGTTAAAAAAAACCCACATACAAACTGCTGCCCGTCCCCCGTTGTTCATTCTGCTCTGCGTTTGAAATGACAGGAAACCATTGTGGAATCTCCCGGCAGTAAGGAACCTCTGCTGCTGCCGCATCTCACCCCCAAAAGGAAGTGATGCTAGAGAGGGACACGGCAGCAGCAGAGGTTCCTTACAGCCAGGAGTCTCCTGTCATTTCAAACGCAGAGCAGAAAGAACAACGGGGGTTGGGGAGGAGAGAAGAGACGAGGAACGAGCTGCATAGGGGGAAGAGGAAGGAGAGAAGAGGAATGAGCTGCACAGGGGGGAGGGGAAAGAGAGAAGAGGAATGAGCTGCATGGGGGGGAGGAGAGAAGAGGAATGAGCTACATGGGGTGGGGGAAGGAGAGAAGAGGAGAGAGCTGCATGGGGGGAGAAGAGGAACGAGCTACATGGGGTGGGGGAGGAGAGAAGAGGAACAAGCTGCACGGGGGGAAGGAGAGGGAGCTGACGGGGGCTGGAAGAAAGCTAACACAGGGGGAAAAGAGGGTTGGAAGGGAGCTGACAGGGGAGGAAAGAGATGGCTGAAAGGGAATTGAGAGAGGGGAAGGAGATGGCTGAAGGGAACTGAGAGAGGGGAAAGAGATGGCTGAAAGGGAACTGACATGGGAAGTTGGGGGCTGGAAGGGAACTGACATGGGGAAAGAGGGGGATAGAAGGGAACTGTGAGAGGGGAAGAGATGACTGGAAGGTAACTGACAAAGGGGGAAAGAGGGGGATAGAAGGGAGCTGACACCTGGGGGTGGGATGGAGGGAGCTGACATTTAGGGATGGGACTGGTAGGTGGGTGGGTAATAGGGAGGAGGCTGGCAGGGAGGGGGCATTGGGACTGGAAGGGAGCTGACATGTGGGGAGGGTCATTGGGATTGGAAATAGGCTGAAGTAAGGAAGTGAAGAAAACAAAAGAAAAGACAAGAAATGGCAGATGGAGTGCTAAGAGAAGACAGGAAAGCAGAAGCCTTAGATCAGGACCAGTATGACCAGAGAATAAAATGGTCAGACAACAAAGGTAGAAAAAAATAATTTTATTTTTAATTTAGTGATTGGACTTTGTGCTATTTTTTTTAGTTTACACAGTATGGGATACGGCATCTCTTATCTGGTGTTGCACTGCATGCAGAGTCTGGCTTCTTGGGGTTTCAGTTTAATTTTTCTCTAACTACTTTATTTTTACTTTAGGTTGTGATTACTTATTCTGTACTTGGTGAGAGTCTGTGTTCCTAGTGTGTGACTGAGGCTGTGTGTTCTGTTAACATGAAATCTGTACACAGAGATCTGTACTGTAGCAATTTGCCTTGTTCAGATTTTCAAATAGGTGTTAGATGTTCTAGGGCCTGCTGCAGTATTTATAGTGCTGCCTTTTTTTGTATGAATTTTGGAGGTTTATGCAGGTAATGGTATGGTAGATTTGGCCTTGTAGATCTTTGGTGAATTATGTAGGGTTTTATATTAGTTTCCAATATTCCTGGTACTGGAGAATATTTGTTAGTGAGATGACCAGAATCTGATTTTTTTTAAGACATTGAGTTCTGTGGGTGAATGTTCTAGTTCTGCTCTGCACCCACTGTTGAGGGAAGGGATTCTGTGGGTGCAAAATATATGTTCAAAAAGAAAACGCAAGAACCATAACGTAGTTTATAACAAAATAAAAATGAGTTATAATTTAGTTTTATAAAGTGTGCTGTGGTTCTCGCTCATTCTTTTAATTTCTTGGTGTGCAAACATCTTGCATTTCCTCCATATTATATAATTAGCTTTTTGCTATGGTTCAGTCCCTGACTGAGTTTTGAGAAGGCACCCCCCACTCTACGGGGGGGGGGGGGGAATGGGGCGCCATCTCATCATTCGCCTCAGGCAGCAGATTGCCTTGAGCCGCCCCTGTCAGTCCTAACGCAGTTGCTCGTAGCTCACACAACCAAGGACCAGCCCATCCACTAGGCAAACAGAGGAGATTGTCATGATATACAGGACTAGGCAGAAGCCACTGCTGCCATCCCCAATCCCATGAGATGCTAACATGACTGCGTGGTGGCAGTACTGGTGGCTTGATTCCTTTGTGACAGTGGCAGCATGTGAGAGTGCCACCGCTGTCACAGCAGAGTCACCCAGACATCATGGATGTGCACCCTAGGCAGCCACCTAGTCCTCCTAGTGGACTAACCAACCCAGCAGAATCACTCACATGGCACCACCTTTGCCACTTTGGCACCAACAACATTGTGTCCTTTAGTGAAACAGCATCATGCTGTGACTGCCAATGCACCACTACTATCACTAATTTCAAGGCTCCTGTTTGGGAGGTGCACACTGCATACATGTTAGTGGCTCCCTGTGGGGTGTTTAACGACCAAGAATGACTCTGTCTCCAAAAAGAGCCCTTAATTAGTAGACATACCCCTAAGAGACCAAAAATAAGAATGAACACTGAAAAATCCTGTATAAAATACACGATTAGCAAGTAATAACATTTTCAGTTTAACCCCATTGCTGATTGGGAGCCAACATTGCTCAGTCAGGAAGTGATTTACATGATTATAACATCTGGCACTATAAAGTAATTTTACAGCAGTATTTTGCACTAATTGTATGTGTTTTAAATTTAAGAACATATGGGCATATTTTATAAAAATATACAAATAAATTGTGACTCCACCCACGCTACACCCAAACACCTTCTCTGAGCACACCTACTCTACATGTACATTCTGCTCTGTTCTTTATGTACTTTGAGACATTACCTAATTTTATAAGAGGCCTTTATGCTAGTAAAACAGCAGTTTATAAAACTATCCTCATAAGAACTGCCATACTAGGCAAGACCAAAGGTCCATCAAGCACAGTATCCTGTTTCTACCAGTAGCCAATCCAGGTCATAAGGGCCTGACAAAGTCCCAAAGCAGCCATTTCCATGCTACTTATCCCCATGGATAAGCAGTGTTTTTCTCTTGGACTACATCAATGACTGTTTATGGACTATACCTCGAGGAATTTGTCCAAACCTTTTTTAAACCCAGCTACACTACCTGCTTTTATCATATCCTCCAGCAATGAGTTCCAAAGACGAAGTATTTGTTGAGATATAAAATATTTTCTTTTATCTGTTTAAAATATACTGCTTTGTAGCTTCATGGCATATCCTCTAGTCCTTGTATTTTTTGAAAGAGTAAACAATTGATTCACCTATATGGGGTAGATTCTGGGTAGTGTTTAGCGGGGATTAACGTCTGATTCGGATGTCCATCCCCACTAAACGCCAGGGTGCCGATCTTGCAGACAGAGCTCCCTGCACGTACAGGCAAGTTGTACGAGAAGCTCTGTTCGTGGGCGGGAGGGAGTGGGCTAGAGGAGGAGCAATGGTGGGGAGTGGGTGGGAACATGACTCTGGACATACAGGGCCGATTCCGAGGTCAGCCCTGTACGTCTGGGGTCAGCAATCTAGACAGGGGACTTATTCCATCTTGGAGGTGGAATAAGTCCTCCTAGATATCGCAAGACGACACCGGGGCCAGAAAGTGAGATAAAGGGATGGATGGGTATCCCGCAGCCTGACCCTGGCCATGGCAGGCCCAATCGGGGCTTGGGCAGTGGGAAAAAGATATTTGCGGAGTGTGCCGGGGATTGGGGCATCTACATAGAGCTATGGTGCCATGGCAACATGACGCCATGGCACCACTGCTCCATGCAGGAGCCTGGCTGGGCTAGTTGGATAAGTGTTGGGACGTCCGGGGTGCCTGAATCAGGGCACAGCCTGGACATCCCAGCCTTATGCTGTAATTATGTTCTCTTGGGGCCATCTAGCCCCCTTGGGAGTAGAATCGGGTGCATCCCTGGGCCATCCAGATGTCTGAACGTCAGGACGGCCAGGGGACGCACAACCCTGAATTAGTCTCCACCTGTTTCAGTCCACTCAGGATTTTATAGACCTATCATATCTCCCCTCAGCTGTCACTTTTCCAGTCTGAAGTGCCCTAACCTTTTTAACCCTTCCTCACAGGAGAGTTGTTCCACCCCCTTTATCATTTTAGTTGCTCTTCTCTGTACCTTTTCTAATGCCACTATAACTTTTTTGGGATGCGGAGACCAGAACTGCACTCAGTACTCTAGGTGTGGTCAACAGCATTGAGTGATACAGAGGCCTTATGGTATCTTTTGTTTTGTTTCTATTGCTTTGCTAATGATTCCTAACATTCTGTTTGCTTTTTAGCTGCTGCTGCACATTGAACAGAAGATTTCAATGTGTTGTCTATGATCATAACTAGATCCTTTTCTCGGATGGCAACTCCTAAACAGACTCTATAGTTTGTGTTATTCTTCCATACATGCATCACTTTGCACTTGTACAGTGGAAGTTAAATTTGATAGGAAGGCTTTTTCCACCAAACTGTCTAAAGAACTTTGATTTTTCCCTTAGCCTTTCTTTGGAACCAAAAGTTCAACTAAAAGAAGCATGTGAACAAAAAGGACAACCCTTGGTTCTCAAAGGATGTCAGTAATCTGAAAACTAAACTGCAACAAGCTAAGCGTAAATGGCGGAAGGATCCATTTGAGGGTAGCAAACAAATTTGCCTTAGCTTTTAAAAAGAGTATAACATTAAATAAGATTAGAAAAGAAAACCCATATATCTACTCACATTAATTCAGGATAAATTCCAAAACAACTCTTCTCTATCCTAAAAAGATTGTCCCAAAAAGACAAACCCCTGGATTGTTCCTTAGAGATCCATTCTGAGACCTTTGCATCCTACTTGACAGAAAGGATCCTGCAACTCCATAGGCAGCAGACCTTGTACAATAATGACTTTGATTCATTACCACTGCCAACACTGCAAGACTTTTCCACATCCTATACTCCTGGCATACATCAAAGCAACTTCTCTGCTTTTGCCCCATTAACAATGCTGTATCTGGGTAAACTGGTTAGTTCACTAAACACAGCTAACTTCCCAGTTGATGTTATACCACCCAAGTTATTGAAAGACTACTGGGAAGATTTCAGCCCAGTCTTTCTGGACTTAATTAATTTGAGTCTTTCCTCGGAAACTGTGCCAGATACTTGGAAACTCTCCATCGTCCGCCCATTGCTACAGAATTCCACCCGAGACCCACTACTACCTAAGAGTTACAGAGCAATTTCAAGAAAAGTTATTAGAAAAGGCCATTGCCAAACAATTTATACATTTCCTAAACTCAAATAACACCTTTCATCTAAGACAATCAGGATTTATATATGGTCATAGTACCAAAACAGCTTTATTTACTCTTCTAAATGAAATAATTTTTTACCTGGACAGTTGGAAGGATGTCTTGATGATTCAATTGGATCTTACAGTAGTATAGACAGCATTGACCACTTCATGCTACTGGATCGGTAACAATCTTATGGACTTATGGGGCAGGTTATCAACTGGTTCAAATCCTATATCTCACAAAGGTGTCTTTATGTGTCAACCGACACTGATTCCTTATCTTCGCAGTCTCTCTCTTTTGTTATCCCTCAGGACTCCATTTTGGCCTCAACGTTGTCTAATATTTTCCTGGTGCCATTGGCTACTTTAATCCAGGAGATGGCCCTTAGTACTTATATTTATGCTGGCAACATTCAGCTTGTAGTAGCTGTGAATGTCTGGGATTCAAACTTCATGACTAAGCTGAATGTACAACTTAACAAAATCACTGAATAGCTGGGAGAAAACAAACTGGTCTTAAATTCAAAAAAGACTATAGCCAAATGACTGACATTCCGGGGTAGCATGATACCTTTTAGTCCGAGAATTAGTTCAGTCCCAATTGCAGTTAAAGACAAAATTAGGCTACTAGGGGTTATGTGGGACAATATTCTATCCTTCAGCTCATACATATCACAAACTATAAGAGCCTCCTTTGCTGTTTTATTCAGAATACAATTTCTGAAGCCCTCCCTGGACTTCAGGGATCTCAAAATGTTGGCACATGCCCTCGTGGCAACACGCTGGGATTACTGTAATTCCCTGCTTAGTGGTGCCTCTCAGGGGCAACTGAGGAGGCTGCAACTAGTGCAAAGCACAGTGGTAAAGTTCTTTTACGGTACGCTAAAAAGAGAACATGTGTCACCTCTTCTGAAGGAGCAACATTAGCTCCCTAGATCGAGTTGGGTACATTTTAAGATTCTTCTTCTAGTGTACAAGGCCTATTATACCAGTTTTCCTCGATATCCCAATGATTTTTTTACTCCCTATTCACCGACAAGAACTTCAAGATCCTCCCAAGGAAACTACCTGGCATTACCTACTAAAACCAGGTTGTGCTGTTTTTTTTTTTTTTTTTCCAAAAATGTTCATTTAATTATCTTGCTCCCCAACTATGGAATGCTCTCCCTCAGGACTTACAATTGGAGAGCTCCTATAGGAAATTTAAAAAGGGTCTCAAAACTTGGCTTTTTCCAAAGCTTTTTGTGAAACTTTATGATCCTTTTATTAATTTTTGATTTTTAACTCACTTTTTCAGAATTGTTGTCCCCCAGTGTTTCTCAGGTTACTTGGTAGTTGGAAAAATCATTGCGCTATTCACATCCTCCCTTTTGTGTGTATGGGTTTTTTGACCTTTTATTTTTATACTTTTCAAATGTTGATTTTATTTGTATCTATATATCTTATGTGATTTTATGTGATGTTTGACGCTGGGTTCCCTGCTTTTTTTTGTAAACAGCTATGATGCACAGTATGAATGGTGGTATATCAAATTCTTTCAATAAATAAATAAATGCCCAGTCTTCTGGTCTCACAAGATCCTCCTACAGTTTCTCATAATTCACATACAACTTTCTTTATCTTTATCTTTATTTAAAATTTAATATACCGCTTAAACCAAATTGGCATACAGCGGTGTACAATAAAAACAAAACGGAGCTACTGGGAAGGAAACAGAAAGGAACGCCATTCAAGTAGAGTAAAGGACAGTGCTGAGATAAAATATAGAAAAAGTAAAGGAGAGATAAAAAACACAAACAAACAGTCATACAGTCGCAGAGGGAGGGGGGAAAGGAAGGTCAAAAGCTGTGCAGAAAAGGTAGGTCTTGAGACAGGCTTGAAAGCAGAGAAGGAGGATTCCAATCGTAGCGAAAGTGGCAATGAATTCCAAAGACGGGGACCAAGGAAAAAAAAGGCAGAAGAACGTGTGGATTCGAGATGAGCCTGGGAAGGAGGTGGTAGGAAAAGACGGTTCAGATGGAGAGATCGAAGCACTCTGGGAGGACAGGAAAAATGGACCAGATCAGAGAGATAGAGTGGAATACCTGTGTGCAAAGACCGGTGCACGAAAATCAGGATTTTGTACTGAATGCGAAAAGGGACAGGTAAACAATGTAGACGAAGAAGCAAAGGGGTGACGTGCGCTGATCGAGGAGAGTGAGTCAGAAGACGAGCGGCAGTGTGGTGTACTAATTGAAGACGACGAAGCTGAGTAAGTGGAAGACCGGCTAAAGATGCGTTACAATAGTCCAAACGGGAAACCACCAAAGCAAGAAGAAGTGTAGTCATAGAAGAGGGGGATAGAAAAGGCCGAATTGCTCGAAGTTGGCGTAAAGTGTGAAAAGAACGTTGCACCACGGAAGAGATATGGTCCTTGAAAGTTAATGCAGAATCCAACGTAACCCCAAGATAACGCAGAGAGGTGACCAAGGGGATAGGCCCAGCAGGAAGAGAAGGAGACAAAGAGGGAATGGGGGCACCTGCAGTGAACCAGATCGCCGAAGTCTTAGCCAAGTTAATGTGTAAAAAGTTGTCCGCAAACCAAGCAGAAACTGTAGAAAGACAAACATCAAGAGGACCAATATCTGGAGAGAGTGAGCAGGTGTGAAAAAGGAGAAGAATATCATCGGCATAAAAGTATGCCGAGATGCCGTGCTGCTGTATGAGCAGAGCAAGAGGGGCCAGAAAAATATTGAACAGCAAGGGAGATAAGACAGAACCTTGGGGGACACCGCAGTGAAGAGGCATGGAGGGAGAAGAGTCGGAACAATAAGAACGGAAAAAGAACGGTCACAGAGAAAAGAATGAAACCAATGGAGAACTGACGCAGAAAGACCAATAGAGCTGAGACGAAGAAGAAGAGTGCGATGGTCAACAACATCGAAAGCCGCAGAAAGATCAAGTGCAACAGCAATGGAAATGGAACCCCTGTCGTGAGCGACGTGCAACTCATTAAGAAAAGATATAAGAATAGATTCAGTGCTATGCCCAGGACGAAAACCGGATTGACGGGGGTGAAGAACCAAAGAATCCTCTAAATGTGCAGAAAGTTGAGAATAGACCAAACGTTCAAGAAGTTTAGAAAGAAAAGGAAGATTAGAGACAGGACGCCAATTAGACAAGGTGGAGGAATCTAGAGAGGGTTTTTTCAGGAGAGGGCGGATCAAAGCATATTTCCAAGGTGAGGGGAAAGATCCAGAAGACAAACAGGTATTGAAAAGAGAAAGAACTAAAGGAAGCAAAGCCAGAGAAGGTTCAGAAAGCCATTGTGAAGGGATAGGATCAGAGAGACAGGTGGTTTTCCGAGCTGTAGAAAGAGCATGGGACAGCTCAGAGAAAGTAATAGGACGAAAAACAGACCAACAGTGTGAGAGAGGGGGGGTAGGACTGCAACTCTGCAAATTTAATCACCTCACTTGTTGATCCCAATTCCAGATAATTTATAAATATGTTAAAAAACACTCTTCGCAATATAAATCCCTGGAGTACTCCACTATTAACCTTCCTCCATTGAGAAAATTGACCATTTATCCTTTCTCTCTGTTTTCTAGCTCTCAACCAGTTTCCAATACACAATAGGACATTGCCTCTGCCATGATTTTTTAACTTCTCAGGAATGCTTTCTGAAAGTCTAGATACACTGCATCAACTGGCTCAATTTTTATTCACATGTTTATTCATGCCTTCAAAGAAATGAAGAAGCTTGGTGAGGCAAGACATCTCTTGAGTAAGTCTATGTTGATTTTGCCTCATTAAATCATGTCTGTCGAAATGTCCAGTAATTTTGTTCTTAATAATGGTTTCCAACATTTTGCCCAGCATTGACATTAGGCTCACTAGGGTATAGTTTCCCGTATCACCTCTGGAGTCCTTTTTAAGAATAGGCATTAGATTGGCCAACTTCCAATCTTGTGGTACCATAGATGGTTTTAATGATAGGTTAAAATTCACCAATAGTAGTTCTGCGATTTTATCTTTGAATTCTGTCAGCACTCTAGAATGTATACCATTCAATTCAGGTGATTTGCTGTTCTTTAATTTATCAATTTGTTTAATTACATACTCCAGGTTCACTAGATTTCATTCAGTTTTTCTGACTCATCACCATTAAATACCCTTTATGCCATGGATAGCTTCCTCACATCTTTCTCAGTAAAGACCAAAGCAAAGAATTCATTTAGCTGCTC
Source organism: Ichthyophis bannanicus (assembly GCA_033557465.1). NCBI lineage: Eukaryota > Metazoa > Chordata > Amphibia > Gymnophiona > Ichthyophiidae > Ichthyophis > Ichthyophis bannanicus. The sequence continues at coordinate 77,578,525 of CM066036.1, forward strand.
AGCTACTGCCTTGTCCTCCCTGGGTGCCTCTTTTACCCCTTGATCAATAACTCATCCAAAAGTGAGTTACAGTAGTCTATCCTATTCATGACTAATGCATAAAGAACCGACTTCCATGCTCTCTGGTCAAGGAAAGGCTATAAAGATCTTATCATTCAAAGTGCATAAAATGTTTTCTTAATGATAGAAGAACTATGTGGAGAAAAGGAGAGATTTTAATTGATAATGATTCATAAACAGGTAATAGCATCTTTTACTGGGACTAGTAGGCCTAACGTACTGTATATGGTTGGATCAGATTGGTAGGTTCTTTTCTATATATTTGGAGTGGAGGAGTGGCCTAGTGGTTGGGGCAAGGTACTTCAGGCCGGAAGGTCAGGGGTTCAAATCCCACTAGAGGACAGCAACCTTGGGCTGGAAGGACTGGGGTTTCTAGTCCCACAGGTGCTCCTTGTGGTCTTGGGCAAGCCACTTAACCCTCCATAGCCCATGTTCCCTGTAAAATAGTTCTCTGTGTGCTGTGCTTTCCTGTCTAATCAATGTGTTTATACCTCAAAAATCTCCTGTCATGATTTGACAATTTCCAATCTGTAATCAAACCGCTGCTGATCGCTGGAAGTAGCAGTATACAAAAATGTATAATAAATAAATATAGCAATATGGTCTTTGATTAATCTGGATTAGGATTCATTTTATGCAATGATATCCACTCTCTCACCTTACCTAGAAAGTCATCAAGACCAGTGGGAAAAGCTTAGATCACAGTGTTTACATGAGATCACCAAAGAAATCTTATCTGCCTATAAATAAGGGTTCAGTGCACCTGCTCTTTTCTGTAACATCATTCCTTCTCACTGCAGTTCTGTATTGCTGTATTACTGTAGTATTGTTGCTGATTATGATCCAATTCCTTAATAAACTTTTGGTTGCCTTGCTTGTCTATCCTTTTTGTCCCACTCTTCTAGATTTGTTATTGACCTCTCTGTAGTGATAACCTTCCACTGATCACCTTTGAATAAAATCATTTAAATGTTGGTAATTTTCTTTGTTCATGCTTACTACAAAAATCTGAATAACCGTTTTTAATTCAGTTTTACTCACAGTCAGTAGGTGCTATCGGGGAGTCTCCCTTTAGCCTTTATTTCTTCCAGACCTCTTCAGTTTACAGGGTTATTCTGAGCTGTCTCCTAGGTTGTCATGGTTGAGCATCTAGGCCCAAAGCCTATTAAAGAGTAGGGAGGGAAAGAGGAGTGAGAAAGAGAGAATGCAGGAAAGAGGGGAGAGTGAATGGGTAAGAGAAGGGTGAGTGTTAGATAAGGATAGGAGGCTCCGAGGCTGGTTTGGGAAAGGGGAGAGGAGATAGACAAAAAGATGAAAGAAAATAAAAAGAAAGAGAAATGAACTGAAAGAGAAAAGAATAAATACAAATTTGTTACAGAGTGAATTTGTTTAAACATATTGAAGAACAAGATTCAGCAGGAATCAGAAATAGGGAGGAACGAAGGCGGGTAGTGGGCGGTGACTGACCCCGGACATATAGGGCTGATTCTGAGGTCGGCCCTGTATGTCTGAAGAAGGCCATATAAACGGGGGATTTATTCTACCTTGGAGTTGGAATAAGTTCCCCTGGATGGGGGCTGATGCAGGAGCCAGGGCCGGAAAGAGGCTGTAAGGGGTGCGGGCGGCAGGGGAAAGGGGAATCGTCATTCAGGAGCCTGGCTGGGCTAGCCAGGTAAGTGCAGGATGTACGGCTGATCAAAATCGGGGCCCGGCCTGCACGTCCAGGCCGGTAGACCCAATGCAGATCCCACAGGCACGTCTAGCCCCAGCAGGATCAGAATCAGGTATTACCGCTGTATGCCCCGATTCTGACCAGCCGTACAGGGGCAGGACTTCTAAAATAGAATTGGCCTCCACGAGATTTGTTATATTAAGTTATGCATTGTTGCTGATTTATATATTTGTGTGTGTATATATTTTAATTAATATTTATTTTTATTTGTGTTTTACTCTAAGTCATTATGGATAGGTGCATGACAAATCAAAATAAATAAATAAATTGGATTACAGCCCGTCCAGAAATCCAGGCAAAAATAACAACTGAGCTGAGCCCATTCGTATTAGAATCTGTTTCTGATTGCAACCAGTTCTGCTAATGTTATTACACACCCTGCCATGGCATTCTCACACTGCACTGTGCTTGTGTGTTGCCATTTTTGATGTCACAGTCAACATTCATCCATTGTTACCCTTGTTAGCACGACTTCTCTTAGGGGTTCATGGGAGCCGAAGGATTGTTACTAATCAATGTACTAGGTATTAATTGTTGCCATATTTGTATGATTCATTCTCATGTTTTATTATATTATTGATTTTAGTTTTGTTTAATTTTCTTTATGCATTCATGTATATGACTGTCTCGCCTGGACTGTAACCGCTCTGGTGGCCTCTGGCTAAAGGGTGGTATATCAAATACAACAAATAAATAAATAAATAAATACAAATAACAAGCCACACCAAACTGAAAACTGTTAACCCTTGTTGAAAAAATCTCGTTACTCTACCTATAATTTATTCTGGACCTGTCTTTAGGATACAGCTGCTTCTTTTTATTTTCATTCATGTCTTCCAAAGCTGCACAAACGTAACACCATCAGAAACTCTCAGCTTCTGTTGGTAGGGTCTGAGCTATGAAATGGGAGCAGTCTTTTTGTTTGTTGTATTGGATCTTGTTTATTTTTATATTATTATTGTAAACTGTCTTGAATGACTATTTTTGTCAAGGAGGGCAACATAAAAGATTTTATAAATAGATATAAATAAGATCAAGTGTGAATCTGGGCTATGAGCTGAGGACATACCCTTCTCTGCCTTTAAGATCAAATTGCGATTTTCTAAAATCTAGGGTGGAAGTGGGGAGGTTTTACACTGTCACCTGACCCCACTAGAAATACGATCTCCTGCAAATAAAGCTTGTCCTCCTGTCTTTCTTTATAGTTAGAAATTCAGGACCCGATATTCAGAACCCTTGGCTAGATGGCCAATGGGAGGCTGACCGGATAAGTATGCTGACTGTGATATTCAGCGGAACTGTCTGGATAGGGCCACTGAATATCTCCACAGCTGCCCCAGCTTTATCCAGTTAGTGTCGGGGCAGCCTATGGGCAGAGCGAGGGTTTGTCAGTGCTATCCAGATTTGCGCCGGCAGGTATCTGGTCAGCATGATAGATAGCCGGTACTTATCTGGACAACTTAGACTGCATGAAAAGCAGGCCTAAGCTGGAATCCAGATACTGTAAGTGCCAGATGAATATCGTGCTAACCAGGTAAGTGCTGGCACTTATCCAGATAGCGCTGCTCAGTCTGGGTATTCAGTGGTAGCTCCTATCTGGGTAATGCCACTGAATAACCTGCTAATATTTAAGCATCACAGCTGCCCACCATGACATTTAAAAATCAGCCCCTCATTTTTCAGAAATAACTAATCTTTGTTAGGATAGGTAAATACTAGTTCTACCTTTCAATTAATAATTTATTCCTGAACACCGATCACAGGTCTGCAAAATTTTTTTTTGAGAGCTGTTTTGGTTATTCTATGTAATCTTTATGGATTTTTGTGCGCTGAATCCGAACATTATCTCCATTTTGTCATAGGACATCACGTTTCCTGACAATTTAGGTAACTATGTTAAATAAGGCAATACCTCAAAATAAATGGAAATAGACTTATAAAATTAAAGTTTTATTACAATATTTTCATGTAAATCCTTTTTTGAACTGAAATGAGCTCACCTACACACACTAAACTCGATTCTTCTTCCTTGTGAGGCTCCTCTTGGTGCATTTACGCTTGTGAATAGCATCTGGAATGTCTCTCTGAAGCATCCAACAGTAGTCTGCCATCGTTGTAATGCTCCATTTTCCCTGGTATATCTTTTCCATCTCTTTAATGTCATGGTGGAATCGTTCACCTTGTTCCTCACTCACAGCTCCCAAATTTTCAGTAAAGTAGTCAAGGTGGGACTGGAGGAAATGCACTTTTAAACTCATCAGGCAACCTAAAGCTTGAAATGCTTTCAGCATTCATCCGACGATCTTTTTGTAGTGAGGATCTTTGTTATTGCCTAAACTTTTCTGTGCGACTTCTTTAAATGCAATCCACCCTTCTTTTTGAGGATCTGTCATGGTATTGACAAACTCTTGATCAACTATAAGCCTTTTAATGTCTGGTCCGATGAACACACCTTCCTTCAATTTTGCCTTTGACAGGCCTGGAAACTTGGTGACCAAGTATTTGAAGCATTCTCCATCTCTTGGAAGTGATTTTACGAATTGCTTCATCAATCCCAATTTTATGTGGAGAGGTGGTAGAAGAACTTTATGGGAAGGTACCAAAGTTTCTCGGAGGACATTTTTTTCACCGACTGTTAGCACCCTCGGCTGCCAACTCTTCTTGGTCCAGTGATTTTGTCGGTATCGACTGTCCCATAGACACAGAAAACAAGGATATTTGGTATACCCAGCTTGTTGCCCGAGCACCATGCACAAGACCTTCAAGTCCCCACACACTTGCCAACCATGGTCTTCATATTTAAGTTTACGAAGAACCAATTCCAAGTTCTTGTAGGTTTCCTTCAAGTGTACGGAATGACCTACAGGTATGGAAGCATAAAAACCATTGTGGAGTAAAACTGCTTTGAGACTTCTTTTTGAAGAATCTATAAAAAGACGCCATTGCTCTGAATCATATTGGATTTTAAATTGACCCATCAGACCTTCGACATCGATGCAATAAACCAACTTGTCTTCCTGGGCGAAGTAAAGAACGAACTCCTTTTCACGATGTCTGAACCATGAAGATGATACTCCTGGCAACAATAAATTCCTGCTTTTCAGCCTTGATCCGAGTAACTCAGTGGCATCTTTGGGAAGATTCAAGTCTCTTACCAAATCATTCATCTCCTCCTGAGAAAACAATTTTGGTCTTGTATCATCTTCAAAGTCAGAACTTGATTCGTCATCTGGTTCAGGTATGACTTCACCGTCATCAGAGCTAGGTATCTCTTCCAAGGTAGCAGGGGGCTTGGGTACTGGTATATCTGTGCCATGGGGGATGGGACGAATTGCCGAGTGAAGATTGGGGTATGAAATGGAATGCTTCCATTTGGAATTAAACCCTTTCACATCGCATGAACAAAAGTAACAGTCGTCGCTATGGTTCTTTTGCTCTCGCCATACCATAGGTATCCCATAACAGAAAGATTTTTTCTTACCCTTGAACCAGTTTCGGAGGTCCTCAACACACCGTTTGCACACTTTATGAGGCACCCAGACTTTATCTTGATCTCCAATTTTTAGTCCGAAGTATGCAAAGTATACTTTTTTTACAAAGTCTGTAATATTCTGCTGTTGCTTCAACACTGTATATTCACCACAGATGAAACAGAAACTGTCTGGCAAATTAATATACTTTCATGGAGCCATAACATAACGGTTGAAGAATGACAAGCTAACACGAATTGCGATGAAAAAGTGTGAATGGCCAAGAGCCAAGAGCCTGATGATGATTCGTGCACAAGTGTGGCATGCAGGAGAGAGCAGCTCTGTGTCTGTACACGAGACGTCACAGTGCTGGCCACGCCCCCCCTGCACTGACCGGAGCTGCTGCTATCTGCCCTGTGTCTCCCTCCCACTGGATTCTTCAGGAAAGATTAACCCCTTCTACCATTAGAAGCACGGACTTAAAACTTGCTTAGCTTATGTATATATTGCTGACCATCAGATTTACAGTGCTATATTTTTTTTTACATAACACGGACAATCCCTTTAAGGTTTTTTTGGCATTTTATATCTTAAATGCACTTATGTGAATTAATTAATAGTAATTTGAATTAATTAATAGTAATTTGAAAATATTTGATAAATTTGAAGACAATTTTGCATGTTGTGGCAAATCATGACGTCTAGGAGTTTTTTCAATATTTTATTTGTTTTCAGCACACCAAAATACATGGAAATTAGATGAAAATAATCAAGCAGCTTTTTAGTCGCAGACCTGTGAATTGCTGATGGCGTTGTCCTCAGTACACTGCATTCACCAGGATACATAACGGAAATACAGGGCTTGCTATTCAGTACCAGGGGTTAGTAATGCTAAAGCAGGAAGCTGCCGGTGCTGAACTTTAAACCCAGATATTCAATGCTGAGGCCATATCCGGGCTACCCAGATTGCCGCCAAGCTAACCGGGCAGCAGTGATATTCAGCCACCGCTTGATTCGCTTCTGCGGCAAATGTTAGGCTGGAATTTCCTACCCCTGACTTTCACCGTGTATCATAGCTAACTGGGCAGTGGCTCATCATCACCGCTGCCCGGTTAGTGATAGGCGCGGCCCTGGAACACTCCCAGCACGCCCCGATGCTAACTGGTTAGTATCGGGACATGTAGCGGCGGCACCCACTGAATAGCCCACCAAGTGGCATTTACACGGTTTGCAGGTCTGATTGGTAAGTTCAGCTCTTGCACTGCATACTTCCCCTCTTTTTGGAAGCAGCATACCAGGGGGCAGAGTCTGACTTGGCCCCAAAGTTTTGGGAGTCATTACCATGCAACTAAAATGGATTTATGGAGTTGTATTTCACATTTGAAAAGGACAATCTAGATGCCTCTGTAGCATATATGGTAAAAAACTGTTGCTCGGTTTATATATAACAATGTGATAAAAGTGACAAAATGATTATTTTGATTGAATGATACTACGAATAATGAAATGGGATTTGGAAAAGCAGGTAAATTAGTTTGGACAAGCAAATGATACAAAAAGGAAGAAATAACATGCTTAATACAAAGGGTATTTTCAATGGAGCTGCAGTTGCCCCTCTGTTCTCTGGTCTGTGGGCAGTGACACAGATGTCTGTCCCTCTGCCACCAGCTGTTCCCCTTGAAGTTTATACAGCTGTTGTTGAGGCAAGAGATGGAGCAGTGCAAAGACATTACTAGAGTCCCAGAGGAACTGGGGAAGAGAGGGTCAAAGGTGACAAAACAGGTGGAAGGAAAAACGAAGGGAACAATGACAATTTATATTTCATTTAGGTAAAAAAAAAGGAAGCCAAAGCCAAGTAATGCAACTAGAGGAGAAATGCCAGACTGCACTGTGCACAAATATGCAGAGTACAATCTTTCTGCTATGCACAATGCGAATGAGAATATGGGGGGTTTTTTTACATTTCTTTTTTTTTATTCAAGCTTAAAAGCTTATGGATTTTTGGTTTGTGGACCATAGCTTCACAGCTCTGGCTTCTTAAAACATGTTCATATTTTCAGGCTTGATGGTGAATTCGTTGAGCTGAAGCCGTCAAATCTGATGCATGTTTCCTTTCATTCCCAGGTAAATATAGAAGCAAACAAATTGGTTAACTCAAACAACACACACCGCTGTAAGGACTTGTCTACCAATATAAATGAAAAACAAAAACCCTTTAACTACAATTATTAAACGTATAAATCACCAATCTTCTTCAATATCTTTCCTGGGACACTGAAAACCAATAACATTTAATTCGAGGAGAAAAAAGACCTCGGTGTAACTGTAACATCAATGTCCCTCTATGTGGCAAGAGAAATGCTTTGCTAGAAGGGGAAGTGCCTTTCACAGACATCACCGGTCTTAAAAAATACTCCTCAAACACTCTCAGTAATCACCAAATTTACAACCCAATACTGAATCTTACATGAGACAATATTTAATCTTTTTTGAATATTTTTAAATATTACATAAAAATATGTTGAAAAAAAACAGGCTTCGATTTTAAGGCATGGCTCAGTCAAAAACGGCAGCCGTTCACTACTCAGGACAGCTGGCCCACATAACTCCGTTCCTGGAAACAAAACACACAGAGTCTACCGAAGTAAAAGAACTGAATCACCAATTCAAAGCAATAACCATTCAATTATCTTTTTTCCTCAAATGAAATGTTATTAGTTTTCAGTGTTCCAGGAAAGATATTGAAGATTAGTGATTTATACGTTTAATAATTGTAGTTAAGGGTTTTTTAAAATTTATATTAGCAAACAAATTAGGTCATATTGTCAGTTGGAGAAAATTGTTTCCCTCATAGGCTTTACCAAGCTATCAATGTCCCCATTTAATGTACATTACCAAGTTTAAGTTACAATGTAAACTGCTTTGGCTAATATGATAAAGCAAACCACATCAATCACCCTTGGTTTAGCGATAAATAAATATCAGAACAAACAAAATCACCAAACACACCCCCTAAAAACCTTTTTAGGGAGATTTCTTTTTGTCAGATATTGCTGAGGGAGGTAAGAACCACAGTCTATCCCCGCCAGATGGCATCATCCATTTTAATCATATTGTAAAACTTTCAAAAAAACTTAGCTTAAACAATACTTGATGGAAGCAGCACTTGATACAGGGAGAGAATCCCAAAACATGCACGTCGTGCTTGATTTTGGATGCCGCACTGAGGGATATTGAAATAAGTCCTTCTAATAAGCTAAGTTTTTTTGAAAGTTTTACAATATGATTAAAATGGATGATGCCATCTGGCGGGGATAGACTGTGGTTCTTTTGGACGTGAACTGCTGGACAAGATGTGATGTGTGAGCTGGGGAGTTATCGTGATGAAGCAACCATTCACCATTCCTGTGCAATTTTGGCCTCTTACGACAAACTGCATCTCTCAAACGAGTCAGAACTTAGACGTAGTACTCCTTATTGATGTTTTGGCCTTTTGGACTATATTCATGATGAACAACACCCTGGTAATCAAAGAAAACTGTGAGCATGAACTTCTGGCAAAACTTAATGCAAATTTGCTGTTCAATTTTTTCACTCATCATAAATCTGACGACTGCTTTTACAGGATACCAAACGTCATGTGATTAAAAAGCTGTACAGGAGTGCTTCAGCCATGCTACATTCTGCAAATGCAGAGCACATAACTAGGTCACTGCATGCTTAATAACATCGTGGTGCAACATATTGTTATATAGCTACACAAGACCTTCAAGTCCCCACACACTTGCCTTTATGTCAACTAGACTATGAGTTCCATAGATGAATGTAGGGTACTGTTTTTACAATACAGGAAAGAATAACATAGCATAGAAGGAACTTGCAGAAAATTGGAATTGCAATAAACTGTTAGGGCACAATGATTAGTATCAGCGTACGGTTAGGGACTGGGATGAGAGTTTGTTTCTGACAATATAACATATGCTTCAGACACTGTCACTTGGAATGCTGTGAAGACAAAAGTGATATCAACCAATACTGCAGTTTTACCCTAGATTTACTAAAAGGCTCTATCATGTTGCCATGTGCTAACACGGATTAATGTGTATTATTGACAGCAGATCCCATTTTCTGCAATGAGATCTTTCTACTAACAACACATATTAACAGCTTTAGTGTATGTTAACATGGGAACATACTTTAGTAAATCTATCCCAGTAGGGGAGGCCAAAGATAGGAGAGGGTCTCTTTAATAACCAACTGCATATTTTACCAAATATTGTGTAATTCTGGCTATTTTCTCAGTGGGTGAATAGAGTGAGCAGCTCTGCAGGTGATATTTATTTATTTATTTTTCTTATATACCGCGCTCTTCGATATCAGTGCGGTTCACATGGAACATAGGAGAGTTTTACAGTGGGGGATTACACCGTAATTACATAGAACAGGTACCTCAACTTGGATAACAGCATTAACTATTTACATCTGAATGGCTACAGAAGAGTATTTACACGTATATACATTGCTTTGAGGGTGGTCCCATCAGCAACCTGTAGGAGCAGACGTCTTGCTTTCTGATTTGGTCTGCTTTATATTCATTGGTGCTGCATGTTGAACAGAAATGAAATAGTTTATCATTGTCATTGAAAGAAGCTTTTCATTAGACTTATTCACTCTCTCTCTCTCTCCCTTTTGCTGGTCTCTCTTTTCTATGAACAGAAGCAACTGAGGCACACGACTATCCCATCCCCCCTCTAGTATCAGCAACATTTGTCCTGTCATGTAGCCAAAATGGTAGCAAGGTATTTTCCTCAGTCTGAATAAAACTGATGACCAGAAACAGGCTGTCGGTTCATTGGCTTTTACGCTGCGTGATTAATAATCCCCAGTCCCCCAAGATTTCAGGATCATTGACAAAAAATGCTAGCCTTTAAGAATGGACAATTGGGAAGTAGCTGTTCTCCCCTTTCATGTAAAAGAAATCAGCTGCTCCACCTGTTTTCGTGCTTGCACACAGGGACTGGCGGTGGAGAAGCTGCACTTGTGGTATTTCAAATAAAATTCATTGAACAAAAGGTATTTCATGAGACATAGGAAACAAATGTTCTTCAGGCTCATGGCAGAAACAATAGATGCAAGTAACAAAATCTGATCTCTTGCAAACAAGAAGAGCTTATGTGGGCCAAATGTAGGGAAGGTTTTCTCTCATTGTGTGTTTATGGGGAAATATATTTAATACATACGGCCTGTTTCAGGGCAATTTCTCCAAATGGGTGAGTTTTGTACATACCATGACAGTCATGAACCTCACTTCTAGGCCAGGCTATGTGGAGTATGATCTGAGTCTCTCTTCGTGCCAAAGAGAGCTTTCTTCTGGAGTTCGTAAGAAGTAAAACGTATCAAGATGTGCTTGGAAATTCTTTTTGTCAACCCTGTGATTGCCAATACGATGGGAAATATTTCTGTATCTTTCTGCCACATTTTCTTGGTCTCTGACTGCATTCCTTGATACTTCAGGATCTTCTTCCTCTCCACGCAATTCACAGAATATGGCCCTATGTATCATATGCAGTTAGCATCTAAAATCCATGCCTGATTAATCCATATGTTTGTGTAATGCATGAATGGAATCAACCTTCTAATACTTTATGCAAAGTGTGCCTTTGAGTCAGTCCTGACTCCTGGTGACCCAGAAGCTCCTGGGTTTTCTTGGCAGTGTCACTGGAAGTAGATTGCCAGGCCTTTCTTCTGAGGCAATGGAGGGTTAAGTGACTTGCCCAATGCTACAAGGAGTGTTAGTGGGAATTGAACCCTGGTTGCTTGGTTACCAAGCCAGTGTTCTAACCACTAGGCTACTCCTCCACTCTCTAATGCTTTATATTTTTATAATATTGTTGTTATTTGCCTACACATTCAGTGGGAGCATCAATTTCACAAACCTAAAAAGAATGACATCACATGAGGCTTTACACCTTAAGTGCCAGATTTCACAAGACTGCACGTACAAGAGAAGAAAGTTGAGGTGCTGTATGAAAAAACGTTGTTTTAAAATTTTGAAGTGGTGTTAGATACAGCAGAGGTAAGCACAATTACCCCTTCAATTGCTGTTGGAGACCCCTGTGTGAAGGAGTGTGTAGATGAGATTCCTGGTCCTCTTTAAGGGACAAACCCACATTACAAGGGGCATGGTTGCGGTCAACAGTGGGGTCCAGGCAAGAAGTTTAAAAACCCAGATCCAGAGGGAGGCAGAGAGGCCCAGATGAGGAGAAGGAAAGTCCCTGGTGTATCATGAACAAACTGTTATACTATGTGTAAGGCCTGCAGCCTGCAGCTGGTAAGAGAGGTATTCATTTTGGGGTATATATTCAGACCGGTGCAGTTAGCAATGCTAAAGCACCCGACTGCTGTGGCCAAAAAAGAAACCAGATATCCAGCATCAAAGCTTATCCCATGTCTGGCACTGAATATCCAGTTTTCCTATCCAGCCACAATTTTGCTATCCGGTTAGTGACGATATTTAGTCTCTAATCAGATAGCAAAATCCACATAAAGTTAGGATAACCATTGACCTATCCTAACTTTATGCAGTTTTCCTGTTTGATTAGCAGCTGAATATCACTGCAATATGGACAGACCCATCCCAGTTCCTCCCACAGTCCGCTCCAAAACTGACCGCATGTTTCTAAGGTGGTCTGTGGGGATATTCATGCCCCATATTCATTAGTGCTGCTGAATATGGGGCACAGCAGGGTTTGGCTGGATAGCAGGTTCTATTAACTGGCTAAACTCTTTCAGCCCCTTTGTGTTTATAAAAAATAAAGACTTGCTTTCTGTTGAAATTTGGGCTCAGCTGACCTTTGCTCATGTAAAGGCCTCATTGCAAGCCGGGACTGGCCCTATGCATGTCCGAGCATGTTATTTGCATAGGGTCCAACTCAACAGTAGGCCCCATGTCAACCTCGTGCTGCGCAGCCACATAGTATGCCCAATGATGAGTGCTGACTTGCTGCCATTGCCAGCCTGGCCTTCCAGTCTCCCCTCCACCATGGCATCGGCTTCACATGAATAAGAGGAGGAAACCTCTTTTTATTTTATTTAATATCTTTTCTATACCACGCTCTTTAAAATCAGTGCAGGTTTACAGGCAAACAATAATCTGTACAGTGCGGTGGAAACCTGCACTGTACATTACAATGAACAATTGGTGTAACTTGGGACTAACGTGGGTAATTATATACAGGCTGGGCACTCCGGTCACATATACAGTATTGACCAGAGTTGCTTAGCAACTATTTACAAGAATAGATAGCTTTATACATGTTGCTATTTACAGGTTATACAGTTGTACTAATGGCGTTGCATCAGTGTGATGTGGGTGTGCAAGGGGCGCTGTCCTGGTGGTTGGGTATGTCTGATTGTGATTTATCACTAGCCTGGGAGTAGTGTACGAGGAAGAGATGGTGTTTCAGTGCCTTCCTAAACTGGGCAAGGTCTTTAATGGACCGGATGGTGGTTGGGAGGGCGTTCCAGCTTGCGGGTGCATAGAACACAAAGGCTCTGTTCCTTGTTGCGTGTGAGCATTTCATGATTGCATTTGGGATTACCAGTGTGCTGGCAGCGAATGACCTTCTGGATCTGTTGGGGGGAGTGGGGTGGACGAGGTCCATGAGTGAGGCGGAGGAGCAATTGTTGATGGCTTTGAAGGTTTATAATAGGAAAGGTTTTGGGGGGGAGGAGCTTTTCAAGATGGCCGCTGAGAGTTCACGCTGAGTGAATGCTGAAACGAAAGGGGAAGTTGAGGGCTTTCCCCTCTGTGCCCCAACTACCATCTACCGGTCCTATGGATCGATTTGTATCATTAACCCTGGACCAGAGAGCGGAGGTTTGAGCCGGCTTGGCGGTGCAGGGTGAAGAGTCCATAGTGTCGCCGTCGGAAGCTGAGACATCTCTCTCCCCCATGCAGAGGACACCGCCGGAATGCCCCGCTGCTGCAAGCCCTGCCTTCGCTGCTGCAATGCCGATAGCTCCCGAGGTGGGGGGCTGAGTGCATCGCTCGAGGGGAGTCAGTTGACGGTGTGGTCCTGCAGACTCCTGATGGTTTCAGGGAAGCGTTGGGCGTATCAGTCCCGGTGGATTTTCTAGACTCACCATTACCAGTAGAACGGCGTCCTTCACAGGTTGCTTCCTCTCCGTTGCCTGTTCTGACTCTTCTTTTGCCTAGACCTAAAGTCTTCAAGCTGGAATCTACTTGGGATGCCATTGCTACTCTCTCCAGAGCAGTCCAGTCCCAGTCTACAGCCTTTGCGATGCGTATCCAGGAAAATGAATTGCACATTCAGGAGAATGTTGGTAAGATCGAGACAGTTGTATCTGTATGTGAATCTTTAAGAACGTTCATAACTGATCATGGAACCCAGTTGATGTCTCTTTTGGATCAGTCTTATTTATTTATTTATATATTTATTGAACGGTTTTATATACCACCTTTCAGAAAAATCAAAGTGGTTTACATAGAACAAAACTTGAACATTACATTGAAACTTATTCAAACAATTGAAATTACAGTGAACATTAAATTGTATATAATAAAAATGGTAATTTGAGGGTTACAATGCTGCGTAAATGTTGATTAGGTATATAAATAATTTGTCCAAAGATAACGGGATTCTTCGCTATAAGTTAGAAATTTTGGAAAATCCTGTTAGGGCTGCAAATTTGCGGATCCTAAATTTTCCACAATCTCAGGGGTAACAATGCTTGACATGTTTAAAAGATATTTACATGAGATATTGAAGGTCCCGGTTGACTTATTTTCACCATTGACTAAGGTATATTACCTTCCTCGCAGAAAAAAGGACTCTGTGGTTCCACCTGATGTGTCTAATATGGATTTTGATGTCCTGAATGTCTCTAATCTTTTGGAGGATACTGGCGGTGGAGTGTGTATACCAGCTACTCTGATAGTTCAATGTGCTCTAGTCTCGGATAAGGACTGGCTCCTGAAGATGTTTTTCAAGAAGCGTTCGGAGTCCTTTCTTGGTCTATCCATTTCTATGCTTCCTGATCTTACTCAGGAAACTCAGAAGCGGCGGAAACAGTTTTTGTTACTGAAATCTGGAGTTTTGCAACTTGGAGGGTCTTTCTTCTTACATTTTCCGTGTAGATGCCTGGTTATTTATAAATCTATTAGATATTTTTTCACTAATCCTTCTGATCTTGCTACCGTTATTAATGCCAGGATATCTACAAATGATGTGTTGAATAGTGTATATTCTCTGCTTATTTTGTAGTATCATGGCCACTTGATATTCATTTAGATAGTTTCTTGAAGGGTCATTCCTTGTGTAGACCAGGTTTTCTTACCCTGGTCCTTATTTTCCCATCCCCCCCCCCATGCATGTGGGCTACATGGGAGTTATTGGATATGTTTCTATTGATTGTATCTTGTTTAAATTTTTCTGTATGTAACATTCTCATTTTCTCTCAAGATTGTGTTATGCTTTTCTTGTTGGTTTATTTAAAAATCCATAAATAAAAAAAAAATGAAGGTTAGTAATAGGCTAGGGCTGCACTTCTCTGTTGCGAGTTTGCCTGCAACCCCCTGATGACACTGACATCCCCGTGGAGATTCACTCAATCCTTTACCCAGTGGCCAGGCTAAGCCCTGTGCTAAGTGGCTCCTGATCCAAGACTGGATCAGATTGATGCTGGAGTCTGCAATAGTAGCTCCAGGTTGTTGCCCAACATCTTGCAGATGTCCAACCCCCCATTGATCTCCCACTGTTCTTATATAGTAACATAGTAACATAGTAAGTGACGGCAGATAAAGACCAGCATGGTCCATCTAGTCTGCCCAGCAAGATGGCAAGAGTAGGTGCACCTGTCGCTCTGTGCAGGCCACCCCTCCCCATGTCTTTGTTTAGGGGTGAACCCACCACTCCATGTAGGACACCCCTATTTGTTGAGACGTTAGATGGTTCAGAAGTTAAATGGTACCGTTTATTTTGTGTTTATCCTGTTGCTGTAAAGGGATCCACTGTGTTTGTCCCATGCCGTTTTGAATTCTGTCACCATGTTTGCCCCCACCACTTCCATCGGGAGGGCATTCCAAGCATCCACCACCCTTTCAGTGAAGAAATATTTCCTGACATTGCTTTTCAATTTACCACCTTGCAGCTTCATGTTATGCCCTCTAGTTTTACTGCTTCCCCGTCTTTGGAAGAGGTTTGTTTGTTCATCATTTCTCTTTAAGTATTTAAAGGTCTGAATCATATCTCCTCTGTCCCTCCTCTCCTCCAAAGTGTACATATTTAGGTCTTCAAGTCTCTTCTCATAAGGCTTCTGGCGCAGGCTCCAAATCATTTTGGTCGCCTTTCTCTGAACAGTTTCCAGTCTTTTTACATCTTTTGCAAGATATGGTCTCCAAAACTTTACACAGTATTCCAAGTGAGGCCTCACCAATGACTTGTACAGTGGCATAAGTACCTCTTCCTTTCTGCTGGTAATCCCTCTTTGTATGCAGCCCAACATCCTCCTGGCTTTTGCTACCGCCTTGTCGCACTGTTTTGCCACCTTGAGATCATCAGAGATAATCACACCAAGGTCTTTCTCCTGAACCGTGCATACCAACCTCTCACCCCCTATCGTGTACAAATCCCTTGGATTTCTGTTACCCAAGTGCATGACACTGCACTTTTTTGCATTAAATCGTAGTTGCCAAGCATTAGACCAGTCTTCCAGCTTTTGTAGATCTTTCCTCATGTTAACCACTCCCTCGGGGGAGTCCACTCTGTTGCAAATTTTTGTGTCATCTGCAAAAAGACAGACCTTTCCATTCAGTCCTTCAGCAATATCACTCACAAATATATTGAACAGTGCTGGGCCCAGGACCGAACCCTGGGGCACCCCGCTAATCGCACTCCTTTCATCCAAGTGAGCTCCATTTACCATCACCTTCTGTTGTCTGTCAGTCAAACAATTTCTAATCCAGTTTACCATCTTGGGACCCATCCCCAAGCTACTGAGTTTATTGACAAGCCTCCTATGAGGAACAGTATCAAAGGCTTTGCTGAAATCCAGGTAGATGACATCCATTGCATGCCCCTGATCTAGTTCCTTGGTCACCCAGTCAAAGAAGTGGGCATGGTTGGGCCTTATATCCTGTTTGCAGCTGGGAAGGAAAAATACACTGGCTTCCTCCAACTCTTCCTCTGCTCCTCTCCCCAACTGAGCCCTGGGCAGTGCAAAGCACCTGGAGAGCAGTCCAAACTTTGTCATCCCCCACCCCCTCCAGCATTACTGCTGCAGGCAGCATGAGACTGGATTGCACCCACCCCATCCTGAAACATGCACATACCACCTAGGTACCTTGCTGCACACCTAGGGGTTTAGGGAAGGGAAGGGGAGATGACATACACCTGGTTGGAGGGGATGGAAAGGAAGAGGAGATACTGGACACTTTGGGGGGAGGGAGGATAGATATTAGGAAAAGGAAGAGGAAATGGACAGAGTGGGAGGTCAAGCAAAGAACCCAAAATGGGAGATGAGGGGGACTTTAGAGACGGAGTAGGAATTTCGAGAGGACAGCACCTAGTAAAAGAATAGGAAAGAAAGGTCAGGAGGGATTGAGATCTAATCTGAATGATCTAGAGGACTAGAGCGAGGGTGAGAGATATGAAAAGGGATGGATTGCTGAAGGAGGGGAGAGAGGGTAGAAATGTAGTTAGGGAGATCGTGAAAGAGTGTAATAGGAGGTTGGGTAGGGGGTGAGAGAATGAGGGACAGGGAAAGAATTAATGACAGGGAAGAGACTAGGGCTGGTGAAGGAATGAGAGGCAGAGGATAGTAGATGAAGGTTGAGGGATGAGTGTAGAGCGTAGAAATATGGAAACTAGGGAGTGAATGAAGGGTAGGGTATAGGAACAGGGGAGGAAGAGTGACAGTGAGGGCAATGGGAGCACTAGAGAAGGGGTATGAATGGGAGAATGGAAAGCTAGTAGATAAGTAAGAGGTAAAAAGTGGAAGACTAAGGACCAAAGGGTGAGAGAAAAGAGAGTGAGGGTGAAATCTAGATATAAGTGGATAGAGAAGCAGAAGAGAGAGATGAAAAAAAGAGGTAAAAAGACCAGTATGTAGAGACTGAAGATAAGAAGACAGGATGAGAGAGAAGAAATGGAAAAGAATCACTGAGAAGACGGACACAAGGAAAGCGGAAAAGAGAGATTGGAACCAGCTCAGTTAGAAAAATAAAATGGCCAGACAACAAAATGTAGAAAAAATACTTTTATTTTCAATTTTGTGATTAGAACGTCAGTTTTAGTAGTTAATATTATATGCATCCCTTTCTATTTTTCCAGTGTTGAACTGTATGCTGCACCTGGCTTCTTGGGGTTTCAGTTTAGCTTTTGTCTGTATATTTCTATTTTGAGTCTGTGGTTCCCTATTCTCTACTTGGTGAGAGTTTATTTATGTTCTAAATATGTGAATGAGGTGAGGTATTCTGTGAGCATGAAGTTTCTATATAGGGATCAGTAGTAATCTGGCTTGCTCAGTGTTCCTGGTAAGTGTATGGATTTTCTAGGGCTCACAGCAATATATATGGTGCTGCATTTTTCTAGGCAGGCTCCTTGTTGTGGCAGTTTTGGAAGTTAGTGCTGTTATTGAATGACAGATTTGCTCTGTACTGTAGGCCCTGTGCTGTGGTTTCCTGTGTGGAGTCAACATTAAGGTGTTGGCGGGATTAGTGGATAGTTTTTAAGGTTTGCAGTTTTGTGTTCTTGATGCTGCTGGACCTTTCTTAAATTTCAGATATTTTGTTAGTTCAGATTCAAGGGAAAATCTCAGTTTAATTTTGTCTTGTGGCCTGATAGCTTCACTGTTACTGTGATGGCGACAGAGGTGTCTTTCTGAAGCTGCCCTCACCTGGTGGATCAAGCTCCTGGTGAGTTTGAGGGAGGACTCGGAGTTGAATCTGCTAACATTTAGGAAGGCAGTGAAATCCTTTTTGCTTCCTAGGTTGGGGCATTGAGGAGCAGCTGGGGTGGTGATAGGTCAGTTGGGCAGCAGGAGGGGGAGGAATTTGGGTGCAGTATTTTTTTAGGGATGTGATTGTTAATGTTCTGATCAGGGGCGTCGGAACGTAGTGGGCCATATGGGCCCTGGCCCCACCAAATGTTTGCACACAGACAGCAGCCACAATCATGGCAGACTCTTGTCTGCCCAAGGGAGATCGGATCCCTGCTGAGATCGCAGCAAAGATTCCTTTAATCTGCCATGTGAGATTCCCGTGGGCAGTTAGGAGTCTTGAAGCCTTCCCTTCCTGCCTGCGGGGATCCGATCTCCTGTGGGCCGACAGGAGTCTGCCATGATTACAGTCATGCCCTTCTCTTCTGCCCATAGGACATATCTTTCCATTTGAAACCTCCCAGCCACTTAAATTTTATTTGACCAACCTCGTATAAGGAAGTGCAATTTGAGACATGCTAAGGGCACAGTTAAAGCTTAGCCAGAAAGTGCTAATATTCAGCATTGTTCAGCTACCACACAAATCACTGGTCTGAAATGATCTAGATGAATTTATTTGAGTAAATTGAACCAGTTATATTTGGTAGAAGGAGGTATCTGGTAAAATGTACTGAACAATTATCCCGGAGTCTCATCTACACACTCCTTCACACAGGGATCTCTACCATTTATGGAAGGGCAATTGTGCTTACCTCAGTAGTTAAAAAAAAAAAGAATTATATCATTCAGCTCCTTTTTGGCTTCACTTGTATGTGCAGTCAGTGACATCCAGCACTTAGATGTGTAAAGCCCCATATGATGCCATTCCTTTTTACGACATGTAGGTTTGCAAAACGGATGCTCCCACTGTATGCATGTGCTGGCAAATATACTTGCCAATGTAATTATGATATCAATATTATAATTTAATTTAATTTAGTTTCTAATATTCTGCTTTGACCTTAGTATATTAGAAATGTGCAGTATTAGAAGATTGGTTACTATTCAAACTATTGGTTACTATTCAAACTATCCAAAATGTGTGGATTAATTAAGCATCCAGATGAAGAAAAGTTCTCTTTTTGATACAAGATAACTTTGCAGTTGGAGATAAGTGTTGGAGACCTTTTTGCCATTATATTATTGATGTGAAGGCACATTTCAGAAAGGCCATCCAGGCAGTGGCAGGAATGTGCAAATAAAAATGTGTGATCGCAATGATGATTTTAGAAAAGGCGCCATGCATGTTCATGGGCCTTCTGAAATCGCTACTTCCCTATCTGCAAATATACATGGTTTCAAGGCTGTAGGGTTTGCACCTGCGCACAATGAAAACGGAAGCACTCCACATGTGTAGACTCCTCATAGAGAACAGCAGCCACCAAGATGCTCATGTGTGGCACATAAGT
This sequence comes from Ichthyophis bannanicus, assembly GCA_033557465.1. NCBI lineage: Eukaryota > Metazoa > Chordata > Amphibia > Gymnophiona > Ichthyophiidae > Ichthyophis > Ichthyophis bannanicus. Next base: position 77,598,195 of record CM066036.1, read on the forward strand.
CCTGTGCTATGTGTATGTGCGCACAGGACTCATGTGTGGGTATATGTACCTCCCTCCACACGGAATGTCTGCACATATCTATGCTCTATGCTCACAGAACATCAGGATAGTCACAAGCAGCCAAGTTTTTCAAGGGCTGAGACCCTAATGCTCTGCAGCCTTGTCTTGGAGGAGGAGAAAGAGCTGCTCTGTACCCCACAATGGTGAAGGCCTTCCCGTGTCGCAGCAAGAAGAATCTGGGACAGGATCTGAGTGGCCCTTGCAAGATAAGACTACCATTTACACCCAAAGATTCAGCTCATGGGAAGAACATAGCTGATGGCAGACAACCAGTGTGCAGGTAGGGAAGTAAGGTAGCCAAGGCTGAGTGAAAAGGCAGCCAAGACAGGCCGGTCCCCCTGGATGACACCATTTGAGAGTCCTGAAAGAGCAGCAGCAGTCAGAGCAATCAAAGACATCAGTGTAGCCACAGATACACAAACAACTAAAAGCACAATCAGCATCTGGCAGAGAGAGTAGGGGCACATATACAAGCAGAGCAGTGGCAAGGGTATATGAGACATGAGAGTGGCAGGATATGGCGGACACATGGTTAGGGCACTGGAATATGTGGAAGGTGGCACATGGGCAAGTCTGCAAATGCCATAGCCCATGGCCACCAAGAGGCAAAGCCATATTCGCAGGCATGCATTAGGACCTGCAAGGCCACACCTCCCAAGCAGGGCATATGTAGAGCACAATGTGCACGTGGATGCAGGCAGTGCTGGTACATCAGAAGGAAAGCAGCTACACTGTGGTCAGATAGTGCACAAACACAGATGACAGTCATCAACAATACACGTGGGTCATGCTGGGAACTAGGATGTCTGAAGGGATGAGTAGAAGATGTGACGAGCACCTAGTACCAGGGTGCCCCCAGTGACCACATGCCACAGCTCTGTATATCTGGACAGAGTCGACTTTCAATCCAAAGGCAACAGAATGAGGGAGTCAGGTAGATGACAGGGGAAAAACTGCCAAAATGAGTGTATAGCTAAGCATGATGGTTTCACGTTTCCCCTACAGATGCTTCCACATCCTCTGAGATCTGGAATCCTTGAAGGTCAGATTCAAGGCCATGTAGAGGTTCTGGTCCTGACTGCTGCAGTGCCTCTGGCAGGAGCTACCACAGCACCAAGTTAAGTCATGGCACATGTGAGAGATGCTACATGTAGGGTGTGGATCCCGGATCACCATATGCAATGCACAAGGCTAGGAGATGCAGACCAGCACTATGCACCTACAACATGAGCATCAGCTGCACTGCTACAGCAGCCAGGCCATAGGCAGAATGGCTGTATGCAGCGGGGAGCTCTGTATTGCTGATGGCATATGTTGCAGAGAGGGCTCAAGGTATTTTCAGCAGGACATGGTATCCGCAAACATATTTAGTGGCAGCAAGAGTGGGAGGGGGCCAGAAGCAAGGTACAGGGACCCACAGGATGGGCCATGTGGACAAAAATAGGGAGTACATAGAGAGTTGGGGACTTCCTCATCTGGTTTTCTAAGCTGATGTTCTGCCATATGAAGGACTGCTAAGATAAGTGATTGTGATTTTGTCATTGTTTTTAGAAACACAAAATGATTAAAAAGGACATTTCCAACATTCGAGACTGAGCATTGCTCTTTTCCTGATGGCAGGCCTGACAAATAAATAATAATTTTTTTTTAGTATTCTGCGACACTAGGTGAATTTGGTTTTAAGGCTGGATAATTATCACCTGTTGATGGGATTTTTTTTGGAGGGTACTTACAAGTGGCAGATGGTGATGGCATGAGAAAATGAAACTCAACAAACATTGCCACAATCAAAGACTCATCATATAAATCTTCTATTTATTCATATTTTAACTAATAAATATCCAGTCATAAAAAATGACTTTTTCTTATATATGTATATATATCACTTAAAGTGATTTATTTATCAGTTCTGCTAATAAGAAAATCTGGAAATTTACATAATGTGAAGCTTTCCTGTCACCACCACACTGCACACAAAAAACTTTTTTTAAATCAAACTAATGGAACTCAACATAGCTGGAATCAAATATAATAACGTTTATAGTTAGAAACTCCAACACCACTTCAATATCAATCAATAGCATCCAAGGTCATTCATCATCATTCCATAGTCCTTTTTTTGTTTTCATAAATAATCCATTTCAATAATTTATATAATATCCAGTGTATGTATTTCCATGTGCACAAATATTAAAAAATCTGTTCTGTACTGTCAGTTCCCATGCTACAGTAAATGATTAAATGGTATAATCATTTATCTTATTAGTTGACATACAAGTTGTTTCCTCTGCAGTCACGGTTCACATGGAGTCCTTTCCTCCACAAGCACATCGTAGTGTACACATTCTCAAGCCACCTTTCATAGTTCACGTGGAGTCCTTTCCTCCACACACACGTCATGGTGTACGTATCCATGCTCAATCCACACTCCAACCGCTTTCACCCATTCCGGGTTTCTTCAGGGAGCATCACACTAACATGGCACATTGAAGATCTGTAGGGCAGATTTTCATTAATATCTTTCAAGGGAGATTGAGGAGTGTAATTTTGCAGATACAGCATCAAGATGGAGTAGAAAGCTAAATTGCTGCATAGATGCTTTAATGATTAAAGATCTGTTGCGGGAATATGCGAGGTATATTATCTGGTAACAGCACTGAGGTTTTAAAGCTAGGATAATAGATGCTAACAGCTTCCCTAAATATGGGGCAGCCCAAGCCACACTGCGGCTTGCATTTCACAGCGTCCTCAGATCGAGCTGTTTAGGGGAGAGGTAGGCAATATAAAAACGATGAAAGGAGAGTGGCACTTTCTTACAAAGGTCTTTCTCCTTGCCTGGAAATGCGTTGTGTTAAGCTAGAAGCTCTCAGTAGCGCCAACAGTGTCACAATGGCATATGCAACTATTGCAGCTACAAACTATTAAATTGCGTGAGTTCAAGTGAAGCTGTTAGTAATGGTGGCTGCTAAATTTTGTATCTATAGATGTGGGTCTGTGGGGAGGTGAGAGAGGGTTCTGCTTATTGGGGGATCAAAAAGGAAATGTTGCCAGCTGTTTGAGATTATTCTGTGGTTGGTATGAAAAAGGAACAATTATGTACCAGCTGTTTCTTTTAAGATGTTTTTTGGCAAAAGATAGATTTCAGTATAAATCTACGGTTCCTAAAATTCTCCCTGAAGGCATGTGAATCCATGCCGCAGCTCTAAACTGGTGTAAGTCATACCTTACAGACAGATGGCAGCATGTACGAACAGGCTCCATGACCTCCGAACCTTTCCAACTAAAACAAGGTGTACCACAGGGATCCTTGCTCTCGGCCCTGCTGTTCAACATATACATGCAACCCATCTGTTCACTCATCTGCTCCTTCAACGTTGCCTGCCTGGTATATGCTGACGATGTACTGCTCTACATGCCATTCTCAACTGACCAGTCAGACCTTTCACCGCTAACAACCTGCTTCGATGCTGTCACTGACTGACTCCACACCCAAAACCTCAGAATAAACTTCAACAAAACGGACGCCCTATTCATAACCAGGAAACAAACATTTACACCTCCCATCTCATTAAAAGTAAGAGACGCTGAGCTCCTAAGCAAACCCCCGATCCGTTATCTTGGGGTCACAATAGACCAACATCTAGACATGAAAGCCCATATAAATAACATGGTCAAGGCAGTCTACCACAAGATACGGACAATCCGGCACCTAGGTCCTCTGCTGGAGCCAGACGACTTCAGGACAATTTATCAAGCACTCATAATCCCCCACTTCGACTACGCAAACTCAATTCTACATGGACTCCCGAAGAACATGCTGAACCCAGTTCAGCTGGCAATGAACGCCGCCGCCAGAATACTACATGGAGCATCAAGGAGGGATCACATAACCCCAATCTTGAAACACCTCCACTGGCTGGCTGTCCACAGCCGACTCTCCTTCAAAATACTACTACTAACCTTCAAAGCCATCAACAATTGCTCATCTGCCTCACTCACGGACCTCGTACACCCCACTCCCCCCAACAGATCCAGAAGCTAAGCCGCTGCCAACACACTGATAATCCCAAATGCAATCACGAAATGCTCGCAAGCAACAAGGAACAGAGCCTTTGTGTTCTATGCACCCACAAGCTGGAACGCCCTCCCAACCACCATCTGGTCCATTACGGACCTTGCACAGTTTAAGAAAGCACTGAAGCACCATCTCTTCCTCCTACACTACTCCCAGGCAAGTGATAAATCACAATCAGACATACCCAACTACCAGAGCAGTGCCCCTTGCACACCCACGGCACACTGATGAAATGCCACTAGAACAACTGTGTAACCTGTAAATAGCAACATGTATATAGCTATCTACTCTTGTAAATAGTTGATAAGCAACGCTGGTCACTACTGTATCTGTGACCTGTGTGCCCAGCCTGTATATAGTTACCCACGTTAGTCCCCAAGTTCCACCACTTATTCTTAGTAATGTACAGTGCAGGCTCCCACCACACTGTCCAGGCTACTGTTTATCTGTAAACTGCACTGATGATAAAGAGCGCGGTATAGAAAAGATATTAAATAAAATAATAAAATAAATAAATAAATGTGAAATGTAATTTTATAAGGGTTGGCTAGATTTACATGTGTTTTAATGTGTGTATTTCATGCCTATTTTTTAGGTATGTGCATACTTTATACAATAGGAACATAAGTGGTCAAACATGCATATTACACTAGATGTGAGCATCTATACCAGTCCTATGGCCAGTGTAGACGACCATGCCCAAATTTTGCAAGAACAAGAGTTAACTATAGCATTTTATAATTTACGTGCATACATTTGTGCCCCACTCATGCTCTGCCCAAACTCCGCTCCTGTGTATTAGATTGAAAAGGAGGCAAATCTTGTAGTGTAATCATGAGTTGAATCACATACAACCACATTAGGGGATAAAAAGGTGTAAAGACAGGAGTTGGTGGTGTAGTAGTGTGGCAGGCTATGGCCTATAATAGTCTGCAAATATGGGGGAGGGGTCTGAGTCCACGCAGATTCTGTTGAAATGTATGACTAGGAATTTTAGCAAGGGATTTGCTGGAGACTACGGAATTAAAATGTCTCAGTTCCTATTAGAAATGCTCTGTGAAAGGGAGTGGCCAGTGTTAGCTACTTCATGGCCCTGTGAGGGCACCTTTGATGTTAATGTAGTTTCCCGTGTTCATCAGATTGTGCAAAAAATGTTCCCTGATCAGTTCCCCTACATAGACTCCTGGTTAAATGTTTGTGAAAAGAAAAAAAAAAAAACCTGCCCGTTTATTCTGCCCCAGAATCTCTAGACATTCTACTCTGTCCGTCCCAGTATCTTTATAGGCCAGTCCCCTCAGCTCTGCCACCACCCCGGGCAGAGCCTGGGGCAGGGGGGGGGACACCTCCCTGCAGATGTACCCCAAGTAGTTCACCAGCCACCTCCGCAGCAGGAGGACGCGCACCCCCTCTTGACCGTAAGCCCCGGCTCAGTTCAAAGTACTCCGAGTGGGCCACAGTCCACTGATGATACTGCAAGCAGGGATTCATTTGCCAGTTCAGGGTCACTCACAGCCAGCGCCCAAGAACATGAAGTGGAACCCAGACAGTCCCGATTGCCATATGCCTTCAGAAGTACAACTACCAGTAAAAGGGATGGTCATGTTATACCATTGCGCCAGGTCCAGGGCCTACCCACCCTTAATACCGAAGGCCAGGTCGTGGTAGGGCCGACCAGCCTTGTTTATGTGCCTTTTTCCACCACTGATTTACTGAACTGAAAGACGCATTATGCCTCCTACACTGAGAAGCCTTAGGATTTTATTGAACTAATGAACAGTATTACGCAGACCCCAAGTGGGATCCAAATAGTGCAGGCAGCCCTCACTATATACCCCATACGATCCAGCAGCCCAGGAGAATTTGCATATGGTAAATGCAGTTTTTGTCAGTCAGTCCCAGAGAGATATAAGACGAAAATTACAGAAAATGGATGGATTTGCGGGCATGAATACAGCACAGTTGCTCAGAAAGTGTTTGTGAATCGTGAAAATGAATGTGACAGAGAAAGTGAACGTAAGATGAAGAAGAAAGCAGATCTTCTTGCTGCTGCTTTAGTTGAATGACATGGAGGAGGTTTTCCTAATCGAAGGAGAAGAGGAAGTGGAAGAGGTCGTGAAAATAATTGGACCCCACTGGGTGCGAATCAGTGTGCCCATTGCAGAGAAGAAGGACATTAGAGAAGTGAATGCCCGCATTTTGACTCCACTCCCAGGAGGGGAGGAGGGAGTACTTGGAGAACAGGAGGTTGATTTCAGAGTCATGGAAAAATAAACCGAGCACAGTTTCAGCAAGAAAGGGAAGAAGCTATTGAGGGAGTGGCAGTTGCAACAGGCTATGACGTGGATGAAGACTAGGCCAGACTGGACTCCAAGTTCACCCCGGGTCCCCAGGAGTCTATGGTCAGTTTGAAAATAGGGGACCAATATATGGACTTTATGGGGGATACAGGAGCAGAATACTAAAGTCAGTAGCCCCTTTGTCTTCTCGATGCATCACCATTGTCAGAGCTACTGGGGCTAAGGCCGCTAAGCCATTCCTGCAGAACCACATGTGTGAACTAGGGGGAGAAATGCAAATGACTGTGAACCCAAAGTCTGCTGGATTGATGGTGCTGACTGTTCCCCGAGAAGAAGAGTAGCGGTTCTATAGTACATCTCTAACCAAGTTAACTAGTTCCTGTATACCCACCAACCTTATAGCCCCGCCTGAAGTATGGGCAGAAGATAATCCACCTGGCCTAGCGAAGAATATAGCCCCTGTCATCGTCACCCTCAAGCCAGGAGCGGAACCAGTGCATGTGAAGCAGTATCCTCTTCCCCGACCAGCCATTGAAGGTATCCACTACCATCTAATGAAACTGCTGAAGTATGGACTTCTCAAGGAGTGCCAGTCACCTAGGAACACCCCTCTCCTCCCAGTCAAGAAACCTGGGACAGGGGATTACCGCCCAGTACAAGATCTGAGGCGGGTAAATGATGCAGCTGAAACTATACACCCAGTGGTACCAAATCCTTATACTCTCTTGGGACTGATCCCCGCTGAGGCTACTCATTTCACCATCCTGGACCTGAAAGAGGCCTTCTTCTGTATACACCTAGCCCCCACCAGTCAACTTTTGTTTGCTTTTGAATGGCAAGACCCCACAACAGGAAGGCGGGGTCAACTTACCTGGACTCGATTACCTCAAGGATTCAAGAATTCACCTACTCTCTTCAGTGCTGCTTTGAATCAGGATCTTTCAAGCTACTATGTGAACCCAGGAGAAAGGGTTCTTCCTCAGTATGTGGACAACTTGCTCATAGCCACAAATTCAGAAAGTGAATGTCTACAAGCCACCAGTGAACTCTTGCACCTTTTAAATGAGGCTGGATACAAAGTCTCAAGAGCCAAGGTGCAATTATGTCAAACAAGTTAAATACCTAGGATTCCAGTTGTCCAGCGGAATACGGTGCTTGGGACCAGAACGCAAAGAAGCTGTATGCAGTATTCCTACTCCAACCACCAGGAGGCAAGTGAGAGCCTTCTTGGGTGCCACAGGATACTGTCGTATATGGATCCCCAATTTTGCTCTGCTGGCAAAACCCTTGTATCAAGCTACCAAAGGAATGGAAAGGTCTCCATTGGAGTGGGGGCCTGAACAGGATGCAGCATTTCGATCTTTAAAAGCTGCTCTGATGTCCATCAAGCCCAGTATTCTGTTTCCAACAGTGGCCAATCTAGGTCATATGTACCTAGCAGTATCCCCAAGAGACACAAGTTCCACAAGGAAATGTTCTAGGAGTGCTGACTCAATCTCTTAGATCTTGGCAACGGCCAGTAGCCTATTTGTCAAAACAGTTGGATGTGGTAGCAAGAGGTTGGCCCCCTTGTTTGAGAGCTGTTGCAGCTACAGCCCTCCTAGTGAGCGAAGCAGACAAGCTCATCCTGGGACAAAATCTTCAAGTTACTGTACCACATTCTGTTCTGATCCTTATGGAAGAAAAAGGAAGTTTCTGGCTTACAAATTCATGAATGTTGAAGTATCAGAGTATGCTGTGTGAGAATCCTCGATTGCAATTGATGGTCAGTCAAGCTTTGAATCCTGCTACGTTGTTACCAATTGGTCCTAGCCCCCCTAATCATGACTGTTTAGAAATTATGGACACTGTATTCTCAAGTCGCCCGGATTTGACTGATGTTCCTTTGGAGAACCCTGAACGGACTTTCTTTGTAGATGGAAGCAGCCTTGTTATCATTAATGGACATTGTTGTGCAGGGTATGCAGTGGTGACCCTTGATCTGGTAGTTGAGTCCTCAGCTCTGGCCCCAGAAACCTCAGCACAGAAGGCTGAACTGATAGCTCTTATTAGAGCACTGACAATAGGAAAAGGGCTCTGTCTAAATGTGTACACAGATTCCAAGTATGCCCTTACAACCTTGCATGCACATGGGGCCCTGTACAAAGAATGAGGGTTGATAACCTCAGGAAGCAAGTCCATTAAGTATGGCCCCGAGATATTGACATTATCAGATGCATACTGCCTACAGATCTCAGAATTTAGGAAAAGTAGAACGTATGAATAGAACCCCGAAACCTCAGTTGTCTAAACTTTGTCGAGAAGTTCACCTGAAGTGGCCCCAGGTTCTTCCTATAGCTCTTCTTAGGATATGCTTAGCCCCCACTAAGTCTTTAGGAGTTTCCCCTTTTGAGATTCTGTATGGGTGACCCCTGCCTATTGTACATGGAATAAAGGGAGATATGAAACAGATTGGATCTGAAATTACTAGACAAGAACTATTGGTTTTAAGTTCTGTTTTGCAGAGTCTTCATACGTGGCTACAAAATCAGCTGCCCATCCATCTCACAGAACCCCTGCATCCTCTCAAGCCTGGAGTCTCAATGTGGATCAAAGAGTGGAGAAAGACACCGTTGGCACCGCATTGGAAGGGACCTTATGTTGTCATCTTATTAACCCCAACAGCAGATAAAGTTGCAGAACTCAAACCCTGGATTCATCACAGTCGAGTAAAGTCAGCAGCCATTCATAGCACTGTAGGACGGAAGGCAGCTATGAAAATTTTAGCTATGTGGCAATATTACCCTATACCCCAAAATGATGCTTTTACGCAAGTATAATATGTGATTTAATTCTCACCCTTTCTCACTTGCGGGTGAGAATAATCAAAGGGGGGAATGTGGCAGGCTATGGCCTATAATAGTCTGCAAATATGAGAATAATCAAAGTGGGGAATGTGGCAGGCTATGGCATATAATAGTCTGCAAATATGAAAGGCCTGTAAGTTAGGCCCTGATTCCAACTCCCATCTTAGTAAGAACTAAAAATCTGTAAAAGTCTGAGAAAGCTGTTTTAAACTGCTTAATAAGAAGTCTTCATGAATACATAAATCTTTCATTATTCTCTTGTGTTCTGATGATAGAAATGTTTCAATACCTGCCTTCCTAGAGCTAGAAACGACCCTGCAGTAGATTTGTATCAATACCTAGAAACTGTACCATTGTTAGAATAGCCTGGGAAGGGGAAGCAGGGAGCTAGGCTCAGAAAGGATCTCCGATTGGACAAATGCAGGGGGCATTGGAACCAATAGAAAGTCTGCATGTATCAAACTGAAAAGGAATGTATAAAATGAATATGTTTCTGTAAGAGCTTTGCTCAGTCCGTTTTGAAGCTTGACTTCTCTGAGCCTTGTGCACAATAAATTGGCTTGGATCTTTGAACTGACTCCTGGTATTATTTATTGTATGCTTATCAGCTGCTACAGTAGAGGCGAAGAAGAGAGCTGCGCAAGGGAATGAGGGCCTCTTAAGAGCATTCCTTCTTTGCAGCATTGTGGTATCTCGTTCAAGGGATACTGTTGGCATTGCTGGTGATGGGGGTGGGGGGGGGGGGTGATGTCATCATTTGTTGTCTAAGATCTATTTAAGATCTGCCAGGACTGTGGCATGACAGAGGAATTGGTGGTGTAGTAAAGATGAAAAGGAGAGCTTTGGAAGGGAGCAAAGGCCTCAGCTGTATGCCTTCTTTGCATGAAGGACACTGCTGGCATTGCTGATGACAATGGGTGACATCATCAATTGCCACCTAAGATCTATTTAAGCCCTGGTGCATAGCCGAAGGGGGTGTGACCAAAGGGAAGATCCCTCTGGAGCCCCTTCAGAACCACTGAGGACTGCTGGGGACTCGGGAGGTTTGACTGTCGATATGGGGAAAAGAAAGCTAAAGAAAAAGCACTGGATAATCACAGAGGGACCCATGGATAAGTGTGTAGTGGCATGCCACATTCTAAATCAAGAAACTCATGTAAATCAGATACTGTCATGTTTTGGTGATCGTGGAGTATCCTTGAGTTCAGTGGAATGCTCCTTGCCGTCTCCACTTGTGACTTTGATCAGAAGCTCTCAAGTTCTGGGGTCTGTGAGTTTGGTCCCAGGACAGGGAGCTTTCAGCAAGGCATTAATACCCCTATCCCTAACAGTGAAGAAAGCAACACTTCTGTTGTTCTCCCTTCTTGTTCCTGTATGTTTTTCCTTTAGGTTTGCTGACCAGGAGAATTTGTTATCAGGCCAGCCACCCACTGAAGTTTCTTTCTTGGAAATTTGGAACATACTATTTAGAACTGAGGAATTATTATGGGGCACTGTCCCGCAATTATGTGATTTTTCTGCACAAGCATCTATGAAGTTGAAGGATCACAAAAAGAAACGTTGTCAAGTTGATTTTAATGTTAGATCCATCCCATCTCAAGTAAAAGGGTTGCAAAATGCTACTTCTGCTGCAAATATCAAAGAGAGTTTGAATATTCATCATAAAATGAAAGTATGTAACCTAAGGCTCCTTAACTTTCCTTCCCACTGCCTGTTATCCTCTCTTGAATTATTTAAAATGCCTATGAAAAATGTTTTGAAATGACCTAATTGGGAGAGGGTGAGCATCTCCAGGCTGTGTTATGTGCCTGGAAATGTATTGATCTAACTTCTTTCCTTGAGCCATCTAATGATGAGATCTTTACTAGAACTAATTTATGTGTATCCTTGACTTCTGACTTTGACAAGCTGATATACTTTTAAAGTTAAAGAAGTTTTTCTTTGTGGTCAAGAGATTCAAATGTTCCCTAATGTATTTAGGAGTAGTCAACTCCATCAATAAGCTATCTTACAATTAAAAAAAAACCAAGTGCTTGTAGTGGGGGCTATGAGGCCAATTCTGTTCTGTGTGTCTTCCGCCTGTCGGCCAGTCAGAAATGAGATGTGCTTCAGTGCATCTGATTCTGATCCTGCAGGGGCTAGAAATGTCCACAGGATCAGAATCGGGTCTACCAGCCTGGACGTGCAGGCCGTGCACTGATTCTGGCTGCCCCAGCCTGGCTCCTGCATGGAGTGGCGGTGGCATGGAATCCTGTTGCCATGCCACCAAGGCTCCATGCAGGAGCCACGATCCCCGGCAGCGATGGAAAAGTTATTTTCCCCACAGCCTGACTTCCGATCGGGCCGCCATGGCCAGGGTCGGATTGTGGGGAACTCCCTGCACTCCCTCACCTCTTCGGCAGGCCCAAGATCCGGCATCCTGCTCTGTCTAGGGGACTTATTCCATCTCTGAGGTGGAATAGGTCCCTCATACAAATGGCCAACCCTGGGACGCACAGGGCCAACCTCAGAATTGGGCCTGTACGTCCAGGGTCATAGTGCCACCCACAGCCCGCCCTTGCTCCGCCTGTGGCCTGCCCTCTTCCGCCCACAAACAGAGCTCCCCACACAGCTCAGATCTACATGCAGGGAGTTCTGTTTGCCGGATGCAGGCCAGGCGTTTAGCAGGTCTGGACGTCTGGATCGGATGTCTAGACCCGCTATTTGTAGTTCAGAATAGATCCCTATATTTTTAAGATCCCTTACAAGTGCCTGGTTATGTTTGGTGGAACAAATATACAGCATCTTTCTTGAAGTTGCTCATCTGGAGAATTTCCTGCAGGATAGAAGATCTGAATGTTTTGATGTTACTCTTTTTTTAGTATTACTGTTTAGTGTGAGGTATTGTAGTGCTATTAGGAGATAGCTTTTTTTTCCCCTCCATATTGTTTAGTCGTGTGGCACACTTAAGGCGGGTGCACCTAACAACATCCACTGAGGTGTCATTAGCTGTATTAATTGCCACATTGCCACTAAGCGTGCAGCAATTGCGCTAGCACTAGTGGCAATGTGCTTTCCACCCATTCACTGCTCATCATGCCATGGCTAATTACCATGTGCTTTAATGTGCAGTCACTGGTATCCCCCTGCATTAGCCTTCCTGGATGCCAGTTATCCATTAAAATACATATTAACCGGATACCGGGCGTTATTTATTTATTTATTTAGCTTTTTTTCTATACCAGTATATCTATGAGTCAAAGCAGTTTACATGATAAACAACATAGCTCAACAGGGCTTTACATGGAACATAAGAGTAACATAACACTTTATATAAGGAACATGTTAACTAGGTACCTGGCAACATTACAAAGAAATTTTAACATTAATTTAACTTAGGAGTATGTTTACTAAACTGCGGTAAAGGAGCAAGTGTGCTGTAAGTGCACGCTAACAGCGCACTTGCACCCTTAGCGTGCCCAAGAAGCCACTTTAGAGTACGCTAACTTTACCGGCAGGGTAAAGCACCCTTTGGGTGGAGAGTAGGCGTCCACGGGGCGGAGAATGGGAGGGTCAATGGGCAGGGAGTAGGCGGGAACAAGGCCTGCTCCCTTAACAATGGCACCTTTATGTCAGGAACTTTAACGCCTATCAAAACCTCACAGTAAGGGTGCATATTGAGGAGAGAGAGCCTATTTAAATGTTTGCAATGTGCTACACAGACAGGTGAGCTCAAGAAAGTCATAGTAGTGCTCCAATAGCAGCAACAGCATAGTGCCCAAGTATGAAAGGGCACTATGTTGATGGTGCAAATGGGGCAAAGGAGGGTGCATGTGGGTCATGCAGTAGGGGCTGCTGGTGCACAGGGCAGACCAGGCAGTTGCCTAGGTAGCACATGAGAACATAAGACTTGAAAATATGCCAGACTGTGTCAAACCAAGGTCCATCATGCCCAGTATCCTATGTCCACAGTGGCCAATCTAGGTCATAGATACCTAGCAGTTTCCACAAAAGACACACAGGATCCACAGTGCATGTATTGGGCAAGCAGGGGATATTCTGGGCCCCTCATTAGTAATGGTTTATGGACTGTTCCCCAGGAATCTGCCCAAACATTTCTGAAACCCAGCTACACTAACAACCTTTACAACATCCTCCAGAAATGAATTCCAGAGTTTCAATTCTCATTGACTGAGAAACCATTCACTCCCAGTGGTCTTCAGTGGCTTACACTGTAAACACATTGCATGTCCCCTAGTCCTACTACATTTGGATGGCATAAACAATCGATCCACGTTTACCCAATCCACTCCAGGAAATATCGTATAGACCTCTGACATAACACCCCTCAGCCATCTCTTCCACAGGTTGAAGAGACATAACATTGGCAGGCAGTGATGGGATCCCTGCAGAGGCAGATGATTGGGGGGGGGGGGATGTGTGACCGTCCATGCATGCCTCTGCCCCCCATCCAGACCTTGCGCCCTAGGCACCCATCAACCAGCATGTTAGATGGTCTGGGACTGCACACTACCAACAAGGACAGCACACAGTCATGTCAGCATGGTATAGGGTATTGGCGGAGGGGGCACCTGCAGCAAACCAAACCCATGCTCTGATCCTGTGCACAGTGCGCAATGTAACATGTGCCAAGGTCTGTCTGATGTGAAGTATGTCAGCCCCAGAGAGTGTTGCAACCATATGGTAGCACTGTGGCTCCATGCACACAGTTGGTGTGTATATGAGTGGAGAGTCATGGGTTTGGGCTGTGGATTATGCATTGCATGTCCCTGTGGCTAACTTTAGCCCACCGTGCAGGTACAACACCAACATATGCAACCCCCAATGAATCAACTAGCAAGCACACAAACACCCATCGGCCACACAGACAGGCTCCACTATCCTCAGCTGGATGGAGGGTCAGGCTGACAGCACCAGCACACTGTGCGGGCGTTATTATTTATTTATTTAGCTGTATTTATATCCCGCTTTTCACCGGGTCAAAGCGGTCAATTGGGGGATGCATTTAACACGAGGGGATATGAGACACATACACTAATACTTACAGGGAACATGGGCAATGGAGGGTTAAGTGGCTTGCCCAAGACCACAAGGTGTGCCTATTATCAGAGCACACTACTAGCTCCTGCCCAAGGAACACACATTAACAGTGCTTGAGCTGATATCGGGACCAAGATGGCAGGCAGGAATGCCATCCCCAATTTTGCACAGCATGGCAATATGAGTGTGTGTATGTATGTCTATCCATTGTTTTGTGACTTTCACCACCTCACTGAGCCTTGCGGTGCCTAAGCTGTTTCCAGCATTAGCCTGCAAATATGCATGATGAGGAGCAAAGTATTGTGGGTATGGCCTGAAACAGGGTGGATTGGCCAGGATATGTCTGCATCGGAGGTAAGGTCAGTGGCTGAGATGCTGTAGTGCCCATCTGCCACATGCATGGCCTGGGTGACCATAGCATGTCCTGCTGAGAGGGCACTTTCACCCTGATCAAGCAGTGACCATGGCACGTAGCATATAGTGGCTGGTTCTAGTGATGTAGGTGCACTTCTGGTTCTGTGGGGCCTGGTTGCTCTGCACATGCAATGTATACTGACCAGTGGACTCTCCACGGTTGGCATGTGTATGGCTGGAAAATCCAGTGAGGGGTAGCAAGTGCTTGCTGTGGGTGATTGTTAGACTTAGTTGGGAGAGGAGATATTCCAGTCCTATTCCCTGTGATAATGGTAGGTCCTGCAAGCCTAGATGCATCCACCATAGGTGACATCAGTCATTTAACATGCACTATTCTAGGAAGATCACCCTCCAACAGGGGACAGTTCACAGGGCCAGATGTGACTGGTGCAGCAAAGTGACTAGCTGAACATACTGGCAGTGATGGGGACCTGCAGTACAAACAACAGAGACCATCTCTAGCACTGCAAGTCCTGGGAACCAGGTGCTGGGTGGCTGTCCTAACCCTCAGGGTGACCACTGAAACTGCGCAGAAGCATTGGTTTGTAGCTGTTATGTAACTGCAGTACAAACCATCAGTGCATTGTACTGAGCTGATGTGATGTTTCTGTCCATTCTCCATTTGGTGATCAGCTGCAGACTGCTGTTCTGTGTGTGCAGTGCATCATGGGTACTGGAGACAGTTTAGGCAGAGACCTGCAGGCTCTTCTACTCCAGACATTGCAGGCTCAAGAGGTGTAGTGTACTTGTTAGTGCAGGGTCCCCATAGACAGAGGACAGAGGTTTGATTCCTACTTGCTCTTTTTGTGAATGTGTGCTATTCAGATCATTTTCATGCCTGTGATAGTCAGAGCTCTCCTGTGCCTGATCTGCACGTCACCACTTCCAGTCTGTGCTCCTGTGGCTGCAAACATCCTGCCGCTTCTGGCTGGCTGGGAGACACGTCTTCCCCATCCTATGCCACACACTGACATTGCAGCACTTTACATTGGCATCACCCTGTACATCAGTACAGCTGCCACATGGGTGCCCACTGATATGGCAGGTCCATCAGCTTCCACCTATCCTTCCTTCTATCACCTTACATTGATTTTCCTTGGTGCTCTATCCAGCGTTACAGTTACAGCCATTTTCGTGCCTTAAGGTTCATGCTTGTCAACTTAAAGCACCTTAAACCCCTTGGAGCACATTAAGTTAAGGCACCTTAAACCTCTTAGAACACCTTCAAGCCCTTAGAGCACATTACAGCACGTTTGTCACCTTAACATGCATTAAGGTGCATGCCTGTCACCTTAACATGCGCTGACCCGTTAACATGCGTTAAAGGGCCAATATGCCCTGTTAATGTGCATTAAATGGCCAGGATGCCCCCCTACCTGCCCACTGCCTTATTTAGATTCATGTTACCTTACCGCCCGTTAGTAAACATACCCTTTAATGTAACAGGAGTGAGGGGTACTTAGTGGTCAGGGGAGGAGGGCCCCTTATTTATAGTTTTTGCTTCTTTCTTTAAAGTGGATGGAGGTATGTTATATTGTAAGGTCTTTAATTTTTTTCTTTTTTGTTCTTAAGTTGTATATCCTCTAATTTCTTGGATTTATTTTTTAAAAATCTGAATAAAAGTTTAATGAAAATAAAATACAATAAGCTGTAGAAATGTATCAAAAAATTTCAAAGAAAGCTCTTAAAAGGCATCAATCCCTGCTTTTATCAGGCATGCCAGAGGATTGTCTAAAGATGTATGCATTTTCATAGGATATGAAAGAGAAAAGTAACAGGGAATCCCTCATTAAGACATTTTCATACTTACTTATTCCTGTAGTGCGTGTTTGGACTGCAAATTTAGCAAAGGGGCACGTGTACCTGTCTCCCTATAGTTAGCACATTGCAACTGCACAGAACTACACTGACTGGCCCATGGTTGCACTTATCACCACCTCTATGGATGGCAGGTGCCTGATTGAAGTGCCTGGGCCTGGAATTGGAGAGGCCAGATACCACATTCTAAGGTGCCTGGGCTTGGTCGATGTAAAGACCAGCTTAAAATCTGAGTCCACCCAAGCAGGTTCATTAACACGGAATGGTTAGTAGTGGAAGAAGAATGCTTTGGCCACCATGTGGGCCTAGGTAAGGGTGAAGAAAAGGCCTGGACATTATGGTAACCCCTTAGGATGGAGAATATTTTATTTATTTACATTATCTTATATACTGTGCTATTCTGCATCAGTGCAGTTTACATTGACCAAACTGAAATTACATTGAACAGGGCATTATAACTTGGAGATAACTATTTTTCAGGGAACATGGGCTATGGAGGGTTAAGTGGCTTGCCCAAGACCACAAGGAGCACCTGTGGGACTTAGAAACCCCAGTCCTTCCAGCCCAAGGTTGCTGTCCTCTAGTGGGATTTGAACCCCTGACCTTCTGGCCTGAAGTACCTCATCCCAACCACTAGGCCACTCCTCCACTCCAATATAGTACCATTCAAGTAAAAAAGGGTTTATCTTTATCTTTATTATCACATTTTATATACCACTCACACCACAAGTGCACAGAGTGGTTCTCAATATAAAAAAAATAAGCTGCTGGGAAAAGGAAAAGAACGCCATAATATTAAAAAAGAGTAGGAGATAGAACAGGTTTTCAGAGGTAATGTGTTCAAGGTCATGTCATGTTAGCTTTATGTTAATTTTATGGCGTATTTGGATAATCTTGTTTGCAAGCTTTGGTCTATTAATCCCACTAATAAAAGCAGTTCAGAAACCAAAACAAGGCTTTATCCTCATGTTCCTGGACATAAAGTCTGCATTTGACTCAGTCCCACACAATGCACTACTCTGTTGCCTGCAGGACATAGGAATCTGTGGCACAATACTAAATGGTTTACTTCCTACTTATCAGACTGAATACAGCAAATAAGATCCATAGGAAGTACCTCAACTCCATTTCAGCTTAATCAAGGAATACCCCGCGGATCCTCACTATCAGCGCTCCTTTTCAATATCTTCATTCAACCTATTTGATCAATAATACAAACGCACAATGTCCTATAGCACATCTATGCAGATGATATTATGCTACACAGTACATGCCCATCTCCACATTACACCCCACCTGCACATCCCTGACAACTTGCTTTATAGCAATCACACAAGGCTAGCCGACCATAACCTTGCTGTGAATATCAACAAAACAGATATCCTATTCATCACTAGAGATACCAACTTCCTTCCTCCAACTGACATTAATGTGGCGGAAACACAACTTCAGGTTAAATCAGAAGTTCAATACTTTGGGATAATCCTGGACCACTATCTAACCCTTCAAGCCCATATCAACACCGTCAGACTCATGTACCTTACTAAGTCCACATGGCTTCCATACCATCCCCCAGGCTCTGGTATTTCCTTACATGGACTACTGCAATTTCCTTCTCCAAGGCCTAGCAGACTATGTGATCCACTCTCTACAACTAGCTCAGAACACTGCAGCAAGGATACTATATGGCACACCCAGACACAAGCGAATAGCACGACTACTCAGAGGACTACACTGACTGCCTGTTACTGTATGCACCAAATATAAGGCTTTACTCTCCACTTTCAAAGTACTCAACCACCCCTCATTCACTTACTTGCAATCACTATTACTTAAAATACCAGACAACAAACCAAGACAGAAACATTTGCAATCTACCTTCACTGTCCCTACCTCCCACAGGACAAGTACCCAGTCAGCATTAAAAAAAGCCTTCTCACTCTATGCCCCCAATATAAGGAGTGCATTCCCACAAGACATCTGGCGCACTCAGGAGCTGAGTGAATTCTGCAAGAAGTTAAAAACCCACCTATTCAGGAAATATTTTGGTACCTAACACTACCCCACACCTCAAGGCTAACCTCATCTTTACAACTCCCTCTCAACCCACCCTCCTAATTTCTTAATGATACAGCCAAACTGACTGTCAAACAAGTTCATT
The DNA here is from genome assembly GCA_033557465.1 of Ichthyophis bannanicus. Classification (NCBI taxonomy): domain Eukaryota; kingdom Metazoa; phylum Chordata; class Amphibia; order Gymnophiona; family Ichthyophiidae; genus Ichthyophis; species Ichthyophis bannanicus. The sequence goes on from CM066036.1 coordinate 77,616,906, forward strand.
CTCATTCTACATTAAGTTAAACTTCTACCACATAATGTTTACTCCATCGTTCATTGTACATCTTAATGTTATAGTTCTATGTTAAGATATTGTAACGTTCTCTGTAACCTGCTTTGAATTTTAGATAAAGTGTGATATAAAAATAGTTAAATAAATAAATAAAGAAATTCTCTAAAATAATGAGTGGTGTTGACCATACCGGAGGGGGGGGGGGGGAGGGGGAGGGGGAATGGACAAGAGAGGAGGGAAAAGGTATAAATGGCTATGATAGAGGACCCATTGCTGCATGCCCTGGTTATGGGACATCATTCAGTCCTTACTGCTTCTAATAGTGTTTTATGCAGTTAAACAGAGAGCTAAATCTGAATTCAGCTTGGTATGCAATATGAACTTGCTTCTTCCACAATTTTATTGAAACAAGGGATGGGGACTGGAAAACAGACAACTTGCTAGATGATGACATGAAATCAAGAGTAAACATCTCAGCATCCTCAAACCATCAGCTCTTTGAATCTTCAGAGTATGTTGAATTACTAACCACATCTACTGATTCCCATTATTGTCCTAGCTACTTGCCCAATCAGAGTAAAGATTATACCTGTGTTAAAATGTTCATTAGTTTCCTGAAAAGGTCAACAGGAGGCAGCAAATTTATAGATAAAGTTTAAAAAGAACCTAAGCATATAAAACAGCAATATAACATAGACGCACTGGTAAGATAGATTGCTTTCTGTCTGGTATATGTAAGACGTCGCAATTTTAACTTTAAATTAACCACAAAACAACATTACAGTATATAAAATGAGTTCATCATGCTCACCCATCTCAGTGAAACATGAGAAGCACCATCTCTGTATGTGTGTGGCTTCATACAGAGACACCAGCGATGATAGCTGTCTATCAAGCTATCATGTGCCTGCCAAAATGAGTGCACAACGTGGATGAAGAGGGCTATAGCTTACATGAGGGTGGTCTATCTTGAGAAACAATAGAAATGTTGTGTCTCTTGTTGATGTTTGGATGCAACGCTGGTAGCAAGGGCAGTCACTTGTGGATAGATTGCTACATCTGATCAAGATCAACATGCACATGTTGGTAATATTTTATCATGCTTCAAGAGGATTTCTGGCCCTGTTAGTCAAGTTGTCTCCATCAAACAAGCTGCGGGAACTGACCTAATAACTTAATCAGCAGGATTCTGGTTAGTCCGTATATAGTGTCCCTGCTCTGAAAACATTGGTCTCCTGAGGCATTAAATCCTGTTGCATATGTGCACATATAATTTTCTGGATCATTTGTTCATATGATTCACTATTACTTTATTGCCTATGTAGACCTAGACTAAGTCAGTGTGATGCATTGGGCAGTGTATATTACTGGTTTGGCACTACAGGCACTAGTTTGGCACTACAGGCAGCTCCAGAAGGTGTAGGAGAGCTCTGAAGGAATGTAAACTCATGGTAATGCTGGGAGTTGTAGTCCCTGGGAGTCCTGAACTGGTAGAAAGGGAATTCATAATGGGGGCAAGCAGTCTGGGAGAAATAGCAAGAGAGCAGCTGGGTTCAGAAGACAGCTGAAAGCAATTAAGAACATGGGGCAAATTGGGAAGTTAATGGTGAAGGAAAAAAAACCCTCAGAGTGTTTGCAGAGAGGCAGGAAAGCCAAGGACCAGAGATGCAATGCTATAGGATGGTATTAAGAAGAGGAATACAGTGGTAAAATGCTGTCTTAGTTGTCAGACCCTGTAGTGAGATAGGAATCTGAATGCTATTACAGATTATGGATAGAGAAATTAAGGAGCTATAATGGTTTTGAGCAGTAGTACAAGAGTATTGTTTGTTGTATGAAAGGTTCTGATTAGAAGCCAAATGGAAGCATTCACCTGGTACTTAAAATGCCTGGGCAGATAGTCTTTGCTGGTGAGCAGACAGACAAGTTAGAATAAGCTATTGCAATGCCATTAGAAATAAACCCTGGATGAAAGTGTTGCCAGAAGTCTGTATGTGGGCTGGGATATTGTTACTGATCAGTGGCTCATGGCAAAAATAATCTCCTGTTTAGAATAACATTGAAGGTAAGATCTGCTCTATTAAAGGCAGACAGGGCAGCTATAATCTTGCAGTAGAACCTGACTATAAGTAGGCTGTTTAAAGCCTGTAGGCTGTAATTTGAACCACAAAAGGTCAGAACGTCTAGTTCTAAGGAATATTATTGTTTGTAATTACACTTTCAATTAAATTGTGCAAGGGGAGTATACGTTAGATATGCAAGTTGCTAATTAGAAGCCCTTGCAAAACAACCTGATAAAAGTTACAATTAAAATATATAAATAGTATACAAGTGTCCTCCTCATCTATGAATATGGAAATTAGTACTGAGTTCCTAAACCAGAGAGTTAAGCTAGAAGAATCGTTCCATGACAAGTTGAATATTCACTTATGCTAAGGTTTGGCAAGCTTTTGTAGTTATTACATGGCAGTTGCCAAAATTAATGCGCAGTAACTGCAAACTCTCTGTGATAACTGTTTGGAGTGTTTCCATCATTTTATCATTCAGTTAACACAGAGAAAATGTCTTTAGCATGCATTGACTGCACAGCAAATGACGACGCAGTTAGCTTCAACTTGCCAGGTGGCATGAACTGTTCTGTATTATCTGCTGCAGTAACAGCTTGAGATAACTACCTCCATGTTAACTGTAGGGCGCAGTTCCAACCCATTCCTCATCCCTTTCTGTGCTGGATGTCTAATACGGGAATTAGCATGCATTGTCAAAGTGCTTTGGTAAACAGCTAACACAAAGCTCAAGTCTTCAAAGGGAGTGGTTAGGCTGTGGTGCTAACTCTAGTTTTGCCAAGAATAGATCCTACTTGTGACATACCCTCTATATCTGTTACTTATAAATAGGCCATTGCAGATATAGCTGTCACAGATGCATCTGAAAAGATAAAGATTTGCTGTGCTGATCTGCAATGAGAGAGAAGGGCATACATACGAGGGGATACCCAAAAAAACAGGAATTATTTTTTAAAAGCTATTTATTTCAAATTCTTTACAAAACAACCTTATCCCCTTCAAAATACTCTCCATTACAACTGATAAATTTGTCCCACTGGTGCTTCCACTGTTCGAAACATTTTTTGTAGTCATCTTTAGAAACGGCTGACAGCTCCTCCCTCCTTTTTTTCTTGACTTCTTCAATGTTGTCAAATTGGTGTCCTTTCATGCCCCTTTTCATGCGTGGAAATAAGAAAAAGTCGCACGGAGCCAGGTCAGGCGAGTAAGGTGCGTGGGGCAGCGGAACCATGCCATTTTTAGCCAAAAACTGTCTAACAGAGATGGCTGTGTGTGCAGGTGCGTTGTCGTGGTGGAAGAACCAGTCTCCTGTCTGCCACAAATCGGGGCTTTTTTGACGAACACTGTTGTGCAATCTTCTTAAAACTTCCAAATAAAAGGTCTGATTGACGGTCTGACCTGGGGGAACAAACTCTGAATGAACTACCCCCTTGGCATCAAAAAAGCAAATCAGCATTGTTTTGATGTTTGATTTGACTTGACGACATTTTTTTGGACGGGGTGACGATGACGTCTTCCATTGGCTAGACTGTTGCTTTGTTTCTGGGTCGTAACCATAGCACCATGACTCATCACCTGTAATGACCTTTGACAGAAAATCTGGATCAGTTTCAAGCTGTTGTTTCAAAACACGACATGTTTCAACTCGATGTTCCTTTTGATTGTCAATCAGAACCCGAGGAACAAACTTGGCAGCAACCCTTTTCATTCCCAAATCTTCCGTTAAAATTCGCTGAATCAAGCTCCAAGATAACCCACTAATCTCTGACAGTTGATCAATTGTCTGTCGACGGTCTGTGAGCACAAGCTCTCTAATTTTTTCAATATTTTCGTCGATTCGGGCAGTTGATGGACGCCCAGAACGAGGTTTGTCATCAATTGATATGTCGCCATTTTTAAACCGAGCAAACCACTGGTACACTTGACTTTTTCCCATAGCGTCATCTTGATAAGCTGTTTTCAACATTAAAACAGTTTCAGCAGCATTTTTACCAAGTAGAAAACAAAATTTCACAGCTGCACGTTGTTCACTTAAACTTGTCATCATAAAAAAAGAAACAAGAACAAAACAGCGCTAGCAAAAACAATCACTGCAGATGAACAGAACAAGCCAGGTCGACAACATAGGCGGCACTGAACTGACAATGAGTTGCACTATACACGCCTAGCGGCAGAAGTGTGTACTACACAAGCTCCGCCCACGGCAATGTTATTCCTGTTTTTTTTTGGGTACCCCCTCGTATATGGAATTTGGAGTAGCTCCAGGTTTTGCGGAGAGTCTACCATGCCTTCCATTTTAGTTTCTTTTAGGGGCAATATCTGCAAATGGGCTAGTTTGGTGAAGTAATGAACCTGGGCATGTGGACTGTGATCTCACCCTCTCACCTTTAGTGTTCATGCTTGCCTTACTACTTGCAATGTACCAAAGGATTCCTTCTGGAGTTCATAGGATATAATATATACAGAATGGAGTGGAGGACTAGCCTAGTGGTTAGAACACTGGTTTGGTAAGAGATTCCTGGGTTGTCAGGAGTCAGCACTGACTCAAAGGCACACATAGCATTGTTTTTAGCAATATGTATAGATAGCATATCAAGTTGTGCTTGGAAATTCTTTTTAAATAGGCCAGTGATACTCAATATTTATTTATTTATTTATTTATTTAACTTTCTTATATACCGCGTTCTTCTGCATCAACGCGGTTTACATTAAAACATAACCGTCCAGCACAGATGGTCTGCACTGGCTTCACAATATAACAAGGGGTATATGTACAGGTAATAACAACAGGGTAACTATGTACACATATATACAGGTAAATTGCAATATACGTTTGGAGAAGAATCAAATGTGTTCCATTAGCTCAAGTGTGTAATAGTTGATGACAGGGTGATAAGAGATGCTATTTGTCGGGGGGATCCGTGTCAGGCACGCTTGGTTCCTGGCTCATATGCTTGTAACTCACAGGTTGTTTAAGTGGGTCGCTGGGCCTGGCTTGCTGTGGGGGGTGACTCTGGTCAGTATAATATTGTAGGAAGAGAAGATGTTTAAGTGCCTTCCTAAAATGGGAGATGCTTTTGGTATCCCTGATAGCGGGGGGAAGGGCATTCCAGCAGGTAGGCGCATATAGTGAAAAGGCTCTGGATCGTGTTGCTTGTGAACATTTTGTTATCTGCCTTGGTAGAATCAAAGTATTTATCGCAGCTGATCTTCTTGCTCTATTAGGGGGTGTCATCTGGATAAGGTCAATGATTGATGTAGAGGAGCAGTTGTTAATGGCTTTGAAAGTAAGTGTCAGCACCTTGAAGGTTATCCTGCTTTGGACTGGAAGCCAGTGCAACTGTTTTAGTATTGGTGTGATATGTTCCTTCCTTGAAGCCCCCTGCAGAATTCTGGCGGCTGCATTCATGGCCAGTTGAAGCGGTGTTATGGTGGCTTTTGGGAGGCCATGCAATATGGCGTTCGCGTAATCGAAATGAGGGATTACAAGAGCTTGGTAGACCGATCGAAAATCTTCTGGTTCTAGGAGCGGTTTCAGGTGGCGAAGCGTTCTGATTTTGTTGTAGATTGCTTTTACCATGCTGCTTATCTGGGCCTTCATATTGAGCTGTTGGTCCAGAATAACTCCGAGGTACCGAATTGATGGTTTGCTAGTGAGTTCAGCATCCCGGACCTTCAGGGAGCTTGGTGGAATGAATGATGAGTTCCTTGTGATGAAAAGGACCTCTGTTTTTTTAAAGTTTATTTTTAGTTTCTGAGTGTGTAGCCAATCCGTGGGACTGTTTCTGTATCTTTTCTGGGTCTCTGATTGCATTTCTTGGTAATGAGGGTCTCATTTCTCTCCATATGTTGTGCAGAATAGTGGCTCGGCACTGACACTTTCTTTAGTAATTTATTTATTTTATTTATTTATTTAACATTTCTTCTATACCGCGCTATTAGAATCAGCGCGGTGTACATCGAACAAAAGTACTGCAATGCATACAAGCAACATTGAGTTTACAAAGAACAGGGAATTGAACATGGGATCGAAATCGAGGAAACTAAATAAATATCAACTTGAAACTATGTACAAAAATCTAATATGTGTGGGTGTTGCATTGAATTTGGAGAAGGAGATTAGTGGTTGGTTGGGCTTGAGTGGGGACTACCTATTGTCAGTGGTGTTGACGTGAAGGGTCGACTGGGGTATGGGGGAAGCTTGCTGGTTGCGCTTCTATCACCAGAAGTGTCTGGATAGCATTTTGTAAACAGGTGGAATTTCAAGGCTTTTCTGAATAGGATGAGGCTTTTTATTCCACGGATTTCATGGGGGAGTGCATTCCAGTTTGAAGGGGCGAATATGGAGAAGGCTCTGTTAGAGGTAGCCTTTGTGCATGTAGTCATTAGCTTGGGGACTACTAATGTAATGTAATACCATATTTGTGTTTTTTTCCTTACCACTATATCCAATTTTCTTGCATCATACTTTTCATCAGTTCGAACTGGGTTGTCTCAGGTGATTAGAACCTCTTCGTTCTCCACAATTTCTTGGGGGTTGTGATCCCAATGTTTTTACAGTGTTTTCACAGTTTCTAGTGGATCAGCCATGCTACCTTGTTGTGCCTTTCTGTAGACAGGCCTTCTGACATCAGCACATTATAGCTAGCAATGAGATGTGTAACTGTTTCCAGTTTTGTTTTTTACGCAATCGGCATTTGTCTGTTTTGATCTTTTTCTTTTTTGCTGAAAGCCATTCTATTTGTAGGCCACTCTCTTGTGCTGCAAACTATCAATCTCCCATACTCAGGTTAAAATTCACTTCTCTTTAACCATTCCTGTATCAGGTTTTGATCAATATGTGATTCCTGAAGTAATACTTTGTATTTCCTGCTGAATTTATGCATTTTCCACTTGTTTTCACTTGTGTGTTAATCTGATTCTTTCAAGAGTTCTTTTATCTTGTTTAGCAAATTGAGTTATATGTGCTGGTTATATGTCAATCAAACAGCCCAACAAGTTCTGAAACCTCCCAGGTATTTTGTTAATGCAAAGAAATTGTTTGAGAATTGAAGATCGTCCACTTTTTTCATAGAAACATTGTTTGTTTTACTAGAGTGTGTTTTTGCTTTTTGACAATTTATCACTCTGCTACTTTGAACGATTTTTCATTGGATATAAAACTGGGCCAGCACATATCACAGTACCCCACAGTTACCCACTTGGAAAAATATTCAGTATAAGGGGTTCCTACTCATGCTTCTCCTCCAAAGTAGTACAGTATGTATTATTGAATGCATAAAATGTGAAGAATGTTGCTATGTTGGGGAGACAGGCCAGATGTTAATAACAATTCATAGAGACTTCAGATCAGACACCACAAAGCAGACCAAGGCGGGGAAGCAATCATTGGGATCAGAACACTGCATGAGCAGGATAGAAAAAGGGGACTTCAAAACAATCTAGGAACATAACATTTCTGAAGTTAAAATGATCAGATTTCTTGAAACTAACAAGAGAGGTCTTAACAGAAATACAGTCAAACCTCGGTTTTCATGATTAATCCGTTCAAAAAAGTCTGACTAAAACCGAAACGTATGAAAACTGAAGCAATATTTCCCATAAGAAATAATGTAAATCCAATTAATCCGTTCCAGACACCCAAAAATATTCAAAAAAAATACATTTTATAGAGAATAACTATATTTTTCATACAGAAAACAATGAGAAATAAATATAAATGACTAATGAAATGGATAAATTAACATTTAACATCACTTTTACCTTTATTGAAGACTCTTGTTGGCATATGGAAGACGGTGAGGAGGGGAGAGGGAGGAGGAGAGGTTATTGTTTGGAAGGGGAATCCCCCTCCATAAGGACCTCAGGTATCAAGGCCCTATCCGGGGTTACTTCCCTTCTTTGTCTTTTACTGGCACAGGAATTAAAAAAAAAATGAAAAAACAAGAAGTATCCACAAAAATAGGACATCACGTTTCCTGACAATTTAGGTAACTATGTTAAATAAGGCAATACCTCAAAATAAATGGAAACAGACTTATAAAATTAAAGTTTTATTACAATATTTTCATGAAAATCCTTTTTTGAACTGAAATGAGCTCACCTACACACACTAAACTCGATTCTTCTTCCTTGTGGGGCTCCTCTTGGTGCATTTACGCTTGTGAGTAGCATCTGGAATGTCTCTCTGAAGCATCCAACAGTAGTCTGCCATCATTGTAATGCTCCATTTTCCCTGTTATCTCCTTTCCATCTCTTTAATGTCTTGGTGGAATCATTCACCTTGTTCCTCACTCACAGCTCCCCAATTTTCAGGAAAGTAGTCAAGGTGGGACTGGAGGAAATGCACTTTCAAACTCATCAGGCAGCCTAAAGCTTGAAATGCTTTCAGCATTCGTCCAACGATCTTTTTGTAGTGAGGATCTTTGACTTCTTTAAATGCAATCCACCCTTCTTTTTGAGGATCGTCATAGTATTGACAAACTCTTGATCAACTGTAAGCCTTCTAATGTCTGGTCCGACGAACACACCTTCCTTCAATTTTGCCTCCGACAGGCCTGGAAACTTGGTGACCAAGTATTTGAAGCATTCTCCATCTCTTGGAAGTGATTTTACGAATTGCTTCATCAATCCCAATTTTATATGGAGAGGTGATAGAAGAACTTTATGGGAAGGTACCAAAGTTTCTCGGAGGACATTTTTTTCACCGACTGTTAGCACCCTCGGCTGCCAACTCTTCTTGGTCCAGTGATTTTGTCGGTCTCGACTGTCTCATAGACACAGAAAACAAGGATATTTGGTATATCCAAGCTCTGTTGCCCGAGCAGCATGCACAAGACCTTCAAGTCCCCACACACTTGCCAACCATGGTCTTCATATTTATGTTTACGAAGAACCAATTCCAAGTTCTCGTAGGTTTCCTTCAAGTGTACGGAATGACCTACATGTATGGAAGGGTAAAAACCATTGTGGAGTAAAACTGCTTTGAGACTTCTTTTTGAAGAATCTATAAAAAGACGCCATTGCTCTGAATCATATTGGATTTTAAATTGACCCATCAGACCTTCGACATCGATGCAATAAACCAACTTGTCTTCTTGGGCGAAGTAAGGAACGAACTCCTTTTCATGATGTCTGAACCATGAAGATGACACTCCTGGCAACAATAAATTCCTGCTTTTCAGCCTTGATCCGAGTAACTCAGCGGCATCTTTGGGAAGATTCAAATCTCATACCAAATCATTCATCTCCTTCTGAGAAAACAATTTTGGTCTTGTATCATCTTCAAAGTCAGAACTTGATTCGTCATCTGGTTCAGGTATGACTTCACCTTCATCGGAGCTAGGTATCTCTTCCAAGGTAGCAGGGGGCTTGGGTACTAGTATATCTGTGCCATGGGGGATGGGACGAATTGCCGAGTGGGGTATGAAATGGAATGCTTCCATTTGGAATTAAACCCTTTCACATCGCATGAACAAAAGTAACAGTCGTCACTATGGTTCTTTTGCTCTCGCCATACCATAGGAATCCCATAAAGGAAAGATTTTTTCTTACCCTTGAACCAGTTTCGGAGGTCCTCAACACACCGTTTGCTCACTTTATGAGACACCCAGACTTTATCTTGATCCCCAATTTTTAGTCCAAAGCATGCAAAGTATACTTTTTTCACAAAGTCTGTAATATTCTGCTGTTGCTTCAACACTGTATATTCACCACAGATGAAACAGAAACTGTCTGGCGAATTAATACACTTTCGCAGAGCCATAACATAACGGTTGAAGAATGCTGAGCTAACACGAATTGCGATGAAAGTGTGAACAGCCTAGAACCAAGCTATTATGCTAGTTTTAACGATTGGTTCTTTAAAGTTTTTTTGGGTCTGGCCACGCCCCCTCCGTTCTCCGTTTCCCGCCCTTGAGATCATCAAAAGGCTTGCGCATGTGTCGGCGTTTTTTACAGCAATTCACGCTGACAGTCTGAAAGACTACTTTCAGTTTACCGACAGTTCGAAAGATTTCTGGTTCCTGTCAGCAATTTAGATCGGTAAGTTAAATAATCCTTATGATGTCTACACGTCTCTAGGAGCCTCCGGTTTAATATGGGTAATAAGTAGGAGAGTAGCGATTCTGCACACTTCCTTTTAAATTGTGTTCTTGACAATCAAACATACTATGAGCCTCTGATAAATATGGGTAAGGAGTAACAATGTAGCATATTACTCTTCTGAGAATCTAGACCTTCTTTTCTCCCCACTGGTTTTAAGAACCTGCAAAGAGTTTGTCGTTTTATTTCCTGCACATGTTCATACGTCTCTAAGAGCCTCCGATTTAATATGGGTAATAAGTAGGAGAGTAGCGAATCTGCACACCTCCTTCAAATTATGTTCTTGATAATCACACATACTACAAGCCTCTGATAAATAGGAGTAACAATGTAGCATATCTCTTTTTAATTATTTTTCGAGGAATTAGACCCTCTTTTCTCCCCACTGTTTTTAAGAATCTACCAGGAGTTTGACGGTTCATTTCCTGCACTTATACTTGATGCTAATTGTTTTGGCTAAGCTGGCCCTGCGATATAACTTTGGCCCTACTCTATAACATTTTTATAAGTACAATATAATTCTTCATTAATATTTTTGGACAGAAGTTTATAATAATTGGGATGTAGTACTATTATTTTTCCCACTAATTTTCTCCATTATAATAGATGGTTATTTAGTACTTGTGTCTTTCTCGGCTGTGCCCTCCTCCCACATCCGGCCTCAGAATAATGCCTGCTGCGTTTCTTTTATGTTTCCAGTCTCCAGTTCCCAGTGAATTTTAATTTATGTTCTGAACATATATGAGTTATCTCCAATGGTATACATATGCTTTATGTTATGTCTTCTTCATTTTAGTTTTTTACCTCCTTGCGAGTATTGTATGTCATCGTCTCTACAAATACGCGGTGTTCCTCCTTGAGAGGTTTGCATGTCATCATCTCTACGAATAAGGTAGTAATAATGCAAGTATGATGCTGATCACCTTCGCAAGGACTGTATTTTATTGTGATATTGTTGCTGTCATGGGATGGATTGGAGAGGGCAAGGTAATGACTCCCTTCTCTCCTCCACAGTTTGTTACTCAAACCTGGAACTAAGGTGTCCCTTCTCACCCCTCCCCACCCACACACACACTTTGGATAAGTGTCACGGATTTACCTGCAAAAATTCTGGTAACCTTATACATGTATATTTCCTATTTCATATAGAGAATTCAGCTTGTAAGACCATAATTCTTCACCTCCAGACTTACATCTACTCCCTGGCATATATAGGTTTTTTAAAAAGTGTACATTTTAGCCAGAGATTTTAAGGGGGTTATCCTCCTTAATCTCTCCCTAGTTTATTTTCCTCAGCAACTGAACTTGGCGAGATTTTTTCTGGTCAGGAATTTTGTATTGGGCTACACAAAGATAGCACCCTGTAAATCCATTTCCTCCTAACCAGAAATAGTCCCAGGGATGATGGGGTGCAGTATGGCCTCAGGAATTCCCTTTGAGTCTCAGTTGCTCTTTACTTCTCAGCTTAGATTTCATTCTTTTCTTATACCTATCAGATTTATAATTCATCTGTGTTCCACCTTTTCCAAAACCATCCGCCTTCTCCCCCACCTCATCTCTCATCTGCTCTTTCTTTCCCCCCTCTCTCTTATCCCAGGCTTCGCTCTTGCTCCTTTGCTGCCCATTCCCATGTAGCTGGTTCCTCTGTGGCGATCTTCCTCGCACTTTCTTCTGTCCACTGCACCATGTTGTTCACTGACCATCCTTCCTTTCCAGTCCAATTCAGTTTAATAATTTTCAGTTCTCATTGTCTGCAGATATCAGAGAAATGAGCTGGAACTGGTGGCACCATGTATGTTGGAAATTGGACTGTGCAGGAAAAGGACGACGAAAGAGAGGCTAAAACTGGGCCTAATTGATTCTTTGCCTCCCCTTGTGACAGTTGTATGCTATTAGCATGAGGTTCTTGAGCCCCCTCTGGCACGCTCTTGCCTGTTCCTAACTGATACTATGCAAAATAAAGGTCAGTGCAGTGCAACGGCTCTTACGATGACATCAAATTACTCCCATCAGAATTACTAGCTAGGCCACCAGCATACACAGTACTGGGCATCAGAGCCTCAATGCCAGGCAATAGTGAAACGGGTGGTCAAAGGAACACAGCAGAGTAAGAAGTCCCAAGAAGGGTTTGAAACGAGCTCACTGCTGAAACCAAAGAAGCCTGCAACCTGTTTAAAACAGCTGCAGCTAGCAGTGAATGTGACTTGCCATATTCATTTACAGTTTGAAATGCAGCACATGGGGCTAGGGTGATGATCCTTCTTGGGCTTGTGTATCACTGATAAAAGATGTGGTGAGTGCACATACCTTACAGTTCTGAAAGTGACAGTGGAACAACTCAGCCATGTCAAGGAGAATTGCTTGACATGCTGCACCCTAAATCCAATCAGCAACAAATGCTCTTGCAGATGACTTTCTGCAGTGTAGGAGGGGGAGGAGGGAAGTCTCCCAGAACTTGAATGTGGGAAAGAAAGATAGAGATCTGTAGCCTTAACTGTGGGTTATTATAATCTCACATGAACATAGAACCCGTTGATATTGTGGGTCATCTGTCACCGGCTGGTCATCTGTCACCGGCTGGCTATGTCACTTTGTATAATCACAACCAGCCTGAATTCTAACCAGCTCATGTTACGTCTTCCCCTCCTCATACAACTGCAGCTTCAGCTCTCATGACTCTCTCCTTGCTTGCCAACAGCCAGGTGTCAACTGTGGTTGATAGCACAGAAAAAAGGAAGCAAACTGAGCAAGCCTTAGGGGTCTGGCAGCCCTTGCCTGCTGTCATACTTTGTTATCTTTTGTCTATTCCAAGTTCCTCTGTGGCTGCATAAAGGAAGCACAGACATGTTGAGGAGATCTCATTGAGACTGCACCAGGAAGAAAGTGTGAGTGTTTGCTTTCTCTAGGAGACGAGTCAGATGCGTAGCATAATAAATGACAATTTAGGGCAGCAAAATCACAAAGATCCCTTCTTTTGTATCAAATTTTTATTCAATTTTTGAGACAACCTTAGAGTCTGGTATTTTTGACAGTTCTTCCTTTTTTAGCTACTTCCACAATCATACAGTACAGCTACAGAGACCGGGATGCTGCTGTACTCAAAGACTCATCACAGCCTCTGAAACCAAATACATAGCAACATAGAGACCAATTAGCACATCAGTATCAGGACATACCGCCATAGCCATGGAGGATGCTAATGAGAGGATTTTCAGAGGTGTACATGGTCAGACCATGATAACCAGGTAGGCTGAGTATGATAGAATAACTGTAACCATGTATGTCCGATGCCAGGGTGCTGGCTTATCAGTACCTTGGTAAGGTACATCTCGGTCATAAACAGATAGTTCCATGGCATTGTCATACCCATGTATATCGGCTGCAGGTGAATGTGTGTGCCTGTGCTTGTTGCACTAACCAGGTAAGGGTATCCCGGCCCCTATACAGTTTCTTTCTGTCCCTGTCATAAATGTGCATGTCAGCCACTACGGAGTCCTATGGCACTCTACATGCCCACTACCACAGCCACCCCTAGGGTACATAGTGCAGCCTTTGAGCCATGGACAACAATCATGCACATTAGGGGGCCGGTCAGGGGAACAAGATCTGAGGGAAGGCATTGTGATGTAATGGTCTGTACTGACAGAGGGGGAAGAGGCCTGAGGTGCGGCTAGTCCCCCAGCATATTGGTCCATCCAAGAATGTGATATGTTATCTCTTCCATGGGTTACATATATTGTTTAATGAATAGTGGACACCACAGCCTGAGGTGTGGCTAGTCCCTCGGCGCATATGACCCCGGCATTGAATATCCGGGTCAAGGGTTGGCAGGCACGGCTATGTGCTGTAGTGGGGCATAGTCGGCCTAACTGAATATCAGACCCCACTGTGACAGACAGATAGAGTGGCATTTCTCAACAGGCACTGAGGTCTGGATTAGCATGCTGTGCCTGTCAGCCTGTGGGCTGGGTATGATATGATATGGGTATGGGGTTGTTGGCCTGTGTGTGGCTATCCCTGTTGTGCAATACTCCCAAACCCCCCAGGGGTCTGTGGAAGTTCTCACTGCTGCAGTCAATGGTCTGCCTCCAGTCATCACCCCCACCCATACATGACACATGTTCCACCATGCCGCTTTTCTGCCACAAGCTGTCATGTGCATTGCTGTTCTATGGTACCTCTGGTATCCACACTCCCACACCTGACATAGCATACTAACATGATTGTGTGCACATGATTGCCTCCAGCCATAGTTCTGATACCCTTACACTTACAGCACCCTGGTGATCCACCTTGGCATTCGAAGTGATGTTGCTCATCCTCATGGTTCAACAGACACAGCCTTTTCAGGTCTCTAGGTCACTTATGCTCTGTAGAGGTGACATGATAGCTGATGTCTGGTGTGAGGGGCATTGCCAGCTATGCCACACCATTGGACATCATCATCAGTCCTGTCCGTCTTGTCTTCTATGTCACCCATGGGTGGCTGTGCTGCATGTGCCCTGTTGCAGCAGATAGGGCATATGTCGACAATTAGGGCACCAACAACTATAAGGTGATACTGGTGAATGGGGACATGACAGAGGTTCCTTCTGTTGTGATTTAATGGAGGGGTCATTTACTGATCCATTTGTATTGCCATCAGGACATAAGGGGGACCAGAAAAGATGCATTGAGGCAGAAAGGAAGGACCACAGTGAGGACATATTGGCCTCACATACTGCATCATGCAGCTCTGATATCCATAAATAGTAGCTGTACCCAAGTCACCTACTGTAGCTGGGTGTCAAGGTGGTTTGTATGTGACATCCATGAGGGGAGCCCAGAACTCATTATATGAGGGGGCAAGGGGATACCAGGGCTTGGGCTAGGGCTAATTCTGTGGAACCTGAATGTGTTCTTCTCTGATGCTGCCAGGTACCTGTGACCTGACCAGGTGCATAATGGAGACATGAGCCCAAGGCTGGTGGGCCCTATTCGGACACAGTACCCCAGTATGAGAAAGCGCCAAGCTTTGAACGGTATTCATCATTGCCTCTATCTTCTCACTGGCCTGTTCAGCAAACAAAAGCATATCATCAGCAAAAAGGTTGATCTTTTACATCGCCTTCCCTATTCTAATGCCCTGCCTGATTTGAATTGCTAGAGGTTCAAGAATGAGCAGAAAAAGCAGTGGTGACAGGGGGCACCCTTGTTTGTCCTCGTTGGAGCTAAAAGCCTGTGACATTCCCCCCCACCCCTGTTCACCAGGATCTGTGCTGTTGGTGCATGATACAGAGTTTTGACCCAATCCAGAAAGGCCCCCCAAACTTTAAAGACTTCTACCACCCAGAACATGTAGTCACATGTCACATTATCAAAGGCCTTTTTGGCATCCAGGCTCATAATGATTTCATCCCCCTCCTTCCGCCTCCCCTCGTATAATACTGTAAGAGCCTGCAAGAGGTTTGCAGAGGAAAACCATCCTGGTACAAATCCAACCTGGTCAGGGTGGACCAACCACACTATCACCTGGCTCAGTCTCTGTACAAGAAGTGCAGCTATCAACTTTATGTCCTGGTTCAATAGGGAAATGGGTCTATAGGATTCAATTTGGGTCATGTACCTCCCTGGTTACAGCAGAACCATAATAATGGCACGGTTCTGATGCAACACGAGATCCCCCTCCCAGAGTGCCACTGTGCTATTGGTGAGAAAGGGGTTATTAAGGTCTTCTCCCAGGATATTCTAAAATTCTGGGCTCAACCTGTCTGGACCCAGCATCTTTGCTAGCTTCAGGGACTTCACAGCCAGCTGCACCTCGGCTGCCGTAAAGGGCATGTTCAAGGCCTCTCGCTCTTCGTCACCTAGCTGGGGAAGCAGGAGGTCTCAAAAAATTCCTCCCACTATGCGTCATCTCTTGGGCCTTGGTCACACAGTTTGCTGTAAAGCCTCAGGAACTGATCCCTGATGTCCTTGTCAGTGGTGAGCGTGGTCAAGTTGGGTCCCTAGATCTGACTAATGTGGCTTTTCTTTTTAGCCAGACTGACCAAGTGTGCCAACAACCTCCCACACTTGTTTCCCCATCTATTCAGCTGATATTTATACAGCTCAATACCCCTTTCCGCCCTCTGAGCAATGTGTTCAACTAATGTCAGATGGCCTGGATCCGCACCCTATCCTCAGACCACATGGTCCGGACTTACTGTTGCCGAAGGGCATGGAGGCACTTGGACAGGACCAGAACTTGATCATCCTCATCTTCCTCGTCTGAGCCATGTATTCTATTACCCCCCCCCCCCCCTTCATGTGGTCTTCGCTGCTGCCCATAAAACGTTGGGGTCCATCCCCCGTTGCCATTTTCCTTTCAGTAAGAATTCCATGCTGACCTTAGGTGTTGGTGGAATGCCTGATCATTGTAGAGGGTCAGGTTCATGCGCCACCCTCCTCTCACCCAGTCGCCACCCCCCCCATCAGTCAAAGTTCTATCCACACCGGGGCGTTATACAAGATCCAAATATCTCTATAGTTGCCTTCTCAAGTCCCAAAAAGAGCTCTGCAGGGATCAGGAGGTAGTCTAGTCATGAGTCTCTACCCTGCGGGTTTGAGTAGAACTTTAGTCATTGTCCGCTGGGTGGAGCTCATGCCATGCGTTGACTGAATCAAGGTCCTCCAACAAGAAATTTACACCTCGCCGCGTCACTTGCTCTTGGCCTGCTCTGGGGGGCTTGCAATCTATGAGGGATCCCAGGGCAAGTTGAAATCACCCCCCACCACCAAAGAGTATTCCCCAAACCCCAGGTGGTTGCCCAATAGGGAGGTAAAAAACCCGTGCTGATAAATATTTGGGACATACACGTTACAGCAGCAATTTGCTTTCATGAAATGGTAATAGCCCTCCAGGTCGGCCACACTTTTGTGCAGCACGAATGAGACTCATTTGTGTATTAAGGTGGCCACTCCCCTTTGCCGTCTGTTATAGAAAGCATAGCTTATTTTCCCCCACCCACCCCTTATGAAGCTTGCAGTGCTCAGGCGCACTCAGGTGTGTCTCCTGCATGGATACCACCTCCGCCCCCTCTCTCCTGAAAAAGGAGAGCAGTTTTGTTTGTTTGTGAGAATTTTCAATTTATCCAACACCTTGCCACTGCCATGTCCTGACTCACAAAGTTCTCTCATATCTCCCAGCCGCATGCTGCCCGCCCCCCTGCATTCTTCCTCCTTGCTAGCCCTCTGGACCACCCTGGTTCATGTCCCCCCTATCTCACCCATCCTGCCCCCCCCCTCCCCACAGCCCCCTGCCCCTCTCCATCCTACCTCCATTCCCCATGGGCCTCCTGGTGCCCACTTACTCCTTAGAGACAGATCGAGTCCCCCCTCCTCTGTCCCTACCCCACCCCTCCTCTGTTCATCCGCCATCCAGACCCACAGAATCATCATCCACCAGCACACTTCCGCACACAACTCCTCATACATCAGAGAAGGAAAAACAAAAACAACAATCAATTTTATTCAAAGATTCAATTCAATACATTCTTCTACTTGTCCAAAGTAAAAACCACACTTATCTGATCGATCACACACGACGTGCACGTTTCGAAGCTGAAGCCTCTGTCTCAAGTGCCCCCGATGGAAAGAAGTGTTTCCTTGGCAGCAGTGCTGGCAGCAGCAGAATGGACGTATAATTGAAAGAAAAAATGCAAGTCTTTCTGATTTCCTGTTAGCATGCAGATCTTATCACACCCTCCTCTGACATATACCCAAGTCAGAGGAGGAAGGGACCAGACCAGCCAGTCAACCATTATAAAGTAGATTTACTTTGAAGTTTAGAAATATAGAAACATAGAACTATGATGGCAGAAAAAGACCACATGGCCTATCGAGTCTGCCTTCCATATAAACTACTACAGTAGTTACCTTTTTACCTTTTGAGATCCTCTCTATTTGCCCCATGCTTGAATTCAGATACTGTCCTCATCTCAGAGCACAAAAGTTAGGGGAAAGACACAGAGCACAAAAGTTAAGCACTTTTTCAGTTTGGAAAAATAATGATGCAAATGATATATTGAGAATTATTGAACAGGACGGTCATTGATGCGAAAAGGCACACTATATCAAGACGTAAGTCTGGAGTCCAACGCCTCAATGAGTCTGAGACCTCCTGTTCTTTTAATCTTGAATAATTAGAAGATTTATGCACAATTTGTATGGAAAGAATTGCAGGATTGATTCCTTCATATGTAAGATAACATAATCAGGAGAGAAATCACAATCTTATAGATAAAAATAGAGTATTGATTAATTGAGCTTGGCTCATATGTTTTATAACAAAGACCACTAACCATTTTATTTATTTATTTATTTATTTAATTTTCTTATATACCGCACTATTTGTCATCAGTGCGATTTACATTGAAACAATACAACATCCTGTTTATATCCTTTTGACGGTGCAGTCTCCAGAATTGCACACAATACTCCAAATGAGGTTGCACCAAAGCCTTATACAGAGGCACTATCACCTCCTTTTTTCTGCTGGCCATTCCTCTCCCTATGCACCCATTGTCTTCTTGCATGACCCATTTTTAGCTCAGCTTCAGTTCATGGATGGATGGCCTGACATTCACTTCTAGAATTTTCTGATATAAAGCAAAATTCATGGTTTCATCTTAAAGGGTTTGCTGTTCTTTTTTAAAAGCTAATTCTCAAAGGAGTTTTGCTTTTCTTTTTCAAAAGATAAGTCTTTCTTTTTTCTATACTCCTAAGGGGGAATTTTTTTGTGTAGTGTTTGGCAAGGCTCTGTCAGTTCGAGTTCATTGTCTTTGTTCTAGCTACCCATTCGCAGCTAACTCTTTGAAGTCACTGACCTCATCAGGTATTAGGTCCCTCCCTACCAACCCTGACACCTGCCCACCCCATGTAAGCATTTTTGCTTTATAGGGCAACTCCCCAATTAACTACACAGGGACATAGACAAGCACTGTTAGAACACACTTAAAAGAGGCCTTTTTGCATTGCATACCACCCCTTCCAGAGATCAGGGACAGTCTACATTTAACACAACATATTACAAAGAATAGAGGTTGAACTATTTACATAGATCCATAGGTACATTTAAAATGAAGCGAATGCTTTATATACATAGCTGTCTGAACTGACGACTAGTAACTAGTTAGAGTTTACTGTTTGTATGTATTTGTGTGAGTTTAGATATGAATAGGGATTATTGATGGGGGGGGGTACAGGGGGTTGGATGGTGATCATAAGGTGAGGTGAGGTAGGTGTTTGTGAGGTTGACTTATCATTTATGTTACCGTAGTGTTCAGTAAAGAGGTATGTTTTTGATTTCTTTTCTGAATAACTGTAGGTCTTTGGTCGCATGGATTGACAACAGCAGTGAGTTCCGGAGACTAGGAGTAGTGTAGGAGAAGGCTCTGGAGCTGGTGGACTGTTTTGTCTTGCGTAAGGAGGTTGGTGTTACCAGTGAGTGTTTTGCATTTTGCCTACGGGATCTGGAGTCTGGTTGGGTTTGTATGAGAGTAGATAGGTATGAAGGGGCTATGTTGTTGATCAGTTTGAATGTTGTTATCAGCAGCTTGTATTTTATTCGCTTCCCTACTGGGAGCCAATAAAGGTCATATAAGATCAGGATTATGTGTTCAGTCAAGCAGGCCTTGTATACTATTCTTGCTGTTAAGTTTTGCGTTCTTTGGAGGATTGTTAAGGTTTTGTATGGTAAGCCCTGTAACAGGCTATTACAGTAGTCTACATGGGGCGTATTGAGAGCGTGGACTACTGACCTGAAATGTTGAGTATGAAGTAGGGGTCTTAGGTATTGGATAGTTTTTAGCTTTTTCACTTAAAGGACAGCTGAGGAACAGGTAGGGACTTTGGTAGATCTCTCTTTTACTTCAACAGGTACCAAAGCTCCATCAACTAAACAATGGTTGGGGAAAATTGTATTGCTAAAGCTGTTGCCCCCATTATAGCTTCTGCCTCTGTTCTAAACAGAGATCCCAATGCCAGTTGAAGGACTGGTTCCATGTACAGGATGGCTGCATGCTGAGGATCTCAGGAAAGAAGTGGAGGACATTGAAAAATTAAGAGATGGGCATCCAAATGGCAGATGAAATTTAATGTGGACAAGTACAAAGATATGCACTTAGGGAAGAATACCCAAACTAACATTACAAGATGCAAGGTTCCACTTTAGGAATCACCATGCAGGAAAAGGATCTGGGCATCATCGTGAATAATAGGTTGAAACCCTCTGCCAAATGTGCAGCTGTAGCCAAGAAAGCAAATAGAATGCTAGGAATCATAAGGAAAGGAATGGAGAGTAAAACCAAGAATATTATAATGCCTCTGTATAGCTCCATAGTGTGACCACATTTGGAATATTGTGTGCAATTCTGGTCACCATATCTTAAGCAGGATATAGCAGAATTACAGAAGTACAGAGAAGAGCAACCAAAATGGGAAAGGGGATGGAAGGATATCCTTATGAGGAAAGACTTAAAAGATTAGGGCTCTTCAACCTGGAAAAGAGACAGATGAGTGTAGTAAGAAACAAAGTATTGCTTAATTTATATCCTTTAATTGTATTAGACTGGCTTCAATGAAAAACGGGCATCGTGTAATTCCCATAACATTGGCATTTGCACCATCCACTCACAGTTGAATGCCTTACTCCAAATCAATCCCTTCGACAAATAAGATTCCCCAGACCTGAAGACAGTGGCAAAACTTGGTTGCAGTTTTTTTATTAGCTCTTCTCAATTTTAATTTTACAATAACTCATTTAAACCAGTATAATAACATTCCCAGAGTGGCTTCATACATAACTAGCTGGTAACATCCTAGTTATACAAGTACAGATTCTCACACACCCCATTATCTTTCCTTAGCTGTAGTGGCACTGACAGGCACAAACTTGTAGGATGATCGAGAAAGCTAGCACTGCCTTTAAGCACACATAACACCACGTTTAAGCATACTTTACTACTTTTTGATTGCAGAAAACAGATGTAAACCTCCACACAGAAAATAATGCCCAATTAACGCCATGTGTATTTAAATATATTTTAATCAGCGGCATGGTATGCAAATCATGGTACACCCAATACAGAGACAGGCATAGATGATTTTGCAATCAACCATAGTTCCAGGGTCTGAGGTAACTTAAACCTCTGTGTCCCCGACAGTATTTTGATGGCACCGGGTGCTCCTCAGATGATCAGGCATTGGGCAAAGCCCCCGATGCCATCAAAATACTCTTGGGAGCCGGTGCCCCGACAATAAAAGAATCCCTGGTGGTCTAGTGGCCCCTGTACCCACCACCTCCCATTAAATAAAAAAAAATAACCTGGTGGTCTAGCGGCCCCTAAATTCAGCCCCTTCCATCTGGTACCTTAAAATAAGACGGAGCGCTGCCTACACGCTCCAGCTCTGCATCCGCCATCTTGAAAAATGGTGGTGCCTGGCCCCACGCAGTGCATCCTGGGATGCACCAAGTGAGGTCAGACTGCCATATAAGGTAGATGCCTTATATTGAAATCTGACCTCACCTGATGCATTCCAGGATGCACTGTGTTGGGCCAGATGCTGCCATTTTTCAAGATGGCGGATGCAGTGTGGGAGCGTGTAGACAGTGCTCCCACTCATTTATGGTACTGGGTGGGAGGGGCTGAATTTAGGGCCGCTAGACTACCAGGTTACTTTTTTTATTTAATGTGGGGTGGGTGGTACAGGGGCTGCTAAACCACCAGGGATTCTTTTAGTTTGATGGCGTCGGGGGCCTTTTCCGTATGTGTTTGGCTTGCTCTCCCAGTTTAACGCTGCAGTGGCTCATTTGCATGTGCATGGTTAACGTGGGGGTCATTTGCATACCCTATCCTTCCTGCATCACACATTAAAATGTGTGCATTGTCAGGAACGTAAAAAATCGCTTCAGCTCAGGTCTAGCAGCGGCTTTCTGTATCGGCCCATTAAATTGTAAGCTCTCCAAAGGATAGGAAAATACTTACTGTACCTAAATATAACTCACTTTGGGCTACTCTTGAAAAAGGCATGTGCTAGATCCAAAATCCATTCCCCTTTCTTCCATTTATTAATCAATGGAGCTACTGTGAACCTCTCCTTGCATGGCAGGGACTCCCATGTTGCAGGAATCTATGGCCCACACTCCTGCCCCTCACTTCAAGACGCTCAAGTATCCAAAAGTAATCAGCATTGTCACTTTGTCCTCTAAACACTACTCAAAGTAGAGGCAACCCTTTCCCCCTAATTTCACCTACTTCCAAATCCCTCAACTCCATACCCTACATATGTAAGTGGGCATCTGAGGGAAGGTCAGTTGGACCAACCTTTGCTATCCCTGCCAACCACAAAAATGCTTCAGAGCCCACCAAACTCTCCAGATATGCACCTTGATCTCATCCTTTCACTTTTCTTCCTGCTCACTGAATTCTCTACTCCCTTATCCTGCCCCTTGGCACATTCTTCTTCCTCCCTCCCCTGAATGTGGCCAGCAACAGGGCTGCTGGACTCACATGTGTTATGTACCCCTCCTTGTTCTTTTGGGTGAGGTGGGCATTACTGGAGTTCACAAACATTTTCTTGCAAACAATGCAATGTGTGCCTTTGAGTCAGTTCTGACTCCTGGCAACCCAGAAGCTCCTGGGTTTTCTTGGCAGTGTCACCAGAAGTAGATTGTCAGACCTTTCTTCTGAGGCAATGGAGAGTTAAGTGACTTGCCCAAGGCCACAAGGAGTGCTAGTGGGAATTGAACCCTGGTTACTTGGTTACTAAGCCAGTGTTCTAACCATTAGGCTACTGAGGTGGGCATTACTGGAGTTCACAAACATTTTCTTAGCACTGTAATATAAAATTAAAAATCTACATTTTATCCTATTTTAATGATTTTAACCCTAAAATAGGTTTATTTTTTTCGGACTTTTATGTTGCAGAGGTTTTTATCCGTACAGCGGGTGAGTAACATAAAAAAATGGTGCTATGTATTTTTTGATCTAGAAAGATTTGTTTGTTCTCCTATTCATATCACTGTGAAAATTAACTTTATGCTCGGAGTGGACATTGCACTTTCAAATGAATACTTTTGTTCATTTTTACTATTTAATGTCGAACAAAAAAACACAGCATTTTATTTAAAGGAAATGTTTCCAAGGTCCAGACACATTAAATACCAAGTTAAGCATCATTCTTTATGAATTAAACAAATTATACTTGCTTATTCTTTAGTGTGGAAATAATGGTTAATCCATAAAAAAAATAACAATGCAATACCTTTTTACTGGATTAGCTTAATATATTTCTTGGCAAACTTTCAGAAGTTAAGACCCCACCCCCTTCCTCAGGTCAGAACAGAAGGGAGTGCTACATTCAAAGTTTTGACAAGAAAAGTATTGTTGGTCTGGCAAAACTGAGTAACTATTAACTTCTATTTCTGTACATTCAAGTGGACTAACACAAGAACCACCTTATTTCACCTTATTTTTATCCCTGAACACAAAATTTAAGATCAAATCTCATTAGGTATGACTATTATTTCCAAAACACTGATCACATCTACAAATCAATAGAGATGCACTAATAACAGCTTGGTTGGAGGCTTCACAGAATTTCCTTAATGACAATGCTTTTTTTCTTGAAGCAAATGAGGTGAGGAAGGGGAAATCCTATTCGCTGAAAATTTATGCTAACTCGATGATCTCCACCTTCAACAGATCTGCCTGCTGTGAATTTCAGAATCAACTCAAAATCTGATGAATGAATCCCTCAGTCCTATGAAAGATTCCTGCAGGCATATCAAAAACTTAACTAACTAATTTCTCAACATACAGGGGTGTCCTACACGGAGCGGTGGGTTCACCCCTAAAACAAAGACATGGGGAGGGGTGGCCTGCACAGAGCGGCAGGTGCACCTACTCTTGCCATCTTACTGGGCAGACTAGATGGACCATACGGGTCTTTATCTGCCGTCAGTTACTATGTTACTATGTTACTATTTGTTGTTGTTAAGTGCCGTCGAGTCGATGTTGACTCATGGCGACCCCCTGGATAGTTGTCCTAAATTGTGTTCGGTCTTCTGTCAAGCGGCTCATTGTTGACAGACTGGTACCCGTAGCTGCTGTTATTGTATCGATCCATCTCATTTCTGGCCTTCCTCTTCCGCAGTAGCTAGTTGAGTGCCTTCTGACCTAGGGGTCTCATCTTCCAGCACTATAGTGCAATTTGTTTTGTTGTGACTATCCATTGGGTTTTCATGGCAAGATACAGAAGTAGATTGCCGGGCCTTTCCTCTGCGCAGTTTAAGTTTAGTGTTGTTGCCGTTGTCACAGAAATGTGATCCTCATTTACACAGTTCAAATCTTCTCTTATACCTACAAGAAAATGTTAGATCAACTACATCACACAAAAAAGTAGCAAAGAAATCATGTGAGTTAATTGCTTGTTTATGAATAATTTTAAACATCAACTTAGGGGTATGTTTACTAAAGAGCATTAAGGAAGCAAAGGTGCTGTTAACGAGTGTTATCGGTATCTGTGAGCGATTAATGCTGCAGAAAGCACAGGTAATGCTGGATAAACCTGTGGAAGCTGGACCTGTAGTGTTAAGGTAAAAGGAGGTGGAGAGTGGGCATTAATGGGGTGAAGACTGGGCAGGGATAGCGTGTGCCCCTTTAATGCCGGTTTGTGTTACTGTGTGTTAGAGCTCCCGGCGCTGGGAACTCTAATGCCATCTGAAAGCTCACGATAAGGGCTATTTCTGAGGGGAGAGCGCCTATCTCAATGTATGCAATGTGCTCCACCCACAGTAGTTCTCAAATTAGTGATAGTAGTGCTCCATTGGCAGCAAAAGCATGGTGCTCCAGTAATAGCGGGCACTATGTTGGTGCCAAACTGGCAAAGGAGGTGTCATGTGAGTGATGCAGTGGGGCTAGCTGGTCCACTAGGCTGACAAGACAACTGCCTAGGGTATACATCTGTAATGTCTGGTATGACATTACAGATGTGCTCCCTTACCTCACTGTCCCCTTTATTTTGCATTTTTGTTCAGCTTCTCTCAGCTGAATAACTTGCCCTTCCCCATAACTAACTAGAACTTTCCTTCTACTATCTGGCCTATCTGTCTTGGCCAGGTTAACATTAATTCAATATCTATCTTAGCTCTGTCTCCATTGTTGCAGAGTTTAAAACTTTTTTTCTTGTCGCTGCTCTTATTCTACCTGAGGGACTAACCCCTCCCCCCTGCTGAGGTATTGTTTAGCCCCTTTTCCAGTCTTCCACGTTTGCTTAGCTCTGTTTGCCTCTCTGTCCTTTGGGAAGAGAAACGCCCCTCTTAAAAGCTCTGCTGGAAAGGTGAATTTTATCTCTTGTGAGTGAATTTGCTGGCTTTCTGTGAGTTCTATCTGTCTGTCTGCCTCTGTCTACATATTTATTTATTTGTCATTGTTTGTGTGCTCCCTTACCTCACTGCCCCCTTTATTTTGCACTTTTGTTCAGCTTTTCTCAGCTGAATAACTTATACCCCACCCCTCCCTTCTACCCACCCACCCTGTGGCTCTCAGTCTCTTATAGCTGTCAACTGCTCATTACCTCACTTACTCACAGGTGCACCTAATCCTTTTGGGCTCTCTCCCCCCTTCGATATCTTCAGGCCTTTGTTCTCCTCTCTATTCCTTTTCTCCATACTCCCTAATTGTCTTTCCTCCTAACAAAACCTTCACTCCTCCTCCCCTTTACCATCCTCACTTCCCCCTCCATTCTGTCTTCTACCCTGTCATCAGTTCTTGAGCTTCACCACTTTCTCCCTCTCATTCAGCCATCTCCTCTCTCTCTAAGGCAACCTCACCCTCGTTTCCGCCGTACTGTCTCCTCTCTGCCCGGTACTCTGCTACTCCTTCTCCTTCTCTTATCCAGACAGGGCCGGCCCGTCCATTGAGCGAGAATGTTGTTCGCATAGGGCCCCGCGCTTCAGGGGGCCCCGCGCGAACCACATTCTCGCTCAATGGACTGCTGCAGAGGGAGCCGGGGAAGCCCGCGCGAAGCCCCGGCTCCCTCTGCACAGCCCGCCAGCGTGAAGAGCCTTTACCTTCCCGCTGGCGGCTGTTTCAATGAAGCTGCGAATGCCGGGAGAGGTTAAAGGCAATGCCCTTTAACCTCTCCCGGCATTCGCGGCAATGCCCTTTAACCTCTCCCGGCATTCGCGGCTTCATTGAAACAGCCACCAGCGGGAAGGTAAAGGTTCTTCATGCTGGCGGGCTGTGCAGAGGGAGCCGGGGCCTCGCGCGGGCTTCCCAGGCTCCCTCTGCAGCCCCTTAGACGGCGCGAGGCTCTTCGGGGGGGTGGCTAGGACTGGATGGGGGGGGGGAAACAGACTGGAAATGGGCTGTGATGGGGGGGAGAAACGGACTGGAAATGGACTGTGATGGGGGGGAGACTGAAAATGGGCTGGGATGGGGGAAACGGACTGGAAAGGGGCTGTGATGGGGGGGGGAACGGACTGGAAATGGGCTGTGATGGGGGGGAAGGGGGAGAACGGACTGGAAATGGGCTGTGATGGGGGAGGGGAACAGACTGGAAATGGGCTGTGATGTGGGGGGGGGATAAACTACAATAAATGGGGTTTGATGGGGGGAGGAACAAAAAGGAAAAGGGCTGTGATGCGGGAACGGAATACAATTGGGCTGTGATGGGGGAGGACTGCAAATGGGCTGTGATGGTGGGGGGGATAGGACTGCAAATGGGCTGTGATGGTGGGGGGAATGGACGAAATGGGCTATGATGGGGGGGGAACTTGGACTGGAAAGGGGCTGATGAAGAGCTGGATTAGGACTGCAAATGGTCTGTGATGGTGGGGGGATAGGACTGGAAATGGGCTGTGATGGTGGGGACGGACGGACTGAAAATGGGCTGGGATGGGGGAAACAGACTGGAAATGGGCTGTGATGTGGGGGGGGGGAACAGACTGGAAATGGGCTGTGATGGGGGGAACGGACTACAATTGGGCTGTGATGGGGGAGGACTGCAAATGGGCTGTGATGGTGGGGGGGATAGGACTGCAAATGGGCTGTGATGATGGGGGGAATGGACAAAATGGGCTGTGATGGGGGGAGAACTTGGACTGGAAATGGGCTGATGAAGAGCTGGATTAGGACTGGAAATGGGCTTATGGGGGCTGGAATAGGGCGAAGTGGGCTGACAAGGGGGCTAGGATTGGAAATTAGCTGATGGGGGAGCGTGGAGGAAATGGGCTGATGAGGGACTGGAATGGAACTGGAAAAGAGCATATGGGGGCTAGGACTGGAAATGGGCTGATGAGGAGCTAGGATAGGACTAGAAATGGGCTGATGGGGGGAACATAGACTGCAAATGGGTGATGGGCTGGAATAGGACACTGGAAATGGGCTGATGGGGGCTGGAATAGGACTGGAAGTGGGCTGATGGGAGTTGGAAAAGGGCTGGAAATGGGCTGATGGGGAGCTTGGAGTGGAAATGGGCTGATGGGGGGGGGCTGGAATGGAACTGGAAAACAACATATGGGAGGCTAGGACTGGAAATGGGCTGATGTGGAAGCTTGGGAGACTGAGACTAGAAGGGGGCAGATGCTGGGTGGGTCTAGAACTATAAAGGAGCTGATTTTGGGGGAGGATTAGAAAGGGATGGGAAATGAGAATGGAGAGGGGAAAAGATATTTTGTGTGGGAGGGAAGAAAAGTCTACGAAGGGCCAGGTATTGGAAGAGTAAGTGTAGATTGAGAATGGAAGGGTGAAATTTGAGTGGATGATAAAGCAATAAGGAAAGAAATGAAGGAAAGAGCAAAAGGGGAAAGATCAGTATGTTAAAGCAGATATAGAGAAAAAATTTGGAAAAAAATCTAAAAGAGAAGAAAGGAAAATGGATAGCTCGCAGAAGACACAAAGAAACCAGAAGAAAGTGACTGGAGCAGTTGCAACGGAAAAGAAAATGCACAAGCAACAAAAGGTAGAAAAATACTTTTTTATTTTGAATTTATTAACTGGAATATATCAGCTCTGGGAAATGTGCATTGTTAACATCTTTTGTGTTTTGTTTAGTACAAGAGGAAATTAATTTATAGTTTTATTTCTCCAGTGTTGTTGTACATCCCAAGTTTGGCTTTTGGGGTTCCCAGTTTAATTATTGTCTTCCTATTTCTAAATTGTGATCCCTTGTTCTTTGGTGACGGTCTATATTCTGCATTTTAACCAAGCTGAGGTATTCTGTTCATGTAGTTTCTATTTGACCATGTCACTTGTTCTCTTTCCCCAGTAGGAGATGCATTGGTATTCTCTGAGATGTATTGGTTTAATGTTTGCAGTGTTGCCTTTTGATAGGTAGGGTGTGGTGCTTTGTGAGTCCTGGCAGAGCTGTTATGATATGGTGGATTTGCTATGAGTTCTAAAAGGTCAGTGTTTATAGTACTTCCTAATGGGCCTGGCGGTTGGCACTGGAATATAGTAACGTAGAAATCTATTAGTCTTTCTTTATCCAGACACTCATTAAGAAGCATGTTTACTAAAAATGCATGTTAACATTATGCAAATAGTTATGCAAATGAGGCTCCCTATGCAAATGAGGCCCCACAATTAATCTCCGCACATGGCCCCGCACCCCCCTTGGGCCGCCCCTGTATCCAGAGATATCAACCCCAACCCTGCCACCCCTAGACTTCTGTCACACTCCAAGAAGAGATCTTCATGCAACACCTTTAATCTTATTCATATCCCTTTCCTTTCCCCTTCCACTCTTCCTTTATCATGTGCCTTGCGGAACGCACACTCCATCTCTAATGAACTTGCTTTTACTCATGATCTCTTTATCTCTAATGCTCTCCATCTTCTCGCTCTAACTGAGACTTGGCTCCTCCCAGAAGACACTGCATCTGTCTCTGTTCTCTGTCATGGGGGCTATCAGTTCTCCCACATGCCTCATCCTACTTGGCCGTGGTGGTGGTGGTGTTGGGCTTCTACTTTCTCCCTCCTGCCAATTCCAACCCCTCCTGCTTCCTCAGTCTCATTCCTTTCCCTCTTTTGAAGTCCACTCCATCCGCCTTTTCACTCCACTACCACTCTAGGTAGCTATTATTTATCGATCTCCTGACAAGTCTACTTCTACCTTTCTCACTGATTTTGACTTGTGGCTTTCCTTCTTTCTGGATTCCTCTTCCCCCACTCTTATTCTCAGGAATTTTAACATTTATGTTAATAACCCTTCTGATCCTTATGCTTTAAAGCTTCTCTCCCTTACCTCCTCGTTTGACCTCCAGCTTTACTCTACTGCCACTACTCACCAGCATGGCCACTGTCTTGACCTGGTATTTTTCTCTAGTTGCTTACCCTCAAATCTCTGTACCTCAGTTCTTCCCTTATCTGCTCATCACCTTTTAAGCTTCATTCTTCATTACCTGCCGCCTCAACCTCATCCTGTCTCCTCCAACCTATTTAGAAATCTTCATGCTATTGATTCTTTGGTTCTCTCTTCCACTGTTTTTTCATCTCTTTCCTCCACTATGTCATCTCAGTCTGTTGATGAGGCAGTAGCTTCCTATAATGCTGCACTTTCCTTTGCTCTGGATGCTCTCACTCTGCCCATGCTATGTCCTATGAGGCATACTGCACTCCAGACCTGGCTTTCTTCCGTCCAATTTCTCAACAAATAGGGGTGTCCTACATGGAACGGTGGGTTTATCCCTAAACAAAGACATGGGGAGGGGTGGCCTGCACAGAGTGGCAGGTGCACCCCCTGAACAAAGACATGGGGAGGGGTGCACCTACTCCTGGTAGGTGAACCCCTAAAGAAAGGCATGGCAGGGGTGCACCTACTCCTTCCATCTTACTGGGCAGACTAGATGGACCATACTGGTCTTTATCTGCCGCCATTTACTATGTTACTCCTCTCTGTTTCCTTGGCTTACAACCTTGGGGTTGTCTTTGACGCCTCTCTCCTTCTCCACACACATCCATCTGATAGCTAAGATCTGCCATTTCTTTCTCTATAACATCAACAAAATCCACCCATTCCTTTCTGAACACACTACTAAGATGCTTATCCACTCCTTAATCACCTCCCGTCTTGACTACTGTAACCTACTCCTTGTTGGTCTCCCTTTGAGTCATCTCTCTCCCCTTCAATCTGTTCAATACTCTGCTGTGCGGCTAATCTTCTGCCAGTCTCGTCATGCCCATATTACCCCTCTTCTCAAGTCACTTCATTGGCACCCTATCTGTTTCAGCATCCAGTTCAAACTTCTCCTGCTGACCTATAAGTGCATTCACTCTGCAGCTCCTCACTACCTTTCTTCTCTTATCTCTCCTTACACCTCCCTCAGGAACTTCGCTCTTCTGGCAAATTGCTTCTATCTGTGTCCTTCTCTTCTATTGCTAACTCCAGACTTCGCTCCTTTCACCTTGTTGTACCTTACGCCTGGAACAAACTACCTGTGTCTGTACGCCAGGCACCTTCTCTGACCCTTTTCAAATCCAGACTGAAAACTCAACTCTTCACTGCTGCTTTTGGATCTTGACTCACTTGATCTCCTTGTTTCTTTATTTTATCCCTTTCTACACCTTCTGTGTTGTCTGCCTTGACTAGATTGTAAGCTCTGATGAGCGGGGACTATCTCTTACATGTCTGTGCAGCGCTGCATACGACTTGTAGCGCTAGACAAATGCTCAGTAGTAGTAGTAGTATGACTCTGCTGTGACAGTGGCAGCACACATACATGCTGCTGCAGTCAAAAAGGAGTTGTGCCACCCCCACTGCCACCATGCTGCAATGTCAGCATTGTGTGAGGGTGGGGTGATGGTTGCAGTGGCTGCAGCCTGCTGCAGAAGAAATCTGTGTCCTGGCCTTGCATGTCTGGTGCAACACTGCAGTTGCCACTCTCAGTGGCATGCCAAGCATGTCAGCAGCAGGTACAGTGGCGCACATGGTGATCCCTCCCTTCCGAGGTCTAAGGCAGCAGCACACGTGCCCACATACTCTGGTAGAGGGGGGCAGGAGTGGCATGTTGTGACTTGCTGCATGTAGGCAACTTCAACAAGGCTGCCTGCAGCACTGAAGCAGCGGCTGTGCCATGCTTGCAGGGAGGGAGGGAGGGATTGGCTGGCATGCTGTCAATCATGATCGGTGGACCATGGCACCCGGCTATTTTGCCGAGTGGATGGGCTGGCTGTAGGGTTAAGAATTCGCCCCCCCCCCCGCTTGCACATATTGAGTAGATATGTGTAAGTGGGCTGAAAAATATGCCATTGAAGCAAGAATACTATACAACAGGGGTGGGCAATTCCAGTCCTGGAGGGCCGCAGACCAGTCAGGTTTTCATAATGTCCCTAATGAATATTCATGGCCCTATTTCCATACAATGGAAGGCAGTGGATGCAAATAGATCTCATGAAAATTCATTAGGGACATCATGAAAACCTGACTGGTCTGTGGCCCTCCAGGACCGGAATTGCCCACCCCTGCTATACAATTATGTCATTATTGGCCCATGAGAATGGAAAATCCCTAAGAGAGACAATCCTCATGACTTCGATATGCAGCAGTTGAAAGGCAGCACTGTAAACAGGTTCCCTTTGGTCAGGTTACCCATTAGCTGCCTGTGGAGGTTTTGCAGACATGTGACCTGAAATAACTTTTCTTGGCACCATGCCATGTGGACATAATGATAGCAAAATAGTTCCACTATAGGCACTGTTCCCTCTAAGCTGTGCGCGTGTGCATGCGCACACACCTCGCCGAGCGAGCACACATACATTACAACAGAGCGCACAAAAATTACGGTTCTGATTCTGATAGAAAACAACACAGACGTCTTAAAATTTAAAAGTTGTGATTGTAATTATTAGAAATTTTCTGCTTCATTTAGTAATCGTCCATTTTCATTTAATTTGATTAAAATCAATGTGGTGTACATACTGTATTCTGACGTGTAGTCAAATTTTAAAGTATATAACTCCGAGTGTCGTTATGTGGCGCACAAAAATTTAACCTTCCTTCAAAAACTGCACAGCTGATGTTTTATGCGCACACAGCCTACAGAAAATTAGAGGGAACATTGACTATAGGCATATGTTGTTTGAGAGACTGCATGTCACATGCATTGAACCAATGGCCAGTGGGCACATGTTCGTGTAGATGCAGAGCCTGGTTGCTGACCCCAGTGCGTTTCCCATGGTCACATGCAGAGACCAAGTACAATGAGGCCCATGCTGCTATCCGCTCTGTCATTGACTGCACCTTTGGTGTGTTGAAAAGTCGCTTCAGGTGTCTGGATAAAACAGGTGGGGACTTACAATACAAACCTATGACTGTGGGTAAATGGTGCTATTTACTTGTGGCAATGCTTTTTGAAAAGACCTACTTTGTGTTTGGAGTCAAAATACATTGTGGAGCTGTTGTCCATTCTGTGGCAAAGAAAAAATGGATTTCCAATGGCATATATGGCAACTAAATCTAAATTAGGGACTGATCATATTTCCCTGTCTTGTCATTTGGGCTGTAACTGGATTGTAACTATTGCTGATGCCTGAAACCCATAAACCAGACAGAGAAAAAAGGCTTTACTCAATTGGAACCTAGTGCTTTAAACATAACTACTCCTCTTAGCGAAATGTGTACATAATTTTACAACTCCTTCAGTAAAAAAGATGGTGAAATATTTTACCCCTTCATCTTAGAACAGTGGTATTCACTCCCAGTCCTCAAGGGCCACTAATGGGTCAGGTGTTTGGGATATCCCTAATGAATATGCATGAGAAATTTGCAGACAATGGAGATAGTAGGCATGCAAATCTCTCTTATTCATATTCAAACTTGACCTGCTGACAGCCCTCGAGGACTAGAAATAAATACCAAGACCTTAAAGCATGCCAAATTGCAGCTGAATTGGCAAAAAGATTGACAGAGATCCCTTTAGGGCTGTTTTCAGAATATCAGTATTTAGATTTGGTTTAACAACTTGGTTAAATGGCAGATTTTGTTTCCCTGAAAAACTGATCTGTTGGGATCCCCAGGACTGGAGTTATACAGGGTAACTAAATCTCTCCTAAATGTCTCTTTTCTAGACTCAAGGGAGAAACCATAAAGTTGATGAGAACTGCTTTACACCAGGCTTCCAAGATTCTTCCCATTGTTTGTTTTTTATTTATTTGAAATATAAAAAAAAAAAAAAATTGTACAAGCATTTTCAGTTTTAGGCTTAGAAGTTTCCACCTGCTTCTTTGGGCTTCCTGCTTAACTGGGCAGTTGACAACTTTTGTTGTAGGTTCAAAATTAAGTCGTATAGTTTCCATGTTTGATGCTGTACAAGACCAAAATGCTTTTCTGTATTATTGTGCAAGCCGACTCCAGTGCGTCCGGACAGTGTCAGAAAGCAATGGATGTGAAACTTATTTGAGGGACAAAGAGAGGCCTGTACTATAAACTATGATCTGTGTGTCTTCCACCTATGATATCACCAGGTAGTGACCACACTGGCACATTTCCAAGCTGTCAAAGAAACATCTAGATGCACTGTTCAGAACAAACCTCTATTTTACAGTAGCCACTGGTTTAGTTGTAGATCAACAGTATGTGGATGCACCTACTCTTGCCACCTTGCTGGGCAGACTAGATGGACCATACTGGTCTTTATCTGCCGTCATATACTATGTTACTATGTAAGAGCTACTAGGATTTAAACCCAGTAAAATTCAGTAATAACTATTAAAAGAGATTTGCAAAATTAGGGTTGAAAACAGATAAAATCCTAGTAGAAATGTCTTGCAGTCAAACAAAATGGTAGGATGTGAAAAAAAAGTATTTTTGCATGGTCTCACCTTACTGTGTTGTATATGCTTCTGATGCACAGTCATTTAATACCTGAGTCAAGGCAAGGGTTTCTAAATACCTTCTTGCAGATTTGTTCTGAACTCTTTCCGAATTCCACTTCAGATTCTGAACTACATTTGGGGAAGAATCAGATAATTTATTAAAAGAAACCTCCTACAATATATCTATTCTGTATTAAATATTTTATTTAAAACAGTTAAAACTAAAATGAAATAGTAGCTCCCCTACTACTGTACTTCCTGGATTCGCTGAAGCAGCCATGTTTGGCTTGGAGACACAAATAAGCTGATATATAACTTACTACCTGGGTGCTGAGACATTCATTCTTATGACATCATGGCTTAGCTGAAGGAACCAGATGCTATACAAGAGATTATTTATTTTTGTGCTTATCAATTGAATAATTAATAAAGTATCCCAAGGTGATGCACACTAATGACTCATTCATAATAGAGCATAATGAAACATAGAATGAAAGTACATAAAAGATAGCTATTTTAGAAACCCCAATAATGATTTACATGTGTAAATGGCCTTTTTAGAAATGGTTCCATAGTTAATCTATATCAAAAAATGTCCTCACAAGGAGCCTAAAAGCTGCCTAACCTGATATTGTTATTTGTAAGCTGGCTAGCTCGCCCTCTTTCCTTTTGGGCTGTGTTGAGGCCCTGAGGGTTACTGAGGTTTTTTCCTTCTGGGAAAAAAAGTACATTTTTGGATACTTTAAAGGATTTCTGATCTGGAATATTATATGATTCATTTGAATTTTTTGCCAAAATAAAGAGTTTGTGATTATTATTGATTAGTCCATTTTAGAAATGGTCCAGCTTACACATAGAAACATAGAAATATGACGACAGAAAAAGACCACATGGCCTATCTAGTATGTCCTTCCGTAACAACTACAATAGTCCCCTTTTTTCCTTTAGAGATCCTCTGTGTTGGTCCCATGCTTTTTTGAATTCAGTTACTGTCCTCATCTCTACCACCTCCACTGGGAGACTATTCCACGGATCCACCACTATTTCCGTAAAGAAATATTTCCGCATATCACTCCTGAATCTCACCCTCTTCACCCTCATCCCATGTCCCTTTGTAGCAGAACTTGCTTTCAATTGAAAGAGGCTCTCCTCCTGTGCATTTATGCCACGGAGGTATTTAAACGTCTCAATCATCTCACCTCTATCCCGCCTTTCCTCTAAGGTGTACATATTAAGATCCCTAAGTCTGTCCTCATATGCTTTAAAATGAAGACCACTAACCATTTTAGAAGCCACCCTCTGCACCGACTCCATCCTGTTCACATCCTTTTGAAGGTGCGGTCTCCAGAATTGCACACTATACTCCAAATGAGGTCGCATCAAAGACTTATATAGAGGCACCATCACCTCCTTTTTTCTGCTAGCCATTCCTCTCCGTATGCACCCAAGCATTCTTCTAGCTTTTGCTGTCGCATTTTCTACCTGTTTAGCTACTTTAAGATCATCAGACACAACCACGCCTAGGTCCTGCTCTTCTTTAGTGGACAAAAGTACTTTACCCCCTATACTATATTGCTCCCTTGGATAGCTGCAGCCCAAATGCATGACCTTACATTTTTTAACATTAAATCCCAGCTGCCAAATTCTAGATCAGTGATGGCTAACCTTTTTGAGCCCGAGTGCCCAAACTGCCGCACAAAACCAAAGAATTTCCTCAAAGTGCCAGCACGTCAATTAAACCTTAACAACAAGATTTTAGTATCTAAAAACTCTTTATAAAGTTGCCTGAACTATGTAACATCATTTGTAAAGTTTGGAATCTTTGTATTGTCAGAGAATCAATTTGATTCACAATCCTTTGGTTTTCATTTCAATTTATTGGCAATTTATAATGTTTTAATGATTTCATTCAATTTAGAAACAGGAAGGCAATAATTAAACTGGGAACCCCAAAAGCCAAACTTGGAATGTACAACAACACTGTAGAAATAAAACTATAAATTAATTTCCTCTGGTACTAAACAAAGCACAGACACTAATGATGCACATTTCCCAGAGCTGACATATTCCAGTTAATAAATTCAAAATAAAGAGATATCTTTGTACCTTTTGTGCATTTTTTTCAGTTGTAATTGTTCCAGCCACTTTCTTCTGGTTTATTTGTGTCTTCTGCTATCTCTCCATCGTCTGCTGTCCATTTCTCCTTTCTTCTCTTCTAGTTTTTTTCCATTCTCTCTCTTCATCTGCTTTAACATAATAATCTTTCTCCTTTTTTAGTCTCCCAATACCCAGCCAATTGTACATTTTTCTTCCCTCCCACACAAAATATTTTTCCCCTCTCCATTTCACTCTCCCAGCCCCATCCCCTTCTAATCTACCCCAACATCAGCTCCCTTTTAATTCCAGCCCCACCCAGTATCCGCTCCCTTCTAGTCCCCACATCAGCCCATTTCCAGTCCTGGCCCCCCATCAGTCCATTTCCAATCCTATCCGAGTCCCTTCATCAGCTCATTTCCAATACCAGCCTCCCATCAGCCCATTTCTAGTCCTTTCCTAGCCCCACCATCACTCAGCCCATTTCTAATCCAAGCCCCCCATGAGCCTACTTCCAGTTCTAGCCCCTCCATGAGTTCATTTCAATCCAAGCCCCCACCACAGCCCATTTCCAAACTTAGCTCCCCCAACACCCAATTCCCAGTCCTATCCTAGCCCCTCCATCAGCCCATTTCCTGTCCTAGCTCCCTCCCCTAAGAGCCCATTCCAAGCCCCCCTTCCCATCAGCTATTTGCAGTTCAAGCCCCCTTCCACTCAGCCCATTTCCATTCCAAGTCCCCCTCCCCATCAACTATTTGCAGTTCAAGCCCCCCACTTCCCCTCAACCCATTTCCATTCCAAGCCCCGTCCCCCATCAGCTATTTGCAATTAAAGCCCACTTCCACACAGCCCATTTCCAGTCCTAGCACCCCCCCCAACCCATTACCAGTCCTAGCCCCCCATAGCCCACTCCCAGTCCTAATCCCACCAGCCCATTTCCAGTCCTAATCCCCATCACCCCATTTTCAGTTTAAGCCCCCGCATAGCCCATTACCAGTCCTAACCGCCCCATCAGCCCACTCCCAGTCCTAATCCCACCAGCCCATTTCCAGTCCTAATCCCCCATCACCCAATTTTTAGTTTAAGCCCCCCATAGCCCATTATCAGTCCTAACCCCCATCAACCCACTTCCAGTCCTAATCCCACCAGCCCATTTCCAGTCCTAATCCATCACCCAATTTTTAGTTTAAGCCCCCCCATAGCCCATCACCACTCCTAAACCCCCCCAGCACCCATCACCACTCCTACCCCCCCCAGTGCCCATCACCACTCCTAACCCCCCCCAGCACCCATCACCACTCCTAACCCCCCAGCGCCCATCACCACTCCTAATCCCCCCGCAGCGCCCATCACCACTCCTAACCCCCCAAGCCCAGCCCAGCCCAGCCAAAATTTAAAATAAAAAAAAGCTGTCTTCTGCCGCTTCCGGGGCCGCCGCGGCAGAATCGAGTGTGCCGCGGGGCCCCCCCTGTGCCTGGCAGAGCCTGCCCTCCAGATCCTGCCTTCCCTGGTATCAGTCCCTGTTTCCAGCTTGTCACACGCGCCGGCTTTCAGAGCGCGAAGGGAACTAGTTTCCCTTTCGCGGCTCTGTTAAGCCCGCGGGGGCTGATGGGAACTTCCCATCAGCCCCCGCAGGCTTAACAGAGCAGCGAGGGAGAAACTCTCCCCTCGCGCTCTGAAAGCCGGCGCGTGTGACAAGCTGGAAACAGGGACTGATACCGGGGAAGGCAGGATTTGGAGGGCAGGCTCTGCCAGGCACAGGGGGGGCCCCGCGGCACACTCGATTCTGCCACGGCGGCCCCGGAAGCGGCAGAAGACAACTTTTTTTTTATTTTTTTAAATGCGGACCTTCCCGCGTGCCAGCTGCAAGGCCTTCGCGTGCCACAGCTGGCACGCGTGCCATAGGTTCGCCATCGCTGTTCTAGATCATTCTTCAAGCTTAGCTAGATCTCTGCTCATGTTATCTACACCTTCCTGGGTGTCTACTCTATTGCAGATTTTGGTGTCATCCGCAAAAGGCAAACGTTACCTGACAGCCTGTCAGCTATATCACTAACAAAGATGTATATAGCTCTTCCGCTATATCACTGACAAAGATGTTAAAATGAATGTCCTTAGTACGTGGATGTTTTGAGAGGGCATGTTGAGCCCATGGTCTGGGTGTGGCCTAGGCAGGACAAAAATCTACATGTGTAGTCCCCATTTGATATAGGGAATGCATATGTAGGCTCAGATTTTTCCACAGCTGGATTTACATCTATTCCTTGTTACATTTCGGTTAGATCTTTACAGCAGGAATTAAGGGGTTTATCCTCCTTTATCCCCACTAGTTTATTTATCCCCTCCAAATTGAATTGACTTCAAGATAGCATCCTCTCTAGTTAACTAGCAGCAGCTATATGCCTATTTTTGTAAAATGGCCTGCATGCATGTTTAAGAGCTGCCATTTACACGTGCATGTTGTGAAATATCAGCACAGGTCTCTATTTCCTACTATTCCCTTTTTTAATTGGTCTTGTTTTATTAGATTCTTATCTGTGTTAAATATGTTTGCATTTATAGTCTAAAGCTATTTCACT
This sequence comes from Ichthyophis bannanicus, assembly GCA_033557465.1. Lineage (NCBI taxonomy): Eukaryota > Metazoa > Chordata > Amphibia > Gymnophiona > Ichthyophiidae > Ichthyophis > Ichthyophis bannanicus. The sequence goes on from CM066036.1 coordinate 77,655,594, forward strand.
GGCCACTTTTTTTAGGAGATATTGGACATTAAGGGGTGAACTGCAACAGTGTCAATAATGTTAACCACAACTGTAAATATCTAAAAGGTATTAATAATGCATAAGAAACAAATCTTTTTCAACAGAAAGGTTAGAAAATGAAGCTTCAAAGGGACAGTCAGAAACTACATCAGCAAATATACTTTTTAAACAGAAATGGTAGTAGATGACTGGAATGCCCTTCCCCCCTTGCAACTCCCCTTCTGTCCCCTCCCCTCCCCCCACCTGGGAGGTGATGGAAACAAAAAAGGCATCAGAATTAAAAAAAAACATGGAATAACCAGAGGATTCCTGGAGGTAAGAGGTAAATTGCTTAGAGTGGCTATTACATCCTTGTTACAGACTAAAACATTAAGATATTGGGGGGGTGGGGGGGGGGGGAAGAGGATGGGGGAAGGGAGGGTAATCTTATTGAGTGGAAGTAGCACACCCAAAAACATTGGCTCTAAGAAAAATCAGAGGACTAACTTATATGAGGTGGTAGATAAAACCTTAAAAGTCCATGGTACTACTTTTAATGGGTTAGACAATGGGTATAGGGGAAGGGGGACTGTGTATAGGAATTTGCATGTGCATCTATCTATTCAAGGTGGACAAATTGATACTGGGCGGACTGGAGGAGTCGTTTTGGCCTTTATTTGTTGCTATTTACTACAGTACTATGTTACTAATGTATACCAGGCTCTGCAAGAAGATGATTTTTAGGCACTGGCCAAATGGGCTAGAAGGGAGATAGTTAAAAATGGAGTAAAACTCAAAGTAGTTTCAGTGAAGGCATATGATGCCATAGCCCCAGTAGACGTCTGTTCTGACTGGATGCATTATGCTCTCATATATCATACAGTGCGTTTACCAGTAAAAGACCCTCCCCCCCTACTGTACAATATGTTACACAGACACACATATTATATAAACATGAAATGACTGATGCATCCAGTAGACAGCCTTAGCACCCTGATATCCTTCAGACAGGTGGTCTCGGGTACAAATTTCATTCTTCGTAACAGTATCCTGACCAGAGAACTTTCTCGTTCGCTGTCTTTTTTTATTGCAGTGTAGGAATACTTGCTGGGTACAATCTGTTATTATGTGTCTGGAAGCTTGTAATCATGCATAATGCTAAACAAGGACAAGACACAGCTATACGAAGTGTGGGCTTTTAAACTTTATTTCCTCATGGGTATTAATGGGTACAAAATTAGTTGCTGTAACAGCACCTGACATAGGTTCTGTCATTCTGCATGTGCATGTCAAATGTCTTCAGGCTTTTCTTTGTTCATCAGAATATACTCATTTGTTTAGTCTTCAGGAATCGAACCATTCATGTGTTTGTTCCACTTATCCCCATTAAAGTCCACGGAGGAAGCTATTTTACAATGGAACAATGAGGGTTCCCATCTATTACATTTTTGAGAGGGCATGCTTGAAACTTGATGGCAGGCATCTGTAAGAGCACTCCAAACCATCAAGAGTGACACAAACGCTCCCGGGATACCAGAAGAGTGGCAAAGAGTATGGACAGTAGCAGGATGATTACCCAAGAGGACTGTGGAAAACTGCAGGAGGATCTGGATAAATTGGAAGACTGGGCATCCAAATGGCAGTTGAAATTTAATGTGGACAAGTGCAAAGTTATGCACCTAGGAAAGAATAACCCACACTATGGTTACACGATACAAGGTTCCACATTGGGAACCACCACCCAGGAAAAAGATTTAGGAGTCATCGTGGATAACATGTTAAAACCCTCCGCCCAGTGTGCAGCAGCGGCCAAGAGAGCAAATAGAGAGCTAGGTATCATAAGGAAAGGAATGGAGAACAAAACAAAGGATATTATAATGCCTCTGTATCGTTCCATGGTACGACCGCACCTTGAATATTGTGTGCAATTCTGGTCACCATATCTTAAAAAGGATATAGCGTTATTAGAAAAAGTACAGAGAAGAGCCACCAAAATGGTAAAGGGGATGGAAGGCTACTCCTATGAAGAGAGGCTACAAAGGTTAGGGCTCTTCAACCTGGAGAAGAGACGGCTGAGGGGAGATATGATAGTCTATAAATTAATGAACGGAGTGGAATGGGTAAACGTAGATCGATTGTTTACGCTATCAGAATATAGAAAGACTAGGGGACATGTAATGAAGCTACAGGGTAAACTATTTAAGACAAATAAGAGAAAATATTTTTTCACTCAACGTGTAATCAAACTCTGGAATTTGTTACCGCAGGATGTGGTAAGGGCTGTTAGTGTAGCTGGGTTTAAAAAAGGTTTGGACAAGTTCCTGGAGGAAAGCTCCATAAACCATTATTAAAAAGGGACCCAGGATAATCAATGCTTGACCCAGTACAAGCATTGTGGAACCTGTGTCTTTTGGGGATACTGCTAGGTATGTATGACCTAGATTGACCACTGTTGGAAACAGGATATTGGGCTTGATGGACCTCGGTCTGACCCAGTATGGCATATCTTATGTTCTTATATTCTTACCAGAAATTACAATCAGAAGGGCAAAGCAGTACAAAGAGTGCAATGAACACATTAAGATAGTGAAAGAGGGCAAAGCAGCACCACAATGATGGAAGCCCAGCAAGGCATTTTGAGAGGAGTAAAATAGCATGGAAACCAGCACCCAGATGGGCTGCAAGACCCTAAATTATGTCAGGACGACCAACACAGCAACCAGATCAGCTGCAAGGACTTAAATATGCCAAGGCGACCAGCATAGCATAGTATTCAAATTGGCTGCAAGACTCTAAATTATGCCAGGAGGACTGGCACAGCATAAAAGATTGGCTCAACGCCTTAAATATGTCATGGGGACTAGCACAGCACTCACTAGCTGCAATGACCTAAAAGCCCAGAGGAAAGGCAACATAAGCCTGGTCCACAGGAGAAGAGTGAGTTCAGCTAAGCTGTGTACCCTCAAGTTAGAGTCCTGGCACTAAGGGCATTGCTTCCAGCATAGGAACCTTAAGTACAGAGGAATAACCCCTCCGGGTGAAAGAAGCAAGTGACAGATCTAAGAGGCAATTTGAAAGGCTCCCTTTATCCATCCAAGGGCTGTGTGAATCACCCAGGAAATTGTTAAGAAATTTCCTTAAAATGGGATGTCCAAGTGCAGTCTGGGACATCAAAGCCAGAACATCTGAAAAGAAAGGCAGGTATGTGCAAGTTCAGGCACAATTCCAGAAATGTGAACTTTCCCGATGTGTATCAAATGTCTATACAGACATTTCCAAGAGAGTAGTTCAAAACCAAAACATTTAATAGCACAATAGTTAGATTACTGGCTTAAGAGCTGGGTGGCCAGGGCTCAAATCTGAGAGAGGGAATTTGTAATCTTAAAGCTCATCACTTAATTCTCCATCTTCTCTCCACTCTCTGGATGTTTTAAGGTGAAAAAAATACTTTAGGGATACCTATTCATGCCTGGAGCAGGAATAAACATGCATGTGCCTGAAAATGGCCCTGCAGCATCTGGGATCAAACAGGGATGTGTATGTCCATTGCTCCTCCCCAGGCACACCTCTATCACACCTGTGTGCCTACTTGAACATCTCGGGTCTGGGAACAGCATTTGTGGAATGGTTACAGAGATGTGTCTGTGATTTCAAAATCCACATGCAGGTCTGCAGAAATCCAAACCATGACTACAGCTTTCAGAATGACTCGCTAAGTGTTTCTTTCCCTCTTACTCACCCTGACTTCTACCCACCAGAGGCATAATCTTCAATTTATAGGCTCTTAAACCAAGGGATATGTACAAGCTGATGAGGATAAAGTGGAATTGCTTAACAAATATTTCAGTTCTGTATTCACAGATGAAGGACCAAGAGCAGGACCTCAGAAAACACCCACAAACATGAATAGACGTGAGGGGCATCTTGAATGATTTTCAAAAGACTGTGTTTGTGAGGAACTAGCTAAACTAAAGTTGACAAAGCAATGGGACCGGATGAGATGCATATGAGAATACTGAGGGAATTTGGGTATGTTCTAGCAGCTCCACTGACTGACCTTTTCACTGCCTCGTTGGAGTCGGGAGTGGTGCCAGAGAATTGGAGAGGGGCACATTTGGTGACTTTACATAAAAGCAGAAGTAAGAATGTGGTTGAAAACTACAGGCTGGTTAGTTAACCTTGGCAGTGAGTAAATTATTGTAAGTGCTACTGAAAGAGAAAATAGTGAAGTTTCTAGAGTCCAATTGATTATCAGATCTGAGGCAGCATGGATTCACCAGAGGCAGGTCTTGTCAGACAAATCTGATTGATTCTTTTGAGTGGATGACTATGGACTTGGACAGAGGGAGAGCCCTAGATGTGGTGTATTTAGATTTCAGTAAAGCCTTTGACCATGTTCTGCACAGGTGACTTATAAACAAACTGAGCACCCTAAGGATGGACCCAAAAGTTACTGATTGGGTTAGAAATTGTTTGAGTGAGGGGTGACAAAGGGTACAGGTAAATAGAGCTCACTCTGAGGAGAAGGAGGTTACCAGTGGTGTGCCACAGGAATCTGTCCTTGGTCCAATTCTTTTGTTAGTGATATTGCAGAAGGACTGTCGGGTATGGTATGCCTCTTTGCGGATGATAAAAAATCTGCAATAGAGTAGACATCCAAGAAGGTGTAGATGTGGGATCTAGCTAAGCTTGAAGAATGGTCTAGAATTTGGCAGCTGAGATTTAATGTTAAAAAATGCAAGGTCATGCACATGGGCTGCAGCAATCCAAGGGAGCGACATAGTATAGAGGGTGAAGTGCTTCTGTCCACAAAAGAAGAGCGGGACCTAGGCCTGATTGTGTCTGATGCTCTTAAAGTAGATAAACAGGTAGAAAAGGCGACAGTGAAAACTAGAAGGATGCTTGGATATATAGGGAGAAGAATGGCCAGCAGAAGAAAGGAGGTGACAGTGCCTCTGTATAAGTCTTTGGTGCGACCTAATATGGAACATTATGTGCAATTCTGGAGACCACACCTTCAAAAGGATATAAACAGGTTGGAGATGGTGCAGAGGGTGCCTACTAAAATGGTTAGTGGTCTTCTTTATAAAGCATATGAGGACAGACTTAAGGATCTTAATATGTACACCTTAGAGGAAAGGCAGGATAGAGGTGATATGATTGAGACGTTTAAATACTTCCGTGGCATAAATGCACAGGAGGAGAGCCTTTTTCAATTGAAAGCAAGCTCTGCTATGAGAGGACATAGGATGAGTGTGAAAGGAGATAGACTCAGGAGTAAATGCAGAAATATTTCTTTATGGAAAGAGTGGTAGATGCATGGAATAGTCTTCCAGTAGAGGTGGTAGAGATGAGGACAGTATCTGAATTCAAAAAAGCATGGGACAAACACAGAGGATCTCTAAAGGAAAAAGGGAACTGTTGTTGTGGGTGATATAGAAGGGCAGATTAGATAGGCCATGTGGTCTTTTTCTGCCATCATGTTTCTAGGTTTTTATTACAGGGAAAGATTTGGTCAAATTCACTTTCAGGTTCAGCTGGTTATCCTCATCAGGAATAGATTAATTAAGGCCTTGCAATTAATTAATCTTGTTGTTGTTGTTAAGTGCCGTTGAGTCGGAGTCAACTCATGGCGACCCCCTGGATAGCTATCCTAAATTGTGTTCGGTCTTCAGTCAGGCAGCTCATTGTTGACAGACTGGTACCCGTAGCTGCTGTTATTGTATCGATCCATCTCATTGCTGGCCTTCCTCTTTTGCGTTGACCTTCTATCTTGCTGAGCATGATGTCTTTCTCTAATGATCTCTCTCTTCGCATGATGTGTCCAAAGTATGAAAGTCGAAGTCTTGTCATCTGAGCTTCTTAAGAAAGCTTAGGTTTGATCTCCTCTAGTACAGACTAGTTTGTTCTTCAGGCAGTCCATGGTATACACAGTATTCACCGCCAGCACCATAATTCAAAGGCATCAATTTTCTTTCTATCTATCTTTTTCACTCTCCAGCTGTCACATCCATATGATGTTATTGAAAATACCATGGCTTGAATAAGTCGAATCTTTGTATGGAGAGAGACATCTCTGCTCTTGAGAATCTTATCTAGGTCTTTCATAGCCATTCTGCCAAGAGCAATGCATCATCTGATTTCTTGACTACTTGTTGCTTCTTTATTGATAGTTGATCTGAGTAGGTTTGTTTATGTTTATGTTTATTTAAAATTTTATATACCGCCCATCACAGAGTGTCAGAGCGGTTTACTATCATAAAAATCATAAAATGCTGCAGAAAAAGAAAGAGAACGCCAATTTAAAAGTTGCAAAGGAGGAGAAAAGGACAGAGATCAGAAAAGAGGAAAACAGGACAGCCGAGAAACACAAAAAAAAGATTAATTATGTTGTTCTTTGAGGAAGGAGAGAAGCAGGGGGAGAGGAGGGGAGAGGGAGATTGAATGCCATACAGAAAAGGTGTGCTTTTAATTGGGTTTTGAAGGATTTGAAAGAGGGATCTAATTGGAGGGCATGGGGGAGCGAGTTCCAGAGGTGAGGCCCGAGGAAATAAAAAGCGGAGGATCGTGTGGATTCTAGATGGGCCTGGGACGGGGAAGGGAGGAAGATGCGGTTGGAGTGTATAGAGCGGAGAGAATGGCGAGGAGTGTGAAGATGTATCTGACCTGCAAGGTATAGTGGAACACCAGTGTGGATAGTTCTATGCACAAAGATAAGAATTTTAAATTGTATGCAATATGAGACAGGAAGCCAATGGTGGTGGATGAGAAGGGGGGTAATATGATCAAAGCGGGATGCATGGGAGAGGATGCGAACAGCTGTATTCTGGATGCATTGGATGTGGGAAAGTTGAGATTGAGGAAGACCAGCTAAGCAGACATTATAGTAGTCCAGGCGTGAGAGAACTAGTGAGCAGAGTAGAGTAGCCATAGAGGAAGAAGAAAGAAAAGGACGGACAGCACGGAGTTGTTTTAATGCAAAAAAAGAACGTTGAACAACGGATGAAATATGACCTTTGAAAGTAAGGTCAGAATCAAGATTAACACCTAAATACCTAAGGGAAGAGACTAAGGGGATAGGTGATGAAGAAAGTACCGGTACAAGAGGGGGAGGGGAGTGCCCAAAGGTGAACCAGATCGCTATAGTTTTTTTGAGGTTAAGGTGAAGGTAGCTGGAGGAAATCCAAGAGGCAACAGCGGAGAGACAATCATTCAGAGGGGTAATGTCTGGCGCAGAGAAATCGGTATGGTATAGGAGAAAGATGTCATCAGCATAATAGTGAGCGGAAACACCATATTGTTGAACCAGGAGAGTGAGGGGGGCCAAAAAGATGTTAAAGAGAACAGGGGAGAGGACAGAACCTTGGGGAACCCCACACGAGAGAGGGGTGGAAGGGGAGGAAGCAGTACCGGATAACACAGAGAAAGAGCGGCAAAACAGGAAAGAACGGAACCACTGAAGAACCAGACCAGAAAGGCCGGCATCCTGAAGTCGAAATAGAAGGGTGTGATGATCAACAAGGTCAAAAGCAGCGGAAAGATCTAGTGAGACAGCAAGAGAGAGAGAACCATGGTCGTGGGCAGCATGCACCTCATTGAGGAGTGAAAGAAGGACAGATTCAGTGCTATGACCAGGATGAAAACCAGATTGTCGGGGGTGAAGAGTAAGGGAGGCCTCAAGATGTGCTGAGAGCTGGAGGAAAAGCAATTTCTCTAGGAGTTTAGAGAGAAAGGGAAGGTTTGAGATGGGGCGCCAATTAGAGGGAGAGAAGGGATTTAGGGAATTGTTCTTCAGGATAGAGTGAACCAAAGCATGTTTCCAAAGAGAGGGAAAAACACCAGAAGCTAGACTAGAATTGAAAATAGAAAGAATGATGGAGGATAATGCAAGAGATGGTTCCAAAAGCCAGCGGGAAGGGATAGGATCCGAAGGGCAGGTAGTTTTCCATGAGGAAGCGAAGACCTTAGAGAGCATTGGCACTGTGATTGGGTCAAAAGTGGACCAGCAATGGGAGAGGGGAGGAGGGGTGGAGGATAGGGTAGGTGATGGTAGGGACGAAAGGGATGGTAAGGTCAGAGACGAGAGGGCTGGGGAAAGAGGGGGGCAAGAAGGGAAAGAGAGGCGAAGAGAAAGAACTTTAGAGGAGAAATAGGAAGCTAGAATGACAGGATCAGGGGAGGGATGGGAAAGAGAAGGAGTGGGGGAGGACTGCGGGGCTGAGAGGGAGTGGAGAACAGAATAAAGAGTACGAGAGGAGTTAGCTGACGAAGAAATAAGCTTGGAATAGTAGTCTTGTTTAGCGGAATGAAGGTTAAACTTGTTCACGATTTCAATTTCTTCTACTTCAACGATGAACCTGTTGATTATGCCAGTTGTCATGATCTTTGTCTTCTTTACATTAAAGTGCAGGCCCATTTTGAGACTATGTTCTTTGATTGTGAGAAGCAAATGTTTTAGATCATCTTCACTTTCAGCCAGTAATGTGGTATCATCAGCATAGCGAAGGTTGTTGATGAGTCTTCCACCAATCTTCACACCTCTGTTGTCTTCATACAATCCTGCTTCTCTGATGATTTGTTCTGCATATAAATTAAACAGGTAGGGGGAAAGTATGCAGCCCTGTCTTACACCTTTGCTTATTTTAAACCATTCTATTTCTCCTTGTTCTGTTCAAACTGTTGCTTCTTGATCAATGTACAGATTGTGCAAGAGAACGATCAGGTGTTCTGGTATACCCATGCTTCTTAATGTGTCCCAGAGTTTCTCATAGTTTACACAGTCAAAAGCCTTGCTATAGTCGATAAAGCACAAATAGATATCCTTTTGGTATTCTTTAGTCTTTTCAAGGATCCATCTCACATCCACAATGATGTCTCTCGTTCCTCGCCCTTTCCTGAACCCTGCTTGCACTTCAGGTAGTTCTTGCTCCAGGTATGGTTGTAGTCTCTTTTGAATAATCTTCAGTAGAATCCTGCTGGCATGTGGGATCAGAGCGATTGTGCGATAATTTCCACAGTCAGTTGGATCAACTTTCTTTAGTATTGGTATAAACACAGATCTTTTCCAGTCAGTTGGCCATGATGTTGTCGTCCATATTTCTTGGCAGAGCCTTGTAAGTACCGTAACAGCTGCATTAGATTGCTGTAATACTTCTACGGGAATGCTATCAATGCCTGGTGCTTTGTTCTTTGATAAGGCTTTCAGTGCTGCTTCGACTTCTTCTTTCATCACCAATGGTTCCCGATCATAAGGTACAGGTTGAAACAGCTGTTGGTCCACTTGATCTCTATCATATAAAAACTCTGTATATTCCTTCCACCTTTTCTTGATCTTTTCAGCATCATTCAACATAGAACCTTGAGCATCTTGTAACATTCTAATTCAAGGTTGGAAATTGTTCTTTAACTCTCGTAGCTTTAGGAAATCCGATCTTGTTCTTCCTCTAATAGTTTCTGCTTCTATTTCCTTGCATGCGTCATTGTAGTACTTTTCCTTGTCCTGTCTTGCTGCATGTTGGAAATCTTTGTTGAGTTCTGCGATTTGTCTTTCTTTCTCCTCTGGCTTTAGCTTCTCTGCGTTTCTGGGCAATTTTCAGAGTTTCTTCTGTCATCTATTTTGGCCGTTTTTGCTTTTTCACCTTTTGTAAAGACTTCTCGCTTTCTTCCAACACAACCTTCTTGATGTCATTCCATAACTCTTCTGGAACTCTGTCATTTGTATCTAAAGCAGCAAATCGATTTTGCAGGCAGTCTTTAAATTCCAGTGGTATATTCTCAAGGTCATATTTTGCTGCATTCATGAGTGGTTTGCTTTTTTTCAACTTTAGCTTGAGTTTGCATACTAGTAGTTAACGATCTGCACCACAGTCAGCTCCAGGTTTTGTCTTTGTTGATGTTACAGAGCTTTTCCATCATTGACTTCCACAGATGTAGTCAATTTGATTTTTATATAATCCATTGCATGAAGTCCATGTGTACAGTTGCTACTTGTGTTGCTGGAAGAAGGTGTTTGAGATGAATGGTCCAAATGACGCTCACAGGTTTTTTGCTATGAATGTAGTTGAAAAAGTTTTTATTATGTGATAGAGCTGAAGCTAGTGAAGCTATGAACTTGGAAAAAATGCTGTTTTTCATAAAGCAACTGACTTGCAGAGGGTGCAATTACCTAGCAGGACAGCTAGAGGGAGCAGGCATGAGCCTGCAGATGCTGAACTGACACACCCAGGTACTGATGAAGCAGAAGCTAATCAGATGCACCTGAGGAGAGGGTCAGGAAACTCGAGGGAAAAATGGCTTTATAAGCAGAGCTCTGCAGGAAGGAAGCAGAGAGAGCTCCGGCTAGAGAGAGAGCCATGCCTAGAGAGAGAGCCATGCCTAGAAAAAGGCCTACGCATAGTGAGAAGCTCTGAGAAAGGATCTGGAACAGAACCCAAGGATACTGGGAAGAAAGGACCTGATAGAGGAACCTCCTTTACTTCAAGGCAGAGGAGCTTTGAATCCTTACATGGCAGAGCTAAGCTCCAGGGAGGATTAGCCCAGCCCAGAGAACTCCAAGAAACAGTCTTCAGAGAAGACGGTATCAGAAGGAGAGTGCCTGGTAGAGGGAATACCAGTGGCACAGACTTCAAGGAGCCAAGTTACAGTGATACTTTATTTCTCACAAAGAAGCCAGGTCCTAGAAAGACTTATAACTCAGATAGCAATACTGAGAGGAAAGAAAGCTGGCAGAAGTTTTGGAAACCACTACAAAGAGGCATAGGAACAAGCCATACCACTTGTTTGCAAAACTCAGAACTGCCAGGCTGGAAACTAAGAAAGACAACTTCTGAACTGCAAACTATTTCAGCCAGGGAAAGCTCAGGTGTAGAAGAAAGCACGGCTGAGCTGGAACCCATGCAGATTGAGCTTGGGGAACCAGAGCCGTTGATGCCTGAATAACAAATGGACTGTTCGATGTGTATTGCTGAAAGCCTAGAGTCTCTCCCAGAGCTGTAATTACCAGAACATGCTTTAACAATATCTTTTGCCTGTGTTGAGCTAAAGAAGAGCTTGTTTATTTGTTTTACTACAGTGTTGAAAACCCTGTGTATTTTTACAAGGAACTGTGAAGCTCTCATAACAGTTTTCTTGCTCTGTAATTACTTTGGCATAAACCTGAAAATAAGGTAAATTCCACTTTTTGGTTTCTTAGTGAACCTTAGTACTAAAGGGGAATAAAAAGCCTTTTGTTTGACCCTATACAAGGCATACACAACTCATTTCTTTAAGAAGAAGGACTACAAGGACCATGATCCCTCTGGTCCAAAAAGGTTGCCTACTTCTACAAAATAATTAAAAATGTCCCACGTGTCCCTTCAGCAAGCTGCCAGCAGGGGGCGGGGTGACAATTATGCATTTTTGCTTCCACAGTAAGCTTTATTTTCAAATTCTCTCTTTGCCTGCCTTATCAATGCCTTTCATCTAACTTGCCAGTGCTTATGTTATTTCCAGTTTTCGTCATTTAGCTCCTTTTTCCATTTCCTGAATGATGCTTTTTGGATTCCATCAGCCTCTCTGACCTCACCTTTAAACCATGCTGGCAGTTTTTGTCCTTCCTTCCACTTTTCTTAAAGCATGGAATACATCTGGTCTGGACTTACAAGATAATATGTTAAACAATGCCATTGCTTGATGTGAATGTTTAACCTTTGCAGCTGCTCCTCTCCCTTTTGAAAGTTAAAAGGTAGTACTGTAAATTTGCTTGCTGTTCTTCCTCCATTTATTAAATCAAATGCGATCATGCTATGATCACTATTGCCAAGTGGCCCCAAAATCCTTAACATAAAAACATAAGATGTGTCATACTGGGTTAGACCACGGTCTACCAAGGCCAGTATCCTGTTTCCAATAATGGCCAATCTAGGTCACAAGTACCTAGCAGTTTCCCTAAAAGACACAGGTTCCACAATGCTTGTACTGGGGCAAGCAGTGGATATCCTGTGTCCCCTTTAACAATGGTTAATGGACCTTTCCTCCAGGAACTTGGCCAAACCTTTTTTTAAACCCGGTTACACTAACAGCTTTTACTACATTCTCCGGTAATGAATTCCAGAGTTTGAAAACACGTTGAGTGAAAAAAATATTTTCTCTTATTAGTCTTAAATAGGTTATCCTGTAGCTTCATTGCATGTCCCCTAGTCTTTCTATATATTGATGGCATAAACAATCGATCTATGTTCACCCATTCCACTCCATTCATTAATTTATATACCTCTATCAAATCTCCCCTCAGCTGTCTCTTTTCTAGGTTGAAGAGCCCTAACCTTTTTAGCCTCTCTTCATAGGGGTATACTTCCATCCCCTTTACCATTTTGGTGGCTCTTCTCTGTACTTTTTCTAATAACGCTATATCCTTTTTAAGATAAGGCGACCAGAATTGCACACAATATTCAAGGTGTGGTTGCACCATGGAACGATACAGAGGCATTATACATATCCTTTGTTTTATTCTCCATCCATTTCCTTATGATACCTAGCATTCTATTTGTTCTCTTGGCCGCCGCAGCACAATGGTTGGTTGGAGGGTTTCAAAATGTTATCCATGATGACGCCTATATCTTTTTCCTGGTTGGTGGTTCCTAATGTGGAACCTTGCATTGTACAGTATAACCATAGTTTGGGTTGTTCTTTCCTAGGTGCGTAACTTTGCACTTATCCACATTCATCTGCAGTTTGGATGCCCAGGCTTCCAATTTATCAAGGTGATCTTGCAATTTTTCACAATCCTCATGGGTTTTAACAACTTTGAATAATTTTGTGTCATCTGTAAATTTGATTACCTCACTCGTTATTCCCATTTCCAGGTTATTTATGAATATATTAAAAAACAGCAGACCCAACACAGATCTCTGGGGTACTCCGCTAGTCACCTTTTTCCATTGGGAAAATTTGCCATTTAGCCCTACCCTCTGCTTTCTATGTTTTAACCAGTTCCTGATCCACAATAGTACACTGCCTCCTATCACATGACTAATGAGGGAGACCTTGTCAAAGGCTTTCTGAAAATCCTTATACACTATATCAACTGACTCACCTTTTGTCTACCTGTTTATTCACACTTTCAAAAAACATAACAGATTAGTAAGACAAGACCTTTCTTGGCTAAAGCCATGTTGGCTGTCTCTCATTAAGCTATGACTATATACATTTTTAGTAATTTTGTTATTTTTATTGGTTTATACCATTTTTACCGATACTGATGTTAGGCTCACCAGTCTGTTGTTTCCCAGATCACCCCTTGAACCCTTTTTAAAAATTGGCATTACATTGGTCATCGTCCAGTCTTCAGGTATTACAGTTGATTTTAATGATAGTTCACAAATTACTAATAGTAGGTCTGCAATCTCATATTTCAGTTCTTCTAACACCCTTGGATGTACACCATCTGGTCCAAGAGATTTTCTACTCCTCAGTTTATCAAATAGCTGTAACACATCTTCCCGTTATATTGATATTTCTTACAATTCTTCTGCGGCATCACTTTAAATACCATTTCAGTCATGGGTAACATCCCTACATCTTCCTCAGTAAAAATCTTAGCAAAGAATTCATTCAGTCTCTCCACTATGGCCTTGTTCCCTCTTAGTGCCCCTTTTACCCCTATGTCATCTAATGGTCCAACTGAAACTCTCACAGGTTGTTTGCTATGAATGTACTTGAAAAAGTCTTTATTACATGTTTTTGCGTCACAGCAAGCTTCTTCTCAAATTCTCTCTTTGCCTGCCATATCAATGTCTTGCCAGTGCTTATGTTGTGCTAGTGCTTATGGCGTTTCCAGTTTTCATCATTTGGCTCCTTTTTCCATTTCCTGAAAGATGCTTTTTTGGCAACAAAAGCCTCTCTGACCTCACCTTTAAACCATGCTGGCAGTCTTTTTTGATTTCTTTCCATTTCTCTTAAAGTGTGGAATACAGCTGGTCTGGGCTTCCAAAATAGCATTTTTAAACAACACCCATGCTTGTTGTAAATCTTTAACCTTTGCAGCTGCTCCTTTTAGTTTTTTTCTTAACTATTATCATAGTCTCTTTTTTGAAAGTTAAAAGGTAGTACGGTGGATTTCCTTACTGTCCTCCGTCCATTTATTAAATCAAACATGATCATGTTATGATTACTATTGCCAAGTGGTCCCAACACCCTTATCTCTTGCACCAGATCTTGTGTTCCACTAAGGATTAGGTCCAAAATGGCTTCCTCTCTGGTCGGTTCATGAACCAGATGCCCCAAGAAGCAGTCATTTAATTCATCTAGAAACTTTAACTCCATAGCATGTCTTGCTTTGACATGCAAGGGAGATAATTGAAATCTCCTATTATTATTACTGTACTGTAACTTTTGTTAGCTTCCCTGATTTAGCTTCCCTGATTTATTTGAGCATTTCATCAATCATTTGTTCACTCTGGCCAGGCGGTCGATAGTATAACCCCACTGCCATTGCCTTCCCTTTCCCCTTTTAAACATGGAATTGCAATCCATAGAGATTCTACAGTGAATTTTGTTTCCTGCAAAACTTTAATCCTTTGTGACTCAATGCCCTCTCTAACATAGAGGGCAACCCCACCACCAATTTGATATGCTCTATCATTACAATATAGTTTGTACCCAGGTATCACAGTATCACACTGGTTGTCCTCCTTCAACCATGTCTCTGAGATACCAATCATATCTAACCTCTCATTTAATGCTATATATTCTAACTCTCTCATCTTATTTTTTAGACGTCTGGCATTTGCATACAAGCATTTTAGAGGCTGTATTTTATTCATATTAATCTGGATGTCGGTAGGCAGGGGTAATTTGGAATCTTTAAGCTCTGTCTGCTCTGTACTCAAGAGCATTTGGGCTACTTTTGTCTTTATTGGAACCTCTCTACTGATATGCCCTAACTTCAGTCTTTTGCTAGTATCCTTCAAGGATACATTGCTCTGAACCATGTGCTCCTGGGCGACTGTCAGCTTTCCCTGATTACCTAGCTTAAAAGCTGCTCTATCTCGTTTTTAAAGGTTAAGCCAGCAGCCTGGTTCCATCCCAGATAAGATGGAGCCCATCCTTTCGGAAAAGCCACTCCTTTCCCCAGAATGTTCCCCAGTTCCTAACAAATCCAAAATCCTCTTCCTTGCACCATGGTCTCATCCATGCATTGAGACTGGAGCTCTGCCTGCCTTTGGGGTCCTGCGCGCGGAATGGGAACCATTTCGGAGAATGCTACTTTGGAAGTTCTGGATTTCAAATTCCTAGCTAAAAGCCTAAATTTTGCCTCCAGAACTTCCCCACCACATTTTCCTATGTCATTGGTACCGACATGTACCAAGGCAGCAGATTCCTCCGCAGCACTATGTAAAACTTTGTCTAGGTGGAGTGTGAAGTCCATTACTTTCACACCAGGCAGGCGTGTTACCAGGTGATCCTTACATCCACCAGCCACCCAGCTATCTACATGCCTAATGATCGAATCATCAACTATAATGGCTGGCCTAACCCTTCCCTCGTGGGCACATGGCCCTAGAGAAACCTCCTCAGTGCAAGAGGGTTATACATCACCTGGAGGATAGGTCCTAGCTACAGGATCACTTCCTGCCACACCAGGATGATGCTCTCCTGTCACGTGACCTCTCTCCTCCATGGCAACAGGGATGCTGCCAGACTGGAAGTGAGACTTCAGTACAACATCCCTGTAGGTCTCGTCTACGTACCTCTCTGCCTTTCTTATGTCCTCCAAGTCTGCTACTGTATCTTCCAGAGATCAGACTTGATGCTTGAGAGCAAAAAGCTCCTTGCACCTAGTGCACACATACGACTCCTCACCAACTGGGAGAAAATCATATATGTGACACTCAATTCAAAAGACTGGAAATCCCCCATATTGCTGCTGGACTACTGTCTGCATCTTAGTTTTAGGGTTGTGTTTAGATATTTAAATTGTTTAGTTATGAAGGTTTGCTGGGGATACTTATACTTTGTTCACCTCAAGCTTAACTAATCTCAGGTCTTCATTGTATGCCTGATGAGGGTAAACAGCTGCACCTGAGAATGAATATGGCACTTCCTTTCTTTTAAGAGGTTTAAGCACCTATAAAGCTATGATTATCCTAGGGGTGGCTGGGAATCAGGGAGAGAGGGAGGGAAAGAAGACTTATTTAAAGCTGGCTGCTACACAGTACCCTGTCCTGTGTTTCTAAGGTAATCTGTTACCAATTTTCTGGGTAATTCACACAGCCCTTGCTTATAGAGGGAGTTTTTCAAAATGGTCTTTTAATCTGTCCCTTATTTATTTTTATTTAAATTGATTTGTATCCCACTTTATCCTAAAATCAAGGTGGTTTTCACTTCAAATGATTCAAATTGTGAAGGGTGGGTGTGTCAGCGTGCAGTGGTTGGATAGAAGTGTTTGTTAGGGTGTAATACATGTATAGCTTAATTAAGTAGATGCAATATATACAGCTTGAGCTATCTACAATGTGCTATATACAGTGGAGGCTAGGGTGGGAGGGAGGGGGAGGGAGGGCACTTGCAGTGTGGGGGGGAGCAGAGACAGGAGCAGTAGATGGCTGGGGTCTCTGGATAGGTTACGTGATGTCGCCGTAATGCTCTATTTAGAGTTTGGTCTTGAGTAACTTTCTAAAGTCCTTCATGTTGACAGTTGATCTTAAGCATGCAGGGAGGGAGTTCCATATGGCGGGCACTGCCAGGGATGTTGCTCTCCTTGATGTGTTTTGCTTTGTTTTGGTGAAGTCTTTGGGGTTCTGATGGTGTCAGTGGTGCCTCTCCTCCTGGTTGTTTGGGTTGAAACTGATGATGGACTGCAGACTATTCGCTGAAAGGCCCTGTTTGACTTTGAAAATGTTCAGTATGGTTTTTATATCGGATGCGAGAGTCGATTGGGAGCCAATTAAGGATGTTCATAATGGGGAGTGATGTGATCATGCCTTGCTGAACCAGTTATTATGTGAGCAGTGGTGTTCTGCACTAACTGCATTTGTTTTGGGAGCCCAAGGTAAATGTGATTACAGTAATCCAATATAGGTGTGATGATGGCTTGACAGACAGTCTGGAAGGGGTCTTGGGAGAGAATTGGCTTGAGGCATCTGATGGTTCTCATCTTAAGGTAGGCATTCCTGGTGGTTTTGCTGATGTGAGACTGGAGGTTCAGATCTCTGTCAAGGGTGACTCCGAGGTATTTTACTTCCAGTTTTATGGGTATTGTGATGTTGCTGAGTTTGATGGTGAGTGGGGAGATGAAGGCAGAGTTTCTGGTTATAAGTAGAGCTTTAACACCTATTTAAAACAATTTCACAGGTCTCTTGCCCCTATTTAGAAGGCCTCTTTGTAAAGGTCTCTAGAAACAATTTATTGCTCAAAGAATACTGACCCTGTTTTTCCTTTTATGCTAAGTTATACTCTGAGTTGATTTAAATTAAAGCTCTTTGCTGATACTAGGCCCTGACTATTAAATTTAAAATAGAAGTTCTCTGCTGGGTTTTAAATTTAACCAGAAAGCTCTCTGCTGTGTTTTCAATTTAAACTGAAAGCTCTTTGCTGGTACTAGACCCTGATTGAGTATTAAATTTAAACTAGAAGCTCTCTGCTAGGTTTTAAATTTAACCAAACTATGATCTAGTTTAAGAAAAGATAAAAACCTAAAAAGATATGCAAAAATGTTTTAGTAGACCTGACCATCTGGGAGTTTTTCTAGGATCAAAGAGTGCGGTATAGAAATATGATAAATAAATAAATATGATAAATAAAATCACTGATGTTCCTGAGCTTTGTCTAAGATCAAGACTGATATGCCTGGATTTATATGCTCGATGGTCTGAGATCCTTTTCTCCCGATTGAATGTGGTGAAGAAACGTACATCTTAAGCTGCTATTAAGTAGAATGAAGTCTTTTCTGTGGATGTGCATCCTTTCTTCATTCTGATTTTTGAATGTTTGGTTTAATAATCATGTCCTGGCAATGTCCCAGTTTTTATACATAGAAACATGATGGCAGAAAAAGACCACATGGCCTATCTAGCATGCCTCATCTTCCATATCAACTACAATAGTCCTCTTTATACCTTTAGAGATCCTCTGTGTGTTCCCATGCTTTTTTGAATTCAGATACTGTCCTTGTGTCCATCACCTCCACTGGGAGACTATTCCATGCATCTATCACACTTTCCATAAAGAAATATTTCTGCATATTACTTCTGAGTTTATCCCCTTTCACTCTCTTGCTATGTCCCCTCATAACTATTTCCTTTTATTTCCTTTTTTAATTGGTCTTGTTTTATTTGATTCTTTTATGTGTCAAATATATGTGCACATACGTATATTCCAAAGCCATTTCACTGGCCACTTTTTTTAAGAGATATTGGGCATTATGTAGTTGAACTGCAAGGGTGCCAATAATGTTGACCACAACTAAATTTTTTTAAGCCCAATGATCACTTCAGTTGACCACAACTGTACCAAAGATACATTGCTAGGTAAGGAATTCAATGGGTCCTTATCTTATACTATGTCAACCCCTAATTTGCCAATCTGCCGCTGCCAGCATAATTTGATGACTCAGCAGAACACTTCTGGGGGTTCATTGGACAATCTTTTCTGTGCTTCACCATGTCTCTCAAGAGTTCTCCAACAACACTCTAAGGTAAGATTGGTATTAAGTTTAGTCATGGGAGAAATTTAGTGGAGCGGCTAAACAGAGCTGCTCCACTGAATAGAGCTTCATACTGAAAGACCACAGGTCAGTTCTCCTTTCCATCATTTACTGTGTAACTTAGGCAAGTTGTTTAACCTCCCCTCGGCTCAAACTTCCAAGGCAGCTCACAGGAATCTTGTAACCACCTTAATCTCATCTCTACTCAGCACACTGTTGGTGCCATGTAAAAGTGCCAAATATTTTTCCATCCATCACAACAGAATTTGAGTTTGATATTTTGAGAAAAGTTGTAAATCTGCTTCCCTATTGGTTTTCTTATAAAATGGCTTATACCTTTTTTCATTCTGAAATGATTAAAAGCATAAGTAGCTTGTTAATGATTAAGTATATCATGTGCCCAGCTAGGAACCTTTTACACTGACAAGCTTCAGGTTACTCACAAACTAGTTTGGTGAGTTGCAAAGGTCCATCAGAATAAATTACAGCACCTGAAAACTAGCCACATCAGGCAGGACTTTACCAAAAAGATGTACTATTTTTTTTTGTTTTGTTTTTGAAGAAAGAAATGCATTTTTTGGTTAATTAATAGTACCAGTGAATAACTTCTTTAAAAAAGGACAATCTGGGAGACAAGAGGATAATGTGAGTATGTAGTATTTATATGTAGTAAACTTGGTAAGACAGGGGAAACATTTTTACAGGCAGTAATTTAATCAGACTTTGTGAAGTTGAGAGTTTATTCTTGAAGGTCATGGAGCTTCCCGGGGATTCTTGTGATTAACTATGGCTAGGATTGCGCTTCACCTAAGTCAACATGAAGAGGACGATCCGGTCTCAGTTTTGCACTATTGCATTGTGTGAAATATATGAATCTACTTTTCTTGGGGAAATCAGAAGTAAACTCCATGCATGCAACAGGGGGGATCTATCTCTTGACCAGGTTGCGACGGCAACTCTAGCAATGCCACTATACTTATATATGTGGCATCTTCACAATCAGAAAATTGGCAAATAGAAAATGTCACAGTTTTTTGTGCATGACAAGATAGCATTGGAACCATGAAATACATTTTACCTCATTATTTAGGGACTAGAAAGCCAGGGTTTACTTTCTAACAAGACTCTTGGGAATTTATATGAACTTCTTTTCCAGTTTTCACAGAAGAAGAGTAAAACACGTTCTTAATTTTAGCATATTGTGTCTTGGACACTTCACATTGGGTGGTGTCTTTTAAGAAGTGTGTTTTAATTAAACTGATGAGCTCACTTTGGCTTTGTTCATCTCATCTGTAACAAGGAGTACTCAGGCACCTAGAAATGTGTGTGTGTGTGTGGGGGGGGGGGGTGTCAATATAAATCTTGAGACTGAGAGGACTAGTGGTTAGGACTGGTGAAATTGGAGCTAGAATAATGCTCCATGTGTTTCACTGAACAGTAGGACTGACATACCATCTGGTGACACTAGGCAGTTGCCTAGAGACCAGCTTTAGTAAAGCAGCAAAGAGTAGCAGCAGTCAAAGGAAGATAACAGATCTGCACAGCCAGACAAACTTAAAGAACCATCAGCACATTCTTTTACCTGCAGGTAGGTGAGGCAGTTTTCAAATAACTCATTTACTTGGGTAAATGACTTCAAATTGCCCTCATTACACACATACATACACATACAAAGCAAAGTTAAAAAAATGACATCCAATAATGCATTTTTCAGGATTGTTGGAAGGGATGGTAGTATTAGGATGATCATTATTATTGAGTTCAATTATCAAAATCTCATGAGTAGAGATAGCCAAGGAGCTGGAAGTTAAAGGAGGTGTAAGGTGTAAGGCCGAAAGTTCACATGGAGTGACCAAACACCCTTAAATGGACCTTCTGAAGAGTTGTCTCCAATGTTTGACAGTTGAGTTCCTGTTTGGTTTCAGAGGGAGTGGAGTACCCCAGAGATCTGTAATGGGACTGGTGCTTTTCAATACATTCATAAATGACCTTGATTTAGGAACAAGTGAAGTGATCTGCAGATGAACAAAATCATTCAAAGTTGTTAAATTGCATGTGGATTGTGAGAGAATGTATGAGGATCTTGTAAGACTGGGAGACTGGACATCCAAATGATTGATGAAATTTAATGTGGACAAGTGCAAATTGATACATGTATGGACAAAATCCAAACTACATGTACACAATGCTAGGTTCCATGTTAGGAGTCACCCGCCAAGTTAAGGATCTGGGTGTGATCAGACATTGAAAACTTCTGCTCAGTGTGCAGTGGTGGCTAAAATAGCAAACAGAATGTTAGGAATCATTAGGAAAGGAAGGGAAAATCAACCAAGGCCATCAGCATGCCTGGAAGATTCCCGCAGCGAGGAGAACTTTTGTCCCAGCCCAGTAATCACCTGGACACTCTTGAGGCATGTGCCCCTTGGCCCAGCGTAGCTCTGGACACAGCAGGTGGAGTTGCGGGCCACCCCAAAAGACTCTGAAAACTCCCAGCGCAATATTCTAGCACCCCCAACACCTTGCTGACTCAAAAGGGGGTGGCTGCAGCGCACATGCCCTTGACTCCCAGGCAGCGCTTGGGAGACACTGGACCGGCTGCAGATGACGCACCCACCCAGTCTGCTGACCACGGGCTTGGGCATGACTTCTCCTGCACACGACTCCAGCGGCCCAGAACTCCAGGAGGCAGGACCGACACACCAGCACACCCTGGACTCTGCCCAGGTGGAGGAGGGAACGTTACTCTACATCCTCAAGTGAGAGCAGCCAGAGATGGAGCTCATCAAGCTCGGTGCAGAGCCGGCACCGTCATAGATAATCGTACAGGAGGGGCCACTGGAGGGGGCACCATGCCTTGCTCAGCAGCTCCCAATGGAAAAGATGCCGCCACCTGCACCGGAAGGGGGGAACCCCCTGAGGCCATCCACCATTCATCTGTGCCCTTGCAAGTGCCAAACTCCACGATCCTGGTAGCGCATCCTACAGACAGCACTCAGTTCCCGCAGTCCCAGCAACTGGTGCCACCAAACGCATCTGGGGCAGCTTCAGAGGGGCCGATGGGATCTATGGCGACAGAGAGGTCAGGTGAGACTATTTCCTTTGATTCACCCTCTATCCCCCTGGTGAGTGCCCCTGATGCCGAGCATACCCCTGCTGCATTGGTCCCGAGACCCTCATACAAATGCAAGAAGAGGCATAGGCGGGGATGCTCAACTTCTTACTCCAGTTCTTCATCTGCTGCATATTCCTTCTCTTCCTCCCTTGAGACTGAGAGAGCCAGGGCAGCCAGCACACATGCCGTCATGTTGCCCAGCAGAAGGGAATTGTGGGAGACTGTCATGCAGTCCCTCAGGAAGAAGGCCATCCAAAGGGAATACTCTGACATCTTCAAACTTCTAGAAGGGAGGCACCAGCGCAACGCAAAGAAGAGATTTAAGACAGGCAGTCTGTTAGAACATAAGAACATAAGAACATGAGATATGCCATACTAGGTCAGACCAAGGTCCATCAAGCCCAGTATTCTGTTTCCAACAGTGGCCAATCTAGGTCATACGTACCTAGCAGTTTCCCCAAGGGACACAGGTTCCACAATGCTTGTATTGGTTCAAGCATTGATATCCTGGGTCCCTTCTTAATAATGGTTTATGGACCTTTCCTCCAGGAACTTGTCCAAACCTTTTTTAAACCCAGCTACACTAACAGCCTTTACTACATCCTCCGGTAACAAATTCCAGAGTTTGATTACATGTTGAGTGAAAAAATATTTTCTTTTATTAGTTTTAAATAGTTTACCCTGTAGCTTCATTGCATGTCCCCTAGTCTTTCTATATTATGATAACGTAAACAATCAATCTACGTTTACCCATTCCACTCAGTTCATTAATTTATAGACTTCTATCATATCTCCCCTCAGCCGTCTCTTTTCAAGGTTTTCAATATACCAAGCACTTATCTTACCACACTTTGACTTTGCCAACGCTATTCTCCAAGGGCTCCCTCAATCATCTCTAAATCCGTTGCAACTTGCCATGAATGCCGCAGCCAGAATCTTAGTAGGAGCAGCAAGATGCGACCATATAACGCCTATCCTAATACAACTTCATTGGCTCCCCGTTCAAGGAAGGCTTACATTCAAATCTTTGTTACTCACCTTCAAATCTATCCATGGCATCACCTCCCCCTCATTAACCAACATCATCCAGCCAGCTCCTCCCAACAGAACAAGGAGAACCCCATCTACAAATGTGCTAGTAATTCCAAAGGCTTCAACAAAGTACACAACCGCAACATCTAACAGGGCATTCAGTATCTATGCCCCAAAATGTTGGAACGCATTACCACCAGGCATCCGTGCAATTGCTGACCTATCACAATTCAGAAAGGCTCTCAAATCCCATTTATTTACTCAATACTACCAGATTAACCCTACCCCTACATAAGTGCCTCTCCCTCACCCCCTCAAGTTAATATATCAACTCCATTGTACACATGTTCACACTGAATTCCCAATACTCGATCTCATTGCACATATGTAAGTAGTTTAGTTTGCATTCCCCGTTTATCCAAGTTATTACTCCTGTTCTATGTAAAGCATAAGCATGTTATCCAAGTTATTACTCCTGTTCTATGTAAAGCATAAGCATGTTATCCAAATTGTTTTCTCCTGTTCTATGTGAAGCCAGTTTGTTATGGTCATTTTGTTGTATGTAAACCGCGCTGACAATAGTGCGGTATATAAGAAACTGTAATAAATAATAAATAAATAAATAAAGGTTAAAGAGCCCTAACCTTTTTAGCCTTTCTTCATAGGAGTATCCTTCCATCCCCTTTACCATTTTGGTGGCTCTTCTCTGAACCTTTCCTAATAGCACTATATCCTTTTTAAGCTCCTTTTGGAGTGGAGGAGTGGCCTAGTGGTTGGGGAAAGGTACTTCAGGCCAGAAAGTTGGGGATTCAAATCCCACTAGAGGACAGCAACTTTGGGCCAGAAGGACTGGGGTTTCTAGTCCCACAGGTGCTCCTTGTGGTCTTGGGCAAGCCACTTAACCCTCCATAGCCCATGTTCCCTGTAAAATAGTTATCTCCAAGTTATAATGCCCTGTTCAATGTAATTTCAGTTTGTTCAATATAAACCACACTGATGCAGAATAGCATGGTATATAAGAGAATGTAAATAAATAAAATAAAATAAGATATGGCAACCAGAATTGCACACAATATTCAAGGTGCAGTCTCCCCATGGAACAGTATAGAGGCATTATAATATCTTTTGTTTTATTTTCCATTCTTTTCCTTATGATACCTAGCATTCTATTTGCTCTCTTGGCTGCCGCTGCACACTGGGCCAAGGTTTTTAACATGTTATCCACAATGACCGCTAAGTCTTTTTCTTGGTTGGTGGTTCCTAATGTGGAACCTTGCATCATGTAACCATAGTTTGGGTTGTTCTTCCCTAGGTGGATAACTTTGCACTTGTCCACATTAAATTTCATCTGCCATTTTGATGCCCAGTCTTCCAATTTATCAAGATCCTCTTGCAATTTTCCACAATGCTCTTGGGTTTTAACAACTTTAAATAGTTTTGTGTCACCTGCAAATTTGATAACCTCACTCGTTATTCCACTTTCCAGGTCATTTATGAATATGTCAAAAAGCAGCGGACCCAACACAGATCCCTGGGGTACACCACTATTCACCTTTCTCCATTGGGGAAATTGGCCATTTAGCCCAACTCTCTGCTTTATCTTTATCTTCTTTATCTTTATTCGTTTCTTGATATACCGCACACGCCAAAGACACCAGCACGGTTTACAACAAGCTTAAAATAAGGGGCATAACATTGCTGCTAGAAAGAAAGGATAGAAGAAACAGAACTCCATTAGTGCAATAGGAAAGGGACAGAGGTAGAGAAAGGAAAGAGAACAGAAGAGTAGGTCAGAGATAGACAGACCGACAAACTGAGGAAAACGAGACAACCTATGAGGGGTCTGTAGGGATGGAGGAGGGAAAGGGAAGATTGTAGGCAGTACAAAAAAGGTGGGTCTTCAGACCAGCTTTAAATTTACAAAAGGATAATTCAAGATGGAGGGCAGGGGGGAGCGAGTTCCAGAGCCTGGCACCAAGGAAGAAAAAGGCAGAGGAACGGGTGGATTTGAGGTGAGCAGAGGCGGGGGGGGGGGGGGGGAAGAAACATACGGTTAGCATGGATGGAGCGCAGTTCCTGATCCATAGTAGTACACTGCCTCCTATCCCATGACTCTTTAGTTTTGCCAAAATTCTTTGATAAGGGACCTTGTCAAAGGCTTTCTGAAAGTCCAGATACACTATATCAATCGACTCACCTCTTTGTCCACCTGTTTATTCACACTTTCAAAAAAACATAACAGATTAGTAAGACAAGATCTTCCTTGTCTAAAGCCATGTTGGCTGTCTCCTATTAGGCCATGACTATCTACATGCTGAGGAATTTTATTCTTTATGATGGTTTCTACCATTTTTCCCAGTACTGACGTGAGGCTCACCGGTCTGTAGTTTCCCGGATCACCTCTGGAACCCTTTTTAAAAATTGGTGTTACATTGGCGATCCTCCAATCTTCAGGTATTAGAGATGATTTAATGATAGTTCACAGATTACTAATAGCAGGTCTGCAATCTCATATTTCAGTTCTTTCAACACCCTTGGATGTATACCATCTGGCCCAGGTGATTTGCTACTCTTCAGTTTATCTAATAGTTGTAATACATCTTCCCGATGTATCGATATTTCCTTCAATTCTTCCGCACCTTTAAATACCACTTCAGTCATGGGTAACATCCCTACATCTTCCTCAGTCAAGACCAAAGCAAAGAATTCATTCAGTCTCTCTGCTATCGCCTTGTTGCCTCTTAGTGCCCCTTTAACTCCTCTGCATTCTAATGGACCAACTGACTCTCTCACAGGTTTTTTGCTACGAATGTACTTGAAAAAATCCTTATTTCGCGTTTTTGTTTCCGCAGCAAACTTCTTCTCAAATTCTCCCTTTGCCTACTTTATCAATGACTTGCATTTGACCTGCCAGTGCTTGTGCTGTTTCCAGGTTTCGTCGTTTGGCTCTTTTTTCCATTTCCTGAAAGATGCTTTTTTGGCAACAGCCTCTCTGACCTCACCTTTAAACCATGCTGGCAGTTTTTTGGACTTCCTTCCACTTTTCTTAAAGCGTGGAATACAACTGGTCTGGGCTTCCAAGATAGTATTTTCCAACAACACCCAAGCTTGATGTAAGTCTTTAACCTTCGCAACTGCCCCTTTTAGATTTTTCTTAACTATATTCCTCATTTTATCATAGTCTCCCTTTCGAAAGTTAAAAGGTAGAACTGTGGATGTCCGTACTATCCCTCCTCCACTAATTAAATCAAAAGCGATCATGCTATGATCACTATTGCCAAGTGGCCCCAACACTCTTATCTCTTGCACTAGATCTCGTGTTCCACTAAGGACTAAGTCTAATATGGCTTCCCCTCTGGTCGGTTCATGAACCAGCTGCTCCAAGAAGCAGTCATTTATGTCATCTAGGAACTTGCTCTCCCTAGCATGTCCTGCCGTGACACTGACCCAGTCGTTACCGGGGTAATTGAAATCACCCATTATTTATTACTGCGCTGAAACTTTTGTTAGCTTCCCTGATTTCTTTGAGCATTTCATCATCCATTTGTTCATTCTGGCCAGGCGGTCGATAGTACACCCCCACTGCCATCGCCTTCCCCTTTTTACATGGAATTTCAATCCATAGAGATTCTACAGCAAATTTTGTTTCCTGCAAAACTTTAATCCTTTCTGACTCAATGCTCTCTCTAACATAAAGCGCAACCCCTCCACCAATTTGCTCAGCTCTATCATTACGATATAGTTTGTACCCAGGTATCACAGTGTCCCACTGGTTGTCCTCCTTCCACCATGTCTCTGATATTCCAATCATATCTAACCTCTCATTTAGTGCTATATATTCTAACTCTCCCATGTTATTTTTTAGACTTCTAGCATTTGCATACAAGCATTTTAGAGACTGTATTTTATTCATATTAATTTGGCTATTGGTAGACATGGGTAATTTGGGATCTTTAAGCTCTGTCTGCTCCATACTCGAGGGCATTTGGGCTACTTTACTCTTTTTTGGAACCTCTCTGCTTTTGGTAGTATCCTTCAAGGATACATTCTTCCGAACAATCCGCTCTTGGGCGATTGTCGGTTTTCCCCTATTATCTAGTTTAAAAGCTGCTCTTTCTCCTTTTTAAAGGTTAATGCCAGCAGCCTTGTTCCATCCCGGTTAAGGTGAAGCCCATCCCTTCGGAAGAACCCCTCCTTTCCCCAGAATGTTCCCCAGTTCCTAACAAATCCAAAACCCTCATCTCTGCACCATGGTCTCATCCACGCATTAAGACTCCAGAGCTCTGCCTGCCTTTTGGGTCCTGCGCGTGGAACGGGAAGCATTTCGGAGAACGCTACCCTGTAAGTTCTGGATTTCAACTTCCTACCTAAAAGCCTAAATTTAGCCTCCAGAACCTCACTACCACATTTTCCTATGTCATTGGTACCGACATGTACCAAGACAGCAGACTCATCCCCAGCACTATCTAAGACTTTATCTAGGTGGCGTGTGAGGTCTGCTACCTTCGCACCAGGCAGGCATATTACCAGGCAATCCTCATGTCCACCAGCCATCCAGCTATCTACATGCCTAATGTTCGAATCACCAACTATAACGGCTGTCCTAACCCTTCCCTCATGGGCACATGGCCCTGGAGAAACATCCTTGGTGCGAGAGGGTTTTACATCACCTGGAGGACAGGTCCTAGTTACAGGATCACTTCCTGCCACACCAGGGTGATGCTCTCCTGTCACGTGACCTCTCTCCTCCATGGCAACAGGGATGCTGCCAGACTGGAGGTTGGACTTAAGGACTATATCCCTGTAGGTCTCGTCTATGTACCTCTCTGTCTTTCTTATGTTTTCCAAGTCTGCTACTCTAGCCTCTAGAGAACGGACTTGTTCCCTAAGAGCAAAGAGTTCCTTGCACCTAGTGCACACGTAAGACCTCTCACCAACTGGGAGAAAATCATACATGTGACACTCAATGCAAAAGACTGGAAAGCCCCCATCTCGCTGCTGGACTGCTGTCTGCATCTTAGTTTTAAGTTTTGGTTTAGATCTTTAAGTTCTTTACTTAGTAAGGGTTGCTATGGATATTTATACTAATAAAACTGTACCTAATACATTTAATATACCTGGTTCACCTGAAGCTTAAGTAATCTCAGGTCCTTAGTGTATGACTGATTTGGGTAACGAGCTTCACCTGAGAGCACCTCCTGTCTTTTAAGATGTGTAAGTATCTATAAAGCTACGATTATCCCAGGAGTGTGTGTGTGTGGGGAGGGAGGGAAATAACACTTATTAAAAGAGGGCTGCTACACAGTACCCTGTCCTGTGCTGCTGAGGTAATCTATATTCTTATTTGATTTAAATTATAGCTCTTTGCTGCTGCTAGGCTCTAACTTATTATGAAATTTAAACTACAAACTCTCTGCTGGGTTCTAAATTTAACCAGAAAGCTCTCTTCTGTGTTTTAAATTTAAACTAAAAGTACTTTGCTGATACTAGGCCCTGAGCGACTATTAAATTAAAACTACAAGCTCTCTGCTGGGTATGAAATGTAACCAGAAAGTTCTCTTCTGTTTTAAATTTAAACTTAAACTGCTGCTACTAGGCCCTGACTGATTTAACAAAAAATAGTGGGTTCATAGATTAAATAGCTTTAATAGAGAGAATTCCTTTCAGAAAATTCCCAGAAGTATATACTCACAATTGCAGATCTCTCTCCAGAAGTAACAGTCCCCTTTTCTAGTCCTTCAAGACTTGTTGTACCCAGGGGAGTGGCACAATCCACGTACCATCCTCAACTGGACCATCACATATGACCACATGATCAGCATCACATGCTGAAAAGATCCCTCTCATCTCGGGCCCATGTTGGCATCCATGGACACCATTGTCAATGCCGCAAAGGAATATGAGGGGTATGCTTGGCTATCTTATGATGGGCATTTCTGTGACAAGATTGAATTGTCCCTCAACATGTCATGGGGTGCAGATGATGTGGGGATTTGGTTTTGGAGTATGAACTCTAAGTTCAGCCAGAGTTTTCAAAAGCGAAGTGTGCCCACTGCAAGCAAGCCTGCACTGAGCACTGACGTCTGTAGATGCTACAACAAGGGCATGTGTTCCTTTCATGACTGCAAATATCGACATGCCTGCCTCCACTGTGCAGTCTCCCACCCCACATCCCAGTGCACCAGGAGGATGCAGCCAAAGACCATAGAGCAACCGAAGCCGTGACCCTGCCTTCTAACCAGCCCTTATGCCAATTTCCAGAATAACTTTGGACCCTTGGCTTGTCATCTACCCTAAAATGATGAATGCTATATGTCTCAGGGAGGGCCTCTTCTTTGGTTTCATAACCCCATTTCAAGGGCATACCCAGGGCCCCATCAATCACCCTACTTAGCCACTGTGACACCTGTGGCGCATCGTGCAGGAGAAGATCGACACAGAGGTGAACCTCCAGCAAATGGCTGGCCCTTTCAGCAGCCCACCATTTACTGACTTTCACATCTCCCCCCCTGACAGTGGTTCCAAAAAAGGACCCCAGGAAGTTGAGGTTAATACACAACTTCTCCTTCCTCCAGAGGGACTCTGTGAATGATTACATTTCAGCCAAGGCCTATGCAGTGCAGTATGCCTCTTTTGACTAGCCCTGGACATTGCTAGGTCTACTGGACAGAGATCGTACCTGGCAAAGGTGAACATAAAGTCAGCCTTTTGGTTCCTCCCTATCCACCCCACCTGTTTTCCTCTACTTGGATTCCTCTTTAAGGAAATGTACTACTTTGACAGATGCATGCCGATGGGTTGCTCAGTGTCCTGCTCGGCCTTTAAGGCTTTCAGCACTTTCCTCCACTGGGTGGTGCAGCAGTGGACTGGGCTGTGATTCATGGTCCACTACCTCAATGACTTCCTGTTCATTGGCCTGGAACATTCCCCCATGTGTGCAATGCTCTTGGAAATCTTCCAGGATATGGTAAAGGAATTCGGCATCCCACTGACACAGGACAAGATGGTCAGACCCATCCAGAAGTTGATGTTCCCTGGGTAATGAAATTGTCACAAGGTAAGGTGTCACCCGCCTGCCCCATGACAAGTTGGAAAACCTCAAAGGGAAACTCGCTGCTGTGCAGGGTCAATGGAAGATCACGCTCCAGATGGCCCAGTCTCTCACTGGTTCACAGAACTTTGCATGCAGGGTTATCCCAATGGGTCGTTCTTTCCTGAGATGCCTCGCGCATGTGACGGCCAGCTTGTACAAGAGTCACCACTGTCTTCGCATCTCACAGATCCTGAAACAGGACATGGACATCTGGGCATATTTCCTTGATACGTTCAATGGGGTGAACATGTGGCAGCAGGGCATGTCCAACAATGTTGAATTGGATCTCCTCACCGATGCGGAGAGGGCCTCTGGTTTTGGCATGTTTTTCAGGAGTTCCTGGGCTATTGCCCCCTGGCCTGACTCCCGGGTAATTAGTGGTCTCACCAGAAATATCACATTCCTTGATTTTTTTTCCCCTGTATGTGGCCCTGTGCATCTGGGCCATCACCTGCGTGACCACAGAATCCTTTTCTGCTGTGACAACTAGGTGGTCATCACTGTCATGAGCAGTCATTCTGACAAGTGTGGCTTTGCACCTGAGGAAGTTTGTTCTGAAATGCATGCAGTTGAATGTTACAGCGCATGCACGTCATGTCCTTGGGCAATCTAATAACATTGCTGATTCCCTCTCCCGTTTACAATGGGACTCATTTCAGTAAATGGCCCCAGTGACAGACAAGAACCCCACCCCCTTGCTGGACTGGATATGGGACAAAGCGTCTAAATGGATTGCCAGCTCGTCTAATGGATGGTAGCCCCTGCACCTGGGCAGCATACATCCAAAGCTACACAGCTGTTTTGTCCTACCTGGCATTGCAAGGTTGGAGACATGGACTTCTGCACTCTGGGCTGTTGGCGGCATACGTCATGAGCGCAGGTTCCCGGGGCTTGTCTCAACAGGCTCTTCAGTCACACCTGTCAGGATTTTCCTTCTTCGCTAAGCTGGTAGGCTGGGGGAACCCGTGTGATAACCTTTTTGCTTAAGACGCTGATGAAGAGCTGGGCACACAGCCTTCCCCGGCAGCCTGATATGCGAAGCCTGGTCACTCAAGAGTTACTGGACAGGCTCTGGGTGGTGCTGTACTTCACTTGTTTGTCTGAATATGAAACCTGTCTGTTCCAGGCAGCATTTATGCTGGCCTTCTTTGGCACTTTCCAAATCAGCAAGCTTGTGTCAGCCTCCAAAAAAACCAGGCCACCCCTCTGGTCTTCAGCTCTTGGCAGTCCTGGTGTCACAGGAGCTGCAACAAATTCAGATTATTGGGGCCAAAAACAATCCCAGAAGGGGCAAGCCATCTTCCTCAATGTGGTACCTGGGCTTCACACATGTCCCATGGCCAGCATGCTCCAGTATCTCACAGACCGGCCCTCCTTAACCTCACAGTTCCTGATACACCTCAATGGCACACCACTTTCCAAATTCCAGTTCACGGCTGTGTTCAGGAAATAGTTAGTAGCGCTGGGATTATCCCCCAACATATTCAGAATGCAATCCTTCCATATTGGGGCCAGACTATGGTGGCAGAGAGGGGCTTTCCAGTATGAGTGATTCAGGTGCTGGGGAGATGGCGGTCCTATGCCTACTCCTCATATATTTGCCAAGATCTGACTGGCACTGTTGATTGACTGTTTTGCCTCATCTAACCATTTATTTATTTATTTAGCTGCATTTATATCCCACTTTTCACCGGGTCAAAGCAGTTGACCATACCCCCTCCTCTTTTGCAGAACACATAGTTTGGATTGTGGGTCACTCTTTCGTCTGCCAGGCAGCTGAAAGGACATCCACACGGCCCCTGGGGACTCACCTTGGACTTTGCAATCATAGTGTGAGCCTCTTATTGCTGGGCTTCCCGGCCATGGGGTGGGGGCATCTGCAGCCATTCTTTTACCAGCATTTACAGCCCCATGCTATATCTGCAGCCTGATTGTGCATCTGGAAAGCATCTTGTCAACTGATCAGAATGGACTCTCCTGAGTAGCGCACAACCTCCTCTGCATGCTTTTCATCTGGTCCAATCTCATCCCTCACCTCAGGTGGGCGGGCACTCACCTATGGAGCAGGGAGCTCAAGAAGATCAACAGGCAAATTTCCCTCTGCATCCTGTGCACCTGAGGATGGCAGATACAACATGAATGGACATACCCCTTATTACTCAAATACCTCACTGGGGACTTGCTCTACCTATCAGATACTGGATTGGACTTGTTCCTAAACAACTTACAGGAGACCTCGGAGAACATCCTTTGGGCTAGCACACAGCAAGCCTTGACTGTTGCAGGGAGCCGGCGAGATGTTCCCTTAATGGGGAGACACGTGAAAGGCATGCTTCCACATACCTGTAGTTACCCAAACCAGGCCACAAGCACACACAGAGTTTGAGCAAAAGGGGAAGGGTGCCCTAGCTTCCACCAAGGCGGGGCACCCCGGTCGAGTCCCCATACACAACGGCTGCCCGGCGCAGGTGACCCACAGGTAGCACAGCAAGGTCCCTTGTACAGGGGTGGGCCCAGCTCAGTTTGGCAAGCCCCTGCGATGGGTTGGCTTGACAGCAAAGGAAGAGGTCATGGCACATACTGGCTCGAGTGACTAGAGTGGGAACCTCACCCCACTGTACATATGTCGCATGCATATATTTATATATATTTGTATTGATTATGTTGATCTAGCAATAAAGCTGTGGCTTTGTTTTACCCATAATTGTGAGTGAAGTGATCATTGGGCTTAAGGGTAATAGGGCAGATGGATTCCACGGGGGAGGGGCAGATGTAAGTCCAGCCTGCATATGGTATGGATGAAGCTTCTCCTCTCGTATGGCTAGTAACACATATTTGGTCTTTGAGCCCCTCACCCAAAGCACTTGTATTTTGTTATATCAGGCATGTACTGTTTGTCAAAAACAATTATCTGCATCAAATATACTAGCAAGCTATTTTTTAAATTTTAGAACAATCCAAAATTAGTGTGTTGTGTGTTTTGTTCTGCTGGGACTGGAAAGAGGAGTTCCCCAAAAGCTTAATTGCCTTAAAGTTATAAATGCCCTCCCCCCTTAATCAAGCAGGATCTAGGAAGGTTGGTTGTTTGATGGCCCCTGAGCTCCCACAAGAACTCTTGAGTCCAACCAGAGAGTAGAGTAGGGGTTACAATTAGATCAGGAGAAAACAGACT
Organism: Ichthyophis bannanicus; assembly: GCA_033557465.1. Taxonomy (NCBI): domain Eukaryota; kingdom Metazoa; phylum Chordata; class Amphibia; order Gymnophiona; family Ichthyophiidae; genus Ichthyophis; species Ichthyophis bannanicus. Next base: position 77,688,685 of record CM066036.1, read on the forward strand.
TTGAAAAGTAGAAGAAAACATATTTGTTAACTTCTTATACTATTGGATTCTCAATAATGGCCCTTCCCCAGTAGAACATGCTATGCCATCTTTAATAAATAGATTTTCAAGGAAATTGTGGGTAGAAATCAGTAAATCAGGGCCAGCTTGAGAGGTGAGCCAGTGAAGCCTTGGTTCAGGGCTCACAACAATAGGGGCACAGGAAGCTTGGCTCATTGGCTCACTCTCTGCCTTCCAGGCCACAACTGTTTTAAACATTAACGCAGCCACGGGAGCATTTGCTTTTGCTTCTGCAACAGTATTCATGTTCAACACAGCCATGGCAGCATTTGCTTTACCTCCAAAGGCACCAAATGAGGCAGATGTGGAATAGAAGGACTAGAGAAGTACGATTACATAAGAACATAAGAACATAAGATATGCCATACTGGGTCAGACCAAGGTCCATCAAGCCCAGTATTCTGTTTCCAACAGTGGCCAATCTAGGAATTAGGAAATGGAAAGCTGATAAGTAGGTGAACATTGAAAACAGGAAGACTAAGATTGTAGGAAGGAGAAACAGGAATGGAATGAAGCTATAGTTACATAAAAGGCAAATGAGAAAAATAGAAGGATCAATGTCAGAGAGAGATGTAGCGAAGGAAAGGGCAAAGAAAACAGAGAGTGTGAAGAAACAGAAAATGGAAATAGGATCCTGGAAAAGGACTTAGAAGAAAACCAACATGAGGAAGTAAAAAAGAGACACTGGGACCAACCTAACTGGAAAAATAAATTCATCAGACAAGAAAGGCACACTGTCAGTTTTTAGAGAATGAAATAAGTCAGCTTTGAAAATATGCCCGTCTTATAGTGTGGAGTAGTCTAGTGGTGTAGTATCTTGGTTACTACACCACTAGACTACTCCACACTATATGACGGACATATTTTCACTTAACCCTCCATTGCCTTGGGAGAAAGTCCTGGCAATCTACTTCCAGTCATACTGCCAAGAAAACCCAGAAGTCAGCATTGACTTGAAGGCACACATTGTACTGCATAGTTCATTATAGGAGGAAATGCATTTATCTTTATTTCATGTTTCATAGCTTGGGGCCTGATTTCCAGCTATCTGCATCTTGGAAGGGCTTTGCGCCTTGTTGGTGCATAGCCCTCCCCGCGACCTGTAAACCGGTTATTCGGTCACCGCTGCACATGCCGGAAGCCATTGAAATTAACTGGGCAGCAGTGATATTGCATGTGACCCGGTTAGCTCCTGCGCCTTAAAGATAGGCGAGGGTTTTCCCTCACCTATCTTTAAGGCACAGATCACTAACCGGGCAGCATGCAATATCGCTGCTGCCCGGTTAGCACTTGTCGCTGCCCTCGCTCTCCACTCCAGAATGCCCCCAACAAGCCCTGCAGAGCATTGGGTCACGTAGGGGATTTAGAAGGGGATATTAAATGGCACTAACTGTGTAAGTGCCTTTGAATATCCCATGTTAAGGCATTTACATGGTTTACCAGGCTGTAAACCATGAAATGCCTTTTGAATATCAGGTCCTTGGTGACTTATTAGTGGTGTGGAAGCGTAGCCTGCTACATCTAGTATTTAAATCCCACTACTGCTCCTTGTGATATTGAGTAATTCCTTTAACCCTCCATTGCCTCAGGTACAAACTTACAGGCTGATGCAGAAAGCTAGCGCGGCCTTTAAGCACATATAATGACACTTTACTACAAATTGATTTTTATTGTTCCCAAAACAAAATATAACAGCATAACATTATACAATGCACAGCAGACCAAGCCAGTAACATTAGCAGTAAGAATACACATCCTGCTCATACGTCACCAAGGCCTTCGTAATGCTCCTGCCCACCCCCAAGTACAATCACCAGGAGAACCTACAACAGAACAGTAAGCTAACAAGAATAGGCTGGCAAGAGTACCAAGCTATCCTGGACCTTATTACATAAACTAGACACATTATTACACACTAGGTGAGTTTAGTACACAACTGTGCAACATATAGCAAACTTTACAAAACTTTACAGACGTTCTCTGCCCCCCCCCCGTCCCACCCTCCCCCCCCCACCCTGTAAGAATACCCCAATGCCCGGGACCAGAGACCCCACCCAGCCAGACCAAAATCCAGGGGAAAATCAGCCACAACCAACTCATAACTTTCTGAATGCAGAAAACAGACGTAAACCCCCGTGGAAAAACTAATGCCCAATTAACGCCACACGTATTTAAATGTATTTTAATCAGCTGCATAGTATACGAATCATGGTACACCTGATGCAGAGACAGGTGTAGATGATTTTGTAACCAACCATAGTGCCAAAATTTTTACTTCAGGTTCTAAGGTGACTTAAACCTCTATCACGTGCCCCTGATAGAATTTTGATTGCACCGGGTACTTTCCTCGATGCCTAGATCATCTTCTCCTCAGATGAACAGGCATTTGGCAAAGCCCCCAAGGCCATCATAACACTGTCGGAGACTGTGCCCAACAAAAAGAGAATCCCTGGTAGCCCAGCGGTCCCTTTCCCCCCAACAGTATTTTGATGGCATTGGGAAAAGCCTCGATGCCATCAAAACATTGTCGGGAGCCGGTGCTCTGACAATAAAAGAATCCCTGGTGCTCCAGTAACCCTGATCCCCCCCGATAGTATTTTGATGGCATCAGGAAGAATTGTGGCATTGGGAAACGCCCCCAAAGCCATCAAAATACTGTTGGGGGCTGGTGCGCTGACAATAAAAGAATCCCTAGTGGTCTAGTGGCCCCTGTACCCCCACACCCCCATTAAATAAAAAAATAGCCTGGTGGTCTAGCGGCCCCTATACCTCCCACTCCCCATTAAATAAAAAAAAGTAACCTGGTGGTCTAGCGGCCTCTGTATCCCCCCACCCCCATTAAATAATAAAAAAAACCTGGTGGTCTAGCAGCCCCTAAATTCAGCCCCTTCCACCCACTACCTTTAAAATAAGGGGGAGCACTGCCTACACGCTCCCGCTCTGCATCCGCCATCTTGAGAAATGACGGCATCTGGCTCCACGCGGTACATCCTGGGATGCACCGGGTGAGGTCAGACTTCCATACAAGGTAGACTTTATGGGTTCGATGTTTCTCTGAATCAGTGTTTTTTTCTTAGCATTAAGCACGTGTACCAAACTGTACCTTCTTTTTCAGGGACTTGATGATCTAATCTAACCAAATGTATGGTGTGCGGAAACTGTGAAGTCACTTCTGTTAAAGCTCTGCGATGATAGCATTACCATTCTTGGCTTTTCTTAACACCATGGCACTACATTTTGTTGGTGAGTGTTAAGGCGTCTTTGACGTACTTTTTATTTTGAAGGGTTTTTGTTGAATAAACATGACAGACATGGTTCAAACAGGTTTCTTAAATTCAGTAGGGCAAGTTAATGGTTGACATATTTTAAAAGAACATTTGGCCCTATCTCTCCTTTCTTTACATCTTCTCAAAACAGAGATTCCTGAACTAGAGCCAGATCACAGAAGGGACCATGGTTTGGCAGTGAGGAATTTTGAAACCACCAGAGATGAACTGCACACAGAAAACCACTATTTTAGTGTACTTTGCACCAGAGTATATTTTTGGTAGGATGCATTTTGTTAAAGTTTAGAGGAGGTTGGCGTTTGATTAGCAATGGCCAGTAAGGAGTGTGTTTTTTCTCCATAGCATCAGCTGTGAGTTTACATATAGACCCAAAGGTGGGCAGCATTGCTGGTGGAACATGGATCACATTAACATTTGATGGTGAGTTTCAGAGATCTTTCAATGGCTTGAAGTTTGATATGAAGATGTGAGTATGTGTGTGTATCTCTGTCTAGGGAAGGGTGCTAGGGAGTAAGGTTGTCAGCATTCATTCCCTGAGCTCATCATATTGTGCATTCTGCCTTCATGTTCTGCACATGCACTGGTGAAATTAACAGAGGAAGGACATTCATTTCTCCAACTTATTTTCAAACTCAGGAAATACTCCAGAAGGAATAATATGTATTTAAGGCTTCTGATGTTCAACTTTTAACTAATAAACACCCCAGTGCAAAAAAAATGTATATATAAAAAAGTGTCAGAAATCCCCACTTCCCATATCAAATTTTCACCCCTCCCCTTGTCTGCCTTGGATCCCTCATTCCATTTTTCTGCCTTTCCGTGTAGATGACTCCTCATCCACACAAACGTATGTATTTGATTCCACTGGGAAAGTTACCCAGCAATGGCACCTACGATGTGAAAACTCTGATAAATACTTATATTTTTGTACTCTAAAAGAACACCAAATAAACTAGAAAAGGAACTCTTAACTTTACACTGTAAAAACACAAGTAGAGGCCCTATATACTGTATATTCCCTTTCTCTCTTCTCGCTTTTGTTTGCCACTCTAAACATTTTCCTTAGATTTCATCTTTTCCCGCTCCTCTCCTAATCACTCATTCTATTGACCAGGAGTGGCGAGGCGTGACTTCTTCCTCTGGACTGGAATCTGTTGCAGCTCCCGTGCTCTACAATTGAGCATATGCTCTTAAGGATCTATCCATCCAGTCCTATTAATATGAAGTTTCCTTACCTCCACAGTATAGAAGCCCCCAGCAGCCAGTTTAACCAAATCTTTCTGACACTTTACACATGGATGGTTTGGAAGGGTAGGCTTGCCTGTCCTGGCTTTACACATGGCTGGCTTTCTGTAATTTAGAAAAATGGAAGCATAAACAGTAGGGAGTTGTTAAAGATACACCTTGGGGTATGTTTACTAGCATTGAGGGAGCCACGGATAGCAAGCGGTAATGACAGCGTTAAGGGTGTTTGTGTGCGATAAAGGCCATGGCGGGCAGTAGGCATTCCAGTGGTAAGGGCTCTTGGCTCCACATAATGTGCACTAAGAGGACACTAGTTGTTAAGGTGACAAGCGTGCACCTTAACACCTGAAAATGGCTGTCACCGAAACACTGGATAAGGGAGCTCCTGTAAAAGATTCATGTGAGCTGATGGATGGAAGGAAAGGTAAAAGCTGATGTCCATGTTAGATCCATGGGCATCCTAGAAAGTGTGATAAGCATGTGGTGTCCAAGTAATATGCATTCATGTCCGTGTTGGGCATAAGAGTGGGCAGAGGTATCTCCTTGTGGACCCAGGATCACCATGATGTGAGCAGCAAAAGGATGATGGAGCAGGAGTGATGATGCTCCGAGTAGTCACCGTAGAGGCATGAGTGAGACAACCAAATGAAGAAAATGTGCCTGTGTGGGCCATGGTGCAGCAGCTGCTAGGAGAAGACAGGATGGTACATTTTATTTATTTATTTAAACATTTCTATACCACCTTTCTATGATCCAAAGTGATTTACAATTAACAAAATTTAACAGGGCTGAGATCAGCACACTGTTTGACAGAGAACTAGAACAAGAACAGTAACAACATTCATAATAGTTTAACTTCAGAGCTATTTACAATTTTGGTCCTAGGGGTATGTTTACTAAACGGTGTTAAGGTAGCATGTGTGCTGTTAATGTCCACGCGCTCTTAACACCACAAAAACACTGCTTTAGGGGCATTAAAGGCACCAGCGGGTTAAGGGCGCAGGGGGTGGAGAGTGGGTGTTAACAGGGCGGGGAGTGGGCGTTAGCGCGTGGGCGTTAAGAGCGCGTGCACCCTTACCGCTGATTGCACAATGGCCTGAAAAGCCCTTTAACTCTGGAACCCGATTGTCAAGTAAAATCTCACGGAAACGGTGTTTGTAGAGAGGAGAGAGACCTTTTAAGAGTCAGCAATGTGAGGTACTGACAAGGGAGCCCAAGAATGCTTTAGTAGCACTCCATTAGCAGCAATAGCATGGTGCTCTAGTAGGAAAGGGCACCATGCTGATGGTGCAAATGAGGCACAGGGGGTGGCATGGTGGGCATGCAGTGGGGGGTGCTGGTGGACAGGGTGGACTAGGCAACTGCCCAGGTGCCATAAAAGAGCATAAGAATATAAGTTTTGAGTATACGCCATACTGTGTCAGACCAAGGCCCTTAAAGCCCACTATCCTCTGCCCAATAGTGGCCAATCTAGTGGCACAAGTACCTAGCTGGGTCCCTAAAAGACATCCATGGTCAAAGAGGCCTGTACTGGGCCAAGCAGCTGATCTTCAGTGTCCACCGAATAAAGGTATAATGACTTTTCCTCCAGGACCCTCACTAAGCCCAGCTACATGAGGAACATTCACGACATACACTACCACTGCATGCCAGAGTTTGCCAACGTGTTGAATGACAAACAATATGCCCCAATCTGTCTGAAATGTGTTACATTGTAGCGGCAGTGCCTGTACTCTAGTCTCCTTATATTGTGATGGTGTTAACAACCATTAACTGCATGCCAGAGTTTGCCAACGTGTTGAATGACAAACAATTTTCCCCATTCTGTCTGAAATGTGTTACACTGTAGTGAAGTTTGATATGAAGTGCCTGTACCCTAGTTTTCTTATATTGTGATGGCATTAACAACTGTTAACCGTTCCACGAGTAATGTATAGCCCCCTATCATATTTCCCCCCAGCTGTCTCACCACCAGGTTGAGGAGGTCTAATCTTTGTAACCCCCTCACAAAGGGGAATCCTTCTATTCGCAGCACCATCTGTGATGTCTGTCATGATCACACAGTGACAGTGGTGAAACATAGACATACTGCTGCTGTGGAAAGGTGATGTGCCACATGGAATGGTCCAAGGGACATGGCACCTTAGGCAGAGATCCTGGCAGGCCCTCTCCTTGATGCTGCTGAACCCAGCTGTAGAGGAAGAGGCCAATGGCACCTGCAGCTGTAGCCCTCCAGGTAGCTGGAAAATGCAGGTGCTCAGGGAAATACCACAGCAGTGGCTGCCATCATCCCCCTAAGACATATCAGTAGCAGGCAGTGATGGGGCTCCTGCATACGTAGCTGTTAGGGGGTGCTACATGGCCATTCATGTGTGCCTCTGCCCCCCTCCCCACTATCCTGCCCTTGCACCCAAGTTGCCCATCCATCCCACATGTTTAACATACTGGGATTGTGCACCACCACCATTGACATAGTGGTGGTGGTGGTGGTGGTGTGGGCAGCAGCACAAGTCTGCAGCAGATAGAAGCCTTGTCCTGATCCTGTGCACCATGCACATTGCAGCATGTGCCAAAGGCCAGCCGAAGGACAGCATGGGTATGTGCATGGCTGAAACAGTCCAGTGGTGAGCAGCAGGAGTAGTCTGACTGTGCTTACTGTGGTGGATTGTTAGTACTCAATGGTTGGGAACCAAAGTGGTTCCAGGTCTATCTGCTGTGGCCTTGGCAGGACAGTAGCAGCAACCCCATGCCAGTCTATATACCCCCAATGCAGTTACTGTCCATGGCATCAGCTTGTAATCACTGGGCACTGACCTGCACTGTTTTCAGAGGTTTCTTGTCCAACATGGCTGGAACACAGAGTCCAGCTGTGTTTGGCACCAACACTATGCTCCAATTGTGCAGGAATCAAGGTGACTAGCATAATACACTGCAGACAAAATCTGCCACTCGCAAGCAGTGATGTGGACTGTCACGCCACCACCACTCGCCTCTAGGTTAGAGGGGCATGGATTATTGAAGGAACTTTCTGCTGTATGCTTTTTCAGCTTTTTTTTTAAAACTATTTCCCTGCTATGCCCTCTGGGAAATGTAGTCCTTATTCAGCTGTATGAGTGCACCATGCAGAAAGCTGTAGTCAGGCTCAAGTAGGTAAGGCAAATGACAGATATTTATTATTTTTATATACACAATGGTTCGATCATATCACACATAGGATTGTTGGTTCAGGACTCTTTGAAGCAAAAATTGTCCAAAACATATCCAACCACAAAATGCAGTTTTAAAGGTTCTCTCTATTGCAGAATGCACTGTCTTTACCAGCAAGCCTAATTATATTCCCTTCTTAGCTTTGCTGGCTAAAGCACCAAACAAAAAGCACATTTAAAGTCTGTGGTAAACTTCCCCTTTATAAACACAAGGGAAACACAGCCACCCTGCTTGTGGGATAAGGGTACCTTTTTCCTGGATAACCTTCTTTTCAGGACTGGCTTGCTTTCTCTACGTGCCCAGGTTTACAGCTTGGTACAAGGAACAGTCCATGGGAGTGTCCTCCTCAATCAGCTTCACCTTGGGCTCTCCCAGCTGCATAGGCTGTCTCCCCGTCCTGCTCAGCTAACAGCCTCCCGGGGGATCTTGGAGTCTCTCTTGTTCCTGGCTCCAAACTCTCCTGCAGCCGTGCTACATGCCAAATAGCACTCTCTCCAGCTGGAAGCTCTGTTCCTCTGCTCTGCTCAGCCTGGCTTCCTGCTTCTTCTCTCCTCCTTTCCTCTAAATCATACTCTGCTCTGGGTTTATACTTCCGGGGCTTTAGCTCCAACCCCACCCTACTCAGGTGACGGAAATCAGCCTGACTTCGGGCACCTGAGTGCTTGAAGCATTCACTGCCTAAAGGGTTCTGAGCCTTGGATCCTCTCCCCTTCATTCCACTAGGGGGAGCCTGAAATGTTTTCCACGTGGAAGTTTTCTGATTCTTGGAGGTGTTTATGGCTTTCATACTCTGTCTTGGTAAAAGGGGGCCCTTTACTAGGGTGAATTCCCTGTCTCTTTGTCCTCCTTGGACTCTGGATAGGCCTCCTTGCCACAGGGCCTTCAGCATGGCCAGCAGAGACCATCTCCAACAGTGCAGGTTCTGTGGACCAGGTGCTGGGTGCCCATCCTCACCCTCATGGTGACTGCTTAAACCACTCTGTAGCAGGTTTGGCAGCTGTTATATGCATGTAACATACACATTCAGTGCTTCTTACTGAGCTGATGTGCTGGATCAGTACAGTCTCTATTTGTTGATTAGCTGCAGACTGCAGTTTTACATTTGCAGTGCCTCATGGATAGTGGAGGGACCAACCTATACAGGCACACACAGCAGACAGTTTGAGCAAAGACCCGCTGCCTCTTAAGAGTCTAGCTATTGCTGTGTAGAGGTGTAGCCTCCTGGTTAGGGCAATGTCTCCATAGGCAAAGGGCCAGCGTTTGATTGCCACTTGTTCTGTTTGTGCATGGGTGCTAATCAGGTCACTTTCCCGATTTTAACAGGCTTGGCTCTGCTGTGACTTGCAGACAATCATCCCTCAATGTTTCTATCTGTTCTGGCCACACACTGGGTAGGCAGACATGATATTACCCATCATGGTCTTCTGAGGGCCTGGCTTTACTGGCCCAGCTGCGGCCCATTGCAGCGGGTCAGTGATGTATATTGTCAGATGGCTGCCTGGGTGAGAATCTTCACAGTCTTGGCAAGTGCATATATCTATATGATTTGCAAGGTATTGTGGGCAATGCAGTTCATTCACACCAGACACAGCTGCTCACAATAATTAGTTGTGCTTTTGGGTAAAGCCAATAAGATATTTATTTATGGGGTTATTTCTCCCAACACAGATATGCTTGGTAGCACATAAATCAGGTTTACTTGCTTCCAGTGTTTAACTTGGAAAAACAAAATCAAAATCAGGAAAACAACATTCAAACTTGTCAGGCATTAGCTAATGTTTTCTTAGCATATATCAAACAACAAACGAAAAGCCACAAAGAAAGAAAAAAACTGTTCTTTTCAGGTTAACTTCTGATAACTTCCCACATAGATTCAGAAGTGATTCTCTCCTAGCTCACAAGCAATTAGGTAAGGCTCAATTGCTAGCAGTTATCCAGCTGAAACCCCTTAGCTGGCTTGCTTTCTACTGTGTGGGTCAAATCCTGCTTCAGGAGCTTTTCTGAGTAGATTAAAGAACAAGTTTGTATTTCTTTGGGATGGTTGCTGTACTTTATAACAGAAAATCACCAAAGGAGTTTGGACAGAGAGCAGTCCATATAAACACATTCTTCATCTGCAATCATTCCCCCTTCTTCAACAAGCATGGGTTCAATATCATGGATTGGCACAGATGAATCTCTCAATGGAGCACTTTCAGGAGAATACTTGTTTCCCTGCTGTCTTTCAAGATTATAGCTAGGGCATAGATCAGTGTTCATACCTGAGCTTCCATTGCTGTTAGAGTTCCTCTCTATATAGCCTGGCCAGTATGTAGTCCAGTTCTTATGTCCAGCCTTCCAATCCAGATCCCTGGACACTGGATCTCTCTTCACATACCTTCTGGCACGGGTCTTAGGGTCCCTTCCACGTGTAGCCGTCTCTCTCACAGGTACCGTCTGGAGATTCCTAGCTCTGCAGCACCATTCCTCTGGCTTTCCCCAGTCCAATGGTGTATGCTGGCCCTTGAAATGCCTCCCAGTATACGTACTGCTCTGGACTCTTCTAGACCTCTCAAAGGCTTTTCTCTTCCTTCTTCCAAAGGGTTTCTTTCCCTCTCTGTCCGTCCGGTTTGGCTTCTGCTTCTGATGATCCTTCAGATGAAACTGATGATCAAGCTCAAGCTGATTCTCAGGATAATGAGGATAATTCTCTGTAGAATAAACTCTACCTTTATTCTGCCTAGATGAGTGCTCCTCCCTAACACAGCGCAGCTGTGCTGAATCAGGCCCTGCCCTTTGAGATGAGTGCTTAGGGATTACCTCATAGCCCTCCTGATTGAACACACGTTTCCCCACTTCAGTTCCTCTAATGACTGTTGGAAACCTGGTGCATTCTGGGACTGGTAGTCTTTTATGGGAAAATTCTGTTTTCTTATTTCTACCAGAACTGACAGGTTGCTTGTTCAGAGACACTTCACCTTTTCTATAGCTCCTTCCTGAGCTATGATAAGCTTCCTTATCACAATATGCAGCAGATGTAGGGAACAGATGGTATGGCTGAGTTTTATAGTGTGACATCACTGTGACTCCCATCTTTATGCAAAGGGGATATATCTGGTGCATTCAGGCACATCCCACTCATTGCATGACCATCTCCTGCACTGTTATCCCATCATTACTTACTCCATATGGGGCAGATGGGATCAGCTTGTTCTTTTCTATCATGCCACTGTGTCAGGTCTATTATCTTGCAGTTGCCCAAGCTGAGGCACCTGTCCCATCCACACAAATGGTGTTTCTTGTGCCCCATGGCACTGCTACCTATGGATCACACACATCAAATGATCTTGGCTAGTCAGATCCCATATATCCACCCAGCACAAACACACCGAACTCTCTACTCGGAACAGCCATGGCACAGATCTGCACCACCATCTGGCTGTCAGGTGCATTCTTGTATTTGCCAGTCAGCTGCTCCACCATGGCCATCAAGGGTCCTTCATGACATTTGGGCAAATCATGCACCTCTCCTGTGACTGCTCCATATCATCACTCATGGACAATCTGCACTTTTCTGCCCACATCAGGTACATACTGTCTCCACCCAGACACTGTTCAGGCCTCTGGCATGCCAGACACTGACAGTACTGATGGATACCTGTCCTCACCTCCAGACACTATACTGTAGCTTATGGCAAAGCCTAGGCTTTCAGCTACACCTAGGACTGCATGCCATGCATAGTGCCCCTGCCACTTTCACACCTCCACTGACTCCGCTACTGCCACCACCTGCCCATGACACTGCCACCACCCATACTGGCCAGCATCCCTAGGCAGCTGCCTATACTGCCTAGCTGATGACACAGTACAGATGTTAGGACCAACATGCTCAACACACATACTGCAACAGAGGCTGGCCACAGGTCACTCAGCTCCATTAGCTACCAACTGTTCTTCCATCCATAACCTTTCCACTGGCTTCCCTGCCCTCCTTTCTGCCTTATAGAAGTTTTCCTGCATTAGGGTGCATGTTTGACATCCTGTTAGCGCACACTAAGGGGTATGTTTACTAAACTGTCTTAATGTTACCGGCGCTAGTTGCAGTGTTAATGTGAAGAATGCCATATAAGGTAGTGGGCGGTCCAGAGGGAAGGTTGCAAAGAAACGGTATCATGCGATAGTGGGTGCCGTGGCACGTTAACGTGCGTTAACCCTAAGTTCATGCCAGCGTAGTGTTAGATGGTATAAAAATGTAGCCCACTGCTTAATGCAATGACTGTGGAAGCAGAGGTCATGGGTTCGATCCTGCAGTGGTGTTATGTAAGAAGGCTGTCTGAAGCATTTCCTTTTTTAAATTTAAATCAGTGCTGTCTGAGGCATTTCCTTTTTTAATATAAATCAGTGCTGTCAGCAAAAACACCCTCACAGTGCCGTAACCTAAGGTGCCCCAAAAGTAACACCAAAAAACCTTCTAACTGAGCTTCAAGAAATGACAAATAATAAAAAACTCAGTAGAAAAAACCAATTGTACAATTTAATTTTTTTGTCGGAATGGCCAGCTCAGTAGAAAGGAAAAATTACCTACTACCACCGTGGCCCGTCCTTTTTAATCATTTTGAAAATCAATTTAAAACAGCTCTTGTTCAAAAGATAGCTGGTACTTAGCTTTCTGAAGGAAAAACAGGCTGTAGAAACGCTGTAATCAACAGTAAGTCAAATGTACGACGTGCCACGTTTCTGGGGTATACACATAAGCCACCTGCTTCAGGTCAGACCACTGTATAGAGAACGTTAGCATGTACGTCGTACATTTGACCTACTGTTGATTACAGCGTTTCTACAGCCTGTGTAACCTAAGGAGCCGCATAAGGCGCCCTATAAGGCACTCCATAGGGCACATTATAAAGTGCCCTGTCCGCCAAGGCACCCTATAGGGTGCTTTATAGGACGCCCTATAGGGCGCCTTATGAGGCACCTTAGGATACGGCACTGTGAGGGTGTTTCTGCTGGAAGCACTAATTTAAATTAAAAGGAAAAGCCTCAGACAGCCTTATTAAATAACACCATTGTGGGATCAAACCCATGACCTCTGCCTTCACAGTCATTGAAGTAACCAGTAGGCTACATCTCCATAGCGTCTAACACACTGCTGGCTGGCTACAGAAAGACTGCAGGTCACCACACAAACTGTCTACTGAGGTTACCAGGATAGGGTAAACCCACCCGTACCCCTGATGCACTGCACATGCAGATCAGCAGCCTACATCTGATCACAAGATGGGGTATGCGCCTCTATAGCACCCTGGCCTGGTAGGGGGAACTGACCGTGTGTGTTACTGGCACAGAGTAGCTACAGACCATGACATTGTGCGGTTCCTGTGCTCACCCTGAGGGTGAGGTGGGGCGCCAAGCACCAGGTCTGCAGCACCTGGCTTGGCTGCAATAGGCTGTGCTACAGGTCCCCATCAGTGCCAGTGTGTGATACGTAGTCCTTGCCGATACACCTATGTCCATCTATATTTCCCAGTCATGTCTAGCCCTTGTGGACTATGATGCACCCAGGATAGTGCCTATCCTGTGTGGTTGCCATGGTCACATGTTATTAGAGAAGGGTGGTGTTTGGACCCAAAAGCGGATTATATAGCACCACCCAACCCACCCTCTGTGGGTCAGGGACAGGATCTCCCACCAACAGATCCACATTGTACATTGGTGGCAGTAGAAGGGACCATCAACCCCAGTCCTGCTAGGGAATAGGCATCCTACAGGGCAGTCAATGCAGATATGTACACAAGGAAGCTAACAAAAGTTACAGCGCAGTAATAATAATGGGTGATTTCAATTACCACGGTATCGACTGGGTCAGTGTCATGTCAGGACATGCTAGGGAGATAAAGTTCCTAGATGAAATAAATGACTGCTTCTTGGAGCAGCTGGTTCATGAACCGACCAGAGGGGAAGCCATAATAGACCTAGTCCTTAGTGGAACACCAGATCTAGTGCAAGAGATAAGGGTGTTGGGGCCACTTGGCAATAGTGATCATAGCATGATCGCCTTTGATTTAATTAGTGGAGGAGGGATAGTAAAGAAATCCACAGTACTACCTTTTAACTTTCGAAAGGGAGACTATGATAAAATGAGGAAAACAGTTAAGAAAAAACTAAAAGGAGCAGTTGCAAAGGTTAAAGACGTACATCAAGCTTGGGTGTTGTTGAAAAATACTATCTTGGAAGCCCAGACCAGCTGTATTCCACGCTTTAAGAAAAGTGGAAGGAAGTCCAAAAAACTGCCAGCATGGTATAAAGGTGAGGTCAGAGAGGCTGTTGTTGCCAAAAAAGCATCTTTCAGGAAATGGAAAAAAGAGCCAAACGACGAAACCTGGAAACAGCACAAGCACTGGCAAGACAAATGCAAGGCATTGATAAGGCAGGCAAAGAGAGAATTTGAGAAGAAGCTTGCTGCGGAAGCAAAAACGCGAAATAAAGACCTTTTCAAGTACATTCGTAGCAAAAAACCTGTGAGAGAGTCAGTTGGTCCATTAGATGATAAAGGGGTTAAAGGAGCACTAAGAGGCGACAAGGCGATAGCGGAGAGACTGAATGAATTCTTTGCTTCGGTCTTTACTGAGGAAGATGTAGGGATGTTACCCATGACTGAAGTGGTATTTACAGGTGCGGAAGAATTGAAGGAAATATCGATACATCGGGAAGATGTCTTACAACTATTAGATAAACTGAAGAGTAGCAAATCACCTGGGCCGGATGGTATACATCCAAGGGTGTTGAAAGAACTGAAATATGAGATTGCAGAACTGCTATCAGTAATCTGTGAACTATCATTAAAATCATCTCTAATACCTGAAGATTGGAGGATCGCCAATGTAACACCAATTTTTAAAAAGGGTTCGAGGGGTGATCCGGGAAACTACAGACCAGTGAGCCTGACGTCAGTACCGGGAAAAATGGTAGAAACCATCATAAAGAATAAAATTACTCAGCATGTAGATAGTCATGACCTAATGGGAGACAGCCAACATGGCTTTAGACAAAGGAAGATCTTGTCTTACTAATCTGTTATGTTTTTTTGAAGGAGTGAATAAACAGGTGGACAAAGGTGAGTCGGTTGATATTGTGTATCTGGACTTTCAGAAAGCCTTTGACAAGGTCCCTCATCACAGACTTTTGGCAAAACTAAAGAGTCATGGGATAGGAGGCAGTGTACTATTGTGGATCAGGAACTGGTTAAAAGATAGAAAGCAGAGGGTAGGGCTAAATGGCCAATTTTCCCAATGGAGAAAGGTGAATAGTGGTGTACCCCAGGGATCTGTGCTGGGTCCGCTGCTTTTTGACATATTCATAAATGACCTGGAAAGTGGAATAACGAGTGAGGTTATCAAATTTTCAGATGACACAAAACTATTTAAAGTTGTTAAAACCCAAGAGGATTGTGGAAAATTGCAAGAGGATCTTGATAAATTGGAAGACTGGGCATCAAAATGGCAGATGAAATTTAATGTGGACAAGTGCAAGGTTATGCACCTAGGGAAGAACAACCCAAACTATGGTTACACATGATGCAAGGTTCCACATTAGGAACCACCACCCAGGAAAAAGATTTAGGCGTCATTGTGGATACCATGTTAAAACCCTCGGCCCAGTGTGCAGCGGCGGCCAAGAGAGCAAATAGAATGCTAGGTATCATAAGGAAAGGAATGGAAAATAAAACAAAAGATATTATAATGCCTCTATATCGTTCCATGGTGAGACCGCACCTTGAATATTGTGTGCAATTCTGGTCGCCGTATCTTAAAAAGGATATAGCGATTTTAGAAAAGGTACAGAGAAGAGCCACCAAAATGGTAAAGGGGATGGAAGGATACTCCTATGAAGAAAGGCTAAAAAGGTTAGGGCTCTTTAACCTGGAAAAGAGACGGCTGAGGGGAGATTAGATAGAAGTCTATAAATTAATGAACGGAGTGGACGGGTAAACGTAGATCGATTGTTTACGTTATCAGAATATAGAAAGACTAGGGGACATGCAATGAAGCTACAGGGTAAACTATTTAAGACTAATAAAAGAAAATATTTTTTCACTCAACGTGTAATCAAACTCTGGAATTTGTTACCGGAGGATGTAGTAAAGGCTGTTAGTGTAGCTGGGTTTAAAAAAGGTTTGGACAAGTTCCTGGAGGAAAGGTCCATAAACCATTATTACGAAGTGACCGAAGATATCAATGCTTGAACCAGTACAAGCATTGTGGAACTTGTGTCTCTTGGGGAAACTGCTAGGTACATATGACCTAGATTGGCCACTGTTGGAAACAGAATACTGGGCTTGCTGGACCTTGGTCTGACCCAGTATGGCATATCTTATGTTCTTATGTTCACTGGCAGTAGGCCTGGAAAAGCTCAGCTGCCCCCCACCACTATCTGACATTCACCAGCAGAGAGCACAATCAGTCTCCATCCTGCAAGGTGTTCCAGCCATACACATGCTAACTGCAGACAGTCTGCTAGCTAGTACATAGTGCATGTTCTTGGAGGAACTGTGTGCACCCAAAAATGGGATGTGAGCACACACACCAAACAAGTATGTCAGTTATTGGACCCCAGAAAAGGGAACTCAAAGATATCGCTTGAGAAAAATACTGTATAGCACTATGGGAGAACCTAGCTGTGCCATGGTCACTGCTCAGTCAGAGTGAGAGTGACCTCCAACCATGACATGCTGTGTCCACCCTGTCAATGCAGGTGGTGGTCGGGCACTACAATGTCCCAGCCATTGCCCTATGCCCTGTGCAGATGCATCCTGCCCAGGCTGCCCTGTCCGGGCCATACCCACAGTACCTTGCTCCTCATTATGCACATTGGCAGGCTAACACTGGAAACAATGCAAGCATTGTGGGCTCAGTAAAGTGTAGGCAGTCACAAAACACTGGATAGACATACACACACTCCCACACCTATTTCAGCATTGTGGAAATGTAGAGGTGGTTGGCAGCCCTGGCCGCCACAGCAGTCCTGGACACAGTTCAGGCATTGCTATGGTACTCGATACTGTTAGGGTCACTCCCCGGGGTGGTAAACACTGTCAGAAACAAAAACTGAAACACACTCCACAGATATCAGAAAGGTTGCTATGATGAATCTCTGTCAACAAATTGTGTTTAACTTAGGATTTGTTATCTGACATTAATCATAGCTACCTTTTGATATATGTGGAACGTGTTTCCAAGTTTAAGACGGCATTGCTAAGGTATGCAGGTGCTAGTATTGGTAGATGCTGTTCCGCGCAGGGCCCAACAGCCTGATTCTCCATGAGCCGTTGGATAGTGGAGCCTGTGGGTGTGGGTGTTTGTGCCCCTGTTGACCGCTACTCTAAGGCAGAGGTTCCCAACTCCGGTCCTGGTGGGCCAAACATGGTTCAGGTTTTCATGCTGTCCCTAATGAATATGCATAGATACATTTGCATACGATGGGGGCGGTGCATACAAATGCAACACAGGCATATTTATTAGGGACAGCATGAAACCTGAATGGTGTTTGGCCCTCCAGGACTGCAGTTGGGAAACTCTGCTCTAGGGATTGCACATGTTTATGGTGTATGTGCTCTGTAGGGTAAAATATAGGCATTTATGGCGTGTTTTATTTTATCTGCAATAAAGGTTCCGTCTTTATTACCATGGTTTAGTACTCGGTAAAATATAGGGATATGGTCTGCAGGAGCCACAGCTGGGACTTGAACCTGTGACCTTCTGCCCCTGAATATACTGGCTGTGTGTATTGCACCAAACTGTTGATACAGAGGCAGATCATTCCTTGGGGATACCATGACTGTTCATCAGACAGACCTTGTTTGTTGCAGTGCATGGCACCCATCTAAACAGGGCTTGGCCTTGGTCTGTTGTGGGCAGATGCCACTGCCCCCTCCACCATCAGCACCCTTCCGCCACCATGCTGACATGCCCTTATGCCGGTGGTGCTGGTGGTGCGCAGTACCAGGTCATCCAGTATGCTGGTAGGTGGCTGCCTATGGTGCGTTATATGGGGTAGGGGTGCTGACATGGACATCAGTACTTCCTCCTGGCACCGCCTGCCAATGTTCTGTGCCCTTGGGGGTACCTGCTGGGTACTGTCCCCTAGGACACTGTGGAACGCACACTCGTGGCCATGTTGGACCCTGGTCAGTTGCTGTCTTGCTGCTTTTCAGTTTCTGCATTCCTATATGCCAGGTAGGCATCTGCCTAGTCCACACTGTGTCCCAGCTGGCCCACTGCATGTGCCGCCTGCAGCCGCCTGCAGCCCCCTGTACCCCACTTACACCATCACCATAGTGCCCTTTCCTACGTGGCCACTCTGCTGTTGCTGCATATTTGAAAGCCATATAAGAAAGCTGCCCAATATACACCACAGCAAACCCTCATCGACACTATCAATGTTGGAACACTCTCTTTTTAGGGGGAATCAGAATTGACCCTTCCAAAAGTGACATCTTCCTTTTTATTCTTTATGGGTAGTGTTGCTTACCATTTATCATTGTTTTTTCTATTGGCCAACTCGGTGTTTTGTATTTCTATTTTGGTTCTGGTTATTATCTCTCTGGTTTTTGCATATTTTGTTACTGCACATGTATCACCACAATCATTTATCTGGGTCTCCCTGCCTTTGCTGTACATTGCTGACTGAACTGGTTTCTCTCTCCTGCAAATGTGCCTCTAAAGCAAGGTTTTCACTGGCGTTAATTTTCAGACCCTGATTTCACAGCGTTAGTGTGCCTGGGGCCTCTCCTTGCCCACTCTCCGCCCATTGACCCCTTATCTCCACCCTCTGGGGAGCCTTACTCCACCCTCTGTACACCTTAACACCGCTGGAGATGTTATCGCATGATATATGACGTTATTGCACGGTGCGCCATTATCATGCGATAACGTCACTTATCGTGCGATAACATCACCGCTGCGACATTAGCGCTGTTTAGTAAACATACCCCTAAGTGTCTGATAGCGCCCTTAATGCTGGAACGCTTCCAACATGCCCAGCACCTTTCTGCACAGAAACCCCTTATCAGTGCCCTTAACACTTGCTAAAGGGTACTACCTTAGCACCCTTTAGTAAACATACCCCCTAGGGCTAAAATTGTCAACTTATGCACATGTGCAGGAGTAATTGTCCGTTGCATACTTAGAGTGAATTTTTAAGGTGGCTGAGTCTGGGCTTCTGGAGTATTTAGTCTGAAAAAGGGGAGTCTTTAGCTTTTATCTGAATTTAAGCAAGTCTGAGTATCCTCACAGTGTTGGTGGTAAGGAATTCTGAGCTGGGATGGTTAGTAGGTTGAGGATGGAGGTTCTTCTTTTGGTTGTGGACTTGGAGATGAGAAATTGAATGCAGGTGGCAGATTCAATGTGTAGGATCTTAAATGTTATCATGAGGGCTTTGTATTTAATCCTGGCAGTAATGGGGAGCCAGTGGAGTTGTATTAGTATTGGGATGATGTGGTCATGACGGGGTGCTCCAGTGATTATCCATGCAGCTATTTTCTGGGCCATTTGCAAGGTATGGAGGGTGTGTTTGGGGAAGCCTTGCTAAGTGATGTTACAATAGTTGAGGTAGGTGTAATTATGGCTTGACAGATGGTATGGAATAGATCTTTAGGAAGTAGGGGTAGAGATTTTTTAGGGTCCATAGCTTTCAGTAGATAGAGAAGCTGTTCTCTTTATGTGAGGTTGGAAAGGTACAAAAGGGCATAATGCCAATGGATGGGCTGAAGGATGGATGGTGGTAGATGACAGTGCGGCATGGCCCAGCTGCCCATATGTACATGCTGTGAGCACACAAAAGCAGTCAGAGTGTGTGTGAAAGAAAGTGCAGCTGTGCCAAGGGGATGTCCCAATACCAGTGACGTGGGGTGACAGTGGTGTCAGCTATCTGAACCACCATAAAATCAACCTGACACATATGCAGATACAACTGAACAAGTGTCTTGCCTGTTGGCCATATGGAACAAGTAGAGATGTATGATGATCCCTGCAGGTGGCCATCCCAGGAGTGGGATGCGTCTGCATGTAATACATACATGTGCTGGAGCAAAAGATGGGCAGTCACAGCAATGATGAAATATCCACAGTATGTACAGCACATATGTGAAAAAACTGCAGGGTGAGCATGTCTGACCACTTGCAACCGCCTGCAGCAGATGCAAAAAAGTCAGACTGTCAGATGTGCATGATAGCAGACCCAATGTGCTACCATAACACATAAAAAGTTATGTGATTGTGTGTCTGGTGGCCAATGCAGACCCCTGACCACTCCTGGAAGCATCTTGAAGCGAGTTACCCACAGCCACAATAAGAGCATGGGGGAACTCAAACCCAGGATGTTGGGAAACAAGCCAGTGCCCTAACCATTAGCCTATAACTTGGTAACCAGCCACATTGCACTGATGGGGCCAAAGAGACTGCAGATTATTGCCTGCAATGGGGGCAATCCAGGACATGAAACTCCCAGGTTGGCACAGTCCAAGATAGTGGAACACCACACCTAGGGCCTGCCAACAACAGCGCATACGCAGTACACACTGTATTGCACCCTCAGTACATGAGATGCGTAATAGACACACATCAGCAGAATACCCCCCTTGTCCAAAGGCTAAGCCACATCTGCGGGCAAGATGCAAGGCCCACCACTGTGCCCCAAGTGTCAAACGATAGTCACATGCATAGTTATGCAATGCAGGTGTGTTGCACGAACCCCTGAGGCAGCACATGCACAGGGTGAGCAGTCCCTCATCACCTGCTGGCATGGTGGGATAGGTACACCCCCCACAAATGGTGGGATAGGTACACCCCCCACAAATACCTATCCCAAACCACATTCATGACCCTAGCAGTTAATAGTTGACCATCCTGCCCTCTGCAAGGGGGCCAAGCACACATCTCCTACCATCAGAATGCACAAGCTCCAGTGATAACATACGGTGCTATGGCTGAAATCAGGGCCCTGGATACCGGTAGCTATTAGCCACAAAATTACCCATGATGCACCATGCAAGCTGAGCACATAGATGCAGCAATGTCCATCTTGTGAATGCTGAAAGCCACCACAGCAGCATTACAATATGCAGGGATGCTGTATGCCTTGAGCACATGATGGCTGCAAAATATGCAAATGACCTGTTGCTGCTGTCACTTTGAGTGAGAGGGAGGGCACGCATCACCTGGTCCACAGACCAAGTCTTACAATAGCTTTACTCCCCAGGAGATAGTGTAGCTCTTTATCACTGCCAGTGTGCTACAGGAATTGTCAGCAGTGTGTGATGCTAAGCACCTAGTATGCAGTACAAATGGGGCATGTTGGGGCACTCTGCTGCTGTTGGCCAGGGATCCTCCTAGAATTTCTCATGACTGTCCTTAAGGGTGCAGCAATTGTTGGCAAGGAACCACAATGCTAATGGGTGGGTGTTGTTCAGGCAGACCGGTGGAGCCAGGGTATTGACAGCCTGCAGAAGTGCCTGCCACAAGTCTAGTTATCAGCAGGTCAGCAACAGCCCAGGACAAGTTGTTAACCTCACTGTCTGGGAAGTGCAAGCAATCAGAGCAATACCAGCCAGTCTGTGCATGTTGGCTAACACCAAACACTATCAGCCATGCACAGACTAACTGTGCTTGGTCTGCCAGTGACCAAATGCTGCATGCACACCCAGCAACCTATACAGTGACTGACCTGGTACCAAAGTGACAGTCCACATATCACTACAGCTTGATACTATATAGGACCATGTGCACACATAGCTGTGACAGGTCACAGCTTGGTCAGGGTGAAAGTGGCCACATAGCATGAGCAGAGATGTGTAGCCAGCCCATGCCCTTGGCAGGCCCACACTAGGGTGGCTCAACCAGAGATGTAACCTCTGGAACATCAACATCTTGTGCAGACAGCTCTGTTACAGGCAATTCCAAGAATCTCATGCTGCTCATTATGTACCTTCTTACCTCAGCCTTGGGGACAACACATGCAATGCGAGGCACAATGCAAGTGGCCCAGAGACAGGCTGATGGTGTGTACTGGGGCACAGAGACCTTTATGTGCCACATATGCCGATATGTTGTGCCCCTACATAGCTCGTGGCAGTGAGCATGGAACCTAGTGCCATGCCTTTATGTGCCTGTACTGTCATGTACCTAGCCATATCCACCACAAAAACCTTCCACCAGAGCACTAATCACCACCAAAAATATAAAAACCCAGTGGAAAAAAGAACCTATTATTCAGAACACTTTTTTTCAGAACACTTTTTTTTGTCGGAATGGCCAGCCCAGTATAGAGGAAAAGCACCTCTCACCACCGTGGCCCGTCCCTTTAAATCATTTAATTTTGAAAAAACTTTGTTAAAAGACAGCTAATACTTAGCGTGTTGAAAAGAGCAGGCTGCAGGTTCGCTGTAGTCAACAGTGTGCCAAATATGACGTGACACGTTTCGGGGATACCTCCATAAGCCCCCTGCTTCAGGTCAGACCACTGTTAAATTGCTTCAGCCTTGAGACCGCTTTTGAATAAAACGGTTTTTATAACCCAGACTTCACAGCTAGTCCACTGCTCATGAAGGGAACACTCCCAGCAGGTGAATCATACACAGAGAAACCAATCAGAGAAGAGAGGGAAGAGGAGCCACCAATCAGAAACCCCTTCCATATCTGAATGGTTAGGAAATAGTATGCCAGTCCAGCTGTTGGTTTAAACCCTCCGGATACACTGTATTCAAACGAAAGATCCATTTTTGCTCCAGATTTTGCAAAGTCTGAACACGATCCCCACCCCGAGGATTGGGGGGCACATGGTCCAAAATTCGCCAACGGAGATCCTCAAAAAGATGTGAACGCTCCAAGCAATGGCTTACCAAAGGCGCTGTCAAAAGCCTTGTGCGCAGCCGAGAGGCATGTTCCCCTAGGCGCAACTTACAAACCCACAAAGTCCGCCCCACATAAAAAAGCACACAGGGGCATATGATTAAATAAACCACAAAATCAGTGGTACAATCCGTATGCCAGTGAGTTCGATAATGTTTCTGAGTACGACTGTCGGTCCAAACCGGACCCGACAAAGTTCCCTTCATGAGCAGTGGACTAGCTGTGAAGTCTGGGTTATAAAAACCGTTTTATTCAGAAGCGGTCTCAAGGCTGAAGCAATTTAACAGTGGTCTGACCTGAAGCAGGGGGCTTCTGGAGGTATCCCAGAAACGTGTCACATCGTATTTGGCACACTGTTGACTACAGCGAACCTGCAACCTGCTCTTTTCAACACGCTAAGTATTAGCTGTCTTTTAACAAAGTTTTTTCAAAATTAAATGATTAAAAGGGACGGGCCATGTATAGCTGATGTATCCTTGGATGCTCTTGCCAATGATTAGTGGACAGTGCTGAGGTGGTGGTCGTGTGTGTAACTGTGCCTGATACGTATCTCTTGGTATGCGCATGAACTGCATGGAGCCAAGGGTCCCCAATTATTTAAACAGATTAGACATTCACAGATGTCGGTGAAGCTGTCTACGGGAGAGCGAGGGAGGAGTGTGTGTGCCCTGCTGAGGGCTGCTGGAGTGCGGGGACTTCCTTGCTGCTGCTGCCGGTCCACTGCAGGCACTCCTCGGTCAGCCTGCTACTCGAGAGTCCTCCGGTGCTTTAAAATCCTCCTTTTTGCCATCTGGGAGTGAAGCTGTCTACCGGAGAGCGAGGGAGGAGTGTGTGTGCCCTGCTGAGGGCTGCTGGAGTGCGGGGACTTCCTTGCTGCTGCTGCCGGTCCACTGCAGGCACTCCTCGGTCAGCCTGCTACTCGAGGGTCCTCCGTGCTTTAAAAATCCTCCTTTTTTGCCATCTGGGAGTGAAGCTGTCTACCGGAGAGCGAGGGAGGAGTGTGTGCCCTGCTGAGGGCTGCTGGAGTGCGGGGTCTTCCTTGCTGCTGCTGCTGCCGGTCCACTGCAGGCACTCCTCGGTCAGCCTGCTACTCGAGGGTCCTCCGGTGCTTTAAAATCCTCCTTTTTGCCATCTGGGAGTGAAGCTGTCTACCGGAGAGCGAGGGAGGAGTGTGTGCCCTGCTGAGGGCTGCTGGAGTGCGGGGACTTCCTTGCTGCTGCTGCCGGTCCACTGCAGGCACTCCTCGGTCAGCCTGCTACTCGAGGGTCCTCCGGTGCTTTAAAATCCTCCTTTTTGCCATCTGGGAGTGAAGCTGTCTACCGGAGAGCGAGGGAGGAGTGTGTGTGCCCTGCTGAGGGCTGCTGGAGTGTGGGGACTTCCTTGCTGCTGCTGCCGGTCCACTGCAGGCACTCCTCGGTCAGCCTGCTACTCGAGGGTCCTCCGGTGCTTTAAAATCCTCCTTTTTGCCATCTGGGAGTGAAGCTGTCTACCGGAGAGCGAGGGAGGAGTGTGTGTGCCCTGCTGAGGGCTGCTGGAGTGCGGGGACTTCCTTGCTGCTGCTGCCGGTCCACTGCAGGCACTCCTCGGTCAGCCTGCTACTCGAGGGTCCTCCGGTGCTTTAAAATCCTCCTTTTTGCCATCTGGGAGTGAAGCTGTCTACCGGAGAGCGAGGGAGGAGTGTGTGACCTGCAGAGGGCTGCTGGAGTGCGGGGACTTCCTTGCTGCTGCTGCCGGTCCACTGCAGGCACTCCTCGGTCAGCCTGCTACTCGAGGGTCCTCCGGTGCTTTAAAATCCTCCTTTTTGCCATCTGGGAGTGAAGCTGTCTACCGGAGAGCGAGGGAGGAGTGTGTGTGCCCTGCTGAGGGCTGCTGGAGTGCGGGGACTTCCTTGCTGCTGCTGCCGGTCCACTGCAGGCACTCCTCGGTCAGCCTGCTACTCGAGGGGTCCTTCTTCTATATAAAGTGAGAACTCTTTTTCTCCGCGACCGTGGAGCGCGGCCGTGGGGCGTGTTTGAAGGGGCGTGTCTAAAGGGGCAGGCCCTGCCCCTAGGGTTGCCAACTTTTTCACCGAGAAAAACTGCGAGCTATCCATTTGTCCTTTCTTCTCTTTCAGATGTTTTCCATTCTCTTGCTCTTTCCCCCAATTCTTTCCTTATTCCTTATCATCCGTTTAAATTTCACCCTTCCATTCTCAAGCCCCTCTTAATACCGGCCCCCCCATCACAACCCATTTCCAGTCCATGTCCCCCCCCCCATAACCCTTTTACAGTCCAGGTCCCCCCCCCCATCACAGCCTATTTTCCAGTCCAAGTTTCCCCCCCCCCATAGCCCTTTTTCTGGTCCAGGTCCCCTCCACCCCCTTCACAACCCATTTCCAGTCCCTGTCCTCCCCCATAACCCTTTTACAGTCCCGGTCCCCCCCCATCACAGCCTATTTCCAGTCCACGTCCCCCCCCCCCTTAGCCCTTTTCCAGTCCAAGTCCCCCCCTTAGCCCTTTTCCAGTCCAAGTCCCCCCCTTAGCCCTTTTCCGTCCAAGTCCCCCCCTTTAGCCCTTTTCCAGTCCAAGTCCCCCCCCTTAGCCCTTTTCCAGTCCAAGTCCCCCCCTTTAGCCCTTTTCCAGTCCAAGTCCCCCCCCTTAGCCCTTTTCCAGTCCAAGTCCCCCCTTTAGCCCTTTTCCAGTCCAAGTCCCCCCTCCCTTAGCCCTTTTCCAGTCCAAGTCCAAGTCCCCCCCCCTTAGCCTTTTTCCAGTCCAAGTCCCCCCCCCCTTAGCCCTTTTCCAGTCCAGGTCCCCCCATCACAGCCCATGCAGTCCTTTGCCCCCCCCCCCCCCGGACCAGCATCGCGGCTGTCTGAGGCTTCAGAGGGAGCCGGGGAGCCCGCGCGAGGCCCCGGCTCCCTCTGAACAGCCACCAGCGTGAAGAGCCTTTACCTTCACGCTGGCGGCTGTTCCTGTGAAGCCGCGATGCTAAGGTTAAAGGTTGCCCTTTTTTCCCAGCATTCGCGGCTTCACAGGAACAGACGCCAGCGTGAAGGTAAAGGCTCTTCACGCTGGTGGCTGTTCAGAGGGAACGGGGCCTCGCGCGGGCTTCCCCGGCTCCCTCTGAAGCGTCCGTTTTTTTTGCTCAGGCCGCTCCCGATTTTGCGGCCAGAGCAAAAAAACCAGCTTTTAAAGGGCCGGTTTTGCCTCTGCGCCGGCAGCCGGCCTGGCCGTGGAAAAACCGGCCAGGCCGGCTGAAAACCGGCCAGTTGGCAACCCTACCTGCCCCTTAGACGCCCCTTCGACGCTGCAGCGACGCTGGATAGTCAGAGGACTTGCATTTCCTGGTTTGTGTACTGTGAGTTTTGCTTTGTGTTTGTTTCCTGTTTACTAGAGTTTGTTTAATAATGGGGAAAAGGAAGGCAAAACCACAGGGTAAGGTCCAGTCGGCTGATGCTGGTGGGGGTAAACCAGTCGGCCCCCTGGACAAACATTTTGTTCCGATTCCTCTGGCACAGTCCTCGCCGGAGGGGGTGTCCCTGAGCCCGGGTGGGAGGTCTCCTCCCCCCTGCCCTACTGTTGGTAATTCAGGGGTTTCTTCACAGTTTAGCAGGGATATGGCTGCAATTAAATTGCCTTGTCCAGTTCAGCTGGCAGTATTGGAGGGCTCTATGGAGCTACCAGTTCTGTCTTCTGATAATGAAGTTACATTAAAGGATTTATGGGGGGCTTTGCGGTGTATAGATGCTAAAGTGTCTACAACGTTTAGTTCTTTAGCTTCCTTCTCACAAGATGCTGTAGTGGCTATGCAGCAACTTGATAAGAAGGTATCTTTACTTGATAAGGCAGTTGATAAGCTGGAATCTCAGGTGCTTCCACTGCAGTCTATAAACGTGATTGGCATTAAAGATTCTATGATTTTACATTCTAAGTTAGAGGCACTAGAGAATTCCATGCGTGCTTGTAATTTGAGATTTTTGAATTTTCCTTATACATCTTTGCTTTCACCAAAGATTTTGTTTGATAAATATGTGCAGGAAGTTCTTGCCTTATCAGATACTATCGATGTTAAACAGATATATTATATTCCTTCTGGCACTAAAAAACCTTCTGTTGTTGATGCAGAATTTGATGAGATTGTTCCTAGTGTAGCTAACCTCACTGCTTTTCTGGAAGACTCTTCTGATAATATTACTGTACGGTCCACTTTGGTAGTTACCTTATTTTCTATTGTGGTAAAACAACGTATACTAAAAGCTTTTTTCAAAGTGAAGTCCGCTTTATTTTGTGGGCAAAAAATTAACATCTTTCCAGATGTGTCACGCAGCACCCAGATGCGGCGGAGGCAATTTCTATCTTTTAAGCCTCAAGTTTTAGCACTGGGTGCAACGTTTTTCCTACGTTTTCCCTGTAAGTGCCTAATTAGTTTTGAGGGTACTTCATTTGTTTTTCAGGACGTAACTCATCTGGAAAAATTTCTGATTGATCGACAGGGCTCAACAGGGCTAGATAGCATTGATACTGGTTCCTCCTGATATGTGGCCTTTTTGGCTTGTTTTCTCTTTTGTAAGATTTCTTGTTAGGATGGTTGTAGTCAGCTCCCATGATGTGGGCTGCATATACTGTTTAATGTTTTTGTGGATTGAATTTCTTGTACTGTATATTCAGTAATGTGTCCTGTATCCAATTTGGTTATTGTATATGACTGAAAAATTTCAAAAAAAAAAAAAAAAAAGACATTCACAGATGTCAGCAATCCCCCTGAGCCTGGCTCTCTATGGGCTGTAGCTGTGCCAGGTGGATGGACACTGTCACCATGGATACAGCAGTTATGGCAGTTGGCATTGATCTGGTCTCTCACCTGTCATGGGGCCAGGTGGCTGTGTCAGAAGTGAGAGTTGCAACACACACACATGTGTGCCCCCAGCCCGCTCCAGTCAAACCAGCAGATGGTCTCTTTGCACAAGAGTGTCATGTTTGGAGGTCTGTATATGGGACTGCTGTTGGAATGGACCTTATCAATGGTGTAACTGGGAATGCATTCTGGCATCAGCTACAAGTTGCAAATACCTACTGCAAATTTACCTCCTGCCTCTAATTGATGTCTCCCACAGTCTGGTGGGTTGCAGTATCACTGCAGTGATGCATGTTGTATGCACATCCAGTAATGCCGGGCACCATCTGCATGCACAGTACATTGCGGAGGGTCAGAGGGTCACACATCTCTGGTGACACAAACAGACACACACACACACACACCACCACCACCACCACCACAATGTTCAAAAGTGGTGCAGGTTGGGATTCCTACCTGCCCCTTTGGCACTCTACTATGCTTGGGCACTGTTAATGGCCTTCTTGGTGTGCAGGTACTATCAAGGGAGGAGTGGCCTAGTAGTTGGGGCAAGTTACCTCAGGTCAGAAGGTTAGGGGTTCAAATCCCACTAGAGGACAGCAACCTTGGGCTGGAAGGACTGGGGTTTCTAGTCCCACAGGTGCTCCTTGTGGTCTTGGGCAAGCCACTTAACCCTCCATAGCCCATGTTCCCTGTAAAATAGTTATCCCCAAGTTATAATGCCCTGTTCAATGTAAACCACCTTGATATCATGAAAGGTGGTATATAAGAAATGTTAAGTAAAATAAAGATAAATAAATTAACACAGTATGACATGCTTGTGTACTGTCAATGCCCACTCAGTGTGATTTGTGTCCTCTGCCATCCAGCCACAGAACTGCTCAGGTTTGGAATCTGAGTGTGTGAATTCTTGCTGGAGGAGATGGGTGTGTGTGTGTGTGTTTGCAGATGCAGTTTCCAAGAGGTAGGATAAAGTTACCACATCTGCTTACTAGTCTGGTCTTGAACTTGAGACCCTGCTCTCTTGCATACACTGGCCCTGTGTTTGCAGCCACAGAGCACTGGTGTGGAGCTTTGTAATCCCTTAGTATATCTTTGTCCATTGTTTGTATATGCATGTGGTGCAGACAGCTGTAGTACCTCTATATGTGCTCCTTCATGCAAGGGTCAGTGGTTCACATACAAGCCCTTCTCATCATTTAGCAACTGTGATAGCAGTGTGGTTATTTTTCCTCTGTGCTGGGGTGTTCTGATATTCCATGATCTTCATGCCCCAGTAGCATATTTTTCCCACAAATGCACATATCCACTAAACCTGTGTGGGTGTGTGTGGGGGGGGGGGGGCATCCTGATCCCAAGGCCAGCCCATCCATATGGACAACTAGGCAGTTGCCAAGGGCCTGTGGTCCATTGTGGCACAGCTGCCATTTCAGTGCTGTAGGCAGCCACTTGATGTAGCACATCTGCAGCATGGCACACCTTGCTGCTCCTGCTCCCCTGCACTGGGGGCTGTGGACATGCATGCTGGCCATCCCACTGACAGTGGCAACTGCAGCGTTGCAGTGGGCACACAGGGCCGGGTCAGCGTTTCTTCTTCAGCAGGCTGCATCCACAGTGCACACCCTTGCATAATACTGGCATGTCAGCATGGTGCTAGTGGGAGTGATGGGACACTCTTTTGACTGTGGCAGCATGTTTGTGTGCTGCCATTATCACAGTGGAGTCATACTGGGCATCTCAGATGTGCACCCTAAGCAGCAGTCTTGTCAGTCCGGTGGTCCTGCCAGCCCCACCGCAGCACCCATGTGACACCCCCTTTATCAACGTGGCAGGATCAACATAACACCCTTTCTTAATAGGGCACCATACTGAGACTGACAATGGATCACTACTACCACATAATTGGGTGGGTGCAGCACATTGCATACATTTAAGTAGACTTTCTCCCCTCAGAATAACCCCTTTCGGCGAGCTTTCAGTTGGTATGAGGGTTTCCAGCGCTGGGATCTCTAACGTGAGATTATGCAACCCAGTGGTATGGGAGATATGCTATCCCCACCCACTTTCTGCCCCATTAACACCTACTCTCCACCTCCTTTCCCCTTACCACTGCAGGCCCCTCTTACAATCATTAAGATGGCGTTATCGGTGCTTTCTGCAGCGTTAACTGCTCACGGATGCCAAATAACGTGCGTTAGTGGGTCACTGGCTCCCTTACTGCCCTTTAGTAAACATACCCCCTTGTGTTGATAAAAAGACAACGTCAGGCATTGCAGAGTCTGGAAAAAAAACTTGCTGCAGTCCTGGGAAAAACATTATACAAAGAGTTGGAGAACATTGCTCTTAGGCCTAAGGAGATCAGTAACACAGTCTCTTAATTAACACTCATACAATACATTGCTCCAAAGTGGTGAATTTTATTGAAGTCAAAAATAAAAACAGTGCAAAATCAAAATGCAGTACTTCACAGTTTGGTAGCTAAAATTACCAAAACGCAATTTCTCATGCTACTTGAGCACCTTATGTGGGATTTTGCATCCTGACAGTTTTTCCAGATCTCCTTAGAAACCTAGTCAAAATGCAGAAGCCCTCTTTGAGTCTGAATTGATCTAACAATACCTGACTGATATGACCAACTTCCAGAACATGTCTCAGGAAACCAAAGGACTTTGGATAACAGATGGTTCATTACTGTCACAATATGCAAAATACGAACTTATTTTGGAAAAATTGTCCCAAGAAAGAATTTGACATGCCCTGGCTAGGAGTAAGTTTGACTACTGTCATGGAGTATGCAAAACTAACATAATTAGAGACATTGCCTCTAAGAGAAAAATAGTTGGTGCACCTCAAGGATCTGTCTTGAGTTCACTCCTTTTCTCTCTCTATACCCAGTCCCTTGGTACGTTCATCTCTTCCCAAGTACCTTTCTTTTTGCTGATGACTCCCAGATCTATCTCTCTACACCTGAAATCTCTCTGGCAATCCAGACCTGGATCTCTGCCTTCCTTGCTGACATTTCTGCTTGGATGTCTCACCGCCGCTTGAAATTGAACATGGCCAAAACGCAGCTCCTTATTTTACCCCCTAAAACCTCTTTTCCTCTACCAACTTTCTCAATCTCTGTGGATAACTCTCTAATCCTCCCTGTTTCCTCAGCTTGCAACCTTGGTGTTCTCTTTGACTCTCTCTCTCCTCCATACACATCCATCTGATAGCTAAGACCTGCCGTTTCTTTCTCTATAACATCAACAAAATCTGCCCATTCTTTTCTGAACACACTACTAAGACACTTATCCTTGATCACCTTCTGTCTTGACTATTGTAACTTACTCCTTGCTGGTCTTCCTTTGAATCATCTCTCTCCCCTTCAATCTGTTCAACACTGCTGCGTGGCTAATCTTCCGCCAGCCTCGTCATGCTCATATTACCCCTCTTCTCAAGTCACTGCATTGGCTCCCTATCTGTTTCCGCATCCAGTTCAAACTTCTCCTGCTGACCTATAAGTGCATTCACTCTGAGGCTCCTCACTACCTTTCCTCTCTTATCTGTCCCTACACCAACTCTCTGGAACTCTGCTCTTCTGGCAAGTTGCTTCTATCTGTGCCCTTCTTTTCTATTACTAACTCCAGACTTTGCTCCTTTCACCTTGCTGCTCTTTTTTTTTTTTTTTTTAAACTTTTATTTTCATTTTGCAACAAACAAAAGAAACAACACACCAAAGGAGACAAAACAATTATACAATAAGGAAAAGGAAACCCAATTATCCCCCACCCCCACGCTGCTGCTCGAACTGATTATGTCAGCATGTGAGCGCTTCCAAACAACAGTGATTATACATCAAAACAATCAAAAGAGTATCTGCGATACAGAATAATCATGGGACAAAGATATATACAATATAGACAGTCAGATGAGAGCATTGAGCAGAATGTACATAGTCATTGAGCATCTTCCATTTAGACCGATGATGAGGAGTCTGAATGGGGGAAGCAAACATACGAGGTATTTGTTCATATTTACTGTAAAGACAGACATGATTCCACCATTCATTGGGGCTCAGCTGGGAGCTATTTTTCCAGTATTTCGTAATTAGGGAAATAGCAATGCCAAGCATAAAGTCCAAAAGGAAGTAAGCCGTTTTTGGAAGAGAGGGGATCCCCGCAGCTGAGCGAAGTCCCACTATCCTCCAAGAAAGGGGCTCTTGAAAGTGCAAAATAGACTGGATACGACCCCAGACCCGACTCCAGTAATACTGTAGTGCGGGACATTCATACATAACATGAGGTAGTGAACCAATGGCCGCATGACATGTCCAACAACTATTGCCCTGAGTAGTGTTCCATTTGGCTAATCTGTCAGGAGTGTAAAAACACCGGTGGGCTAGAAAGAAGAGTGTCTGAGTGAGTGAGGCGGATCGGGAGACCCGTGTCACTCTACTCCAGACAAGGCTCCATTGCTCCGGGGTCAAAGTCACATGCAATTCTCTCTCCCATGCTTTCTGCGCTATAGGGGTATCCCTAGTTATAGCATTACATAAGGTTTTGTAAAAATTGGATGCTACACCCGGTGAACTACCGATAGATCGGATAGTCTCCAACCAACCTTGTGTAGGGGAGGCCGATGGCGGGAGCACCTTAGCACTCCTAAGGCAATGCTGAAGTTGCACCAACTGAAAGTAGTGTTTCGCTGGGAGACCAAATTCAATTTGCAATTCACTAAAAGTTTTCCAGCGACCTTCATGGAACAACTGACTAGGAATCCAAATGCCCCTAGTGTACCAGGGGCTCCACGCCATCGGTTTATTTTGTATTCGAAATCGAGTGTTGTACCAAAGTGGGAGCTTGTCTGACGGACAGAGTCGGGAGTCTAAAGATTGCATGAGATTATTAAAGGCACCTAAGGTGTCTAAAAGCATTGGTGGAAAGTGGGAGTCTGATGGGAGAGTCATACCAGGGAGAAAAGTAAGAGGAATCGGTTTGCAAAGGTCCTCTTCTATGTCTAGCCACACAGGTCTACTCGGTACTGGATCTTCCAGCCAACGAGCGCCTTGTTTGAGAAGAAAAGATTGATGATACTTCAGGAAATCAGGGAATCTGACACCCCCATTTTCCTTATCTGCTTGCAGCTTATGTTTCGCTATCCTAGGTGTCTTGTTTTGCCACAGGTATCTAGTCAGAAGGCCCTCTATATCTTTATATATACGTCGAGGGAAGAGACAGGGCAACATTTCTAAGATATAATTCACTTTCGGAACAATCATCATTTTTATGGTTTCTAATCGACCCCACCAGGTAAGTGTTAAAGGAGTCCAGCGGTGAGTAAGCGCCCGGACTTTAGAGGTTAAGTCTTTGGCATTGAAGGAGATAGTGTCTTCCAAAGGAGAACAATAGTGAACCCCAAGGTATTTGACCATGCGAGGTTGCCATAAAAAGGGGAAGGGTTGCATGTCTGCCTGATGAAGCAAAGGATTTAATGGAAAGGCTACCGACTTGGTCCAATTTATCTTATAACCGGACAGTTGTGAGTATTTACCAATTTGCTCTAGGACAGCCGGTACTGAGTCTATAGAGACAAAAAGCATAAGATCATCAGCATACGCTGAAATTTTGATTTCCCTATGGGTGAAGGGGACTCCATGAATCTCCTCCGATTGCCGGATTAGTAAAGCCAAGGGTTCGAGTGCAAGATCGAAGAGAAGTGGAGACAGTGGGCATCCCTGGCGAGTGCCGCGTTGAAGGGGAAAAGGCTGAGACTTTAAAGCATTGGCACATATACTGGCTGTAGGCTGTGCGTACATGGTGCGAAGACAACGGAGAAAACCTTCCCCGAATCCGTACCAGCGGAGGACTGCAAACAGGAAGGGCCACTCTAAGCGATCAAAGGCCTTCTCAGCATCAAGTGAGAGGCCAACAAATGGGCGATCAAGATTAACTGCGGTAGTCAGTACATGGCATAGAGTCCGAGCATTGTCAGCAGTTGATCTACCAGGAATGAAACCGCATTGATCTGGGTGTATTAAGGTAGGCATCCTATCCGAGAGCCGGGTAGAGAGAATGGTGGCAAAGATTTTATAGTCCGCGTTTAGGAGGGAAATTGGACGATAATTAGCTGTTAGTTGCGGGTCTCTCCCCTCTTTCTCAAAAACTACTACATTTGCCATTGAAAAGGACCCAGAAGGAGAACCCTCCTCGGCCAGAGCAGAAAAATAAATTTTCAAAACTGGAGCTAAGTCAGCGTGAAAGGTTTTGTAGAATTCAGCAGGGAGACCGTCTGGGCCTGCGGCTCGACCTGAGGCACATTTCTTAATAGCAGAATGAACTTCTGAGACAGTAAATGGTGTGTCCAAGGCCACTCTATCTTCGTCAGATAGGGTCGGTCTTTGTACCCCTGAAAGTAAGCGTTCAAATACATCTGGCTCAAAATCACATTCAGATTGATAAAGCCGAGTATAAAAATCACGAAAGAGTTCTAAGATTTCGGTATCTTTAGTGACCAAGCCCCCCCCGACGGATTACGGAGGGCGGTAACACGCTTGGCTTCTTTTCGACCTTTTAGGGCATTTGCTAATAATTTGCCAGCACGATTATTTTCCCGATAATATAGCCCTTGTTGTGATTCAATATTTTTAACAGCAGCAGTGTACAAAAGCTGATTGTATTGAAAACGCAAGCGTTGTAAACGGAGTAAAATACATGGGTCAGTACGGGACGTGAGGAGACGCTCCCCAGCTTGTATCTGCTGCTCTAGAATCAGTAAATGCTGCTTTCTTTGTTTCCCCTGCCGAATTTGATAGCTAGTTATAGTGGCACGGATAGATGCTTTAAAACCCTCCCACCAAGCCCAGCCCGCTGTGTCATGGGGTGAGTTAAAATGAAAATAATCTTGGATAGCGGCCTTTATATCAACCTGAAAATCTTTTTGACCCAGTAGGGATCTATCAAAAAACCAAGCTCGGGGAGAATCGTCCCGCGCAGTGACACGTAATGATAAAGATATGGCAGCATGATCTGAAATATGGAGAGGATGAGTCCTAGTCGTGTCTACTTGAGAAATCAGTGCTTTGGAAATGAGAAAGAAATCTATTCTAGATTGGGAGTGATGGGGGGCAGAAAAGAAAGTGAACTCTAAGTCGGAGGGGTGAAGCAGCCTCCATATATCTACCAGCGCAAGATCTTGCATCAGAGCTGTAAGGGTAGCAAGACTCTTGGGTGGACTACTCGTTCTAGGCGGCTGTCTATCTATCAGAGGGTCTAACACTTGATTAAAGTCACCACCAAGTATTAATGGAGTATTGGCAGAGGCCTGTGCCAACTGCGCAATACTTGCATAGTAAGCAGGGTTGTCCACATTCGGGGCATAAATGCAAATACATGTAAATTCACTATCTCCAACCTTAAGATGTACTCGGGCCCATCTACCCTCCTTGTCAGCGCTAGTATCGATTACAGTAGCTTGCAAAGATTTCTTAACCAGAATGGCTACCCCGCACCGTTTGGAAACGGCGGGAGAATAGGCAGCCACCATGTAAGGCTTAACGTTGAGTTTCAGTGTTTCAGCAGAGTTTAAGTGCGTTTCCTGAAGAAACGCTAAATCAGCATGTTCATGGCTAAGATAGCTAAGGATTTTCTTTCTTTTGATTGGACTATTAATGCCCTTTACGTTGAGTGATAAGATTTTACATAAAGCCATTCAGACAAGTTAAAAATTCTGAGCATGATAGCGCACCTAATTTCACAATGTCCCTCATATTGACTGTATCTGGCTGTACATATGGCATAAAAGAAAATAAGCTTAGATAATACAATGAAGCGCCCCACATTAAAAAAGAAAAACCGCAGCGCGGTAGAGAAGAAGCAGAACCCCAAAAATTACTGGCGACCATGTGTCTGCGGGGAGAAGCCCCAGAGAAGGCCGAAATTGAAAAAACACATAACCTGTAGGACTGTGCGTGCTCCGAATCCGACCGAGGCACACATCATGGAGGGATAGGAGACCACAAAACGAAAGTCATAGAAAGAAAGAAAGAAAGTCCAGGTAGTCTCTGTGCTTGACTATGACCGCCGCATCGGGCCCTTCAAAATGGCGGACAGAGCCGGCAAATAAAAGTCAACGTCGTTGGATTAGCGCATCTGCTCTGCTTCTTTGGAGTCTAAAAATGTTGATAGTAGATCAGGATCTTCGAATGTCCTGGTTTGGTTGTGGAGAGTCACTCGGAGCTTCGCGGGATACAACAGGCCAAAGCGAGCCTGTAGCTGTTGAAGTCGAGGGCGAAAAGCAAGGAGTTTCTTCCGTCGGTCAACGGTAGGCTTTGCCAAATCAGGGAAGAAGGAGACTTTGTGACCTTCGAATTCCAAATGATGGTTCGCCCGGGCAGCATTAAAATTTGTTCCACTTGTTGATATCGTAGCAAGCGAAAGATAATAGGCCGGGGGGTCGTTCGGTTGAGCGCCATGTGGGTAGGAACACGGTGTGCGCGATCGATTTCCAATTCTTTATGAAAGGTGATCTTCAGCAAGGAGGGAAGAGTTTTGAGCAGGAATTCTCTCATATCTCCCGCTTCCACCCTCTCCGGTATTCCAATGAGCCTCACATTGTTGCGACGGGCTCGATTATTGCTATCTTCTAACTCCTTTTGAAGATTCTGTATCTGGCGCTCAGCCTTGTCCAGTGCGCCCAAGCGCACCGCGTGCGAGTCGAGGACCCCCGCCATATTGTCCTGCCGTAAGGAGAGACTTTCAAGTCGGTCCTGGAGCACTCCAAAGTCTTCTCGCAGGGCTCTAAGCGCTTCTCCATTGGACTGCACCAATTCCTTCACGCCGCGTAGTTCCTCCAAAATCTCCAGGTGCATTTCGGGGTTTTCACGAAATGGAACCATCTTCTGTGGGGAGGACACCTCTGTTTTGGAGCGTTTTCCGTGAGAAGAAGAAGGAGACCCGAAGTCCAAGCGCGCTGGTTTATGGGCCGCCATCCCCCCCGAGGTACCCCGGTCAGCCCGGAGCGAAATAGTAAGTTTGTATAGGTATTAAGTCAGGATTCTAAGTAGGCCTCTCGGGAGCTTCAGCGCGAAGCGTCTTACCCGCTGGACATCAGGCTCCGCCCCCCCACCTTGCTGCTCTTTATTCCTGGAACAAATTTCCTGAGTCTTTACGTCAGGTGCCTTCTCTGACCCTTTTCAAATCCAGGCTGAAAACTCACCTCTTCGCTGCTGCTTTTGGATCTTGACTCACCTGATTTCCTTGTGTTTTCCCTTGTGTTGTCTGTCTTGACTAGACTGTAAGTTCTGATGAGCAGGTACTGTCTCTTACATGTCTGTGCAGCGCTGCGTCTGTCTTGTAGCGCTATACAAATGCTTAGTAATAGTAATAGTCTGTGCAAAGATTGTACATTCTAAGTGCCAAAGGAGAAGTGGGCCTTATTGAAATAGATTATACATACCGAGCTACTATCATAGTCCTTTGGACATTCATAAAAATCTTAACAGGACCAAAACTGCAAAATGTGCTGAAATATGAAGGTAAACCATCCAGAATCAGTCTCAGTCCTTAAAAATGAATAAGAATTCCAAAGATTAGAGGAAATGCGTGAGACTCCATCAGCACACATTGGGAAAAAAGCAACAGAAATGACAAAACCAAAGGAAGACTTTAAAGAATCAGATCAGCAAGCAAGGAAAACCAACTGACAAATGCACAAATGCAGGAGAAAGTACAGTGTGTTATTTCGGGAACTGATCAAAAGCTGACAAAGGAATGGTTAAGAAGAGGTGAATTTAGATCTGAGGATGAGAGATTGATAGTTGGCAGCACAGGACAGTAGATTACGGAAAAGATGGTACACAGATGGCATAAAAAAATCATAAAACAACATGCAAATTCTGAAAGAAATGGAATAGCTATGCATCTCACTGATGATTGTGATGTGCTGATGTCTAAAGACCTATATACAGAAAGGCACAATAAGGTAGCATGGCTCATCCACTGGAAATGGTGCAAATGCTATAGCATTGCTGTATCTAAAAAAAGCTTTGGGAGAACTGTGGAGAATCAAGAGGCTGTGATCACCTGGCACATCCCAGTTCCAACTGAAAGAACACTTGATGCAAAAAACAAAACAAAACAAAACAGTAGTAAAGGAGAAAAACATAAGAAGTATCACTGCCAAGTGATTATTCAGTGCAATGCATGGAGAGATTGAAGATCTTCAAGCTCAAAGAAATCCAATATCAGACAAAGAAAATGTGGCAGAAAGATACAGAAATAGTCCCAGTTGAGCACCATTGGCCCAATTAAAAAGAATTTCCAAGTGCACCTCAATATGTTTTCTGTCCATATTACATCCTATGAAATCCAGAAGGAAGGGCTCTTTGGCATAAAGCAAGTGTTAAGGCAAACACTAGCAGGAAACTTGCGAGATTTAGATCATACCAAAGATCCCCAGGCAAAGGAGTGAGATTCATTACTGTCATGGTAGGGGTTATTTTATAAGCTATTTCTAAGGGTAAAATAATATTTTATACACAGAATTAGGCCTTTATCAAATTGCATGAGGTATACACATGTAAAGGTATACATAGACTACCTGTGCATGCTTTTACCCTGAAAAAGCGTAGGTGCTCTGTAAGGCAGAGTTTGAATAGAGCTAGGATTTCTGCCAAGTCGTAAACCATGCGTAGAAGTAGACAAAATAATAAAGGCAAGTTGATTGTGCCTCAGAGCAGATATTATATTGTGCAGGAGCTTTCTTGGTTGACAGGGAGTAATAGTATAAAGGGTAGGAGGAGAGGCGCTATATGTAAAAAATAATATTAAAGCTATAGAATTACAGGGCTTAAAAGGGAGAGAGGAGGCACTGTGGATTAAATTTAAAAGAGGGAAAGAGAAATCCATTTGCATTCCCTCAAAGGGAGAAGAAATGGATGGAGCTTTAAAAGAAGACATATACAGCATTGTGATGAAAGGGGAAGTGCTACTGATAGGGGATTTCAATATGCCAGATGTTGATTGGCACATCCCTGCTGTGTTATCATCTAGAAGTAAGGAAATCCTGGATTCTTTACAGGGAGAACTATTCAGGCAACTGGTAACAGAACCCACACATGAAGGGGCCATACTGATGCTTTCCAATGGTGAAAGTGGTTCTGTTGTCATAGTGGGATATCATCTCGTTTCCAGTGATCACCAGATGGTATGGTTCAGTATTAGGACTAGGGCTGATAAAATCCATTCAAAAGTGAGGGTCTTATACTTTAGGAAAACTAACTTTGCCAAGATGGGCCAGTACCTGAGGGAGTTGTTAGCGCAGGGCCGGCCCGTCCATTGAGCAAGAATGTTTTTTGCACAGGGCCCTGGGTTTCAGGGGGCCCCGCGCAAAAAACATCTTGCATCAGCGATCAGCCCAGCTAGATAAAAAAAAAAACACAAACCGGCTGCTGCTGCCGCTTCCGCCGAGGCAGTGGCAGAATCGAGCACCCCGCGGGGCCCCTTCCTGCCCTGCAGAATCTTCGTTTCAGCATCAACTCCCTCAGCGTCGGCTGCCAGAGCCGCAAAGGGAGAGCTTCTCCTCTCGCGGCTTTATTAATCCCGCCGCAGGGCTGATGGGAGGAGTGGCTCAGTGGTTGGGACAGGTTACCTCAGGCCAGAGGGCTGGGGGTTCAATTCCCACATGGAGACAAGTAACCTCAGGCCGGAGGGACTGGAGTCTCTAGTCCCATGGCCACTCCTTGTGGCCTTGGGCAAGCCATTTAACCCTCCATTGCCTCAGGTACACTTAGATTGTGAGCCCTACAGGGACAAGGGAATAAAAAGTACCTGTTAATATATACATGTAAACCACTCTGATGCATAAGTAAAGGGCAGTATATCAAATGCCTAAACCATAACCATTCCCAGTTTAATTATTGTCTTCCTGTTTCTAAATTGTGATTCCTTGTTTGGTGATGTTCTGCATGTGTAACTGAGCTGAGGTATTCTGTTTATGTAATTCCTATTTGACATTGCCACTTGTTCTCTTTCCCCAGTAGGTCATGTATTGTTATTCTCTGAAATGTATTGGTTTAATATTTGCAGTGTTGCCTTTTGATAGGTAGGGTCTGGTGCTTTGTGAGTCCTGGGAGTGCTGTTAGGATACGGCGGGTTTGCTATGGGTTCTAATTGGGCAGTGTTTGTAGTAGTTCCTAATGTGCCTGGCGGTTGGCACTGGATTATAGTAATGTAGAAATCTTTTAGTCTTTCTTTATCCATACACTCATTAAGAGGCATGTTTACTAAAAGTTAGTGTATGGTAACATTATGCAAATATTTATGCAAAAGAGGCACCTTATGCAAATGAGGCCCTGCACTGAGTCTCCACACATGGCCCTGCACCCCCCTTGGGCCGCCCCTGTGTTAGCGGGATAGGAGCAGCTGGAGGATGTAGAAAAACAGTGGGCAAAACTGAAAGGGGATATTTTAACCCTTTCCAGTCCGAGCTCAAAACTCTCGGGATCCAAAATTCTGACTAAATATTTCTATCAAATTGTATATAATACATGACCATAGCAGAAGGAAAATCACTATTAGAACATATTGAATAAGACGGGTACAATTTTCCTGAAATATGCAAAAATTAACCCGGCTGCAGAATGTGGATTAAAAATTTAAAGTAGGCCTTCAAAGGGGCAACCAACCTTTTTGTTAGAATGGTAAATAAGGGTGAAAGGAAAAGGAAGCGGCTATGGTTC
This sequence comes from Ichthyophis bannanicus, assembly GCA_033557465.1. Lineage (NCBI taxonomy): Eukaryota > Metazoa > Chordata > Amphibia > Gymnophiona > Ichthyophiidae > Ichthyophis > Ichthyophis bannanicus. Next base: position 77,728,920 of record CM066036.1, read on the forward strand.
TCAAAAGAAGTAGCTGAAAATGTGAAGAAAAAGAGGGAGACCTTCATGAAATACAAGAGATCACAGAGAGAGGAAGACAGACATCTATATTAGTCAAGAAAGAAAAAATACAAAAAGAAGAAGAAATAGCCAATGCAATAAAATGGGGGATAAGACATTTTTCAGATATGTTAGTGAGAGGAGGAAGGGCAAAAGTGGTATTGTCAGACTAAAGAGTGAAGGGGGGGGGGGATATGTAGAAGCTGATGAGGATAAAGCAGAATTGCTTAACAAATATTTCTGTTCTGTGTTCACAGATTGATTTATTTATTTATTTATTTTAATTTCTTTTATACCGCACTCTTTGACATCAGCGCGGTTTACAGAGAACACAACAAAACCAGAACAACAGGCTGAAGGGCCAGGAGCAGGACCTCAGAAAATACCCACAAACAGGAACAGAAGTAATGGGAATCTTGAATGATTTTCAGAATACTGTGTTTGTGAGGAACTAGCTAAACTAAAAGTAAAAGTGATGGGACCAGATAGGAAACATCTGAGAATACTTAAGAAACTTGGGGATGTTCTAGCGGCTCCACTGACTGTCTTTTCCAATGCCTCTTTGGAGTCCGGAGTGATGCCAGAGGACTGGAGAGAGACACATGTAGTCCCTTTATACAAAAGCAGATGTAAGGATGTGGTTGAAAACTACAGGCCAGCTAATTTAACCTCTGTGATGAGGAAATTATTGGAAACGCTGCTAAAAGAGAAAACAGTGAGTTTTCTGGAGTCCAAAGGATTACTGGATCCGAGGCAGCATGGATTTATCAGAGGCAAGTCTTGTCAAAAAAATCTGATTGATTTCTTTGACTGGGTGATCAGGGAGTTGGACCAAGGGAGAGCCATAGGTGTGGTGTACTTGGATTTCAGTAGAACCTTTGACACCGTTCCACACAGGCGACTTATAAACAAATTGAGCACTCTAGGGATGGACGTTAAAGTTACTGATTGGGTTAGAAATTGGTTAAGTGGGAGGTGACAAAGGGTACAGGTAAATGGAGCTCACTCTGAGGAGAAGGAGGTTACCAGTGGTGTGCCAGAGGGATCTGTCCTTGGTCTGATTCTTTTTAACATCTTTATTAGCGATATTGTGGAAGGGCTGTCAGGTAAGGTTTGCCTCTTTGCAGATGATACCAAAATCTGCAATAGACACCATGGAAGGAGTAGATAACATGAGGAGGGATCTAGCTAAGCTTGAAGAATGGTCTAGAATTTGTCAGCTGAGATTTAATGCTAAAAAATGCAAGGTCATGCTTTGGGCTGTAACAATCTAAAGCAGTGGTACAGCATAGGGGGTGAAGTACTTCTGTCCACAAAAGAAGAGCGGGACTTGGGCGTGATTGTTTCTGATGAACTTAAAGTAGCTAAACAGGTAGAAAAGGTAACAGTGAAAGCCAGAAGGATGCTTGGTTGTATAGGGAGAGGAATGTGGAGAAAAAGAGAGTGCGTTCTCCGCAAATGGGTACAGTCTAAGAACTAGGTGGAGAAGAAGGACCAGGCCACACTGGAAAATAACTTTAGAAAGCCTTTATTGAGGATCCAACTTTAAAAAATTTTGGCACTAGGCCTTCCTCAGTGGTCTGAAAACATAGATAAAACCAAAAGCAAATTATAAAACTGTACATAAATATAAAACAGGAAGAATATAAAATAATAACACATCAGTTAAAAGTACAGGTACATTACCAACAACAGGTAGTGGGCTGTCTCAAGGAGGATGGTCAGGAGTGCTACTAAAGCTCTTTCCCGGTCTATAACATAAATTATAATACAACATTCACATCCTTTCAAAAATAAGATAAAAAACAGGATAAAAAAACAGTATAATCAGTACAAGAAAATGGAAATCAAAAACATATCATAAAAGCCATGTGATAATAGAAGATATGAAATAAATCAAAACCTGATACATTGCATATCATCCTGGGGGAGTGGAAATAGGGGAGGGAAGGGGGAAGGGGGAAGGGGGGAGTGAGGAAAGGGGGAAGGGAGAGGGAGGGAGGAGGAGAAAAGAAGGGATGGAAAGGGAGGGGAGGGAGAGAAGGGTGGAAAAAGTGAAAGAGGGAATGAAGAGGGGGAGAGGGAAGGGGAGGGGAAGAAGGAAGGAAAAGAGGGGGAAGGAATGGGGGAGGGGGAGGAAGAGAACGGAAAAGAGGTGAGAGGGTAGGGGGAGGGAAGGGGGGAAGGGTGAAGGGGGAGGGAAGGGAGGAGGGGAGAGGGGAGGAAGGGAAGGGGAAAAAGGGAGAGAGAGGGGAGGGGAGGGGAGGGAGGAAGAGGAGAATAGTGAATCACATGTGTATAGATCAGAGGTGATTGACTATCAGATAGCGCTGCAAAATAGAACCATGAAATAAAATAGTGGAAACATAAACCATGTGTTGCTTACAATCAGAAGTGAATACTATTACATAAAAAGCATTGCTTAAACTATCAGAAGAAATCCATTACTGAGTGATACTCTAATAAGGTGTGCTGGTCAATCATAAACCACAAATGTAGGCATATAGATAAATTCAGTTAAATGTCCACAACTCATAAAAATAGAGGAGTAGCAATATTACACATTACTGAAGTCATAGAGAGGAATGCCCAGCAGAAAAAAGGAGGTGATAGTGCCTCTGTACAAGTCTTTGGTGTGACTCATTTGGAGTATTGTGTGCAATTCTGGAGAACACACCTTCAAAGGGATATAAACAGGTTGCAGTCGGTGCAGAGGGTGGCTACTAAAATGGTTAGTGGTCTTTGTTATAAAGCATATAAGGACAGACTTAAGACCAGACCAGCTGTATTCCATGCTTTAAGAAAAGTGGAAGGAAGTCCAAAAAACTGCCAGCATGGTTTAAAGGTGAGATCAGAGAGGCTGTTGCTGCCAAAAAAGCATCTTTCAGGAAATGGAAAAAGGAGCCAAATGAGGAAAACTAGAAACAACATAAGCACTGGCAAGTTAGATGCAAGGCATTGATAAGGCAGGCAAAGAAATAATTTGAAAAAAAGCTTGCTGCGGAAGCAAAAACACATAATAATTTATTTTTCAAGTACATTCATAGCAAAAAACCTGTAAGAGAGTCAGTTGGACCATGATAGAGGGGTAAAAGGAGCACTAAAAGGGAACAAGGCCATAGCAGAGAGACTGAATGAATTCTTTACTGAGGAAGATGTAGGGATGCTACCCATGACTAAAATGGTATTTAAAGATGATGCCGCAGAAGACTTTAAAGAAATATTGATAAACCGGGAAGATATATTACAACTATTGATAAAGTGAAGAGAAGCAAATCACCTGGACCGGATGGTATACATCCAAGGGTGTTGAAAGAATTGAAATAAGAGATTGCAGACCTACTATTACTAATCTGTGAACTATCATTAAAATCATCTGTAATACCTGAAGACTGGAGGATGGCCAGTGTAACGCCAATTTAAAAAAGGGTTTCAGGGGTAATCAGAGAAACTACAGACCGGTGAGCCTGATGTCAGTAATGGGAAAATAATAGAAACCATTATAAATAACAAAATTACTTAAGATGTCGATAGTCGAGGTTAATGGGAGATAGCCAACATGGCTTTAACCAAGGAAGGTCTTGTCTTATTAATATGTCATGGTTTTTTGAAGGTGTGAATAAAAAGGTACACAAAGGTGAGTTGGTTGATATAGTGTATCTGGATTTTCAGAAAACCTTTGACAAACTCATGAGAGACTATTGGCAAAATTAAAAAGTCATGGGATAGGAGGCAGTGTACTATTGTGGATCAGGAACTGGTTAAAAGATAGAAAGCAGAGGGTAGGGCTAAATGGCCAATTTTCCCAATGGAGAAAGGTGAATAGTGATGTACCCCAGGATCTGTGCTGGGTCCGCTGCTTTTTGACATATTCATAAATGACCTGGAAAGTGGAATAACGAGTGAGGTTATCAAATTTGCAGATGACACAAAACTATTTAAAGTTGTTAAAACCCAAGAGGATTGTAGAAAATTGCAAGAGGATCTTGATAAATTGGAAGACTGGGCATCAAAATGGCAGATGAAATTTAATGTGGACAAGTGCAAGGTTATGCACCTAGGGAAGAACAATGCAAACTATGGTTACACGATGCAAGGTTCCACATTAGGAACCACCACCCAGGAAAAAGATTTAGGCATCATTGTGGATAACATGTTAAAACCCTCGGCCCAATGTGCTGCGGCGGCCAAGAGAGCAAATAGAATGCTAGGTATCATAAGGAAAGGAATGGAAAACAAAACAAAAGATATTATAATGCCTCTATATCGTTCCATGGTGAGACCGCACCTTGAATATTGTGTGCAATTCTGGTCGCCGTATCTTAAAAAGGATATAGCGATTTTAGAAAAGGTTCAGAGAAGAGCCACCAAAATGGTAAAGGGGATGGAAGGATACTCCTATGAAGAAAGGCTAAAAAGGTTAGGGCTCTTTAACCTGGAAAAGAGACGGCTGAGGGGTGATATGATAGAAGTCTATAAATTGATGAACGGAGTGGAACGGGTAAACGTAGATCGATTGTTTACCTTATCAGAATATAGAAAGACTAGGTGACATGCAATGAAGCTACAGGGTAAACTATTTAAGACTAATAAAAGAAAATATTTTTTCACTCAACGTGTAATCAAACTCTGGAATTTGTTACCGGAGGATGTAGTAAGAGCTGTTAGTGTAGCTGCATTTAAAAAAGGTTTGGACAAGTTCCTGGAGGAAAGGTCCATATACCGTTATTAAGAAGGGACCCAGGATATCAATGCTTGAACCAATACAAGCACTGTGGAACCTGTGTCTCTTGGGGAAACTGCTAGGTACGTATGACCTAGATTGGGCACTGTTGGAAACAGAATACTGGGCTTGATGGACCTTGGTCTGACCCAGTATGGCATATCTTATGTTCTTATGTAAGTCTTCAAAAACCATCTGGATAAAGACTAGTAACTGGTCTATGTCTCTTATGTCTGTAGATTCATCCAGTTGGAGTGAGAAAGCACACAATTTGAAACATCCTCCAACAATTGTTCAGTTGTGTCTCCACATATCTTTTCTATTCGCCGCACGACGGTGTTTCCTGACAATTGTACATCTTGAATAGCAGCTATGGTCTCTTTCTTATTTTTAAATCCTTCAAAAAGATTGTCAGCTGCTTCAAGAAAACAATCTTTTACAAATTCCCCTTCAGTGAAAGGTTTGCATTTCTTTGCGATCAGGTTGCTGACCTTGAAGGATGCTATGGTTGCATTGACCGAATGTGACCTTGGCTTTGCCATCAACTGTTGCTGAGTAGCCAATTTCGATTTAAGTTCTTTGAGCTTCAGTTTATGAATTTCACTTTTGTGTGGAAAATGAGCATCAAACTTTTTGCTATGCAGAGCCTTATAATGACGTTCCAGATTACCCATTTTGGACAAGGATACTGGGGCATTACAAATTAGACAACAACACTTGTCTTTCACCATGATGAAGAAGTAGTCCATTTCCATTCATCATGAAAGTGGTAGGTTTTGCTCTTCTTTGGAACACTCATCTTCGTTATACTGGGGAGGCCGAATGTAAGAAGGCCAAATCTGCTAAGTTAGTATAAACACTGACTGAATCTGGTCCAAAACTGTCACTGTCCCAAAGTATTAAAGATCAACAGGAACTGAAGACCTCTGGATGATGTGCAATACAAGGACTGGAGATGCCAAAACCACACATGCAGTTCTAAAAGTAAAAATAAGAATTCCTCATACTGGCACCAATAATCAAATACCACCAAACAATCATCAAAAAAACTCAAACACCTGTCCAGCAAACCAGATAAAATCAAATACCGCCAAACAAGTTCAAATACCACCACACACGATTTAATAAATTCTGCGCACAGTGTAGACTCAATGCAAAGGCAAGGCGAAATAAAATTGCAGAGGCAAGCAAAAGTCACAGTGGTTTGAACCTATTCAAAGGCAAGGCATAGGCAAGTTAGAACAAAATTGGAAAAGCCCGCCAAAATTACCAAATTCTTGACACTTTGTTGTGTCTGCCTGAAAACGTTTAATGAAAGCAAACTATAAAGCGACCAGCAACCAGCACACGACACAACTAATACGGTAAGTGTATTCAGGTAAAGCCCGGGCGAATGGATATCGCCCGTTATATAACACACTTCTAAGGGGTGTTGGGGCAGGGGCAGGGGCAGGAATGGGTGATTCTGAGAGGCAGGAGACCAGGTATGACGCCGGGCCTGTGGTGTCTTGTCACGGGGCGTGGGCGGCGGCCCCCTGGGGTATCCACAAACTATTGGTACGAAAACAACAAGTGCCCCCAATACACCCACAGGCAAGATTCCCGCAGGCAGGGAAAAAAGACAGGCAAAGGATCAGTAGCAGCGGCGGCAAGCCCTCGGCAGACGACCTGCTGGCATGAGCTCTCTCCTAGCGATGGGGCAAGGTCCTGGAGAGATGGAGCCAAGTGGGGCTGCCGATCTACCTCTGACCCCTCCACGATCTACAGGTAGATTGTAATCTACCTGTTGGACATGCCTGATGTAGACAAAAATTAAAATGAAACCCAAAGAAGCCAGACTCCGCATGCAGTGCCACACCAGATAAGATATGCAGTTCCCCATACTGTGTGAAATATAGATAGCACAAAGTCCAATCACTAAATTGAAAATAAAATTATTTTTCTACCTTTGTTGTCTGACGATTTTTGATCATGCTGGTCCCGATCTGAGGTTTCCGTTTTCATCTGTCTTCTCTTAGATCTTTTTCTATGGTCTATAGTCCATCTGTCATTTCTTGTCTCTCCTTTTGCTTTCTTCATTTCCTGCCATCAGCCTTTTTTCAGTCCCAGCAGTAACTCTCACTAGTATCAGCCCCCCATGTCTGCTGTGCTCCGCTCCGCTCCGCGCCCCCCTTGTCTGCTCTGCTCCACTCCCCTCCAAGCCCCCCCTTGTCTGCTCCCTTCCAAGCCCCCCCTTGTCTGCTCTGTTCCACTCCACTCCCCTCCAAGCTCCCCCCATGTCTGCTGTGTTCCACTCCGCTCCCCTCCAAGCCGCCCCCCCCGTCTGCTCCCTTCCAAGCCCCCCCCCGTCTGCTCTCTTCCAAGCCCCCCTTGTCTGCTCCCCTCCAAGCCCCCCCTTGTCTGCTCCCTTCCCGGCCCCCCTTGTCTGCTCCCTTCCCTCCTCCCCCCTTCACCTCACCTCATTGATTCATCCTTTAAAATCAAAGGAAAGCAGCCGCAGGAACATTTCTCCATTCCCACGGCTCTGCTTTCAAACTGCTGGGTCACGTGGAGCCGGCGGGGTGGGGGGGGGCGAGGTCATCACTTCCACTGGAAGAGGAAGGGCAGCGGAAGCGATGACCTCGGGCCCCCCCACCCTGCCGGCTCCACGCGACCCAGCAGTTTGAAAGCAGAGCCGCGGGAACGGAGAAATGTTCCCACGGCTGCTTTCATTTGATTTTAATGCAAATCTAGCTGGACGGCTCTGCGATTCTATCAGGCAGTTTCTAGGGAGCAGCAAATTAGTGCCTCCCCCTAGAAACTGCCGCCTGAGGCGACCACCTCAGTTGGCCTAATGATAGAACCGCCCCTGGGTTGTTCCACATTAGGAACCACTACCCAGGAAAGAGATTTAGGCGTATTTTAAAATCTTCAATGTTTACCACAATTTTATCAAAAAACAAACAATACTCTCTTCTAAAGCATGCCATCACTGAAGTGCTTTAGAAGAGAGTATTGTTTGTTTTTTGATAAAATTGTGGTAAACATTGAAGATTGAAAAATACAACGCGATAAAATACTGAAAATTGAAAAATATAATTATTGATAAGGAGTTTTTTTGGCTATTGATGTGATACAGATGGCATAGGCATGCTGTGTCATGTCTGCCTGACCCATGTAATCTGAAGCCTTTTTGAACTTATTAATGCTAGTCACTGACTACCGACACCTAGCCTATTTGTATTATAGTAGAGTGATTTTTTTGGGTTTTTTTCGAACTGAGTTTGTTTCACTCTGAAGTTGATGAATTATTGTTTGTAACATTCACCCACAGCAAACACAGTCAGACTGCACCTGCTGCCCACCACTGGGGTTTCCAGCCATGCACATATGAGCTGTGGTCAGTACACATTGCATGTGCACAGAGCAACCATGCACACCCAGCACTTAGTTCAGTGATCGGGACCCCAGGACAGAATGTGCACCCACATCACTAAAAACAGACTCTGGATAGCTCTATGTGGCTACATAGCCATGCCATGGTCACTGCTCAGTCAGAGTGAGAGTGCAAGACATGCTGTGGCCACCTGGTCCATGCAGGTGGCAGTCGGGCATTATGGCGTCTCAGCCATTGACCTACACCCGAAGCAGACACATCCTGGCCAATCCGCCCTGTTTCAGGCCATACCCATAATACTTTGCTCCTCATCATGCACATTTGCAGGCTAATGCTGGAAACAGTTTAGGCACTGCAAGGCTCAGTGAGGTATGGAAAGTCAGAAACAATGGATACACATACACACTATCACTCATATCAACGCACTGTGCAAAAATGGGGATGGTTGATATTTCTGCCTGCCACTCTTGTCCCAAACTCAGCTCAGGCAATGTTCAGATGTCCTCACTGTGCAGGAGTTAGTAGTGCGCGCTGATGTTAATGGCCGCTCAGTGTGCCGGTGCTGTCAGCCTGACTTTTCATCCAGCTGAGGATAGTGGAGTCTGTCTGTGTGGGTGTTTGTACTCTTGTTGGGTGATTCATTGAGGGTTGTGCATGTTGGTGTTATACCTGCACTGTCGGATAAAATTAAGCCTCAGGGACATACACTGCATAATCCACAGACGGGACCCAAACCTGTGACCCTCTGCTCATGTACACACCAACTGTGTGCAGTGCATCACAGTTCCTGGAGATGAAATGTTTCCCATCAGACAGACCTTGGCACATGTTACACTGTGCATGGTGCACTGGATCAGGGGATGGTGTTAGTCTGTTGCAGGTGGATGCTGCTGCCCCCTCCGCCAGTACCCTCCATGCCATGCAGACATGCCCATGTGCTGTCACTGTTGGTGGTGCGCAGTCCCAGGCCAGCCAACGTGTGGGTTGGCAGGTGCCTAGTGCGCAGGGTCCAGAGAGGGGGCAGAAGCATACATGGATAGCCACACATCCCCCCCACAACCATCTGCCTCTGCAGGGACCCCATCTATGCCTGCTAATGTTATGTCTCTTCAACCTGTAGAAGAGATGGCTGAGGGGTGTTATGTTAGAGGTCTATATGATATTGCCTGGAGTGGATTGGGTAAATGTGGATTGATTGTTTACACCATCAAAATGTAGTACGACTAGGAGACATGAAATGCAGCTATAGTGTAAGTCATTGAGGACTACTGGGAGTGAATAGTTTCTCAGTCTACATGTATTCAAACTCTGGAATTCATTTCTGAAGGATGTCGTAAAGGCAGTTAGTATAGTTGAGTTTCAGAAATGTTTGGACAGGTTCCTGGGGAACAGTCCATAAACCATTACTAATGAGGGGCCCAGAGTATCCCCTATTTCCCAGTACACGCACTGTAGATCCTGTGTATCTTTTGGGGAAACTGCTAGGTACTTGTGACCTGGATTGGCTACTGTTGGAAACAGGATACTTGGCATGATGGACCTTGGTCTGACACAGTCTGGCATATTTGCACATCTTATGTTCTTATGTACCACATAGGCAACTGCCTGGTCAGCCCTGTGCACCAGCAGCCCCCACTGCATGACCCACATGTACCCATTTCATACTTGGGTACTATGCTGTCAGTGTTAATGGAGCACTACTATCACTGTCTTAGGCTCACCTGTCTGTGCATCACATTGCTCTTTCTCTTCAAAATACACCCTTTCCGCAAGGTTTTGATATGTGTTAGAGTTCCTGGTGTTAAGGTGCCTTCGTTAAGGGAACAAGTCTTGTTCCTGCCCACTGACCCCCGCTCTCCACCCCGTGGATGCCTGCTCTCCACCTACAGGGTGCTTTAGAATGCCGGTACCATTAGTGCATGCTAAAGAGGCATTTTGGTCGCGCTAACGGCACACTTGCTTCTTTATCACGGTTTAGTAAACATACCCCAAAGATTCTACACTACCACCTACTGACAGTACAGAAACACTACATCTTGCATCAGAACATGCTTTATATTGGAGAATATGTTTACCTTTTACCTAGACAACCTTCCTATAGTAAGGACAGAGGCCCTGTACAAATATGCTTTACATTTTCTGTGCTCTTATAAAACCATATTAACATTTATCTATACATTTTTATTATTTACAATCAGTTTCATGAGAATTCACCTCATTTAGCTCTTCTGCCTTAAGGATTTGTGGGAAAAGAAGAAAATTGAATTTCTCACAAAATAGTGCATCAGATAAAAACTGGACTTTTAGCGCATAGACAAATTAGGATGAATTACTTATAGTAGAACCAAGAACCTGCAGTAAACATGTCTTTCTTTTTCCTAAGGTCTCAGTCCAGAGCAATCAAATCTGATATATTCTACAAATGGATTCCTGCCAGAAGTGAACTTGGTGCATCCAGAGCTGCCAAAGATTCCCTGCGATGTCCATCCAGTGTATTCAGAATTATCTGTCATAAAATGCAAGACAAGGTACTGTATTACTTTCTTGCCTTGTAAAACCACTAGGAGTGGCTTAGAAAAAGAGATGTACTCAATGAGTTGACAAGCTGACTAGCCATGAAGAGCGAGAACTAAATTGACTTGTCTCCGTTGTTCCAGGGGAAAAGCCACTCCAGTCTCTCTCCAACATAGGCTATGGGTACAGGAGCAGAGACATGTTAAAAGTCTTTTACAGCTGCTGCGGTTTGCTATGCATGTTTGCAATGATATGATGCATGGAAATCTACAATTCCCCTCCTCTCCTGAACCTTAGTGGCAAATAATTGCTTTTTCGTGGTCAGTTAACTCTCAGTTACTACCTTTATGAAAATCTGCAGTTTTGTGCAGTACGTCATCATCTGATATTGACAGTGTACCTTGTTCTATAGAAGAGCAATCCAGTCTTTTGACACTTTTTTGATGAAGCACTAGTTTTATTCTCTCCTGGTTAAAGTCTAACAGCTGAAGGTAAAACCTGGAATTTCCTGTTGTAGAGAATGATTTACAGGTGAGAACAACCCTCCAGCAATCTGGATTTATTCTTTTTTTTGTGTGATGAAAGAGCACATTTTGATTGGAATTTTAACCCTGGAATTGCCTGTTTCCCAGGCTGTCAGGATTCTCAGCAGAGGGTGGAGGAGTAGTCAAGTGGTTAGAGTAGTGGGCTGCAATCCAGTGAAACCAGGGCACAAATCTTACTAATGTGCCTTGTGCCCTTGGGCAAGTCACTTCACCCTCCATTACCTCACATAGAGCTTCTAAGCCCCCCAGGATCAGGGGATACGCCTATTGTGCTAGAATATAACCCACTCTGAGCTAGCACTAAAAAGGAATAGCAAAATCTACATAAAGAGCCTGTGGAGATGCATCTGAGCCTCCAGTGGTGTTGCATGGGGCAGTCCATATCTATTATATTTGGTTAGGGAATATCTAGGGGGTTTTTGAAAATTGCCCAGCCTGTACACATGGATGTAGTTTGCCTTATTATTTTGTGGGGGGCAAAAGGTAAGGAAGTCATACTGACAGTGGGGGCAGGTGTACCACATGACTATTGCTGCCTACAGCTTTTGGTAGCTACCACCTCCCATGCCCCTCCCCCAAACTACTCCTGTGCCTGTACATGCATTCCTGGGAATGGGATGGGGCATAGAGTGCACTCACATGCATACTTTTGGATTGCAAAAGTATGCATATATGTTTCACTGAAAAAAATACTTGCATAAACATTAGAGACATTAGGGAAATTTTTCTCTTTGAAAACTGATGCAAAAGACTGCAGGTAAATAGTTCCCACAGACTTTACACACATGCACTTTGCCTGAAAGTTGCCTCCAATGGGACCTACTGTATTTACTAGCTGTGTTAGCTGTTCATGCAGCAATTAAGGTATGTTAGCATTTGACATGACACCTTAGCAGTTAACGAGCAGTAAAGCAGAATGGGTGGAGACAACTCTTTGCAGTTAATGCGGAGGTAATTACGGCACATTTGGAGGGTAATTTTATAACCAGATACTTAGTTTTAGGCATTTGGAACACATTTGTCTTAAGCCTATTTTTAAAAAAGTAGGCACTTACTTTTCTTTATAGTAGGGGCATATATGGCCAAAAACGTGCATTAAAGCTAGGCACGAGCCCCTCGAGCTGGTGTAAATGCCTGCACCTAGATTTGTCAAGAACATGCCTAAATTATAGTATTTTGTCATTACACACATATGAATTTGAGCTCTGTCCCTTGGAACGTTCACGGTGAAAGTACATACTATTGACCTGACGCGCATACTTATGGAATATCGACCAGCTAGAGAATGCACATAAAGTCCATGTGTCTAAGTCACTGAATGTATGTAATTTACGTGCATTGATGACATTCCTTATAAAATTACAACCTTAGTGTTAACATGGCCAATAACACGGTACAGTTAACAAGATCTCAATAAGGATTGCTAATTGTGTTAATTCTATGCTATGATACTGGGAATACTCTAAAGTTAAAGCAGAGGTTTTGCAGCTACTACCTGTGAATTTTGGCAATTACCCATTATGAGGCTAACTTTATAGACTAGACTGAGTAGCAAAAATACACCCATTTGTAGCTTAACTTCTAAAAACACATAGACGCCACTGTGTCTTTATAATGACTCCTCCTCCTATCATTTCTATAACACTACTATCGTGCATAAACTGTGGGTAAAAAGAACCCACGTGCATTTATGCAACCAGGGGTATTTTATCAATTATACGCGTAAATTGCAACTCTGCTCATGCACTGCTTAAACTCCTTCACAGAACACATCTCTACCAAATTCACATGCAAGTAGGCATGAGGTAATTTTGTAATAGGCATTTCACTCAATATACTGGCATATACGCACAATAATACCTCAATAAAATTACCCTTCACATAGTGTGCACCTCATTTACTAAATCTTTTCCTATAACGCAAAGGTTGGCAACAAAGAAGAAGGCAAAGTAGTTGGAAAATATGGACTTGGCAACAGAAATGAATCTGGAGAAAGACTGGTAGAATTCTGCAAGACCAATGATCTATTCATCTCAAACACCTTCTTCCAGCAACATAAGCGGCAACTGTACACATGGACTTCACCGAATGGATTATATAAAAATCAAATTGACTACATATGTGGAAGTCAACGATGGAAAAGTTCTGTAACATCAACAAAGACAAAACCTGGAGCTGACTGTGGTACAGATCATCAACTACTAGTATGCAAACTCAAGCTAAAGTTGAAAAAGAGCAAACCACTCATGAATGCAGCAAAATATGACCTTGAGAATATACCACTGGAATTTAAAGACTGCCTGCAAAATCGATTTGCTGCTTTAGATACAAATGACAGAGCTCCGGAAGAGTTATGGAATGACATCAAGAAGGTTGTGTTGGAAGAAAGCGAGAAGTCTCTACAAAAGGTGAAAAGCCAAAACGGCCAAAATGGATGACAGAAGAAACTCTGAAAATTGCCCAGAAACGCAGAGAAGCTAAAGGAGAAAGAAGGAGAAGAAATTGAAATTGTGAACAACTTTAACCTACTTGGATCAACTATCAATAAAGAAGCAACAAGCAGTCAAGAAATCAGACGACGCATTGCTCTTGGCAGAATGGCTATGAAAGACCTAGATAAGATTCTCAAGAGCAGAGATGTCTCTTTCCATACAAAGATTCGACTTGTTCAAGCCATGGTATTTTCAATAACATGATATGGATGTGAAAGCTGGACAGTGAAAAAGATAGACAGGAAGAAAATTGATGCCTTTGAATTATGGTGCTGGCGGCGAATACTGTGTATACCATGGACTGCCCGAAGAACAAACCAGTCGGTACTAGAGGAGATCAAACCTAAGCTTTCTTTAGAAGCTCAGATGACAAGACTTCGACTTTCATACTTTGGACACATCATGCGAAGAGAGAGATCATTAGAGAAAGACATTATGCTTGGCAAGATAGAAGGTCAACGCAAAAGAGGAAGGCCAGCAATGAGATGGATCGATACAATAACAGCAGCTACGGGTACCAGTCTGTCAACAATGAGCCGCCTGACTGAAGTCCGAACACAGTTTAGGATAGCTATCCAGAGGGTCGCCATGAGTCGACTCCGACTCGACGGCACTTAACAACAACAATACACATAATAAATCAGACCGCTGGTGTAATTTTATAGTCATTTGCGCACTATATGGCTACATACACACATAAATGGCCTCATAAAATACTGACTAGCATAAAAGTATGCATATTGGCTTGAAGGTACTATGTTGCTGCTAGGCATAGCCAGGGATGGAGCTTGGCAAGAGTTTGTGAATATGCGCATTGATTGTGAAAGACCTTAATTGATGTGCATATCCATTTACAACTATTTTCAAGCAAGTGTAAAAGTGCACACTTGCATTTAAGGAGCAAACTCTGCTTCTTACACTAGTATTAGATAAAGACAAGTAGGCACCTATGTGCCTTTATAATATTGAGCCTAAATAGTGAAGGGAAAAATGAATCCCCCTTCAGGTACCTTTGTTACAGGTTGAATCCATCTTGTGCTAACGTCTATAGCTCCAGGCCTAAGAAGAAAAAAAGCCTGCAGACCTTTTCATCTTTTCACACTAAAACAAAAATAGAAAATGCCCCAAATAATCGCAGGGGAACCCCAGAAAAAAACCCAACAATAGGCATCTACTTGCCCTGTTAAATTAGACACCCTGTTATAAAATTGCCCTTTGATTCTATAAAATGGAGCTCTGAATAAATTCAGTTATATGCCTAGCTTTGTATATTATTAAAAACTCTTCTTAAAAGATTTTGCTAAAACCCGGTAAGGCTGTGAACTTAACATGCGTTTGCAACACATGCTAAATGCAAAGCCTCTGCGTTAGCTGGCGGGACATGATCACCATGTTCCTGGCAATTAACACGTGACTGAGTACATGGTCCTGTGACACAATTAATGCAGGTGCACCAAATTGTACCCAGAGAAGTATCATTAGGTGCACCGTTGCCAATTGCCACGTTGATAGTGCTTGTGCGTTAAAGTGCTCTCCGTGCCCCTACTCCATCTTTAACCCACCCACTCTCCATATTAGCACGCAGATAACATGCAGTTGGTAGCTGGTATGCTCACGTGGCATTCACAGTGGCCAGTTGCCACATGCTACAATGCATATGAACTGCTTAGCAGCGCTTAGTAAAAGGGCCCCTTTGTCGCTATGTTCAGCTTCTCTATTCAAAGTGACCTGTATTTTCCTATATACACTCTATCCCTTCATATTGAACACAGCAGAAAGACACACCATGCATCTAGATGAAAACTGTCATTACAGTCCATAACTGTATAGGCACTTTAGAAAGAAGAAAGAAATTTCCCCAAGCTATCAGCTTATGAAGTTTACATAAGATGTGATCCAGGGCCTGATTCAGTGAGGCTTTTATTCACATTCCTTGTCTATGGGAAAGAAAAAAACGTTAGTGCGCTAAAAAATATAGGTGCTGTACTGATAAGGTCACCTTTTTACCCTTTCTTACTCATAATTTAGCCATTTATTGAACAAATTATTTATATTAAACTCATTTCCTTAAAGTTCAAGGTAAGGAACAATACAAAAGGATATAAATAAACATATCAAGAAATAAAATGAAAAAGTACAATATAAAACATGGTAAGATCATAACATTTAAAACAAACTAATTAAATCAACAATAAAACCATTACATATAAAAACCATATTCAAGACATTACTTAAATGTTATAAAAGCCTATACAAATAGCCAGATTTACAATTTGCTTGCTATAAAAACAAACTGCTATTATTTGCAATGCATTGCAGTTGTAGCTGAGTAAGCAACATGCAATCTGTCTTCAAAGTACTTAGGTTAGATGTTATATATAACCACAAAGATATTAATAATGTTATTAAAATATACATCTGGGTGATTTTTTGGTAAAGAAAAAAGGGGCTGTGGTATCAAAGCAGCAAACTATTTAGCCTCTTAGGTATGTTTTACTGTCTGTCTGTCTACCTACTGTATCTGTACACATCTGTTTGCACATGGGCAAACAAATGTATATAGCGTCACTCTGCTTCTCAATAGGAGCAGGGGGTGCAGAGTCAGTGGGAGTCCCTGGATTCCATCTGGCAGAGAGAGGGACCTGCTGGGAATAGAGAAGTACAGTGCAGAGAAGAGGCAGAGCTACACTGAAGAGCTAGAGGGACTAGCCAGGTGCCCCTAGTATAAGTAGAGAGAGAACCATGTAAAGAGTCAGTGTGAATCCCCAGGCCCCACAGGCAGAGACGAGAAAAGAGCTGTGTGGAGAATGGGGTGGGTGAGGGGTGGAGCATAAGGGAAGATCAAGGTTAGGAGGAAAGAAAGGGGCAGTGCTTAAGGAAAGCGGCATGGCTCGGAGAAAAGAAGCCTTTGCCAGTGGTAGGTGGAATTCCTACTAGCTCTTTAATTTGCCCTGCTGATCTTAATTTTTTCCAGCGGGAAGTGGGGGACTTCCACCTGTTCTTTAATTAGCCCCGGCTCTTTTCCTTCCGTGCCTCTTCCTGCCTGTCCTTACACATAGGTTTGTCTGTGTACGTGCAGATAAACCTATGCATATGGACAGACAACAAAATAGAAACTTTATAGGCGCCTTAGAAAGAAGAAAGAAATTTCCCAAGCTATCAGCTTATGAAGTTTACATAAGATGTGACCCAGGGCCTGATTCAGTGGGGCTTTTATTCACATTCCTTGTCTATGGAAGGGCTGGACCGTAGCTAATAGGTGCTAGCATATTAGTGAAATACGTGTAATAATATACTTAGCATGTTTAGAGCATTACTGAACTGTGCAGCTCTATACAGTAGTGATACAGTATGTATTCAAGTACCGACCTTCTGATTGGTACATGGTAATCAAGGGAAAAGTGTAAAAAATACTATGGGGGTCATTGGGACATTCCCGCTATTCGTACTGGCTGCAGCCCCGACTAACTTCCTCACCGGTTGTGCAGGGAAGTTAGTCAGGGGTGGAGAGTGGGCGGGCAGTGGGTGGTCACCATCTCTGGACATACAGGGCCGAATCTAATGTCAGCCCTGTATGTCCAGGGCCAGCGAAATGATCGGGGAAGTTATTCCACCTCTGAGGTGGAATAACTTCCCTGGATGTGTTTTTTTTCGTGGTCTGGGGCGTAGAAGGGGCTGGAGGGTCAGGGTTTATTCCCCGCAGCCCGACCCTGGACTTAGGAGGCCAGATCGGGGGTTGGGCTGCGGGGAATAAACTTTAGTTTCTGGCGGCCGGCATCGCGGCTTTTAAATGTAGCCACAGTGCCATGGCAACATGACACCATGGTGCCACGGCTCCATTTAAAAGCCTGACTGAGCTATCCGGGCAGTGCCTGTACATGCAGGCCGGGACTAAATCGCAGTCTCAGCCTGCACATACAGGCCTGATCGCGATTCTGATTCCGTGGGGCTAGGCATGCCCCGTGGGATCAGAAGTGTGCTCCCCTTTGTACGTCCAGCTCAGACTGGATGTACAAAGGGGATGAACGTAAAGGTCAGAATCAGGCTGTATGAAGCCAGTATTCAAAAGCATGTAGTTGGCTAGCAAAACCTGCTTACCATATAAGTGCTGATAGTTCCACAGGATATTATCTCTGACCATCTCATTGTGGCAGGTGCAGGCCTGTGACCCACAGTGTCCGAACATAAGCAGGCCAGCATGGCTAGCTTGACCTGTAAATGAGGCCTGTGGAGAGGCATATAGGATTGCACATCCCCCAATATGCTGCTATTGTAAGATAGAACTCAGTAGAAGTATTGAATTAGCTTAGGTAAGCAGAACTGCAGTATTGAAAGATGGAAAAATACAGAAAATACATGTTTAAAAGTTACTGATAAGAAAAAGTACATCTGCAAAGAAATAATTGGGAGTGCTGACAGATGAGTTGCAGAGCCCAGCTCCTCTGCACGTACAAATTGGTTCTATGGCCTTGAGAGTGTGAAAGTAACAAGTTGATGAACTGACCATTGTAATTGGGACTAGAAGGGGGGTATGCAGGTGTCATGCCCACTGGAGGGACATAATTGGATAAACTTATCAGTACCGGGACCAATAGAAGAGGTACGGGAGGTACGGGAGGTTACCGGGACCAATGAAATGTTTTTCTATACCTAGAATGGAACAGAAGTCTATAAAAGTTGTTGTAATGCTTGAAAGCTTTGCTCAGCCATTTTGAAATTGACTGGTTCGAGACTTGTGCACAAATAAATAGATTCTTGGTTAAGTATTTGTGAAGATCCGCGCTCCTGGGCGCAGCGCTGTTATGAGGAACAGAGCAGAATAATGTTAGCTAAAACAGATTCTAGACAGAAAACGGAACAGCCTAGAATGAAAGAGCAGGATAAGAAAGCCAGAAAGAAGCCCATCCTGGCAGATCCTGATTCCCCAGAAATAATTCTCAGGCAGCCCCGAACCCCAGGTCCAGTAAGAGTAGCCCGGCGTCCTGCCCCAGAACCCCAGAGACGGCCAGAGCCGAGGCGGGACCCAACCCCTGATCCCCCTCCCGGAGGAGAAAAAGAGGAAGAACTAGTGGAAAAAGAAGAGGAGGACATAAAAAGCGAGTCAGAAGTGGAAATAGAAGAAGGAGAAAGAGAGAATCCCCCAGATGAGGAGGACAATGTACAAATAATTGAGAAAGCTAGCGCTAGCACTAGCACGCCAGTGAGAGAGAAACCCAAAGCAAAACCTGTTGAGAAAAAGAAAGTGACTCCTGCAAAGGCAACGACGATAACCCTTAGATCCCAAAAGACACCTATGGCAGCCAAACTGTTTCCCTTACGGCAAGTCCCGGGAGTGCCCGTAAAGAATGATAATGATGAAGTGGTAGCGGGACCCCTAACTTATGTGTATATCCCATTCTCTACAACTGATTTATTAAATTGGAGGTCGCATTACGCCTCCTATACTAGTAAGCCCCAGGAGCTGACAGAATTAGTAACTAGTATTATGGAAACTCACCAACCCACTTGGCCAGATTGCCGTCAGCTCCTGACCACCCTATTCACGACAGAAGAGCGAGCAAGAATTAGAAAAGCAGCTATTGAATGGATGGCAGAGAACCCTGTAGCTCCGGCACAGGGGCAGAATATAATAGACCGTCGGGAAGCAGCTCAGAGAGAATTCCTGAATGAAGACCCCCAATGGGATCCAAATACAGATGAAGGATCCACAGCCCTAGCCCGTTTTCGCCAAGGCTTCTTACAAGGCCTGAGAAGGGGGGGCCAAAAAGCTATGAACCTTTCCAAAGTTGCAGGAGTTATCCAAGGGATAGATGAGAGCCCAGCAGATTTTTATGAGAGATTAACTGAAGCATACAGAATGTATACTCCCTATGATCCCGAGGCACCAGGAAGTTTATGTATGGTGAATTCTGCTTTTGTAAACCAGTCTCAACCAGACATTAGACGCAAATTACAGAAGTTAGAAGGGTTTGCGGGCATGAATGCAACACAGTTATTGGAAGTCGCTCATAAGGTGTATGTGAATCGTGATACTGAAAGACAGAGAGAATGTGATAGAAAGATGAAGAAGAAAGCTGATTTTTTGGCTGCGGCCATAGTGGAACAGAAAAGGGGAGGTGTCCCTAGTCGAAGGAGTAGAGGAAGAGGGCGGGGTCAAGGCGGAGGCCGGACCCAGAGACTAGGCGTGAACCAATGCGCCTATTGCAGAGAGGAAGGACATTGGAGAGATACGTGCCCGCAACTCGAAGACGCCCAGCATGATGACGACAGCAGCCATCAGTGGCGAGAAGAAAGACGAAGCTATCCCCGAAGCCGAGGAGGAGCCAATCGAGAACAAGTCCAGCGAGAGAGAGGAGGAGCCATTCAAGCATTGGCCACACCAGCCCATGACGAGGATGACGTGGATTAGGACAGACCGGGCTCCAAGTTTGCTTTAGGTCTCCAGGAGCCTATGGTCGGAATACAAATAGGAGACCAAATTATGGACTTTATGGTTGATACTGGAGCACAACATTCAGTAATAGACAAAAAGATAGCCCCATTCACTACAAAAGCAGTCACCATCATAGGAGCAACTGGTGCCAAAGCCACAAAGTCTTTTCTTCAAAACCGAATATGCAGTCTGGGAGGACAGCAAGTAACTCATCAATTCCTTTACATGCCCGAATGTCCAGTGCCACTACTGGGACGAGATATGTTAGCCAAGCTTCAAGCACAGATATCTTTCTCTGAACAAGGAGATGCAAATGACAGTAAATCCCCAAACCAAACCAGCAGGAGTAATGCTGCTGACAGTTCCTCGAGAAGAAGAATGGAGGTATTACGTTGATGACTCCATTCAAGATACCTATTTTGAACAAACTATAAAGAACATCGATGCACCACCTGGAGTATGGGCAGAAGGCAGTCCCCCAGGCCTAGCCAAGCATATAGCTCCAGTAATTGTAACCCTCAAGCCTAGTGCTACACCAGTGCACGTCAAACAGTACCCACTCCCAAGAGCCGCAATTGAAGGCATTCATCGCCACCTACAAAGATTGCTTGAGTATGGCCTACTAAAAGTATGTCAATCCCCATGGAACACTCCACTTTTGCCAGTAAAGAAACCTGGGACAGATGATTATCGCCCAGTGCAAGATTTGAGAAGAGTAAATGATGCAGCTGAGACCATACATCCAGTCGTACCCAATCCTTACACCCTCCTAGGACTGATACCTGCTGAAGCTACCCATTTCACTGTACTGGATTTGAAAGATGCATTCTTTTGCATAAGATTAGCCCCTGTAAGCCAAATATTGTTTGCATTCGAATGGCAGGACCCCATCTCTGGAAGAGGGGGCCAACTTACCTGGACAAGATTACCCCAAGGATTCAAGAATTCACCTACCATCTTTAGTGCTGCACTGAATCAAGACCTTTCAAGCTATCCAGTAGCCCCGGGAAAGAGAGTGCTTCTCCAATACGTGGATGATCTGTTGATAGCTGCCGTATCAGAAGGTGAATGTATACTAGCCACCAAAGATCTCTTGCAGTTACTAGATGAAGCTGGATACAAAGTTTCCAGAGCCAAAGCACAGCTATGCCAAAAAGAAGTGAAATACTTGGGTTTTTGTATCACCCAAGGAAGCAGAAGATTAGGCAGAGAAAGAAAAGAAGCAGTATGTAGAATTCCAACTCCAACAACCAGAAAGCAAGTCAGAGCCTTTCTGGGTGCAGCAGGATACTGCCGAATCTGGATACCCAACTTTGCCCAAATTGCCAAACCACTGTATGAAGCCACGAAAGGAGAAGAAAAGTCACGGCTGGAGTGGGGACTTGAGCAGGATACAGCCTTCCAGAAGTTAAAAGAAGAATTGATGTCATCACCAGCACTTGGACTACCAGATGTCCACAAACCTTTCCACTTGTTTGTACATGAAGCACAGGGAAATGCCTTAGGCATGTTGACTCAGAAATTGGGAAATTGGGAGCGACCTGTAGCCTACCTATCGAAACAATTGGACCCTGTGGCCAAAGGATGGCCACCTTGCTTGAGAGCAGTTGCAGCTACAGCGCTACTAGTGAGTGAAGCAGACAAACTCACACTAGGACAGAACATACGAGTCACTGTGCCACATGCAGTCCTTGCCCTTATGGAACAGAAAGCAAATTATTGGCTCACCAATTCCCGAATGTTGAAGTACCAGAGCATGTTATGTGAAAACCCACAGATACAACTTGAAGTGAGCCATGCCCTGAATCCAGCCACCTTGATACCCATCAGTGAAGAACTCCCAGAACATGACTGTATCGAAGTCATGGAGACTGTGTTCTCCAGCCGACCTGACTTGACAGATGTGCCCATAGACAATCCTGACCAAATCTATTATGTTGATGGGAGCAGTCTCATCCTTGATGGACGACGCTGTGCCGGATATGCAGTCGTCACTCAACATGAAGTAGTTGAATCATCAGCCCTAGCCTCAGGCACATCAGCCCAGAAAGCCGAATTGATAGCACTTACCAGAGCATTGGTGTTAGGAGAAAAACTTGTGCTAAATGTATATACAGATTCCAAATATGCCTTCACTACCTTGCATGCCCATGGAGCTCTCTATAAAGAAAGAGGACTCATCACATCCGGAGGGAAATCAGTCAAATATGGTCCCGAAATATTGATGTTACTTGATGCAGTATGGGCCCCAACACGTGTAGCTGTCATGCATTGCAGAGGACATCAAGCAGGAAAAGGAGAAGTTGCCCGAGGGAATAGATTTGCAGATGCCTCAGCACGACAAGCAGCTATGACAGGACAAATTGCCCACAAGCTATGCCAATGCAAGCAGCATTGTTTCCAGTACCCTTGAATTTATGGACACCACGATATACCACCAAAGAAATGGATTACTACTGTAACAGAGAAAATGGAGTACTGAAAGACGGATGGATTGAGCTGCCACCAGATGAGGGCAGTCAACCTCCGGGAAGAATAGTAATTCCTGAATTGTTAGGACCAGCCTTTGTCAAAGCTTTCCACGAAGCTACCCACTATGGAAAAAGTGCCATGGAAAAAGCACTCAGACCACATTTCTACATCCCTCTGATGACAACCATATCAGCTTCAGTAGCACGACAATGTCAAACTTGTGCCAAGAATAATGCCAAGCAAGGCCTTATTACAGCACCCCGAGTTCAGTCAAGAGGTGTGACCCCCATGCACAACCTCCAAGTTGATTTCACCGAAATGCCAAAAGCCAATGGGTACCATTACTTATTAGTATTAGTTTGTACTTTCTCTGGGTGGGTAGAAGCATTCCCAACCAGAACTGAGAAAGCCCGAGAAGTTACCAAAGTCTTAATGAGAGAGATTGTCCCCAGATTTGGAATCCCAGCAATAATAGGGTCAGACAATGGACCCTCATTTGTCTCCCAAGTTACTCAGCAGTTAGCAAAAGCCTTGCAGATACAATGGAAACTCCACACTGCATACAGACCCCAGAGTTCAGGGAAAGTTGAGCGAATGAATCGTACCTTGAAAGCCCAAATGTCCAAGCTTTGTCAGGAGACACAATTGAAGTGGCCCCAAGTGCTCCCCATAGCTTTATTCAGAATACGCTCAGCTCCTGTAAAGTCAACAGGATTTTCCCCTTTTGAAGTTTTGTATGGTAAACCCCCACCAATAGTGCAGGGAATCAAAGGAAGTCTAGCCCAAATTGGTTCAGAAATAACCAGACAAGAACTCCTAGCTCTTAGTTTTGTTCTGTAGACTCTCCATACGTGGATCCAAGACCAGTTGCCTATCAACTTGACGGAACCCTTGCATCCCTACCAGCCTGGTACCTCGGTGTGGATCAAAGATTGGAAGAGGACACCGTTGGAACCCCATTGGAAGGGACCGTACACCGTCATCCTGTCTACCCCAACTGCAGTAAAGGTAGCCGAGATCTACGCCTGGATCCACCACAGCAGAGTCAAGCCCGCCGCTGATCCTGAACCTGAGCAGTGGACAGCAGAACAGCATCTTGATGCACCCTTGCGAGTTACTTTGAGACGGCAACCAGCAGCTTAGACACTTCATCACAAGTGCTTTGCAGCAGCCAAGTCTTTCGAAGAGGATTGCTGTTTTCCATACAGCAACAGCTTTGTTTCAACGAACCCAATCTGCGTGCGATTTTGCGCACTACTTTGATACTATATTGAACCATACTTCAGAAAACCAACTAAATTACCAAGTTGGTTGAGGTGTGATGGACAACTTGAGGATCTTCAATCAACACTCAGCACCCGTTAAATTGCTTCATTAGCAGACGGGACGAAGAATAAAAGACCGTCGTGATCAAGATCAGCAAGCTGAGGATTCAGAAGAACTCCAATCAACATCGACATGCATCTTTACTTTTGCTTTGCTTTGGTTGCCTTCTTTGGAGGTTTTGAACAGACTCATGCTTTACCTCCATGCACTGCCTGCATTACTTCTACTAGAACTGGACTGAAAGTAACTCAGACTTTGCTTTATCATTCTTACTATACCTGCAAGGGGACAGTAACCCGGTGCATCTATAACACCACTGAACTGAATGTTTGCACTCATGGGAAAATTAAAGCATGCTATAATCCGCATCAGAATCCATCCTATTACACGTTGGAAATAAGATGGAAGGATGCAGATGGACCTATATTAGCTGCTACGCCACCACTTAAGGACATTACTAAACCTGCTGTTTTGAATTTTGATACATGTAATGCTATTAATAGAGATAGTTATTCCACCTGTGGCACATGGGAGAAAGCGTATCGAAATGACCATAAGTATATGTGTCCAGAAGGTGCCACGGGATGGAGAAAGTGTACAGGTAAAAAGGAACCAGGCTATAGTACTGCCCCAGCAGCAGACTACTATTGCCCGTATTGGGGATGTGTTTTTTATGCTACCTGGAACACTGGTATAACTGATGAGAAAATAGATAAACGGATGGCTACTCTAACCAAGCCAACCACAAATGATAAATGTCAGAAAGATGCTTGCAACCCCTTACACTTGCGTATACATAATCCCCATGCATGGAAACAAGGATACAAGTTTGGTTTACGTATTGCTGGAGGAGCAATAGATCCAGGGACCATGTGTATATCAGATTGAATACCCAAGCCCACAAGTCATCTAAATATCATATTCATAATACTTTTTATGAAGCCATGCATGTAAATAAGTTTGAGATCCCTCACCCCTCACAGAATTTATTTCTAGAATTAGCCGGAGCAGTAGTATCTAGTCTTAAGATCTCAGATTGTTATTTCTGTGGTGGAACCCAAATGGGAGATCAATGGCCATGGAAAGCCCAAGAATTAAATTATTCTATGACTTACAACCAGACTGAATTACACAAGACTACCAGTGAATGGGTGTTAGCGCACTCAATCGTTGGACGTCTTTGCTATGCCAGAACTGGACCCCAGTTCACCCAAAAGGTAGGACAGCTGGTCTGTCTCAGCCAGAGGTACTATAATGCCACGACCAAAAAGACAGCTTGGTGGTCAGGAATTAGACATCCTGAACCTCCTAACCCATTAGCCAGATTTCCTGAACTTGCTGGTTTATGGACTGACCTTGCCAAAGTCCAAGCCTGGCAAGCCCCACCTGGCCTATATTGGATCTGTGGAAACCGAGCATATGCACAACTCCCGCCACACTGGGGAGGAGCATGTGTCTTAGGAACCATCAGACCTTCTTTCTTCCTGTTAAACACTGAACATGGAGAACAATTAGGATACCCTGTATACACTACTCACAGACACAAAAGAGCATTGAGACAGAAAAGAGAAGCCTTACAGATAGGTAAGTGGGAGAAGTGGCAAGGTGATGATTGGCCACCAGAAAGAATTATTGAGTATTATGGACCTGCCACTTGGAATGATGATGGTATGTATGGTTATCGCACCCCAATTTATATGATCAATCGTATTATTCGCTTACAAGCAGTAGTTGAGATAATAACTAATGAGACTAGTCATGCACTTACACTTTTAGCTAGACAAAGTACACAGATGCGCACTGTGATATATCAGAACCGCTTAGCACTTGATTATTTGTTAGCAGCTGAAGGAGGAGTATGTGGTAAACTGAACTTAACCAATTGCTGTTTGAAAATAGATGATAAAGGTCAAGTAGTTGAAGAAATTGCTAAAGATATGCAAAGACATGCTTATGTGCCAGTACAGACTTGGCACTCATTGAAATTTCCTAATTGGTTTGCTAACCTCTTTTCATGGGTGGGAGGATTTAAGACTTTCATCGTATTGGTACTAATCCTTGTTGCTGTTATCTTCTTATTACCATGTTTAATCCCATGTTGTATGCGTTCCATCCATAACACTATTGATAGTACAGTAGAGCGGAAGACCGCAACAAAAATCATGGCTTTATATACAGCTAGTCCTGGTAGAAATCCTTTAATCAGGATGTGATTCTTCAGAAAGTGATTTAATTCTCACACCTTATTAAGTAATAGGGTGAGATTAATCAAAGGGGGGAATGTGGCAGGTGCAGGCCTGTGACCCACAGTGTCCGAACATAAGCAGGCCAGCATGGCTAGCTTGACCTGTAAATGAGGCCTGTGGAGAGGCATATAGGATTGCACATCCCCCAATATGCTGCTATTGTAAGATAGAACTCAGTAGAAGTATTGAATTAGCTTAGGTAAGCAGAACTGCAGTATTGAAAGATGGAAAAATACAGAAAATACATGTTTAAAAGTTACTGATAAGAAAAAGTACATCTGCAAAGAAATAATTAGGAGTGCTGACAGATGAGTTGCAGAGCCCAGCTCCTCTGCACGTACAAATTGGTTCTATGGCCTTGAGAGTGTGAAAGTAACAAGTTGATGAACTGACCATTGTAATTGGGACTAGAAGGGGGGTATGCAGGTGTCATGCCCACTGGAGGGACATAATTGGATAAACTTATCAGTACCGGGACCAATGAAATGTTTTTCTATACCTAGAATGGAACAGAAGTCTATAAAAGTTGTTGTAATGCTTGAAAACTTTGCTCAGCCATTTTGAAATTGACTGGTTCGAGACTTGTGCACAAATAAATGATTTGGACCTTCTGAACAGACTCCTGGTATCATTGGTTTGTCTGCGCTTTGCTGCTACATCATAACTAACCTGATCAAGTGGGGACAGTATGTGGATGGAGTTGGGGCAGAGTTGAGTCTTTTCTTGTTAGTAACGATTTTCAGGGCAGCTATCTAGATAGCAATCTGCAGATGTTAGCACAGCAAAAAAGCTGTCTTACATATGTACAGATTGGCTATCTGGTCAGTGACTAAATATTGCCACTAGCTGGATAGTGACCATCCTGGTTGCTGAATCCAGATAGTCAGCTCCAGCTGGTAACCAGATGCCAGTGGTGAATATCCAGATCCTAGGTAACTGTGGCAGCCAGTGTCTAAAGAAAAAAAGGCTGACCACCATGGTTTAAATATTACCCCCACTGCAACAGCATAAACCATTCATTCCTCATCCCAATTATACTGTACATGATAGAGATGGTCAAAGAATAATCTGGAACATCAAGATCTCATGAAATGCAAACCATAAGGCAGTCCAAATGAATGATCTGTGTTCTTTGCAATCTGTGAAATCCTTCCTCTTGCTAGCCAGTTAATACTTGAATTTGAATCATCTGGAGTAATATTAACCACATGTGATAAGTTCAAGGAGAAATCCATTGGTTTCATTCTGTTCTTTTAGGACTTCACAGCAGGAGGGCTTGTACCGGCTGGAGGTCATTGTTAATGGGCGACCAGTGAAGTGCTTGCATGACAGCAACTCTACATTCAAGGTAACTTGACTCAATATTACATGGGATATCCATCTATTTATTTTTATTTATTTATTTATTACATTTTCTTTTATACCGCGCTATTTAAGATCAGTGCGGTTTACAATAAACATTGAAACTACACATCTCAGTTTAGTGATTTGTGCTTACAATAAACATTTAAAATAACTATCTAATGTAATCTCTTCACCTTACCATGAGCATTATTCATATGGACAAAGACTGGGTTTTGCTTGAAGCTGAACTTCTCACAGCACAGAAAACGTTTGACTTTTGTGCAAGAAACCGAACATCTTCCAGCTCAAGGCCAGATTCAAACCACTGCTCCCACAGATTGATCTGTTTGGAGTTTTATAGTGCTTTGCAAACACATTGATATTGATTAGTTCATGTTATAAAGGTTAACAACACCCTTTCTGTCTGTGATAACATTTGCTAGAGTAGGAGATCTACACTGGACCTGTTGTGCTTACAGATATAATGATCAGGTAGAATCTGTGCAAATTTGTGACAACCCAGAATTTCTTCTACACTATATATTCTTTTGTTTTCTTTATTTTATATTTATCAATATTTTCAAATTATACATCCAAGCATAATACATGAATGGAAATTAGCAGCATAGCTATACAAAGAAGCAAAACAATACAAAGAAGAAAAACATTTCAAATTAGTACACAAAATACAAGAAACGAGGGAGGTTCAAGGACATAAAACAGTAGTAAATGGGCATCCCCCAAAGAGGAACCTGTTACAAGGAAAGAATTAAGCTTACACTGTAGGAAGGCAGAGACTTACACGTCAGCCAGATGGGTCATCATTACAACTTCACCACATCTTTCCTAGCGACCAAAAACTCAAGGAGCTGCTTGGGGTAAAAAAAAATAAAACTCTTATCCTTATAAGAAACACAACATTGACAACATACCGCGTTGACCAGCTGAAAAGCAGTATATAAACATTGCTAAATAAATAGATAAATAAAATAAGGGTATTTCAACAAAAAGGTAGCCCCAGGGAGAGGACTCTGGGCTTAAACCCCAGGAATTTCCTTCTCCTTAATTGGGTAGTCCGAGACAAATCGGGGTAAATACGAATATGAAATCCCATAAACTACTCACTAAAGTATTTGAAATACAAATTAAGAATTAAATTCCTATTGGATTCCAAAGCAAAGGTAACCAGTAGGGAAGACCTTTTAGTTACCACTTTCAGGGAGTTTTTCAAGAACCCTGTACTGTCCCCTTCCCCCATTTGGGCCCCTCCAAGACCAGAACCCTGGGTGCCACAGCCCAGTGAAAGGTATTGTGCTCGGATCAGAGGAGGAAGATCTTCCAGGGAGATTTTCAATTTCTTCCAGAAATATCTTCTCACCATCTCCAGCGGAGAGAAAATAGGAGATTTAGGAAAAGTTAAAAGTCTTAAATTATTCTTTCGAGTTTGATTCTACTAGACAACAGTAACTTGTCCTTTATCTAAGCTGTATGAATATCCCGAAACAGTCCAAGCTCTTCTTCCAGCTGAATGATCCTCCCACCTTGCTCCTCTTGCACTTTGGAGACCTCAGCAATAGTACTTTTAATATGAGACACTTCTGCACTTACAAAACCTACCACAGAAGAA
This sequence comes from Ichthyophis bannanicus, assembly GCA_033557465.1. Lineage (NCBI taxonomy): Eukaryota > Metazoa > Chordata > Amphibia > Gymnophiona > Ichthyophiidae > Ichthyophis > Ichthyophis bannanicus. The sequence goes on from CM066036.1 coordinate 77,758,057, forward strand.
AGAGAAGAGTTCAGAGGTGCAATGGCGTTGTATAACATATCCAACATGATTACAGCAGGCCTTACTAGTCCCTGAGATCCCGGAGGTTGTACCGACCTGATAGCTGACAGCAGCGATTCCACACTGGGAGATGTTACACCAGCTGCTGCTCCGTCTCCCTCCTGCTTGGTTCCAGATGGTGACTATCAGCGTATCCTCTTCACCTCTCTTCAACGGCATGCTCATCAGCAAGCACACTACTAGCAAAACATTCCTGGGTCATGACAGGTGGTACACTGCTCGGGGCTCAGTCATACCCCTGAAGTGCTCAAGGCCAAAGATAACTCACCTTACAGCCCCACCGAAGACACTGCTCTAGCCTCGGTCACTGAAAACCCACATGCCTCCAAATTTCTCTGCACAGCCGCTGATGGAAGCACCGAACCCGAGAGTAGGCTGGCCTGCTTACGCTTCCTGTGATCCATCACTGCATGTCACAGTAACACAATTGCTGTCCTGAGGTGTGTCAGTGCAGGTATGCAGTGACAAGAAACCTTCCTGCCACCATCTTGCCCCTTCTTTCAAATGGCCATATTCTTATTAACACTTCACTATAGCAGTATTCTAGTTGACTGACATTGCTAGACAAGATCAGTGATTCCTTGTAGAAGACACATAAACAGGGCCAGCATAAGGAGATGTGCCCTAGGCAAACTTCATCCCTTGCACTACCCTCCGTCTCCTCACACTGGCCATTTGAAAGAAGGGACAAGATGGTGGCAGGAAGGTTTCTCGGCACCGCACACTCACACTGACTCACCTCTGGATAGCATTTTTGTACTACTGTGACCTGCAGTGATGGGTCACAGGAAGCGTAAGCAAGCCAGCCTACTCTCGGTCTTGGCATTTCCATCAGCGGCTGTGTAGAGAACTTTGGAGGCATGTGGGTTTTTGGAGCAGTGTCTTTGATGGGGCCACAAAGTGAGTTATCCATGACCTTGAACACTTCAGGGATCTGGCTGAGCCCCGAGCAGCATACCCCCCCACCCCCCACCGCGACCCAGAAATGTTTTTCCTGCTGGCAGCGTGCTTCCCTCCGGCTTGCTGATGAGTATGCCGTTGAAGGGAGGTGAAGAGGGCACGCTGACAGAGTCACCATCTGGAACCGAGCAGGAGGGTCGTACAGTGATGACAGTGGCCACAAACAGCCCTGTGGCAGCAACAGCAATGGCCACAAACAGGGAAGTTGGCATCGGGTATTGGAGGTGGTGGAAGCAGACAGTCCTGCGATGCCGAAGTTTCAAGATAAGTGCCGGGGGCTGTTTGTGGTCATTGCTGCTGCTGCACATGCCGAGAGGGGCATTAGCAGTGACAAAAGTTTCCCCAGAGGGCTGGCACTCTAGGAGAGTATTGGTAGAGCTGGCCCTGCACATAAAAGTTTTTTTGTTGAACTACTGTATGCTCTGCATTATTTCTTTTGTCTAGCCATTTCCTCCAGCTCAATTTCACCCAGCCTCCTTTGGGCTAGAGCATTATAAGCCTTCATATCCCCTCCAACTCAGCCTAGTCATTGCAGTGATGCTTTTTAGCTAAGGACCATAGACTGCATCTCCCTCTGGAATGGAGAACATGGATCCCAATTCTGATCACTAAGGGTTAGAGTTGCTCTATTTGTGATTTGGAAGGCATTCACATGTGGCTCCCTTTTGGAAAACTGGGTATATAGATGTCCCTGGTGCGACCACATCCATGTAGCATAGGGGAGTGGTGGAGACATGACCTAGGCAACATATCAGAGATGCATGTTGTTACATGATTACAGAATGGCCTGAGCATGTCTGTCCTGGCTGCTGACTCATCCATGCCTATATCGGCTCCTGACTATGAATAAGTTGCAGAAAAATGCTCATTTCATGGCAGTAACACTTACAGGGGAAAGAGTGAAATGTATTATTACTGCCACAGCAAATGTCACCAGGCCAAAAAATTCTGCATGTAAATTAACAGTCCAATCAATTCATTGTCCCACTGCGCATGTCTGCTGATCTGAAATGACCAGCTGGGATATGCATGTATCATAAAATTGATGCCCATGTTCTGAAATACCTCGGCCAGCACGTCAAAGTACCTGTTTATGAGGCTGTGCACGTCAGGGACATCCACATTTCTAAAATGGCCTACAACTCTGCATGTATTCGGCCTTTCTATCTGCATGGGCCTATTGCCAGAAATGGTTGCAACAGCTTCACTGCCACCCCTCTCCTGGTAATTGGGACATGGTGACATAGACATCTTAACTTTGCCTAGACATTCCTTCTAAAATGCCACTTCATTGAGATAATTTTACAAAAAGCTGCCTAGATTTACTTGCAAACAATATGCAGAAATCTAGGTATTTTAGTCATATACGTGTATAAATGAGCATTTATGTGTGTATTTGATGTGGTCACTATTCCAAAAGTACACACATTGGATTAATCCCACATACTTTCGCTGTCAGTGTGTATAGAGGTGGTGTTGGGGTGGAGTGCAGTTACATGCTAAATTATGAAATATTATAATTTACACCCATTCTTGAAAAAATCTAGGTGCAGGCATTTACACTAGTCATAGGACTGGTATCAGTGCTTGTGACTGAAATTAATGCATGTTTCCGACCACTTACACCCCTGTTTTATTAAGGAAAGCATGTATACCTTGCTTTGTAAAATAGATGCAAAATACAGGCCTAAAAACGCACGTTAATCTAGGTGTGCCTTATAAAATTATCCTCAGTGTCACTGTTGAGTGATGGATGGAGCTTCTCTCTTTCAACGGGCTGTGAAGTTTGTTTTTACAGCATCTCCACTCCTGTTGGTCCTGAGGAGTAGAGTCTTGGCCTAGTAACTCGGGTCATCCATGGGACAGCATGCAGTATTTCCACTGAATCAATAGGCTGCTCCCTATATCTGTCTTCCATTCTCTGGGGGTAATATTATAAAATATTTTCTACACATGAACTCTGTTGTATCCATGTAAAAGGCCTCTCATAAAATTGTTCAACCCATAAAAGTATGCATGGTGATAAGAAGGTGCGTAATTTTACCTGACCTCCATGTAGGCGTGTTCAGGGATGTGGTTTGGATAGAGCATGCAGTGAATTATAAAAAACACACCTATCGCCACATTTTATCTGCAATTTCAACAGATTTTATGCTGCTATCTGTCTTTGTAAAGCTTCAAAATAGGCACCTACTTGGCCCTTCAACATAGGCAGCCTGTTATAAATTTACTTTATGTAGCTATAATGGAATACTAACACTGCAACACTCAAACATAGCTCTAAAAATCAGGCTATGAAGCTTGAAGGGGTTAGGTTCAGAAATGGGAAAGGGTCATAGATGCATGGAATGCCCTTCTGGTAATGTACTGTAGCTCAAAAAAGCAAGGGATATACACAAAAGGGGTTATTCTGTGCCAAGAATAGCAGGGATGGACAACCCAATGGGACGTCCATCCCTGCTATTTGTGCCTTCTCCCAGCCTCGACTAATTTCCCTGCCGGTTGTTCGGAGAAGTTAGATGGGGGCAGGGAAGGGGCGGCTCACGGGTGGAGTCTGGGCAGTCACCGGCCCTGGACATACAGGGCCAATTCTAATGTCGGCCCTGTACGTCCAGAGCCGGCGACATGTATGGGGAAATTATTACACCTTCGAGCTGGACTGTGGATGGGGCGGGGGGCCAGAAGACATTCCCCGCAGCCTGACCCTGGCCTTAGGAGGCCAGATCGGGGGTCAAGCTGTGGGGAATAAGCATTTATTCTTTGGCGGCCGGCATCACATCTCTTGAATGGAGCCACAGTGCCATGGCTCCATAGAAGAGCCTTGACTGAGTTAGCCGGGGACAGTCCTGCACATGCAGGCTGTACTGAATCGCAATCCCAGCCTGCACGTGCAGGACTGTTTGTGATTCTGTTCCCATAGGGCTAGATCCCTTCTGTATGTCCTGTTCAGACTAGATGTACAGAGGGGATCAATGTCCGGGATGGAATCGGGCCCATAGGATCTCTGGTGATAAGATGATAGGAGTGAACCACTAAATAGCCTGTATGAGGTGGCAGGTACAGCCCATAACTTTACAATGCTTCCAAGAAGGCATTAGAATAAATTGCATGAAGCGAGAGTCAAATGGAATTTTCACTGCAATGCATTTCATTTAAAGGATTAGGATATTTAACCTGCATAGAGTAGCAATTACAATACTGAACAGCAGTTATGTAGTTACGCTGAGCCTCCAATAAAGCTGGGGACCTGCGTGGAGGGACCATGGTTCTGTCATATGTAGTGTGGACAGATGTTGCAGTGAAGACAAGGATGCAGTAGTGAAACAATAACTCTGTTAATATTTCTAGAAAGGATAGTCAAATGGAGCTCTGCACCAAGATTGGATGGCTCTTTCAAGCCTTTTACACTCTGATCTATGGTCCTCTGACATTACAACACCTACATGGCACGAATAGAATTGATATTATGGAAGAGTGTTGGGTGAGGAGGGGGACGAGTAGAGTAGCTTTGGGGAATGGGGCAGATGGGAGAGTGCCACTCATCTAAACGTGCCTTTCTTGGATATGACATTTGGAATTACAGTTACTGCTGTGGTCTGTCAGTCCAAATCCAAATGCAAACTTTCTGAGGCCTCAGCATGAACAGCTGTCAACGTGTTATTGCTAACCCAGCACTACAGGGTGCTCATTGATATGTGGGGTTGGCAACAGGAAGCTGATTTCTTCCTGGCAGAGGGCTGGTGGATTTCAGAATACAAGAATTCATGTGCATACCTGCAAAATGTAGGTGTGATCATTTCCACCAACTCTAGGGCTGATGTTAGTCATTGTAGCTTAAGGCATACTCTCGGCCACATGCTAGTATTTTATAAAGTTACAGTAGTATGCATATACTTCATTTTATAAAATAGACACATAAAAACATGTGTTACTTAGGCATGACTTACAAAACTACTTTTTACCAGAGTGATTATATAACAGTCCACACAAGGACCTGGTCAGATGTTCAAGGTAGAAGTACTTCTAGTTTGAATATTTATTCCAGGAAAGTGCATGCGTACACGTCTATCTGCTACTTTGTGTGAATGCTTTTCTGAATTAAATTAAGTGTATGCTTCTGAAGTGGAGGAGCAGCCTACTATCCAATTGAACTGGGTTTGATTCCCACTGGCACTCCTTGTGGCCTTAGGCAAGTCACCTAACCCTCCATTGCCTCAGAAGAAGTGTCCTGGTAATCTACTTCCAGTCACATGTTCCCAAGCAAACCCGGGGGCTGCTGGGTTGCCAGGAGTCAGTATTGACTTGAAGGCACTTAAAAAAATGCTTCTGAAAATAAAAAAGTGTGCCCATAGTTTTAAAACCTGCCTAAACTCCATCCCCAGGACCACTACATTATAGTGGGTGAATGTATGTGCTCAACGGCATTACATATACAGGGCAACAATGTTTTTAAAGTTTAATTCTCTGGATAATGCAGTGTTTTACCTGCATAAATTATATCTATGATTGACCCTCTCTGTGGTCATAGCTGGAAAGTGCATTGTGTGCTGTTGAGCCAATAGGTTTCTTGGCAAGGTATGACCAGGAATAGATTGTCAGGCCTTTCTTCCAAAATGACAAGTCCGAGTAGTAGAGTGATTCCTAAAGAACTCGCAAAAATTCACTAGAATTCTTAATAGTATTTTTTGTCGGAGTATGTCAGCCTAGTGCCAGGAACCAATCCCAAGGCACCACCGTGACCGCTCCTTTTATTAGAGAAATTTAAAGATAACTAAATTTAAAAGTCCAAACTTAGCTGCTGCTGCTGCAGTATTCGCTGCCAGAACGCCGAGACTACTTCAGACGACGTGGCTCATGTTTCGGGTTTTTCGCCAACTGGCTTAGAAACCCTGCTTCAGGTCCAGAGGTCAGCTAGTGGCAGACATTCAGCTTACACAGCGCTGGGAATGTAGCGTACTTTATAGTCTGTTACTTCTGACGTCAGCAGAGCCCAAGGAGCTTCCCAGCCAATCCTAAGCACATTACTCCGGGGCAAATGCCAGAGTCCCCACTGCACAGGGAACCCCCATTGACCACCAGAGAACCGATGAGAAGGTAGCCTAAATAATGGTGTACCAATCAAGTTGAAGATTAAGGCCATGTGGAGTTACCGAATTAAGTAGAAAAATCCAGCGTTGTTCACTTAATTGGAGCCTCTGTTCGCGGTCCCCTCCACGGGGGTCCAACGGGACAAAATCCAGCACTCTCCACCGCAGAGAGGAAAAAGCATGATCCATCAATAAGTGATGTTTCACCATGGGAGCCGTCAAAGCTTTTGTCCTTAAACGGGATGCATGTTCTGAAAGGCGAGTCCTTATAGCCCTCTTAGTACGACCAACATAATACAACGAACAAGGGCAAATAAGCAAATACACCACATAATCCGTGGAACAATCAGTGTGCCATCTGATAGTTAAAGTTCGCGACATATGACCATCCACCCATGTTGGTCCTTCCAAAGTCTGAGCACAATAAGTGCAATTCCCACAAGCAAAATGGCCATTATCAGAGTGGGATCTGGGGGGACGATCACGCAAAGGAACAGTTGACACCAGCTTATCCCGAAGATTAGATGTCCGTGAATATGCAATCCGCAACTGGCACTCCCGAAAGCAATCATGAACCCCAATGATGGGCCAAAACCGATGTAGCAGATGGGTGACCCGTGTAATATGTTGGGTAAATGGTAAGACCCCAGTGATTGTCGAGTCCATCGACACTGAAATTTTAGGAGTAAGGAGCCAATCCCGATGTAAATGACGTGCTCTCTTGTAAGCCCTAGAGACAACCCACGGGGGATAACCACGTTGGAGCAAGCGATGTTCCAATTCAACAGCATGGTGCTTAAAATCAGCTAAAGAGGAACAATTACGGCGTAGCCTTAAAAACTGCCCAAAAGGGAGACCTTGTTTAAGAGCACGAGGATGGAAGCTCCCATATTGAAGTAGGGTGTTGCGCTGTACCGCTTTGCGGTAAAGAGTAGATTGAAAGCCTTCAGAAGTTAGCGAAATCTGAACATCCAAAAATTGCATGGTGTTAGGAGAAATCTGAGCAGTGAACTGAATCCTAGGCACATACGTGTTGAGGCGGGCGATGTTGTTGTTGTTGTTGTTAAGTGCCGTCGAGTCGGAGTCGACTCATGGCGACCCTCTGGATAGCTATCCTAAATTGTGTTCGGTCTTCAGTCAGGCGGCTCATTGTTGACAGACTGGTACCCGTAGCTGCTGTTATTGTAGCGATCCATCTCATTGCTGGCCTTCCTCTTTTGCGTTGACCTTCTATCTTGCCAAGCATGATGTCTTTCTCTAATGATCTCTCTCTTCGCATGATGTGTCCGAAGTATGAAAGTCGAAGTCTTGTCATCTGAGCTTCTAAAGAAAGCTTAGGTTTGATCTCCTCTAGTACCGACTGGTTTGTTCTTCGGGCAGTCCATGGTATACACAGTATTCGCCGCCAGCACCATAATTCAAAGGCATCAATTTTCTTCCTGTCTGTCTTTTTCACTGTCCAGCTTTCACATCCATATGATGTTATTGAAAATACCATGGCTTGAACAAGTCGAATCTTTGTATGGAGAGAGACATCTCTGCTCTTGAGAATCTTATCTAGGTCTTTCATAGCCATTCTGCCAAGAGCAATGCGTCGTCTGATTTCTTGACTGCTTGTTGCTTCTTTATTGATAGTTGATCCAAGTAGGTTAAAGTTGTTCACGATTTCAATTTCTTCTCCTTCAACGATGAACCTGTTGATTATGCCAGTTGTCATGATCTTTGTCTTCTTTACATTAAGGTGCAGGCCCATTTTGAGACTATGTTCTTTGATTGTGAGAAGCAAATGTTTCAGATCATCTTCACTTTCAGCCAGTAATGTGGTATCATCAGCATAGCGAAGGTTGTTGATGAGTCTTCCACCAATCTTCACACCTCTGTGGTCTTCATACAGTCCTGCTTCTCTGATGATTTGTTCTGCATATAAATTAAACAGGTAGGGGGAAAGTATGCAGCCTTGTCTTACACCTTTGCTTATTTTAAACCATTCTGTTTCTCCTTGTTCCGTTCGAACTGTTGCTTCTTGATCAATGTACAGATTGCGCAAGAGAGAACGATCAGGTGTTCTGGTATACCCATGCTTCTTAACGTGGCCCAGAGTTTCTCATGGTTTACACAGTCAAAAGCCTTGCTATAGTCGATAAAGCACAAATATATATCCTTTTGGTATTCTTTAGTCTTTTCAAGGATCCATCTCACATCCGCAATGATGTCTCTCGTTCCTCGTCCTTTCCTGAACCCTGCTTGCACTTCAGGTAGTTCTTGTTCTAGGTATGGCTGTAGTCTCTTTTGAATAATCTTCAGTAGAATCTTGCTGGCATGTGGGATCAGAGCGATTGTGCGATAATTTCCACAGTCAGTTGGATCACCTTTCTTTAGTATTGGTATAAACACAGATCTTTTCCAGTCAGTTGGCCATGATGTTGTCTTCCATATTTCTTGGCAGAGCCTTGTAAGTATGGTAACAGCTGCATCAGATTGCTGCAATACTTCTATGGGAATGCCATCAATGCCTGGTGCTTTGTTCTTTGATAAGGCTTTCAATGCTGCTTCAACTTCTTCTTTCATCACCAATGGTTCCTGATCATAAGGTATAGGTTGAAACGGCTGTTGGTCCACTTGATCTTTATCATATAAAAACTCTGTATATTCCTCCCACCTTTTCTTGATCTTCTCAGCATCATTCAATATAGAACCTTGAGCATCTTGTAACATTCCAATTCGAGGCTGGAACTTTTTCTTTAGCTCTCGCAGCTTTAGGAAAGCCGATCTTGTTCTTCCTCTAATAGTTTCTGCTTCTATTTCCTTGCAAGTGTCATTGTAGTACTTTTCCTTGTCCTGTCTTGCTGCACGTTGGAAATCTCTGTTGAGTTCTGAGATTGTCTTTCTTTCTCCTTTGGCTTTAGCTTCTCTGCGTTTCTGGGCAATTTTCAGAGTTTCTTCCGTCATCCATTTTGGCCGTTTTTGCTTTTTCACCTTTTGTAGAGACTTCTCGCTTTCTTCCAGCACAACCTTCTTGACGTCATTCCATAACTCTTCCGGAGCTCTGTCATTTGTATCTAAAGCAGCAAATCGATTTTGCAGGCAGTCTTTAAATTCCAGTGGTATATTCTCAAGGTCATATTTTGCTGCATTCATGAGTGGTTTTGCTCTTTTTCAACTTTAGCTTGAGTTTGCATACTAGTAGTTGATGATCTGTACCACAGTCAGCTCCAGGTTTTGTCTTTGTTGATGTTACAGAGCTTTTCCATCGTTGACTTCCACAGATGTAGTCAATTTGATTTTTATACAATCCATTGGGTGAAGTCCATGTGTACAGTCGCCGCTTGTGTTGCTGGAAGAAGGTGTTTGAGATGAATAGATCATTGGTCTTGCAGAATTCTATCAATCTTTCTCCAGCTTCATTTCTGTTGCCAAGTCCATATTTTCCAACTACTTTGCCTTCTTCTTTGTTGCCAACTTTTGCGTTCCAGTCACCCATGACTATCAGGATATCCTGTTTGCATGTTCTGTCAATTTCAGCTTGTACCTGTTCATAGAACTCTTCGATTTCATTCTCTTCTGCAGCTGTTGTTGGGGCATATACTTGAATTATAGTTGTGTTGATAGGCATTCCTCGTAGACGAATAGAGATTAAGCGTTCGCTGACTGCATTGTATTTCATTACAGTTCTTGCAAGTTTCTTCTTTATTATAAATGCAACACCATTTCTTCTTTGTCTTTCATTTCCAGCATAGTAGACCATGTGATCATCTGATGCAAAGTGCCCGATGCCAGTCCATTTCAGTTCGCTGACACCCAACAGATCAAGTTGTACACGTTCCATTTCATTCTTGACCACCTCCAACTTCCCTTGGTTCATGCTTCGTACGTTCCATGTTCCAATGTGTAAGACATCTTTACAGCTTCTGACTCTCATTTCATGCGCAGCTACATCAGCAGTCAGACTTCCCGAGGGCTTTGATCCAACCACATCATAAATGCTGGCTTTACTCTGAAAAGTCTTCAGCTCTTCCCCAGTAGCTAGTTGAGTGCCTTCTGACCTGGGAGTCTCATCTTCCAGCACCATAGCACAATTTGTTTTGTTGTAACTATCCATTGGGTTTTCATGGCAAGATACAGAAGTAGATTGCCGGGCCTTCCTTCCGCGCAGTTTAAGTTTGGTGTTGTTGCCGTTGTCACAGAAATGTGATCCTCCGCCGTCAACACTATCCCATTCTGCTGCTGCCCAGATGGGTGGAAAAAGATATCATCCAGAAAACGCTTCCAAAAGGGGACCAAACGGAACAAGGGGTCCGTATACACATACTGCTGTTCAAAAACCCCCATATAAATAGTAGCCAGAGATGGAGCCACAGTGGCCCCCATTGCTATTCCGTGAATTTGTTGATAAAAGGTACCCTCATATAGAAAAAAATTTTCACTCAACACCAATTCCAATAAATCCAACACAAAAGAACGTGGGATTCGATCCGGAAGAATCAACGGATAATCATTTAAACAGGTGAGTATCTCATGTTGATCTATGTTAGTATAAAGAGCTTGAACATCTAATGACACTAGAAATTGATAGGTGTCCACCGCTTGACACGATTATAAATGACTCAAAAAGTCGCTAGTGTCCCTAAGATACGAAGGGACTCGCATAGCCGCTGGCTGCAGAAAAAGGTCGCAAAATTGAGACAATGGCTCCAGTAGGGAATCCCTGCATGAGACAATAGGACGATCCGGGGGGTCTATCAAAGATTTATGTACTTTCGGGACCAGATAAAAAACCGGTGTCCTAGGGTGTTTTTTAACAAGAAAATCCATCTCATGTCTGGTGATCCAGTTCTGAAAAAACGCTGCAGAAACCATTGCAGAAATGCGATCCTGTAAAATCTTCGTAGGATCCGACAGGAAAACTATGTAATTAGTGCGATCAAGCAGATGGACCTCCACCTGATGTTGATATTGCTCCCGAGAAAGTAAAACAGTAGCACCACCCTTGTCAGCCCGGCGTACAACCACATCCATATGCTGAATCTCCTCAACAGCCCGTGAAAAATCAATTGAAAAATTAGAATGACCATAAGCTTTCTTTCGTTCCAACAACGAAAGGTGTTGAAAAACAAGGGACTGATACGTAGAGATCGCATTGTCAGGAAGCCCCGGAGGAAGCCAACGAGAAGGGCTCCGAATTAAGGAAGAATCACCTATGCCTGAACTACTAGCAAGATGTTGTATGACCCGTAGTTTACGAAAAAATTTGTGTAAAGCCACCCTAGTGGAAAACCCATAATATCGAGAAGTGGGTACAAACGAAAGGCCCAATTCCAGGACTTGAGATTATGCCGTGGTTAGAGATACACCAGAAAGATTTAAAACAGACGATTCTTTGTCCGGGACCGGGTTTCCGGTCCCTGCCAAAAATCCTGTTGGTAATTCCTTCGATAGCGCCGACTGCTGCGTGCGTTCCCACGCCCCCTGTCAGAGATATTTGGGCAACTGTTCCCCACCTCAGACGTGCCCTGATCACTACTATCAGTTTCCGTAGAATCCTCAGAATCCACTTGAAAGGTCACCTGCTTGCCAAAATTGTTTTTTCTCATAGAGGGCCAATTATAAACACAGTACTGATCATAGTCCGTCTTATCCCTCTTAAACTTCCGAATCTTTAAATCCCGTACATGATCTCGGAAGGAATCCAACTGTTTTTGAATCTCCAGCCACTGTGATTGAAAACCAGCCGGTGAAGTTGATTCCAATACCTTCTTCCGTAATTCATCCACCTGTTGTGTTAAAGACTCCTGCTCTTGAATAGATCTCTCAACCAAAAGTGCTACCAGGTCAAAGCCACATTTATTTAAAATTGAATTCCACTTTTTAAGGAACGCAGCGTCCTCAGTAAACTGCTTTGGGGGCTTGATAACCCGCAGGTCCCGATGCAAAATCAAAGATTTCAAGTACTGTGCCATTGCCGATCCATGCAGTTGAGCCCGAATCAATTTTTTTATGCAAATCCTTCAGCTCAAATACCGTTGAAGGCAGCTGTCCTAAAGGGGCCGCAGGGTCCTCATCAAATAACGATTTGTGCATTTTCAATTGCCTAATCTGCTCCTCAGTAAATGCGAACATCTCCGAAGACATAGTACAATGGGCCACAAAAAGCAACAGATGCAATCAAACGAGACCCTCAGTCGGAACAAACAAACACATCCAAAATGACAAGTCCGAGTAGTAGAGTGATTCCCAAAGAACTCGCAAAAATTCACTAGAAACCCGGTCCCGGACAAAGAATCGTCCGGGTTTTTTTAGTATTTTTATTTATGATTTCCTGAATTACAACAAACGATAAAGAATAGAATTAACACCTACACAGTTTACAATATTCAAGAAAAAGAATATACCACATAACAAAAACCACATCAAGGAAGAACATACTACCAATTTATGCGATACATGATAAGGAAATCAGAAGTATACAAAACTCCACTATTGGGAGACAGAAATCTCACTGCCAGCTTCCTTTACCTTTTTCTGATTCAAAAAAGATTTAAGTTGGGTCACATCCGTAAACACAGAAGACTGACCCTCAAGAGTAACTATACATCTACAAGGAAATTTTAAGTAGAAGAAGCATGCACCTATAGCCAAAACAGATGATTTTAACAGCAAAAACTGCCTACGCCGGGCCTGAGTAGCCCTGCTCACATCCGGGAAAACCTGCAGCTTTTGGCCACAAAAAAGGGATTCCCTGTACTTAAAATAAGCACGAAGAACGGTTAATTTAATGAGCTCAGAACCAAAGGTAGCAACTAAAGTGCTACGCTTGTAAAATAGTATCTGCGGAGTCTTCTAAGAAGGCAGTTAAATCCCGCCCAGCAGTGTCATCTAAAGGGGAAGAAGAAACAACCTCTCCCTGAACAACAGAGGAGGCAGACCGAGTAGGCAAATAATATAAATAAATAGCCTCAATACTGCCATCCAATTTCAATACTTCAGTAAAATATTTCTTAAGCAATATAACAGGAGACAGCAAATGGGTGACAGGAAAATTAAGGAAACGTAGGTTTTTGGCTCTAGACTGATTCTCAAGCATCTCCAATCGATAATTAAGGGAGGAAAAATCCCGTATCAAGGCATAACTGTTATCTGAACAAACTTGGAGTTGAGATTCAGTCTTAGCCAAAGCATTAGTTATGGCACCCAATTGTTTATCAGTGCTTTGCATTTTACAAACCGCTTCAGAGGTAAACATACAGAGAGAGGACACTGTAGCTGTTAAACGCTTATCAATACCATTGATAGCAGTCCAAATATCCTTTAGAGTTACCTCGCCAGAGCCAGGATCAGAACTCTGCGGGATTTCCTCTGGCTTCCCCGGAAGAACCGGTCGTGGGATAGGTGAAATATGCTCCAACGGTGATTCTATTTTCGTTGATGACAAAGAAGGCAAAGGAGGAAGAGGCGGTGTCCTGAAACGGGGGCTTAACGAAGCTCCCTCAGGTGACGATACAGCAGATAGCTGGGAGACTAGGTGTTTGTCCATGGGCCCTACAATTTTCTCTACTAACACCTTCTCACCAGATTTCACAGCTTTACCTTTGCGTTTACCCATGACACAAAACAACCAGCCTCAGCTTCTCAATTGCGCCGAAGGGGCGCCAAAGGTGCGTGTCCTGCCCCTTGTACCATGCCCCTTAGGTCACGCCACGCGGGCCGCGACACGCGGCGCGTGAAGAAGCCGCCGGAAGAAATGGAGGATCGGAGAAGGGGTCCTCCTCAGCCGAGGGCGACCCTCCCACTGCCTGGCCGAATCCGGGCAGGGCCTCCAGGCACCTGCCAGCTGCTCCCGCGGCACAGAAACCCTTGCCGCGTCTGTCTCCGATTCAGGTAGGCTCTCCAATGACCACCTGCAGCCGCCGGAAGAAATGGAGGATCGGAGACGGGGTCCTCCTCAGCCGAGGGCGACCCTCCACTGCCTGGCCGAATCTGGGCAGGGCCTCCAGGCACCTGCCAGCTGCTCCCGCGGCACAGAAAACCCTTGCCGCGTCTGTCTCCGATTCAGGTAGGCTCTCCAATGACCACCTGCAGCCGCCGGAAGAAATGGAGGATCGGAGAAGGGGTCCTCCTCAGCCGAGGGCGACCCTCCCACTGCCTGGCCGAATCCGGGCAGGGCCTCCAGGCACCTGCCAGCTGCTCCCGCGGCACAGAAACCCTTGCCGCGTCTGTCTCCGCAGAATCGTCCGTTTTAAATCTTTCTGGTGTATCTCTAACCACGGCACAATCTCAAGTCCTGGAATTGGGCCTTTCGTTTGTATCCACTTCTCGATATGACGGGTTTTCCACTAGGATGGCTTTACACAAATTTTTTCGTAAACTACGGGTCATACAACATCTTGCTAGTAGTTTAGGCATGGGTGATTCTTCCTTAATTCGGAACCCTTCTCATTGGCTTCCTCCGGGGCTTCCTGACAATGCGATCTCTATGTATCAGTCCCTTGTTTTTCAACACCTTTCATTGTTGGAACGAAAGAAAGCTTATGGTCATTCTAATTTTTCAATTGATTTTTCACGGGCTGTTGAGGAGATTCTGCATATGGATGTGGTTGTACGCCGGGCTGACAAGGGTGGTGCTACTATTTTACTCTCTTGGGAGCAATATCAACATCAGGTGGAGGTCCATCTGCTTGATCGCACTAATTACATAGTTCTCCTGTCGGATCCTACGAAGATTTTACAGGATCGCATTTCTGCAATGGTTTCTGCAGAGTTTTTTCAGAACTGGATCACCAGACATGAGATGGATTTTCTTGTTAAAAAACACCCTAGGACACCGGTTTTTTATCTGGTCCTGAAAGTACACAAATCTTTGATAGACCCCCCGGGTCGTCCTATTGTCTCATGCAGGGATTCCCTACTGGAGCCATTGTCTCAATTTTGCGACCTTTTTCTGCAGCCGGCGGCTATGCGAGTCCCTTCGTATCTTAGGGACACTTGTGACTTTTTGAGTCATTTACAATCGTGTCAAGCGGTGGACACCTATCGATTTCTAGTGTCATTAGATGTTCAAGCTCTTTATACTAACATAGATCAACATGAGATACTCACCTGTTTAAATGATTATCCGTTGATTCTTCCGGATCGAATCCCACGTTCTTTTGTGTTGGATTTATTGGAATTGGTGTTGAGTGAAAAATGTTTTCTATATGAGGGTACCTTTTATCAACAAATTCACGGAATAGCAATGGGGGCCACTGTGGCTCCATCTCTGGCTACTATTTATATGGGGGTTTTTGAACAGCAGTATGTGTATACGGACCCCTTGTTCCGTTTGGTCCCCTTTTGGAAGCGTTTTCTGGATGATATCTTTTTCCTTTGGGAAGGGACACGTTCAGATTTGGATTGCTTTATCGCCCGCCTCAACATGTATGTGCCTTGGATTCAGTTCACTGCTCAGATTTCTCCTAACACCATGCAATTTTTGGATGTCCAGATTTCGCTAACTTCTGAAGGCTTTCAATCTACTCTTTACTGCAAAGCGGTACAGCGCAACACCCTACTTCAATATGGGAGCTTCCATCCTCGTGCTCTTAAACAAGGTCTCCCTTTTGGGCAGTTTTTAAGGCTACGCCGTAATTGTTCCTCTTTAGCTGATTTTAAGCACCATGCTGTGAATTGGAACATCGCTTGCTCCAACGTGGTTATCTCCCGTGGGTTGTCTCTAGGGCT
Source organism: Ichthyophis bannanicus (assembly GCA_033557465.1). Taxonomy (NCBI): domain Eukaryota; kingdom Metazoa; phylum Chordata; class Amphibia; order Gymnophiona; family Ichthyophiidae; genus Ichthyophis; species Ichthyophis bannanicus. Next base: position 77,773,878 of record CM066036.1, read on the forward strand.
TACAAGAGAGCACGTCATTTACATCGGGATTGGCTCCTTACTCCTAAAATTTCAGTGTCGATGGACTCGACAATCACTGGGGTCTTACCATTTACCCAACATATTACACGGGTCACCCATCTGCTACATCGGTTTTGGCCCATAATTGGGGTTCATGATTGCTTTCGGGAGTGCCAGTTGCGGATTGCATATTCACGGACATCTAATCTTCGGATAAGCTGGTGTCAACTGTTCCTTTGCGTGATCGTCCCCCCAGATCCCACTCTGATAATGGCCATTTTGCTTGTGGGAATTGCACTTATTGTGCTCAGACTTTTTAAGGACCAACATGGGTGGATGGTCATATGTCGCGAACTTTTACTATCAGATGGCACACTGATTGTTCCACGGATTATGTGGTGTATTTGCTTATTTGCCCTTGTTCGTTGTATTATGTTGGTCGTACTAAGAGGGCTATAAGGACTCGCCTTTCAGAACATGCATCCCGTTTAAGGACAAAAACTTTGACGGCTCCCATGGTGGAACATCACTTATTGATGGATCATGCTTTTTCCTCTCTGCGGTGGAGAGTGTTGGATTTTGTCCCGTTGGACCCCTGTGGAGGGGACCGCGAACAGAGGCTCCAATTAAGTGAACAACGCTGGATTTTTCTACTTAATTCGGTAACTCCACATGGCCTTAATCTTCAACTTGATTGGTACACCATTATTTAGGCTATCTTCTCATCGGTTCTCTGGTGGTCACTGGGGGTTCCCTGTGCAGTGGGGACTCCGGCATTTGCCCCGGAGTAATGTGCTTAGGATTGGCTGGGAAGCTCCTTGGGCTATGCTGACATCAGACGTAACAGACTATAAAGTACGCTACATTCCCAGCACTGTGTTAGCTGAATGTCTGCCACTAGCTGACCTCTGGACCTGAAGCAGGGTTTCTAAGCCAGTTGGCGGAAAACCTGAAACGTGAGCCACGTCGTCTGAAGTAGTCTCGGCGTTCTGGCAGCGAATACTGCAGCAGCAGCAGCTAAGTTTGGACTTTTAAATTTAGTTATCTTTAAATTTCTCTAATAAAAGGAGCGGTCACGGTGGTGCCTTGGGATTGGTTCCTGGCACTGGGCTGACATACTCCGACAAAAAATACTATTAAGAATTCTAGTGAATTTTTGCGAGTTCTTTGGGAATCACTCTACTACTCGGACTTGTCATTTTGGATGTGTTTGTTTGTTCCGACTGAGGGTCTCGTTTGATTGCATCTGAGGCCTTTCTTCCAAAGCAATGGAGGGAAAAATGACCTGCCCAAGGCTACAAGGAGTGTCAGTAAAAATCAAATCCTGGTCTTCTTCTGATAAAGTACGAATAATGAAGGCATTTTCTTTTCAGAAAAGGATTTTCTATTTCATGGTCATACAGTATCTATTTTTTCAGATGTTTCACGGGCCACACAGGCTTGTAGAAAGTCCTTCCTGCAGTTGAGGCAGCATGTTCTTATGGCCGGAGGGTCTTTCTTTCTTAGGTTTCCATGTAAATACCTTGTTGATCTAGCAGGTGCTCAATATGTTTTTACAGACCATTTGCAGCTTGAGAGTTTGTTAAATAGTAGAAATGTGGATGATCAGTGATTAGGTTAATTGTTTTCCTTGGTTAGTGTTTTTTTGTTTTGTGGTGAGTTGGGTTGGGTAAAAAGTTGTTCTGCTTATTGTGAACTCTCCTCCTTTTTTTCGGTATTGATCTCCATGATGGGGGCTATGATTGAGGATTGTTTCCTTATGATTTTTGTATGGGATTGTTTTGTTTCTTAAGTTTCTTGGTGCTGTATGCTGATGTATATTTGAAAGTCTTTAATAAAAATAAAACAAAACGACCCCCCCCCCGGTCTTCTGGTCACTAGACTAATCCTCATGACTCAAAAGAGCACGTTAAGTTCTGAAAATCAAATCTGCACACATTCTACTCCTTGTTCACTCTCTCCGCTCTCCCAGGAATGCCTTCTCATAGTGTAGCTAAAAGTACATGTATCATGAAAGTCCACACGTAATTTTAGCCAGATAAACCAGTCTACTTAGATATGTAATGCCTTTGAAAGCTGTTCTCTCCAATCTTTGAGTGCATACTGCCAACATTTTTAGCACAAGTTTTAGTACACAGGTCTCTGTGCGTTTGTTTAATCTCTTATGATGGTAGAATCCCGCATGTTTCTTATACCAGATTTCTCAAAAATGGTCATGACTTGTATGCCTGCATAGTCTCCATTAAACAGATTGCTAGCATGTTCCAAGCAATCTCCTGCCGGTAGCTGCTCTCGAAGCATTGAACAAGGAATGAGCAAAAGGTCAATGTTTTACTAAACTGTATGTTAAAAGTAAACAAAGTCTTTTGGTGGTTCAAACAGCTCAGAGAGCTGATGAAAAATCACCAGGGGACTCGGTTAATGAGAGACATTCCAAGCTAAATAAAACACAGTTATCTCTTTGTTAAAGGGGATTGGAACTTGTGAGCTGTATTAAAGATTAATTTATTCTCTCCAGCAGACTTCAGCCTGCTGCAGGCATGTTAGAATGGCTCATGGAGGGTTTACCTATCAGCTGGCAGCCACCGCTTAGCTTTTTAATCTTTTTGCTTTTTTGCAGCCTTGTTTACTGACCTCACTTCTGAGCTATACTCAGCATGAGAGGAACTTGGTTTCGAGGCTCATTACTTTTTTGAGCTTGTGCTGTCTTTCGTTTGGAGAGGAAGCCGAAACCAAGAGATTCTAGGGAGTTAAAAAGCAACAGAGCAAGGGAAGGATTAATTTAGCTTGTAAAATCTTAAACTCTCTGGCACCATCTATGATCTCCACTGTGCTGGATGCTGGATTCCCCTATCTGTAAATATGCTACAGAAAGAATTTGAGAACTATTTTACCTTGGTATTTGAGTACTAAATAGAAAGCTACTGTCCGTTAATCAGCTGCAGCATCGAGCTGACAACACAAGGATGCTGGTGTCTGCTACTGCAAATCATATTTTTCTTTATTTGAAATTTGATTTTTCTAAAAGTAATAGTGTCTGGGATGACAGGCTCTACAGATACAATTGCTTTTATCTTTCATGAGATAAAAGCCTTAAGGCTTCAAACTACAGCTTTGGGATATGATAACATAGTAACATCCAGTTTGTCTAGTTTGTCTGTCCACACTGCTAAGGGTATCCCATTTGCCAGTCAATAACTTGCAAGATTTCTCCTTACCTAGGACAGCTTTTTTTTTTTTCTCTTCCTCCTTTATACTCCAACGTCTTGGATGGAAGAGCATGCAAGATTTCCATTTATTTCCCTCCAGCATCCTGAGAACCACACGCCTAACTTCCCTATGTAGCTTGCTAGGGACTCAGCTACATTGCCACTAGGAATTCTACTAGTTATTGCAGAACTTGCAACAGATTTGCATGTAAAATGGTGTTTTATGTGCCCAACTTTCGTTCTCTTATTTATTTATTTAACAGTTTTTCTATACCACTTTATTCTTTGCTCAAAGCGGTTTACATCAAACAGAACATTATACATTTAACAGGGAATTAAAAATTTGGGGGTATGTTTACTAAAGGGCGTTAAGATAGCAAGTGTTTCTGTTAATGCCTGTTAACAGCACCCTTGCGCCCTTAATGCTGTGAAAAAGCTGCATTAACGGGCGTTAAAGGCTCCTGTAGCATTAAGGGAGCAGTAGGCATAGAGTGGGCATTAACAGGGCAAAGAGTGGGTGTTAACAACAGGTGTTACCTTAACACCTGCTGCGCTAATGCGTGTTAAGGTCCTTTAATGCTGGGAACCCTAATGCCAAGTAAAACCTTGTGGAAAGAATGTATTTTGAGGGGAGAGAGCCTATTTTAAAATTTGCAATGTGATGTACAGGCAGGGAATCCCAAAACGATGATAGTAGTGCTCCATTAGCAGCAACAGCATAGTGCCCAAGTATGAAAGGGCACCATGTTGATTGTGCAAATGGGGCAAAAGAGGTGGCACATTGGTTATGCAGAGAGAGTTTCTAGGGTGCAAGGTAGACCAGGCAGCTGCCCAGGTGGCACGTGTCCGTCATGATCCCACATCAACATTGGCAGCACACATCGACATTGGCGGCGACATTAGAAAGGTGATGTGCCACATGGGATGGACCAAGGTTTCCTGACACCCTAGGTAGGGACCCCAGCCAGCCCTCTGACTGTTGCTGAGGCCAGCTCCAGAGGAAGAGGACAATAGCACCAGCAGCTGTAGCACTATAGGGAGCTTCAAAATGCAAGTGCCCAGGGAAATACCACAGCTGCAACTGCCTGTCTACCCCCAAGATGTATCAGAAGCAGGCAGTGATGGGGTTCTGGCAGCAGCAGTTGTTTGGGGGGACGGCGTGCCATCAATGTGAGCCTCTGCCCCACCCATCTGGACCTGGCGCCCTAGGTATCTGTCAAAACATGGTGGACCAGTCGGTACTATGCACCACCCCCATCGACAGCATGCTGGAAAAGCAGCATGGTGTGGGAGTGTTGGCTGCAGGTGCAGCGGCACCCGCCTGCAGCAGACAAGACCCATGTCATGGTCCTATGGATTGATCGCATCGCAACATGTGCCCAGGTCTACCTAATGTGTAACATGTCAGCCCCAGGTACTAGCATATCCATCTAGCAGCTCTGTGGCTCTCAACACCCAAAGCCATTGTGTATAGGAATGTAGGGTCACAGGTTCAAGACCCTGCTGTGGATCATGTGTTGCATGTCTCTATGGATAAACTTTAGCCTACAGTGCAGGTACAGCACCAGCATATGCAACCCTGAATGAATTGTCCAGCAAGGGTACAGACACCAATCAGCCACGCAGACAGACTCCACTATCCACAGCTCCATGGAAAGTCAGCCTGATAGCACCAGCACACTGAGCAGGCGTTAATGTCAGAGGGCATAATGAGCGCACATTAGCAATGCTTGGGTTGATATGGAGACCAAAGTGGCAGGCAGGAATGCCAACCCTCCCCACTTTTGGGTGTGTGTGTGTGTCTCGCAGTTCCTAGGCTGATCCCAGCGTTAGTCTGCAAATGTGCATGAAGAGGAACAGAGGATTATGGATATGGCCATAAACAGAGCAGTTTGCCCAAGATGTGTCTTCATTGGAGGTGGGATCAATGGTTGAGACTTCATAGTGCCTGTCTGACACATGCAGTTCACGCTGTAAAGACACTCTCACTCTGACCGAGCTGAAACCATGGCATGGCTATGTATCCACACAGCACTTACATAAGGTGCTACTCCAGTGATGTGGATGCACGCCCTGTCCTGGGAGGCCAATCATTATGCCACATGCTGGATGTCCATGCTCATCCTATGTACATGCAGGTTGTGCTGACCAGTAGACTGGCCCCATTTGATATGTGCATAGCTTAGATAGCCCTGTGGTGGACAGCAGGTGCAGTCTAACTGTGTTTGCTGTAATGGACTGGTAGTTCCAGATGGCTGGGACAGGAATCATTTCTGCCCTGCTTACTGTGGTCATAGCAGGACCAACAGGCCTTGTCAGCCCTCACTGCAGTTGGTGTGCATAGCACCTGCTGCAGCAACACTGGTAACTAACATGTGCTGTTGTAAGGAAGGTCCCTGTCTAAAATGGGCATGACACTGGGCCCAGACATATCAGCCACCTTCAGCATACCGCAAATCTGCAGTAAAGAAGGTGACTAGCAAAATGCACTACAGACAATAACTGCCACATACTGGTAGTAATGTGGATCTGCAACACAATCCATAGAGACCTTCTCTAGGAGTGAAAGCTCTGGGGCTGGGAGCCCATCCTCACCCTCAGGGTGACCACAGAAACTGCTCAGTAGCATGATTTATAGCTGCTCTGTGCTTGTATCACGAACTGTCAGTGCATCTTACTGAGCTGAGGTGATGGATCAGTGCATTCCCCATTTGGTGATCAGCTGCAGACTGCTGTTCTGCATGTGCACTGCATTACAGGTACTGGAGGGGCTAACCTATACTGGAACACAAAGCAGGCAGGTTAGGCACTGATGTGCAGTCTCTTTGTATCTAGCCATTACTATGCAGAGCAGTGTGGAAGTATAGCCTACTGGTTAGTGCAATGTCACCTGTAAACAAGGGAGAGGGGTTTAATTCCTACTTGTTCTTTTTGTGACTGTGTGCTACTGTAATAGTCGGGGCTATGCTGTAACTGGCAGACACACAGCCTTATAGTTTTTTATCGTTCTGCCCATAATTTGGGCCAGCAAACAGACTATTTGCCATCATGCTCTTCTGAGAGCATGGCTTTATTGACTGTGCTACAGCACATTGCAGGGGGTCATATATGTTCACCCTGCAGGCATCTGGCACTTGCTTGGAAGTGTAGCATAATGGTCATGGCACAGGCATCAGCAATCCCTTTTTTTGTGACACTTTGGAAGGTTTTACTGTGCAGTTTACTGTATGCCCTTCATGGATTGCCCGCACCTCCTTCTGACCTTGGGTAGATTACCTAACCCTTCTTTGCCTCAGCTGACTGCAGGTTCTTACAGTCCCTGTTTTTTTTATCAGACATTACAAATTTTTCGGTACAAGGTATCCCAACGTGACTGCACAGCAGTATAATAACAGGCTGTTACACGCATACCACTGAAACCTGCTTGTGCAACATGAGTCATATATGCCATAATGACTGTGACTGGCTCCATCACAGTACATGCACATACATCCTACCCCTCGGATAGCCACCTGCAGATATGACCTCGTGTCCATATGTACCTCATTTGCCCAGTTTGGATGACACCTGTCCAGTTGTTATCTGCACATTTGTCTGGGGTGTTGTATGGTGGCTCTTTGGCTCGGACAGGTGTGAGACCCACATGTCTGGAATCAGGCCTTCCACGTGGCAGTGGTACACTTTCTCACACACAGTACAAATACATTGGGGATGGCACGTATGGCACATTGGTGCTGCCAGCCCATACCACCCTCTCCTCTGCCACCATCCTTCCTTCAGTTCATTCATCCACCTCTCTCAGCTGTGTGCAGTCATGTCTTCTTGTGCAGGCTGCTATACCATGGCCTACACTGGTACTTTTTTCTGCATTTTGGCTCTTCATACAAGCCTCTCCTGTGCCTGATCTGCATGTCACCATTCCTACTCTGTCCTCCTGTTGCTGCACACATCCTGCCACTGCTGACGCTGCTGGGTGGAAAGCCTTACCCATCCTATGCCATACACTATCATCGCGCCGTTATACATTGGCACCCCCCCCCCCCCCGTTCATTGGTACAGCTGCCTCCCACATGCTCATCCAATTTAATGACTGCCATATGTCAGATCCATCAGCTCCCACCTGTCCTTCTATCCTTTACATTGACTTTCCTTGGTGCTCCTTTATCCAGCGTTAGGGCTACAGCCATTTTTGAATGTTAAGGTGCATGCTTGACACCTTAATGCCTGATGTCCTGTTAAGGTACACAAAATGGCCCATAGCGCCCTTTATGCCGGAATGCCTCCTACCCGCCCAGCACCCTTTATGCATGTAACACCCCTTATCACTGCCATTAACACCTCTAACCTTAATGCTATTTAGTAAATATGTTCCTCAGTGTAAGGGGGAGTAGGAGTTGAAGTGTAGGAGAGGGGGAAAGGGGGATTAATAAGGGTTAGGTGGAAGGACAAGGGAAACAGGGCAGAGGTAGGTGTGCAATGATATCAAGTTGTGTCTTCAGAAAAGCATGCTGTAAAAAGATGAGTCTTTATGGCCTTTCTGAATGATAGTAGGTCCTTTGTGGCCCAGAGTTTGTGCAGGATTGCGTTCCAGAGGGATGGTGTATATAATGAAAAGGCTCTTTTGGAGGTAGTGATATTGGATCTGGTGAAGCGTGCTGGTATGTGTAGGGTGTTCTGGGATCCTGTTCTCCTGGTACAGTTGTTGTTGGTTGGATATATTAGTGTTTGAAGATGGGTGGGTGAAAGACCATTGAGGACCTTGAAGATTGTAAGGACGGCTTTGAATCTTGTGCGTTCCATGATGGGCAGCCAGTGCAGTTGTTTGAGCATGGGAGTGATGTGTTCAGTCATACATGCATTATAGAGGGTGCGTGTTGCTGTGTTAAGGGCTAGTTGGAGTGGGTGGGTTGCTGTCTTCAGTAACCCTTGGAGAGTGATGTTACAATTGTCCAGATGTGGTAAGATGAAAGCTTGAAGAACTGTATAAAGGTTTTTGGTGAGTTAGGAGAGGCTTGAGATGCTGCACAGTCTTGAGCTTGTAGTATATGCTCTTGGTGATGTTTTTAATGTGAGTGGAAAACATCAGATGTTGACTGATGGTGACACCCTGGTATCATATCTCTTGTACCACTTAGGCTTAGGGAGCTTGACAATGAACTGCTTGGAACTTCAAAAGGCTATGCGCTGATGGGTGCATAGCCCTCCCCGCTGACCTCTAAACCGGATATTCAATGCGGCGGTGCTGACATCGAATATCCAGTGATCGCTGCCAAAGCTGGTAGCCACCAAAGCTAACCATGCAGCAGTGATATTGGCTGCTGCACAGTTAGCGATCAGCACCTTTAAGATAGGTGAGGGTTTTCCTCGCCTATCTTTAGGGAGCCAATCGCTAACTGGGCAGCAGCCAATATTGCTGCTGCATGGTTAGCGCCAGTCTCTGCCTCTACTCTGACCCAGACCTCCCCAACATGCCCCAATGCTAACTGGATAGCATTGGGGCACGTAGGATATTTAGCTGGGGATATTCAACATTTATAACACAGTAATAATGGGTGATTTCAATTACTCTGGCATTGACTGGATCAAGGTCATATCAGGATATACCAGGGAGATAAAGTTTCTAGATGAAATACATGACTGCCTCACAAAGTAGCTGGTTCAGGAACCCATACGAGGGAGAAGTTATTTTGGATCTTGTTCTTGGTGCAGTGCAGGATCTGGTGAGAGAGGTAGTGGTGTTGGGGCCATTTCGCGATAATGATCATAACATGCTCTTCTTTGATTTAATAAATGGAGGGAGGACTGCAAGGAAATCCACTGCGCTAGCATTTAATTTTCCAAAGGGATTCTATGATAAAATGAGGAAAATGGTTAAGAAAAAACTAAAAGGAGCAATTGAAAAGGTTAAGAGTTTACATCAGGCCTGGGCGTTGTTTAAAAATACTATCTCAGAAGTCAAGACCAAATGTATTCCATACTTTTAGAAAGGTTGAAGGAAGGCCAAACGACTGCTGGCATGGCTTAAAGGTGAGGTCAAAGAGTTTATTATAGCTAAAAATGCATCTTTCAGAAAATGGAAAAAGGAACCAAATATGAAAAAAGTAAACAATATAAGCACTGGCAAGTTAGATGCAAGATGTTGATAAGGCAGGTAAAGAGAGAATTTGCAAAGAAGATTGCTGTGGAAGCAAAAACTCATAATAGAAACATTTTCAAGTACATTCAGAGCAAAACATCTGTGAGAGAGTCACTTGGACCTTTAAACCTTCAAGGGGTTAAAAGTAGCACTAAGGAGTACTAAGTCATAAAGAAGATGTAGGGGGGTTACTCATTAACCATCAAAAAAGATTAACATTCCAAAGATAATAATCTCAAAAACTAAAAACGCAATGATCTTTGGACAAAATTATTTTTAAAAGTTCATTTAAAAGAATGTCATTTAGGCATGGAAAGTTACCCATGTTAGAAATGATATTTAAAGGTGATGTAGCTGAGGAATTGAAATAAATCTTGATAAACCTAGAAGATATAATACAGCAATTAATAAGCTACAGAGCAGCAAATCACCTGGACTGGATGGCATGCATCTCAGGGTGCCGAAAGAACTAAAAAAAAAAAAAAAAGAAATTTCAGACCTACTATAATAATTTGAAAACTATCATTAAAATTGTCCATAGTATCAGAAAATTAGAGAGTGGCCAAATTAATGCCAACTTTTAAAAAGAGTTCCAGGGGTGATCCAGGACTATACATCAGTGAACCTGGCAACAGTGCCGAGCAAATAGTAGAAATCGTTAAAAGAACAAAAATATTGAACATATTGATAGTCATGTTTTTATGGGACAAAGCCAATATGGATTTGGCTATGGAAAGTCTTGTCTCACTAATCTGCTATATTTTTTTAAAGGTGTGAATAAACAAGTAAATAAAGATAAGCCGGTTAATAAAGTGTATCTGGATTTTCAAAAGGCCTTTAATAAAATCCCTCATGAAAGACTCTTGAAGAACTTAAAAAGTCATGGGACAGGAGGCAGTGTATTTTGTGGATTGGGGACTGGTTAAAAGACAGAAAAGAGAGTATGGCTAAATGGCCAATTTTCTCAATGGAAAAAGGCGAATAGTGGAGTAACCCACTAAAACATTGCTCCTATACACAACTGGGGGACACAAGGGTGATATTTTCCCCCATGTCAGCTTTTTGAAATCACTGCTCCTTCTGGACATGCTGGCAAACACCCTTGTATTTGTTGATGTTCATCATAGTATTCTTCAGAAGGCTCTGTGCTCCTTCTGTACATGCTGGCAAACACCCTTGTATTTGTTGATGTTCATCATAGTATTCATCATGTTCATCATAGTATTCATCATGTAAGCATTAGCATATGTGTCTCATATCCCCTCATGTTAAATGTATCCCCCAATTGACCGCTTTGACCCGGTGAAAAGCGGGATATAAATACAGCTAAATAAAATAAAAATAAAAATAAATATTCTTCAGAAGGCTCTGTGATATAATACATAGGGACATGGGGAGGGTTGGCCTGCACAGAGTGGCATCTACTCCTGCCAGCTTACTCTGGCCATCTTGCTGGGCAGACTAGATGGACCATACTGGTTGTTATCTGCCGTCATTTACTATGTTACTATGTAAACCGTTGTAGTTACCAGCGGTAAGGGCAGCATTAAGGTACCTGAAGCCATATAAGGCAGTGGGCAGGTGGGGAGCATTCTCTCTTAAAGGGAACAATGGGCTGTTTAACACACATTAGCAGGGCACCATGGCTGTTTAATGCACATTAATGGGACATCGCATGTTAAAATGACAAGAATGCACCTTAGGGCACATTAAGGCTGACAAACATGCCTTAAGGTGCCCTAAGGCAGGGGTCTCAAACTCAAATTGCTTTGAGGGCCAAATGAGGACTTGTAAAGTAACCCGCGGGCCGCATAAGACGCAGGGCCTCATTTGCATAAATATTTGCATAATGTTACCATACAAAGCGCAGACGTTAATGATGCACATTTCCCAGAGCTGACATATTCCAGTTAATAAATTCAAAATAGATATTTTTCTACCTTTCGTGCATTTTTTCAGTTGCAATTGTTCCAGCCACTTTCTTCTGGTTTCTTTGTGTCTTCTGCTAACTCTCCATCGTCTGCTGTCCATTTGTCCTTTCTTCTCTCTTCTAGTTTTTTTTTTCCATTCTCTCTCTACATCTGCTTTAACATACTAATCTTTCTCCTTTTGCTCCTTTCTCATTCCTATTTCATCCACTCAAATTTTACCCCTCCATCCTCAATCACCACTTACTCTCCCAATACCCGGCCAATTGCAGATTTTTCTTCCCTCCCACACAAAATATTTTCCCCCTCTCCATTTCACTCTCCCAGCTCCATCCCATTCTAATCCTCCCCCAACATCAGTTCCCTTCTAGTTCCAGCCCCACCCAGCATCCGCTCCCTTCTAGTCCCCGCATCAGCCCATTTCCAGTCCTATTCTAGCCCCACCATCAGCCCATTTCCTGTCCTAGCTCCCCCCCCACTAAGCCCATTTCCAGTCCTAGCAACCCCCCAGTCCATTACCATTTCTAGCCCCCCATAGCCCATTACCAGTCCTAAGCCCCCCAACAGCCCACTTCCAGTCCTAACCCTCCCATCACCCCATTTTCATTCTTAGCTCCCCCCATAGCCCATTACCAGTCCTAACCCACCAATTAGCCCACCTCCAGTCCTAACCCCCATCTGCCCATTTCCAGTCCTAGCCCCACCATAGCCCATTACCAGTCCTAACACCCCCGCTGCCATTAGTCCACTTCCAGTCCTAACCCCCCATTACCCCATTTCAGTCTTAGCCGCTCCATAGCTCATTACCAGTCCTAACTCCCCCCATCAGCGCACCTCCAGTCCTTCCTAACCCCCATCAGCCCATTTCCAGTCCTAACCCCCATCACCCCCCATCAGCCCAGGTAAATTAAAAAAAAACAAAAACCTGGCTTCTGCTGCTGCAGCCGTGGCAGCGGCAGAATCAGCTGTCCCGTGGCCCCTTCCCCTCTGCCCGGAAGAGCCCTGAGTCTGCTCCATCAGCGGCGGGCTTTTCAAGCCGTGAAGAGAGTATTTCCCTCTCGCGCGGCTTGAAAGGTGAATAGGCTTAAGCTGCGCGAGAGGGAAATACTCTCTTCGCGGCTTGAAAAGCCCGCCACTGATGGAGCAGATTCAGGGCTCTTCCGGGTAGAGGGGAAGGGGCCGCGGGACAGCTGATTCTGCCGCTGCCACAGCTGCAGCAGCAGAAGCCAGGGTTTTGTTCTTTTAATTGACAGTTGATTCTGCCGCTGCCACATTTTTTGGTTTTTTTTTTGTTTCCCTCCGTCGCGGGCCGCACAAAGTTCTCTTGTGGGCCGCATGCGGCCCATGGGCCGCGTGTTTGAGACCCCGGCCCTAAGTGCTGTAAGGCGCCCTAACCTAAGGCACCTTAACTTAAGGTGCCTCAAGTTAAGGTGCCCTAAGGGCTTTGAGGTGCCTTAACCTAAGGCGCCTTAGGTTAAGGTGCCCTAAGGACGTTAAGGTGCCTTAACCTAAGTTGCCTTTACCTAAGGTGCCCTAAGTTAAGGTGAACTAAGGCTGTAACGTGCTTTAAGTTGACAAGCATGAACTATAATGCATAAAAACAGCTGTAACCCTAACGCTGGATAGAGCACCAAGGAAAGGCAATAAACAGGTGGCAGAAGGAAGGAGAGGTGGGAGCTGATGGACCTGTCTTATCTGTGGGCATCCTACGTGGCAGCCGGTAAAGTAGACAAACATTTTGGAGGCAGCTGTACTGATGCACAGGGTGGTGCCAATGTAAAGTGCTGCAATGACAGTAACAGCATAGGATGGGGAATACATGTCCCACAGTGGAGACAGAGGTGGCAGGATATTCGCAGCGACAGGAGGGCAGAGGAGTAGTGGTGCCATGCAGATCAGGCGCAGGAGAGGCAAGCATGAAGAGCCGCAATGCAGAAAAGGGTATCGGTGCAGGACATGGGGTAGCAGCCTGCACAAGAAGACAGGACTGTACACAGCTGACAAAGGCAGATAGATGGGCCAAAGGATAGATGGCAGCTGAGGAGAGGGTGTTATGGACTGGCAGCACAGATCTGCAGAGCCCTGACTGTTAAAGGCATGAAAATGAACTGAGTAGCACAGTCACAAAAGGAACAGGTAGAAATAAAACCTCTGGCCCCTGTCTACAGAGACCTTGAACTAACCAGTAGGCTATACCTCCACACATTGCTGCACACAATATTTGGATACAAAAAAATGTCTGCTGTGTGTGCCAGTATAGGGTAGCCCCACCAGTACCCATGATGCAGTACACATGCAGGACAGCAGTCTACAGGCTGATCACTGAATGGAGAATGCACTTATCCAGCACCTCAACTCAGTAAGAGGACCTGACAGTGTGTGATACAAGCACAGAGCAGCTGCAAATCATGCTAATGAGCAGCGTCTGTGGTCACCCTGAGGGTGAGGATGTGTGCCCAGCACCGGGTCTCCAGTATCTGCCCATACTGCCAATCCCCATCATTACCAGTTGGTGGCATGTATTCTCTCTGCAGTGTGATTATACTAATCACCTTGTGTCTGCTGTATGTGCCAGTCTTATCTGGCCCTGTTGTACTGGGACCCATGCAGAACAGTATTACAACGCTGATGCTATGGCTACTACCAGAAGGGAGAGTTTTCTAGACCATATGGGGTTTATATATGTTATGTAGCAATGCTTACATACCACTGGTGTTCACTCAGATACATTATAAATTTCCCTTGTCCCCAAAGGGCTCACAATGGAGGGGTATGGCGTTTGCTCACAGCCACAAGGGGTGCCTGTGGGACCAGAAGCCCCAGTCCCTCTGGCCAGAGGTTGCTGTGTTCCATTTGGATTCAACATCTCAGCCCAAGCTAGCATACCCCAACCAGTAGGCCACACCTGTTACCAAGGCTCTGTTTGCCCAGCAGTAATACTGGGAAAAAGCCTAGGAGACCACACTTCCCACCTGGCTAGGTCTAACATTTAACTACAGCAAGCACAGTCATACTACACCTGCTAGCCCCCCACTGGGTGTCCCCACCATGCACATATAAACTGCAGACAGTCTGCTAGCCAGTACGCATTCCATGTATATGGAGGGGCCATGTGCAGCCAGGCTTGGGATATACAGCACAGTCACCCAGCAAGCAGATCAGTAATTGGTCCCCCCAGGAAAGGAAGCACACCCATATCACTAGATACAGACCCCCTGCCATGCTGACATACCCATGTGCTGGCAATGTGCAGTCCCAGGCCATCCAATGTGCAGGTAGACTGATGCCTAGGGTGAAGGGGCCGGGATGTGGGGGCATACATGACCATCTGCACATCCCCCCCATCACTGCCTGCCAATGTTATGTCCCTTCCGCCTGGGGGAGAGATGGCTGGGGAGTGTCAAGTTGGAGGTCTAGAGACTATTGGCTAGAGTGGACCAGGTAAACATAGGTAGATTGTTTTATGCCATCAGACTGTGGACAGGCTAGGGGACATGCAATGTGGCTGCAGTGTACCCAGTTTGGACTACTGGGTGCAAATATGTTTCAGATGATGCATGGTCCCTACACTGCCTTACCAGAGGCTGTAGTAAAGGGTGTTTGTTTCGCTGGGTTTAAAAACAGTTTGAGATGTTTCCTGGTGAAGGTCCATAGACCCTTGTTAGATTGGTCTCCAGATTTGCACTGCTTGCCCCATTACAAGTGTAGTGGTTCCCGTGTGATGTTTCGGGTACTTGTTGGGTACTTTTCCACTGGATGGGACACTGTGGAACACAAAATACTGGGCATGTTTGACCTTGGTCAGATGCTGTCTTGCTGTTTTTCAGTTTCTGTGTTCCTATGTACCACCTAGATAGCTGCCTAGTCTGCCCTGTGCCACAGCTGCCCCCACTGCATGACCCACCTGCACCCCCCCTTTTCCCTATTTGCACCATCCCCATAGTGTTGCTGCAAATGGAACACTACTATCACTTTTCTTGGGCTCCCTGTCTGTGCTGTACATTGCTGACACTGAAATGATCTCTCTCTCCTGCAAAAGTGCATTTACCGACAGGTTTTCGCTGGCGGTAGAATCCTGGCATTAATGTTACAGCGTTAGTGTAGCAGAGGCTTCTCCCCACCCATTGACCCCCTACTCTACGCCCTCTCCCCACCCTCTGGGACATTTACCGCTACCGGTAACATTAGCACGCGTTAATGTTACCTAATGAAACATTAACGCATGTTAACATTACAGATGCTACATTAGTGCCGTTTAGTAAACATACCCCATAGAGAACAGTGCATGTCCCAAAGCAGACATCTCAATTTCCATCTCCACAACTTATCTAATATGGGTCTTCATGTAATTATGTCCCTCCTCCAACCTAAATACCCTCCACGGCACACTACCTCTCTATCTAAGGATGGATGCTGTGGAATGTTACATACACTTTTAGCCACACCAAGGTAGCACAACATCTAGACAGTCCATTGACCCACATAAATAGCTATTTACTTAGGGGTATGTTTACTAATGTGCATTAAGGGAGCAAGTGTTCCATTAACGCCTGTTATCAGCACCCTTGCACTCTTAACACTGTGAGAACCCTGTCTGATTGAGCGTTAAAGGCTACCACAGTGTTATGGGAACAGGAGGTGGAGAGTGGGTGTTGACAGCGGGTGCTCCCTTCACACCTATTGCACAAGTGCGTGTTAGAGCCCTTTAATGCTGGGAATTCTAATGGCAAGTAAAACCTTTCAGAAAGGGTGTATTTTGAGTGGAGAAAGCATGTTTAAATGTGTGCAATGTGATGCACAGTCAGGGGAGCCCAAGATGGTGATAGTAGTGCTCCATTAGCAGCAACAGCATAGTTCCAAAGTATGAAAGGGCACCATGTTGATGGTGCAAATGGGGCGAAGGAAATGGCATGTCAGTCATGTAATGTGGGTTGCTGGTGTGCAAGGTCAACCAGGCAGCTGCCCAGGTGGCACATCTGTGATGTCCGTCATGATCTGATATGGAGAGTGTACACACAGACATGCTGTTGCTGTGGAAAGGTGATGTGCCACATGGGATTGTGCAAGGGTTTCTGGCACCCTAGTCAGAGACACCAGCCGGCCTTCCCCCGCTGCCACTGAAGCCATCTCCGGAGGAAGAAGCTGATAGTGCCAGCAGCTGTAGAACTACAGGGAGCTGCAAAATGCAGGCGCCTAGGAAAATACCACAGCTGTGGCTGTCTGGATCCCCCAAGATGTATCAATGGCAGGTGGGGATGGGGAACTGACAGAGGCAGCTGGTTGGGAGTGGTGTGGCCATCAATGTGTGCCTCTGCTCCACTGATCTAGACTGGCACCCTAAGTATCTGCCAAAGCTGCATGTTGTCAAAAATAATCACCAAAAGAACCCCCGTGGAAAATTTTTGTATAAACCGATTTTCTTTTTGTCGGATGTTCCAGGAAAGGGACATGTACAAATACTATGCTGCATGTTGGACAGGCTGGGACTGTGCACCACCCCTTCTGACAGCATGCTAGCAAGTCAGCAAGGTGTATGGGTGCTGGCAGCAGGTGCAGCGGCACCAGCCTGCAGTAGACAAAACCCATGTCCTGGTCCTGTGTGCCATTTGCATCATGACATATGCCAAGGTCTGTCTGATGGGAACATGTCAGCCCCAGGGACTGCGGTATCCATACGAGAACTCTGGCTCAACACACAAACATAGAAACATAGAAACATGATGACAGAAAAAGACCACAAGGCCCATCTAGTCTGTCCTTCCATAACAACTACAACAGTCCACTTTTTACCTTTAGAGATCCTCTGTGTTGGTCCCATGCTTTTTTGAATTCAGTTACTGTCCTCATCTCTACCACCTCCACTGGGAGACTATTCCACGGATCCACTACTCTTTCCGTAAATAAATATTTCCGCATATCACTCCTGAATCTATCTCCCTTCACCCTCATCCCATGTCCCCTCGTAGCAGAACTTGCTTTCAATTGAAAGAGGCTCTCTCCCTGAACATTTATGCCACGGAGGTATTTAAACATCTCAATCATATCACCTCTATCCCGCCTTTCCTCTAAGGTGTACATATTAAGATCCTTAAGTCTGTCCTCATATGCTTTATAATGAAGCCCATTAATCATTTTAGTAGCAACCCTCTGCACCGACTCCATCCTGTTCACATCCTTTTGAAGGTGCGGTCTCCAGAATTGTACACCATACTCCAAATGAGGTCGCACCAAAGACTTATACAGAGGCATTATCACCTCCTTTTTTCTGCTAGCCATTCCTCTCCGTATGCACCCAAGCATCCTTCTAGCTTTTGCCGTCGCCTTTTCTACCTGTTTAGCTACTTTAAGATCATCAGACACAACCACGCCTAGGTCCCGCTCTTCTTTAGTGGACAAAAGTACTTCACCTCCTATACTGTATTGCTCCCTTGAATTGCTGCAGCCCAAATGCATGACCTTACATTTTTTAACATTAAATCCCAGCTGCCAAATTCTAGACCATTCTTCAAGCTTAGCTAGATCCCTCCTCATGTTATCTACACCTTCCTGGGTGTCTACTCTATTGCAGATTTTGGTATCATCCGCAAAGAGGCAAACCTTACCCGACAGCCCTTCCGCTATATCACTAACAAAGATGTTAAAAAGAATTGGACCAAGGACAGATCCCTGGGGCACACCACTGGTAACATCCTTCTCCTCAAAGTGAGCTCCATTTACTTGTACTCTTTGTCGCCTCCCACCCAACCAATTTCTAACCCAAGCAGTAACTTTAGGGTCCATCCCTAGGGTGCTCAGTTTGTTTATAAGTCGCCTGTGAGGAACAGTGTCAAAGGCTTTACTGAAATCTAAATACACCACATCTAGAGCTCTCCCTCGGTCCAACTCCCTGGTCACCCAGTCAAAGAAATCAATCAGATTTGTCTGACAAGACCTGCCTCTGGTGAATCCATGCTGCCTCGGATCCTGTAATCCGCCGGACTCCAGAAACCTCACTATTTTCTCTTTCAGCAGCGTTTCCAATGATTTACTCACCACCGAAGTTAAACTAACCGGTCTGTAGTTTTCAACCACATCCTTACTTCCGCTTTTGTGTAAAGGCACCACATGAGCCTCTCTCCAGTCCTTTGGCACCACTCCCGACTCCAACGAGGCATTGAAAAGGTCAGTCAGTGGAGTTGCTAGAACGTCCCCAAGTTCCCTCAGTATTCTAGGGTGTATCCCATCCGGTCCCATCGCTTTGTCTACTTTAAGTTGAGCTAGTTTCTCACGAACACAGTCTTCTGAAAATTGTTCAAGATGTCCCTCGCTTCCGTTCTTATTTGTGGGTGTTTTCTGAGGTCCTGCTCCTGGTTCCTCATCTGTGAACACAGAACAAAAATATTTGTTAAGCAATTCCGCTTTATCCTTATCAGCTTCTACATATTCCCCCCCTGCACCCTTGAGTCTGACAATACCACTTTTGCCCTTCCTTTTCTCACTAATATATCTGAAAAATGTCTTATCCCCCCATTTTATTGCATTGGCTATTTCCTCCTCCTTTGAATCTTTGCCTTCTTGACTACTTTGCTAGCTTCTCTAAGTTTTTCCAAATACAGATGCCTGTCTTCCTCTCTCTGTGATCTCTTGTATTTCATGAAGGCCTCCCTCTTTTTCTTCACTTTTTCAGCTACTTCCTTCGAAAACCATAGCGGTCTCCTGTTCCTTTTGCCTTTATTTACCATTTTAACAAAAAGGTTGGTTGCCTTTAAAATACCCCCTTTCAGTTTTGCCCACTGTTTTTCTACATCCCCAGCTGTTCCCATCCCACTAACGACTCCCTGAGGTATTGGCCCATCTTCGCAAAGTTAGTCTTCCTAAAGTCTAAGATCTTCACCTTGGAATGGATTCTAACAGCCCTAGTCCTAATACTGATCCACACCATCTGGTGATCACTGGATGCAAAATGATCTCCCACTACAACATCAGAAACACTTTCACCATTGGTAAGCACCAAGTCCAGTATGGCCCCTTCACGTGTGGGGTCTGTTACCAATTGCCTGAATAGTTCTCCCTGTAGAGAATCCAGGATCTCCTTACTTCTAGATGATACTGCAGCAGGAATGTGCCAATCAACATCTGGCATATTGAAATCTCCTAGCAGTAGCACTTCCCCTTTCCTAGCAATGCTGCGTATGTCTTCAATTAACTCTCTGTCCACCTCTTCCTCTTGTGAGGGAGGTCTGTATATCACACCAATGCAAATAGATTTCTCTTTCCCTCTTTCTTTTTTTTTTAAATTCTTTATTTTCGTTTTATAACAACAAAGGAAAAGGAAGACATACAACTAAAAGACAAATACATAAAGTATAATACATACACCAAAGTAAACCCCTGCCACCCCCCTCCCCCCTGCTTCTTCGCTAGAAAACTAATCATTCCCGAAGCGGGCGTGTACTTACATTATTGTGTTACAAAACCTAACGGTGATCTGAGACATGATGAGTGCACATTAAACAGACATGTCGGAACAATGAGCAGATTGTACATAATCATTGAGCATCTGCCATTTAGACAAGCGAGAGTGAGTTTGGGCATGGGGAATAGCTCTCCGAGATATCTGCTCATATTTACTATATAAGCAGACGAGGTTCCACCATTCATTGACAGTAAGTCGAGAGCTATCCTTCCAATTCCTCGTGATTAAACATATGGCTATACCCAGCATGAAATCAAGGAGAAAGCGACCCTTCCTAGGAAGAGAGGGGACCTCCGCCACAGAGCGGAGTCCCACGATCTTCCAAGAGAGAGGCTCGTGAAGGTGCAAGATAAACTGAATACAACCCCAAACCCGCCTCCAACAAACCTGTAGTTGAGGACATTCACAAACAACATGAGCGAGGGTTCCCACAGCAGTATGGCAAGACCAACACTGGTCCCCAGCAGTTGTGTTCCATTTGGCCATTTTTTCTGGAGTATAAAAGCATCTGTGTGCAAAAAAGAAAAGAGTTTGGGTAACAGAGGCAGACCGGGAAACCCGATCTACCTTCTGTATCTGAGCTAGTCCCAATAATAGTAGCATGCAAAGATTTCCTAACCAGTATGGCAACCCCACATTTCTTAGAAACGGCTGGGGAATAGGCGGCCACCATGTAAGGTTTAATATTGAGTTTAAGAGTTTCCTTTGATTTTAAATGCGTTTCTTGGAGAAAAATCAGATCCGCAGCTTCCTGACTTAGGTAGCTTAGGATTTTCTTCCGTTTTATCGGATTATTGATTCCTTTTACGTTCAATGAGAAAATCTTACATGGTGCCATCAATCGATAATAGACATTTTAGGTAAGGGCGCTTGAAAACATACAACATAATCAGAATCTGTGCAACAATGACATAATCACCGAGTATGCTGGCTAATACACCCCATATTGAAAAGTATGTACCAAAGTATCTTAGAGAAGAAGCAAAACCCCCAATGAATATGGCGACCATATGTCTGCGGGAGGAGGCCCTAGAGAGGAAATAGAGACATGAAAAAAAAAAGAAAAGAAACACCAGAGTCCATAATTAACACTGTCTCTGATACTCATCGAGGCTACTGTGGGTAGATGGAGTCGGGTCGCAGATATCATCAAAAGTAAGGCAACAAACCGCCCTCGCCAGACTCTTTGCTGGGCTGCGGCAGATCCAATATGGCAGGTACAGCGGATATGAGAATACTTGCAGGAGTATTCTGGAAGTCAGCGCATCAAGTCGGCTTCTTTGGAATCCAAAAACTCCGCTAGTAGATCAGGGTCCTCAAATGTTCTGTCTGATTGTGAAGCGTGACTCGGAGCTTGGCCGGGTACATCAGGCCATAGCGTGCTTGTAGTCGTTGAAGCCTCGGCCGGAATTCCAGAAAGCGCTTTCGGCGGTCGACCGTGGGTTTAGCCAAGTCAGGATAGAAGGAGATCTTGTGGCTCTCAAACTCCATATGGCCCTTTGCCCGAGAGGCACTGAGAATTTGCTCCACGTGTTGATATCTCAAAAGTCGAAAAAATGATAGGCCGCGGGGTCTTCCTGTTGAGCGTTATGCTTGTGGGTACACGATGAGCGCGATCGATCTCCAAATCTTTGGTAAAGGTGATTTGGAGCAGGGAAGGGAGGATTTTGCATAAAAACTCTTTCATGTCTCCCGATTCCGCTCCCTCCGGTATGCCCACTAGTCGTATGTTGTTGCGGCGCGCTCTATTATTGCCATCTTCCACTTCTTTCTGCAAGGCCCGTACCTGACGTTCAACTTTGTCGAGTTTGGACAACCGGGCCGCATGGGAGTCCAATATGCTCTCCATTTTGTCCTGACGCGAAGAGAGCCCCTCTAGCTTGCCCTGCAGAACACCAAGATCTTCCCGCAGCGCTCGGAGTGCTTCACCGTTTGACTGCACAAGGTCCTTGACCCCTCTAATCTCTGCGAGGATTTCCTGCTGCATTTCGGGGCCCTCGCGCAAAGCCAGCCCCTTCTGCGGGGACGGGGGTTCAGTTTTGGAGCGTTTGCCGTGAGAAGCCGCTGGAGATCCAAATTCCAGGCGCGTGGGTTTGGTCCCCCGCCATCTCACCAATGTGCCCCGGCAAGATCAGAGTAGAAGTTCCAAGTATGTACGGTGTTAATTCAGGATTCTGAGTAGGCCTCTCGGGAGCCTCAGCGTTATGCGACCATCCCGCTGGACATCAGGCTCCGCCCCCCTCTTTCCCTCTTTCTAGTTTAACCCACAATGCCTCCTCTCTCCCTTTTAAGCTCTGTAATTCCAAAGCTTTAATAGTAGTTTTTACATATAGTGCCACTCCTCCTCCCCTTCTTCCTACCCTGTCCTTTCTGAATAAAGTATAGCCAGGTATAGTTACATCCCAGTCATGGTTTTCTGTGAACCATGTTTCTGTAACTGCCACTAAATCCAAGTCAGCCACTCCCACCAAAGCTTCAACTTCAGGGATCTTATTTCCCATGCTACGGGCATTAATACACACTGCTTTCCATATGTTACCCCTGTTACCCATTTCCATAAAGGTATTTAATGTATCACCTACCTGGGGGCTTTCACTTACCTGGGGGCTTTCTTCACCCATCCCCAAAGAATCTAGTTTAAAGCCCTCTTCAGTAGATTAGCCAGTCTACTACCAAAGATGCGTTGACCTTTCTTGGACAGATGGATGCCATCTCTGCTCTGCAACCCTTGGAACAGCATCCCATGGTCTAGGAAACCAAAACGCTCTCGAAGACACCATCCACGCAGCCATGCATTCAAAGCCAGTGTGATTATGAGCAGAGGGTTACAGGTTAAGGACCTGGCTGTAGATCATGACTTTCAGGTCCCTGTGGGTAAACATTAGCGTACAGTGCAGGTACAGCACCAGCATGTGCAATCTCCAATGAATTGGCCAGCAAGGGTACAAGCAACCCTCAACCACACAGACAGGCTCCACCATCCACAGATGGATGGAGAGGCAGGCTGATAGCACTGGCACACTGAGCAGGCATCAACAATGGGCATGACTGTCAGAGCATGCTACTAGCGCCTGCCAATGAGCACATGTTAACAATGCCTGAGCTGATACTGAGACCAAAGAGGCTGACAGAAATACCAACCATCCCCACTTTTGCACAGCGTGGAAAAGTGAGTGTGTGTGTGTATGTCTCTCCAGAGTTCTGTGGCTTTCTGCCTGGCATTGCCTAGGCAGTTCCCAGTGTTAATCTGCAAATTTGCTTGATGAGGAGCAGAGGATTGTGGGTATGGCCTGAAACAGAGTGGTTTGTACAGGATGTGTCTGCATCAGAGATAGGGTCAATGGCTGATACTTCGGAGTTCCCATCTGCATGGCCAGGGTGGCCAGAGCAGTTCACACTGCGAGGGCACTCTCTGACCAAGCTGTAACCATGGCATGGCTATGTATTTTATTTTATTTAACAATAACTTATATACCATACCTTCCAGGGATCAAGTGTGGTTTACAAAGAACGTGTTAAAGAACAGAGCGGCAAGTCTGTTTTTACATGGAACATCAGTGAACTATGAACAATAGTATATTTTTTACATGAAACATTAGAGAACTATATACATTAGAGAACATTAGAGAACTAACGTAAGAGAATTATATACAGAAGGTATAAGCCTTAGCAAACAAAACATGCTTAATTTAGGTAGTATCAGAGACTAAATACTAGATAACATTGTATGGGTAGTTGGGGCTATGCAAAAGGATAAAAATATGAAATTATATTTGTGTCTGTTCATTGTAAATTGCATTGATGGTTCTTAGGGTGGGAGCAATTGGGTAAGTTTAATTGTTCTTATTTGTGTCCTTCTTGGTCAGATATCAGTTTTGTCTTGTATCAATCTAGTATTCTGTTATCAATATAGTTTTCTGTTATCCATTTTCTGATTGGGAGAGGGAGTTTGCCATTGGGCCATAGTGT
This sequence comes from Ichthyophis bannanicus, assembly GCA_033557465.1. NCBI lineage: Eukaryota > Metazoa > Chordata > Amphibia > Gymnophiona > Ichthyophiidae > Ichthyophis > Ichthyophis bannanicus. The sequence continues at coordinate 77,797,575 of CM066036.1, forward strand.
GAAATAAACAGATGGGTTTTTAATTTAACAATAAACGGAATGGTTTTTTTATGTATCCACATAGTGCTCTATAGTGTCTAGCTCCAGTGATGTGGGTGCTCTCCCTGTCCTATGAGCCTAGTTGCTGTGTGGTCATGGTCACTCTGTGCATGTGCATTGTGTGTGGCCTGGACCCAGGTGGTATGTGCATGACTGAAACAGCTTTGTGGTGAGCAGCATATGCAGTCTGACTGTGCTTACTTTAGTAGATGCCTGGGACAGCAGTTATTTCTGGTTTGCTCACTATGGTCATGGCAGGGTGGTAGCAGCAGCTACATGCAAGCCTCGAAGCCCCCATTGCATTTGGTGTCAATGGTATCAGCTATTGCAGCACTGGGCACTAGTACATGTACTGTTCTAGGAGTGTTCCTATCCAGCAGGAGCAGGACACAGGGTCCAGATGTGACAGGTGCCTATGACATGCTGCAATTGTGTAGGAAACAAGGTGACTAGCGTAACACACTGCAGACAACACCTGCACACACTAGCAGTGATGTTGATCTGCAGCATGGCCAGCAGAGACCATCTCTAGCAGTGCAAGCTCTGGGAACCCATCCTCATCATTGGGGTGACCACTGAAACTGCTCAGTAGCATGGTTTGTAGCTGTTATGTGCTTGTAGCACACACTGTCAGTGCGTCTTACTGAACTGATGTGATGGATCAGTGCATTCTCCATTTGGTGATCAGCTGCAGAATGCTGTTCCGCATGTGCAGTGATTATGGGTACTGGAATTGCTAATTTATACTGGCACACACAGCAGCCATTTTAGGCAGTGACCTGCAGTCTTTGAATCCAGGCATTGGTATGTAGAATAGTGTGGAGGTGTAGTCTACTGGTTATGCAGTATCTCTGTAAGCAGGGTATCAAGGGTTTAATTCCTGCTTGTTGGTTTTCGGCCTATGTGCTACTCAAGTCATTTCCCTCCCTGTTATAGTCCAGGCTCTGCTGTGACTTGCCGACACACATCCTTCTACTTTGTTATGCATTGTGTTCATACTTTGGGTCAACAAACATGCTATTCCCCATCATGCCCTTCTGAGATCATGGCTTTATTGGCTTTGCTGCACCCCATTGCAGGGGGACAGACATGTTCACCCTGCAGATGTCAGGCCCCTGCTTGGAAACATGGTGTAATGGTCATGGCAATGGCTTGGGGACCAGGATACCATGGTTTGAGGCCCACTAGAACTCTATGTGACATTTCAGAATGTGTTGCTGTCACATTTTATGTCTGCCACAGCCTTCATGGAACTGACAACACTTCCTTGTGACCTTGAGCGGATCACTTAACCCTCCAATGGCTCAACTGACTACAGGTCTGTACAGTCCCTGTTTATCATTAGACATTACTAATTTATCAGTAAGATGTAGTCCGATGTGAGTTCACACATACAGCGGCATACTAACAGGCAGTTACATGCATACAGCTGTAACCTGCATGTGAGACATGAGTCATGTAAGACATCACGACTGTGACTGTACAGGTTTGGCTCCATCACTTCTTTGCAGTACATGCAGACACATCCTTCCTCTCAGATAGCCACCTGCAGGTATCACCTCATGTCCATACGTGCCCCATTTGCACAGTTTGGATGACACCTGTCCATTTGTTATCTGCACATTTGTCTGGGGTATTATATGGTGGTTGTGTGGCTGGGACAGGTGTGAGACCCGCATGTCTGGTATCAGGCCTTCCACATGGCACTGACACACATTTTCTCACACAGTACAAATACGTTGGGGATGGCACCTACTGCACATCAGTGCTGCCAGCCCGTACCACCCTCTCCTCTGCCGCCATCCTTCCTTCAGCCCATCTATCTGCCTCTGTCGGCTGTGTGCAGTCATGTCTTTTCCTGCAAGCTGATATACCATGGCCTACACAGGTACTGTTTTCTGCATTTTGGCTCTTCATGCACACTTCTCCTGTACCTGATCTGCACATCAGCTCTCCTGCTCTATCCTCCTTTCGCAGCACACATCCTGCCATTTCTGACTTCACTGGAGGACACATCTTCCCCCACTGTATTTGCCCCACCACTTCCATCGGGAGGCATTACAAGCATCCACCACCCTTTCAGTGAAGAAGTATTTCCTGACATTGCCTTTCATTTTACCCCCTTGCAGCTTCATGTTATGCCCTCTAGTTTTACAACTTCCTCGTTTTTGGAAGAGGTTTGTTTCTTCATTAATACTCTTTAAGTATTTAAAGGGCTGAATCATATCTGCCCTGTCCCTCTTCTCCTCCAGAGTGTACATATTTAGGTTTTCAAGTCTCTTCTCATAAGTCTTCTGACGCAGGCTCCAAATCATTTTGGTCGCCTTCCTCTGAACTGCTTCCAGCCTTTTTATATCCTTTGCGAGATATGTTCTCCAAAACTGAACACAGTATTCCAAGTGAGGCCTCACCAGTGACTTGTACAGTGGCATTAGTACCTCTTCCTTTCTGCTGGTAATTCCTCTCTATATGCAACCCAGCATCCTTTTGGCTTTTGCCACAGCCTTGTCACAGTGTTTCACCACCTTGAGATCCTCAGAAACAATCACTCCGAGGTCCTTCTCCTGGTCCATGCACACAAATTCTCACCCCCTAGCGCATACAATTCCCTTGGATTTCTACTTCCCAAGTGCATGACACCGCACTTCTTCACATTAAATCTTAACTGCCAAGTATTAGACCATTCTTCCAGCTTTTGTAAATCTTTCCTCGTGTTCTCCACTCCCTCAGGGGAGTCCACACTGTTGCAAATTTTCATGTCATTTGCAAAAAGACAGACTTTTCCATTCAGTCCTTCAGCAATATCACTTACAGATGTATTGAACAGTACCGGTCCCAGGACTGAACCCAGGGTCACACCACTAATCACTTTCCTTTCATTCGAGTGAGTTCCATTTACCGTCACCTTCTGTTGTCTGTCAGTCAACCAATTTCTGATCCAGTTCACCACCTTGGGACCCATCCTGAAGCTGTTGAGTTTATTGATAAGCCTCCTATGAGGAACAGTATCAAGCGCTTTGCTGAAATCTAGGTAGATTACATCTAGTTCTCTGGTCACGCAGTCAAAGAGCTCAATCATATTTGTTTGGCAAGCTCATCCTTTGGTAAAGCCATGTTGCCTCGGTTCATGCAACCTGTTGGTTTCAAGGAAGTCCACTATTAACTCTTTCAGGAGCTCCTCCATTACTTTTCCCGCATCAAGATAAGATTTACTGGCCTGTAGTTTGTCGCTTCTTCCCTACTGTCACTTTTGTGAAGAGGTACCACATCAGCCCTTCTCCAGTCCTGTGGAACTTCTCCTGTCTCCAAGGATCTATTAAAAACATTCTTTAACGGCCCTGCAAGAACCTCTCTGAGCTCTTTTAGTATCCTGGGATGTATCCCATCTGGTTCCATGGCCTTGTCCACTTTCAGCTTTGTAAGCTGTTCTAACACATCATTTTCTGTAAATGGTGTGGTATCTACTCCATTCCCATTTGTATATTTGTCAATCACAGGTGATCCTTCTCCAGGATTTTCTCTAGTAATAACAGAGCAGAAGTATTTGTTTAGCATGTTTGCTTTTTCAATGTCACTTTCCACGAATCCGTTCCCAGCACTTTTGAGTCCTGTAATTCCACTTCTGATTTTCCTTCTCACCCAAATATACCTGAAAATATACCTTCACATCTTTAGCCATCTTTTTTTCTGTCTTTGATTTTGCTATCCTTATTTCTCTTTTAGTTTGATCTTATATTCTTTTCTGTGTTCCTCTGTTTGCGAGCTTCTGAATTTTGCGAAAGCCATGTTTTTTGCCTTTATTTGTGCAGCCACGTAAAGAAAACCAAATAAGTTTCCTCTTGATTTTATTTACTTTCCTTACATATTTATCTATTGCATCTTTTATTGCCTCCTTTAGTTTAGCCCATTGCAATTCCAGTTCCCTAATCCCTTCCCACCCTGCCAACTCCTCCTTCAGGTACATGGCCATTTTACTGAAGTCAGTGTTTTTGATGTCTAGGACTTTGAGCTTGTTGTGATTGGATTCTACCTTGACTTTTATCTCAAACCACACCGTGTGATGATCGCTGCTGCTCACATGGGCACCCACCTCGATATTCAACATGCTATTTCTGTTGGTGAGCACTAAATCCAGCACCGAACTCTCCCTGGTTGTTTCTATCACCATTTGTTTAAGTAATCATTTTGGAAGGCATCCACAATTTTTTTACTTCTTTCCAGATTTTCAGAAGGAACACTCCAATCCACATCAGGTAGATTAAAGTCACCCAATTTATTTATTTATTTAACAAATATTTCTATACCGCTCTTTCCCAAGTATCAAGTGCGGTTTACAATGAACAGTAAGTTATATGGTATGTGAAAGCGCATACCTAGTCGTTTTACATAGAACAGGTGGAACTATTTACAAGTAACAATATAACATTTGAATGGTAAAAAGTTAGAACGTATTTACATTATGGGTACTTACAAATTATATCATGGAACAAAATTGTGATGCATAAAAATATTTTGTGTGTTATGTAGTATTGTAGTATGGTTGCTAACCTGTGTCTCTTTGTGTATTCTGATTAGGTAGTGTATTGTAGTGTAGAGAGAATAAATGGGTTTTTAGTTTTTTTCTAAATTCCTTTATGTCTGATAGTTGGCGAATGTTGTCAGGCAGATTATTCCATAGGATAGGTGCCGAATGGGAGAAGGCCCTCTTGTTGGTTTGTTTTCTAGCTTTTGTGTAATCTTTTGGAACTGTTATAGTGTTTGTGTTTCTGCTCCTTTGTGATCGTTTATCTAATTCTACATTAATGAGTGTATTGAGTACAGATGGTGCTGTTATTTATTAGTTTAAATGTGGTTAAAATAATTTTGTATTTTATTCTGCAGTAAATGGGTAGCCAATGAAGTTCAGCCAGGATCGATGTGATATGTTCTGTTGAGTTTATATTCATTATTATCCTTGCTGCTATGTTCTGAGTTAGTTGTATCTTTTTCATATTTTGCTTTGTGATGCCATTAAGGATTATATTTGTGAAATCAAAGTGTGGGGTTATGATGGCTTGAATTATAGTTATGAAGTCTTGTAAGTGAATCAATGGTCTTAATTGTCTCAATGTCTTGAGTTTGTAATGTATGTTTTTTGTTAGATATTTTATGTGTGAATCCATGTTAAGTTTATTGTCAAGTATCACACCTAGGTATTTTATTTCTTTTTTTATGTTGATCTCATGGTTGTCTAGTGTGATGGTGCTTGGAGGTGTGTATGTTTGGTTTTTAGTGATATATAGTACATCAGTTTTTGAGAAATTGATGTGTAGGTTCTGATCCTTAAGCCATATTGTTAGTTCTTTAAAACATTCTGTTATTTGTTGTAGTGGAGGGTGCGGTATTTTAAATGGGAGGTAGAACATTATGTCATCGGTCTAAATATGGTAATAGACGCCATGACGTTTAAAGATGCTACAGACTGGTTGTAGGTAAATGTTAAATAGTAGTGCTGATAGCGCGGATCCCTGTGGAAGGCCTTGTGTTTGATTAAACGTAGTAGATGTTTGGTTGAGGATTCTCACTGTTTGGGTTCTGTTTGATAGGTAGGATTTGAACCAGTTATAAACAGTAGATGTTATTCCAATTTGTTGAAGTCTGTTTAACATTGTTACATGATTGACACTGTCAAAAGCTACAGAGATGTCGAGGAATACTAGGATGAATGCTTGTTTAGTGTCATCGGTTCCCCTTAATAAAGTGTCATAAAGGACTGTTAGTAATGTTATTACCCCATGGAATATGATCACTCACCCCCTTCATGGCTATCTTTGCAATTTCAACAATCAATTTGCTATCCGTTTCTTCAATTTGAGTTGGAGGCCTGTAGACCACACCAGTATGGATAACAGTGCCATCTCCTCTTTCCAACACAATCCATAGCACTTCTTCTTTTCCCTATGTCCCCTGCATTTCAGCAGCTTTAATATTGCTTTTGACATATAGGGCTCCTCCTCCTTCTTTTCTACCCTCTATATGTCTTCTAAATAGATTATAGTGAGCTATGGCTATTTCCCATTCATGCGACTTGTTAAACTATGTTTCTGTAAAGGCCATAATGTCCAAGCCCATTTCCACCATTAGTGCTTCCAGATCAGGAACTTTGTTGGCTAGGCTTCGAGCATTTGTGCTCATTGTTTTCCAGCATTTGTTGATTGGCTTGCCTGCGTTTTGCATGGATTTTGTTCTACTCTCCACTTCCCGCTTGCCATTGATGTGTGGTTGTGTTGCAGCGAAGTGCACGCAATGAATAAAACCAGGAGTCAGTTCGAAGATCCAAGCCAATTTATTGTGCACAGTCTCAGGCAAATGTCACAATCAAAATGGTCTGAGCAATGGAGTCCAGTAAACAACACCTTTTATACCTTTCTTCTTCAGTTTAATACAGGCAAACTTTCTATTGGTCCCACTGACCCTTGCACCCAACCAATTAGGATCTCTCTGTGGGCCCAGTACTCTGTTCCCCCTGCTCAGAACTCTCTAACAAAGGCACAGTTCTAAACTTTGATACTTTTCTTCTACAAGGTCATTGCTTAGCTTAGAAAATGTGTGAATACAGAGCACTGGTACATGTCTGTCATCAGCATAGAATTATTCAACAAAGGATTTATACAACCTTATCAAAAAGCGGTTTAAAGCAGTTTCTCTAACTTATATTGACTTTGGTCTTTCTCAGCATTCTTATTCTCAGGTGGGGGCTGGGACTCAGGCCTAGCTTACAGGTCTCTCATACAGTTACAGGTTATTCTAGGCCATAGCCAACCACATTCCCCCCTTTGATTATTCTCACCCGCAAGTGAATAAGGGTGTGAATCAAATCATACATCACACTTGGTCCTCAGCATCATCATGTTGGGGTACAAGGGAATATTGCCACATAGCTAATACTTTTGAAGCTGCCTTACGTTCTACAACACTATCAATAGTTGAGTTCAACATGCGTAAGCATAGGGGTAGGAGACAAGGGAGAAATAAGCAAATAGCCAATATAAATAAAACAATGAGTACAAGTGTTTTCAGGCCGCCCATTCCTGAAAACAGAGAACCAAACCATCCATCAAGTTGCAAACCATGCCATGTCTGAACTGGTACATAGGTTTGCTTCCTCATGTGATTGGCTATATCTTCTACAACTTGTCCTTCATTATCAATTTGCAAACAACAGTTGGTTAAATTCAGCTTTCCACATACTCCTCCTTCAGCAGCAAGTAAATAATCTAATGCTAAGCGATTCTGATAAATGGCTGTACGCATTTGCGTGGCTTGTTTAGCTAACAGAGTTAGTGCCCTACTAGTTTCATTAGTTATTATTTCTACAACAGCTTGCAAACGTATAATTTGATTCAACATATACACAGGGGTGCAGTAACCCCAAGAGCCATCTTGTGCCCAGGTGGCAGGTCCATATTAGGAAACAATTCTCTCCGGTGGCCATTCTTCAGATGTTGCATCTCATTTGTCCCATTGGCCTATCTTCAAGGCCTCTCGTTTTTGTCGACTCTTGTATACAGGAAAATCCATTCGTTCTCCATGGGAACTGGGCAGAAGAAAGAAAGAAGGTCTTATTGTCCCCAAAACACACGCACCTCCCCAGTTGGCAGGGAGTCTAGCATATGCTCGAGTTCCGCAGATCCAATATAGTCCAGGTGGAGCTTGCCAGTTATTGTGAGAAGCAAGATTTGTCCATAACCTGGTAGGGTTAGGAAAGATGATCAGAGGATTGGAGGGTTCCGGGGCATTGGTTCCTGACCACCAGGATGTCTTTTTGGTAGTAGCATTATAGTACTTCTGGTTCAGACAGACCAACTGCCCTACTAGTATAGTCAATTGTGGTCCAGCTCGAGCAAAACATAGGTTACCAACAATGGGGCTAGCTAGAACCCATTCACTGGTAGCTGGATGCAGATCAGTCTGGTTATATGGTACAGAATAGTTCAGTTCTTGTGCTTCCCAGGGCCACTGGTCTCCCATCTGAGTTCCTCCGCAGAAAAGACAATCAGAGACATGGAGGCTGGATGCTACCGCTCCAGCCAATTCAATGAACAAATTTCGAGAAGCGTGGGGGACCACAAACTCTGCTTTCATGGCCTCATAAAAGGTATGATATATTCGGTAAGGTGATGAGACATGAGTTTTCGTGTTAAGCTGGATATATACAATAGTCCCAGGGTCAGATCCACTTCCTGCAATACGTAGACCGAAACGGAATCCTTGCTTCCACTGGCTCGGGTCGAGGATGAGAAGTCGTAGGGGATTACAAGCACTTTTCTTGCACTTCTTAGGTTCCAGTAGGGGTAATCTTTCCAGCTTAGCCTTGCGATTATCTCCAGTTTGTCCAGTAGGACTACCAGACCAGGTAGCATAGTACACACAACCCCATTTTGGGCAGAAATAGTCATCTTTTGATGGTTTTCCATAAGTAGTTGGGGAATGTATCTCAGTGCATATTCCCCATCTGTATGCACCTTCGGGACACATGTACTTGTCATCATAGTAGTAAGATTGTTCCCATGATCCACACCTATAATAGTCATTTCTGTTTATCAGGTCACAAGCATCAAAATACAGGGACGCAGGTTTGGTGGGATCAGAGAGTTGAGTTGTAGCATTTATGAGGGCTCCATCTTTATCATTCCATCGTAGTTCCAAAACATAGTAAGAAGGATTCTGTCGGGGTCTAAAACAGGTACGAGTCTTTCCATTCGTACAGACATTTAGTTCTGTACCATTATACATGCACTGACTGACTTTACCAGTGCAAGTGTAGTAAGAGTGATAAAGTCTGGGTGATCTTCATCCTAGTTCGGGTAGTGGTTATACAAACTGCACAAGGAGGCATGGCAAACGTTGTCCCAAGGGGTCCCAGGGTTACCGCAAAGATGAAACAGTAATAAGCGATCATCATGATCATAGTCTCTTAGTCTTTGATAATAGATAACTGAGATGTTGAAGGTTGGTTATTCTCTTCGTAGTGTGAGTCGCAATGGTGCTGCAGGATTAGCGATCGAAGTCCAAAGACGACTCTCAGGAACTGCTGCTGGTTTGACTCGACTGTGATGAATCCAAGAATCACTCTCTGCCACTTTTACTGCTGTGGGTATTGACAGTAGTACAACGTACGGTCCCTTCCAATGAGGTGCCAACGGTGTCTTCTTCCATTCTTTGACCCACACCGAGGCGCCAGGCTTGAAAGGATGCAATGGCTCTGTCAGATTGATAGGCAACTGATCTTGCACCCAGGTATGGAGGTCCTGCAAGACAGAACTTAGAGCCAACAATTCTTGTCTAGTGATTTCTGATCCAATCTGACCCATATCCCCCCTTATTCCCTGTACTATGGGCGGGGGTCTTCCATACAAAACCTCAAATGGGGAAACTCCTAATGATTTGGTGGGGGCTGAACGTATTCTGAGAAGGGCTATAGGGAGAGCTTGAGGCCGTTTCAGGTGAGCTTCCTGACAGAGCTTGGACAATTGAGACTTCAGGGTTTGGTTCATTCTCTCTACTTTCCCTGAACTTTGGGGTCTATAAGCTGTATGTAACTTCCACTGTATTTGTAAAGCACGGGCTAGCTGCTGAGTTACTTGTGACACAAAGGAGGGCCCATTGTCTGACCCTATGGTCAAAGGTATTCCAAACTGGGGAATGATTTCATGAAGCAGAGCCTTAGTGACTTCTCTGGCCTTTTCAGTCCTGGTGGGGAAAGCCTCCACCCACCCCGAGAAAGTACAAACTAGAACCAGTAGGTAGTGATATCCATTCGCTCGTGGCATTTCTGCAAAGTCTATTTGGATATTTACCATGGGGGTTACTCCCACTGATTGAACTCTTGGAGGTAAGACAGGACCCTGTCGAGCATTATTCTTTGCACAGGTTACACATTTTTGGGCTATTGAGGCAGTCAAGGGTCCGAACAATGAGATACAAAAATACGGTTTCAGGGCTTTTTCCATTGCAGTTTTTCCATAGTGTGTGGCTTGATGAAAGGCGTGGACAAAGGCTGGACCCAGGGCTTCAGGGATCACAGTCATACCAGGAGGAGAGCCTCCTTCGGGCGGTGGTAGCACTATCCATCCAGTCTCGGATAACTGCCCTCCCTCATTCTGACAGTAGTAGTACAGCTCATTTGAGGTGTAACGTGGTGTCCAAGCACTAAGAGGTACTGGAAATATGGCTACTTGAACTGCAATATTGGGGGTAGAAATTTCTCCTTTGATTGCTGCTTCTCGGGCTGAGGCATCAGCGAATCTGTTCCCTCGGGATACTTCTCCATCTCCAGTCTGGTGGCCTCGGCAGTGCATTACAGCAACTTGTTTAGGGGCCCATACTGCTTCCAATAAAGTCAATATTTCTGGGCCATACTTGATGGACTTGCCTCCTGAGGTTATCAATCCGCGTTCTTTGTACAAGGCTCCATGGGCATGTAATGTTGTAAAGGCATATTTGGAATCTGTGTATACATTCAGACAGATCCCAGTCCCCAGTTTCAGCGCTCGCGTGAGGGCTATTAATTCAGCCTTCTGTGCTGAAGTTCCTGGGGCCAAAGCTGATGATTCTACTATCATGTCCAGGGTCACTACTGCATAACCGGCACATCGTTGTCCATTAATTACAAGACTGCTTCCATCCACAAAGAAAGTTCTTTCTGGGTTGTTCAAAGGGATATCAGTTAAATCTGGGCGACTTGAATATACAATGTCCATTACTTCTAGACAATCATGGTCAGGAGGGCCTGGACCAATCGGCAGTAGGGTAGCAGGGTTCAAGGTTTGACTAACACTCAATTGCAGCCGGGGATTTTCACACAGCATACTTTGATATTTCAGCATTCGTGCGTTGGTGAACCAGTAGTTTCCTTTGTGTTCCATTAGGGTTAAAACAGAATGTGGTACAGCGACTTGAAGATTCTGCCCCAAAGTGAGCTTGTCTGCTTCGCTCACCAAGAGGGCTGTGGCTGCTACGGCTCTTAGGCAAGGTGGCCATCCTTTGGCAAGAGGATCCAATTGTTTTGACAGATAGGCTACAGGTCGTTTCCAGGATCCAAGGGGCTGAGTCAAAACTCCCAACGCATTTCCACATGACTCATGGACATAGAGATGAAATGGTTTCTGCATATCTGGTAAGCCCAAGGCTGGTGATGACATTAATGCTGTTTTCAGTGATTTGAATGCTTTATCTTGTTCTGGGCCCCATTCTATGGGTGATCGTTCCACTCCCTTCGTGGCTTGGTACAAGGGTTTTGCCAAGTGTGCAAAATTGGGTATCCATATTCGACAATAGCCCGCAGCTCCCAAGAAGGCCCGCACCTGCTTTCTGGTGGTGGGGGTTGGGTTGCGGCATACTGCTTCCTTCCGCTTGAGTCCCAATTTTCGGATTCCTTTGGATAGATGGAATCCCAGGTATTTCACTTCAGTTTGGCACAACTGCACTTTGGCTCTTGAGACTTTGTATCCGGCTTCATTTAAGAGATGCAAGAGATCACTGGTGGCTTGCACACATTCAGACTTGGAGTTGGTGGCTATAAGCAAATCATCTACATACTGAAGTAAGATTCTTCTTCCTGGAGTTACAGAGTAGTTTGAAAGATCTTGGTTGAGAGCTGCGCTAAAGATGGTGGGTGAATTCTTGAATTCTTGAGGCAAGCGAGTCCAGGTGAGTTGGCCTTGTCTTCCTGTAGTGGGGTTCTCCCATTCAAATGCAAACAAGAGTTGGCTGGCAGATGCCAGGCGGATACAGAAAAAGGCATCTTTTAAATCCAGAATGGTGAAATGAGTAGCTTCTGATGGAATCAGTCCCAGGAGGGTGTAAGGATTTGGCACTACCGGATGTATGGTTTCAACTGCACTGTTCACTCGTCGCAAATCCTGCACTGGGCAGTAGTCACCTGTCCCAGGCTTCTTGACTGGGAGGAGGGGGTGTTCCAGGGTGATTGACATTCTCTCAGGAGTCCATACTGTAGTAATTTCTTGAGGTGACAATGAATACCTTCAATTGCTGGTCGTGGGAGGGGATATTGTCGCACATGCACTGGTTCTTCTCCTGGTTTAAGGGTGACAAGCACAGGAGCTATATTCCTTGCTAGGCCAGGTGGATTATCCTCCGCTCACACTCCGGGCGGAGCTAAGATGTTAGTGGGGATATGGGGGTTAGCTGCTTTGGATGCAGGTAGATAGAACCGCCATTCTTCTTCTCGGGGGACAGTCAGCACCATCAGGCCTGCAGATTCCGAATTCACAGTCATCTCCATTTTTCCTCCTTCAACAAAGGATATCTGCGCCTGGAGCTTAGCAAGCATGTTTCGGCCCAAAAGGGGAACTGAGCACTCAAGTATGTACAAGAACTGATGTGTTATCTTCCGTCCCCCTAATTCGCAGGCACGGTTCTGCAGGAAAGGTCTTGTGGTTCTAGTTCCAGTCTTGCCGACAATGGTGACAGATCGGGAAGACAGAGGAGCCACTGGCTTGGCCACTACTGAATGTATCCACCATAAAGTCCATGTACTGGTCCCCAATCTTTAAGTTGACCATAGGCTCCTGGGGACCCAGGGAAAACTTAGAGCCCGGTCTGGCCTAGTCCTCATCCACATAATAGTCCTCAGTAGCCGCCACTCCCTCTACGGCGGCTTCTTCCTGCTGAAACTGTGTGCGCTGCATTCCTCCCCGTTGCTGGAACCGGCCCCCTCCTCTCCTGGTGCTCCCCCTCCCTCTCCAGGGGGTGGAGCCAACATTCGGGCATTCATTCTTCCAATGTCCTTCTTCCTTACAATAGGCGCACTGGTTTGCACCTAAGGGGGACCGAGCGCTTCCTCGGCCCCTTCCCCATCCTTGGGTTCTTCTGTTTGGATATCCTCCACGTCCTTCAACTAGAGCTGCAGCAAGCAGATTGGCTTTCTTCTTCATCTTTCTTTCACTTTCCCTTTTACATTCTTGATCACGATTCACAAACACCTTCTGAGCAACTTCCATTAACTGTGCTGTATTCATGCCCGCAAATCCATCCAGTTTCTGTAATTTTCTTTTTATGTCTCCCTGGGACTGACTCACAAAAGCAGCATTTACCATACGTAAATTCTCCTGGGCTGCTGGATCATATGGGGTATAAAGTCTATAAGCTTCAGTTAATCACTCATAGAAGGCAGCTGGACTTTCATCTGGGCGCTGAAGAACATCTGCTACCTTCCCAACATTCATGGCTTTCTGGCCTCCCCTCCTCAGGCCCTGCAGTAGAGCCTGGCGGAAACGGGTGAGGGCTTTCTCTCTATCAGCACTATTCGGATCCCATCTTGGGTCCTCATTCGGGAAATCTACAGCTGCTGCCCGTCGGGGATCTAGGTCTCTTCTGTCTGCTACAGGGTTCTCTTCCAGCCATCGGGTAGTTGCTTGCACTATTCGTGCCCGTTCTTCAGTAGTAAAGAGGGTAGCCAAGAGCTGGCGGCAATCAGACCAGGTAGGCTGATGGGTTTGCATGATACTAGACATTAACTCTGTCAAATGTTGGGGTTTTTCAGTATAAGAGGCATAATGCGTTTTCCAGTTTAATAAATCTGTGGTAGAAAAAGGCACATAAACGAGACTAGTTGGCCCGACCATGACCTGACCCCCATCATCTAGAATAGGCAATCCTGGGACTTGGCGCAATGGCTTCTGGTGAACTTCTTTCGGGCCCGTTTCTCTACTTCGGAGGGCATAGCGCAAATTTGCGCCACTGGAGCCTGGGCTAGCAGGTGACCCTGGACTGGCAATTGATGATCCCCCGCTGGCTGTTCCGTCAGATGATGGCAGCCCTGCCGGGGTACTTTGAGAACTCTGTTCGGGACTGGGACTCCTGCTTCTGGAAGGAGGGGGTTGCTCTCTCTCGAGCAATGGAGGTGACTGCCGGGGTGGAGTTATGTCAGCTAGAGGGGCTCCCTCTTCCTCAGACTCTGCTCGGGATAATGGTGGAGCTGATGGGATTGGCTTATACAGGAATTGGGGTGGATAACTCTGAATTTCTGCAGGTTCTGGGGCTGAATAAATGGGGGGCTTTTCTCCCTTGGCCCCCGGGACTCCCTTTGTAGTTGCTAACATGATCCTACACTGTTCCTCACAGCAACACTTCATCCAAGAGGGTTGCCTTTCACAGATTTCTAACCAAGAGTCTATATAGGGAAACTGATCAGGGTAATTCCTACGCACTATCCCATGCACTCGGGATACAATTCTAACATCAAAAGTACCCTCCGGTGGCCACGCGGTGTCCAGCACCGGCCACTCCCTACCACATAATTTTCCTAACCGGGATGGCGACATTTTCGTCCCGTAATCACCGCTAAATCCCTTCTTAAAATTCATGATCATACAGTTCAACGGAGTTTGCACAGACCCCGCCCCTCCCATTATGACGTACAAAACAACAGACAAAGAGGGCGGGTAGTATGGCTGTAGGTAAGGGGTCCGGGAAGACAAACAACAAACGCTTCCTCCTTTTCGTGACCTGGGCGCAGTCGCCCGGCCAGGAACTGCGCTACTCAGGAGTCCGCTTTCACTTGGTCTGTATTTCAAGACCTCTCATCCATTCAAACAAACAGGCATGCCACCGAGTTCCCAAAATCCCATAAAGGCCTACCTTACTTACTTATTCATGAGGGGTGGGGTTTCGTCCTCGCGCACACTCACGCAAGGAGTACTCGGCCACACCCTGAGAGGTGATCAGGCTCTCGTTACCTTGTACCGTTACCTTAAACCATAATAGTCTCGTGCATGCGAGACTTTCCCATAGCTAGCTGACTAAGAACCAGACAAATTGCTACTCACCGGATCCGGCCAATAATGCACTGCGCAACCAGTCCCTCTCCTTGGGTTGAATCCTGGACTCCCCTCGGGTTTGAGGTGTTGGCCAATCGGACCCAGCAGGCCGATGAGGCAGGGCAGAACCCTCTCCGATACAAGGGGACCGGCGGCACCTGGAGTCCTCTCCGCTGTCGGTCGGCCACGGTCCCGACTGGACCAAACCTGGAGGCGGTAATACGTGGTACGTATATTCACTTGTGCACCATTCACATACCGCATATTCCCGGCCAACGCACCAAGAATATGTTGCAGTGAAGTGCATGCAATGAATAAAACCAGGAGTCAGTTCGAAGATCCAAGTCAATTTATTGTGCACAGTCTCAGGCAAATGTCACAATCAAAATGGTCTGAACAATGGAGTCCAGTAAACAACACCTTTTATACCTTTCTTCTTCAGTTTAATACAGGCAAACTTTCTATTGGTCCCACTGACCCTTGCACCCAACCAATTAGGATCTCTCTGTGGGCCCAGTACTCTGTTCCCCCTGCTCAGAACTCTCTAACAAAGGCACAGTTCTAAACTTTGATACTTTTCTCCTACAAGGTCATTGCTTAGCTTAGAAAATGTGTGAATACAGAGCACTGGTACATGTCTGTCATCAGCATAGAATTATTCAACAAAGGATTTATACAACCTTATCAAAAAGTGGTTTCTCTAACTTATACTGACTTTGGTCTTTCTCAGCATTCTTATTCTCAGGTGGGGGCTGGGACTCAGGCCTAGCTTACAGGTCTCTCATACAGTTACAGGTTATTCTAGGCCATAGCCTACCACAGTTGTTTCCAGTGTTGTTTTGCTGGGAGTGACAAATTTGTCCTCCTAACATAAATTTCAAATTTCACTGCTGGTAGCAATAAACATCTACTGTTGAAAACCCTTTGTTTAAGAAGGAAAATATTACAAACACCAACTACAGTCCTTCTCACCTAGGCATAAAATTACGGAAACTCCTGTGCAGGACAAAATAAACTTTCATTTAAGTTACACACTAACATCAAAAGATGCAACCAATATGCATGATAAATATATAAAGAAGGTGGTAGGAATCATCTGAACAGAGCTGTGCAGGTTGTTTTGTATATCTTGCATACTAGCTCTCCATATTCAGTCATCAGTTCCATACACACCTAACACAATCCCAAATTTTCTTTTATCAATTTTATTCCAAAAATAGTTGTATCTTTTTGTCTTGATCTTTATATAAAATACTTCTTTCCATGGGTCACACCGCACCAGTATTTCATCTTAAAGCACTACTGAAGCACAGTCCTCCATATGCCACATCATCAGTGCAGTATTAACAATGCTACTTTGATGCAGGACTATTTCCGCTGCCATCATTTAAGTCATTCATTTCATTGCTGTTAGCATTCCAGAGCCTTCACTTATCTGGCATTCAATTGCTCCCCAGATATGCAGACACCAATATTCATACCACAATGTCATTCACCAGTTGTACCCGACCTGTCTGAGGTTTTGGCTGTCTTTATCAGGGGTATGACGGTATTCCTGTAGGGAAAAGGAGAGCTCAATCTAACAGCTCGTAGAAAATTTCAAAGTAGCAACAGAACTTTTCAGCGTGGGAGCCCTGTTAAATTCCCTTAGTGCTTCTGACGCTTGCATCACATGAACAATGTGGTGACATCAGCAGGGCAGCAACACAAACTAGAGGTGACTGGTAACTCATCAAGGTAATAATAAACCAGCAACATAAATGATTTTTGAGCTAGTCAGGGCAAGATAATATTTTAAAGATTTACTTCTCATTGTTAAACAAGTTAAGTTTTTAATTAGAAAGGTGTGGAAATAACACTGTAATTCAACTGAGAAAGATGCTTCATTTAGGGGATAGAGGTTATCTGCCTGACTGCCTGCTGATTGAAGAGTTTAGTGGGGGCATTCTGGACCCAGAGGTGGAGTAACAGAGAAATTTAGAAAATGACAGCAGAAAAAGATCATATGGCTTATCCAGCCTGTCCCTCCATAAGAATTATTAAGTTCTACAATCTCTTCCTCTAGCTCAGAGATCTTCTGCTGAGCCTGTGTGACCGGAATTGGTGACTCCACCACAACCTTTGACATCATTAGCCAGTGCAGCACCTAAAAGCAAAGATCCCCATTAGTTTGAAGAGAGAGAAGTTACCCAAATGCCTGCAGGCTCATAGGGGAGTTTAGGGGGGGCATCTCGGATCCGGAGGTGTAACACTGGTCAACAAATTTTTACAAAAGTCATGTTACTGAAATAAAAATAGTCATTTCTTATCAATTTATATATGCTGAACATGAATATGACAGTGAAATTGCAAAGTTGGCTCTAGTTTTTTGTAATCTACAAGAATTAATGTTTACATCACGAAATGCATGTCAATAGTAAATATAATAGGCCTTCGGTTAATACCTGTAAAAAAACAAGTCATAGACTACTTAGATTTTTTCGCCTGTCTCTTGTACAGCTGTTCGGGAGCTTCTCTGGGGAGTGTCCAGTAGTAGTTAGCCAGCATTGTAGTGGACCATTTTCCTTGGTATCTTTACTCCATCGTTGCGATATCCTGGTGAAAATGTTCGCCCTGTTCATCACTAACCATACCACAGTTGTCAGGAAAGAAATCGAGATGGGAATCAAGGAAATGGATCTTTAGAGACATATTGCAGCCCTGTTTCTGATACTGCGTCAGCATGTCTTCTACTAGCTACTTGTAGTTTTCTGCCCTAACATTCCCAAGAAAGTTTGTTGACACTAGGCGAAAAGCATTCCATGCTTGTTTCGCATCACCCTGCAGCAAGTTGTTGAACCGGTCATCTTTGAAGAGCTCTCGAATCTGAGGACCCACAAAAACTCCCTCTTTAATCTTTGCTTCGCTGAGTCGAGGGAATTTTTCATGCTGGTATCGGAAAGCTGGTGAAGTGCGGTCCATGGCTTTCACAAAGTTTTTCATCAAACCTAGTAGTTTGATGTGAAGGGGTGGTAGCAGGATTTTGTGAGCCTCAACCAGAGCTGGGTGCTGGATATTCTTCTCTCCAACTGTTACATTTGGCTGTGATTCCATTCCTTCTGCAAGTAGTGCCAATCTCTTGCTCGGCTATCCCATTCACATAAGAAACACATGTATTTTATATATCCCTGCTGCAGTCCCATTAAAAGGGCAACTACCTTCAAGTCACCACAGAGGTGCCAGCTGTATGTTTATGTTTATTTATTTAATATACTGCCCTACTTTATCAATGAGAGCGGTTTACAATTCACAAACAATTAGAAACAGGCACAGGGCCAGAAAGGAGGAAAGGAAGTTACAATTGTTGATATAATAGAACGAGAGAAAGGATACAGGACTATACGTAGGGGACAGGATCAGACAAGAGGAGAGGGAAGGTCATAGGCCAAGGAAAAGAGGTGAGGTTTTTAGGTCTCGCTTGAAGGTGGTGTGATGGGGTTCTAACCGGAGGGAGGTGGGGAGTGAATTCCAGAGTGTGGGGCCGATGAAAAAGAAAGCAGAGGAGCAGGTGGATTGAAGGTGAGCGAGGGAGGGGGAAGGGAGATTAAGGCGGTTAAGGTGGAAGGAGCGGGGAGTGTGTAATAAGGTCTGCCAGGTATTGTGGAGTACTAGTGTGAAGAGCCCTGTGAACTAGAGTAAGTAACTTAAACTGAGTGCAAAAGGAGTGGAAGTCAGTAGATGCTTTAAGTTATCATATGTCTCTTTCATGTGGAAGGCATGCGCTACTGGAATAGATGGAAGACGGTTTCCATTGTTCAAAAGCATAGCCTTCAGACTCAGTTTTGAAGAGTCTATAAATAGTCTCCAGTCTTGTGGGTCATGAGTGATTTTAAGGCATTCATGAGGCTTTCAATATCGGAACAGAATACCAGATTACTTTCCTTTCCAACGGCGTATAGTACACTGCTGATGTCAGATGGTTTCAGCAGCCGTCTGGCAGTAGTATTGCATTGCATCAGAAAATGACGCAATCAACTCTGGATGATGTGTGCATGCTGGTATTATGCAATGTGATGAAATATTACATCATTCAAGGCTTATTTGGGATGTTGTTGATGTCCTACTGGATAAATTTACACGGTGAAACGTCAAAAATGAACTACATGCAATATCTTCAAAACGAGAGCCAATACAATTTTTTTAAATGTTATATTCATGTTCAGCTCACCAAGGTACTACAGATTAGGGCCTTTTAAAGTCAGTAATGATTTCAGTGTTGATCAGTGTAATCTGAGGAGGCTCTTTGACCAGAATTGGTAGCTCTTCCTCCAGCCTTTAGTTGGTGCGGTGCATAAAAAGCACTTTTTATTGTGACATGAGGCCACAAGTGCACAGCCACAGGTATGCAACTGATGGAGTGCAACCAGAGGCTGGGTCTGCTCCTTTGGTATCTCTTTGGTGCCAATTGGCGCTGATATTGGTGTTTAGCACCTTCAACTCTGCAGAAAAGGAAGAACAAAATTAAGTAGAAGAGACAAAGTATTAAGGCTGCTTTGGAACCAATGGAAAAACGTGGCTGTTGCATCAGAGAACATGGAATCAATGAACATGCAGGATAAGATAATTACCCCCAAATAGATTCTGGAATATCTTTAAGAGAACTCCACCTCCCCCATCTAGTTACTCAGTTAACAGGTGGTTCTAATTTGGTCCATGACCTGGTTTGTGTGTCGATTGATTCAACTTTGGACCATACCCATGTGAACATTAGCAGGATTGCATTTGTTATGAGGTGCCTTTTTCCGACGCCTAGTAAAGTTACTGTATATTGGAAGGACTTGATGACATTTATTCTAAAAAAGAGGCTTCTAATGAAGACGTATCATTAAAGGATATATAGTATGGACAGTAGTTTGACATATGGAATCCTTACTGAAAGCCTTTTCAGAGCAGATAACGTTTTTTTCCAGTGACCCCATTGCAGAAATGGAAGAAGAAGATGCTAGACTGAGTATGACAAAGAAGGCTGGCTCAAAATGAGCAGGTGTCAGGATTGCCGGCAGGACCATCTAGTATTAAGGATAGCCTGTTCCTCCATAGGAATGTTGAAATTTTGGGGAATAATTTACATTCTAGAAATTAACATTTTTTAAAAATTTTCCTAAGTTATTAATACCCATGATATTACTCGGGAACTATTTTAGAGAGGTGCTGGAGTTAGCTGATGCAGACTCTCTTCCTCTTTCTGATTTGTATTATGTTTCTTGATTCTTTACTATTGAGAGTACCGCTGAGGAGGGTATGGATATTTTCAGTCTGCACCTTTCTGCATTTTTGGAGCTGCCTTCTGAAGAAATACTGGTAAGACTACCTTCCTCGTCGCCTTTCAGAGTGAACTGGATAAGATTAATGTCCTGAATGGCTATCTTCGTAAAAAAGATTTATTTTTTGTGGTCAAAAAATTAATGTATTGATTGTGTGTAAACTTACCCAAGCACCAAGAGGATTATTTCTGCAGTTGAAGCCCAAGATTTGAACATTAGGGGCTTCATTCTTCCTTCAATTTCCATATAAGTGCCTGGTAACTCACCAAGGTAATAATCATATTTTCTTGAACCTTGTTATTTAGACAATTTTCTTCAGGGTTAAGTCTGAGTTTTAACTTGAGGTCTATTAATTGGAGGACTGCTGTATTAGATGCAGGGCACTTTCTCCCCTTGACATGGGGCTGTGTTTGTTTAATCTCCAGGAACAAGCAGGAATGAGTCTTCACATATGGGTATCGTCGGTACCGACAGAGCCTGCGCAGGAACGCTCCCCAGCGTCCAGTAAGAAAGCTTTTGGGAGCATCCCACAGCGCTTGCGCGCTGCCTTCCTGCCTTTCCCAACCACCTCTCTCCAGTTCTTCTTTTCCGCGGAGCCAGCAGGTCGTGTTCCTGTCACCGCAGAAGAATTCTTTATTTTTTTCTTTATTTTTCTGTGTCGCGTCTGCCTTCTTCGACGTCAGACCGGTACCGCCGGTCTTTTCTTTCTTTCTTATTTAAAAACAAAACAAAAAAACCCCCCTTTTCTTTCTTCAACTGTGCATTGCGTTTTCGGCCTTAGGCCTGAACTTTTTCTCCTCATGGAGAGGCCCGCTTCTGGGTTTAAAAAGTGCACGAAGTGTGGCGGTACTATCTCCGTCACCGACACCCATGACTGATGTCTAAAATGTTTGGGTCCTGACCATTCCATCACGGATTGTGTGTCCTGTACCATGATGTCTAAAAGGGGTCGGCAGAACCCAGCAGCCAAGCTCAGTACCCTGTTTCCCTCTGATGCAGCCTCGGTGGCATCGACGTCTTCCAGGGCTTCTTCTTCCTCCCATGGATCTCAGGTAACCAAACATAAATCTAGCCGGTCCTCGAAAGGCAAATCTCCCTCTAAGCATCGAGATGCCTCCGGGCTTGTTCTCGAGGATTCCGCACCGGCAAAATCACCCCGGCGGGAAGTTCCGGCTTCCAAAGCATCATCTATGGGGTCACAGGTTGACATCGATGGCTTGGCCTCGACCGATCACCTGTTGCCGTGTTCTGGGGTACCGGTGGCCTCCACCGGTACCGACATCCAGACTCTGGTGGCGTTGATGGATCAGAAAATTCTGTCCATGCAGCGCACCCTAACGGCGTTTATGCAGGCTTCGACGCCTTCGGTACCGCAACAATCTCCGTTGTCAGTACCGACTCCGGCACCGGCATCTTTCCCGGTGCCGGTACCGATTGCATCGACATCGGCTTCGGTGTCGGCTGCAACGGTACCCTGTCCTATGATGCCCATCAGTACCGAACCGGTACCGCTTACTCCCGATGTCGATCCCACTCGGTACGCGTATTGGGCTTTACAGGAGCATCCAGACAGGCGATACTTCGATTCCTCCGAAGACTCTGATGAGTCGGAGGCTTCTGTCGATGCACCGGTACTTCTTCCTCAGGAGTCTGCTTCTCCAAAACGAAGAATGTCTCCTCCAGAAGACTTGTCTTTTCAAGACTTCATCAGGGAAGTGGCTAGGGGCCTCTCCATCACAGTGGCCTCTGAGTCAGAGCCTAGAGCCAAGCAATTAGATATTATGCAATATCCTAAGGCTCCTAAGGAAGCAGCTACCTTACCTATTCATGAGATTCTTTATGATCTCATGTTGGGCATGTGGGAGACTCCTCTCACCACCTCTCCTCATTCTCGTAGGTTAGACACCATGTACCGTGTCCCTCCCTGTCCTGGTTTTCATAAGACTCAGCTTCCTCACCACTCTATTGTGGTTGAGTCTGCTATGAAGAAAATAAAGAGTGCAAAGAGACACTCATCTAACCCTCCACGACGTGAATGTAGGACTCTGGATGCTTTTGGCCGAAGGATTTTCCAGGCCAATATGCTTGCTGCCAGAATCAACTCCTATAGTCTCTATATGGGGATGTTTCTAAAAGAAGTCACAGATCATCTGCAGACTTTAGCTCCTTTTATTTCAGAAGATAAAAGGCAGGAATTTCTCACTTGGCTCAAACATGCCCAAGATGTTTCCAAATTCTCCAACCGTGCAGCCTTTGACTCTTTTGAGTGTGTAAGCAGAGCCACGGCTATTGCCATAGGTGCACACAGAATTGCTTGGTTACAAGCCTCTGATTTGGAACTCTGGGTCCAAGATGAGTTGGGAAACCTTCCCTGTACAGGTGAAAACCTATTTGGCAGGGATTGGCAAGCAAAGGCCACTCAGATGGATGCCGAGAACTCTGCTTTGGATCGACTTTCAAAGTCTACCTCTGCTCCTGTTAAGAAAAGATTGTTCAAAAAGACATCTTTTTCTAAAAAAGGAAGATATTATCCTGCTCATGGGCAGACATCTTCTGCAGGTCGTTTTCCTGCAAAGTGTCAGCAACCACCTAAACAGGCCAAGTCAAAGGCTACCAGGCCTACCACAGCCCAGCAGCCTCAACCTCCTCAGGGCCTTTGACTTGCAACTAGAGAACTTAGCCTTTCTAGCTCTGGAAAAACCAGAGCCCCTCACCATTCCAGGAAGGTTGACTTACTTTGCTCCCAGATGGGAGCAAATCACAGCAGAGCAATGGACCCTCTCCATCATAAAGGAAGGGTACAAGCTTCACTTCTTAAAACTTTCTCCTCACACCATGGTGAAACAGTTCAATTCTCCAACATCTCTCCTCACCCTTCTAGGGCAGAAGATTGCTACCCTTCTTGCCCAAGGGGCAATAGAAGAAGTATCTCTTCTTCAACAGGGCTCAGGGTTCTACTCCCCTTATTTTCTTATTCCAAAGAAAACAGGGGGCTACAGACCCATATTAGATCTCAGAGAATTGAACAAATTTCTATTCAAGGAGAAATTCAAAATGATTTCTCTAGGGGCTCTGCTTCCATACCTTCAGAGTCAGGACTGGCTTTGTTCTCTAGATCTCAAGGATGCGTACACCCATGTCCTCATCCATCCAACACACAGAAGGTTCCTTTGGTTCCTTTTTCAAGGAAAGCACTACCAATACAGGGTGCTTCCTTTTGGTCTGGCCTCTGCACCAAGGGTGTTCACGAAATGCATGGCAGTAGTAGCTGCATTTCTCCGCACTATAGGAATATTCGTATTCCCATATCTGGACGACTGGCTCATTCGAGCCCCATCCCAGTCAGAGGCCCAGACTTGTCTAACCTGCACAATGCGTATCCTTCAGTATTTGGGACTAGTAATAAACATCCCAAAATCCAATCTCACCCCTACTCAGTCTCTGGAGTTCATAGGGGCCTTGCTGGATACCACAACTGCAAGGGCCTATCTTCCTCAGGCCCGTCACCTACGTCTGGTGCAGTTAGCCTCCCAGATTCAGTTAAAGTCCCAATTAACTGCTCGAGAGATGTTACAACTATTAGGCCACATGGCATCCACCGTGCATTTGGTTCCATATGCTCGCCTTCACATGAGGGCAGCTCAATGGACTTTGTCCACCCAATGGACTCAGGCATCCGGTTGCCTGTCAGACAAAATAGCAAACTCCAGTCGCCTTTTTTGGTCTCTCCAATGGTGGATGTCCTCTCAAAACCTGTTGCTGGGATCCCTTTTTCCCAAAAAGAAGGCCCATCCACAACTTATCCCAAAAAAGTGTCTTGTCTATATTTCATTTTATAACGGACAGAACTCTAAGTCCCAATTATTTTTTGTCGGATCGTCTGTCATGAGGATGCTGCACATACTCAATTAACAGACCCTCCATTTTATTCAATATATTTAAAAGGTCTAATGACCAGAATTTGCATGGGGCTATAAGGCCCTCTAAGCCAGCCTCCGCAAACTTTCTGAAAATGTTCAACTTTCAAACAATGCTTTTAGTCAAAAATTGGGATCCAAAATACTCATCTCGCAGAGAATTGATCTTTCCGGGTAAAGAAGGGCCCGCCGTATATCTCAGCTCCCATTCATCCACTATCCATGGTGAGATCCTCCGGAATATTCAAACTCTCCCTGCTACGGATCCTCCTCATGACGCTCGCCCATAGTTGGGTAACCGCAACACAAGACACTGTGTTTCAAGCCAAAAATTCAACGGCCCTTTATCAAGCGACGTTTACCCAACTTCCTGTTCCACTGAACGTGCTGACGTCATCCAGACACTATAACAACAACAGGGATCAATATGGCGTCAGACCCTACTAATTGTATGGAGCAAAGCCGGTTGTGTTCCAGAATTCCGTCTCAGGGAGTTCAGGCCAAGGATGCCTTCCTCCTTCACTGGGGTCAAGACTTCCTTTATGCCTTTCCACCAATTCCCCTAATTCCCAAAACACTATTCAAGCTTCAGAGAGATCGAGGGACCATGATCCTCATAGCTCCACATTGGCCACACCAAGTGTGGTACCCTCTACTTCTGCATCTCTCTCAAGCTCCTTCCCTGGACTTGGGCTCTGCACCAGACCTTCTGTCCCAGGAAGGGGGAACATTATGGCACCCAAACCCCCAGTCACTCCATCTCAGGGCTTGGTTGCTGAGGGCCTAGACCTTCAAGATTTTCATCTCTCTCAGCAGGTCAGAGATGTTATTCATGCCTCTAGAAAGCCTTCTACTAGGCATTCCTATGCTTTCAAATGGAAAAGATTTACCATTTGGTGTTCAGAGAAGGGTCTAAACCCTATGGCAATACCTCTGAATTCTCTATTAGAGTATCTCCTGCATCTATCCCATGCAGGCCTGAAAACGAATTCAGTAAGAGTCCATTTGAGTGCTATTGCAGCGTCCCTCAAGCCTCTCAATGGACAACCTATTTCCTCTCACCCTCTTATAGCAAGATTCATGAGAGGCCTTCTTTTAACTAAACCTCCCATTAGACCACCTCCAGTGGCATGGGACTTAAACCTGGTTCTTGGTCAGCTTATGAAGCCACCCTTTGAACCTTTAGCCACCACCTCCTTGAAATTTCTTTCTTGGAAAGTTGTTTTTCTCATTGCAGTCACCTCAGCATGCCGCATCAGTGAATTGCAAGCTTTGGTGGCTAATCCACCTTATACAAGGTTCCATCATGATAAGGTAGTCCTCAGGACCAATCCACACTTTATGCCTAAAGTGGTCTCACCTTTTCATCTGAACCAGGAGGTATATTTACCTGTTTTTTTCCCAGGACCTCATGCATCAAATAAAGAGAGGAATCTTCATACCTTGGATTGTAAGAGAGCTCTCACTTTCTACTTACAAAGAACACAGCAACATAGAAGGTCTTCTCAACTCTTTGTTGCTTTTGATCCTTCTCATTTAGGACTTCCAGTCTCTAAGAGAACACTGTCCAACTGGATTGCTCAGTGTATTTCATTTGCCTACCAGAGTAGAAAAATTTCTCTGGAGGGCCATGTCACAGCTCACAATGTGAGAGCCATGGCAGCCTCAATGGCTCATCTAAACTCTGTGTCCATCGACCAAATCTGTCGAGCGTCCACCTGGGCCTCGGTTCATACCTTCACAGTCCATTACTGTTTGGACAAGGACTCCCGCCAGGATGCCTCATTTGGTCAGGCTGTCCTCAAACACCTGTTCCATTCCTAATCAACTCCTACCCACCTACCCTGGTCGGATGTCAGAGATCCATGGGGGGAAGTGCAGCCCTCTGCAAGGGCACACAACCATGGGGTCTCTCCCTGGCATCGGCAATTAGGGAGTCCCCATATGTGAAGACTCATTCCTGCTTGTTCCTGGAGATAGCACAGTTACTTACCTGTAACAGATGATCTCTGGGAACAGCAGGAATAAGTCTTCACAACCCACCCACCTCCCCTAGGAGTTGTATCTCTCTATCTATCTTTCCTTTCCTCTCTCTCTCTTTGTCTCAGCTTTAAAACTCAAACTGGAGAGAGGCGGTTGGGAAAGGCGGGAAGGCAGCGCGCAGGTGCTGTGGGATGCTCCCAAAAGCTTTCTTACTGGACGCTGGGGAGCGTTCCCGCGCAGGCTCCGTCGGTACCGATGATACCCATATGTGAAGACTTATTCCTGCTGTTCCCAGAGATCACCTGTTACAGGTAAGTAACTGTGCTTTATTACCATTTGCTGTATTTGATGACTTTGTTTTTGCCTTATTCTCCTGTATTGAGAATTGTAAATTGATTAAATATAAACATTTTTAAATAGATGCTTCATTTAGTTTTTTTGTGGTTCTTTGTAGTTTTCTGCTGACCAAACACCTGTTATTAATCAAGTCAACCCACTGTCTGGAGTTCCAGGTAAAATGTTTCAACTAATAAATGATAGTAAAAACCATATACTGCCTGCCTCCCACCTAAGGATACAAGAAAAAAAAAGTTCAGTTTGATTATTTTTGCTTCCATTGTTTGAATTTTCTGTTACAAGCCAGCTCCCAGGGAGGAGCTAATTAGATTAGCTTACTGCCTGCCACAGTTCTGGTCAGCTCCAGTCTGCACAGCTTCCAAAGCCTGCAAACAGCTAAGTTTCAGCTTCCATAGTTTTACTTGTTGCTAATATAGATTTTAACTGTTATACCTTACTTTTGGGAATATTCTGACTGCCTACATTCCATGTCTAGCCCTTAAATCATATAGCTGTGTGTGCCCACTGTTCATGTAAGGCCTACTGGCCAGGGACACTTAGGTTCCCTCCCATCCTACCCCTCACCCCACCCACCCCAGGGCTGCATTGCCTATATAGTGGTCACCTACATTGCTAATCATCTTTTTAATTTGATGTTAAGCCCACCTTTTCTTTCTTTCTTTCCTTCTTTCTTTCTTCTTCTTCTTCTCCTTTTAGAATTGATTAATCAGAATGTCGTGTATTCAGTGTAATAACTGTGGTTCTTTCATTCTGAGACAAATCATTTGGAACCCAAGAGCTTGTCCTATGTGCCTCAAGTCAGCTGACATGCATAAAGAAGCGACTCTACTAAGGGAAGAACTAGCTGCCAAGCATAAAGAATTGACTCTACTAAGGGAAGAACTACCTGCAATGAAACACACCTCCTCTAGGATACAAACAGAACAATGTCCACCACAGTGGGCTCAGGTAGATTGCGACCTGTAACGCAGAGACATCTTATACATCAAGAGATATCCCTGCATAATGCCTTCTCTGCTTTGGTTAATGAGGCTCACCAATCCATGGAAACTGAAGGGCCCTTAAATGAGTCAGTCAATGCCTAATCTCCTGCTAAAGCACCAAATATGAAGAAAAACTCACCAAACAGAAAACTACTATTGCTTGGAGATTCCATCATCAGAGGCACCACCTTGGGAACACAGTTCAAAGGAGAGAAGATAGTCAAATGCCTCCCAGGCTCTTCAGCCAGCAGGAATACAAACCAAATTGTTGATGTACTTAGCGCAGCACGTGAACACTCCAAAATTGATGTTATCATCCATCTGGGTACAAATGACCTGGCTAGAAACAGTGCCTCTGTAGTTCAAAGGGACTTCCAGATTCTGAGAGAGAACTCAAGCCCATTGTTAACACTATAGCATTCTCAGAAGTTCTACCTGTACATGGTAAGGGGGCAGAAAGGCTGCATCGCATAAACAGCTTTAATACATGGCTCCAGACCCTGGTGCAAACAAGAAGGATTCAGATTTATTGGCGACTGGGGAAACAGATGGACCAACAAGAGACTATACTGTATGGATGGACTACATCTCTCTGTTGCAGGGAAAATAATTCTAAGTGAAAACATCATACAGTATATGGATATGCATTTAAACTAGAAAAAGGGGGTGATGGATGGGGAAGGTCAAGTTCAGGATGTCACTCCCTTTAAAACCAGAATAACTTCAGAAACAACCACACTTTTAAACCACACATCAAAAGCAACTGGGAAGAAGTGGGCAGAACAAAACCAATGCTAAATACATGCAAGCCAGTTAAAGGCTGGAAAACAATGAGCACAAATGCTCGAAGCTTAGCCAACAAAGTTCCGGACCTGGAAGCCATAATGGTGGAAAAGGACTTGGACATTGTGGCCATTACAGAAACATGGTTTAATGAATCGCATGATTGGGATATAGCCATAGCTGGCTATAATCTATTCAGAAGAGGCAGAGAAAATGGAAAAGGAGGAGGAGTAGCCTTGTATGTCAAAAGCTACTGAAATGCAGGGGCATGGGGAAAAGAAGAAGCGCTCTGGATTATGTTGGAAAGAGGAGATGGCACTGTCATCCATACTGCTGTAGTCTACATACCTCCGACTCAAATCGAAGAGATAGATAACAAATTGATTATAGATATTGCCAAGATAGCCACAAAGGGGGAAGTGATCATATTGGGTGACTTTAATCTACCCGATGTGGATTGGATTACTCCTGAAAATCTGGAAAGAAGCAAATAAATTGTGGATGCTTTCCAAGATGCATTACTTAGACAAATGGTGATGGAACCAACCAAGGAAAGCTCAACGCTGGATTTAGTGCTCACCAACGGTGATAGCATGTCAAATGTCTGGGTGGGTGCCCCTGTGAGCAGCAGTGATCATCACACGGTGTGGTTTGAGATAAAAGCCAAGGTGCAGTCCAAAGTCCTAAACTTCAAAAACACTAACTTCTGTAAAATGGCCAAGTACCTAAAGGATGGAAGGGGATAAGGGAAGTGGAATTGCAATGGGCTAAACTAAAGGTGCCAATAAAAGGGGCAACAAATAAATATGTAAGAAAAGTAAATAAAAACAAGAGGAGAAGGAAACCTATTTGGTTTTCCAAAGAAGTGGCTGCTCAAATAAAGGCAAAAACAACAGATTTCGCAAAACTCAAAAGCTTGCAAACAGAGGAACACAGAAAGGAATACAGGATCAAACTCAAAGAGACAAAAAGAGAAATAAGGAAAGCAAAATCAAAGGCAGAGGAAAAGATGGCTAAAGATGTGAAGTGCGGCGACAAAACTTTCTTCAGGTATATTCAGGAAAGGAAGAAGATCAGAGGTGGAATTGCAGGAATCAGAAGTGCTGGGAATGGACTCGTGGAAAGTGACATTGAAAAAGCGAAATTTCTAAACAAATACTTCTGCTCTGTTTTTACTAAATAAAATCCGGGAGAAGGACCATCTGTGACTCCTAAATATAAAAATGGGAATGAAGTACATATCACACCATTCACAGAAGATGATGTGTTAGAACAACTTGCAAAACTGAAAGTGGACAAGGCCATGGAACCGGATGGGATACATCCCAGGATACTGAAAGAGCTCAGAAAGGTTCTTGCAGGGCCGATTTGGAGCCTACGTCAGAAGCCTTATGAGAAGAGACTTGAAAACTTAAATATGTACACATTGGAGGAGAGGAAGGACAGGGGAAATATGATTCAGACCTTTAAATACTTAAAGAGAAATAATGAAGAAACAAACCTCTTCCAAAGATGGGGAAGCTGTTAAACTAGAGGGCATAAAATGAAGCTGCAAGGTGGTAAATTGAAAGGGTGGTGGATGCTTGGAATGCCCCCCCCCCCGATGGAAGTGGTGGGGCGAACACAGTGACGGAGTTCAAAGTGTCATGGGACAGACACAGTGGGTCCCTTTACAGCAACAGGATAAAATCAAAATAAACTGAACCATCTAATTTCTCAACAAATAAGGGTGTCCTACACAAAGCGGCAGGTTCACCCCAAAACAAAGACATGGGGAGGGGTGGCATGCACAGAGTGGCAGGTGCAACTACTGCCATTTACTGGGCAGACTAGATGGACCATGCTGGTCTTTATCTGCCATTATTTACTATGTTACTACTATGTATACAGGAGTGATATGAGGTGGTTAGAGACATCCAGGTCTGCAATCAGCCCCGCCAGCAATGGCAAGATGGAGGGAGGAAAAGGACAGGGATAATACAGAGCGGTAGATTGCTTAGTGCAAGGACAGGCAAACTATGGCTTGTTAACCAAATTGGCCCCCAATTTAGGGGCTGTTTTATCAGGATATGTGCTAGTATTTTGTACAGATAAATAGACTCCTAAGTGCCTTTATAACTTAGACTAAAATAGATGCTTTTGCCACCACCTCCAAACTTATGTGCCTCTTATAAAATTACCCTCTACATGTGCATAACTTGGGCAGGCCATCATTCTAAGTGCCATTAGTACTCATCATCTCCTGAGGTACTTGAATGTATGAAATTTGTTAGCCTGGGAAGAAATGTTATTTTATAGGGCAGGCATGTCCAACAGGTAGATCGCGATCTACCTGAAGATTGCGGAGGGGTCAGAGGTAGATCACCAGCCCCACTTGGCTCCATCTCTCCAGCAGTTCGCTCCGTTGCTAGGAGAGAGCTCATGCTGGCAGGTCGTCTGCCGAGGGCTTGCCACTGCTGCTGATCCTTTGCCTGTCTTTTTTCCCTGCCTGCGGGAATCTTGCCTGTGGGTGTATTGGGGGCGCTTGTTGTTTTCGTGCCAATGGTTTGTGGGTACCCCAGGGGGCCGCCACCCATGCCCGGCGACGAGACACCACAGGCCCAGCGTCATACCTGGTCTCCTGCCTCTCAGAATCACCCATTACTGCCCCTGCCCCAACACCCCTTAGAAGTGTGTTATATACCTGGCGATATCCTTTTGCCTGGGATTTACCTGAATACACTTACCGTATTAGTTGTGTCATGTTCTGGTTGTTGGTCGCTTTATAGTTCACTTTCATTAAACGTTTTCGGGCAGACATAACAAAGTGTCAAGAATTTCGTGATTTTGGTGGGCTTTTCCAATTTTGTTCTAACTTGCCTATGTCTTGCCTTCGAATTGGTTTAAACCACTGTGACATTTGCTTGCCTCTGCAATTTTATTTTTCCTAGCCTTTGCGTTGATTCTACACTGCAATTTTATTTTGCCTTGCCTTTGCGTTGATTCTACACTGTGTGCAGAATTTATTAAATCGTGTGTTGTGGTATTTGAACTTGTTTGGCGGTATTTGATTTTATCTGGCTTGCTGGACAGGTGTTTGAGTGTTTTTGATGATTGTTTGGTGGTATTTGATTATTGGTGCCAGTATGATGAATTCTTATTTTTACTTTTAGAACAGCATGTGTGGTTTTGGCATCTCCAGTCCTTGTATTGCACATCATCCAGAGGTCTTCAGTTCCTGTTGATCTTTAATACTTTGGGACAGTGACAGTTTTGGACCAGATTAAGCTAGTGTTTATACTAACTTAGCAGATTTGGCCTTCTTACATCCAGCCACCCTAGTATAACGAAGTTGAGTGTTCCAAAGAGAAGCAAAACCTACCACTTAAATGATGAATGGGAAATGGACTATTTCTTCATCATGGTGAAAGACAAGTGTTGTTGTCTAATTTGTAACACCCCAGTATCCTTGCCCAAAAAGGGTAATCTGGAACATCATTATAAGGCTCTGCATAGCAATAAGTTTGATGCTGATTTTCCACCCAAAATTCGTAAACTGAAGCTCAAAGAACTTAAATCGAAATTGGCTACTCAGCAACAGTTGATGGCAAAGTCAAGGACACATTCGGTCAATGCAACCATAGCATCCTTCAAGGTCAGCAACCTGATCGCAAAGAAATACAAACCTTTCACTGAAGGGGAATTTGTAAAAGATTGTTTTCTTGAAGCAGTTGACAATCTTTTTGAAGGATTTAAAAATAAGAAAAAGATCAAAGCTGCTATTCGAAATGTACAATTGTCAAGAAAGACCATCGTGCGGCGAATAGAAAAGATGTGTGGAGACACAACTGAACAATTGTTGGAGGATGTTTCAAATTGTGTTGCTTTCTCACTCCAACTGGATGAATCTACAGACGTAAGAGACTTCAGTGTTAAAGAAGACTTCAGTGTTAAAGAAGAACTACTTGGAATGATTTCTTTAAAAGGGAGAACTACCAGTCAGGAAATATTCAGTTCTTTCCATTCTTTTGTGACAAAGTGTAATCTTCCATTGCATAGACTTGTTTCCATCACTACTGATGGAGCAAGAGCAATGACAGGTGAGGTTAATGGTTTCATAGCCCTCTGTAGACAGCATGACGACTTCCCAGATTTCCTTTCTTACCACTGCATTATTCACCGGCAAGTTTTGGCAAGCAAGAGACTCAATACAAAGACTGTCATGGACATCATTTTCAAAATTGTAAATTCAGTTCGTGGAAGATCACTTCAAAGACGTCTTTTCAATCTTACTCTTGATGAAGGGGCAGCGGAAATAATTTTGCACACAGATGTAAGGTGGCTAAGTAGGTACAAATTTCTGCAAAGATTTTGTGTTTTGCTGAATGAAATAAGAGGTTTTTTGAAGGAGAGGGGAGATGACCAAGCAGAGTTGGAAGATGAGGAGTGGTTATGTGATCTGGCATTTCTCGCCGACTTTACAGGTGAACTAAGTGATATGAACCTTGAACTACAAGGTAAAAACAAATGCATTGGCGAGATGATGAGTACAGTTTCTTCCTACAAGAGCAAATTTGAGCTAATGATGACTGACCTTGAAAACAACACTTTTGATCATTTTCCTAATATGAAGGACCATTTGGGATAATATCCAAATTTTGTTTTTCAGAACGAGACGTATGTGAGAGAAATCTGTTCTGTTATCCAGGAATTTGAAAATAGATTCTGGGACTTCCAAAAAATTGGAACAGTTGTGGAGTACTTGTCATACCCATTCAAAGTAGATGTGGACATTAAAGAAACTGCAGCTGCTGTCAGTAAAAATTACTCATTCAACAAGCCATCTCTTGAAAACGAAATATTAACCCTTAAAAATGACATTTTTCTCAAGACCCATGCTGAGCAAGAATCATTTTGAAAGCTAGTGCCTAGCGACACATTTCCCAACTTGAGAAGATGCAGTGAAGCTGTACACTCCTGTTTCGGTTCAACTTATTTGTGTGAATCTGCGTTTTCCCATCTGAAAATGAGAAAGAGTACACAACGTTCCAACATGACAGATGAACATCTCCAGGATTCCCTGAGACTGGCCCTCACGCAATATTCACCCAACTTCAAAAAGCTGGTAGATGAAATGTAGGCTCAGACGTCTCACTAATGAGCAAGAGCGAAATATTAAAGATTGTGCAAGATCAGCCTGGATCAAAACTCAACCTAAATTTAACACAAATTACTCAATAAAAGTTAAAGAAAGTTATTAAGACAGTTAAAGACAGTTATTGCTCAATAAAACTTTAAGAAAAAATGTACTTTCCATTTCCCCTCACAGTTCTTACTTGATCTTCATCTCTCTGTTTTGTTTTTGCTTAATTTGCTTAACAGCTGATCACATCCAAGTAAATGACAGAAGGTTCATTAAAAATGGGGGAGGGGGGAAGGGGAATCCTCCAACTTTATTGGGTTAAAATGTAATTTGAAACTAATTTGAAACTTAATTTTCATGGTGGTAGATCACCGGCACTTTTGGCTGGAAAAAGTAGATCACGACCTGTTCAAAGTTGGACATGCCTGTTATAGGGTACTTAATAATTGAGGGCTATGAGGTACAGCAATAATTTGCTGTCTGTACCATGAAGAGAAAATCCCTAAGGCATCACAGAAAGGATAAAATAGCACTAGCAATAGTGAAATGAAGGCTCCAAGAAATATGTAAACAGATGAGAACTGACATCTACATGCAAAGACACCATTCATAGAGAATGTAAACTGAAGTTATGGTTGATAGCCTCAGAATGGCGGATCAGTTGTGTCATTTGTGCAGTGTCCTGGATCTGATGCCCCTTACCAGGTAGCTCATTCTTGATGGAGACTGGGTGTACATACTTCAGGTCAGGCAGTTCGCTCCATGCTCGAGGCATAACCCCTGGGATGCAAGATTCTTAGGATGTGACCAGCAAGTGCTGGATGCCATTGTCATAGGGATCATTCACGCTCTGCTCCATAAAATGCACAGTCCAGTCCAGATGTCTATTCTGAATCTTTTACTTATATTCTGTAAATACTAAAAGAGGTTTATAATTAAATAAAAAGTAACGGTCTAAAATATTAAGGGGGGGGGATATTTGGCAGTGATGTCTAACATGATTACAGCAGCTAGCCATTGCTGCTGAGACTTTAACCCAGATATTCAATGCCGAAGCCATATCTAACCACTGGCATTGGATATCCAGGGTAGCTGGAGAAGCATGAAACTAACTGGGAAGCGACAATATTGAGCCACTGCCTGGTTAGCTTCTGCGGTGATAGTTAGGCCACCCTTTCATGTGCTTAGCTTTTGTCACTTAGCGGTAACTGCCACTGCCCAGTTATCACTAGGTGCAGCCTCCGCTCCGCCCACTGCACACCCTGATTCTTGTTGCACTAGTGCCACTCAGGACTGGTGCAAGGAGGTGAGGTGCCCTAGACGACCCTCATACCTTGTTCCCCAACTCTCCAACACTTCACCCCCACCCCACGCTCATTGCCTCTGCTGCTGCTCCTCTCTGGCAAAGACAGCAAACAACCACACGGTACTTACCTTAATCTTTGGTGCCACAGGACTGTTTGCTTCTGCCCCTTTCGAACTCCTGATGCTGGCTTCTGGTACTGATAGAAACTCAGCATCGGGAGTCAGAGAGGGGTGGAAGTACACAGCCCCATGGCACCAAAGCTTAAGGTAAGCACCGTGGGGCTGTTTGCGGTAATTGCCACTGCTGTAAGTCCCAAGACAGGCGACAGTGTGTCAATCAGTGCCCCTGCAGAGCCAGCACTCTAGGCAACTGCCTAGTTTTCCTGATGGTAGTACTGGCCCTGGTACCATTGAATATCCCAGTGACTGTTATTAATGCGGTTATCAGGTCTGCTAACTGTGTTAATCACAAGAATCTCTCTCCATAAATGCATAAATGTAGTCTTTGTTTGTCTTCATCTATAAAATAAAGAAACATCTGAATATCAGACCCCTCTCTTTTTCACAATGCCAAGGGTCACTTCCTGAGATCTTGAAAAAAGATACTGTAGCCTCTGACTCCTCATCAGATACCAGCCAAATACCTTTAAGCTGGAGATGGGACACAATTAAGGCACCTCCCTCTCTTTAAGACCCTGGCCTTCCAGGATTCAACTCCTGGGAAGTTTCCTCTTGCTCCTTAGCTTCTTTGCTAGGGTCAGAAGAAGTCATTGTCTTCATTTCCCTTCTCCTAAGACCTTCAATAGATCCTTACTTTCCATAAGACTCCCTATTGGTACATGGGCTTAGTCAGGCAAATAAAAAATCCGTCCTTGGTTGGTACGATTTATAAATCCACAAGTCACAGCTATATCCATGTCTTTGAAGGTCTATCCATGGCATCCTCTTTAAATCACTTTTAAAATTATTCTGCAACATTAAGAGGAATATCATTGAAAACACACTTAATACCTTGTATAGGTTAATGAAGAATTCTATTGCCATCTTTTTGGATATAAGGAACAGGTCTTATAAAATTGTATATTCCGTCCAATCTTGGAATACTTATCTAAAACAAACATGTTGTGCATATGTAGGCACATCAAACTCTTACAGTAATCCAAAATGTTTTGCATTAGCCATTTTAAGAGATGAACCTACAACTTTGTGTTCCCCTTCAACTAACTTTCAGTCCCTAGCCCCCAATTCAGAATGTGAACATTAAAACAGATCAGTCATTACAATCACCCCAACAGTACCCTTCCATATTTTTAAAGTATGAAGATGGTCAGTACAACATTCCCAACATCAAGATCCAGCGAGGAATATTTCAGGGAGATTCTCTGTCGCTACTTCTATTTTGTATAGTGCTTAATCCATTGAGCACTCCCATCAACTCTTTGGGATATAGATTTACAGGTAACATCCCATTTATTATTTATAGACGACCTGAAGCTCTACAGTTACAATGACCAACAATTAGCAGAGAAACTCCATGTAGTGAAAAGCTTTTCTGATGACATCAGGATGACTTTTAGCCTAGACAAATGTGCTAAGACAACTTAGAGGAAAATAGAGCAATTGATTGAGGGCTGTGACATCAAGGAACATGAACAGGAAGGTGTATATAAATATTTTGGAGTAGAGGAAGGAACGACACTAAAGCAGAAATTACTGAGAGAAAACATCAGTAAAGAATACTATAGAAGGTTAAAATCATTATTGAAAAGTGCCTTAACATGATGGAATAAGATAAAAGCCATCAATCAGCTTGCAATTCCTGTACTTTCATACAGCTTTGGGATTGTTTACTGGTCTCCTGAAGATCTTGAAAAGCTGGATGTGCAAACAAGAAACCTCTTCCATGCCCATGAGGTAATTTACAAGAATCAGTGTATGCCAAGATTCCACATCCCTAGAGCTGAAGGAGGGTAAGACTTCATAGAGATTGATTATACATAAGAGCTACTACCATAGTCCTCCAGGCCTACCTAACAACATCATTGGATCCAAATATGCAAATAGTGCTGAAATATGAAAATGTCCAGAATTTGTCTCCATCATCAAACTTGGACAAGCGTTCTGATGACTAGAAGGAATGTGTGAGAATTCACAAGCACATACAGGAAAGGAAGCAACAGAATTTGCAAAACAATAAAATAAAACTCTTCAAAGAATTATATCAGTTACTCCAGACCCTGTGTCAATCAAGAACAGATACATGAATGGTTAAGGAGAGGTGAACTGAAAGCAAAGACTGAGAGATTGATAGTTGCAATCCAGGATAGTGGATTACGTACAAGATGGTTTACAGCAAGCATTTAAAAAACTGACAAAACAGGCATATCTCAGTTCTGTAAGAAAGACCTGGAAACGGTGGATTCCATTTCTGCTGTGCAGCCCTTGGAAAATCATCTCATGGTTCAGGAAACGGTGGCTCACCTTATAGCTGGCTGTACAGTTCTGATGGCAGAAAATATCTATACAGAAAGGCACAACAAAGTAGCATGCCTCATAGCAGAAGATTAATCTGCTTTTCCATCCCATGCATTTGAGCTGAAAAAATGCAGGGTCATGAATTTGGGTTGCAAAAATCCAGGGGAGTGGTACAGTATAAGAGGTGAAGTACTTTTGTCCATGAAAGAAGAGGGGGACCTAGGTGTGATTGTTTCTGATGATCTTAAAATGACTAAACAGGTAGAAAAGGCGATGGCAAAAGCTCGAAGGATGCTTGTGTGCATAGGGAGAAGAATGGACAGCAGAAAAAAGGAGGAGATAGTACCTCTGTATAAGTCTTTGGTGAGACTGGAGGACTCATCTGCTTATCCGTCTCAGCAGCCCCAGCAGAAGACTTCAGAGGTTACTGTGAGTCAGCCAGGCAACAGCTGCCACAGACCCCACACTCATCCCAGCAGCAGAGGACTGGAAGACTCATCTGCATACCTGTCCCAATAGACCCAGCAGAAGACTCCAGAGGTTACTGTGATTCAGCCAAGCAAGAGCTGCTACTGCCCCCACACTCATCCTACCAGCAGAGGATGCAAGACTCATCTGTATCCATTTGGTCTCTCTCTTTTACTTCAACAGGTACCAAAGCTCCACCAACTAAACGATGACTGGGAAAAATCATATTGCCAAAGCTGTTGCCCCCATTACATCTTCTGCCTCTGCCCAGACAGCCCAATGCCAGTAGAGGGGTCAGTTCCATGTGCAAGATGTATGCAAGCTGAAACCCTCATGAAACAAGTGAAGGAGCTCAGAGAAGAGGTGACAAGGCTGAGAGGCATTCGAGACATCAAGAGGTACATTGATGAGATGCTTCTTGAAGAATCCAAGCTCTCTGATAGAGGTGAAGATGGTATGCTACAGAATGAGGAGAGTTGGACACGAGTCACCAGAGCATGCAGAATCAACAATCCAACTCCTCCAGCCCTTGAACTGAAGCACCAGTTTGCAGCTCTGGAAATGGAGGAGGTAAAAGCATCCCAAGGAAGGGAAGAAATCAGAGCTCAAGTACCCCAAAGTTGCAGAATCAGTGACCACATAGAAGCAAAAAGTAATGGTGGTTGGTGACTCTTTACTGAGGTGCCCATCTGCTGACCAGAGTTGATGTTCATGAAGATGTGCTGTCTGCCAGGTGCCAAAGTCCAAGCTGTTATGAGAGTTTGCCGAGACTCATCAAGTCTACTGATTATAATCTGATATTGCTCATCCATATTGGCACAAATGATACTGCTAGATATTCCTCCGAGTGTATCAAAAGTGACTTCATGGCTCTGGGACAGAGGGTGAAGGATATAAGAAGGGGAAGAGATCTTAGTTTGTCCCTATGGAGGGCTGCGGTCCTGCTGGGTTTTCAGGATTCCCTGGTGGATATACATGAGATATTTGCATGCACTGCTCCTGTTATATTTGAGGTTCTCATGCATGTTCATTAGGAATGTCCTGGGGGCCTGGCTGGTTTGCGGCCCTCCAGGACTGGATTTGGAGAACCCTGATCTACTACATGTTCAGTAATCTTGTTTTTTTATCATGGTCTCTACCATTTTCCTTATAATGCTCAGAGAGGTCCCATAACACAATCAAGAATCAACCAAACAGTGCTTGCGCCAAAAGCGCTCAGTTTGTCACAGTTCACATTTCAATTTACAAACCTGGGTACATAACAAGATATCTTATAACAGGGTACTTAAATTGATATGCCATGGAAGATGTGGTAATTTCTAAATTCCATCAAGCAGCACATCTAAGGATAACCCACCTGGGTTTGAATCGGCTTAAGATCAATCTGCTCTAAATACTTCAACAGAGAAAGGACTGATCTTGTTTCATTTCTAACCTGAGAGAATTTACTCAAAGCATGCTAAGTATCACTAGAGTGAATACAATTTGTGACCGGTGCACAAATAATCATGTTCAACAAACAATGAAACCTGCAATTTAGATACTTTGGAGACAGAGAAGAAGATTAAATCAAGAATGTGGCCATTATCATGCATAGAAAAGTCAATGCATTGCTTATATTGCAAAGACCCCATAGTTATAAGAAAAGCATCCACAGCTATGGAAGAATCTCTCTCCAGTACAAGTGTTGAGGCGTCCTTTATACTAATGGAGTACAAGACACAGTCTAAGGCAATCAGTCAGTCCAAAAAACCCCGGATCATTACCCACAGAATGGGGAGAAATAGATGAAGCAGATAACATCAGAAAAAACAGTTGTGAATGTATGATGAACAAATTATATTTGATACAAGTGAACAAAATACTCTCACCTAGGGTTGCCAACTTTTTCACCGAGAAAAACCCGACACCTGTGGCTTGCCATGCTCCACCCATTCTCCTCCCCCAGTCCCGCCCCCGCCCCGCCCCCAGCCCCACCCACAAAAATTACCGAGGATTCACTCACACCCCCCCTTCAGTGCTGGTTCACTCACCCCCCCTCCCCTCAGTGCTGGTTCACTCACTCGCCCCCCCTCCCTGCTGGTTCACTCACTCACCCCCTCCCCTGCTGGTTCACTCACACCACCCCTCTCCTCCCCTCCCTGCTGGTTCACTTACCCACCCCCGTGTCACTCACTCACCCCCCCCTTGCTGGTTCACTCACACCATCACCCCCCCTCCCCTGCTGGTTCACTCACACCAACCCCGCTCCCCTGCTGGTTCACACCACCCCCCCTCCCCTGCTGATTCACTCACACCCCCCCCTCCACTGCTGGTTCACTCACACCCCCCCCTCCACTGCTGGTTCACTCACACCACCCCCCTTCCACTGCTGGTTCACTCACCCACCCCCCTGTCACTCACTCACCCCCTCCTGCTGGGTCACTCACACCAACCCCCCCCTCCCTCCCTCCCTCCCTCCCTCCTGCTGGTTTAATCATACCATCACCCCCCCCCCCGTGCGGGTTCACTCACACCCCTGCCCTGCCCTGCCCAAGCCGCTGCTTGGGCTTTGTACAGAGCAGCGGCTGCAATACACTTACTTTGGAAAGTAAAGAAACTGTGTGAGTAGCCCTCCGGGCATCGCAGAGCCCGAGGAAGTGATGTCATGGGGGCGGGCTCCTCACGGGCTGTCTTTCCTTTTCAAATTAACTTTAGCTGCAATAAAGTTAATTTGAAAGGAAAGACAGCCTGTGAGGAACCCGCCCCCATGACATCACTTCCTCGGGCTCTGCCATGACCGGAGGGCTCCTCATACTGTTTCTTTACTTTTCAAAGTAAGTGTAGTGCAGCCGCTGCTCTGTACAAAGCAGAAGCAGCGGCTGCACTATTATGGGGAATCGCGTTCGCATTCGCGCCGCGGACTTCGGGAGGAAAGCCGGTTTTTTGCTCTGGCCGCTTCCGATCTTACGGCCAGAGCAAAAAAACGGCTTTTCAACGGCCGGTTTGACATCTGTGCCGGCAGCCGGCCTGGCCATGGAAAAACCGGCCAGGCCGGCTGAAAACCGGCCGGTTGGCAACCCTACTCTCACCTCACCCTTCACTATCCATGTGAAACAAAT
Organism: Ichthyophis bannanicus; assembly: GCA_033557465.1. NCBI lineage: Eukaryota > Metazoa > Chordata > Amphibia > Gymnophiona > Ichthyophiidae > Ichthyophis > Ichthyophis bannanicus. Next base: position 77,838,233 of record CM066036.1, read on the forward strand.
CATACTGCAGTGCAGGCCTTGACAAATTTTCTTGGAATCTAAGAGCTAGCCTAACAATTTAGGAGCATCCCCTCTCCTCTGCTAAAGCCTTTTATAGGGCCTGATTTACCAAGACTGTTTCCCCATTTTCTATTAGTGAAAAAAGTTTAATAAATCAGGGTCTTAACATGCCATTGCAGAGTACCAGCAGAATGCAGTGACCCTTCTCCTCCTCCCATCACCCCCAGTGACCTGGTGATATGAGAAGCAAAACAAGTCTCTCTCTCATGTCCCTGTACCCTGCCTTTACCCAATCTCTCTCTGGTGAGACCTGAAACCGTGAGATCGGCGTGAAAGTCTTCCACCGCGTGGCTCAAGTATTCAGAGAGCCAATTGAGGCGGGAAAAATTTTCAGCAGCTGCAGCCAAAAACACAAATCTGGGGGCATAAAATTCCAGGCTCAGGGTGTGATTTCTAGGTACCATGGCAACCTGATGCCTGAAATTTGTTGAGTCCTGCTGTGGTGTATGCAATTTATTAATTAAGAAGACATCAGTATAAGTAAACCAGGTCTCTGTAATATCTACCAGAGCTAAACTTTGAGCAAAATAAGAGTTCAGTAACCAGAGGTTTGTAATTCCTCGCTGTTCTAAAGTGAAGGCAAGCAAACCTTAGTGATAAGGGTGCAGAGGGCTTAGGGTCCGAACAGGAAATGGACAGCAACCTAACCAAGTTAAAATGGCTACTACCTATAACAGGCCTCCAAAAGGGGACTGCTGCCAGATCACCATATCAGCCTTCTTCAAGATGACCAGAATGCAAACAGATAAACAGGTAAGTATTGCATATAAAAAAGCAAACACTTTCTAAAGGTACCAAAGTTAATTTATAAAGAATGTGAGTTCTCAAAAATTAGCGCTAACACTAATTTCACCATCCTGAACAAAAGGCCCATCAAGTGGCACACTAAGGGGTATGTCCTGCCCCTTATGCACGGCCCTTCGCCGTGATACCTAAGATGCAATGCCTCAGAGTCCCAGCTGGTGTCTAAAGTGCTGGTGCCGAGTAGGAACATAAGAACATAAGATATGCCATACTGGGTCAGACCAAGGTCCATCAAGCCCAGTATCCTGTTTCCAACAGTGGCCAATCTAGGTCATACTTTCCTAGCGGTTTCCCCAAAAGACACAGGTTCCATAATGCTTGTACTGGGTCAAGCATTGATATTCTGGATCCCTTCTTAATAATGGTTTATGGACCTTTCCTCCAGGAACTTGTCCAAACCTTTTTTAAACTCAACTACACAAACAGCCTTTACTACATCCTTCAGTAACAAATTCCAGAGTTTGATTACACGATGAGTGAAAAAATATTTTCTTTTATTAGTCCTAAATAGTTTACTCAGTAGCTTCATTGCATGTCCCCTAGTCTTTCTATATTCTGATAACATAAACAATTGATCTACGTTTACACATTCTACTCCGTTCATTAATTTATAGACTTCTATCATATCTCCCTTCAGCCGTCTCTTTTCCAGGTTAAAAAGCCCTAACCTTTTTAGCCTTTCTTCATAGGGGTATCCTTCAATCCCCTTTACCATTTTGGTGGCTCTTCTCTGAACCTTTTCTAGTAATGCTATATCCTTTTTAAGATATGGCGACCAGAATTACACACAATATTCAAGGCGCGGTCTCACCATGGAACGATATAGAAGCATTATAATATCCTTTATTTATTTATTTATATTCTCTTATATACTGCGCTATTCTGCATCAGTGTGGTTTACATTGAACAAACTGAAATTACATTGAACAGGGCATTATAACTTGGAGATAACTATTTTACAGGGAACATGGGCTATGGAGGGTTAAGTGGCTTGCCCAAGACCACGATCCTTTGTTTTATTTTCCATTCCTTTCCTTATGATACCTAGCATTCTATTTGCTCTCTTGGCAGCCTCTGCACACTGGGCCGAGGGTTTTAACATGTTATCCACAATGATGCCTAAATCTTTTTCCTGGGTGGTGGTTCCTAATGTGAAACCTTGCATCATGTAACCATAGTTTGGGTTGTTCTTCCCTAGGTGCATAACTTTGCACTTGTCCACATTAAATTTCATCTGCCATTTTGATGCCCAGTCTTCCAATGTATCAAGATCCTCTTGCACTTTTCCACAATCCTCTTGGGTTTTAACAACTTTAAATAGTTTTGTGTCATCTGAAAATTTGATAACCTCCCTCGTTATTCCCTTTTCTAGGTCATTTATGAATATGTCAAAAATCAGCAGACCCAGCACAGATCCCTGGGGTACACCACTATTTACATTTCTCCATTGTGAAAATTGGCCATTTAGCCCTACCCTCTGTTTTCTGTCTTTTAACCCGTCCCTGATCCACAATAGTACACTGACTCCTATCCCATGACTCTTTAGTTTTGCCAAAAGTCTATGATGAGGGACCTTGTCAAATGCTTTGTGAAGGTCCAAATATACTATACAAACCGACTCATCTTTGTCTACCTGTTTATTCACACCTTCAAAAAAACATAACAGATTAGTAAGACAAGATCTTCCTTGTCTAAAGCCATGTTGGCTGTCTCCTATTAAGCCATGACTATCTACATGTTCAGCAATTTTGTTCTTTATGATGGTTTCTACCATTTTTCTAGGTACTGACGTCAGGCTCACCGGTCTGTACTTTGCCGGATCACCCTTGGAACCCTTTTTAAAAATTGCTGTTACGTTTGCCATCTTCCAATCTTCAGGTATTACAGATGATTTTAATGATAGTTCACAGATTACTAATAGCAGGTCTGCAATCTCACATTTCAGTTCTTTCAACACCCTTGGATGTATATTAACCGACCCAGGTGATTTGCTACTCTTCAGTTTATCTAATAGTTGTAATACATCTTCCCAATGTATCGATATTTCCTTCAATTCTTCCGCACCTTTAAATACCACTTCAGTCAAAATACATCTTCCTCAGTAAAGACCGAAGCAAAGAATTCATTCAGTCTCTCTGCTATCACCTCGTTGCCTCTTAGTGCCCCTTTAACCCCTCTATCATCTAATGGACCAACTGGCTCTCTCACAGGATTTTTGCTACAAATGTACTTGAAAAAGTCTTTATTACATGTTTTTGCTTCCGCAGCAAGCTTCTTCTCAAATTCTCCCTTTGCCTGCCTTATCAATGTCTTGCATTTAACTTGCCAGTGCTTGTGCTGTTTCCAGGTTTCGTTTTCTGGCTCTTTTTTCCATTTCCTGAAAGATGCTTTTTTGGCAACAACAGCCTTTCTGACCTCACCCTTAAACCATGCTGGCAGTTTTTTGGACTTCCTTCCACTTTTCTTAAAGCGTGGAATACAGTTGGTCTGGGCTTCCAAGATAGTATTTTTCAACAACACCCAAGCTTGATGTAAGTCTTTAACCTTTGCAACTGCTCCTTTTAGTTTTTTCTTAACTATTTTCCTCATTTTATCAGTCTCCCTTTCGAAAGTTAAAAGGTAGTACTGTGGATTTCCTTACTATCCCTCCTCCACTAATTAAATCAAACACGATCATGCTATGATAACTATTGCCAAGTGGCCCCAACAGCCTTATCTCTTGCACCAGATCTGGTGTTCCACTAAGGACTAGGCCAAATATGGCTTCCCCTCTGGTCGGTTCATGAACCAGCTGCTCCAAGAAGCAGTCATTTATTTCATCTAGGAACTTTATCTCCCTAGCATGTTCTGCCGTGACACTGACCCAGTCAATACCGGGTAGGGTGGTCCACTGCCATAGGGGAAAAAATACAAGTAGGAATTTCTTTGCTCCCTGGCCTGATTCTGGTTCCATTTATGTAGAAAACAATGTGTGCAAAGTTTGAAGCCAATCAAATAATATTTAGGGGTGGCTCAAGGTCCCTATCTATCAGGCCCCTGGATCCCCCCCAGGGTTCGTCAGACCACTGGGTATTATCCGCTCATAGACGGGGGTATCATGCTTGCCAAGCACTCAATGTGGTCCAGATGCTAGTAAGGACTTTGACGATGTGGGGAACATCTTACAGTGTTGCGAGACAACACCCAGAAGGAATTGGAGTTGCTCTTCTTTTGTGGTGTGTCGGCCGTTGAACTCCTCAATGAGTTTGACCCCTCGCTCAGCCACATCATTGATCACTGGAAGATTTTTTACTTTCTTCAGACCGTCTTTGAATGATGCATTCTCTTCCCAGTCTTCTGGGTCTGCATTAAGAAAATCACTGTTGATGTCGAGGTGTTTCAGGAAATGGATTGACTTGCGAGTTGCAAAAGATTCAAGTGGTGGAATCATGGAACTTTTCAATTCGACCCGCTTTGGGGGATCTTCGTCTTTGTCATCATCCTCATTGCTTTCATCTAATTCTGCCGGGATCATGGCCGACACTATGGCCCGCTTTGTCGGTGCTGAAACAGCTTCATCGAACAGTGACAGTGCCACAAGCTCCTCTGACACATACCACAGATGCTGTTGCAGTTTGTCTCTGGCCGCTCTTCCAACACGGTCATTGTGGTAAGAGTGTAGTTTCTTCAGCATCTCCAAATCTGTTCGAGGAGCAACTGCGGCATCAGGGGCAGAAAACCAGGCTTCCACATGAATCAGGATGGAGAAAATGCTCACATCACGAACACAGGACTCCTCCCATTGGGTAAGATCTTTGAGTTGTCCTCGGAACATCCAAATCTTGAGACAGTACAAGACTTTTGCCATCCATCTGGCATGATGGAAAGCTCCGGGTTCTTGAAATTGAAACTAGGAAGATTCCCTCCAAGGCAGACAATCGTTAACTCCAAGAATTCCAGGTAATCATCTCGGTGATTTCCCTGTGCCAACTTGGATTCCGCAAACTTCATGATGCAATCCCTGTCAGGTTGCAGCACCTCCAAGTCTTTTCCAGTTTGATAGTTGGACTTGTCAAGGAAGCCCCAATTCTTTTGGAACCGGCGAAAGAGTTGGACATCGGGACCCGATGATGCTCCAGAGCATGTAGAGAATACTGCACCAAGAATTATTTCGTAAATATGATGGCGGCATCCCAAATGAAGGACTGTGCGACTGAGTCTCTGTTCTAGAAGAATGCACGCTCCTGATCGACGTCCCGTGTTCCATGCAGTTGTATCAAAGCAGAAGCCTGCAACCTTTTCATCCAAACACCATTCCTGTAACAGTTCATAAACTGCTGCAGCTTGATTCTCGCCCGTTCCTGATGTCAGTTTTGGTACACCAAGAAGTTGTGTTTCTCCAGTGGAGACAGCCGTTATCAAAACTGGAAGGCGGTCAACGGATGTGGTTGAACAGAGGAGAGATGGCAATAACTTGCTATCCCAATGCACAACGCATGTTTTGCCTTCGGCTTTGAATGCATTGTGCAGGTCCGTCCATTGTTGCTGACGGTGCTTTTCTCTATGGCGCTTGAAGCTGGAGAGGCTGATATTGAGCTCCCCAGGATAATGTCCCAGACTTCTGGCGGTTTCAGCTACCACAAACAGAGCATTGCGATCCGTTGTCCCTGTCTGATCCAGGGCTGCTGTAAGCTCTGGGGTCCAGACATTGTTAGGTCGAAACTGCTTCGTTTGTGGAGTTGCTTTCTTCTGTCCGTTATCTGAATCCGCAGATGTCGACGAGTCTTCACCTGACTCTGCTGAGGAAGAAGATCCTTCCAGCTGAACTTGGCTTGTAGTTGCCTCGGCTTCGGCAACATGTTTTTGTCTGCGCCTTTTCAGTTCTTCTTCTCGCTGTTGCAATCTTGCTTCCGTGTTGGCCAGTTTCTTGTCCATCGCGCACATTGAGCCGCGGCGCCCTGGTTCTCGTTGCGCTATTAAGAATTCTTTGTCTTCTTGAATATGAATTAAAGACATTGCATTGGCATGCGCCACATCAAATAGGTTTTTCATTGCAACCTGGAATTCTTTTTCATTTGCCTCTTGTTTCCCTACTCTCCCTTTGCTTTTCTTCAAAAGTTTCCACTGATTGAACAATTTCTTTACTTTTTCTTGAATTTTGTCATTTCTTTGAACAGGAAGCCTGGCCTTTTCCCAGTAAGCTTCTACTTCACTTGTTACAATAGATGCACTTTCTCTAACGCCTTTGTTTAATGTCATATGGTGATGTAAAAATACACTTAACACTTGCTCCTTGCTGGGGAGCTTGGCCCCCAGAATTGTGGTGGACATTTCTTCAATGAGATAAAAACCATGTTTTTTCGCCATCTGAAAAGAATAAAGATACAAAGATAATAGTACAATGTCTTTGCCACCTCTCAGAGACGAGATTAGTTCAAATATGATGCAATCAAATATAATCAGCGTGGAACTGAGTGGATGATACAAGATGATGCAACATTTCGTCATCTGCTCCCAGGGGGAAATCTCAAGACTTGTTGAGCCACCCCTAAATATTATTTGATTGGCTTCAAACTTTGTACACAGTGTTTTCTACCTAAATGGAACCAGAATCAGGCCAGGGAGCAAAGGAATTCAGGAATTCATTTTTATGGACCACCCTAATACCGGGATAATTGAAATTACCCATTATTATTACTGTACTATAACTTATGTTATCTTCCTTGTTTTCTTTGAGCATTTCATCATCCATTTGTTCATTCTGGCCAGGCGGTCGATAGTACACCCCCATTGCCATCGCCTTCCCCTTTTTACAAGGAATTTCAATCCATAGAGATTCTACAGCAAATTTTGTTTCCTGCAAAACTTGAATCCTTTCTGACTTAATGCCCTCTCTAACATAGAGCGCAACTCCTCCACCAATTTGATCAGCTCTATCATTATGATATAGTTTGTACCCAGGTATCACAGTGTCCCACTGGTTGTCCTCCTTCCACCATGTCTCTGAGATTCCAATCATATCTAACCTCTCATTTAGTGCTATATATTCTACCTCTCCCATCTTATTTCTTAGACTTCTAGCATTTGCATACAAACATTTTAGAGACTGTATTTTATTCATATTAATTTGGCTATTGGTAGGCATGGGTAATTTGGGATCTTTAAGCTGTATCTGCCCCATACTCCAGGGCTTTTGGGCTACTTTACTCTTTTTTGGAACCTCTCTGCTTTTGGTAGTATCCTTCAAGGATACATTCTTCCGAACCATGCTCTCTTGTGCAACTGTCGGCTTTCCCCTATTATCTAGTTTAAAAGCTGCTCTATCTCCTTTTTAAAGGTTAATGCCAGCAACCTGGTTCCATCCCGGTTAAGGTGAAGCCCATCCCTTTGGAAGAGCCCCTCCTTTCCCCAGAATGTTCCCCAGTTCAAAACAAATCCAAAACCCTCACCCTTGCACCATTGTCTCATCCATGCATTGAGACTCCGGAGCTCTGCCTGCCTTTTGGGTCATGTGCGTGGAAAGGGAAGCATTTTGGAGAACACTACCCTGGAAGTTCTGGATTTCAACTTCCTACCTAAAAGCCTAAATTTAGCCTCCAGAACCTCCCTACCACATTTTCCTATGTTATTAGTACCGACATGTACCAAGACAGCAGACTCCTCCCCAGCACTGTCTAAGACCTTATCTTGCAGTTCCTTGCAGCAACAGCAGACAAGGCAGTGTTAAAGTGCACAGTGCAGGAGTCTCGCCGGCAGGAAGGTCTCACAACATTGCATTATTTAGGAATGGCAGGATTATTATTGTGTGACCTAGGTATTTTAGCAATGCTCTGGTCCTGGCCATTTGCATCACTGCCTGCACATATGGATCTGTCAGAATCTTAACCACAATTTATGCTGATGAGAAGCACCACTTTGGTATCCCTATGTGTCCATTCTATTTCGAAAGACCACTCAAAGTTCAACACTAAGAATTTAGGTATATACTCCACTACAAATTTAGATAAGTTAGTCCTTCAGATTCCTCAATCAAACCCAGGAGCCTTATATTATTGTGTCTCATTCAATTATTCTGATCCTGAAAGTTGCATTGCTGGGCCTGTAGAGTTTTATATTGCCAAGGAACCAATGAAATTTGCTCTGCCTATGCCTCTACTTTTATTTATTATTTATTTAACAGCTTTTATTATACCACTTTATCCTACAGTCAAATCAGTTTTCATTGTAACAGAACATCTTACATTAAACAGGGAATACAACTTGGAAGCATTGATATTAGGGGAGTAATGAGGTTAGGGGAAAGTGGGGGGGAGGCTGGTGAGGGAAGGTGGGAAATTGCAGGGGTGGTGAGGTAAGCTAGGTTTGCGAGTAGCATTCTCTGAAGAGGTGGGTTTTAAGGGCTTTCCTGAAGGTGGATAAGTCTGTTGTGGTCCTTATCTTTTCAGGAATGGACTTCCAGAATTGAGGTGCATAGAGGCTATCTTATATGTGCTAACAGTGGCTTTTGTGAATATCGGTGGTGTTTGCAGCATTTTTCTTGAGAATGATCATCACTCTCTGTTGTTGGGTATGATCTGGAGCAAGGTTTGTAGGTGTGGTGATGAAGAGTCATTGAGGACCTTGATTATTGTAAGAATAACTTTGAATTTTGAACACTCTATAATGAGAAGCCAGTGCAGTTGTATGAGTTAAGGTGTGATGTGGTCTGTTCTTTTTGCGTTAGGAGGGTTCATGCAGCCATGTTGAGTGCAAGTTGGAGGGGGTGGATGATTGAGTTTGGTATGCCTTGAAAGATGATATTGCAGTAGTCGAGGTGGGGGAATATGGTGCTTGGAGGACTGAGCAGAAGTCATGGTTGGATAGGAGTGGTTTAAGATTCTTAATTATTTTTAACTTGTAATAAATGCTCCGAGTTATGTTTCATATGTGTGCTTTGAAGGTGAGGTGCTGGTCTAGAGTAATTCCAAGGTATTGAATATTTTGTTTCATTTGGATACGTGTTCCATCAATAGGTATGGAGGTTGGTGCCTCTGGTGATAAATATAGCCTCAATCTTCATTACCTTTATGGCCAGGTTGTAACTGTTGAGCCATTTGCAGGTTGTGGAGAAGCAGCTTGTTATGGGTGTGGTGTTGGGATTTGTTGTGTTGATGGGTGTGTAAATCAGTACATCATCAGCATAGATATGGTAGAGAATGTTAGAGAACTTTATTATGGTATAAACTGGCTGCAGGAAAAATGTTGAATAGCAATGCTGAGAGGGTTGAGCTTTGTGGGACTCCTTGGGTTTGAGTGTAGGTAGATGATCTAGACTGGTTTATCTTGACTTGCAGTTTGCGGACTTGAACCATGAAAAGGGGGTATCTGATAATCCAATGGTTTGAAGGTGCTGAATTATGAGGTCACGGGAATGGAGTCGAATGTTGCTTTTATATCCAAGAAGATGAGAATGAAGCCAGATTTGGGTTTGGTGGCGCCCTTAATTAGGTTATCAAGTAGGGCAGCCATTTACTACTGGTTCCTTCCCTACAACCCTCAAGCAAACATCTATCAGGCCGTTACTGAAGAACACTAAACTTGATCCACAACAAGCCGAATCGTACAGACCAATAGCTAGTATTCCTATACTAGCAAAGATATTAGAGAAAGAGGTCCAAAGGCAAATCCAGGATCATATAGACTCCACAGCGCCCTTGGATCATTGCCAACACGGGTTTAGAGAGTACCATGGAGTAGAGACACTTCTCACCTTCTTATTCAATAACATTTTCACAGGCATTGACAACATCCGACAAGGCTTTGTGCTCATCTTTTTAGACATCACTGCAGCCTTTGACTCGGTTCATCATGAGATTCTCTTCGGGCGACTGAAAGAAAAGGGAATTTGTAATACCGCGCTCAATTGGTGCAGTTCCTATCTAAATGGCCGACGTCAATATGTTAAATCTGGAGCAGAAGAGTCGAAACAATTCCATCAAACACAAGGTGTGCCACAGGGATCCTCATTGTCATCTTTACTATTCAACATTTACATGCAGCCCATCTGCAACATCATTAGATCATTTAACGTGAGCTGTCTGATATATGCAGACGACATCCTACTATATATGCCTTTTTCAACCGTTCAAATGGACCTTACACCTCTTATAGAATGCTTCAATACCATATCGGATTGGCTACAAGCACAAAACCTCCGCATCCAGCACAAGAAAACGGAGGTATTGTTCATCGCTAGAGACCCAGATTTTACTCCACCGACACATATAAAGGTAAAGGAAGCGGAATTACAAACCAAAGAAACAATAAAATACCTGGGGATCACCTTAGACCAACATCTGGACATGAAATGTCATATAAGCAACATTGTCAAAGCAGTCTATTTTAAAATCCGTTCACTCAGACATCTGCGCTCCCTACTGGAGCCAGATGATTTCCGGACCATATACCAAGCACTGATCCTGCCGCACTTTGACTTTGCCAATTCCATCCTACAAGGTCTCCCGCAATCCACACTAAACCCGCTACAACTGGCCATGAATGCTGCAGCAAGGATTCTTCATGGAGCCTCCAGAAGAGACCACGTGACTCCGATATTAAAACAGCTTCATTGGTTACCTATACACGGAAGGATTATCTTCAAAACATTAATCCTCTCATTCAAGGCAATCAAGCGCCTTTCCTCCACAGCGCTTACGGATCTCATCCATACAGTGCCCCCCAACAGAGCCAGGAGGTCAACAGCCCTAAATTTATTAGCAACCCCGAAGACCTTGACAAAATGCAATAATACAACAGCAAATAGGGCCTTCAGCCTTTACGTCCCCAAATGTTGGAATGCACTCCCACCAGACATTCGAGCTATAACAGACCTGACCCAATTCAGGAAGGCAATCAAATATCACCTCTTCCTTCAATACTACCCAACCAGCGATGAATTTAGTTAGCACCACCTAAGAAACACCGCCCTTTTGCAGCCCATACTCACAAGGTCTCAAGTATTCAAAACGGATTCATCATTTATTGTGCAATTCAACAATGTTATAGGAATTTACCTCATGTATATAGCATATTTCATGTAAATAGTTCATGTATATAGTTCAGCCCCTGTTATCCAAGTTTATATTCCTGTTCGATGTAAAACCAAACAGAATGTGTGTATTGGTCACTTTGTTATATGTAAACCGCGCTGATACCGAATAGTGCGGTATATAAGCAACTGTAATAATAATAATAATAATAATAAGTGTTTCCACTCCATGGTATGGTCTGAAGCTGTATTGCTGGTGATTCAGTGAGTGATTTGTGTCAATGTAGTCCTGGAGCTGCCCGAATACAATCTTTTCCAATACCTTAGTCATGAATGGGAGGCTGGCTATGGGTCTATATGAGAATGACTGGTTGGCATCATTGGATGTTCCTATCCTGATAGGACAGATGGAGGTTGACGAGTTCTGGTGGAACATATTCTAGTGCTAGTGATGGTTGTATGATCTAAAGTCTCATTTCTGTTAAGCATAGAATTTAACTGCACCTCAACCACGACCATTTCTTCCTTTAACTCTCAGAGTCTTTATTATCCTTAAGCATTTCTTTTACCTACAGAATCTCTGCCATTACTGCTTGCAGGGTCATTCTGACGCTCTTCCACCTGCCATTTTGTGAGATGAGGGGATCTAAGGATTCAACAGTTTGACTCTTTGAGGGAGGGCATTTGAAAAATCCAACTTAGTCGGTTTAGAATTGGACATGTTAGCAATCAAACAACTCACCCAGTGTCCAAAATCACAGCCTACTGCAGGTTAATGATACATTTTGATCTGCACACTAAACAGACTGTGGTACTAAAAACTAATTTCCCCTTTGTCATTATTTACTTCTCTGCAGCATTTCCATTACATATTTTCCATAAATCGGACAAATTTTGATGCCAGCGTTCACAGGCATTCAGGTATCAAGCAGCCATTTTGGCTTATGCTCAATAGTATCCCCCAGTAACTAACTTGTTCTGATGTTACAGCAGGACTGCAGCTTGAGGGAAAATTCTAATCTCCCATCTTTCCAACTGCATCCATCTTTCCTAAGGACAGCAATCTTTTTCCAGTGCATTTTATTTCTCCTCAAACAACCCATTTGTGCCCTAACCCCTCAGCTTCTTTCCAAGAAGTCAATCTCCTTCTCTATAGAGCTTATGGGGTTTCCCTGCCTCACATTTAACACAGTGGATCACCATAGCAATGGACAAACATGTACCCCTTCTTTGATTCTGCCCCTAACTAGTAACCTGGTACTTTGTAGACCAATTAACATTAAATTATTGTTTAGATGCGGTGGTCCATTGGCTTGCCAGTAAAACTAAAAATCAATCCACTCAAATCTCAAGCAGTATGGCTAACAGGAGGCTTGCAGCACTCAACTCTGTATCCAATGCTGCTAGGACATAATTTAATTTAATTTGTTAAAAGATTTAAAAATCCTTGGGGTGCACTTTGATCAAGAATTAACCTTCACTACACACATTTCATTGGTCCCTCGGGCCTGTTATTTTGAGCTGCAACAAATAAGTAATTTTCACTTTACCACTGATCTTGATGATTTCACTGCCCTCTTTATAGCTGCACTCTCTCTCACCAATTGAAACATCATTCAGTGGTTTACTACTAACTACCATCAAGTGGCTGCAATTGCTACAAAATATATCCATCTGCTTTACAACAAATTGTGGAGAAGTGGCTTAATGGCTGGGGCAAGTTGCCTTCGGCTGCGGGTTCAAATCCCACTGGAGGACAGCAACCTCCATAGGTACTCCTTGTTGCCTTAGGCAAGCCACTTAACCCTCCGTTGCCTCAGGTACAAAACCTAGATTGTGAGCCCTTTGGGGACAAGGGAAATATATACAATACCTGAATGTACACCGCTTTGACCCAGTGAAAAGCGGTATATAAGCATTGCTCAATAAACAAATAATCACATATGAGAGGGGCAAACACTCTAGTACTCCGGCATGCATTCAAACCTAACAGCTATTGGTGAAAAAAAGGGGTCTTTAAATGCTGATGTCAATCATAAAACGGAACCAGAGTTCACAAGGCAATCAAAACCAGCTGCCATGGGGTGCTCCAAAACTACCAACTATTCAATCAAGATACCAGCGTCAAAAAACAGTTAATTTAATATGCAAAATTAATGCAAAACGCTTCCAATCAAATTAAACAAGCAATTGGGACAAAACACCATTTTCTACAAAACCACGCGGGGCGGCACTCTTCCAAACGGTCAGCTGATATCATAATCACATCAAAATGAAACAAAAAAAAAAATGAAATAATGAGGACCAAAAGACCGGCCCCCTTTCTATTCAATCCCAAAAACTCCGTACAACTATCGCATGACTTAGCCTACTCAAAAAGGTGATTTTGTTCTAATACTTTGAGAATGAACGAAGGAAGACTACCATCAGTCTAACTTCAAATGAGGAATCCTCCCTCCCCTGAATTAGACCAATAAGTCTGTTGAAGCCTTTTAGATAATAGTTCTCAAAAGATAATGGGCCCAATATTCTGAAGACTTTTACATGGTTTACTATAAACCGTGTAAATGCCACTGAATGGAATATTCAAGGGCACTAACACAGTTAGTGCTGCTGAATATCCCCAACTAACCCCACTATATTCCCAGGTGCTAACTGCGCTCTGGGGCATTCCAGGACGTGTCATGGGCGGCAACAGTTAGCAACTTGCGGGTAAAAATAGGCAAAGCAAAAGCTGGCCTAGTTTTACCCGTGAGAGCTAACCGGTTAGCGGTGCAATATCACCACTACCCGGTTAGCTTCTGCAGCGTCGGAAGCTGTGCAGTGACCTGGATATTCAATGCCAGGGCCGCAGTATGACCCCGACATTGAATATCTGGGGTTAGAGGTTGTTGGCGATGGCTGTGCACCGTAGCAGGGCATAGCCATCGCAATTGAATATTGGGCCCAATAAGTATATTTAAAAATAATTGAAAAAAATCAAATAATGGTTGAAGAGGTTTTTCTGACCAGTGAGGAACTGTGCCCTATTTCGCAAAATGGATCCAGTTGTTGGACCATAGGAACAGACTGAGGTCTTTTCCTCTTCTTATATGTTTCAAAAAAACTACAAGTAACTTGTTTATGAGCACATTATTTGTAGGGTAGGTTATTTATTTATTTATCTATTTCTTTTATCTTTAAAGAATTTTACTAACTTCATCAATAACAATACTTGTACAGCAAAGTCCATCTTGGCTCAGAAACAAAGACCATTATACAAAAGGAAATAATTACAACACCAAAAAAGACACAAGCCCACTATATAGGGAGGCAGACCAAATCAATATAGCCATAGGAAAAAATGAAATCAAAGATTTAGAAGGAAAAAGAAGAATGCTGGCAGGAGATAGCAATGACTATTATAATACGGGTTTCAGAATGGAAGATATTAAGCATTAAACTGAGCTGGACATGGCCCGCAGGGCTGAAACAAAGGAAGTCAGTTGAGCAGGATCAGTAAAAATATGCCTAGCAAATTTATATCTAACTACACATTTGCAAGGGAACTTCAGAAAGAACAGGGCTCCAAGCTGTACAACTCCAGGTCTCAACAGTAGAAACTTCTTCCTCCACCTCTGAGTTTCCCTCAAGACATCTGGACAGATCCTTATTTTATTAGCAAGAAATAAATCATCTTTATGCCTAAAGAAAAGCCGCATGAGCCAGTCCCGGTCTGATGGTAAAGCAAAAGCCACTATCAGAGTTGCAAGTTTAGCAGCTTTAGAGTCAGACGTCTCTAAAACAGCGGAAACATCCAAAACATCCTGAGACTGTTCCCGATGGATTTAGCCTAAAGGCAAATAATACATCTTAGAAACGGGTGGAATGGCATCAGGAGACACGTGTAAGATTTCCACCAGGTACCTTTTAAACATATCTCGAGGGGAAATGAGAGGTGCTTTGGGGAAGTTAATTATTCTGATATTGGATTGCCTAACTGCATTTTCCAAAATGTCCACCTTGTTGTGAAGAACGATATTATCCTTCACCAAAAGCGCCTCAGAACTGGATAGCTGAGCCAGCCTATCATCATAACTTGGAAAATGTTGCTGTACCGCCTGTACCTCTTCCTCCATCTTCATTATTCTTTGGTCTAAAGCAGAAACTCTTGTAGAAAGAGTCAATGTTTGGGACCAAGACCTTGCCCAGCTCAGAAATCGCCAGCCAAATAGTCTCCAATGTGAAAACATCTGGACGCTGAAGGAAAAAACTAGGCAAAGACACAGTTTCCACCGACTGACCTGGAGCAAGTCCAGAGCGCCACTGCCCTGCATTGGAGAAGGAAATAGAGTCCGTAGTTGGAGCCCTGTGTGTCACCATGCTCACTCCAACCCCTCCAATGATCCAGCAGGCACATCTTGGACTGACAAAACAGCTCCCACTTCGGCCGATATGGCCCCCCTCGAGGGAGTGAGCCAAACACTGCGTCAGTGCTTGATTCACTGTCCTGGGCAGAGAAAGCTGGGGAAGCCTGCGGCTGTGCAGAGGGGGATGACCCCCAATACATCCACCCCATACATCCCCCCCTGTACATCCAGGCTAAGAGAGATGACTAAGCCAAGAGGCTAACTAGAGCACTCTGCTTTGGTAATAGACTCCAATGGCTGCCAATCTCTGGAGACACTTTGCATACTTTGACACATTAGGTAAGGTAAGATAAATGCTGCAGCAGGGGAAGGTCCAGGCTGTGAGGGAACCTTTGCCTTGGGCTTCTCCTTGCGCTTTCCCATGAAAACGCCACTTACCAGCCTGCATCTGCGCCGGAAGTTATTTTTGAAACAATTGACATACATTGTTTTCATATCTATTACTGGGAGAATTTTACCAAGTGATGCTTGTTGTTTTGATATGCACAAAACTAACCCATTTGTAGAAAGTACCCCTACCATAATGAACAAAATGCTCCAATGGAGAAAAGAGCAGGTCAATTGATTACGGTGGGCAACAACAGCTAGAAGGACACGAACATATCAAGGCATCAAAAGTGGGAAAGAGCACAACAAATAGAGGCCCCAACAACCTAAGACACTAACATAACTAACTAAGCCTATCATAAGAAGGCTTAAGCCCATCCTAAACCAAGACCACTTCAGAACAATCTGCTAAACAATAGTAACCCTCATACTGGATTACTGCAACGCCATATTTCTTGGCCTACCTACTTCAACGATTCAACCCCTACAGATGGTACAGAACACATTCGTCCACATCCTACACATCACTCGGGTTATGAATCAATTACACTGGTTCCCAATTACCTCAAGAACTAAATTTAAAACAGCCCTCATCCTTTACAAAATTCAGTACAACCTTGCCCCCAACACTCTCAAAGACTTAATCAACACTAAAACTAACACAAGACCCAAACGAAGACCTATGATGGACACCATTCAGATCCCAACCACATACCTCAAAACCTCGAATTCAACATCAAGTAGACCACTGTCTCTAGATGCACCCGCTCTCTGGAACTCTCTCCCTCAAGACCTCAGAGCCACTACAAGTGCCAAAAGACTTCAGGACAAAGCTAAAAACCTTTCTATTCACAAGCACTACGGCACCATCACCTAATAAGCAACTCCTCCCTTCCTCCCAATTACCAGTTAATGAACTCTGAATCAAAGATCTTTAACTAACATACACAAACTGATACTCCACGCTGTATATAGCTCACCCATCTCAATGTAAATAGTAACCCTAGACTCCCATCATCTCTCTGCATGCCACCTCCCCATCCAAGTTCTAACACAAGTGTTTGATGTAATACAAGTGTTTGATGTAATATTTTAGTTTCATTATAAACCACTTTGAATAAAAGATAAGGCGGTATATAAAACCTGTTAATGAAATAAATAAATAAATAAATAAACAAACATTAGAAGAGAAGGGTTTTTTCTCTATGTTCTTTTTATGCTTTTTGATGTGATTTTTCTATTTGAGGACAAAACATCTCAGTGGAGAAAAGACAGTGGCAGGGCAGTTGATCACACCAGGTAGCAACTGCTAGAATAACACTAGCAACAAAATAGTAGGACAGTGACAAAGGAAGAAAGACAGCAAGCTGGATAGCGACAAAGCCTGCTACAGGCAGGGCGAGCCGGAACACAGCCTGGAATAACACCATAAGCTGTGAGGCACAGGGGAGGAAGAGGAGTTTCTCTTTATGATTTTGAATGAGGAGATAACAGAATCCTCTAGAACAAAAGACTATAGAAGCAATGGCCTGGCCCAGAGCAGGCAGGGCAGGTAATGGCCTAGGCTTCAGTAGCTGCAGAAGCAGAGAGATACAAGGAAGGAGGTTTTTCTCTGTTTAAAAAAAAAATTATTTCTGTACTAAACTTTTTTTTATTAAGGTTTTTCATATTTTCAAAAAACTAAAGGTATACAAGAAATACATGATTAGCAGTATCATTACATAGAAACTCACATCATATTTCCAAAAGGTTCCATGTATCAGCCCACATTGCGAGAACAACAAAACATACAGTAATTAACCCAATTTACTAATCAGAAATTAAAAGATGAGAGGAGAAACCCTTACTAATTCCTGGGTATATCCTATCACAGACCCCATATAACTCTACACCTTCTTATCAGACAAAAACCTTTCTAATTGTACAGAATCAAAAAAGGAAAACGTATTCGTCTGCCAAGTGACAATGCACTTGCAAGGGAACTGTAAAAAGAAGGAGCCACCTATGCTTAACAACGTGGGTTTCAAAGCTAGAAATTGCTTCCTACGTAACTGAGTGTTTCTAGACACATCTGGAAACACACATAACTTCATACCACAAAAAAGTATAGCCTTATACTTAAAATACAGCTTCAAAACCCTATTCTTGTCTGCCACAGAAAGAAAGGAAACCAACAGAGTAGCTCGTTTGGATATAAGATTCGACAAGCCCTCAAGAAATTTTGATAAATCTTGACTAAGTCCTGAAGCCAATACATTAACCCTGTCTATGTTAGAATCCCCCACACATACCTTAGTTGGTAAATAATAGCATCTCTGTATAGAGATCACATCAGATATCTGGAAAACTCAAATTATTAACATGAGAAAAATTCTCCAAAGCTTCTAATTTGTAATGTATAGATAAAGAATCTTTAATAGAAGAAGTACTAACTCGTTGCAGAAACTGCAATTGGCCATCCAATTTAGTAACAGTTCCAACCAAACCTACAACCTTACTATCTAAATTTTGCAACGATTTAACTGTTTCCTGAGAAAATTCACATAGAGAAGAAACCATTGAAGACAGCTTCACATCAATATTAGATAACACTGACCACAAATCTTTTAAAGTAATAGCATGAGAAGGGTCCTCAATCTTCTGTGTCTCTATCAGAAGAGTTACAGGCTTGGGGAGAGGACACAAACTGAGGCTGGAAATCAACCCATCAAACCCTTAGACATATCTAATACCCCCGTAGAAGACAACAAGGGGTTAGGCGGAGGCGGCAGGGTCCTTTCGCTGGACTGAGAGAGGTCCCTCTATTGATGACTGAGAAGGGCCAACGGTGACAAAATGGTGATCCAAAGGACCAACCACTTTATAAGTCATAGGCCCTAGAGGGGCTTTAGAAGTGAGCCACACTTTACGCTTCCCCATAACAGCAACTGCTAACCCACCAAATAAACTACTACTACTACTACTGAGCATTTGTAAAGCTCAGTAGTACTAGTAGTAGTAGTTTATTTAGTGGGTTAGCAGTTGCTGTTATGGGGAAGCATAAAGTGCGGCTCACTTCTAAACCCCCTCTAAAGACACCAAACAGTACCTTACAAAGAATATTCCCTGGGTCCTCTTAGCATTGCTACCTCATTGTGCCGAAGGGGCACCAAAGGGGCATATCCTGCCCTTTAAGGCATGCTCCTTCAGGCCATGACCCCAAGGGCCTCAAGCACAGATGTTATAGCTGTGGGGGAACTTCCGTCCAGATGACATCAGTGAGAGTCATCCAACAAGCTGCCAACCAGCTGCACTGCTAGCCACGGGACCTCCTCCACTCAAGCGCTACCAGTAGCTATAACATTGGGCTCAGAGGATTATTCAGTGGAACATCAAGGCAGCATGGGCCATGCAGTAACATTTAGTAATCATGCCATTTTTTCTTTAAGTGGAAATGAACAGAACTTGAATTAATGAGATGTGAATGAGCAATTAGTTACAGTAGGTATACACTGTATAACACAATTTTTGTTCCTGGGTAGTGACTTATTTCCTAATTGCTTATAACTTAAAAGTATAGAAAGTGGGTGTTATTCTCTTTAAACTTTGCTTTTGTGAACAGGGGATTGATATTTGTGAAATTTACATATTCCCATTGTTAAAACAGGCTTACTTGTGCCTTTTTGTTCACATAAAATAAAAAAAAAAACACAACATATAATATTTACTTATATTTAAGTTATTCAAGAAAGACCATAAAACATTTTGAAGTGAGTAGATTTTCAACATTTATGATTATATTCTAAATCACTTTCATGAATAAGCCCCCAGATGTAGTCTCCGATCATGTTCTCGTTATACTGTCCTTGGTAAATGCAATGTGTGCCTTCAAGTCAGTCCTGACTCCTGGCGACCCAGAAGCTCCTGGGTTTTCTTGATAGCAGCATTCAAATTCCAGTATATCCTGATGGAAACATTTGCCTTGCTCCTCTGAGTATGCTCCCATGTTCTCCTTGTGAGCATCAAGGATATGGACTTTGAGAGACATCCTCCAGCCCATTTTGCCATAATTCTTAACCAGAGTCTCAACCAACTCTACATAGTTTTCGGCCTTATGATTTCCCAAAAAGCCACGAACCATTGCAACAAAGCTGTTCCAAGCTGCTTTCTCCTTCCTAGTAAGCAGCTTGGGAAATTCCATGCACTCC
The DNA here is from genome assembly GCA_033557465.1 of Ichthyophis bannanicus. Lineage (NCBI taxonomy): Eukaryota > Metazoa > Chordata > Amphibia > Gymnophiona > Ichthyophiidae > Ichthyophis > Ichthyophis bannanicus. The sequence continues at coordinate 77,858,026 of CM066036.1, forward strand.
AGAATCTTTTTTGTTTGATTTCCAACAAAGACACCAGCTTTGACCTTTGCCTCAGACAGTTTAGGGAAAAAGTCTTGAAGGTACTTGAAGGCTGTCGACTCTTTCTCTAGACCTGTGACAAATTGTTTCATAAGGCCTAATTTGAAGTGCAGTGGTGGCATCAGCACCTACTATGGTTCCACCAGTGGCTCCCACTTCATGTTCTTTGCCCCAACAGAAAATTCAGTTCATTGTGGCCAGTCCCGCCTGTGGTAGTGCACCGCGGTGTCCCTGTTGTCCCAAAGACAAAGATAGCAGGGAAACTTGGTAAAATTGCTTTGGAGACCCATCAGAAATGCCACCATTTTAAAGTCTCCGATAACCTCCCAGCCATACTCAGTATACTTCAAGGTTTCTAGCAAGGTCTTGATGTTGCTCTAATCTTCTTTGAAGCTCACTGAGTGAGCTAGGGGAAGAGATGTATACTTGTTCCCGTTATGTAGCAGCATGGCTTTGAGGTTCCTGGAAGAGCTGTCAATGAACAGGCACTACTTCTTCAGGGTACATGCAGTTCTAATAATGTCAAACAGACTGGTCACATTATGGCAACTTGACTAGTGAAGAAGCTAGAAAAAGTGTGGTGATGCTTCCTCTGACCTGTGACTTGCACACTTTCATCCAACACGTTCCACTGCTTGAACATGGACATCAAAAGCTCAGCATTGGACTTGGTGAAATCAAGATCTCTGACCAAGTCATTGATGTCATTTTGGTTCTGGTAGTAAGGGTTTCTCTCTTCAGCTCCACCTCTGATATTGCAATCTAGATCTGCAACATCTTCTTCATTTTGTGAATTGCTGCTGTCTTCTGAAAACAGCTGCTTTCACTGCAGAGGAGTGGATACAGGGAACTTTGGGCAGTGTGGCACCGGGGCAGTGGCTGAAGGAATGCTTGGATATATGACAGAAGGAGCATTCTTGCCAGTCTGATGTTTGGAAGGATCCACCATGCAGAAGTAGCAATTGCTCAAGTGGTCAGTGGGTTCTCACCAAACCTTTGGGATAGCGAACTTCATGACTCGCTTTTCCCCTCTGTACCATCCTGCCAAAGAAATAATACAAATGTGAAAATAAAAAAGAATTATATTTGTGATTATGATGATAAAATTAATTTAAAGTAATGATGTTCTTGCTAAACATTTCATACATTATGCAAAAATTCAGTAACTATAAAGATTTATAACATAAAATGCCACAGTCTAAGCTAGCATCAATTGTCCAGCTTTCCTTCAAGAGTTTTCTTGTAGTGCTCATCAGTGAAATGAAGCGCCCAGGGTTTGTCCTGATCCCCAACAGGCATGCCAAAATATGCCTTGTAAGCTTCACACATCTTGGCAGATGCTTCCACAGAGTCCTTTTTCACTCTTGCCTTGATAAAATCGTCACAGACATAGCAAAATGTGTCTGTCGGATGCTTACAGCCTCTTGATGCCTTGTCAGTACACTTAAGAACTAGAATGAAAATAAACTAGTGAGCTTAAGACACGTGTTATTGTTGCTTGCTCCTAGGTTTCCAGTCGGTAAGGAGGCTGCTGAATGACTGTGCTCACTCCGCACAAATCCATTGCTTATATAGACATAAGGCGGAAGTGACGTTATGACAGTCACCAAAAGCTTTTATTAAAAGTTCTCAAAAGTTATACAAAGTTCTAAAAATTTTGCAAAGTCCTGGAAAACTCTAGAAAGTTCTAGAATTTTCCAAAAGGTGCTCCAAGTTTACTTTGCACTAAATCTATCTAGAATGTCCTACAAAATAGATAATTTTTGAAAATATCACTCTCCTGGTCCCAAAAGCAATATTTGTTGGCCACAATTGCCATTTCCTATGGGTTTGAGACATTAGATATTGGAAAATAACAATTATTACCCAGGAACAAGAAAAAATACAAATTTGTTACACAGTAAATTATTTGTTAATTAGTATCAACTTGAATTTTTTCTTTATTTTTCCCCATTTGATACAGGAAATGTGATACAAATCTCTGGCAGGATCATCTCTGGAAGATATGAAACCTATGACTTTGATGCTGAATATATCAATGGGTAGATATAAGCATATATTTTTCTGCAACTTGCATCTTGTTGTTGAGATTTAGGTTTTACCGGTTGACTGCCATAGGTAACCAATTGCTACACAATCATAGCCATCACTAAAAGGCTCTTCCACAAAAGTGCCGTAATGTTTTGCACTTACTGCACATGAGATGCAAAACTTAATGCACAATAAGCGCAAAGCCTCTGCAATAAACACTTCCAGCATGTTCCCATACAGTTACCATGCAGAAAAGCTGCATGCTAAGTGGACTGGCGATTAGCATGGATGCACTTACTGCTCCTATTAAGGAAGCAGTAAGAGTATTCAAAGATCCATGTGCTAAGTGCAATGTGTAGCCCATGCCCATTTCCCACCTCATAATACACCGTGCAGTTAGTGTGTGAATTAGCATGCACAGTGAGGTCAACGCGGTCGTGGTCACAGTGCTCACGCACTAACAGCGTATGCTAATTCATACACTAACTGCTTAGCACACTTAACTAAAAGACCCCCTATGATTGCGTGAACATGGCAAATAGAAGCAATTTCATGTTATAGTGATTCTTGTGGTGCTGATGAAAGAATTATGCAAAGTGCTGCATCCTGTTATACAGTTATATTGTTAATTTGCCTAGACCTGAGATCATCTTTCCTGTAAGACAGGCATTTAAGTTTATCCCTAATGAACATGCATGAAAGAGATCTACAAGCCCATTACCTCCATTGTATGCAAATTCCTGTTTGTGGCCCTTGAGGTCTGAACTTGTTCAAGCCTGCTCTGAAGTGAATAAGCTCTGGTCCTGAACCTGAATTGCCAGACTTCAAAAAAAGATCTTTACAAAATTTGAATTAAGATTAAGCTATTTGAGTTGCAAATGTGTAAATACAGAAAAAAATCTACTGTTAAAGACAATCCAGGGGACTGCTGGTGTACTAGAAACAGGACTGGCGAGGTTATGGTCTCTCGATCATAGAGCATGCCTTGTTCCCCCTTCTCTATTTTTTCTTATTCAGGTGGTGAAAAAAGAAAGATGAAAAAAATCTGTTACTTTTTTACATCCAAAGTGCGGTTGCAGTGTTTCTTGGCTAGGTGGTCCATCAAATTTTATTACTGTGCCTTGCTGCCGTAGGCATAGGAGGGCAGGCGCTGAAGTGGTTTCAGTCATATGTTTCTGATAGAAAGTTCAGTCTTTTTTTTGTGGACCAGAGATCGGAGTGGATCAGCCTAGAGCGAGTGGCTCCACAAGGATCAATCCTTTCTGCTGCCTTACGTATTTAATATTCATCTGCATCCCCTTTGTGATTTATTCCGTTCACCGAAATTCAATATGCTTTGTATGCTGATGATATCATGTTGTATTGTCCACTGGCTGATCATGTTTTTGCAGCTTTTGTATGCTAAAATAATGTTGTTGATCAGATATAGACCTGCAGGGATTGATGCTAAACGTATCTAAGTCCGAGACATTAGTCGTTCATTGAAACATACAGGGTCAACTACCTACGAACACCAATATTGATGGCTGTAAACGTCCTATTGTGCAGCAAATTTGCTACTCGAACCTCCTGCCTGTGTGTAGTCTTTACAGCGGTCCTTTTTGCTGCATGGCAGACAGTTGCCACACTAATCTAAAACTGTCAAACAGTCTGTCACTCGAAACTCTTGGAGTTTCATTACAGGGTTTCTTGAATAGGACCAGTTTACACTGGTAGGACTTGGCACTAAAATTCCACTCACACCTCTTCCCTTCTCAAAATACTACTATTACTTAACATTTCTGTGGCGCTACAAGGTATATGCAACACTGTACATATACACATAAGAGACAGTCCCTGCTCAATAGAGCTTACAACTAGTGTTCCCTCTAATTTTCTGTAGGCTGTGTGCGTATAAAATATCAGCTGTGTGCAGCTTTTGAAGGAAGGTTACATTTTTGTGCACCACATAATGACACTCGGAGTTATATACTTTAAAATTTGACTACATGTCAGAATACAGTATGTACACCACATTGATTTTAATCAAATTAAATGAAAATAGACTATTACTAAATGAAGCGGGAAATTTCTAGTAATTACAATCATAACTTTTAAATTTTAAGACGTCTGTGTTGTTTTCTATCAGAATCAGAGCCGTAATTTTTGTGCGCTCTGTTGTAAAGTATGTGTGCTCACTCGGCGAGGTGTGTGCGCGCGCACACGCGCACAGCTTAGAGGGAACAGTGCTTACAACCTATTCAAGACAAATATAACAAACAGGGGACCAGGGAAAACTAAGAGGAAACGGTTGTAATATACAAAGGTGATAAAACAGAATTGGGGGGTGGGGGTGGGGGGGTTCAGGATCCAAAGGTAACCACAAAGAGGTAGTTTTTAAATCTGGATTTGAATAGGACTAGAGATGAACCCTGAAATACTGACTCAGGCAGTCTATATTCCAGGCATATGGTACAGCAAAATAGAAGAAATGGAGTCTGGAGTTGGCAGTGGAAGAGAAGGGCACAGAGAAAAGGGATTTAATCGATGAATAGTGTTTCTGAGGAGGGGTGTAGTGAGAGATTAGCGACGAAAGGTAATGAGGAGCTATAAAGTGATAGGTTAGGAGGAGAAGTTTGAATTGGATGCGTATATGGATAGGATGCCAATAAAGTGACTTAAGAAGAGGGGTTAAGTTGATATAGTGAAACTGACAGAGGTTTAGCCATATAGCTGAGTTTTGAATGGGCTGAAGTCAGTGGGAGACCACTGAGGAGCAGGAAGCAATAGTCTGGTAGCTGTGAATTCAAGATCATGCGCCCAGGCTGGGTTGGACTGGAACTTGCCCCAGCTGGAAAAGCTCTAAAAATCAGCAACAGGGAAGCTATCCAGCCACTAAACTAAATTTAAACGGAGATGTTCCCTTTTAGATTTCCTTGAATCCGAACTGACAAAATATTTTAAATTTCAGACAGGCAGCACCAAGAACATAAAGCTGCAAATCTAGTAGACAATCTATATTCCCCTTCCCTTCACCAATGGCCTACAGGTGACTCTATCAACTTCAGAGCTCCCACAAACCCAAAGCCCAGCCAGCTAAGTTCCCATGTGCTTGGTGCTATCTTGTAGTGTAGATGTATTAAATTATTTTCAAAAACTTCATAGTACATCTGGCCAAATGTATGCCCACTTTCTTATCAGCACGAGTCTTCAACACTGTTATTATCTATAGTCCCACATTCCCCACAGGCCACACCACATTCAGACACTTTCACCAGGGCCGGCCCAACCATCAGGCAAACTAGGCAGTGACAGCTTCTCAGGGGACACCAAACAGCAGGACATTCAAAGCTAAACAATAGATTCTGACAGCCGTGGAGAACATAAGGCTTAAGATTTGCCTAGGGTGCCAATACCTTGAATTAGCTCTAAGGCCAGCCCTGACTCTCACTTAGGATCAACTTATGGCTATAACAATTTCAAATTTTAAAAAAAAGGATAGGCACTAACTATTATAGGTTGGTTTCCAGTTGGTTAGTTCTTGCCCCGTGCATTGCAATTCCATTGTTGTGCTCTAGCAGACACCCACAAAATAGTTGTGTTAGCCCCAGCTCTGCCCCAAGCTGGCCAGGCATTTTCTCTTCTTTCCTAGCTGCTTAGTAATGATGGTCAGAGTGGGTGTTGGCTGTGTCATGGGTGGGTGGTGGCAGCAGTGGAGTCAGAGGAGAGGATGCAGCAGCAGGGGGTGCTGTGACAGGCGTGCGGTCCTAGATGCTCCTGAAAGCATACACCATGCCATAAGCTACATTATAGTGTCTGTGAAGTTACAAGAGAGGTGTGCATGATATGGCTAACTGCTGCAAATAACTCCTGTTGGCCATGGTGGGGCAGCTTTCTGCCAGTAAGCTGCTCCACCATGAATCTCCCTGACAGTCAAATAGTGGGTGCAGGGCTGTGCCATGGATTTGCTAAGCAGAGAGTGCAATGTGTGTGGTGGGTGGATGTATGGGATCATACAGGCCAAAGGCATTGGGTGTGTGAACCAAACGTAGCAGTGCCATGGGATACATGAAACATCATTTGTGTGGGTGGGACTAGTATCTCAGCCTATGCAACTGCAAGACAATACACCCGACAAAATGGCATGATAGAAAGGTACAAGTTGAACCCATTTTCCCCATGTGGGGCAAGTAATGATGATAGAACAATGCACGGAATGGCCATGCAAGGAGTGTTAGGTGCGTGAATGTACGAGATATATCCTCTTTATGTAAAGCTGGGAGGTCACAATGATGGCAAAACAGAAAATGCATCCATACCAGTTGGCCTAGACATCTGCTGTGTATACTCACTGACCCGCTGCAAAGCGCTATGGCAAAGCCTCTAAAGCTATGTTCACAGATGTTCATGATGGGGAATGACATATTAGGCTACCAAACATGTGGCCATAATTCATAGAAATGTAGAAGAATGATTGTCTGCAGGTCACAGCAGAGCCAGGACTGTGCAAGAACACCCAGGCACAAAATGAACAAGTAGGAATCAAACCCTGGACCCTTGAACATGGCTACGTTACACCAACCAGTAGGCTACGCCTCCACACAGCTCTCTAGATGTATAGAGCCTGCAGATCTCTGATCAAACTGTTTGCTGTCTGGTTGCATAGGTTGGGCCCTCCACTACCCATGAAGAACTGCACATGCAAAACAGCGGTCTGTAGCTGAAGAACCAATGAGGAATGCACTGATCCAGTATATCAGCTCAGTAAGACACACTGGCTGCATGTGCTACAAGCACATAACAACAGCAAGCCATGCTGCAGAGAGGTTTCAGCTGTCACCCTGAGGGTGAGGAAGGGTGCCCAGCATTTGGTCCACTGAACCTGCACTGTTAGAAATGATCTCTGCTGGCTGTGCTGTAGGTTCTTATCACTGCTAGTGTTTAGCAGGTACTGTCTGCAGTGTGTTATGCTTTATTTTTTCCTGCATGCTGAGCTTGACAATTACAGCAGCAGCTTAGCCCTGTGTTCTGCCTATTGGACACTAACCCTCCAATAACAATGCAGGTTAGTGGCCACTGTTCATATATTGCTGTCATGGGGCAGTTGCTGCAGTGGGGGGTTCACAGGCTGGTGTGGGGCTACTGCCACAGTCCAGTCAGGACCCCAGTGAGTTGGCTATGAACCATTGCTGCCCCAATCATTGAGGACTAACAATTAACTACAGCAGAGGCAGAAAGACTGCCCCAGCTGCACTGTGTCAGCCAAGCACAAACCAACTACAGTAGCTTTGCTGATCAGCATAACTATGAGCACTCTGCCTTAGAATACTCAGCATTGACACACAGCCATTTACTCAGTGATTAGCATCCCCAGACAGAGAATGCATCCGCATCACTGGAACCAAACATCATGATAGAGCTGTGTGGATACATAACTGTGCCATGGTCACTTTTTGGTCATAGTGAGAAGACCATCTCAGCATGACATACAGTGGCCACCCAGGCAATGTACGTGGCAGATGGGCACAATGGCATCTCAGCCAGTGACCCTACTATTGTGGCAGACACCCCCAGGCCAATCTGCACTGTTTCATAGAAACATGTTGTTGTTAAGTGCAGTCGAGTCGGAGTCGACTCATGGCGACCCTCTGGATAGCTATCCTAAATTGTGTTTTGTCTTCAGTCAGGCGGCTCATTGTTGACAGACTGGTACCCGTAGCTGCTGTTATTGTATCAATCCATCTCATTGCTGGCCTTCCTCTTTTGCGTTGACCTTCTATCTTGCCAAGTATAATGTCTTTCTCTAATGATTTCTCTCTTTGCATGATGTGTCCAAAGTATGAAAGTCGAAGTCTTGTCATCTGAGCTTCTAAAGAAAGCTTAGGTTTGATCTCCTCTAGTACCGACTGGTTTGTTCTTCGGGCAGTCCATGATATACACAGTATTCGCCGCCAGCACCATAATTCAAAGGCATCAATTTTCTTCCTATCTGTCTTTTTCACTGTCCAGCTTTCACATCCATATGATGTTATTGAAAATACCATGGTTTGAACAAGTCGAATCTTTGTATGGAGAGAGACATCTCTGCTCTTGAGAATCTTATCTAGGTCTTTCATAGCCATTCTGCCAAGAGCAATGCGTCGTCTGATTTCTTGACTGCTTGCTGCTTCTTTATTGATAGTTGATCCAAGTAGGTTAAAGTTGTTCACAATTTCAATTTCTTCTCCTTCAACGATGAACCTGTTGATTATGCCAGTTGTCATGATCTTTGTCTTCTTTACATTAAGGTGCAGGCCCATTTTGAGACTATGTTCTTTGATTGTGAGAAGCAAATGTTTCAGATCATCTTCACTTTCAGCCAGGAATGTGGTATCATCAGCATAGCGAAGGTTGTTGATGAGTCGTCCACCAATCCTCACACCTCTGTTGTCTTCATACAATCCTGCTTCTCTGATGATTTGTTCCTCATATAAATTAAACAGGTAGGGGGAAAGTATGCAGCCTTGTCTTACACCTTTGCTTATTTTAAACCATTCGGTTTCTCCTTGTTCCGTACGAACTGTTGCTTCTTGACCAATGTACAGATTGCGCAAGAGAACGATCAGGTGTTCTGGTATACCCATGCTTCTTAATGTGGTCCAGAGTTTCTCATGATTTACACAGTCAAAAGCCTTGCTATAGTCGATAAAGCACAAATAGATATCCTTTTGGTATTCTTTAGTCTTTTCAAGGATCCATCTCACATCTACAATGATGTCTCTCGTTCCTCGCCCTTTCCTGAACCCTGCTTGCACTTCAGGTAGTTCTTGTTCCAGGTATGATTGTAGTCTCTTTTGAATAATCTTCAGTAGAATCTTGCTGGCATGTGGGATCAGAGCGATTGTGTGATAATTTCCACAGTCAGTTGGATCACCTTTCTTTAGTATTGGTATAAACACAGATTTTTCCAGTCAGTTGGCCATGATGTGGTCTTCCATATTTCTTGGCAGAGCCTTGTGAGTATGGCAACAGCTGCATCAGATTGCTGTAATACTTCTATGGGACTGCTATCAATGCCTGGTGCTTTGTTCTTTGATAAGGCTTTCAATGCTGCTTCAACTTCTTCTTTCATCACCAATGGTTCCCGATCATAAGGTACAGGTTGAAACGGCTGTTGGTCCACTTGATCTTTATCATATAAAAACTCTGTATATTCCTTCCACCTTTTCTTGATCTTCTCAGCATCATTCAACATAGAACCTTGATCATCTTGTAACATTCCAATTCGAGGCTGGAACATTTTCTTTAACTCTCGTAGCTTTAGGAAAGCCGATCTTGTTCTTCCTCTAATAGTTTCTGCTTCTATTTCCTTGCAAGTGTCATTGTAGTACTTTTCCTTGTCCTGTCTTGCTGCACGTTGGAAATCTCTGTTGAGTTCTGCGATTGTCTTTCTTTCTCCTCTGGCTTTAGCTTCTCTGCGTTTCTGGGCAATTTTCAGAGTTTTTTCCTTCATCCATTTTGGCTGTTTTCGCTTTTTCACCTTTTGTAGAGACTTCTCGCTTTCTTCCAACACAACCTTCTTGATGTCATTCCATAACTCTTCCGGAGCTCTGTCATTTGTATCTAAAGCAGCAAATCGATTTTTCAGGCAGTCTTTAAATTCCAGTGGTATATTCTCAAGGTCATATTTTGCTGCATTCATGAGTGGTTTGCTCTTTTTCAACTTTAGCTTCAGTTTGCATACTAGTAGTTGATGATCTGTACCACAGTCAGCTCCAGGTTTTGTCTTTGTTGACGTTACAGAGCTTTTCCATCGTTGACTTCCACAGATGTAGTCAATTTGATTTTTATACATTCCATTGGGTGAACTCCATGTGTACAGTCGCCGCTTGTGTTGCTGGAAGAAGGTGTTTGAGATGAATAGATCATTGGTCTTGCAGAATTCTATCAATCTTTCTCCAGCTTCATTTCTGTTGCTAAGTCCATATTTTTTTCAACTACTTTTCCTTCTTCTTTGTTGCCAACTTTTGCGTTCCAGTCACCCATGACTATCAGGATATCCTGTTTGCATGTTCTGTCAATTTCAGCTTGTACTTGTTCATAGAACTCTTCAATTTACATAAGAACATAAGAACATAAGATATGCCATACTGGGTCAGACCAAGGTCCAGCAAGCCCAGTATTCGGTTTCCAACAGTGGCCAATCTAGGTCATATGTACCTAGCAGTTTCCCCAAGAGACACAAGTTCCACAATGCTTGTACTGGGTCAAGCATTGATATCTTCGGTCACTTCTTAATAATGGTTTATGGACCTTTCCTCCAGGAACTTGTCCAAACCTTTTTTAAACCCAGCTACACTAACAGCCTTTACTACATCCTCCGGTAACATATTCCAGAGTTTGATTACACGTTGAGTGAAAAAATATTTTCTTTTATTAGTCTTAAATAGTTTACCCTGTAGCTTCATTGCATGTCCCCTAGTCTTTCTATATTCTGATAACGTAAACAATCGATCTACGTTTACCCGTTCCACTCCGTTCATTAATTTATAGACTTCTATCATATCTCCCCTCAGCCGTCTCTTTTCCAGGTTAAAGAGCCCTAACCTTTTTAGCCTTTCCTCATAGGAGTATCCTTCCATCCCCTTTACCATTTTGGTGGCTCTTCTCTGAACCTTTTTCTAAAATCGCTATATCCTTTTTAAGATACGGCGACCAGAATTGCACACAATATTCAAGGTGCGGTCTCACCATGGAACGATATAGAGGCATTATAATATCTTTTGTTTTATTTTCCATTCCTTTCCTTATCATACCTAGCATTCTATTTGCTCTCTTGGCTGCCGCTGCACACTGGGCCGAGGGTTTTAACATGGTATCCACAATGACGCCTAAATCTTTTTCCTGGGTGGTGGTTCCTAATGTGGAACCTTGCATCGTGTAACCATAGTTTTGGGTTGTTCTTCCCTAGGTGCATAACCTTGCACTTGTCCACATTAAATTTCATCTGCCATTTTGATGCCCAGTCTTCCAATTTAACAAGATCCTCTTGCAATTTTTCACAATCCTCTTGGGTTTTAACAACTTTAAATAGTTTTGTGTCATCTGCAAATGTGATAACCTCACTCGTTATTCCACTTTCCAGGTCATTTATGAATATGTCAAAAAGCAGCGGACCCAGCACAGATCCCTGGGGTACACCACTATTCCGCTTTCTCCATTGGGAAAATTGGCCATTTAGCCCTACCCTCTGCTTTCTATCTTTTAACCAGTTCCTGATCCACAATAGTACACTGCCTCCTATCCCATGACTCTTTAGTTTTGCCAAAAGTCTCTGATGAGGGACCTTGTCAAAGGCTTTCTGAAAATCCAGATACACAATATCAACCGACTCACCTTTGTCCACCTGTTTATTCACTCCTTCAAAAAAACATAACAGATTAGTAAGACAAGATCTTCCTTGTCTAAAGCTATGTTGGCTGTCTCCCATTAGGTCGTGACTATCTACATGCTGAGTAATTTTATTCTTTATGATGGTTTCTACCATTTTTCCCGGTACTGATGTCATGCTCACCGGTCTGTAGTTTCCCGGATCACCCCTGGAACCCTTTTTAAAAATTGGTGTTACATTGGCGATCCTCCAATCTTCAGGTATTAGAGATGATTTTAATGATAGTTCACAGATTACTAATAGCAGGTCTGCAATCTCATATTTCAGTTCTTTCAACACTTTTGGATGTATACCATCTGGCCCAGTTGATTTGCTACTCTTCAGTTTACCTAATAGTTGTAAGACATCTTCCCGATGTATCGATATTTCCTTCAATTCTTCCGCACCTTTAAATACCACTTCAGTCATGGGTAACATCCCTACATCTTCCTCAGTAAAGACCGAAGCAAAGAATTCATTCAGTCTCTCCGCTATCGCCTTGTCGCCTCTTAGTGCTCCTTTAACCCCTTTATCATCTAATGGACCAACTGACTCTCTCACAGGTTTTTTGCTACGAATGTACTTGAAAAGGTCTTTATTTCGTGTGTTTGCTTCCGCAGCAACCTTCTTCTCAAATTCTCTCTTTGCCTGCCTTATCAATGCCTTGCATTTGACTTGCCAGTGCTTGTGCTGTTTCCAGGTTTCGTCATTTGACTCTTTTTTCCATTTCCTGAAAGATGCTTTTTTGGCAACAACAGCCTCTCTGACCTCACCTTTAAACCATGCTGGCAGTTTTTTGGAATTCCTTCCACTTTTCTTAAAGCGTGGAATACAGCTGGTCTGGGCTTCCAAGATAGTATTTTTCAACAACATCCAAGCTTGATGTACGTCTTTAACCTTTGCAACTGCTCCTTTCAGTTTTTTCTTAACTGTTTTCCTCATTTTGTCATAGTCTCCCTTTCGAAAGTTAAAGGGTAGTACTGTGGATTTCCTTACTATCCCTCCTCCACTAATTAAATCAAAGGCAATCATGCTATGATCACTATTGCCAAGTGGCCCCAACACCCTTATCTCTTGCACTAGATCTGGTGTTCCACTAAGGACTAGGTCTAATATGGCTTCCCCTCTGGTCAGTTCATGAACCAGCTGCTCCAAGAAGCAGTCATTTATTTCATCTAGGAACTTTATCTCCCTAGCATGTCCTGCTGTGACACTGACCCAGTCCGATGCCGGGGTAATTGAAATCACCCATTATTATTACTGCACTGTAACTTTTGCTAGCTTCCTTGATTTCTTTGAGCATTTCATCATCCATTTGTTCATTCTGGCCAGGCGGACGATAGTACACCCCCACTGCCATCGCCTTCCCCTTTTTACATGGAATTTCAATCCATAGAGATTCTACAGCAAATTTTTGTTTCTTGAAAAACTTTAATCCTTTCTGACTCAATGCCCTCTCTAACATAGAGCGCAACCCCTCCACCAATTTGATCAGCTCTATCATTACGATATAGTTTGTACCCAGGTATCACAGTGTCCCACTGGTTGTCCTCCTTCCACCATGTCTCCTGATATTCCAATCATATCTAACCTCTCGTTAGTGCTATATATTATAACTCTCCCATCTTGTTTTTTAGACTTCTAGCATTTGCATACAAGCATTTTAGAGACTGAATTTTATTCCTATTAATTTGGCTATTGGTAGACATGGGTAATTTGGGATCTTTAAGCTCTGTCTGCTCCATACTCGAGGGCATTTGGGGCTACTTTACTCTTTTTTGGAACCTCTCTGCTTTTGTAGTATCCTTCAAGGATACATTCTTCTGAACCATGTGCTCTTCTGGGCGACTGTCGGCTTTCCCTATTATCTAGTTTAAAAGCTGCTCTATCTCCTTTTTAAAGGTTAATGCCAGCAGCCTGGTTCCATCCCAGTTAAGGTGAAGCCCATCCCTTCGGAAGAGCCCCTCCTTTCCCCAGAATGTTCCCCAGTTCCTAACAAATCCAAACCCCTCATCTCTGCACCATTCTCACCATTTCATTCTCTTCTGCAGCTGTTGTTGGAGCATATACTTGAATTATAGTTGTTTTGATAGGCAATCCTCGTAGACGAATAGAGATTAAGCGTTCTCTGACTGCATTGTATTTCATTACAGTTCTTGCAAGTTTCTTCTTTATTATAAATGCAACACCATTTCTTCTTTGTCTTTCATTTCCAGCATAGTAGACCATGTGATCATCTGACGCATAGTGCCCCATGCCAGTCCATTTCAGTTCGCTGACACACAACAGATCAAGTTGTACACTTTCCATTTCATTCTTGACCACCTCCAACTTCCCTTGGTTCATGCTTCGTACGTTCCATGTTCCACTGTGTAAGACATCTTTACAGCTTCTGACTCTCATTTCATGCGCAGCTACATCAGCAGTCAGACTTCCCGAGGGCTTTGATCCAACCACATCATAAATGCTGGGCTTTACTCTGAAAAGTCTTCAGCTCTTCCCCAGTAGCTAGTTGAGTGCCTTCCGACCTGGGGGTCTCATCTTCCAGCACCATAGCACAATTTGTTTGGTGTTGTTACCGTTGTCACAAAAATGTGATCCTCCGCCGTCAACACTGTCCCATTCTGCTGCTGCCCAGATGGGTGGTTTGTCTTGGTCTGGCACCTCAGCTGAGACCATAGAAACATAGAAACATAGAAATATGATGACAGAAAAAGACCACGTGGCCTATCTAGTCTGTCCTTCCATAACAACTACTACAGTCCCCTTTTTATTTTAGAGATCCTCAGTGTTTGTCCCATGCTTTTTTGAATTCAGCTACTGTCCTCATCTCTACCACCTCCACTGGGAGACTATTCCGTAAAGAAATATTTCCTCATATCACTCCTGAATCTATCTCCCTTCACCCTCATCCCATGTCCCCTCGTAGCAGAACTTGCTTTCAATTGAAAGAGGCTCTCTCCCCGAACATTTATGCCACGGAGGTATTTAAACATCTCAATCATATTACCTCTATCCCGCCTTTCCTCTAAGGTGTACATATTAAGATCCTTCAGTCTATCCTCATATGCTTTATAATGAAGACCACTAATCATTTTAGTAGCCACCCTCTGCACCGACTCCATCCTGTTCACATCCTTTTGAAGGTGCAGTCTCCAGAATTGCACACTATACTCCAAATGAGGTCGCACCAAAGACTTATACAGAGGCATTATCACCTCGTTTTTTCTGCTAGCCATTCCTCTCCGTATGCACCCAAGCATCCTTCTAGCTTTTGCCATCGCCTTTTCTACCTGTTTAGCTACTTTAAGATCATCAGACACGGATGTCCAGCGGGTAAGACGCTTTGCGTTGAAGCTCCCGAGAGGCCTACTTAGAATCCTGACTTAATACCTATACAAACTTACTATTTCGCTCCGAGCTGACCGGGGTACATCGGGGGGGATGGCGGCCCATAAACCAGCGCGCTTGGACTTCGGGTCTCCTTCCTCTTCTCACGGAAAACGCTCCAAAACAGAGGTGTCCTCCCCACAGAAGATGGCTCCATTGCGTGAAAACCTCGAAATGCACCTGGAAATTTTGGAGGAAATACGCGGTGTGAAGGAATTGGTGCAGTCCAATGGAGAAGCGCTTCGAGCTATGCGAGAAGACTTTGGAGTGCTCCAGGACCGACTTGAAAGTCTCTCATTACGGCAGGACAACATGGCGGGGATCCTCGACTCGCACGTGGTGCGCTTGGGCAACCTGGACAAGGCTGAGCGCCAGATACAGAATCTTCAAAAGGAGTTAGAAGATAGCAATAATCGAGCCCGTCGCAACAATGTGAGGCTCATTGGCATACCGGAGGGGGTGGAAGTCGGAGATATAAGAGAATTCCTGCTCAAAACTCTTCCCTCCTTGCTAAGATCACTTTTCATAGAGAACTGGAAATCGATCGTGCATACCGTGTTCCTACCCACATGGCGCTCAACCGAACGACCCCCCGGCCTATTATCTTTCGCTTGCTACGATATCAACAAGTGGAACAAATTTTAAATGCTGCCCGGGCGAATCATCATTTGGAATTTGAAGGTCACAAAGTCTCCTTCTTCCCTGATTTTGCAAAGCCTACCGTTGACCGTCGGAAGAAACTCCTTGCTTTTCGCCCTCGACTTCAACAGCTACAGGCTCGCTTTGGCCTGTTGTATCCAGCGAAGCTCCGAGTGACTCTCCACAACCAAACCAGGACATTCGAAGATCCTGATCTACTGTCAACATTTTTGGACTCCAAAGAAGCAGAGCAGATGCGCTAATCCAAAACTTGGACTTTTATCTGCCGGCTCTGTCCGCCATCTTGAAGGGCCCGATGCGGCGGTCATAGCCAAGCACTGAGACTACCTGGACTTCCTTTCTTTCTCTATATGACCTTTTGATTTTGGTCTCCTATCCCTCCATGATGTGTGCCTCGGTCGGATTCGGAGCACGCACAGTCCTACAGGTTATGTGTTTTTTCCATTTCGGCCTTCTCTGGGGTTTCTCCCCGCAGACACATGGTCGCCAGTAATTTTTGGGGTTTTGCTTCTTCTCTACCGCACTGCGGTTTTCTTTTTTAATGTGGGGCGCTCCATTGTATTATCTTAGCCTGTTTTCTTTCATGTCATATGTACAGCCAGATACAGTCAATATGAGGGACATTGGGAAATTATGTGTGCTATCATGCTCAGAACTTTTAACTTTGTTGAATGGCTTTATGTAAAATTTTATCACTCAACGTAAAAGGCATTAATAGTTCAATCAAAAGGAAGCAAATCCTTAGCTATCTTAGCCATGAGCATGCTGATTTAGTGTTTCTTCTGGAAACGCATCTAAACTCTGCTGAAACACTGCAACTCAATGCTAAGTCTAACATGGTGGCTGCCTACTCTCCCGCCGTTTCCAAACGGTGCGGGGTAGCCATTCCGGTTAAGAAGTCTTTGCAAGCTACTGTAATTGATACTGGCGCTGACAAGGAGGGTAGATGGGCCCGTGTACACCTTAAGGTTGGAGATAGCGAACTCACGTGTATTTGCATTTATGTCCCGAATGTGGACAACCCTGCTTACTATGCAAGTATTGCGCAGTTGGCATAGGCCTCTGCCAATGCTCCATCAATACTTGGTGGTGATTTTAATCAAGTGTTCCATCACTCTTTTCTTCTCAAACACGGCGCTCGTTGGCTGGAAGATCCAGTACCGAGTAGATCTGTGTGACTAGACATAGAGGAGGATCTTTGCAAACCGATTCCTCTTACTTTTCTCCCTGGTATGACTCTCCCATCAGACTCCCATTATCCACCAATGCTTTTAGACACTTTAGGTGCCTTTAATACTCTAATGCAATCCTTAGACTCCCGACTCTGTCCGTTCGATAGGCTCCCGCTTTGGTACACTACTTGATTTCGAATACAAAATAAGTCCATAGTGTGGAGCCCCTGGTACACCAGGGGCATTTGAATTCCTAGCCAGTTGTTCCATGATGGTCGCTGGAAAACTTTTAGTGAATTGCAAATTGAATTTTGCCATGCGGCCATTGGTTCACTACCTCATGTCATGTATGAATGTCCCGCACTACAGTATTACTGGCGTCGGGTCTGGGGTCATATCCAGTCTATTTTGCACTTTCAGGAGCCCCCCTTTCTTGGAGGATGGTGGGACTTCGCCCAGCTGCGGGGATCTCCTCTTTTCCAAAAAACGGCTTACTTCCTTTGGGGCTTTATGCTTGGCATTGCTATTTCCCTAATTAAGAAATACTGGAAAAATAGCTCCCATCTGAGCCCCAATGCATGGTGGAATCATGTTTATCTCTACAGTAACTATGAACAAATACCTTGTATGTTTGCTTCCCCCGTTCAGACTTCTCATTATAGGTCTGAATGGAAGATGCTCAATGACTATGTACATTCTGCTAAATGCTCTCATCTGACTGTCTAAATTTGTATATACTTTGGTCCCATGATCATTCTGTATCGTTGATACCCTTTTGACCGTTTTTGATGTATAATCACTGTTAATTGGAAGCGCTCACATGCTGACATAATCGGCTAGAGAAGAGGCATGGGGGTGGGGGGAAATTGGGTTTACTTTCCTTATTGTATACTTGTTTTGTCTCCTTTGGTGTGTTGTTTCTTTTGTTTGTTACAAAATGAAAATAAAAGTTTCAAAAAAAAAAAAAGATCATCAGACACAACCACGCCTAGGTCTCACTCTTCTTTAGTGGACAAAAGTACTTCACCCCCTATACTATATTGCTCCCTTGGATTGCTGCAGCCCAAATACATTTTTTAACATTAAATCCCAGCTGCCAAATTCTAGACCAGTCTTCAAGCTTAGCTAGATCCCTCCTCATGTTATCTACCCCTTCCTAGGTGTCTACTCTATTGCAGATTTTGGTATCATCCGCAAAGAGGCAAACCTTACCTGAAAGCCCTTCCGCTATATCACTAACAAAGATGTTAAAAAGAATCGGACCAACGACAGATCCCTGGGGCACACCACTGATAACATCCTTCTCCTCAGAGTGAGCTCCATTTACTTGTACTATTTGTCGCCTCCCACCCAACCAATTTCTAACACAAGCAGTAACTTTAGGGTCCATCCCTAGGGTGCTCAGTTTGTTTATAAGTCGCCTGTGAGGAACAGTGTCAAAGGCTTTACTGAAATCTAAATACATCACATCTAGGGCTCTCCCTCGGTCCAACTCCCTGGTCACCCAGTCAAAGAAATCAATCAGATTTGTCTGACAAGACCTGCCTCTGGTGAATCCATGCTGCCGCCTCGGATCCTGTAATCCGCTGGACTCCAGAAACCTCACTATTTTCTCTTTCAGCAGCGTTTCCAATAATTTACTCACCACCGAAGTTAAACTAACCGGCCTGTAGTTTTCAACCACATCCTTACTTCCGCTTTTGTGTAAAGGCACCACATGAGCCTCTCTCCAGTCCTTTGGCACCACTCCCGACTCCAACGAGGCATTGAAAAGGTCAGTCAGTGGAGCTGCTAGAACGTCCTCAAGTTCCCTCAGTATTCTCGGGTGTATCCCATCCGGTCCCATCGCTTTGTCTACTTTAAGTTGAGATAGTTTCTCATGAACACAGTCTTTTGAAAATTGTTCAAGATGTCCTTTGCTTCTGTTCCTATTTGTGGGTGTTTTCTGAGGTCCTGCTCCTGGTTCTTCATCTGTGAACACAGAACAAAAATATTTGTTAAGCAATTCCGCTTTATCATTATCAGCTTCTACATATTCCTCCCCTGCACCCTTTAGTCTTACAATACCACTCTTGCCCTTCCTCTTCTCACTAATATATCTGAAAAATGTCTTATCCCCCCATTTTATTGCATTGGCTATTTCCTCCTCCTTTTGAATCTTTGCCTTCTTGACTACTTTGCTAGCTTCTCTAAGTTTTTCCAAATATAGATGCCTGTCTTCCTCTCTCTGTGATCTCTTGTATTTCATGAAGGCCTCCCTCTTTTTCTTCACTTTTTCAGCTACTTCTTTCGAAAACCATAGCGGTCTCCTTTTTCTTTTACCTTTATTTACTATTTTAACAAAAAGGTTGGTTGCCCTTAAAATATCCCCTTTCAGTTTTTTCCACTGTTTTTCTACATCCCTCAGCTGTTCCCATCCAATTAACGACTCCCTGAGGTATTGGCCCATCTTCGCAAAGTTAGTCTTCCTAAAGTCTAAGATCCTCGCCTTTGAATGGATTCTAACAGCCCTAGTCCTATTACTGAACCACACCATCTGTTGATCACTGGATGCAAAATGATCTCCCACTACAACATCAGAAACACTTTCACCATTGGTAAGCACCAAGACCAGTATGGCCCCTTCACGTGTGGGGTCTGTTACCAATTGCCTGAATAGTTCTCCCTGTAGAGAATCCAGGATCTCCTTTCTTCTAGATGATACTGCAGCAGGAATGTGCCAATCAACATCTGGCATATTGAAATCTCCTATCAGTAGCACTTCCCCTTTCCTAGCAATGCTGCACATGTCTTCAATTAACTCTCTGTCCACCTCTTCCTCTTGTGAGGGAGGTCTGTATATCACACCAATGTAAATATATTTCTCTTTCCCTCTTTCTAGTTTAACTCACAATGCCTCCTCTCTCCCTTTTAAGCTCTGTAATTCCAAAGATTTAATAGTAGTTTTTACATATAGTGCCACTCCTCCTCCCCTACTTCCTACCCTGTCCTTTCTGAATAAAGTATAACCAGGTATAGTTACATCCCAATCATGGTTTTCTGTGAACCATGTTTCTGTAACTGCCACTAAATCCAAGTCAGCCACTCCCACCAAAGCTTCAACATCAGGGATCTTATTTCCCATGCTACGGGCATTTATACACACTATTTTCCATATGTTACCCGTTACCCATTTCCATAAAGTTATTTAATGTATCACCTACCTGGGGGCTTTCACTTACCTGGGGGCTTTCTTCACCCATCCCCAACGAATCTAGTTTAAAGCCCTCTTCAGTAGATTAGCCAGTCTACTACTGAAGACGCGTTGACCATTCTTGGACAGATGGATGCCATCTCTGCTCTGCAACCCTTGGAACAGCATCCCATGGTCTAGGAAACCAAAACGCTCTCGATGACACCATCCACGCAGCCATGCATTCATCTCCAGGACGCGAGCCTCTCTGCCTTGGCCTTTACCCTCAACAGGGAGGATTGAAGAGAACACCACCTGTGCACCTAACTGCTTCACCCTCTGTCCCAGAGCCATGAAGTCACTTTTGATATGTTCTGAGGTATACCTGGCAGTATCATTTGTTCCAACATGGATTAGCAACATTGGGTTATAGTCAGTGGGCTTGATGAGTCTCGGCAAACTCTCCGTAACATCTTGGATTTTGGCACCAGGCAGACAGCATACCTCTCTGGACATCAAGTCTGGTCGGCAGATGGATGCCTCAGTACCCCTCAGAAGAGAGTCTCCAACCACCACTACCCTTCTTTTCCTTGTGGTTACTGATTCTGCAATTTTGGGGTACTTGAGCTCTGGTTCTTCCCTTTCCAGGGATGCTTTCACCTCCTCCACTTCCAGGGCTGCATAATGGTTCTTCAATTCAAGGGCTGGAGAAGTTGGATTGGTGATTTTGCAGGCCCTGGTGACTTGTGTCCAACCATCAACATTCTGTTGGCACCCATCTTCTCCTCTGCTGGAGAGCTTGGTTGCTGCAAGAAGCATCTCATCAATGTACTTCTCACTGTCTTGAATGCTCCTCAGCCTCGCCACTTCCTCTCTGAGTTCCTCCACTTGTTTCCTCAGAGCTTCAGCATGCAGGTACCCTGCACATGGAACCGGTCCTTCAACTGGCATTAGGACCTCTGTCAGAAGCTGTAACGGGGTCAACAGCTTTAGTGATACAATTTTTCCCAGCCATTGTTCTGTTCGTGGAGCTTAGGTATCTGTTAAAGCAAAAGAGAGAGATTTACCAAGTACCAGCCGGTTTCCCAGCTGTCCTTTCAGAGAAAAAGCAGTTAAATCTCCTTAATGATATTCAAAATGTGCTGGTCCAATTCTCTGTGCTTTGTCAAATGGGGAGGTGCCCTATAAAGCAAGACTACTCGCTAGGGGTGGGTGGGAGTCGAGGTGGGTAGGAAGGGAACTAACACCTGATTAGGTGTTAGCGGTTCCCAAAGCTGAGGAGGTCACTGGAGTTCAACCACCTACTGTGCTCAAGGAAGATCCCACTAAAGCACCAAAAAAAGTAACCTTGCTTTAAAAATGTACAAAAAACCCTTTTAAGAGCTCCCAGTCAGAGAGCTAACAACTTAATATAATAAAACAAACCCTTAAATTTTACTGTTGGTTGATCTGGAGAGCCTCTGTAGGAAAGCCTGAACAGGGCGGGGCACTGGAGCCTTTTATGCAGGCCCTCAGCTGCTCTCAGGAAATCAGGCCCACTAACTCCTGATTAGGTGTTAGCAGTTCCCAAAGCTGAGGAGGTTACTGGAGTTCAACCACCTACTGTGCTCTGTGCACTGTGTTTCAGGTGATACCCACAATCCTCTGCCTCGCCTTATTCACATTTTCCAAACAGGCGTGGAAAAACTAAGATAATGTGAGCCAAAATGCAGTGCAGAAAGCCACAGGAGAAAGGGGAGCCATACATACACACACACACACACACACACACACATGCACACACACACGCACAAACGCATATACTCTCATTGGCGTACTGAGCAAAAGTGGAGATGGTTGGCATTCCTACTTGACACTCCTGTCTCAATGTCAGCTCAAGGATTGATAACGGGTGCTCTGTTTGCACGTGCTATATTACTGTGTGCTATTAGCCTCCAACCAGCTGTGGAAAGTGGGGTCTGTCAGTGCTGCTGGTGGGTGTTTCCACCCTTGCTGGCCATCTCCTTGAGGGTTGCACATGATGGAGCTGTACTTACATAGTCAGCTAAACCTTGTCTACAGGAAGATGCAATACAGAAACCCTAGCAGGGACCTAAACCTGTGATCCTCCACACATATACACATCAACTGTGTATGTTGTACCACAGTGCTGTCTTATGGTGCTAACAGCTCTTGCTGCTCCAATGTTTCCTTTCAGCTGACCTTCGGCACATGCTGCAATGCACATGGTGCACATGACCAGGACAAGGCTTCTGTCTGCTGCAGGCTGGTGCCACTTCCCATGCCACCACCAACACCCCACCATGCAGACATGTCCATGCACTGTCAGTGGTGGTGGTTGCAGTCCCAGCATATTAAACATGTGGGTTTGGCAGGCGCCTTGAGCAAAAGGTCTGGATGGGGGGGGGGGCAGGGGCACACATGGATGGCTATGCAGCCCCCCCCACCAACTTACCATTCAGGGGCCCCATCACTGCCTGTCATCGATATGTCTTGGCGGGAGGATGGCAGCCACTGCTGTAGTATTTCTTCGATTGCAATACTTGTTATTTATTCCTCCAATATGCTCAAGGCTGTTTACTCAATTAGTTGTGGAATTTCCAACTAATTGAGTAAATTCCACAACTAATTGAGTAAACAGCCTTGAGCATATTGGAGGAATAAATGACAAGTATTGCAATAGCTGAATCCTCTGTGTAATAGACCAATAAGTTTTGAGTGGTAGTATTTCTTCGGGCACGTGCATTTTCCAGCTACCTGGAGGGCTACAGCATCTGGAACTATCAGCCTCTTCCCCCACAGCTGGGTTCTGCGGCAGCTGGGGGTGGGGAGGCAGCCTAGATCTCTGCCTGGGGTGCTAGGACCTTTGGACCACCCCATGTGGCACATTGCCTTTCAGCAGCAGTAGCAGGAATGTTGCTGCCATTGTCACTATGGGATCATGACGAACATCACAGATAGTTCTGAAGATGGCAGAATACCCCTTTGTGGAGAGGCTAAAAATGTTGGGCTCATCAATCTGGGGAAGGGACGGCGGAAGGGAAATATAATAGAGGTCTATAGATTATTGACCAGAGTGGAACAAGTAAACGTAGGTCACTTTTTTATGCCATCAGACTGTGGACAGACTAGGGGCCTTGCAATGCATCTACAGTGTAACCCATTTGGGTCTTCTAGGTGAAAATATTTTTTCAGTCAACGCGTAATCAAACCCTGCAATTCATTACTGGAGGATGTGGTAAAAGCTGTCAGTGTAGCTGGGTTTAAAAAAGTTTGGGCAGGTTCCTGGGTAACGGTCTGTAAACCATTGCTAAACAGGATCCCAGCTATGCACTGCTTACCCCATTACAGTTATTGCGGATCCTGTGTGTCTTTTGGGGAAACTGCTAGTTATTGTGACCTAGATTGTGCACTGTTGGACACAGGACACTGGGCATGATGGACCTTGGTCTGACACAGTTTGGCATATTTTGTAGTCTTAGGTTCCTATGTGCCATCTATGCAGCTGCCTGGTCCCACCTGTGTACCAACAACTCCCACTGCATGACCCATGTGCCACTTCCTTTGCCCCCATTTGCACCATCAACATAGTGCCCTTTCATACTTGGGCACTATGCTGTTGCTGCCAATAGAGCACTACTATCACTCTTTAGGGCTCCCCTCTCTGTGCATCACATTGCAGACGTAAAATAGCCTCTTCCCTCAAAAAACACCCTTTCTGCCAGGTTTTGAATTGCATTAGGATTCCTGCCATTAAGATGCCTGCATTAAGGGAGCAAGCCTTGTTCCTGCCCACTCCCCACCCATTGACCCCACTCTCCGCCCCATGCACGCCTTCTCTCCACACATACGGTGCTTTACGCTGCTGGTGCCGTTAGCCCGCTAAAGTGCCTTTTTGCAATTGCTAAGTGTGCACATGCACAATTAGCACACGCTAATGGCACGCACACTTGCTCCTTTACCGTCAGTTGGTAAACATACCCCTTAGTATTTACAGTAGTGCTGCATCACATATGTATACAGTGAACTAATGAAATTGCCCTATAATACTTTATGCGAAGAAGCAGTAGCAACTGGTGTGAGATTTAACTTAGTAGGCAAATAGTAGGAGATACACATGTCCCTACTGATGCTCTCTATGAATCTATTTTTTTGTACACAAAAAGTCCCCAAAGTCAGATAAATTAATGGTAGATTATCCTAGTCTGTCCCAATGGTGGTGTCAGTGAGGAAAGCATATCAATTTTGGGTTGAATGCCTTTTCTCTCACTCCCAACTCCAGTTCACCAACCACTCTTTCATCTTTAGGAGCCAAACCATAAATCAGACCAAAATTAAAATTGACTGTTTTCCCATCTTTATAGCCTCTTCACAACATTTAAGATAGGGAACCACTAAGGTGCGCTCTTGGCAGGTCTGCATCCAGCACAGAACCTGTCCCTAGAAAGGAACCAAGTTACATACATTCTCCTTTCCATTTACATTTAGAGAATTATTCTGTTTTTAGAATAAATACAGTTAATTGAGAGTCTTCTACTGTCTTGAATGAACCTATTCCTGATTTATTTATGAAACTAAGCAGGGCTGGGTCTCACTAAGAAACCATTTAAGGGCTTGGAACATTTACAGTAGGGACTGGTGGTAAAACAGTTGAGATCTGTTCTAAGACCTCATGATTTTCACTGTGCTTCCATTGATGGTGTTAGGTCAATTGTAATTCATTATTTGTGGGGATGTCAGTGAAATTAACATATAAACTGCAACGTTTTCAAAATACTGCAGCAAAAATGATTACTAATAGGACCGTACCTAGCCCAGTGCGAGCAGTGTGGCTGCACAGGGCGGCGCAAAGGCTTAAGGGGCGCATTTCGGCTTTCTGCCATTGCCTGCCGCCGCCACTTTTTCTTCTCTCAGCGGCAGCAGGCAATGGCAGACAGCCGAAATGCGCCCCTTAAGCCTTCTTGTGGCACGCTCCGGGAGGGACCAGACCTGCTTAGCATGCCAGCGACTTGCACATCGGATGCGCGCCTCTTCTCTCCCGCCCCCATAAAGTGGCTAGATGGAGGTGCGGGAGGGGGGCGGCGTGCCCAAAATGCAAATCGCACAGGGTGCATTTCACGATCGGTACAGCCCTGCTTATAGTGGATATAGGGAGAGAGTGTCTCTTGTTATTCAGTGTTCATTGGTTACTGATTGAAGCTCAGGCCACTGGTTCAACTCCTGCTCGAAGGAAGCTGCTTCTTTTGTGTGGCTTCTGTGGCTCCAGTTGAAAGCCACTGGTCTGTGCTTTCACCCCCTCCCAAAGTTGTGGGTTCAAATCTTGGCTGGCATAAGAAATATACATTGGCAGCTAGAGGAAATTCTTGCTTGAAGAATTTGACAGCTGAGATTTAATGCTAACAAAGGCATCATCATGCATTTAGGCTGAAAAAGTCCAAAGGAGCAGTTCAGCGTCAGGGGTGAAGTACTTCTGTCTATGAAAGAAAAGTGGGACAGGACCTAGGCATTATCGTTTCTGATTATCTTAAAGTAGCAAAACAGGTAGAAAAGGTGCCTGCAAAAGTCAGAATGATGGTTGGGTGCATGAGGAGAGGAATGGCCAGCAGAAAAAAGGAGGTGATAGTGCCTCTGTATAAGTCCCTGATGCAGTTTCATTTGGAGTATTATGTGCAATTCTGGATACCACACCTTCAAAAAGAAAGAAACAGGATGGAGTCGGTGCAGAGGGTGGCTACTAAAATGGTCAGCGGTCTTCATTATAAATCATATGGAGACAGACTTAAAGATCTTAATATGTATGCGTTAGAGGAAAGGCAGAATAGAGGAGAGATGTTTAAATACCTCCGTAGCATAAATGCACAAGAGGAGAGCTTCTTTCAAATGAAAGCAAGCTCTGAAATGAGGGGGCATAGAATGAGGGTGAAAGAGGATAGACTCAGGAGTAATATGCAGAAATATTCTTTATAGAAAGAGTGGTAGATGAGTGGAATAGTCTCCGAGTGGAGGTAGTAGATAAGCGGACAAGACAAAAAGAGACTATAGTATTTGATATGGAAGAGCAGACTAAATAGGCCATATGGTCTTTTTATGCCAACATGTTTCTATGTTTCTAGATATTATTTCAGATATTATTTATTTTATTTAGCTATTTTTTATACCGCTTTTCACTGGGTCAAAGAGGTTTACAAGTAACAGTAAAATGTTTACATGTCACAGCAACTGTTAATGTATTTACATGTTGTTGTTGTTGCTAAGTGCCATCAAGTCAGTGTCGGCTCATGGCGATCCTCTGGATAGTAGCCCTAAACTGTGTTCGGTCTTCACTCAGCCAGCTCATGTTGACAGACTGGCACCCACAGCCATCTCATTGCTGGCCTTCCACTTTTGCATTGACCTTCTACCTTGCCCAGCATGATGTCTTTCTCTAATGATCTATCTCTTCGCATCATGTGTCCAAAGTATGAAAGTCAAAGTCAACTGAGCTTTGAAAGAAAGCTTAGGATTGATCTGCTCTAGTACTGACTGGTTTGTTTTTCAGGCAGTCCATGGTATACACAGTATTCGTCCCCAGCACCATAATTCAAAGGCATCATTTTTCTTTCTGTCTATCTTTTTCACTGTCCAACTTTTGCATCCATATGAAGTTATTGAAAATACCATGACTTGAAGAAGTCAAATCTTTGTATGGAGAAAGACACAGGGTCTTGAGAATCTTGTCTAGGTCCTTCATTGCCATTCTACCAAGAGCAATGTGTCGTCTGATTTCTTGACTGCTGGTTGCTTCTTTATTAATAGTTGATCCAAGTAGGTTAAAGTTGCCCACTATTTCAATTTCTTCTCCAACAATGATGAACTTATTGATTTTGCCAGTTGTCAGGATCTTTGTCTTTTTTTACATTACAGTGCAGGACCATTTTAAGACTATGCTCCTTGATCTTGAGAAGCAAATGTTTCAGTCTTCACTTTCAGCCAGTAATGTGGCATCATCAGCATAGTGAAGGTTGTTGATCAATCTCCCACCAGTCTTCACACCTCTGTTGTCTTCATACATACAGTCCTGCTTCTATGGTGATCTTTTCTGCATATAAATTAAACTGATAGGGGAAAGTATGCAGCCTTGTTGCACACCTTTGCTGATTTTAAATCATTCTGTTTCTCCTTGTTCCGTTTGAACTGTTGCTTCTTGATCAATGTAAAGGTTATGCAAGAGAATGATCAGGTTTTCTGGTATACCCATGCTTTTTAATGTGGCCCAGAATTTCTCATGGTTTATACAGTCAAAAGCCTTGCTGTAGTCAATAAAACATATATAGATATCCTTTTGGTATTCTATAGTCTTTTCAAGGATCTATCTCACAACCGTGATGATGTCTCTCATCCTCACCCTTTCCTGAACCCTGCTTGCACGTCTGGTAGTTCTCATTCAAGGTATGGTTGTAGTCTCTGCTGAATAATCTTCAATAGAATCTTGCTGTCATGTGGGATCAGAGCGATTGTGCGATAATTTCCACAGTCAGTTGGATCACCTTTCTTTAATATCGGTATAAACACAGATCTTTTCCAGTCAGTTGCCATGATGTTGTCTTCCAAATTTCCTGGCAGAGCTTGTAAGTATGGTAACAGCTGCATCAGATTGCTGTAATGCTGCTTTGTTCTTTGATAAGGCTTTCAATGCTCCTTCAACGTCTTCTATCACCAATGGTTCCGGATATAGTGGATATATTTTACAGACTGTTGTCATGAAGGAGTGGAGAAGTAACCTAGTGGTTAGAGCACTGACTTAGGCGCCACAAGACTAGTGTTTGATTCCCACTAGCACTCCCTGTGTTCTTGGGCAAGTCATTTAACCTTCTATTGCTTTGGAAGAAAGGACTAGCACTTAATTTCTGGTCACACTGCCAAGAAACCCCAGGAGTTGCTGGGTCACCAGGATTCAGAACTGACTCAAAGGCACATATTGCATTGCAGCATATTCATTTGGAGGATGCATTTTACAACTAATGACATATTTGCATGTGGATACATTTTATACCATAGTTAGTTATTAATTAACTCTTAAGGGGGAGAAGGGGATGTATATAAAAAGATATTATGTCTGGCATTCAATGCCATCCACAAGATTGGGCCTGCATATTTACTGGATAGGTTAACAGCATGTTCATCAATGAAAGCTGTATGATCTGCAACTCATTGTACATTGTTATTGCCCTCCGCTGCCTTTTCCCCATCAAGTGAGGACCAAAGACAGATGCTTTACTGGAGCCGTTCCTAAATTATGGAACAGTTTATCAGTAGAGATCAGGGTCTCTGAAGGATATTTACATTTTTGCAAATCCCTGAAGTCTTGGGTATTCTAAAAATATTTTGCAGAATTTGTTTGATGGAATATTGGTTTTATTGTAAAATGTGATGTACCGTACTCTACTTTGCTCATCCCTGACTTAGAAAGAGGACTATAAATGTTAAATTAAATTAAATTAGTACTTAGATGGGTGACCATCTTAGAATACTAGGGGCTGTAAACTCACAGCACAGAAGAAAGGCCTGACAATTTACTTCCAATTCCACCTTGCCAAAAAACCCAGAGGCTGGGTCACTAGGAGTCAACATTGACTCAATAGCACACACACTATTAATTGATGTGTGATATAACTGCAGTCAGTTATATCACACAGGGTGCTGCAGTCAGTTATAGGGAAAAACTATTTACAATGAATGTGTCATATAAGATACCAAAAATATATTTAGGTGAGAATTCTCCATGGTCCCATATGTGTCCGAATAGAAAAACAGGCTCTCCAATCTCTTGGTTGCAGGGTCACATTCCTAGACCAGATGCCAGAATCTGCCTCTGCTATAAACAAGTATTCCAAGTCTTCCCCATTAGACAGAAACACAAACTGCAACATTCGATTATTCTCCCCAAATAAAGACTCTAAATGAGAAACATCTTTCTACTCCTCAGGTGCATTTCTTGGATTAAGAAAATTACCCTTTTTCACTTCAATACTATTCCTTTCTCCAATTGGGAGATGTCATTTCCAGCAATACTGTCTCCAGAGGTAGCATTGCAAATTAGCCATTCACATATACTTTTCTATTTTTTTTTTATTAGTGGGACACCTGGAAGAGGTAGCAACCCACAAACACCTCCTCTTCAATAGTGGGGCACTCAATAAGAAATGGCAACCTATAATTCCAAATCCATCATGGATTTGCCCTTCTACTAGGAGTGACTTGCCTATTAGAAGGGCAAATTCCCCTGAAACTTTATGCTCCTCCTATATCCTATAAAGAACAGTTAAGATCCCCTTATTAACAATTATACATCAATATGCAGAATTATTAAATAACCATAGCTTCAATTATATTATATTAAAGTATATAAAGCAATAAGAATAAAGAAAAATTGTTCAGGATACTTTTTTTGTTTTTATACATTTTATAGAAAAAATGGATTTTTTTGACCATTTTATACTTTTTGTTATAATTTTGAAATATTTAAAGAAATTAAATGGAAAACCAATTGCTGCAATCCTGCAACCCTGCTCTATAACATCAACAAAATGTGCCCATTCCCTTCTGATCACACTACTAAGACATTTATCTACTCTTTAGTCACCTCTGGCCTGATATTCAAAAGGCATTTACACGGTTTACAGCTGAAAGTGGCAGTGAAGAGGTGAATTTTCAGCCTGGATTTGAAAAGGGCCAGAGAAGGCGCCTGATATACAGACTCAGGTAGTTTGTTCCAGGCATAAGGGGCAGCAAGGTGAAAGGAGTGAAGTCTGAAGTTAGCAATAGAAGAGAAGGGCACAGATAGAAACAATTTGCTAGAACAGCGGAGGTCCTGAGGGAGAGATAGAGGAAATGTAGTGAGGAGCTGCAGAGTGAATACACTTATAGGTCAGCAAGAGAAGTTTGAAATGGATTTGGAAATGGAGTGACTTGAGAAGAGGGATAATATGAGCATGATGAGGCTGGCAGAAGATTAGCTGTGCAGCAGAGTGTTGAACAGATTGAAGGGGAGAGAGATGATTCAGAGGGAAACCATCAAGGAGTAGGTTACAATAGTCCAGATGGGAGGTGACTAAGGAGCGGATAAGTGTTTTAATAGTGTGTTCAGAAAGGAATGGGCGAATTTTGTTGATGTTGTAGAGAAAAAATGGCAGGTTTTAGGTATCAGTTAGATATACGTGGAGGAGAGAGAGGAGTCAAAGATGACCCCAAGGTTGCGAGCTGATGAGACAGGGAGGAAGAGAGTTATCCACAGAGACTGAGAAAGGAGGTAGGGGAGAGGAGGAGGGGTTTACTGGCATGCAAACTGTGTAAATGTCACTGAACAGGATATTCAACGTTGAATATCCCCAACTACAGTCAAACCTCGGTTTTCATGATTAATCCGTTCGAAAAAGTCTGACTAAAACCGAAACGTATGAAAACTGAAGCAATATTTCCCATAAGAAATAATGTAAATCCAATTAATCCGTTCCAGACACCCAAAAATATTCACAAAAATACATTTTATAGAGAATAACTATATTTTTACATACAGAAAACAATGAGAAATAAATATAAATGACTAATGAAATGGATAAATGAACATTTAACATCACTGAAAGCAAGCTATGTTCAGTACTGTACAGTACAGTATGTTAACATCTGGCCTTAGCCACCCCTGACAAGCTGCTGTGCCCAGCTCTCTTCGGAATCACATTGGATTCAGCCCATTAAAATACCTTTACATTATCTGCTCAATGCTTCAGAATGGCAGAAAATCTTAATGATATAGCTTCAGACGTACCTTGCAAGAGAAAGAACTGCCTCCCACATTCATGCAACATCTCCTGCTTACGTTGACAGCTTTTCTTCCCTGCTACCTCCGAGCCTGAGGGGGCGCTCCAGAGAAAGGGCAGGCGGTGGACGAGATCAGGGCCTTCCTCTCTGCGCAATCCTTGCCTCTCTGACTCTGACCAGGCTCGAGGATGTGTTTTCATTTACGTGCTCAGCTGGCTTTTGCTTCTCATCACGCTGGCGATCGGTGAGTCCGGGGGCAGTGCTGCCGGGACCGGGCAGGCGTTCTGGCAGTGTATACAGAATGGTGTGCAGCGCGAGGGTGTATGTATTTACAGTACTGTACTTTACGAAAACCGAGGCGATGTACGAGAACCGGGACAAAATCTCAGTCAAAAGACGTTGAAAACCGAAGCGATGTATGAAAACCGAGACAAAATCTCAGTCAAAAAAGACGTTGAAAACCGAAGCGTATGAAAACCGGGGCAAATGAAAACCGAGGTTTGACTGTACTGCTGTTATACGCCCCAATTCTAACATCTAAATGGGCAGTGCTTTTAGTACTTCCTATTGTGCCTGGTGATTGGCACTGGAGTATAGTAATGTAGAAATCTGGAGGTCTTTCTTTATCCAAACATTCATAAGAGGCATGCTTACCAAAAGTTAGTGCATGTTAATATTATGCAAATATTTATGGAAAGGAGGCCCTGCAATGAGTCTGCACATGGTTCCGCACCCTCCTTGGGCCACCCCAGAGCTTGTGTATGGTGTGGTGTTTGTGGATGAATATGTGCGACTTTGGAAGTAAGGAAGAGATGTCTCAGTTATTTTTCCCTATATTTGTTTGCCTGTGTTGTGTTGGATTCAATTTATGGAAGGGTGATTGGGTTTTTGGAATGGTGTGCTTTCAGCATGTATCCCATAGAAGCAATGGTGACTTTTTGAATGAAAATACTCATCTTATGAGTTGTTTTTTAAACTTACCTGAGTTATCTACATTTTCTTCCTGCATGCTAAATTTAATGAATTTTCATCCCATTTTTGAATGTTTGGAGTTTTTATGCCTATAGACTGAAGGGCAGACAGGTGACGCTGATTTCTTTTATGCCTTTCCAGCATTCTGTATGTTGGGAAGCTTAAAAAGTGAAATCTATGCGTAACGTAGTATAACACTTGTTATCAATGAGCAGTTAAATCCAAGCCATTACTTTTCATATTTCTAAAGCATTTGCTCCACAATTCTCCTGAACCTCTGGAAGCAACCGTGTTAGCAAGAGCCATAAATTACCTCATAATCACTAGATCTGTTTGATTACAGTGTCACTGATGACATCTCACATGAATGCATGGGGCAATCAGATCTCATTTCTTGTGAAGTCATTTTGTGAATTGTCCCTAGAGATGCGGGAGCTGTAGGAGATAAGCTAAAAGAATCTCAAAAACAAGACTCAGCAGTGCAGTTTGTAATTGATGGAGATGGAAGGCAGCATAAGTATTAACTTCAGAAATACAGCACACTTGAAAGGAGTCGCAGGTTCCTTTTAAGCAAATTGCAACTGGCCCATTCAATTAGTCACTGCTCATTTATTGTCTGCTAATCAGTGGCTGTTAATTGTGGTGCTTTGAACTGTGGGGTAATTCTGTCTGTTATTTAGAGACTAGATAACTATTACCTTTGTTAAATAAACTAGAGATTTGGGGATAAACTGAAGACCAAATGGTCAATCCACAGTAGTTCCGATACTATTGCTGTTTGCCTTACTTGCTTATTTTAATGTCTCTTTCATTGCCTTCCATTCAGAGTGGTCTTAGGCTATACCAATCTGTCAGTGAGTTCTTTTTTTGCTACAAAAATATATAAATGACAAAATGTATTATGCTAAAAGACATGGGGGCAACTTTATACAGGACACCTATGTGAGAAGTTCAAAAAGATGCCTATGTTACTCCTATTTCATAAAAGCAATGCTACTCCAAGTTAATAAATGGAAACACCTCAATTTGACATCAGTCTTTCTTCTTATAGCATTCCAATAGTCTGTCTATCTGTGTATCTGTAAAAGAGGCATCAAAACAGTGTCGGCATAAAGACGGCTAAGCCAAGTGAAAGTTTGACCCCATGCTGTTTTGATGCCTCTTTTACAAATATACAGTGCAGATAGATATAATATTGAAGAAAGACTGATGTCAAGTTGACAATTTCTGTTTATGAAATTGTAGTGGTATTTTCTACATAGGAGCACCAGTTTTAAGTCATATGTAGGTTGGGTATTATATAAAGGCAAGATAAGTGCTTATGTGCAGTTCTAAAATAGGTTCCCAGATCCAGCCCCAAATGCCGAGGTACAAATTTACACCTGCTCCGGAGAAGGAGTAAATTTGTGCATGTACTCTACACATGAACCTATGTATTTTATAAAATATGCATGTTCATTTAACACCACCTCGACTCTGTGCAAACTATACTCCCAGGAATTCAGAGTAAAAGTAGAGGCACACTTTCCTTGTGCATTCTTTTTTAACATGTGTGTGCGGGTGGTGTAATGTTATGAAAGCACGTTTCTGCAATTAAAACAGGCTTTACATGCAGAAAAAGCCTTGTAAAGTTACCGCTGCCTATCATCATCGGTCTTTAGGCATACTTAACAGCATCAACAACCCCACATTCTCAAAAATTGCTGAAATATGAAGGCAAAGGGGATAGTTACTAATGTGTGATAAAGGAATAACACATGATTTTTGCCTCTTAATGCATGTAAAAATGCTAAATCATGTGTTATTTTGCCATAACACGATAGTTTGCTACAATACGGAGATGCCAGTCATTCAAATGCATGCAAAACATCTCATTATTATTCAAATTGATTAATGGGGTTTCATTGAACTGTGAAAGTTGCATTTATTCCTGAAGACATCAGGCAGCCAACAAGCAGCCCAATGCCCCCAGGTGTATTCTTAAAGGGACCAGTGCTAAAGTGGCACATAGTTGCCCATCCTGATTAGTCAACTCACCTCCCTGGTGACTCCCATGCACGACTCCTGCCCCCCAAAAGACATTTCCAATAAAGGTATCCCACCATCCTCAGAAGAAATCACCTCCTATAGCCCCCCTCCCCACCTTAGAACCTACTGGGAGGATTCTCTAGTGTCTAGGATCTAGGGAAGGAATGATGCCCAATTGTTCCCGCACTATCTAATGCCAGCTTCAAAATGGCAGTAGTTGACTCCTAGTAGTAGTCTCTCAGTACAAAGTGACCACATAAATTTAGACTATCTCAAAAGCTGGTGTAAACATCTACAATTGAAGCATTCACTTAAGAATGTATTTTATAACTTGTGTGCATAATTCATGATTCTGCCAGTACTCTGCCCATCCTCCTCCCCTAAGACAGAAAGATAACATGTCAGATTTTATAGTAGACTAGTTCTATAGAGTGGCGCTCCAGAAGCCTGGAAAGATAAAGAGAATAAGGACAATTTGCTTCTCTTTTTAGCAGTTGCAATGACAAGCAGCTCTAGATATGCAGTAGGCCTCTTTCTTCATAAGAAGAAAAGTCCTGTTGAGTCAGACCAAGGTCCAGCAAGTCTAGTATCTTGTCTCTGATGGTGGCCAATCTGGGCTGCAAATATTTATTTATTTATTTAGCAATGCTTATATATTGCTTTTCACTGTGTTAAAGTGGTACATATTCAGGTATGGTATATATTTCCCTTGAACCTGAAGGGCTAAGTGGCTTGCTCAAGGCCACAAGAAGTGCCTGTGGAATAGAAACCCCAGTCCCTCTGGCTCAAGGCTGCTGTCCTCCAGTGGGATTCAGATCCCTGGCCCTCTGTCTTAAGGCAACTTGCCTTAACCACTAGGCCACTCCTCCCAAGTACCCTGCAAAGCACAAAAGGTAGATCTATTTTCCATTGTTCATTTCCAGGGATGAGTAATAGCTCTCCCAAGTCTACTTGGGCTTATCCTGTAGGAACTTGTCCAATCCTCCTTTGAATCCTGATGTGTTGGCACCTTGACCATCTCCTCTGGCAACAGATTCTACAAGCTTAATTATGTACTGCATACAACAGCTAGAATAACCTCCTTGCTACATAGCTGGTCAATGTGATTTTATTTTTATAATCCTTTGTCATACAATTTAAACAACTCTTTGGAACCTTTATACTAGGCTGTGTTAGCTGTTTAACACTGGAATTCCTATGTATTACTAGTGCAGACCCACAATAACAGTTAATGCAGTGCCTTAACACTTACGTGGTAATTCCTGTCTTAACTAACAAGAGGTCATGTAATAAGCTTGGAATGGGTGTGGGCTGTGTCTTACAGTTAATGCAGAAGTTGTTATCCTGCAATAACTGTTATCTCATTAGATAACATGGAGTAGATAATGCCACTTCAGAAGTGTAACTTGCATCATGTTATCTAATTTGTAGTTAACATGTAATAAAATTATACCTGAGTTAACTGCAAAGCCAAATTCTGGGAACACTCCCATGGTTAATGAGAGGTTTTCTAGATACGACGGGTTACACTTGGCCATTACCATTAGGTAGCTACAAATCCTTAGTGCAGCTTAGTAAATGAAGCCCATTGTGTGAAAAGTGGTTGAAGTAGGTTCATAGAATGGTTTTAATTGTAGGTACAATGTTTATTGTTTTTGTTTCTTATTTATTAGCCCTGTTATTCTTGAAGCTGAAGGGGATGGTTGGATCACCCTTTGCTCTTTGGTCAACAAGAAAATGAAAGGAATGTAAGTTTATTTTTCACATTATTTTATGATATTTTTATCTTTGAATAGAGCAAAGTGTCTTTATTTGGGCCTTTTCAAAGCATGGCTTATTTGGTGCCCATTCTCAAAATTGGTGCAAATTTTTATGGAAGAATATAGTCTAAAAATATAAATTGAATAGAAATGAAAAAGAAAAATTATATTATGTATGTAGCATCTCAGGGCCTCTGATTTTTTTGCTGTGCAGGAGACCCGGGGAGAGGGGGGGCAGGGGGGTACAACTTCAGGGAGCTAACACTGTCTTTCATTAAGTTTACCTCTCTAGGATTCAGAGTTCCAGATCAGGACCAGCTTAGCTGAGAGGCTTCAAGGATTCTCTGTCTCGTTACCATTCTCCCCCACTTCCATAAAAAAACAGTTCAGTCCAGATATTTATTGAAACTGTAACCTCCTTGCTCCCTTGGGTGGCAGGCAGGTTCTGCCAGGTCACAGAACAAATATATCCTAGGGTCTCTCCCACTCCTTCACTCAGTCAGCACATGCTCTTATCAACATGGAGCAGAGCAGATTCTCCATGGGGGGCAGGGGGAAGAGCAGCAAAAAATGTCCCCAGACTTCCCCTTGGTGGCTGTTTCACCCTACCGTTAGAAACAGAAAAAAAAGTTGGCATCTCTCCTAGCCCCTATCTCCAGTCATTGCTTCTTAGTGCAGGTTTCTGTAGTGTAGTGGTTGTCATATTTGCCTCACATGCAAAAAAAGTCCATGGTTCAAAACCAGGCAGAAACAGCACCCTTTTAACACAGAAAAGAATACAGGATAAAGCTAAGAGGGAAATAAGGATAGCAAACACAAAGGTGGAAGAAAAGATGGCTAAAGATGTGAAGCATGGAGATGAAATGTTATTCAGGAGAAGAGGAAGATCAGAGTTTGAATTGCAAGACTCAAAAGTGCCGAGGATGGATTTGTGGAAAGTGACACTGAAAAAACGAAAATGCTAAACAATACTTCTGTATTCATGAAAGAAAATCCTGGAGAAGGATCACGTATGATTGGCAAATATACAAATGGGAATGCAGTAGATACCACACCATTCACAGAAGATGATGTTGTTGAACAACTTGCAAAACTGAAAGTGGATAAGGCCATGGGACCAGATGGGATACACCCCAGGATATTGAAACAACTCAGAGAGGTTCTGGCAGGGTCTTTAAAGGACATTTTTAAAAGATCCTTGGAGACAGGAGAGGTTCCACAGAACTGGAGAAGGGCTGATGTGGTACCTCTTCACAAAAGTGGTAATAAGGAAGAAATTTCAAACTACAGGCCAGTAAGCCTTACCTCTGTGGTGGGAAAAGTAATGGAGGTGCTCTTGAAAGAAAGAATAGTGGACTTTCTGGAAACCAATGGATTGTATGATCTGAGGCAACATGGTTTTATCAGGGGAAAATCATGCCAAACAAACCTGATTGAGTTCTTTGAATGGGTGACTAGAGAATTAGATCAAGGGCATGGAATGGATGCGATTTACCTAGATTTCAGCAAAGCCTTTGACACCGTTCTTCATAGGAGGCTTATCAATAAATGAGGAACCTGGGGATAGATCCCAAGGTGGTGAACTGGATCAGAAATTGGTTGAATGACAGACGATAGAAGGTGGTGGTAAACAGAACTCACGCAGAAGTAAGGAACTCATTCAACATCAAAGAACATTCTCCTTATTTGCACTGACTGTGGAATACAGTCCCAGCATCCATGTGTTCTATAAATGACTTAATGACTTTCAGAAAGAAACTTAAAATACTTCTATTCATTGAACGCTTCACAAATAATGAAGCTGTCCACATTCAGTGTATGAGTTTTGATTGCTCTTTCACTCCCGTCCTACCAATTAGCCTTTTTGCTCTTCTCCCTCATGTTTACTGCATGTTCAATGTAAGCCTCGACTGCCTGTTTTTCTCTGTTCAATATATTTGTGAGCGGTATTGTGGAAGGACTGAATGGAAAAGTCTGCCTTTTTACAGATGACATGAAAATTTGCAACAGAGTGGCTACTTTTGAGAGAGTGGACAATATGAGGGAAGATCTAAAAACACTGGAAGAATGGTCCAGTGCTTGGCAGTTAGGATTTAATGCAAAAAAGTGTAGAGTCATGCACTTGGGGTGCAGAAATCGAAACAAAATATATGCGATAGAGGGAGAGAGATTGGTGTGCACACACCAGGAGAAGGGCCTCGGATTGCTAGTGTCTGAGGATCTCAAGGTGTTGAAACAATTTGACAAGGCAGTAGCAAAAGCCAGAAGGATGCTGGGTTGCATACAGAAAGGCATTACCTGCAGAAAGGAGGAGGTACTAATGCCCTTGTTCAAGTCATTGGTGAGGCCTCACTTGGAATATTGTGTTCAGTTTTGGAGACCATATCTCATAAAGGATATAAAAAGACTTGAAACAGTTCAGAGGAAGGTGAGAAGAGACTTGAAGGCCTAAATATTTATTTATGTGATTTTTTATACTGCCATATCAAGAATCATAGCGGTTTACATAAACAACTGAATTACATTGAACAAGGTAGTGATGACATATACTGTAACTAACAATCAGAGATATATACATGATTCAGATACCAGAAAACTATTTACAATTAGTCTGTTCTTGATGACTCATGTGCTTTCAATATTACGTATTTTTGTATATCTAAGAGGAGAGGAGGGACAGCATTATTCTTCGTGGCAAAGTCAAAGCAGTTTACAGGTTGAACAAAATAAAATTTAACATAGCTTTACACTGAAACACAAATGCAAATAGTTAACACATAATTTTAACTTTTTAACTTTAAAATGGAGGGGGGATGCATAAAGGAGCAAAAGAGTAGGGGTTATGCTGAGACATAGGGGTATGTTTACTAAACTGTCTTAACATTACCGGTGCTAGTTGCAGCGTTAACGTGAAGAATCCCATATAAGGAAGTGGGCATTAAGGCGTCAAGGCAACAATAGCTGGTCACCGTGCGATAGAGAGCGCCTTGCCGTCATCGTGCGATAGTGTGCACGCCGTGGCTCTTTAGCGCATGGTAACCTTAATTACATAGCAGCACCACAAAACTAGCTAAAGAGGTGTAGCCCACTGGTTATTACAATGACTGTGGGGGCAAACGTCATGAGTTTGATCCCACACTGGTGTTCTTTAATAAGGTTGTCTGAGGGATTTCCTTTTAATTTAAATCAGTGCTGCCAGCAAAAACACCCTCACAGTGCCGTAACCTAAGGTGCCTCATAAGGCGCCATATAAGGCACCCCATAGGGCACATTATAAAGTGCCCTGTCCGCCAAGGCCCCCTTTAATGTGCCCCATAGGGCACGTAATAGGGTGCCTTATGAGGCACCTTAGGTTATGGCACTGTGAGGGAGCTTGTGCTGGCAGCTCTGATTTAAATAAAAGGAAATCCCTCAGACAGCTGTATTAAAGAACATCACTGTGGGATTGAACTCATGACCACTGCCTCCACAGTACTGGCTGGCTACAGAAGAATTGCAGGTCACTGCACAAACTGGCTGCTGGATAGGGTAAACCCACTCGTACCCATGATGCACTGCAGGATAGGGTAAACCCACTCGTACCCATGATGCACTGCACATGCAGATCAGCAGTCAACATCTGCTCACAAGATGGGGTATGGCCTCTACGGCACCCCGGCCTGGTAGGGGGAACTGACCATGTGTGTTACTGGCACAGAGTAGCTACAGACTGTGCCATTGTGCGGTTCCTGTGCTCACCCTGAGGGTGAGGTGGGGCGCCCAGCACCAGGTCTGCAGCACCTGGCTTGACTGAGATAGGCTGTGCTGCAGTCCCCATCAGTGCCAGTGTGGGACAGGTAGTCCTTACAGATGCACCTTGGATACACCTGTGTCCATCTGTATTTCTAAGTCACGTCTAAGCTTTGTGGACTATGATGCACCCAGAATCGTGCATATCCTGTGTGGTGCCATGGTCACATATTATGGGAGAAGGGTGGTGTTTGGACCCAAAAGCGGTTTATGAAGCACCACCCAACCCACCCTCAATGGGTCAGGATCTCCCACCAACAGATCCACACTCTGCAGTAGAGGGGACCACTACCCCAGTCCTGTTGGGGAATAGGCACTCTCCAGGGAGGTCAATGCAGATATGTACATATCACGTAGGGCACTGTCAGTAGGCCTGGAAAAGCTCAGCATCGCCTCAAAATCTGACATTCACCAGCAGAGCACACATTCAGTTTTCACCCACTGCACCCTGCAAGGTGTCCCAAGCCATAAACATGCTAACTGCAGACAGTCTGCTAGCTAGTACATAGTGCATGTTCCTGGAAGAACTGTGTGCAACCAAAAGTGGGATGTAAGCAAGCACGCAAGCACGCACGCACGCACGCACGCACGCACACACACACACACACACACACACCAAACAAGTATGCCAATGATTAGGCCCTAGAAAAAGAAACCCACAAATATCACTTGAGAAAAACACTGTAGAGCACTATGTGGGAACCTAGCCATGCCATGGTCACTGCTCAGTCAGGGTGAGACTGACCTCCCAGCATGACATGCTGTGGCCACCCTGTCCATGCAGGTGG
Organism: Ichthyophis bannanicus; assembly: GCA_033557465.1. Classification (NCBI taxonomy): domain Eukaryota; kingdom Metazoa; phylum Chordata; class Amphibia; order Gymnophiona; family Ichthyophiidae; genus Ichthyophis; species Ichthyophis bannanicus. The sequence continues at coordinate 77,898,012 of CM066036.1, forward strand.
TGGTCGGGCACTTCAATGTCCCAACCTGTACCTTGTGCAGATGCATCCTGCCCAGACCGCCCTGTCTGGGCCATACCCACAATACCTTGCTCCTGATTATGCACATTGGCAGGCTAACACTGGAGACAGTGCAAGCAATGGGGGCTCAGTAAGGTGTAGGCAGCCACAAAACACTGGATAGACATACACACACTCCCACACCTATTTCAGCATTGTGCAAAGATAGAGGTGGTTGGCAGCCCTGGCCGCCACACCAGTCCTAGGCACAGTCCAGGCATTGCTAAGGTATGCGGGTGCTAGTATTGGTAGCTGCTGCTCTGTGCAGGGCCCAACAGTGTGACTCTCCATGAGGCTTTGGATAGTGGAGCCTGTGGGTGTGGGTGTTTGTGCAACTGTTGGTCGAAGCTCTGGGGCAGAGGTTCCCAACTCTGGTCCTGGTGGGCCAAACACAATTCAGGTTTTCAGGCTGTCCCTAATGAATTTGCACGAGATACATTTGCATACAATGGGGGCACTGCATATCAATGCATCACATGCATATTTATTTGGGACAGCATGAGATCGTGACTGGATTTGTGAACCTCTGCCCCAGAGCATCCACCAACAGGGCCACAAACACCCACACCCACAAGCTCCACCATCTAAAGTCTAATGAAAAGGCAGGCTGTTGTGTCCTGCGCAGAGCGCCAGCCCCCACTTCTAGCACCTGCATACCTTAGCAATGCTGTCATAAACATAGAAACACGTCCCATATACATCAAAAGGTAGCTATGACCAATGTCAGATATTAAATCTTAACTTAAACACATCTTTCTAACAGAGATCCATCATAGCAACCTTACTGATTTATGTGATGTGTGCCCCGTCATCCATATCTGACAGTGTTTATCACCCTGGAGAGTGTCCCTAACAGTAGTGAGTATCCTACCAATGCCTGCATGAAGCCCATGATTGGTGTTGTGGACAGGGCTGCCAACCACCGTTATCTTTGCACAATGCTCAAATAGGTATGGTAATCTGTGTATGTGTGTCCATTGTTTTGTGACCGCCCACACCCCACTGGGCCCCCAATGTTTGCACTAGTTCCACTGTTCCACCTCCAATGTGCATAATGATGAGCAAGGTATTGTGGGTATGGCCTCTACAGGACGGTTTATCCAGGATGCATCTGCATAGGGCATAGAGCAATGGCTGGGATATTGTAGTGGGCAAACACCATCTGCACGGACAGGGTGGCCACAGCAGGTCATGCTGTGAGGGCACTCTCACTCTGATTTAGAAGTGACCTTGGCATGTCAACCTTCCCACATAGTGCCAAACAGTGCATTCAAAAGTGATGTATGTGTGTTTTCATTCCTGGGACTCAATTACTGACATACCTGCTTGGTGTTAGTGTGAATATCCGACATTTGGGTGCGCATTTCTCCTCTGAGAGCATGCACTAAGTATAGGCTAGCACACTGTGTGCTGTCAGCATATGTCTGGCTGCAACACCTTGCAGGGTGCAGCAGGTACACACTGACTGTGGTCTCTGCTGATGAATGGCAGATTGTGGTGGGGCAGCTGAGCTGATCATGCCTGTCACTTGTATGGCAAGGGCCCTGGTACAGGTACCAACCTGCATCAACTGTCAGGTTCCCCAAAGGAAGGTGTTTGCTGGTCCCACAGCCTGTCATCATGTTTCAGTACTGCCCCTTTTGGAAATATTCAGAATGTGGGTATGTTGGGGCCAGATCATGTCCCTTACCCTGACCCAGAGAGGCTGGTCTACAAGGAGCAGACATGACTGTCAAATTCAAACAGAAACAAAGCATTCACAGGCATCTCTACAAATGCCTGTCACACACTAGCACTGATGAAGACCTGCAGCAAAACCATCACAGCCAACTCAGGTACTGCGGACCTGGTGCTGGCCACCACACCTCACCCTCAGGGTGATCACAGTACATGCACAATGGCAGGGCCTGTAGGCAGTCAGTGGCATTAACACGCATGGTCAGTCCCCCCTACAAAGCTGACGTGCTGTAGAGGTGCATACCCCCCATCTGGGGAGCAGATGTAGGCTGCTGTTCTGCATGCAAATTGCATTATGGGTACTGTTGTCTCTATCCTATCCTGGTTACCACAGCAGACAGTATGTCCGGTGACATGCATCCTGTCTGTGGCCAACCATTGGTATGAAAAACCCCGTAGTGATGTAGTACAATGGTTAATAGGATGACCTCAGTGGCATACGTCATGGTTTCAATCCCACAGTGTATGTTTGGGTCTCCCCTATCCCGTGCAGCACCTCATAAGGTTTGTGGGATGACCTGCACTCCTTCTGCAGCCAGCCATTTCTTGGGATAAACACATGTTGATGTAGCATAATGGTTAAGTCGATGAATTCAGTGGCAGATGAAATGGGTCCAATCCCTCAGTGGGCTGCCCTTAGTAAGATTGTCTGAGGCAACTCCCTTGTAGGCCTGTAACAGACACACATATGGCGTTAAAGATGTTTTAATGGGAAAATTGTTTTAATGTGTAAATGAAAACAACACCCTCACCTCATTTGCCGACGGTAACGTGGTCTGGAAACTGCCTTAGCTGTGGGTTTCCCCTATTCCAGTAAGCACAGCAGAATGTATGTGCGTTGACGTGCAGTTGTTGTGTAGCCAGCCCTAGCTATGACAATAGGCATAGTACACTGGTTATTACAATGACTATGCAGCCAGCTCTCATGGGTTCAAATCCCCAGTGCAACAATATCAGGAAGAGTGTCTGAGGTGCCACCCTTTTGCATGGCTGCAACAGTTAGACACATCTCTGTAGTGTGCAGTAAAGCCAACATACACACTCACCCTAGTCCTGTACACTACGGTGGCACTGAGCATGGGCCGTAGAAGGCGTGTCACAGGGCGCCACAAGCTAAGGTGCCCGCTGCCCAACGCCATGGAGCCTCACTGCCATAACGTAAACAGCTATTCACCAATTAAACTAACAAATGGAGGCGTGGTGGCGAGATCGGGTGTATGAGGACTGTAAAAGCGGCTCATACCGTTCGTAGTGGGTTTCACTGTTCTGCTAAGAATATTTTGACGGGTTCCGGGCATCACAATGACACGTGTGCTGTGCGCCGTATTAGCGCCAGGTAGCAGGTAGTAGCGTGAGATAGCGCGTGTATATGCATGACACGGCACATGCGTGATGTGCGTCATCGAGCCGTTGCGCATGCGCCATGTCCTGCACATACATGCGCTATCTTGAGAGAGGAAAAATGGACAGGCAATCGCGGAAGCCCACATTCACACGGAGGGAGCTCAGGATCCTCAGCGAGCTCATATGCACTAGGCAGAGGCAGCTGTTCCCTGGCGCATCAAAACGGCAGGACCTTGTACGGGTGAGGAGGGCATGGGGGCACCTCACCAGGCGCTTCAACTGATGTGCCGACTAGCCACGTGAAGTAAGTGTATGGGGACAGGTCACACAATGGCAGCTGTGCAACACAATATACAGCAAGCATCACATATCATACATGCAGAACATGGTGGAAATACCAGTCTGTGGGCCAACCTGTTGCCAATGTAGATGCGTATGGTGTTGATTGCAAGTCTGCCCTATCCCCAGAAGGCCCCTAGACCTGATTACATGGGTCTATTATACATCCTGGTGTTATGTTATGTGCGTGTGTAGCGGTCTCAAATGTCTGCCCTATCCCCAGGAGGCGTCACACATGGTTACAGAGGTCTAAGATACATCCTGGTGTTAGTTTACCTGCATCTGTTGGGGTTTCACAGCTCTCCCTAACTCCAGGAGGCCCTGGACCTGATTACAGAGGTCTAGTATAGATCCTGGTGTTAGGGTACCTGCATCTGTTGGGGTTTCACAGCTCTGCCCTTACTCCAGGAGGCCCTGGACCTGATTACAGAGGTCTATTATAGATCCTGGTGTCAGGGTACCTGCATCTGTTTCATTTTCACAGCTCTGCCCTAACCCCAGGAGGCCCTGGACCTGATTACAGAGGTCTATTATAAATCCTGTTGTTAGGGTACCTGCATTTTTGGTATTTCACGGCTCTGCCCTAACTCCAGGAGGCCCTGGACCTGATTACAGAGGTCTGTTATAGATCCTGGTGTTAGGGTACCTGTATCTGTTTAATGTTTACAGCTCTGCCCTAACCCCAGGAGGCCCTGGACCTGATTACAGAGGCCTATTATAGCTCCTGGTGTTAGGGTACCTGCATTTGTTGGCGTTTCACAGCTCTGCCCTAACTCCAGGAGGCCCTGGACCTGATTACAGAGGTCTGTTATAGATCCTGGTGTTAGGGTACCTGCATCTGTTTCATTTTCACAGCTCTGCCCTAACCCCAGGAGGCCCTGGACCTGATTACCGAGGTCCATTATAGATCCTGGTGTTAGGGTACCTGCATCTGTTTCATTTTCACAGCTCTGCCCTGGAGACCCTGGACCTGATTACAGAGTTCCATTATACATCCTGGTGTCAGGGTACCTGCATCTGTTGGGGTTTCACAGCTCTGCCCTAACTCCAGGAAGCCCTGGACATGATTACAGTGGTCTATAGCCCAGCTAGGTGTGTTGGTGCATGCTCCTGTTGCATTCACCCACAACTGCCCTATTCACAGGAGGCCTTAGTCCTGACAACAGAGGTATACCTTGCACAAAAACTCATACATGAGGACATGCATGCTGCTTCCCTTCTTGAATATTGCAGAAAGAAGATCATTCCTAGGGGCCTCCGTGTTCCCAAGGCTCCAGGAATGTTTAAAGACGATGAGGAATTCATGTCAAAATGGATTAAGATACTCAACAAGTGCTCTTTAGATCTTATGATACTTCTTATTAATACGTCTAAACGCAAATCAGCCATTTTAAAAATGGATGTAGATAAAAGAATGGATGGTTTAAAAGCTAAGGATACTAGGTTTGATAGACTTAAAAAAGAATTTGATAGAAATACCTTGGACTATAAAAAATTAGTGAAAGAGAGAAAGTTAAAAAAATTCAAACGTGACAAAGCCGATTATAAGTCAGGCACAGTATATTACTGGACCTACAAGAGCGGGAAACCTAGACCACGCAATGTTTCCTATAAATGGGATTTAGAACCTCAGAAACCAGGACCAAGCACTAATAATGGTAACAATAGGAATTATGATTCCAAAAAAAGTAAGGTTAAGACACGTTTATTCTCACCAGACCCTATGGCAGAACGTACTACAAAAAGGAGTCGTAGTCATGTGGATGAATCTTGGGAACAAGATTCTTCAGCCCCCCTTTTCTCCTCAGATGTGATGCCCCAACAATCCCAGGTTTTTTCGATGGACAGCCTATGGAGAGGGGGCGGTCGGAAAGTAGCTCCCCAACAGCAGAACCCACTGAGATCACCAGGATATCAGTACCAAGCCCGAGAATTTCGACCCAGTCACTTCCCACAGGGGAGAGGTTGAGGGAAAGGCCAAGAATACCGGGGAACCCCGGAATGATAAAAATGGGTGGTATTTTCAACCTTTCAAGTTACAATCTTAGTCAAGTCCAGATTGAAGTACTTGAAAAAGGCGTTTCCTTCGTCCCCTTCGCCAGACATGATCAGTTCACAACACATGTTGAATTGTTTAAGTTTTTTAGAAAACTTAAAATTATTGATTTTTTCGAACAACACGGTGATACTACAATTGATAATTCTATTCTTCGTAAGCCTTCTATGTGGCTTCCACCCAGTACTACTAATGTAGCTATTGAGGCCTTCGAAAAAGTGGTCTGCTCTAGGGTTGAAGCTCTTTATACACAAAAATGTTGTTCCTTCCATAATTTGACTATTTATTTTATTTATTTATTTAGTGTACACTTATATCCCGCTACTTCCAGCGATCAGCAGCGGTTTGCTATACATAACAGTATGGTTGTACAGGCCATGGATTAAAACATACATAATGATTCAGTACAGGACACAAACATTCAGATTACAGGTTTACACTTGATTGCAAGACATTGATTACACATGTATGTACATATTTACAGGTTGTCGGAGTCTATAGGTGTTTGATGTGTAGTGCTCTTTTCTTGTGCATGGTGAAAGAGGTTATGTGGGATTGAAGTGTGTCTGGAAAAGATGCGTCTTTAGCTTTTTTCTGAATACCAACAGGTCACTGATTGCTCTCAGTTCGCATGGTAGTTGGTTCCATAGCAGTGGCGCTATGAATGAGAATGCTCGGTTGCTGGTGGTTGCAGTGACAGATCTCAGGCTAGCCGGAACAATGAGGGTATTGAGGTGTGTGGTTCTTCTGCTTCTGTTATTTGGCTGCGATGTGATAAGGGCGTTGAGAAACGAGGTTGCTATATTATGAATGAGCTTGAATGTGGTGATTAGGATTTTGTATTGTATGCGTGCAGTGATGGGGAGCCAATGTAGGTCCATTAGAATTGGTGTGACATGCTCCTTCAGGCCTTTCCTCATGATTAATCTAGCTGCCACATTTTGCGCCATTTGGAGGATGTTGAGGGTTTTTTTAGGCAACCCTTGCAGTATGGCATTGCAGTAGTCCAGGTGAGGAATGATGAGGGCTTGTGCAACGGTCCTAAAGACTTTTATTTTGTGGAAAATGGCTCGATTGGTAATTCGGAGCTGCTTTTCCATCTTTGGGTTGCAATCCAGTGTCACGCCCAGGTATTTTAGCTCACTCTTTGTGGCGTAGACGTTATTGTTCATGGTGACTGTAGTTGGTGGGTTGAAATCTGGTTTCTGGAAATGAACATCACTTCGGTCTTTTTGTGATTAATGGCCATGTTATTCTGTTGCAGCCAGAATTGTAGCTCACTGAGGCATTTTAACAGTTGACTGATGTTCGAGTTGTCTACATCAAGTTGAGTGTAGAGCATTAGGTCATCAGCATAGATGTGATAACTGATCTGGCGTTCCTGGAATGTTTTACAAACTGGCCGTAGATAAAGGTTGAAGAGGAGGGAAGACAGGGCCGAGCCTTGAGGTATGCCTTGGGTTTGGGGGAAAGTTGAGGCCTTCTCGTTGTTGACGTGGACTTGCTGCATTCTGTTGTTTATGTAGGAGGCGAACCATTTCAGAGGGGCACCTCTAATGCCTATGGAAGCGAGTCTGTTTAGGAGCGTGGGGTGATGTACGGTATCAAAGGCGGCTGATATGTCTATGAAAACGAGCATGAACATTTTGCTTCTGTTTTCCAGTCCTTTGAGAAGCTTATCAAGTAGGGCCAGGAGGAGGGTCTCCACGCCATGATGCTGTCGGAAACCATACTGGTGGACGTCCAAAGCGTTATTGTCATCGATGTGATCTTGCAGTTGCATTTGTACTGCCTTTTCAATGATCTTGGCCAGGAAGGATATGCTTGACACCGGTCGGTAGGATGTTGGGTCTTTCTTGTTAAGAGTCTTGTTCTTTAGGATGGGTCGTATGATGGATTTTTTGAGGTGCGTTGGCATTAACCCCTGCCAAAGCGATTGGTTCACAATGTGTGTGATATATTGAACAATTTCCTGTTTTATGCCCTTTACCCAGGCCGCAGGGCATGGGTCGAGTGGGGAGGTGGTGATTTTTAAGCTGGAGATTATGTTCAATATTTGCTTGTCATCTACACTCCTGAAAGTGGTCCATTCTTGGTATTGTGTAGTACTTTCCGGGGTGTTGGGTGTTTGCAGAATGTTGGTCATTGACAGATTCTGGGTGTCTGGTTCAGGCGCTTGATGGCTTCTGACATTGGCTGTAGGGTTGAGCTTTTTGGCATAGTGGTCTGCCAACTTTTGGGCTGTCATTGCCCCGTATGAAATTGGTTCTTGGGTAGTCTTCGTGAGGGATTTGACCAGTTCGACTAGTTCCCTGGGTCGGTTGAAGGCCTTGTTGAGCGTGTTGGAGTGATAGGTTTTCTTTGCGATGTTAATTTCATTCTTGTAATCCGCGAGGAGTTTAGTGTATTCCATTCTATGCTCCTCAGTTTTGTGACTTCTCCATTTCCTTTCTTGCTTCCTCAGACCTTTCTTTAGGTCGCGCAGGGTGGGGGTGTACCATGGTTCTGACCTGATTCTTGATGAGAGTCTTTGGGGTGTCCAGGTTGGTATTGCGACTTCTTCGATTCCTGAGATCCATTGGTTAACTAGTATCTCTAGGTCCTCCTGTTTTGTATTCATATGTGCGCTTATTGAAGTTATCAGATTTTCCTTGTTGAATTTTTGAAACCTCCTCCGTAGGTTTGTAGGTAAGGTGTGATAAGAGTGCTCCGGCATGGTGGGTAGAAGCAATGTGAATTCAATTTGGTGATGGTCCGACCATGGCACTTGGGTTATATGTATCTTGGGTTTTTGAGACTAAACTACAAAAGGAAGCACTTTCCGATATGCAGAACAATGAATCTATTGTTATTAAACCAGCCGATAAAGGAGGGGCCCTTGTCATTCAAGATAGGACTGCTTACATAAATGAAGTTTTACGTCAGATAAATGATACATCCTTTTATGAAAAAATTTATGATGACCCTACTGTATCCCTGAAAAGTAATATAGACACCTTAATTTTTTTAGGTCAACAAGCAGGCTACCTTACAGCACATGAGGCAGATTTCTTAACAGTTACCACTCCAGTCATACCAACTATTTACATTTTATCCAAAATTCACAAATCTTTGACCAATCCACCTGGACGACTGATAATATCAGCTATTGGTTCTTTGTTAGAGCCACTGTCCAAATTTCTTGATTATTTCTTACGCCCATTCATCCCACAGATTCCATCATATGTTCGGGATTCCGCACATGTAATTAATATTTTGGACACATTCACAGAATATGATCCACGGCTTATAATGGTGACCTTGGTTATAAACTCCCTTTACACTAATATACCTCAGGCCACAGCTCTAGAGGTGATTGCTAATACCCTTATCCAAAGAGTAAGACCAGTGCGTATTCCCACATGTTTTTTAGTTCAGATGGCATCCTTAGTAATGTGTAAAAGGTTTTCTGCTTTCGCGGTATTTTTTATAAACAAATCAAAGGGGTAGCTATGGGCTCATCCATGGCCCCTGATGTGGCTAATTTATATGTCACAAATTTTGAGAGCACTTTCCTCCAAAGCCACCCCTTTAAGAAATTTGTTAAAATCTGGCTACGTTATATAGAAGATGTCTTCATGATTTGGGATGGCACAGAAGAAGATTTACAAATTTTCTTTCTGTGGCTTAATTCCTTAGACAAACACCTGCAATTTGAAGGCACATTTAGCATGACCCAGGTTTCTTATCTCGACATCAATATTAAGAAAGGGGAAAAAGGGTTTATAACTGAGCTATATCGCAAAGAGACAGATAGGAACACACTTTTACGCTATGACAGTTTTCATAATAAATCACTGAAAGAGAATTTACCCCTTGGTCAGTTCCTTCGGGTTAGACGCCTTTGTACGTCTCAAGGTGACTTCGAGAAACATGCATCTGAGATGTGTGAGAGGTTTAAGGATAGAGGTTATCCAAAACAAACAATTTATAAAGCCTATAATAAGGCTAAAGCTACAGACAGGACTGCGCTCCTTAAGAAAAAAGTACCATCAAATAAAAATCAAATAGTATGTGCCCTTACTTTTTCATGTCTTTCAAAGAATATTTCCAGTATTCTTCGTGAAGAATGGCATCTGTTAACGTCCCTTCCTTTTTTTGCAAAAAAACCCCTCTTACAATAGCTCATAAGAGGAATAAAAATCTGAAAAACCTTTTGGTTCCGTCTGCTCTTTCCAAACTCAAACCTTTGTATAAAATTAAAGGTTACTTCCAATGTGGGAAGTGCTCTGTTTGCCTTAATGCTCTGATTGTGAAAGAGACCTTCACGCACCCTATAACTAAGAGGAGGTTCTTCTTGAATCACTATTCTAATTGTAACTCTGAAAATGTCATCTATGTAATTGTGTGTCCATGCAATCAGATATATGTCGGTAAAACAAAACGTTCAATAAAGATAAGGATCATTGAGCACAAAAGTTGTTTAAAAAGGTGCGTTCCAGATAAACCTTAATCCATTGGGTTGATAAGGGTCATAAAGTTTCTGATCTCAAGTTTTTTGTTATTAAGGTGGTACACCCTCATTGGAGAGGGGGAGACATTGAAAAAACACTACTTAGATTGGAACAGCGATACATCTATGAGCTACAGGCACTGGATCCTTGTGGCCTGAATCAGGAATCTAATTTGTCTGTTTTTCGTTGACATTTTTTTTGATAGTTTCCACATAGCACAATTTGTTTTTTGTTTCCATTTTCTTTGATAGCTTGAAGTCAGTCCTTTTTAAATGTGGGATATTAGGAGCTGCTTCATTTGTTTCCTTGACCCTTGCCTGAGGTTCCTGCCAGCTGAGCTCCTCATTGGGGCGCCGGATTGGAGGAGGGCCATAAAAGACCGGCCCCAACGCTGGACGGTGAGCTGCTTCATTTGTTTCCTTGACGCTTGCCTGAGGTTCCTGCCAGCTGAGCTCCTCATTGGGGCGCCGGATTGGAGGAGGGCCATAAAAGACCGGCCCCAACGCTGGACGGTGAGCTGCTTCATTTGTTTCCTTGACGCTTGCCTGAGGTTCCTGCCAGCTGAGCTCCTCATTGGGGCGCCAGATTGGAGGAGGGCCATAAAAGACCAGCCCCAACGCTGGACGGTGAGCTGCTTCATTTGTTTCCTTGACGCTTGCCTGAGGTTCCTGCCAGCTGAGCTCCTCATTGGGGCGCCGGATTGGAGGAGGGCCATAAAAGACCGGCCCCAATGCGGGACGCGTTTAGCGGGTGCGTGCCCGTTGTGGCGTGCCCGAAGGGGCATGTCCAAAGGGGCAGGTCCCGCCTCTTTGGTGCCCCTTCGGTGCACTTAGGTGCATTGGTGTTAGTTTGTTATGGGGAAGCGGAGGAAACATCTTCCACAGCCAGTTCAGTCCAAAGCAGTTAAAGTGACCGGCCCGATGGATGCCCATGTACGGGTGGAGAATCCTACGGCCGTGTCGGGACCTATACCATCTGACTCAATGGACTTATCAACTGTGAGTACTATCTCCCCCACCGCCTCTGCTACCACTAAGGGTGTAGCTCAACCCAATCAAGAGTTTGACTCTGTTGGTTTTGAGGTTCCCTCCCCCTCGGAAGTGAAACACGTGGATTGCGTTGAAGCTTTACTTTCGGATTCGTTTTAGCAAATAGACTCTTCCTCTGTGCCTTTGCCGTGTCCTTTTCCCTCTGTATTTTCCTTTTTGTCTATTGCTGAACGACCGTCCCCTCCTGAAAATGTCTCCCTGAAGGATGTCTGGCTTGTAGTTTCTAGGATGGAAGCGGTACTTTCCGCGTCTTTGCAGAAGGTTTCCGCTTTCTCCAAGGAGACGGTCGGTAAATTGCCTGAGCATGACGCTCGTTTATTATCTGTAGAGAGATCTGTGATGTCTAATGAGAAATTGATCTCCTCCCAGCAGGTTGTTACCACTAAAGTTATTCAAGATTTGGCTTGTTTACACCGCCAAGATGAGTCTAGGGAGAATATTTTGCGATCAAAAAATTTGTGTTTTTTAAAATTTCCCTAAGACTCATTACCTTTCCCCTTTATTGTTGTTACAGAAATATTTAAAGGAGGTACTACTATTTAGTGATGTTTCAGATGTTTTGGTTTCCAATTTATATTATTTACCTATAGGAAAAGTAGTTAGGGATGAATGTGCCTCAGGGGGAGCTCAGTATGATCAGTTAGTATCTTCTACATTGGATCTCTCAGGTTTCCTTGAGTCCTCCTCTGATGATATCCCCACTAGGGCTACTTTGTTAGTCTCCTTTGTTCGGGGGATGGACAAGGATAGGATCCTATGGGTATATTTTCAGAAGAAGACGGAAAAATTCTGTGGTCAATTTATTCAGATCTTTCCAGATGTGGCTAGGGCTACTCAGGAACGGCGTAATGCTTTTTTAGAGTTGCGTCCCCGTGTGTTAGCCATTGGTGCACTGTTTTACCTTAAATTTCCCTGTAAATGTCAGATTTCTTTCCAAGCTAAACGTTATTTGTTTTTTGAAGTAGACCAATTGGTGAAATTTCTGAAGGAGAGGGAGAGTCTTGACTAATATAGTTTTATTTTTCTTTAGGTATAATATAGTTCTCTTGATTTTGTATAATTGAGCTTATATTGTATATTTTCCTCAGGGTTTATTGTTTGTATGAAGCTTCTCCTTGATGTGGACTTGTGGTTATGATTCATGTAATCTTTCTTGTATCTTGTTTTTTCTAAAATAAAATAAAAAAATGTGGGATGTTAGATAGACTTTTAACTTAAGGTGTTTGTATTGGTCAATTTCTTATACCTCTTGTCTGTGCTGCTTTTTTCTTCAAATATTATGTGTACATTTTATTTTGTTTTAATCTTTTATCCTCAGGTTCTTTCTTTAAATATAGTTTGATTCTGGGGCATGGCTTTTCAAACCAGATGCATTTTGGGATGCATAAAAAAGTAGCTTTGAAGACAAAAATCTTTATTAAGCCCTTGATAGCCCGACACAGGCCGTGTTTCATCACCCTTCGTCAGGAGCTAGCCAGGTATGAAAAACTAAAAACATAAAGATGAAAACATGAAATTTGTAAAAGAACAGACAAAACAAAGCAATAAATAACTCAATTATGATGAATAAGACTAAATGATATCTTAAATAAAAACATAAATTATTCTATAAAAAAGAATAACACCATAATATGAAACAAAATAAAACTAATATGCTTGAAGCCAAAAAACATATATATATATATATATTTATTATTATTTATTTATTTATTATTTAACAGTTCTTCTATACCGCTCTATTTTAGATCAGAGCGGTTTACATTTAACATCAACTATACAACACAAGGAACTTTGAGTTGTATTTACAATAAACAGGGAGATCAACTTGGAAGTAACTGGGGGAAACTATGTACATTCTTAACTTATATATATATATATATATAAATACCTCTGATGAAGGCCGTTAGGTAACACTGTCTTATGTCACGCTGGTATAAAAATACCTAGACAAACATGCACTAAAAATATATATACATTGTTAAATGGCAGACAAGTGTATGTTGAAATAACATATGACACAAAGCTATAACAAATAAAAGTGGAGAGGAAGAGAGATGAGGAGGCAAAAACTATGATGGAGTCCTAATGAAACGAAATCCTGTGATTATCTCCATAAGCAATGCAGGATCAGTCCTTATAGAGCCCTTTCATCAGCAAAGCAGGAGTGAGTCAGTGGGTAAAAACCAGAAGGGGAAGACCAGTGAACACGAAGCAATGAAATCCCCATTAGAAGGTGGCAGAAGGGGCGCGGTAGAAACACATAACTATAAAGTACAGGGCTTTGCAAAAAGGCACTTGAAAACATTGTGAACCAACCAGATATAATAGCGTTGTTAAACATCCACATGTAAGTAAAAGAGCCGCGCATTCTGTACCCCTGTGCAGTGCTCGGCTACATCCTGGACTATGATTGTCGTGGAGACAGCCCCAGGCACCTGCCACAAACACCATGTACGGACATTGCCAGGTATTGCTGGTTGTGTGTCCCCCAGTTGCCTGTGTTATGGCACATGTGTCCCCTCAACATAGGCCCCCCATCACCCCATCCATGGCCATCAGGTGCTGTGCGATTAGCTATAAGTGGGCTGCATATCTCAGACCTACCTGCGTGTGGATGGGCGGTGTCCAGCTCTTCCGGCAGTCCCCGCAGGTAGATGGGGCCCAGCCGTTCTGCGAGCTGCTGCTCCAGGGGGGTCAGGCTGGGGAAAAAGGGACCACCCCCACCAGTGCCCATGGCATATCTCCTTTCCGCCACCATGTGGGCCCCAACACCTCACTTGATGTTGTTAAACCGTTTCCTCAGGCTATCCAGGTCCCTGGGTGGTCCCCTGGCCTGTGCTATGGCCTCCTGTACCTCCTCCCACAAGTGTATGCGTGTCCCCACCGTGGTGCTGGAGCTCAGCCGCACATAGAGCACCTCATAGCGCTCCAGCACACTGGCCATTAGGATGTGGTTCTCCTGCTGGCTGAATCTAACTGCTCTCCTCCATTCTTCTGCTGGCACTGGGACTCGCCTCCGTTTGGCACTGGGTGGCCTCTCGGGCTGCCCCTGTGTGGGCTGGGACACACCCGATGGCCCTGCAGCCACCACCTCAGGCCCACACATCCCTGCCATCCCTGTGGACCACTGTTCAAGGGTTTCCCCCTCATCCCCTCCTGCCATGAGCTGTCACTCCATCTCCCTGCTCCCTATGGCCTCTTCCTCCCTGTCACACATTCCCACCTGTCCCAGTCCTTGCCTAATATTCCCTCCCCTGCTGCTCGCCTGCCCTCCTCTCCCTCTCCCCTGCCCCTTCCTCTCCCTCTCCCCTGCTCCTCTCCTCACCTCCTATCCCTCTCCCCTGCTCCTCTCCTTTCCTCCTCTCCCTCTCCACTGCACCTCTACTCCTCTCCCTCTCCACTGCACCTCCCCTCACCTCCTCACCCTCACGCCTGCTCCTCGCCACACCTCCTCTCCCACACACCTGCTGCTCACCTCACCTTTCCTCTCCTCTCCGCACCTGCTATCACCCTAACTGATTGCTCTCCACGCCTGCTCTTCACCTCGCCTACACAAAACCCTCAGCGTTTATCACATGTGGTGGCCTTTTACTTGGGCACAGGTTATGCATGTTGCGCATGCGCTGCAGCACATGTGTGAAGTATGCGCATGCACTGTGGTGCATGTGCACTATGTGTGCATGTGCGGCGACACACGTGTGCCACTCGCGCATGCACTGTGGCATGTGCACTGTGCACTATTGCGCATGCGGCATGCTAGGGGCTGCTGTATGAGGGGGCTCTGTGCATGATGCCTGTGATTAGGTGCCCACGCAGTGGACGGTGCCCAGAAACGTCGCATGCGCATGGCGCCATGCCTGCATGCCACGTACGCCGTATGCATGCATGGAGCCCCATGCAAAACATGTGCACGGGTCACGATCAGATCTTACACACATGCGCAATGCACGCAGACACCACATTGGTGGCACTGTGCATGCGCACAGACGCACATCGGATGAAAGGTATTTACCTATGATGCATATGTGGTACACGCCGAGGGTTTTGTGTAGGTGAGGTTTAGAGCAGGCGAGGTGAGGTATTTGTCAGGTGTTCAGCAGTTGAGGTGAGGTGAGGTGAGGTGCGGTGGGGTGAGGTGAGGTGGAGTGAAGTAAGGTGCGGTGAGATGAGGTGAGGTGAGGTGTGGTGGGGTGAGGTGAGGTGGGGTGAGGTGAGGTGCAGTGGGGTGAGTTGAGGTGTGGTGGGGTGAGGTGAGTAGCAGGCAAGAGGTGGTGTTGGGGTGTTGGGGGGCAGGTGTGGTGGTGAGCAGGTATAGGGCACAGAGAATGAGATGAGGGATCAGTAGAGGGCGGTGTTGGTGGGGTGAGGGAGAGGCAAGAAAAACCCTCTGTCTGTGGTATATCTGTTTTGCTGATGGCTGCCTTTGTGGTAGCTGCAGGTGTGTTGGGGGGTGCTGAGGACCCATGGTTGCCTGATGTGTGAGATGGTGTCCACGGCACTGCGGCACAGGGCATGGGTGCAGACCCGCTGCAACTCCAACCAGCAGCTGTGGAGGCCATGTAAGCTAGGGCTGAGCCGGCACAGCACAGGAGGCGTGCCAAGCTGCGCCCTCACCAGGCTCACCTCTACATGCCCAGGGCCCAGCTCCAGGACATGCGTGAGAACCAGGTCATCTCCCTATACCATCTGGACACAGTGGCTATTAGGGAGCTCTTTGAGGATCTCAGACATGACCTCGAGCCCCTGACTGGTCGGTCATATGCCATTCAGGGTTTGGTCAAGCTCCTGGCTGCCCTACATTTCTTTGCCTCTGGCTGTTTCCAGTCATCTGTGGCCGCAGTGGGTGGCATGAGCCACCCCACCTTCTCATGCTGTCTCCACCAGGTACTGCGTGCCATGGTCAGCCAGGTGGGGAATTACTTTGCAATTCCCAACACTAGGCAACAGTGGAGGACCCTGAACCAGGCCTTTGAAGAGGTTGCGGGGATACCACACGTGATGGGAGCTATTGATTGCACACATGTTGCCCTGGTCCCACCCGGAGACAGGGAGGCAGTGTTCCGCAACCGCAAACACTACCATTCCCTGAATGTTCAGGTTGTATGTGATGCAAATATAGGTATTCTGAATGTGGTCCCTAGGTTTGCATGGTCCACCCATGTCTCCTTTATCCTGCATCACTCAGCACTATTCGGACAGTTTGAGGCTGGGCAATATGAGGACTGCATACTGCTGGGTGGGTATTTCTCTGCTCAGATGTGCACATGGTGTTCCTCTGGGTACACGTTGGCGCATATGTCTGTGTTTGCAAGGTGTGCCCAGTTGTGTTTGTGTGTCATTTGTGTGTGTGTCCGGGGACGGGGGGGGGGGAAAGTCCTTTCATGGTCATCTTTGGTATGGTGTTTTGTGTTGGTGGTACCTTCACCTCTGACATATCTAACCATTTCACATTGTGTGCTTTGTGTGGGCATAGTACAGGACACATGTATGTTCTACGTATATTCAACAGTATATTCTTGTGTCAGACATCCTCTCGGGGCAGCTCAGGGACTTTTTCCTGTTTCAACCCATGTGTGTGGGCAGTCTCATGGCTATCACACGCTTGCAAATGTGTGCATCACTAACCTTGTCAAGGGTGCATTGCCATGTGTGTGGCTGATGTTTTTGCAGCCGGCACTGCTACCTTTCGGCTACGGATGTTTAGGCATGTGTTATTGTGGGTTACAGCTGAGGTGGTTTGCGCGCATTACCCCCACCCTGTGGTCCCTGTCTCACACCTCCAGACGCTGCCACATACATGTTGTGTGTCAGCATCTGCTGTAACATGTTCATGGAAGATCTGCCTGTGCTGTTGGTTTGCATGTACATGCTTGTGTGCATGTGGGTGTGGCTCATCCTCTGCTTTACCTTTCTACTATTTCTCTACAGGTGATGCAGGATGTGGGTTTCGTCCCTGGTTGCTGACCCCTGTGCGTCTGCCACGGACACGTGCAGAGAGGAGGTACAATGAGGCCCATGCCTCCAGCCACTCAGTCATCGAGTGCACCTTTGGCGTTTTGAAAAGTCGTTTCAGGTGTCTGGATAGAACTGGTGGGGCCTTACAATACAAACCCATGACTGTGGCAAAGATTATTCTGGCCTGTTGCATACTGCACAACATTGCTCTCAGGCACGATCTCCCAGTCCAAATTAATGAGGATCTGAAAGATGATCCCACGTGCCGTCCTGCACATGGCACACGTGACACACGTGAGGGCACGGCAGCCAGGCGCCAGATGATTGCGGCGGTCTTCTCATGTAAGTACTGCATATGTTGGATATTACATTGGTATCTAGACATATGTACTACTACTATTGTTGAACATTTGTGTAGCCATACCAGTCATACACAACACTACACAGACATATGGGGGACATTCCCTGCCCATCAGAGCATCCAGGATAGTCCAGAGGGAACACAAGCGGGGTGTTTAGGGGATAACTGTGGATGCACAGAGGTCAGATGAGACTGGATTACCTGCCCTAGGTGGGTACATTACCATACACAGGAACTTGGTCAGGGATTGGGGACGGTGGCTGGCGATCACACACAGGTTGTTTGATCCAGCTGTGGGTGCAGCATGGTAAACGGAGTGTGGTGTGTGGTCAGCAGTAGGAAAGTGGAACGTAGGTGGCACCATTTGCCTAGACGTGTGGATGCCATGATGGGGGGTATTGGCGCATTGGTCACATAACATACACTGATTGGCACAGACTGTGCATTACATGTTTGTGTACAGCGCTGTGTACGACTGGCAACAATATGTACATGCTCAGTGGTAGTAGTATTGGCAGGAGTTAATATTCTGGAGGGGAGGTACAGAGTACACACACACACAGGTACTGCATCATTTGCTCAGCAGGGTAACCTACACCTGGATGCATACATGGATTGTGAGCCAGTGAGGTGATTTGACAGAGGCAGTATTATGGTCATGGCACGGCTGGCAGATGATGAGCCATGCAGTGGCATGTTGGCTGGTTTGAGGAAGACACAGCTGATTCAAGGGGATAACAGCAAGGTGTAGGTTACATTTAGCAAATCAGGGGGTGACTGAGGGGTGCATTCACGTTTTAGTTGTGTGTTAAGGGAGGATGGGGGGATATTGCTCATGTTATCTGGAATGGCACTGCATGTCTTAGCTACATGGTGCGTATGTGTGGGGGAGGAGAGGGAGGGGTCACAGACAACCTCTACATTGCGTATCAACGTGCGGCAATGTGTGGCAACCTATACACAGACACCTAATATGGGGGAAGGGTTTACGGAGGGAGCTTAGATGTTGAGTCGTGGCCAGGTTCCATTTCAGGCAGCATGGATACATCAGGCCAGCATTGTCAGACATGCAAACATAGCTCAGGGTCTAGATTGGCAGGGGCTGTTCAGGGATGTTGTGATATATTTGGCACTCATCAGCATACAGTTGGCACTGAGTGGCAGGGGATCAGATAGCCCCAACACGGCATTTAGTATGGAGCTCTGGAACATGCAGACACAGGACATATCCCTGTGTTCCAGGAGATGGGTGCAGGCACACAGGGGAGGTGGGACCATCACAACACACACTGAAGGTGTGACGGGTGAGATATGAGGTGCAGGAGGTTAGTACGGAGGCAGTGTGGACATGCGAGGACAATATATCAGGGTGACGGGTGTGGTCAGCAGTGTCTGGGGAAGCAGAGAGGTGATGAAATGGGGCGTAGGGGGTACAGGCCCTTTAATTTTAGCATTAACACATCATTGAAGAATTTGGCAGGGGCAATTCTGTACAGTGTAATGGATTGAAAAGGATTTAGGGGCATAAGGGGTGATGACGTGATGGTGCTGTGTGTGTTACACAGCTCAAACATGACATATGTATGTATCTGGTGTGTTTATCCCTCGACAGGATATGTTGTGTGACCTCCCTGGTGCTGTGGTTCACTGGCAGCTGTCTGTACCCCACTCAATGTGCAGGAGAATGGGTAGATTGACATACAGGTACATGGTGTGTGGGGACAGTCAGCCACAGATCATGTCTGGGGTCATCTGTCCAATGCACATATGTTGTGGTTCACCTCATTGGTCTGCAACCCCATACCCCATATGTTACTGTTGTCACACACAGGCACATTTGTTCCTGCCCAGCCCATCTGCTCCAGCACTGTTTCTGGAACACATCCCAGAGAGCTGCGTGTGTCCACACATCCTAGGTGTTCTGGTGGTGGGCTGCACGCACACCCCCTGTGACATTGTAACATCAGCCAAATGCTGTGTAGCATTGCTTTGGCCAAGAGCTATCTCCACTGATCTCAAATTGTCCACAGACAGGCCGTATGCTACTGGTGGCATGCTCACCTTAACATACTGTGTGTGTGTGGTTTTCTAGCGTGGGTGTGTAAGGGTACAGTGTGCATACAGTTTGTATTATCATGTGGTTGGTGGTGTTTTAACACCTGTGGAGGGTTGGGGACTCTGCTATCTATAACCTACTGCTGTTGACCATGTATACATTGTGCGCATCTGTTTTATGTTGTAACCTGACCTATCTCTTGTGTGCAAAATACTCATACTAACTCATAAAGCATTGCACACGGGTTCTCCTCAGTATATAGCCAATTCCATTCGTTTACAACCTTCCCCCCGTCTTCTCCGCTCAGCACATGGTTACCGTCTCTATCTCCCTGCTCCATCCTCAGCTCACCTGGAAACAACACGTCACTCTGCTTTTTACTTCCTGGCCCCAGCCCTCTGGAATTCACTCCCACTTGCCCTCCGTACCAAGCTATCCTTTCAAAGATTTAAGTCCCTACTCAAGACTCATCTCTTTCAGCAGGCTTTTGATTTCCCAGATCCTTAAGACCGGCCTTCCCACCAGTACTTTCCCTCACTTGTCTCTTTCCCACTTTTGCCTTTCCTGCTTCTTTCTGTCCTGTCCAAATAATGGCTTTCTTTTCCCTTTTCTTGCTTTTATTGGTTGATTATACTGTACACCACCCTGACGCACCTGCCTGGGTGGTATATGAAGTAACGAATATAGATAAAGATAAAGAACACTATCCATCAGCATTTCAGTATCACAGATGACACCCTAATTTGGACATGCTCCAACGGCAGCTGGAGATGGGGATATGGTGATTCTATACATTCCTCTGGCATCTTATGTATTCACTGTGACATGGTGTTGCTTTTTCCTGCCTCAGACAATCACTAGCAGACACTTTCTGCAGACAGACGGTAGGTTGCATATTGGATATTTTGGAAATGACATCAGCCGTTCTATGCTTGCGTTTTGTTGTGTTTTTCAGGGAGTTATCCTGTGGGGTCACTATGCACCAACGCTGATGGATATGGGGTGGAGCAGTGAGGGGCCTGTGTAACATGTGCATGGACATGACCATATCCATAGGACACCCTCGTGTATGGTTCAATGGCCACATTTACACAACATGCACTGTGTTATGTGTTGTGCTAATTTCGTGTTTGCATGTCTGGTGTTGCATTCTATACATATTGCTGTCTGCCTGCCTGCAATGTTCCCTGGTGTTCTGTGCAACATACCATGACAGTGTTTCTCCTTCTTCTGATACAGGGCAGAGCACACACACTGCACATCGACTACACTGCATCTGCAGGCACCATCACCCGTGTGTCTGAGACCATAACAAGACCATGCAGCTATCCCTGGGATATGGTGGCATAGGATGGCTGACCTCTGCATGTGGCCCACATGCCTATGATGGACATTGATGTTGGACTGCATCATTGGGCATAGACGGCCTGTCCTACATGATGTTGCTGCCGTGCTCTGGCTGGGTGTGGGGTTCATCGCAGGGGACATACATGACCTTTTGTGTGCTGTGGCAGATTGGGATGTACCACTTGTATATGCAGGCCCAGGGATTCACGGACAGTCTTCATGGGACATGTTGGTTTGCAGAGGCTATTTGCGCTATGGACCCTGTGTACAGGCCCCTACATGTGCAGCAGGGACTGACATACTTGCTGCATGTTGTACATCCATCTGACATTGTGTTACTGTCTGTTGCCTATGTGTGTGACCTGCACCGCAGGATATCCTCATCTGTTTAGTTCACCAAGAGCATACAGCCATGCGTGTGGCACAGGGGTGACACTGTATAGGTCATCTGGTATTTGTGGGGCTACCCTGCACTTGAACATAACACGGTATTTACCACCACACCACTTTGATGTGCGCTAATATTTTCGGTCGATATGTGCCATCACCACGTGTGCTACAGTGCATGTGGGGCATCACTGTGCCATTGTTTACCGTACACATTCCAGGTGCATGTGACTGAATATGTTGGTACACCAGGGCATGTGGCAGTGTGGCTTCTGTGCCGGTTACTCGGCCATGTTTGACCTTTATTTCAATCTCTATGTACAGATTAGTGTGTTTGGTTAGTGTACAGACGTGCCACTCTACATTGATTTACAGACATAGCAATACATGTCTGCACAGTCCTCTTTATCTCATGACATTCTGGGACTCACATTGCACCAGTAATTTGGCAGTGTGGCAGTGTGGGTGTGCGTGTTCATCCTTCATGGGTGCATTCCATGTGCCGTGTCAAATGTATATGCATACTGTATTCACAAAACCCATTGCAGCAGACCTTCTGCATAGTGTTATCTCTGTATGTGTGATAGTTTGCGTTTTCTTTATTATCTGGGATCATGTTCCTCTTGTACCTGTTACCATATCCGGATTTGGCATTTGCACAGTGTTGTTTTGGAAGTATGTGGCACTTTATTTGCTATATTACACATTATGCAACATCTGTGATGTGTATATATGTATGTGTGTGTGCAGTTGCAGAGATTTTGATACATATGCTTTTGCAGGTTTGTGCCACCTGTTTTTTGAGGACAGATATGTTTTGGTTATACCTTCATGACTGGTGTGCATTGGGCTGCCATCATGCCCTACCTACTGTCTACATTCACACATATGTGAAAAAGGCATTTTGGCCATGCAGCAGCATGTGGGGTGTGTGGGGATACTGCATAGTACATACCATGCACCTACTGCATTTTATCTGTACTGCTCATCATCGGTGGGGGTGGGGGGGGGGGAGCCAGTGACTTGTACGCGACATGTGGGTAGATGGCCTACTCAATGTGGTTTCAGTTTGTTCACTGTAAAACAACTAGCTTCATATCATGACACACAGTATACACGATATGTCCAGTACCTTTCCAAAATGAAATATATGTCTTTAATGCACACTTATCTCTGCTGCTGATTCAACACACTGACACACGTATTTCTTGATTTACTGGTGATGTACATGGCCCACCTGTGCTCACATCCTTGTACAGTGGCAGCTGTCTGTCACGTCAGAGTGTTATGGGTTCCCATACACACATTCCCTTTATGGAACATATTTGCATGGTCCCTGTAGTGGTGGTTTGGGATAGTGGTTAGAGATGTGCATTGGCGCACCATCGGTTGCAGGTTTGATTCCAACATGCTTTTTTTCCTTTTTCCTTGTGCTGTGCTAACCTGACCTTGAGCTGGCTGCAGCTTCGTCATCTCTCCTTTACACCCTTCCATCGCTTTTTTGTACAGCACAGTGTGCCCTTTATGCAGCCTATGTGCCACATATTAGCTATTACATATGGCTGTTTCTTTGTACTGTCCATGTGGCTAGTATGCTTGGGTGACTGTTATTGCTGTTGTTGAGATGATTTGTCCGAGCTTCTGTTTGCAGGTTTAATTCTCACATGCACCTTTTCAATACTATTCCCCATTTTGCCCTGCTACATACAGCATCGCCTGCCGCCCTTTAGGTTCCTTTTTCTTGCTCTTTTGCATGCTGTTTCAACTGCCTAACACTTTATTGTGTGTGTGCATTTGTGTATATGTGGCTCTCGTCCCAATTGCAGACTGTGATATGCGCTATACACAGCTCTTCTACATGTGCATTACATCATGGTTACTGTTGGGGTTGCCTTTTCCTAGCACACAGCAGGCTTTTGGTGTGGTGCCATGCAGTATTGTTGTATGCAGCCTTTTCTGTTCGACTCACATTGGTGGGGTAGGCATACTGGTTCCTGCATTAACTTATGTGCTAGTGGTCATGGGTTCAATCCCATAGAGAGCCTCCTTTAGTCAGAATGTGCAGCACAACTCCCTTTTGTGGCTGTGACAGGCAGACATATATCGGAGATCAGTGTTTAGCACACAGACCACCCTCACCTCATTTGTGTGACCTATGGTGCCCTATACAGTGCCTTGCCTGTGCTTTTACCCTGCCCCAGTATGCACAGCAGATTGTGGTTGCAGTGACCTGCAGTTGTGTGACCAGCCATTGGCATGATGGATACCATAGAAGCATAGCACAGTGGTTAGTACACTGACTTTGCAGCCAGTGGTCATGGGTTTGATTAATGTGTGTTCTTGTTTTTTTCTGCCTGTTCTACACAACTATTTTTCCTTCCTCTAGCAGTCAAATCTGTGCAGATGTGTGTGGCGGCACATTATAGCCTCATCACAGTTACAAAGCATCCTTCTGTCCGTCTATCTGTCTCTGCCAGCTGTGTGGCTTACTGCCCTAATGTGCGGACTACTGCCCCATGTCCTGCGCTGGGACCCTTTTCTGCATTGTGGGTCTTCATGATTGCCTCTTGTGTGTATGCTCTGCATGGCACTGCTACTCCTCTGTCCTCCTGTTATGCTGCCACCTCTACCTGCTCTGGTGGATATGTATTCACATCCTCTGCCACACACTCTCATGTTGGCACTTTACATCACCATCACCCTATGCATCGGTCCAGCTGCCTCTGATATGTTTCTGCACTTTTCCAGCTGCCACATGAGCTGCACGCAGATTTGACAGGTCCATCAGCTCCACCATGTGATACCCTCCAGAAGTTGTTAATTGGCTTTCCTTGTTACTCTGTGCAGTGGTAGGGTTACATCTGTGTTTGGGCCATACATTTTGTGCTATTCAACTTGGGACTCCTTACTGCCACTGGCCCCCTTTTCAGACGTCACCTTGCCCTCCTTTGGGCCTCTTTAGTTGCACCTTAGTTTGCACCAGCTCATGGGGCACCTTATATAGTGCCTTGGAAGGTGGCAAACTACGGCGCATCATAGAGCGCCTTAGGGTGGGCGCCCTAATATGCGCATCAGGTTACTGCACTGCAGCATGGGTTTTTCAATTGGCAGCACACACTGTTCAGATGTGTCCATTACACAACATTAAAAGTAATTGTCTTGGACTGCCATATTGCATGCACCTAGAGGGCTTGAACTCATGATCGTTGTCTCGGCAAGCATTGTATTAACCAGTGTACTACACTTCTGTAGCTATTGTCATAGCGCTTCTACATACTTAGGCTTACGGCGTGCAAACGTACAGCACCGTACACTATTGCACGAAAACGGCAAGGCGCCCTCTATCGCGTGATACACGGCTTAATGCCGGTTGCCCACTTCCTTATATGGGATTCTTCATGTTAGCACTACAACTAGCGCCGGTAACATTAAGACGGTTTAGTAAACATACCCCTTTGTATCTTACTCATTCAATGACAGGCAGTCAGTGTCCCTGATTATGTATTGGCGTTATGTAGTCAGCTCTGAAAACACTGCAGAAGATGTGGGCGGCAGTGTTTTGAGCCAACTGCAGGGGACGAAGTGCATATTTTGGTAAGTCCTGCAAGAGGACATTGCAGTAATCAACGTGTCGGATTATTATTGCTTGAAAAACTATGGAAATCTTGTGTATCCAGTAGCAGTTGAAAGTTCTATACTGTTTTTATTTTGTAGTATATGATCCTTGTGATGTTGCTAATGTGTGATATTAGGGTAGGATGTTGGTCTAGGGTTAATCCCAAGTAACGCACTTGGGCTTCACTTCTAGATGTGCTCCTGCAATACTTAAAACTGGTGTCTCGGGTGATATAGAGAACTTCTGTTTTTTTTGTAGTTCACAGATAGTTTGTGTTCAAGCAGCCATTGATTTACAGAGTTAAAGCATTTTATTAGAGAGGTGCATATGGTTTTATAATGGAGAATGGAACGTAAAACATTACATCATCTGCATAAATGTGATAAGAGTATGTTATGAGCTTGAATAATTGTGCAGATAGGCTGAAGAAAAATATTGAATAGGAGTGAGGAAAGGGCAGAGCCCTGAGGAACTCCTTGTTGTTAAATGTACGGGGCTGGCTTTTGTTTTCCAATCTTCACTTATAGTTTCTGTTCAGATAGTTAAGATTTTAAACCTTTTAATGCTGTATTGCCTTGTCCCAATGATTGTAATCATAGAAGTAGCATATTTTGGGGAACTGAGTCAAAGGCTGCTTTGTTGTCCAAAGATATTAGGATAAACCCTTGGTGTGGTTTTTCAGTGCCCCTTACAAGCCTATCCATGAGAGCTGTTAAAAGGGTTTCTAACCCATGGTTGGGCCTAAATCCATATTGGCATGGATCCAGCGGAGCATTCGTGTTAATGTGGTTCTGGAGCTTATCTTTGTGAGGAAAGGTAAACTTGAAATATGTCTATAAGAGCTGGGTTGCTTTGCGTCTGACCCTGTCCCGTTTTTTATCGGGCATATGGAAGTGTTTTTGAGTTCAGCAGGCATATAGCCTTGAGTGAGAGACAGCTGAGTGATCTTGAATATAGTGGGGATCAGCTCCATTCGAGCTGTCTTGATAAAGCTCAGGGAGAGGATCAAGTGGGGATGTAGTGGTGTTAATATTGTTACATAGTAACATAGTAAATGATGGCAGATAAGGACCAGTATGGTCCATCTAGTCTGCCCAGTAAGATGGCAAGAGTAGGTGCACCTGCCGCCCTATGCAGGTCACCCCTCCCCATGTCTTTGTTTAGGGGTGAGCCCACCGCTCCGTGTAGGACACCCCTGTTTGTTGAGAAATTAGATAGTTAAGTTTATTTTGATTTTATCCTGCTGCTGTAAAGGGATCCACTGTGTCTGTCCCATGCCATTTTGAATTCTGTCACTGTATTTGCCCCCACCACTTCCATCGGGAGGGCATTCCAAGCATCCACCACCCTTTCAGTGAAAAAGTATTTCCTGACATTGCCTTTCAATTAACCCCCTTGCAGCTTCATGTTATGCCCTCTAGTTTTACAGCTTCCCCGTCTTTGGAAGAGGTTTGTTTATTCATTATTTCTCTTTAAGTATTTAAAGTCTGAATCATATCTCCCCTGTCCCTCCTCTCCTCCAGAGTATACGTATTTAGGTCTTCAAGTCTCTTCTCATAAGGTTTCTGATGCAGGCTTCAAATCATTTTGGTCGCCTTCCTCTGAACCATTTCTAGTATTTTTACATCCTTTGTGAGATATGGTCTCCAAAACTGAACACAGTTTTCCAAGTGAGGCCTCACCAGTGACTTATACAGTGGCATTAATACCTCTTCCTTTATGCTGGTAATTCCTCTTTGTATGCAACCCAACATCCTCCTGGCTTTTGCCAATGCCTTGTCGCACTGTTTTGCCACCTTGAGATCCTCAGAAATAATCACACCAAGGTCCTTCTCCTGGTCCGTGCACACCAACCTCTCACCCCCTATCGCATACAATTCCCTTGAATTACTGCTTCCCAAGTGCATGACACTGCACTTCTTTGCATTAAATCTTAACTGCCAAATATTGGATCATCCTTCCAGCTTTTGTAGATCTTTCCTCATGTTATCCATTCCCTCAGGGGAGTCCACTCTGCTGCAAATGTTCATGTTATCTGCAAAAAGACAGGCTTTTCCATTCAGTTCTTCAGCAATGTCACTCACAAATACATTGAACAGTGCTGGGCCCAGGACCAAACCCTCCTTTCATCTGAGTGAGCTCCATTTACCATCACTTTCTGTCATCTGTCAGTCAACCAATTTCTGATCCAGTTCACCACCTTGGGAATTATCTCCATACTATTGAGATAAGCCTCCTGTGAGGAACAGTATCAAAGGTTTTGCTGAAATCCAGGTAGATGCCATCTATTGAATGTCCCTGATCTAGTTCTCTGGTCACCCAGTCAAAGAACTCAATCAGATTTGCTTGGCAAGATCATCCTTTGGTAAAACCATGTTGCCTCAGATCATGCAACCTGTTGGTTTTGAGAAAGTCCACTATTCGCTCTTTCAGGAGCACCTCCATTACTTTTCCAGCCACCAAGGTAAGGCTCACCGGCCTGTAGTTTGTCACTTCTTCCATGTCACCACTTTTGTGAAGAGGTACCACATCAACCCTTCTCCAGTCCTGAGGAACTTCTCCTGTTTCCAAGGATCTATTGAAAACATCTTTTAACTGCCCTGCAAGAACCTCTCTGAGCTCTTTTGTTGAAAATGTTTTCTAGGTGTTCAGGCGAAACAGGTGTGAAGGATTGTTCTGCTGCTTCTGAGGCTATCTAAATTCCTTTTCCCACTCAGCTGAGCAAATTTGGCTCAAATCCTGCACCCTTGTGGATTTACTACAAATTCATTCTTGCCTTTTTCCAGTCAACCATAGCACATGCCAAACAAGACTATTATGTCCACCTGACTAACTCTCTTGCTTCTGACCCGCACTATCTCTTTATCATTATTATTATTATTATTACTATTATTATTATTATTTATTTATTTAACAGCTCTTCTATACCGCGCTCTTTATTATCAGTGCGGTTTACAGTTAACAATTTGACTCTAGGACAGTAACATATCTGACCTGAGTTTACATAAAACAAGGGAAGTAACAAGGAGTTGAACTGGGGTAACTATGTACATTTAAATAGCTTGGCAGTACAACTGCCGGATTACAAAACTGTCTGGTATGTATTACATGATATGTGACTTAATCTTTTTTGCAATTCATATTAGGTGGTTGAGTTGTGAGGAGGGAGTAGGTGAGTCGTTTGGTTGTGAGAAGTGCTCCAGGAATAAATGGTGCATGAGGGCTTTCCTGAATTGCCTGATGTCACTGATCAATCTGATGCTGGGGGGTAGGTTGTTCCAGCATCTGGGGGCATAGAACGCGAATGCTCTGTTATTAGTTGATTGTGTACATTTTATGGTTTCTCTTGGGATAATTAGGGCATTGGCGGCTAATGTTCTCCTAGATCTATTGTTAGGGGTGAGAGTGAGTAAGTCTGAGATTGAGAGGGGAGATATCTTATTAATGGATTTGAACGTGATGAGGAGGGCTTTGTATGAGATCCTGCTACTTATCGGAAGCCAGTGTAGTTCCCTAAGGATGGGAGTTATGTGGTCCATCCTTGAGGCTCCGCACAGGATGCGAGCGGCAGCATTCATGGCTAATTGTAGCGGGTTTAAGGTATTCTTGGGAAGTCCGTGGAGTATGATGTTTGCGTAGTCAAAGTGGGGTGTAACTAACGCTTGGAATATTGTGCGGAAATTCTCTGTATCTAACATGGGTCTCAGGTGCCGTAGAGTCTTGATCTTGTAGTAAATGGTCTTTACAGTGCGGCTTATGTGCATTGTGAAGTTCAGTTGCTGATCTAATGTCACACCAAGGTAACGTATGGTTGGTTTGATTGGAAGTTCTGCATCTCTTTTAGGGTCGGAGGGGGAGAGAAGTTTTTGTTTTTTGTGGTGATTAGGACCTCGGTTTTTTTGAAATTTATTCGTAGGTTCTGATTGAGAAGCCAGTCTGTTATTGCGTTGAAGCAATCGACTAAGGCTATATAATCGGGAAGGGTGATGTTGATAGGTGTGAATATCAGCACATCATCTGCATAGAGGAGGCAGGACATGCCGAATGAGCGAGTGATTTCACAAATTGGTTGCATGTATATATTAAAGAGCAGCGCAGATAGGGAGGAGCCTTGGGGTACTCCTTGCTTTTGCCAGAAAGGTTCAGATGTGTTGGGGCCGATCCAAACTTGTTGCCATCGGTCTTCTAAGTAGGACTTGCACCAATCCCATGCAAGACCCTGGATTCCCTTGTCGTGGAGTCAAGCTAAGAGTTGGTCATGGTCGACTGAATCAAACGCGGCGGCAATGTCAAGGAAGATTAGAGCAACGCCTTTTTTGGTGTTGTCTATCTCACTGATGAGAATGTTGATTAGGGAGGTCAGGAGGGTTTCCACTCCGTGAGTTTCCCTAAAACCATGTTGGCAAGGGTCTAGGGGGGATGAGGTGTCTATATGTTGTTGGATCTGTCTCAAGAATTTTGGCTAGCAGTGGGATGCTGGAGATTGGCCGGTAAGATTCCTCCTTCTTTGGGTCCATCTGGTTGTTCTTTAACAGTGGTCAAATGGATGTCTGCTTAAGAGCGGGTGGGAATATTCCTGTTGAGAAGGACAGATCTGCTATCGCAGCTATGATTGTGCTGAGTTCAGATCGCATTGATCTGATCCAGTATGCAGGGCATGGGTCATTTGGTGTGGTGGTGGTGTTAATGGAGGCAATAATTTCTTCAATGCTTTTCGCGGATGGAGGTGAAAGCTTGTTGAGTGGATTCTGGTACTGAGATGCCTGGGTAGGTTCTGGTATGGTGGATGTTATTGTTTTGACGGCTTTGGATTGAATATAGTTGGCATATAACTGTGGTTGTATATGTTCTTGTTGCGGTGGTGCTGGTTTGTTGGTTAAGGATTTTACCAAATTGAAGAGATCGCGTGGTTTGCTTAGCGAGCAGCTAAGTAGATCAGAGTGGAACTCTTTCATCTTGTCCCATATTGCTTCACGATGAGTCTTCAAGTGGTCTAGGTATGTGGCTTGGTCCGAAGTGTTATGGGTGCGATGCCATTTTCTCTCAAGCTTTCTCAGGTGGAGCAGGGAAGTCTTTAGCTCAGGAGAGAACCATGGTGCTGTATGCCTTTTTCCACAGTGGTTATTGGATGTTGATTGTTTGTTGGAGGGTGGTCGTTGGGCGTACAAGTTAAGGGTGTCGTTCCAATTAGCAACCATGTCATTAAGGTTGGGTGATGACTGAGCGAGTCTTGGGAGAGCAGGCTTAGTAATCTCTTCCTTATCGAATGGTTTGAAATGTGTAGGGTTTGCAGATGCTAGTGTATTTCGTCGGCTGCGTGTAGCTTGTTCCAGTTGTGATGGCATCTGAAAGGTTATTAGGCTGTGGTCTGACCAGGGGACAGGTGTGATGGAGAGATGAAGTAGGCACTTCTTGCTTGTGACTGCAGGTGGGGCGAATACCAGATCGAGAGATTATTATTATTATTATTAAGCATTTATAAAGCACTACCAAGCATACGTAGTGCTGTAGAGACACAATAGAAGACAGCTCCTGCTCAAAGAGCTTACAATCTAGAAGACAAACATACAGGACAAAATAATATAATAGGAATAAGGGCAACAAGGGCAATAGGAGTTGAAATACAAGGAAGGGGATTAAGAAGCAAAGGTAATCTCAAAGAGGTGAGTCTTGAGCTTGGACTTGAAGAGGGCAAAGGCAGAGATCTGACGCAGGGACAGGGGCAGGTTGTTCCCGGTAAATGGGCAGCAAGGTTAAAAGAACAAAGCCTGGAGTTAGTGGAAAAAGAGAATGGCATAGAGAGAAGGAAGGTAGAAGAGGAATGGAGAACATGGGGAGGGGTATAGGAAGAGAGGAGAGAGGAAAGGTAAGGAGGAGCAGTAGAGTGAATGCATTTATGTGTCAAGACAAGTAGTTTGTACTGAATGTGGTAATGAATAGGGAGCTACTGAAGGGACTTTAAAAGAACAGTAATATGACAGCAATGTGGCTGGTGAAGAATTAACCATACAGCAGAGTTTTGAATGGATTGTAGAGGGAAAAGATGAGATTGAGGGAGACCAGCAAGGAAGAGGTTGCATTAGTCAAGCCAGGAGACAATAAGGGAGTGAACTCTTAAGAGTCTTAGCAGTAGACACAGAGAAGAAAGGACGAATCTTGTTAATGTTGAAGAGAAAAAAGCGACAGGATTTAGCAGTTTGTTGGATATGAGATGAGAATGACAGGGAGGAGTCAAAGTCGACCCCAAGGTTACGAGCAGAGGAAACAGGAAAAATAGGAGTATTTACAATTCTCAACTCTCTCCTCAAGGTGCCTCCACCTCCAATCCCCCCTTCCCTTTCTGCACAAACTTTGGCCAACTATTTCCATGAGAAAGTCCACAGGATTATACTCCAATACCCCATGAGGTCAACTACATCCCCTCTTCTCCCTCTTCACTCCCAACTCTTCTCCTCATCCTCTGCCACCCTTTCTTCCTTTTCTAAGATCTCTGAGGAGGAAACCATACATCTTCTTTACTGGTCCAAACTCACTAACTGCTCCTCTGATCCTATTCCCATCCATCTCCTAAGCTCCATCTCCTCCACTGTCATCCCTTCCATCTGTCATATTCTCAACCTATTTCTCTCCACTGCAATTGTTCCTACAGCCTTCAAGCATGCTGTGGTCACACCTCTCATCAAGAAACCCTTACTAGACCCTACCTATCCTAATTATTGATCCATCTCCTTCCTCCCCTTCATTTCTAAACTACTTGAATGTGTTGTTCACTGCCATTGCCTTGACTTTCTCTCCTCTCAAGCCTTCTGGATCCTTTGCAATATGGCTTTTGTCCTTTACATTCTACTGAAATCCAGCGATCTGTTCCTGGCAAAATTCAAGGGTCTTTACTTGATCCTCATCCTTCTTGACTTTTCTGCTGCTTTTGATACTGTTGACCACCACCTTCTCCTCAATACCTTGTCCTCACTTGGTTTTAAGGGCCGTATGCTATCCTGGTCCTCTTCTTATCTCTTCCATTGGACTGTTTCCTCAGCTTGCAACCTTGGGGTCATCTTTGACTCCTCCCTGTCCTTCTCCATACACATCCAACTAATTGCTAAAACCTGTTGTTTCTTTCTTTATAACATCAGCAAAATTCGCCCCTTCCTTTCTGAATACACTACTAAGACACTTATCCACTCTCTAGTCACCTCCTGTCTAGCACTATTGCAACCTCATATGGCATGTAGATAGCTGAGTGACTGGTGGTCATGAAGATTGCCTGGTAACATGCCTGCCTGGTGCGAAGGTGGTGGACGTCTTGTGCTACCTAGACAAGGTCTTAGTGCTGGGGAGGAGTCTGCTGTCTTGGTACATGTTGTTGCCAATGTCATAGGAAAGTGTGGTAGGGAGGTTCTGGAGGCCAAATTTAGGCTTTTAGTTAGGAAGCTGAAATCCAGAACTTCCAGGGTAGCATGCTATGAACTGCTTCTCATTCCATACGCAGGCCCAAAAGGTAGGCAGAGTTCTGGAGTCTCAATGCATGGATGAGACAATGGTGCAAGGAAGAGCATTTTGGATTTATTAGGAACTGGGCAACATTCTGGGGAAAGGAGGGGCTTTTCTGAAGGGATGGGCTCCACCTTAATTGGGATGGAACCAGGCTGCTGGCATTAACCTTTAAAAAGGTTTAAAAACTTTTAAACTAGATAATAGGGGAAAGCCAACAGTTGCCCAAGAGCACATGGTTCGGAACAATGTATCCCTGAAGGATACTAGCAAAAGACTGAAGTTAGGGCATATTGACAGAGATGTTCCAATAAAGACAAAAGTAACCCAAAGTACAGAGCAGACAAAGCATAAAAATTCCAAATTACCCCTGCCTACCGATAACCAGATTAATATGAATAAAATACAACCTCTAAAATGCTTGTATGCAAATGTGAAGTCTAAAAATAAGATGGGAGAGTTAGAATATATAGCACTAAATGAGAGGTTAGATATGATTGGTATCTCAGAGACAGGGTGGAAGGAGGACAACCAATGGGACACTGCGATACCTGGTTACAAACTATATCGCAATGATAGAGTAGATCAAATTGATGGAGGGGTTGCACTATATGTTAGAGAGAGCATTGAGTCACAAAGGATTAAAGGTTTGCAGGAAACAAAATATACTGTAGAATCTCTATGGATTGAAATCCCATGTAAAAAGTGGAAGGCGATGGCAGTGGGGGTATACTATTGACTGCCTGGCCAGAATGAACAAACGGATGATGAAATGCTCAAATAAATCAGGGAAGGTAACAAAAGTTACAGCACGGTAATAATAATGGGTGATTTCAATTACCCCAGTATCGATTGGGTCAGTGTCATGGCAGGGCATGTTAGGGAGATAAAGTTTCTGGAGGCGACGAGGGACAGGGAAGATATGATTCAGACCTTTAAATACTTAAAGAGTATTAATGAACAAACAAACCTCTTCCAAAGATGGGGAAGCTGTAAAACCAGAGGCATAACATGAAGCTGCAAGGGGGTAAACTGAAAGGCAATGTCAGGAAATACTTTTTCACTGAAAGGGTGGTGATGCTTGGTATGGAAGTGGTGGGGGCAAATACAGTGACAGAATTCAAAATGGCATGGGACAGACACAGTGGATCCCCTTATAACAGGATGAAATCAAAATAACCATAACTATCTCTTATAGCTCAGTAAATAGGGATGACCTATATGGAGTGGTGGGTGCACCCCTAAACAAAGGCATGGGGATGGGTGACCTGCAGGGAGCGGCCGGTGCAACTACTTTTGCCGACTTGCTGGACAGACTAGATGGCTCATACTTGTCTTTATCTGCTGTCATATACTATGCTACTATGTTACTATGAAATAAACGACTGCTTCCTGGAGCAGTTGGTTCATGAGCCAGTAAGAGGGGAAGACATTTTGGACCTAGTCCTTAGTAGAACACAAGATCTGGTGCAAGAGATAAAGGTGTTGGGGCTGCTTGCAATAGTGATCATAGCAAGATTGCGTTTTGATTTAATAAATGGAGGAAGAACAGCAGGGAAATCCCCACTACTGCTTTTTAACTTTCAAAATGGAGACTACGATAAAATGAGGAAAATAGTTAAGAAAAAACTAAAAGGATCGGTTGCAAAGGTTAAAGATTTACATCAAGCATGGATGTTGTTTAAAAATACTATCTTGGAAGCCGAGACCAGTTGTATTCCATGCTTTAAGAAAAGTGGAAAGAAGTCCAAAAAACTGCTAGCATGGTTCAAAGGTCAGATCATAGAGGCTGTTGTTGTCAAAAAAGCATCTTTCAGGAAATAGAAAAAGGAGCCAAATGAAGAAAACGTGAAACAACATAAGAACTGGCAAGTTAGATATAAGGCATTGATAAGGCAGGCAATGAGAGAATGTGAAACAAAGTCTGCTGGAGAAGCAAAAATGCATAATAAAAACATTTTCACATACATTACATAAGAACATAAGAACATAAGAAATGCCATACTGGGTCAGACCGAGGTCCATCAAGCCCAGTATCCTGTTTCCAACAGTGGCCAATCTAGGTCATACGTACCTAGCAGTTTCCCCAAAAGACACAGGTTCTGCAGTGCTTGTACTAGGTCAAGCATTGATATCCTGGGTCCCTTTTTAATAGCGGTTTATGGACCTTTCCTCCAGGAACTTGTCCAAACCTTTTTTAAACCCAGCTATACTAACAGCCCTTACTACATCCTCCGGTAACAGATTCCAGAGTTTGATTACACGTTGAGTGAAGAAATATTTTCTCTTATTTGTCTTAAATAGTTTACCCCGTAGCTTCATTACATGTCCCCTAGTCCTTCTATATTCTGATAGCGTAAACAATTGATCCACGTTTATCCGTTCCACTCCATTCATTAATTTATAGACCTCTATCATATCTCCCCTCAGCCGTCTCTTTTCCAGGTTAAAGAGCCCTAACCTTTTAGCCTCTCTTCATAGGAGTAGCCTTCCATCCCCTTCACCAATTTGGTGGCTCTTCTCTGTACTTTTTCTAATAACTCTATGTCCTTTTTAAGATACGGTGACCAGAATTGCACACAATATTCAAGGTGCGGTCGTACCATGGAGCGATACAGAGGCATTATAATATCCTTTGTTTTATTCTCCATCCCTTTCCTTATGATACCTAGCATTCTATTTGCTTTCTTGGCCGCCGCTGCACACTGGGCGGAGGGTTTTAACATGTTATCCACGATGACTCCTAAATCTTTTTCCTGGGTGGTGGTTTCTAATGTGGAGCCTTGCATCGTGCAACTATAGTGTGGGTTGTTCTTTCCTAGGTGCATAACTTTGCACTTGTCCACATTAAATTTCATCTGCCATTTGGATGCCCAGTCTTCCAATTTATCCAGATCCTCCTGCAGTTTTCCACAATCCTCTTGGGTTTTAACAACTTTAAACAGTTTTGTGTCATCTGCAAATTTGATAACCTCACTAGTTATTCCCTTTTCCAGGTCATTTATGAATATGTCAAAAAGTAGCGGACCCAGTACAGATCCCTGGGGTACTCCACTATTCACCTTTTTCCATTGGGAATATTGGCCATTTAGCCCTACCCTCTGCTTTCTATCTTTTAACCAGTTCCCGATCCACAATAGTACACTGCCTCCTATCCCATGACTTTTTAGCTTTGCCAAAAGTCTCTGATGGGGGACCTTGTCAAAAGCTTTCTGAAAGTCCAGATACACTATATCAACCGACTCACCTTTGTCTACCTGTTTATGCACACCTTCAAAAAAACAGATCAGATTAGTAAGACAAGATCTTCCTTGTCTAAAGCCATGTTGGCTGTCTGCCATTAGGCCATGACTATCTACATGCTGTGTAATTTTGTTCTTTATGATGGTTTCTACCATTTTCCCTGGTACTGACGTCAGGCTCACCGGTCTGTAATTTCCCGGGTCACCCCTGGAACCCTTTTTAAAAATTGGTGTTACGTTGGCGACCCTCCAATCTTCAGGTATTACAGATGATTTTAATGAAAGTTCACAGATTACCAATAGCAGGTCTGCAATCTCCTATTTCAGTTCTTTCAACACTCTGGGATGTATACCATCCGGTCCAGGTGATTTGCTACTATTCAGTTTATCAAATAGTTGTAATATATCTTCCCGGTGTAGCGATATTTCTCTCAATTCCTCTGCAGTATCACCTTTAAATTCCACTTCAGTCTTGGGTAACATCCCTACATCTTCCTCAGTAAAGACCGAAGCAAAGAATTCATTCAGTCTCTCTGCTATAGCCTTGTCTCCTCTTACTGCCCCTTTTACCCCTCTATCATCTAATGGTCCAATTGACTCTCTCACAGGCCTTTTGCTACTAATGTACTTGAAAAAGTCTTTATTTCGTGTTTTTGCTTCCGTAGCAAGTTTCTTCTCAAATTCCCGCTTTGCCTGCCTTATCAATGCTTTGCATTTAACTTGCCAGTGCTTGTGCTGTTTCCAGTTTTCATCATTTGGCTCTTTTTTCCATTTCCTGAAGGTTGCTCTTTTGGCAGCAACAGCCTCTCTGACCTCACCTTTAAACCATGCTGGCAGTTTTTTGGACTTTCTTCCACTTTTCTTAATGCGTGGAATACAGCTGGTCTGGGCTTCGAGGATAGTATTTTTAAATAACACCCAAGCTTGCTGTAAGTCTTTAACCTTTGGAACCGCTCCTTTTAGTTTTTTCTGAACTATATTCCTCATTCTATCATAGTCTCCCTTTTGAAAGTTAAAAGGTAGTACTGTGGATTCCTTTACTATCTGTCCTCCACTGATTAAATCAAACATGATCATACTATGATCACTATTGCCAAGTGGTCCCAACACCCTTATTTCTTGCACCAGATCTGGCGTTCCACTAAGGACTAGGTCCAGTATGGCTTCCCCTCTGGTTGGTTCATGAATCAGCTGCTCCAAGAAGCAGTCATTTATTTCATCTAGAAACTTTATCTCTTTAGCTTGTCCTGCTGTGACACTGTCCCAGTCGATACCGGGGTAATTGAAATCACCCATTATTACTACTCTGTTGTGGCTTTTGTTAGCTTCCTTGATTTCTTTGAGCATTTCATCATCCATTTGTTCATTCTGGCCAGGCGGTCGATAGTATACTCCCACTGCCATCACCTTCCCCTTCATAAATGGAATTTCAATCCATAGAGATTCTACAGCAAATTTTGTTCCCTGCAAAACTTTAATCCTTTCTGACTCAATGCCCTCTCTAACATAGAGCGCAACCCCTCCACCAATTTGTTCAGCTCTATCATTACGATATAGTTTGTATCCAGGTATCACAGTGTCCCACTGGTTATCCTCCTTCCACCATGTCTCTGAGAGTGCAATCATATCTAACCTCTCATTTAGTGCTATATATTCTAATTCTCCCATCCTATTGTTTAGACTTCTAGCATTGGCATACAAGCATTTTAGAGACTGTATTTTATTAATATTAATCTGGCTATTGGTAGGCATGGGTAATTGGGAATCTTTATGCTCTGTCTGCTCCTTACTCAAGGGCATTTGGGCTACTATACTACCTTTTGGAACCTCACTGCTTTTGGTAGTATCCTTCAAGGATACCTTTGTCCGAACCATGCGCTCTTGGGTGACTGTCGGCTTTCCCCTATTTTCTAGTTTAAAAGCTTCTCTATCTCTTTTTAAAGGTTAATGCCAGCAGTCTGGTCCCATCCTGATTAAGGTGAAGCCCATCCCTTCGGAAGAGCCCCCCTTTCCCCAGAATGTTCCCCAGTTCCTAACAAATCCAAAACCCTCATCCTTGCACCATTGTCTCATCCACGCATTGAGACTCCGGAGCTCTGCCTGTCTTTTGGGTCCTGCACGTGGAACAGGAAGCATTTCGGAGAACGCTATCCTGGAAGTTCTGGATTTCAACTTCCTACCTAAAAGCTTAAATTTAGCCTCCAGAACTTCCCTACCACATTTTCCTATGTCATTGGTACCAACATGTACCAAGACAGCAGACTCCCCCCCAGCACTATCTATGATCCTATCTAGGCGGTGCGTGAGATCTGCTACCTTCGCACCAGGCAGGCATGTTACCAGGCGATCCTCACGTCCACCAGCCACCCAGCTATCTACATTCCTAATGATTGAATCACCAACTATAACAGCTGTCCTGACCCTTCCCTCATGGGACATGGCCCTGGAGAAACGTCCTCGGTGCGAGAGGGTTTTACATCACCTGGAGGACAGGTCCTAGTTACAGGATCACTTCCTGCCACACCAGGATGATGCTCTCCTGTCATGTGACCTCTCTCCTCCATGGCAACAGGGATGCTGCCAGACTGGAGGTGGGACTTCAGGACTATATCCCTGTAGGTCTCGTCCATGTACTTCTCTGTCTTTCTTATGTCTTCCAGGTCTGCTACTCTAGCCTCTAGAGAACGGACTCGTTCCCTGAGAGCAAAGAGCTCCCTGCACTTAGTGCATATGTAGGACCTCTCACCAACTGGGAGAAAATCATACATGTGACACTCAATGCAAAAGACCGGAGAACCCCCATCTTGTTGCTGGACCTCTGTCTGCATCTTAGTTTAAAGCTTGTGTTTAGGTCTTTTAAATTCGGTATATAATAAGGATTGGTGTAGATGCTTATACTAATAAAAGTGTATCTAATACCCCTAATACACCCTGTGTACCTGAAGCTTAATTAATCTCAGGTCCTCTGTGTATGACTGATTTGGATTAAGAGCTGCACCTGAGATCAGACCCTTTCCTCTAAGATGTGCAAGTACCTATAAAACTACAATTACCCCAGGGGTGGGTGGGTGCTGGGGAGGGAGGGAGGGAGATAAGTCCTATTAAAGAGGGCAGTTACAAGCTACCCTGTCCTGAACCCTCGGCAGGGGGATGGGGGTACCACACAAAGCCCAGTTAGTTGAGAGAGGCAAGGTAAGTACAGCTGAGAAGGCTGAACTAGCACACCACTAAGACAAACAATAAATAATTAAACAAACAGTTAGACAAACAGTAAATAATTAAATAAACAGCTAGAACTCACAGTAAGATGTCCCAGGAGGCAAATATCCACTCACTAGCAGAGCTCTGTAAAAGTACAGCCCTTCTCTGATCAGAGAAAAGCAAACTAAAACAGACTATGCACACATGGAGAAAACAGGAAGAAGGCTACACAATACCTCAGGGGGAGGGGGGAGGGGCAGGATTCACTCAGGCAGGCAAGGACAGGAAAAAAGTTTAACAAACAGCAGGTTCTGGGGAGAGAGATTTAATTCAAAATGGCTACCACACAAAGCCCAGTTAGTTGAGAGAGGCAAGGTAAGTACAGCTGAGAAGGCTGAACTAGCACACCACTAAGACATACAATAAATAATTAAACAAACAGTTAGACAAACAGTAAATAATTAAATAAACAGCTAGAACTCACAGTAAGATGTCCCAGGAGGCAAATATCCACTCACTAGCAGAGCTCTGTAAAAGTACAGCCCTTCTCTGATCAGAGAAAAGCAAACTAAAACAGACTATGCACACGTGGAGAAAACAGGAAGAAGGCTACACAATACCTCAGGGGGAGGGGGGGGAGGGGCAGGATTCACTCAGGCAGGCAAGGACAGGAAAAAAGTTTAACAAACAGCAGGTTCTGGGGAGAGAGATTTAATTCAAAATGGCTACCACACAAAGCCCAGTTAGTTGAGAGAGGCAAGGTAAGTACAGCTGAGAAGGCTGAACTAGCACACCACTAAGACAAACAATAAATAATTAAACAAACAGTTAGACAAACAGTAAATAATTAAATAAACAGCTAGAACTCACAGTAAGATGTCCCAGGAGGCAAATATCCACTCACTAGCAGAGCTCTGTAAAAGTACAGCCCTTCTCTGATCAGAGAAAAGCAAACTCATTCATAGAAAAAAACCTGTGAGACAGTCATCTGGACCATTAGAGTGGTAAAAGGGGCACTAAGAGGGGACAAGGCCATAGTGGAGAGACTGAATGAATTCTTTGCTTCGATCTTTACTGAGGAAGATGTAGGGATGCTACCCTGACTGAAATGGTATTTAAAGGTGATGCCGCAGAAGAATTGAAAGAAATATCGATACACCGGGAAGATGTATTACAACTATTTGATTATCTGAAGAGTAGCAAATCACCTAGACCGGATGGTATACATCCAAGGGTGTTGAAAGAACTGAAATATGTGATTGCAGACCTGCGATTAGTAATCTGTGAGCTATCATTAAAATCATCTGTAATACCTGAAGATTGGAGAAAGGTCAATGTAACACCAATTTTTAAAAAGAGTTACAGGGGTGAGCCTGACGTCAGTACTGGGAAAAAATGGTAGAAACCATTATAAAGACTAAAATTACTGAACATATAGATAGTCAGGGCTTAATGGGAGACAGTCAATATGGCTTTAGCCAAGGAAGGTCTTATCTTTCTAATCTGTTATGTTTTTTTGAAGGTGTGAATAAACAAACAGACAAAGGTAAGTCAGTTGATATAGTGCATCTGGATTTTCAGAAAGCCTTTGATAAGAGAGACTCTTGGCAGAATTATGTCATGGGACAGGAGTCATGGGATAGGAGCAGTGTACTACTGTGGAACAGGAACTGGTTAAAAGATAGAAAGCAGAGGGGAGAGCTAAATGGCCAATTTTCCTACTGGAGAAAGGTGAATAGTGGAGTACCCCAGGGATATCTGCTGGGTCCGCTGCTTTTTAACATATTCATAAATGACCTAGAAATGGGAATAATGAGTGAGGTAATCAAATTTGCAGATGACGTAAAATGAAAAATTGCAAGAGGACCTTGATAAATTGGAAGACTGGACGTTCAAATGGTAGATGAATTTGAATGTGGACAAGTGCAAAATTATGCACCTAGAAAAGAACAACCCAAACTATGGTTACATGATGCAAGATTCCACATTAGGAACAACCACCCAGGAAAAAGATTTAAATGTCATTGAAAATAACACATTTAAACCTTTCACCCAGTGTGCAGCAGTGGCCAAGAAAGCAAATAGAATGTTAGGAATCATAAGGAAAGGCATGGAGAATAAAACAAAGGATATTATAAGGCCTCTCCATCGTTCCATGGTGCAACTGCACCTTGAATATTGTGTGTGATTCTGGTTTCCATATCTTAAATAGGATATAGCAGAATTAGAAAAGGTAGAAAGAAGAGCAACCAAAATGATAAAGAGGATGGAAGGATACCTCTATGAGGAGAAGCTGAAAAGGTTAGGGCTCTTCAACCTAGAAAAAGAGATGGCTGAGGGGAGATATGATAGAGGTCTATAAATTAATGAATGGAGTGGAAGACTAGGGGGCATGCAATGAAGCTACTTTGTTACCCATTTAAGACTAATAAGAGAAAATATTTTTTCACTCAACAGATAACACAGGTACACAAAAACAAATTTTTTTTAACTGCCTCTAATGTTTCGATTGATTTTTACGTTTTTTGGTGCACTGAATCCAAATCTGGTAACCAATTTGCTCCATCACGTACAGATTTTTTACGACATTGGGTTAGCAGTTTGAGGTGAACTTTTCAGATTGAGTGCGATCGAGATAAAAGTTTCTTGGATTAATTCTTTATACTAATTGTTTAGTAGTTATTCAAATAAGAATAAAGAAAAGTGTAACAAGGCAGCACATAAGAATAGAGTAATGTCAACAAAACACACTGTGATGGTAGCAAAATTGTCTGCACTTAAAACAGCCACATACATGTGCACAAACATTGAGCATATAAGAGCGAGGTTAGACACAAAGCAAAGCAAAGAAATGTGCAAAAAATGTTGTACAGGTATGTATGTAAGAATAGAAAACGCAAACCGCACTATTGCAATACATGACGACAAACACCCGATGGTGTGAAAATAAAATTCTAATAAATGAGATCCGACACTGTGGTAATAACTAGCAAATTTTTATTTCAAAGTTTAGTAAAACACGATATTTGTCAACACAGTTTAGATTTTAAAGTCATTCTTGGGTCAATCAATCTCCTGGTGGGCCCGTTTCTTCTTCCCCCGAATGCTTCTCTTGGTGCGCTGCTTGGCGTATTTTTCATCTGGGGTTTCCCGCAGCAGCAACCAGCAGAAATCTGCCATCATAGTGGTGTTCCATCTTCCTTGGTACCTTCTCTCTGCGTCCTTGATGTCCTGGTGAAACCTTTCACCTTGTTCTTCACTGTACGCCCCCAAGTTTTCGGGAAAGTAGTTCACATGGGAGTGCAAGAAATGGACTTTCAGGCTCATGTTACAGCCTTGTTCTTTGAAGGCATTGAGCATCCTGGCAACAATATCCTTATAGTTCTCATCCCGCCTGTTCCCCAAGAATTTGAGAACATCCTTGAAGGAATCCCAGGCTTCTTTTTCCTTCTCAGACATCGTTTCAGCGAATGCTCCATCTGAAATGAGTTTCCTTATATCAGGGCCAACAAACACTCCTTCCTTTAGCTTTGCTTCAGAAAGTCGGGGGAACTTTGAGCAAAGGTACCGAAAGCACTCACCATCTTTTGGAAGGGACTTGATGAATTGCTTAATGAGACCAAACTTAATGTGGAGAGGTGGTAATAGAATTTTATCACGAGGTACCAAGCTCTCATGAAGAACATTTTTTTCACCGGGTCTCAAATACTCCCGAATTGGCCAGTCTTTTTTCCCCCAGTGTAGGTTGCGAGCCCGGCTATCCCACAAGCAAAGGAAGCAGGGATATTTGGTGAAACCGGATTGCTGCCCTAATAGCATGGATAGAATTTTAAAGTCTCCACAAATCATCCACTTATGCTCATCATAACGAATCTTCTGAAGAATCAGGGCCAAATTCTCGTATTTTTCTTGGGGAATAACAGAGTGAGCAATAGGAACTGAAACGAATGTGTTGCCATTATGAAGAAGAACACCTTTTATGCTGTCTTTTGACGAATCAATGAACAGCCGCCATTCAGCAGGATCATACTTGAGTTTAAACTTTTCCATCACTCCGTATATATCGTTGCAAAATACCAAATCTTCCTCTTTGCTGAAATACTTCAAAATTGTGTCTCGCAGTTGCGGTACCAATAAAAAGTTGTTCCTGGTGACAATAGATTTTTCTGTTTAAGCCGAGAACCTAGCAGTTGGGCAGCATCTTTTGGGAGTCCTAAATCCCGGACTAAATCATTCAATTCAGCTTGAGAGAAAAGTTCAGGTTTCGGATCTGGTTCAGTTTCAAACTCGGAAGTACTGGACTCATCGGGAAAAGCCATCTGATGAGTCTCATCATGATCAGAACCGTCCACACAAATATGATCCAAAGATTTTGGTGGTTCAGGCACAGGTACTTCGTTACTATGAGGCATAGGCCTAATTGCTGAGGGAAGGTTGGGGTAACTTATTACGTTCTTATTTTTTAAGTTGTATCCCTTCACAATGCAAGAGCAAAAATAGCAGTCACTGCTGTGGTCTCTTTGTTCACGCCACATCATAGGTATTCCGAAACGAAATGCTTAGATCTTCCTCACATGTCTTGCACACTTTGTGAGGAGCCCACGGTTTGTCTTGATCGCCTAACTTCAAATCGAAATAGGCGAAATATACTTTTTTAATAAAAGCAGAAATGTTCCTCTTCCGCTTTTTCACGGTATATTCCCCACAAATAAAACAAAAACTGTCCGGAGAGTTGACGCAACCTCTGGCTCTGTGAGCCATCACAAATACACAGCACTGCAAACTACAACTGTAGTGAACCACTTCGGAATAAAGCTGGATTACGACTGAGCAAACAAAAGGTAATAATGAACTTGCAAGAAACTGAAATTTGACAGGAACGTTCATGTCGCAACCACCGTGTTTGAGCGAGCGAACGAGGCGAGGCAAACAGGAAAGAACATGCGCCAGCGCGAGTACTGGATTTAGCCCCCCGCCTCCCAATTGTCCTGTTAATGTATAAAATGAATACAAAACACTCTAAAATATCATGAGGGAGTGTTTCTAGTTAGTTAACCATTACAACCTCTATTTTGGGCCAAGAAAATAAACTGCAGTCGGCTAAAAAGAAATTATGTGAACATTCCTTATATGGGTAAGAAATCTAATTTTGCAAGAAAACGTGACGTGATGGAACATTTTGGCTATTTTTCCTGGATTCAGCACCCCAAAATCTATAGGAATCAGTTGCAAAACTGGAGGCAGTTTTTTGGTAGTGTACCTGTGTAATCAAACACTGGAATTCATTACCAGAGGATGTAATAAAAGCTGTTAGTGTAGCTGGGTTTAAAAGGTTTGGACAAGTTCCTAGAGTTCTAGAAACCAAAGGGGACACGG
Source organism: Ichthyophis bannanicus (assembly GCA_033557465.1). NCBI lineage: Eukaryota > Metazoa > Chordata > Amphibia > Gymnophiona > Ichthyophiidae > Ichthyophis > Ichthyophis bannanicus. The sequence goes on from CM066036.1 coordinate 77,942,119, forward strand.
GAAATCCACTCCTTGTCCCAATACAAGCATTGTGGAACCTGTGTGTCTTTTGGGGAAACTGTTAGGTACTTGTTACTTAGATTGGCCACTGCTGGAAACAGGATATTGTGCTTGATGGACCCTGGTCTGACCCAGTATGGCATATCTTATGTTCTTATGTAACCTCCTCCATGTTGGTCTCCCTCTGAATCATCTCTCTCCCCTTCAATCTGTTCAGAACTCAGCTGTGTGGCTAATCTTCCACCAGCCTCAACATGCTCATATAACCCCTTTTCTCAAATTGCTTCATTGGCTCCCTATCCGTTTCCGTATCCGGTTCAAACTTCTCCTACTGACCTACATATATAAGTGCACTCATTCTGCTAGTCCTCACAACCTTTCCTCTCTTATCTCTCCTTATTTCCATCCTCGGGAACTCCACTCTTCTGGAAGATCCCTTCTATCTGTGCCCTTCTGTTCTACTGCCAACACCAGACTTTGATTCTTTCACCTTGCTGCTCCTTATGCCTGGGACAAACCTCCTGAATCTGTACGTCAGACTTCATCTCTAACCCATTTCAAATCTAGGCTGAAAACTCACCTCTTCAAGGCTGCTTTTGGATCCTGATCCACTTAGTCTCCTCTGTGTTTCCTTACCATTCCTCTAGATGTATCATTGTCCACAGCTGTTGTGTTAAAGAAATGTTACTCCTGAGTCTATCTCCTTTCACCCTCATCCTATGTCCCATAGAAACATGACGGCAGAAAAAGACCATACAACCTATCTAGTCTGCCCTTCCATATCAATAGTCCCCTTTTTTTCCTTTAGGGATCTTCTGTGTTTGTCCCATGCTTTTATGAATTCAGATACTGTCCTCATCTGTACCACCTCCACTGGGAGACTATTCCATGCATCTACCACTCTCTCTGTAAAGGAATATTTCTGAGTTTTCTTTCTTGACTAGATTGTAAGCTCTGATAAGCAGAGACCATCCTTTACATGTGTCTGTGCAGTGTTGCGTACACCTTGTAGAGCTATACAAATGATTAGTAATAGTAGTAGTAGTAGGTTTAATTTTGAAAGTAGTTAGCCAGAGTTTGTGGGGACAGGCTATTATCTACCTTCTCTTGATTAGGGCTTTTTACTAAAGAGTTTACCATTTCAAAAAGCTCTCTGGGGCAGTTTAGAGAGCTCAAAATAAGCTTAGTATGGTATTCTTTTTTTTTGCCGTTTGTTAAAGTTTTGTATTCATGTAACTTGGACATATATTTATTAAGGTCACTTGTGGTTCTAGAGTACCTCCATTTTCTCTCTAATTGTATGATCTTGCATTTAGTGTCTTTTAGTTCTACAGTGTACCAAACTGCAGTGGTACGCATTCTATAGATTGTGCTTGTTTGAGGTTTTATAGCAGCTTCTCCTATTAATTTATTCCAGTTTTGGACAAATGTGTCAATGTTATCTGAGTTGCACTCGAGATGTGGTGTGACTTTGTCTAAAAGTTCTCTTTTGTCATAAAACTCTATGAGATGAAGGTTGCGCTAGGGCGTTCTTGTGATTCTGTAGAATCTGTGGGAAGTAGAAGGTGATTGCCTTGTGATCAGACCAAGGTGCGGTAGATAACATAAAAGGAGGGAGGTGTCCTTAAGCATTTGCTGTGGAGAAAAGATGAGGTCAAAAATGTTTCCTTTGTTATGTGATGGCTGAGTGTATTCAAGCTTCTAGGAAGGCTTTTGAAATCCTGGGAGTGGCCAAAGAGAGATTTAAGTCATCTAGGAGCAAGAGATAATTAGCATGTAAATTGTGACCACATATTGTTTCCAAAAGGACTGTTAGTTCTTCAGTTCTCACATTATGATATCTATAGACTAAGCAGAGTGTCTGTGTCTGTGCCTCCTCCTGTGTTAGTGGTGATAGTATGGAAATCAGGATGGTTCCTGACTAAAATAAAGACCCCTCCACCTTTACAGTTGTTCTTGGACAGCTGAATAAACTGTAGTAAGGTGTTACAAGTTGATTATTCAGTACATGGTCAGCATCAGTGAACCAGGATTCACTTACCAAAATGATGTCTATTTTGTGGTCATTGAGATAATCGGGAAGGAGCTGAATTTTATTGTGGGCTGATTGGACATTAAGAAGTATACATTAATATAGGGTAGATTTTTCATGGTTTCATCTTGATATAGTGCTGATGATGGTTGCGGCTTAATTTTTTATAAGGCCACAAGGTCCTTTGTATCTTTGCTGAATCGCTGGGATAAATGCTTCATAACAGACTTAAGAGTAGATGATTGGTATGTGAGAAAAGTAGGGCACTTGTGAGATTGATTGTTTGACTAGTAATGAGAGATAATCATGATTGTGGTAAGTCTCAAATGCTTATTATGAGGTTGTTAATTAGATTGTTGAAAAGTGACCTGGGTGGTCTAACTAAGCCTTGGCTTGTACAGAATTGGAATGCTTCAGTGTGTAGGGCAGCTATTAGGGTGAGTGCAAGCTTAGAATCTGAGGATCAGTAAAGTGTGCTTACCTCCTTGGGTTGAATGACTGGGAATAAATGAGGTAGGTGCTTCCTCTTAGTATTGATGTAGGCACCTGTGAATGCTGTGGTTCATGCTAAGGGCCTCATCTTACCATAGGCTCAGGGTTTCTGGTGTGCCTGTGGCTTGCTGGTTTGCAGGGTCATGTTGGAGGATTGGGCAGGAAAAGGAGGTGCAGGTTCTGCTGGATGGCCCGCGATCCATGTGAGAGAAGGTAGCAGGTCAGATTGGTTAGGAATGAGGTACTGGCACTAGTGGACCCCATCTGGGTGAGATGAGGGCCGCAAGTTGGGTCGGGCAGGTGAGGAGCTGCAGGCACTGCTGGATGGCACAGTGCCAAGTGACTCTTCTGTACTTCAATATTAGAAGAGAGAAAGGATCTCTATCTGGGGGTAAGGTGGAGGATTTCAGCTTTAGACTTCTGTTCCCCAGAAATGCAGAGTTAGATGGCACCTTATAGACTAATCAATTGATGAAGCATGAGCTTTTGAGGAAGAGTCCCCTTCATCAGATGCATGAAAAAAATACCAAGATGGTATAGTCCCGAAGGCAGGAGAGTACAGGACTGGTGAGTGCCCTCAAAGGGAAGTCCATGTTGCTTACAAATGGAGCATAGGATAAATAATTCTCATACCTAGCTATTGCTGTTGTTGTTAAGTGCCATCGAGTCAGTGTCAACTCATAGCCACCCTCTGGATAGTTGTGCTAAATTGTATTCGGTCTTCAGTCAGGTGGTTCATTGTTGACAGAGGGGCACCCATAGCTGCTGTTATTGTAATATCTATTGCTATAGGCTTATATATAATGTGAAACTGCAAAAACGCACTCCATTAGATTCCTCATGATGGACAGTAGGCTAAAAAGTGTATTGAGCTAGGCCTTCAGTTTCTAAACTTCAGTTATGTACTGTAACCACAAGATTATATCCTCAACTTATAACACTGTAATTTTTTTAATCAAACACTGGGTTTTCCTGCATAAATTAAAGATGGACTAGAATGAGTTTGATTTTGTAGTTTTTTTAAGTTGTGAAAAAAATATTCGAGCCAATCTTTCATTCAAAGGTCATGATGACATCTTGTGGTCACCGTGTAAATTCCTGCTCCGTATTTTCCATGAACTTAATTTTTACTTTCTTTTTAGAGTATTACTATAATCATATTGAAATAAGATATTGACTTGTCCATGTTTGAGGAATCTGTGGACTTCCAGCTAAGGCCTGTTAGGTTTACAGCAAAAATTCCCTTTTAGCACAGTAACATAATAGCTGATGCCAAAGACAAATGAGTGTGTATACTTTGTCCAGATCCTGCAAGGATATATCCCAGCAGCCAGATGCAGGAGCTTGATAGATTTTAGCATATTGCTCTTTATCCAAGTTATTTTTTATATTCTTTCTGTTTGGTCCTCTGCCATCCGGGCTAAATGAACTTACAAAGGGGCATATTAAATGGAGGCAGCCAGCACATTTAAAACTGTTGCCATTGCTGCTTTCAATTAGTCCTGGATATCCTATGCCAGAGCCATATCTGCCCACCAGAACTGAATTTCTGGATAGCTGGTCAGATAGTTAAACCAGCCAAAGTTAGGACTGATTTTATTTCTCTGAACTTTAGTAGGTTTAAGTTAACCGGCAAGCAGCTAAATATAGCCACTGCCCGGTTAACTCTGGGTGCTATCTCCAGAACCCCCTGATGCTAAGATGGCCATTACGTAATGCGAATAATGGCAGTGTATGTGCAGGCCAGATGTGTAGGTTGCAATCAGCTCCCCAAGCATATTTTGCAGCCTACGCAACCTGCACGTACATTGTGGTTGTGCGGGGAGCGCTGTATGTGGGTGGGAAGGGGCATTGCAGGAGCAGAGTGGGGGCAGATCGAGGGTGTGGCCAGCTGCCATAACGTACAGATCCTATTCAGGAAAGGCCTTTGTATTTTCCCCAGCACCCCAATGGTCGCACAAGCCATACCTGCCCGCCGGTGGAATATGGATCAGGCGGAGCAGTGATTGCACGGAGAACCCCCCCTGACCCCCCAGGCGATGGCCAACTGTGGCTCCTGCGTGTCCGATCCAGCCCTTGCAGGCACCGCAGAGAGACTGGAAATCCTGTTCTGCATGGTGGATGGGGTGCTGCCATGGCGATGGGACACCACGGCACTCTTGCTCCACAGTTTGTATTGGCGCGTGGGGAAGGGTAGGATTGGCAGCATTCGCCCGTATGGAAAATGGTGTCCGGCAGCACATCTGTCTCCCCGATTCCACCATCACGGGTGCATCTAGATGCTACAGTGGTGGGATTGGGTTCAACTCAGCACTGTCCATATTTTGTGCATGTCCACAGCCCAGGTGTATAGGACTTGGAATCGGCCTCTACGCAATTAGGGAATCTCAGTGGCACTATCGTAATTCAGTGGCATTATATGCTTTGGTGTCACTGAATATCACACGAACTGCAGTTTAACCGGTTAGCAGATCTGCTAACCGGTTAAACTGAGCTTTGAATATGCTCTCCACAAGATCCCAATGACTCCTCCCACCATTCCTTACCTCAGAGCTTTGTAATAATCTTAACAGTTACAAACCATATCGGCAGCTATCCAGATAGTAGTAATAATAATAATAACCTTATGAAGGTCTTTTTAAAATCTAACACTTGTTTGTTTTTTTAAATTTATTATTTATAAGTTTTACAAATTCAATCAAGCAAACAAGCTTGTACAGCAAAGATAACTCATCCAGAACTTTATCCACCAAAAGAGAAAAGCCAAGAAGTAATTATACTAACACTGAATTATCTATAGTCCACATATAGGGGGAAGTGGTAAGGAAAAAATCACAGTGGCAGAGGAAACCAACTGAGTATAGTACAACTGATATCAATCTGAAAATAGATGGCTGTAGGGTTATAAGGTAGATAAAACTTAACAGTAAGATCCCTTCAAACCTCAGTAGGGGATGAAACAAGGGGCAACCTAGCACACTAATAAATGCAGATAAAGCATCTGGCTGATAAAAAATAAATCTTTGTGAATTAAACACTACTACACACTTACAAGGAAAACACAAATAATAGGTGTCCCCAATCTGCAAAACACCAGTTTTTAGCAAAAGAAATTCCCTACGCCTTTTCTGAGTATCTCTAGAAATATCAGGAAACATGTATATTTTAACCCCATAGAACAAAGAGAGACATTTTTTATAGAATATTTTAAGCAACCACTCTCTATCTGAGACTAAAGCAAGAGAGACTAACAAAGTTGATACTTTAACAGAACCTAAAGATGGAGAAGAAAATAGATCAGAAACATTCAGAACATCTGTAACAAAGTCCTCACTAACAGAACCAGGCTCTTTTTTCGCCAGAGGTAGATAGAAGGCCTTTGAAATCGGTGGCATCAAGTCTTGAGGCAACAGTAAAATATCTACCAGATACTTTTTAAACAAATCAAGCAGTGCAGTTCCCGGTATCATAGGAAAATTCAATACTCTCAAATTTGAGGCTCGAGCAGAATTTTCTAGACCTTCCAATTTGGCCCGGAACATAACATTGTCCTTTATAAGAGCAACAGTAGAATCAGAAACAGAGTTCAATTTTTGTTGATACTCTCCAACTTGGCTTTTAAGTTGATCCATTGCAATGTTACATGTTTGCAACCATTCTTCAACTTGGATCATACTTGCCGAAGTCCCAGTAGTTTGAAAGGTTACTGCTTCGGATAATCGTGTAATAGCGTCCCATATAGTATCCAAAGTAATCGTCTTGGGGGCGAGACAGCCTTAAAGCAGCTAAGGGAACCTCAGGCGCAGGTAAAAAAACACTGAAACTTTCCTCACCCGTAGTTTGCTGCCCAGACTGAGACGGTAGATCCACCATGCTCTCTTCACCGGCGGCGATTTCAAAGCCCCCACCTTCCAATTCATTGGCTTCCCACCACATACCTGCTGGCCCGCCGCCTACCAATGTGCAAGCAGGGACAGCCACTGACAGCGGGGGAGAGCACACCGGGGGGGGCAATGGTAGAGATCTCGCCTCGGGAGAGAGTGGAATCCAGGCACACAGGAGAAACAGCTTCCTCTCTCCGTTCTCCACCACCTGCTCGAATCTCCCGCACCATCTCCTCCGAGAGCTGGACAAACCGATCCATAGGGCCAATCAGAGGCTTGGGTGGGAAAACCTTCGTCTTGCCCTTATGCTTCGGCATCGATGTTACCACAGCTCAAACACCGACAGCCATCTTGGAATCCTAACACTAGGTTTTAATACTGTTCCCCTGACACAGCTGAAACATTGGCCAGTGCTGTTTGACAGTGTTATAAGAGATGCTATCCAACAACGGAGTATTCCTAAGACCTAATTACATTCACAGAACCTTAAGCTTTGGAACCAACAATATAAATCAAGGAAAAAAAATGGATCTCAATGTCAGCTAAATTATGAACACATATTTCTTAATTCAATTTGGCAATTCCAGACCAGCATCATAGCTCCAGGAAAAAAAAAACTCCTTGTCTGAGTTTTGTGATACATAATTTTTATTAAAAAAGGGCAAAGTGCAAAATACACATATTCTTCTCATATAGATAAATTCATTCCAAAAAGTGTTCCAAAAAATCAGTCTATGATTTATCTTTATAATAATAATGGCCCACTTATCTTAAGAATGGTGACGATGAGTGGCTGTAGTGGTTGCTGACTCTGCAGGACTTCCAATGACGTGAATGGTGCACATCTATTGGTTACAGCTGTTGCTGACGTCGTGGGATTCTTCATACTGTGAAGATTTTGATTGGCTGTGGAATACATTTAAAAGACTGGTTCTGCTGAATGAGCTTTAACCTTAATGGTGCTGTATGCCATAAAGAGAAGCAGGTATGCTCGTTGAAAGCTGAGAGAATTGGATTTGTAAAGAACCCCTGAAGCAGCTGGATAAGTTTGGCAAAAGAGGGGCCTTTGTTGGATTATGTTTTTCATCGCCATTTTAAAAATAAATGGACTGTTTCTATTATACAGATAAATCGTTGACTGTGATTGTTTGGAACACTGGAACATTGGACTTAATGAATTTATCCTTATGAGAAGACTATGGGGCATGTTTACTAAACAGCGCTAACGTCGCAGCGGCGACATTATCGCGCGATAAGTGACATTATCGCACGATACTGCATGATAACGCCACTTATTGCGTGATAACGTCTCCGGCGGCGTTAAGGTGCACAGAGGGTGGAGTAAGACTCCCCAGAGGGCGGAGATAAGGGGTCAATTGGCGGAGAGTGGGTGGGAGAGGCTCCAGGCACACTAACGCTGTGAAATCAGGGTCTGAAAATTAACGCCAGTGAAAACCTCACATTAGAGGCACATTTGCAGGAGAGAGAGACCATTTCAGTCAGCAATGTACAGCATAGGCAGGAAGACCAAGAAAAGTGATAGTAGTGATACATGTGCAGCTAGAGCATAGTGCCCTAGTATGAAAGGGCACTATGGTGAGGCTGCAAATGGGGTACAGGGGGCTGCAGGCAGAACATGCAGTGGGGCAGCTGGGCACAGGGTGGCCTAGGCAGATGCCTAGGTGACACATAGGAATGTAAAAATGGAAAACCAGCAAGACATCAACTGACCAAGGGCAGACATGTCCACGAGTGTGTGTCCTACAGTACCACAATGGACATTACCCAGCAAGTACCCCAAAGGGAAAATAACATTGGCAAGCGGTGCCGGGGGGAAGCATGGATGTCTATGCAGGCACCCCTACCCCATATCACGCACTATAGGCAGCTGCCTACCGGCACACTGGATGGCCTGGGACTGCGCACCACCAGCACCACCGGCAGAAGGGCATGTCAGCATGGTGGCGGAGGGGTGGTGGTGGTGGAGGGGGCAGTGGCATCTGCCCACAGCAGACCAAGGCCAAGCCCTGTTTAGGTGGGTGCCGTGCACTGCAAAAGACAAGGTCTATCTGACGAACAGTAATGGTATCCCCAGGGAATGACCTGCCTCTGTGGCAACAGTTTGGTGCAGTACACACAGCCAGTGTGTTCAGGGGCAGAAAATCACAGGTTCAAGTCCCAGTTGTGGCTCCTGCAGACCATGCCCCTATATTTTACCCAGTAGTAAACCGTGGTAATAAAGAAGGAACCCCTATTGCAGATAAAATAAACATGCAGGAGCACATCACACCTACACTAAAGGACTTACACTGGCTCCCAATCATTGCTCGCATCAGATACAAGACTATCATAAACCTATTTAAGATAAAAGAACACACATCAGCCAACAGCCTCCACCTGCTCATACAACCGGAAACCAGCGCACGTCCCAGAAGAAGTCAAACACGCAACCGAGTCAGCACCCCAAATGAGTACAAGCACACACGCAAGGACACAACAGACAGAGCTCTCTCCATGGCTGCTCCAACAAGATGGAACAATCTACCGGACGATCTAAGGGCAACTCCAGACCTCACAGACTTCAGAAAACAACTGAAAACCATGCTGTTCATAGAGCACTATGGTCACATCACATAACCTAAGAGAATGGATAACAGCACTCCAATCCTCCCAAACACCTGAATATATAAAATATGATTCTAGCACCACTGTAAATAGCCCACCCTGTATATAGCTCAAACAAATCAAGCACCCAACACATCCCTCACACAACTAAGTTTTATCCTCACTGCATGTACAACACACACACTTTACCTGATTGCTTGCTGTGTTACCACCTTGATTATTAAGATAAGGCGGTTTAGAAATACTGTTAAATAAATAAATAAATAAAATAAACACCTATATTTTAACCTACAGAGCATATACACCATAGACATGTGCAGTCCCTAGAGCAGAGGTTCCCAACTGCAGTCCTGGAGGGCCAAACACCATTCAGGTTTCATGCTGTCTCTAAGAAATATGCTTGAGATGCATTTGTATGCCCCGCCCCCATTGTATGCAAATGTATCTCATGCATATTCATTGTTGTTGTTGTTAAGTGCCGTCGAGTCGGAGTTGACTCATGGCGACCCTCTGGATAACTATCCTAAATTGTGTTCGATCTTCAGTCAGGCGGCTCATTGTTGACAGACTGGTACCCGTAGCTGCTGTTATTGTATCGATCCATCTCATTGCTGGCCTTCCTCTTTTGCGTTGACCTTCTATCTTGCCAAGCATGATGTCTTTCTCTAATGATCTCTCTCTCCGCATGATGTGTCCAAAGTATGAAAGTCGAAGTCTTGTCATCTGAGCTTCTAAAGAAAGCTTAGGTTTGATCTCCTCTAGTACAGACTGGTTTGTTCTTCGGGCAGTCCCTGGTATACACAGTATTCGCCGCCAGCACCATAATTCAAAGGCATCAATTTTCTTCCTGTCTATCTTTTTCACTGTCCAGCTTTCACATCCATATGATGTTATTGAAAATACCATGGCTTGAACAAGTCGAATCTTTGTATGGAGAGAGACATCTCTGCTCTTGAGAATCTTATCTAGGTCTTTCATAGCCATTCTGCCAAGAGCAATGCGTCGTCTGATTTCTTGACTGCTTGTTGCTTCTTTATTGATAGTTGATCCAAGTAGGTTAAAGTTATTCACGATTTCAATTTCTTCTCCTTCGACGATGAACCTGTTGATTATGCCAGTTGTCATGATCTTTGTCTTCTTTACATTAAGGTGCAGGCCCATTTTGAGACTATGTTCTTTGATTGTGAGAAGCAAATGTTTCAGATCATCTTCACTTTCCGCCAGTAATGTGGTATCATCAGCATAGCGAAAGTTGTTGATGAGTCTTCCAAAAATCTTCACACCTCTGTTGTCTTCATACAATCCTGCTTCTCTGATGATTTGTTCTGCATATAAATTAAATAGGTAGGGGGAAAGTATGCAGCCTTGTCTTACACCTTTGCTTATTTTAAACCATTCTGTTTCTCCTTGTTCCGTTCGAACTGTTGCTTCTTGATCAATGTACAGATTGTGCAAAAGAACGATCAGGTGTTCAGGTATACCCATGCTTCTTAATGTGGCCCAATGTTTCTCATGGTTTACACAGTCAAAAGCTTTGCTATAGTCGATAAAGCACAAATAGATATCCTTTTGGTATTCTTTAGTCTTTTCAAGGATCCATCTCACATCCGCAATGATGTCTCTCGTTCCTCGCCCTTTTCTGAACCCTGCTTGCACTTCAGGTAGTTCTCGTTCCAGGTATGATTGTAGTCTCTTTTGAATAATCTTCAGTAGAATTTTGCTGGCATGTGGGATCAGAGCGATTGTGCGATAATTTCCACAGTCAGTTGGATCACCTTTCTTTAGTACTGGTATAAACACAGATCTTTTCCAGTCAGTTGGCCATGATGCTGTCTTCCATATTTCTTAGCAGAGCCTTGTAAGTACGGTAACAGCTGCATCAGATTGCTGTAATACTTCTATGGGAATGCAATCAATGCCTGGTGCTTTGTTCTTTGATAAGGCTTTCAATGCTGCTTCAACTTCTTCTTTCATCACCAATGGTTCCAGATCACAAGGTACAGGCTGAAACGGCTGTTGGTCCACTTGATCTTTAGCATATAAAAACTCTGTATATTCCTTCCATCTTTTCTTGATCTTCTCAGCATCATTCAACATAGAACCTTGAGCATCTTGTAACATTCCAATTCGAGGCTGGAACTTTTTCTTTAACTCTCGCAGCTTTAGGAAAGCTGATCTTGTTCTTCCTCTAATAGTTTCTGCTTCTATTTCCTTGCATGCGTCATTGTAGTACTTTTCCTTGTCCTGTCTTGCTGCACGTTGGAAATCTCTGTTGAGTTCTGTGATTGTCTTTCTTTCTCCTCTGGCTTTGGCTTCTCTGCGTTTCTGGGCAATTTTCAGAGTTTCTTCCATCATCCATTTTGGCCGTTTTTTCTTTTTTACCTTTTGTAGAGACTTCTCGCTTTCTTCCAACACAACCTTCTTGATGTTATTCCATAACTCTTCTGGAACTCTATCATTTGTATCTAAAGCAGCAAATCGATTTTGCAGGCAGTCTTTAAATTCCAGTGGTATATTCTCAAGGTCATATTTTGCTGCATTCATGAGTGGTTTGCTCTTTTTCAGCTTTAGCTTGAGTTTGCATACTAGTAGTTGATGATCTGTACCACAGTCAGCTCCAGGTTTTGTCTTTGTTGATGTTATAGAGCTTTTCCATCATTGACTTCCACAGATGTAGTCAATTTGAATTTTATACAATCCATTGGGTGAAGTCCATGTGTACAGTCTCCGCTTGTGTTGCTGGAAGAAGGTGTTCGAGATGAATAGACCGTTGGTCTTGCAGAATTCTATCAGTTTTTCTCCAGCTTCATTTCTTTGCCAAGTCCATATTTTCCAACTACTTTGTCTTCTTCTTTGTTGCCAACCTTTGCGTTCCAATCACCCATGACTATCAGGATATCCTGTTTGCATGTTCTGTCAATTTCAGCTTGTACTTGTTCATAGAACTCTTCAATTTCATATTCATTAGGGACAGCATAAAAACCTGAAACCTGTTGGGTCCACCAGGACTGGAGTTGGGACCTCTGCCCTAGAGCATAGGCCAACAGGGGCATAAACAACCACACCCACAGGCTCCACTATCCAAAGCCTCATGGAGAGTCAGGCTGTTGGGCCCTGCGCGGAGCAGCATCTACCAATACTAGCACCTGCAAACCTTAACAATGCCGTCATAAACATGGAAACACGTTCCACATGTATCAAAAGGTTGCTATGATCAATGTCCTCATAAAACACAATTTGTTAACAGAGATTCATCATAGCAACCTTTTGATATATGAGGAGTGTGTTTCATATTTTGTTACTGACAGTGTTTACCACCCCGGAGAGTGACCCTAACAGTATTGAGTACCATAGCAATGCCTGCACTGTGCCCAGGACTGGTGTGGTGGCCAGGACTGCCAACCACCTCTCTCTTTGCACAATGCTGAAATAGGTGTGGGAGTGTGTGTATGTCTACCCAGTGTTTAGTGGCTGCCTGCACCTCACTGAGCCCCCAATGCTTGCAATGTCTCCAGTGTTAGTCTGCCAATGTGCATAATCAGGAGCAAGGTATTGTGGGTATGGCCCGGACACAGCGGTCTGGGCAGGATGCATCTGCACAGGGCATAGGGCAATGGCTGGACATTGTAGTGCCCAACCACCACCTGCACGGACAGGGTGGCCACAGCAAGGCATGCTGGGAGTTCACTCTCACCCTGACTGAGCAGTGACCATGGCATGGCTAGGTTCCCCCATAGTGCCATACACTATTTCTCTCAAGTGATATCTATGAGTTTTCTTTTCTGGGGCCCAATCACTGATGTACTTGCTTGGTGTGTGTGCTCACATCCTATTTTTGGGTGCACATAGTTCTTCCAGGAATATGCACTGTGTATTAGCTAGCAGACTGTCTGCAATTAGCATTTGTATGACTGAAACACCTTGCAGGATGCAGCAGGTGGAGACTGACTGTGCCCTCTACTGTTGAATGTCAGATAGTGGTGGGGGGGCAGCTGAGATTTTCCAGGCCTACTGCCTGTCTGCCAGTGCCCTATGTGATGCGTACAGATCTGCATTGACTGCCCTGTAGGGTGTCTATTCCCCAGCAGGACTGGGGTTGATGGTCCCCTCTCCTGCCACCATTGCAGAGATGTAGAATGTGGATCTGTTGGTGGGAGATCCTGTCCCCCACCCTGACCCACAGAAGGCAGGTTGGATGGTGTTACATAATCCACTTTTTGGTCCAAACTCCACCCTTCTCTTATAACATGTGACCATGGCAACCACACAGGAAATATGGATAGGCACAGGTGTATCCTATGGTGTGTTTGCAAGGACTACCTATCACACACTGGCACTGAGGGAAATCTGCAGTACAGCCTATCTCAGCCATGCCATGTGCTGCAGACCTGGTGCTGGGCGCCGCACCTCACCCTCAGGGTGAGCACAGGAACCACACAATGTCACGGTCTGTAGCTACTCTGTGCCAGTAACACACACGGTCAGTTCCCCCTACCAGGCCAGGGTACTATAGAGGCGCATACCCCATCTTGTGATCAGATGTAGGCTGCTGATCTGCATGTGCAGTGCATCATGGGTACGGGTGGGTTTACCCTATCCTGGTAACCACAGCAGACAATTTGTGTGGTGACCTGCAGTCTTTCTGTAGCCAGCCAGCGGTGTGTTTGATGTTATAGAGATGTAGCCCACTGGTTACTTCAATGACTGTGGTAGGAGAGGTCATGGGTTTGATCCCACAGTGGTGTTATTTAATAAGGCTGTCTGAGGCTTTTCCTTTTAATTTAGATCAGTGCTGCCAGCAAAAACACCCTCACAGTGCCGTAACCTAAGGTGCCTCATAAGGCGCCCTATAAAGTGCCCTATAGGACACATTATAAGGTGCCTTGGTGGACAGGGCACTTTATAATGTGCCCTATGGAGTGCCTTATAGGGCGCCTTATGTGGCACCTTAGGTTACGGCACTGTGAGAGTGTTTTTGCTGGCAGCACTGATTTAAATTAAAAGGAAATGTCTCAGATAGCCTTCTTACATAACACCACTGTGGGATCGAACCCATGACCTCTGCCTCCGCTGTCATTGCAGTAACCAGTGGGCTACATCTTTATAGCATTTAGCACTGCGCTGGCATGAACTTAGGGTTAACATGCGTTAACGTGCCACAGCGTCCACTATCGCGCGATACCGATTCCTTGCAACCTTCCCTCCGGAACGCCCACTACCTTATATGGCATTCTTCACATTAACGCTGCAACTAGCGCCGGTAACATTAAGACGATTTAGTAAACATACCCCTATATGACTATTTATATTTTGCACTTTGCACTTTTTTATAAAAATTATATCTCACAAAACTCAGACATGGAATTTTTTTTCCTGGTTCTGTGATGCTGGGCGGGAACTGAAAAATTGAATTTCGACAAATGTATTCATAATTTGGCTTATACTGAGATCCTTTTTTCTCCTTGATTGATATTTTTGGTTCCAAAGCTTAAGGTTGTATGAATAGTGTCAAAAGGGATCTGGAACATCTGGTTTTCTAGATCCCGTGATTTTGCTCAGTGATACCAGGTTACCATGACACCAGTATTGGCACATTTAGTTGCTGATGAGTTTTAGCTTGTTAGTACCAACCCAACTATATAATGGCATATGGTGTTACGAGGCTAAGACTGTCATTTCTTTATCTACCCCTTTTTTATTGTTTGATCTTGCTGGACAATACCTGACTACCACCATCCTACTAATATTAACCTAGTTGGTTTCTAAGGAATTTAAAATTGTTGGCATCAACCCAGCTATTTCATGGCCAGTGGTGTCTCTAGGCAGGGGCGACGCAAGGCAATCTGCTGCCTGAGGCGAAGGAAGAGATGGCACCTCTCCCCCGCCATAGAGGGGCTTTTTCAGAACTCTAATCAGGTCTGAACCAAACCAAAAAGCCGATTAGATTATATGGAGGAAATACAAGATGTTTGCACGAACTTCCAAAACTCACATAAGGAGCCCTTCTAAAAAAAGGTCACTGTAAATGCTTCAGTGGGCCCTGGAACATCCATACACCTATTTGAAAAGCTGCACAAGTCAAATTACTACAGTACAGTATACATCTTTATGTACAAACTCCATGTTAACAGAACATCCGGGCTCAGTCATACACTCAGAACACAGACCCTCACCAAGCACAGAATAAGTAACCACAATCTAAAGTAAAAATAAAAATATGTAGACAAAATTTAAATTAAAACCCCAAGAAGCCAGACTCCACATGCAGTGCAACATCAGATAAATAAGAGATGTAGTTCCCCCATACTTTGTAAAATATAAAGTCCAACCACTAAAATTAAATAAAATTATTTTTCTACCTTTGTTGTCTGACCATTTTATTTTCTGATCATGCTGGTCCCAATCTGAGGCTTCTGCTTTCCAGTGTTCTCTTAGCTCTCTTTCTGTGGTCTATGGTCCATCTGCCATTTCTTATCTCTTCTTTTGTTTTCTTCACTTCCTTCCATCAGTCCATTTCCAGTTCCAGTAACCCTCCCCAATATCAGCCCCCTTTCCAGTCCTCCCCTCCCAGAACCTTCCAATGTCAACCACCTTGCATTCCCATGACAGCCACTGTTGTCCCCCTCCTTCCCCATTGTTCAGCCCCTTCTAGTCCAAATTCCATCCCAGGTACCAAGTATCAGCTCATGTCCACTCTCAGTGCTACCCCCCCAGTCAGCTCCCTTCCAGTTTCCCTACCCTCTGTCCAGCCCCCCATTCGCACATGTCTGCTCCCTTCCAGTTCCCCTTCAGTACATCCTAGGTGTCAGCTCTATTGCAGCCCCCTCCTTCCCTTGCCATATCAGCTCCTTTCCAGCCACCTCCTTCCCCCGTGTCAGCTTCCTTCTTGCCCCCTCCTTCCACTGGCAGACCCTCTCAGAATCCACTCCCTTCCAGTTCTATTCTCCCATCTCCCCGCATCAGCCCATTTGTAGACCTAACTCCTAGTTTTCTTCCAGGCCCAGCAGCACTCTCCTCCCCTCCCCCATTAGCCCATTTCCAGTCCCAGCCCATTTCCAGTCCTAGCCCCCCAATCAGCCCATTTACAGTCCTAGTCCCCCTAATCAGCCTATTTCCATTCTTAACCCCCATCAGCCCCCCATCAGCCCATTTCCAGTTTTAACCCCCCCGATCAGCCCATTACCAGTCCTAGCCCCCTCATCAGCCTATTTCCATTGTTAACCCCCATTAGCCCATTTCCAATTCTAAACCCCCTGATAGCCCATTACCAGTCCTTGCCCCCTCCTGATCAGCCTGTTTCCATTCTTAACACCCCATCAGGCCATTTCCAGTTCTAACCCCCCTCATCAGCCCATTACTATTTCCAGTGCTACCCCCTCCCCCCAGCCCAGCCCAGCCTCCCCAGCCCCAGCCCCAGCCCGACCTGACGGGAAATTGAAGAAAAAAAAAACAGTCACAGAAGATGCTGCCACAGCCGCAGCAGCAGTAGCAACGGCAGAATGAAGTGCCCCATGGCCCCCACTGCCCTAGATGAGCCCTGCCTTCTATTTCCCCTGTGCCGGCTCAGCTTTGCAGAGCTGCGAAGGGAGAGTGTTTCCCTTTCCTGAGGCTCTGTTAAAGTTGATCCCTCCGGCGCTGATGGGAAACAGGCATTTCCTGCATGACATGTGTGGGGGAAAAAGAAGGCAGGCCTCTTTGGGGGAGGCGGGGTTCCGTGGGGTACTTCATCCTGCTTCTGTGACCGGTTTGTTTGTTTTTTATTTTGAAGGCTGAGTGAGGCGGTCTTTTTGGGGGCAATTTTTGCCGCCCCCAAAAAGTTGCCCCCTGAGGCCACCGCCTCACTTGGTCTCATTATAGAGCTGCCCCTTTCTCTAGGATATGCTTCCCTTGTCTAATCCTTACTATATTTATTTATTTGAAAGGCATATATACCACATTTCCAATGATCAAGGCGGTTTAAAAATAATGAACTTAACATATGGCATATTTTAACATATGGCATATATGAAGAAGAGCACCTTTAATAGCTTCTGAAGGCTATGCGATCAGTGGCATAAATGACCTGGAAAGTGGAATAACGAGTGAGGTTATCAAATTTGCAGATGACACAAAACTATTTAAAGTTGTTAAAACCCAAGAGGATTGTGGAAAATTGCAAGAGGATCTTGATAAATTGGAAGACTGGGCATCAAAATGGCAAATGAAATTTAATGTGGACAAGTGCAAGGTTATGCACCTAGGGAAGAACAACCCAAACTATGGTTACACGATGCAAGGTTCCACATTAGGAACCACCACCCAGGAAAAAGATTTAGGCGTCATTGTGGATACCATGTTAAAACCCTCGGCCCAGTGTGCAGCGGCGGCCAAGAGAGCAAATAGAATGCTAGGTATGATAAGGAAAGGAATGGAAAATAAAACAAAGGATATTATAATGCCTCTATATCGTTCCATGGTGAGCCGCACCTTGAATATTGTGTGCAATTCTGTTCGCCGTATCTTAAAAAGGATATAGAGTTATTAGAAAAGGTTCAGAGAAGAGCCACCAAAATGGTAAAGGGGATGGAAGGATACTCCTATGAAGAAAGGCTAAAAAGGTTAGGGCTCTTTAACCTGGAAAAGAGACGGCTGAGGGGAGATATGATAGAAGTCTATAAATTAATGAGCGGAGTGGAACGGGTAAACGTAGATCGATTGTTTACCTTATCAGAATATAGAAAGACTAGGGGACATGCAATGAAGCTACAGGGTAAACTATTTAAGACTAATAAGAGAAAATATTTTTTCACTCAACGTGTAATCAAACTCTGGAATTTGTTACCGGAGGATGTAGTAAAGGCTGTTAGTGTAGCTGGGTTTAAAAAAGGTTTGGACAAGTTCCTGGAGGGAAAGGTCCATAAGCCATTATTAAGAAGGGACCCAGGATATCAATGCTTGAACCAATACAAGCATTGTGGAACCTTTGTCCCTTGGGGAAACTGCTAGGTACATATGACCTAGATTGGCCACTGTTGGAAATAGAATACTGGGCTTGATGGACCTTGGTCTGACCCAGTATGGCATATCTTATGTTCTTATGTTCTTATGTGGTAGCTCGAATATGACCAGGTAGGGTGTTCCAAAGGCTAGGAGCATATTGAGAATGTTCGTGAACAGACCATCTGGTTGAATTTGGTGAGATCCGGAGGAAGAGTGAGGAGATGCTGTGCAGTGCTTCTTCAATGCCGATTGTTAGGTGGTTTACTTATGATTGTTTGAAGGTAATGTGAGGATTGCTCATGGTAGATTTTAAAGGTTGTCATAATGGTTTTATATTTTATTCTACTTAACAGTGGTAACCAGTGGAGTTCTCTTAGAATAGGGGTGATGTGGGTGTCTCTGGGTGCCCTGATTAGGATTCTCACTGCTGCATTCTGAGTAAGTTTGAGTGGGTGCAAATAACTTTTCGGTAAGCCTTGTAGTAGTGAATTAAGTATCAAGGTGGGGGAGTATCATTGCCTGGAAAACTGATCTGAAATCCTGGGTGTCAATGAGCTGTCACAGCAGTTGGCGTGTCCTAATTTTGTTGTACATGGCTTTTGTTGATTTGTTTATGTGAGACTATAGTGTGAGGTATTGATTAATGATTATACCAAGGTAGCAGACTTCAGATTTGACTGTAAGATCTGTGTTTTTTACCTTTGCTGTTATTGGTAGGGAGAATGATTGGTCCCTGGATATGAAGAGCACCTCAGTTTTATTGTAATTAATTGTAAGAAAGTGCTCAGATAGCCAGTAGGCAATTGCATTAAAGCAGTTTATTATATCAGTGTCAGGTTTGGAGTAGTGGTGGAGATGGCATAAATCATGATGTCACCTGCATATAGATGAAATAAAATACCATGGGATCTAATCAAGTTACAGATTGGCTGGATATAAATATTGATTAAGAAGGCTGATAGTGCTGATTCCTGGGATATGCCCTGTTTTTGTGTGTAAGGGTCTGAGGTGTTGGCTCCCGCTTGCACTATTTATTGATGACCAGATAAATAGGAGAGAAGCCAGTTTAGGGCTAAGTTATGGATGCCGATGCATTGTAGTCACTCTAGAAAAATGTCATGGCATAATGTATCAAAGGCAGTGGCGATATCCAGTAATATTTTTTTAATTTATTATTTTTTAATTAATTAATTTATTTATTTAACTACATTTATATCCCGCTTTTCACCGGGTCAAAGCGGTTTAACATAAAAGGGGGGTGGGGGCAATAATCAAGTTGACAGAAAGAGGGAGGGGGGCCGTCACCAGGGGGATAACATAGTTGATCTTCACAGAAAGTAACAGTACTAGACAGTTTATTTATTTATTTGCAGAGCTTGATATACCACCCAAACCGGCGTATCAGAGCAGTGGACAATAAAAGCGGCTGCTGGAAAATTAAAGGAGGAAAGGAACGCCATTTAATTGACAGGAAAGCACTAGAGAGACACAGATAGGATACACAGATAGAAAAATAGAGAAGGACAGAATAACACGGTTAGGTAGTCTGAACACTGAGGAGGAGAGAGGGGGAGGAGGTGACATAGGATAGTGGGACCATCATGACCATCATGGGGGTGTGGAGAGGTCAAAAGCCTGGGAGAAAAGATGGGTTTTAAGGAGAGGCTTGAAATGCAGGAACGAGGACTCCATACGGAGCGGGTGAGGGAGAGAGTTCCACAAAGCAGGACTCAGGAAAAAGAATGTGGAATGACGGTTGAGTTCGAGATGAGCCTGGGACGGGGGGGGGGGGGGAAGAAAAAGACGATTGCTATGAGAAGAGCGGAGGAGACGGGGGACAGGTTGATGATAGATAAGATCAGAGAGATATTGAGGGGTACCAGTATGAAGAACTTTGTGGGTGGTGATGAGATATTTATGGAACTCTCTTAGATGGTTGCTGCCCGTGGGTAGGTCAGAGGGTTCGGGTGAACAGTTATTGAGAGATGTCTGCTTCAGCTCTAAGATATTCATGAAATAGGATGGTTTTTAACTGTTTCCGGAATGCGGAGAGGTCTTTGGGTGTTTCGGATCTGGCTCAGGAGGGAGTATGAGGATGAATCCCTGCTTAGGTTTCTGTATACCTTTCATCAGACAGTCAATAAGTGAAATTAGCAAGGTCTCAACTCCATGGCCAGGTCAAAAACCATGTTGTTGTAGATCAAGAGGTGCATATAAGTTAATATGTTCTTGCAATTGTAGTTGGACGTTCTTTTCCATTATTTTTGCCAGGAAGGGTAAGCTTGAAATAAGCCTGTAAGAGTTTGATTCTGAGGGGTCCAGTTTTGGAGGTTTTAGTACTGGACAGATGGATGCAGTTCTTATTTCAGTCAGGATGTATCCTTGAGATTGTGAGAGATATATCACCCTGCATATGGTTGGTGCTATCTTGGTTCTTACCATTTTTAACCAACTTACCAGGCAAGGATGTAGTGGAGATGTTGTATTGAGGTTACTAATAATGTTTTTCAGGTGTTCTGGGGAAATTGGGCTGAATGATTGAAGTATGTTGGTAGTACATGGTTGGTTGCAGATTTTATTTGTAGCAGATGGGGTGTTTATGAGCTTGGATTTGAAGTGGAGTGCGAGTATTTGTGGTCCTGGGGTGGACAGAGCCATTGGTTGCTTGTTTTCTTTTAACAGAGACCTTACAATGTCTTACAGTTTTCTGGGTTTGTTTAGTGATTTCATTATTAGTTTGGTATGATATTTTCTTTTTGCTTTGTTATTCTGGGTCCGATATGAATGTAGGATTTGTAGATATTTATCTCTTATTTGATCATCATGAGTGAGTCTCCATTTACGTTCAACTTTTCTGAGCTCACGTTTAAGGTCTGTTGTGTACCAGGGCATGTGATGGTGACGTTGGATTCCTGTCAACTTAGGAATGGTGGCATAAATTGTAATGATTTTATTCCAGTTGGTGATAATGTGATCTAAGTCTTATGATTCAAACTCCAACAGTGAGATGACATTATCCAGGAAGTGGGACTGGTTGAACTGTTTAAAATGACTGTGGTTTGAATCGCTTTGAGGTTTGGTGGTTGTTTGCAAGTGGTGAGGAAGCTGGAAGTAGATGGTGTAGTGGTCTAACCAAAACACCTGTGGAAGTTAAGGGCTTGAATAACCAGAGCTTTCTAGCAGTTCAGATGTATGTATGTATGTATGTTTATTACATTTGATATACTGCTTAGGCCAAAAGGCATTAAAGCGGTTTACAATACTATATCATTTGAGGAAATAGGAAAAGAATGCCATTATATGATAGGACAGAATAGAAGACAGAAACAGGTAAACAGATAAGAGGAGGAGAAGAATAGAGACAGCAAGTTACCACGAATGCAGGCACCACGATCCAGTCCATGATATCAATGTGAATCGCCACGGTCCAACGCCTAAGGGCCACGCCAAAGGGCCCTCTGGCGAGGCCCTCAGGTGCGGGCCCGCAAGGCGCGGGCGCGCCCCCTGCAGCGGCGGTTTTACAGCCGTTGGAACAGGCTGATTGGCTGGCCTGAGGAGGAAGGGGGAGCTCCCGCTCTCACCCCCATCGGGATCGCTGACTCTCCTGCGCGCCCCCTGCAGCGGCGGTTTTACAGCCGTTGGAACAGGCTGATTGGCTGGCCTGAGGAGGAAGGGGGAGCTCCCGCTCTCACCCCCATCGGGATCGCTGACTCTCCTGCGTGCCCCCTGCAGCGGCGGTTTTACAGCCGTTGGAACAGGCTGATTGGCTGGCCTGAGGAGGAAGGGGGAGCTCCCGCTCTCACCCCCATCGGGATCGCTGACTCTCCTGCGCGCCCCTGCAGCGGCGGTTTTACAGCCGTTGGAACAGGCTGATTGGCTGGCCTGAGGAGGAAGGGGGAGCTCCCGCTCTCACCCCCATCGGGATCGCTGACTCTCCTGCGCGCCCCCTGCAGCGGCGGTTTTACAGCCGTTGGAACAGGCTGATTGGCTGGCCTGAGGAGGAAGGGGGAGCTCCCGCTCTCACCCCCATCGGGATCGCTGACTCTCCTGCGCGCCCCCTGCAGCGGCGGTTTTACAGCCGTTGGAACAGGCTGATTGGCTGGCCTGAGGAGGAAGGGGGAGCTCCCGCTCTCACCCCCATCGGGATCGCTGACTCTCCAATATGAGATCAAAGATCTTACCTTTATGGTGTGTTGGGGTTAGTACAATTTGCGTGTGTTCTAAGTACCCCATTGCATCAGTGAAAGCCTTAGCTTGCTTTTGTGGGAGAGAGGATACGTTTAGATCACCCAGAAATGTTAACGGACAATTTGGATTTATGTAGGAACATACAATTTCCAGGAGCGCTGCAAGCTCTTCGTTGCTTGCTATGGGTGCACTATAGGTGAGGCATAGGATAGTTTTCTTATTGTTTACGGTGATAATATCCATTCTATCCGTGCTAGTTGTGGACGCAAGGTTAAAAAGTAAGCTCTTTTTTTGCCATTATGCATACACCGCCTCCCCTGCGTTCAATTCTAGTGCAGTTGAATAAATCGTGTTCTGGGTGTTTGAGTTGATTCACCAGAACAGTGTCTCTTTCAGTAAACCATGTTTCAGTGAGGAACATAATGTCCAGGTCATAATCTGTTAGGTAGCCGGTGAGGATCTGTGTCTTTTTTCTATATCTTCCCTTGCTGTGCTGTTGAGGGAGAGAAGAGAGGATTATTCACAAAACTTGTCTCCGGACCCTATTCTTACCACTGTCCCTTACATCCATTCCAAGCATTCTTGAATTCTGTCACAGTGTTGTTGTTTTTCCCATCTCTGCTAATGGCATGTACCATCCTCTTAGTAAGGAAGTATTTTCTTATACTTCCTATGATCCTTCTGTAAGATTCCCTCCCTTACTAGGAGCCTAGGCTTCCCTCCTGTATATCATATGGATGACGGAGGACCTGTGCTTCTCCATAGGGCAGCACAAAAATCAGAGAGAGCAGCAGAGTCCACATTCAGGATTGAACCACTGGTAGGATGTTCTCCTTCTGGAATGTTACTAGCTGTTATGTCTCAAGGGTATAAGATGGACATCCATCTGAGGTTTTAGAATTTGCTGTGAGATGTTCCCAAGTATTACCAGGAGGGAGAGAAGGAACAAGGTGAACTCCTGTCTTTTGATGTAGTTTCCTTGAGGGAGAGAGCCCAGGAGGATGTCTGTGGTGAATATGGACGAAGGTATCAAGACAGCCAGTTTTGCAAAACTGGAAGTCAGCATCAGAGAGGGGTCAGAAGCATTAGATTTTGCAAGAGAGAAACCACAATGAAGCCCCAGGGATGGTGTAGGTGCTGTGTTGCAGTTTCAGGGCCACTGCTGCCAATGCCGGTCCCAGACAGGGGCAGTAAAGGCAGCAATGGGCATGGGGGCAGTGTGTGTGTGTGTGGGGGGGGGGGGGTATCAGGATGGAGGGCCCACCTAGGGCACCTCCAGTCCTTGCACCGGCCCTGGAGATACCACATAGAAACACAACAGCAGAAAAAACCCCAAATGGCCCATCTAGTCTGCCCTTCCATATCAAAAACGATAGTCACCCTTGTTCCTTTAGAGATCTTCTTTGTTTGTCCCATGCTTTCTTGAACTCAGATATTGTCCTCATCTCTATTACCTCCACTGGGAGACTATTCCATGCATCTATCATTCTTTCTGTAAAGATATATTTCCACATATTATGCCTGAGTCTATCCCTTTTGCCCTCCTCCTATGTCTCCTCATTGCAGAGCTTCTTTCAATTGAAAGAGGCTCTCCTCTTGTGCATTTATGCCATGGAGGTATAGAAACGTAGAAAAATGATGACAGAAAAAGACTACATGGCCTATCTAGTCTGTCCTTCCATATCAACAACTACAACAGTCCCCTTTTTACCTTTAGAGATCCTCTGTGTTTGTCCCATGCTTTTTTTAATTCAGATGCTGTCGTCATCTCTATCACCTACACTGGGAGACTATTCCACGGATCCACCACACTTTCTGTAAAGAAATATTTCCACATATCACTCCTGAATCTATCCCCTTTTACCCTCATCCCATGTCCCCTCAGCAGAACTTGCTTTCAATCGAAAGAGACTCTCCCCTGTGCATTTATGCCACAGAGGTATTTAAATGTCTCAGTCATATCACCTCTATCCCGCCTTTCCTCTAAGGTGTACATATTGTCATGCCCTTAGCCCCTTACATCGGTATGGAGGGGCGTGGTTTTGTTTTTGCCATTGAGGTGCTTCAACTTTCTGGCCTTTTCTAACTGGATGCCTTTTCATACATTATGGGAAAGGTAGTTCAGTTAGATATTATTTGGCTTCAGATGAAAAAAAACACCTTCTTTGTAGTTGGGTTTGAGTGGGTGCAATGACAAGAATTTATTCATTAGCACAGAAAGACACGCTAGGTTCACAGATCCACCTTTTTAGATATTTCACCAGGAATTCTTGTAACTCATTACAGGATAACTTGAACTGAAACAAAACAGTTTTCCTCAGCCTTAATTAACAGCACCTGCTTCCTAGCAGAGCTTGCCGTGCAGTCCAAAGCATACAGAAAAAAATCTTTAAACCAGGTTTTCTTTCCCTTTCCAGTCCAGAACAAATACCTGGCTATCTTGTATGCTTAAACACAGCACTTCATACAGATAGTCAAATTCTCACAAGCAGATAAAACTCTTTTCAAGATTTTCTCAGTAGTCAGTCAAACAAAAGTATTTCTTACTTCCTCAGTTGAAACGGCATCAGACTGAGCTCAGCACTGCTCACAGCTGTTTCTCAAAAGATAATCAGGAAGATTCAGCTTTGCACTGCGTCACACTTCTCCTGAGCTTAGAACATTAACAAGCTAACACAGTTCTTAGGGCTTTGGACACTGGAGGCTTCTCTTTACGGTTGACACCCTTGCAACCCCTCTGAATTGGCAGACTGGCATGCAGAGCAGTCCATGTATGAGACCTCCTCTTCACAAGGTAAATCTGGCTTCCCTAATTGCATTGGTTCACTCTCTGGCTCAGATTCAAATAGCTTACTTAACTGCCTTTTGTTATGGTTAAAGCTGTCTGTGGCAAATTCGTAGTGCTCCTTATTAGCTAAACTTCTGGGACTCATACCTTGTTCAAAGCCTATAGTAGCTTCACTTCTTACATGCTCTGGCCACCATCCAGCATCTCCTGTTCTCCAATTAGTGCTTCTGGCTCTTACTGCTCCATTTCTTCTTGAGTAGGCAAAACCTCTGCTCTCTCTTTCTCTCTGGTCAGCAGTTGCAGCACTCTCAGCTCTCAGAAGTCCTTCCAGTTTCTCTCCACGTGTCTTGCTTGTCCTCTCCTTTCTGCTTGTCCCTGGTCTGCTTGTCCCTGGTCTGCTTTCTGGTGTCACTGAGCTAAACTTAAACCCCTCAGGCTCCTGCTCCACCCTCTCCCCTCTCAGATGAGAGAGATCAAACTCCCTCGTGGTAGCTGAGTGATTAGGGAATGCAGTGACGTAAGGGTTCCTTACCCTGGGCCTGTATTCCCTCTCCTTTCCACCACTAGGGGCACTCTGTTCCTTATTTTAGCCAGGAATTACCTGCTTTCTAGGAGCAAATGGAGTTTTAAGTCCCTGATGTTTTAAAATGGGTCCCTTTATTATGGCAAATTCCTTCTTTTTACCCCTCTCTTGTAGGTCTTTATGATGAAGACCACTAACCATTTTAGTAGCCTCTGTACTGACTCCATCCTGTTTATATCCTTTTGAAGGTGTGGTCTCCAGAATTGCACACAATACTACAAATGAGGTCACACCAAAGACTTATACAGAGACACTATCACCTCCTTTCTTCTGCTGGCCATTCCTCTCCCTATGTACTCAAGCATCTTTCTAGCTTTTGATGTTGCCTTTTCTACCTGTTTTCTACCTGTTTAAGATCATCAGACACAACCATGCCTATCTCCCGCTCTTCTTTAGTGGACAAAAGTACTTCACCCCCTATACTATATTGCTCCCTTGGACTGCTGCAGCCCAAATGCATGACCATGCATTTTTTAACATTAAATCCCAGCTGCCAAATTCTAGACTATTCTTCAAGCTTAGCTAGATCCCTCCTCATGTTATCTACATCTTCCTGGGTGTTTACTCCATTGCAGATTTTGGTATCATCCGCAAAGAGGCAAACCTTACCGGACAGCCCATCAGCTATATCACTAACAAAGATGTTAAAAAGATTCGGACCAAGGACATATCCCTGGGGCACAGCACTGGTAACTTCCTTCTTCTCAGAGTAAGCTCCATTTACCTGTACTCTTTGTCGCCTCCCACTCAAACAATTTGCAACCCAAGCAGTAACTTTAGGGTCCATCCCTAGGGTGCTCAGTTTGTTTATAAGTTGCCTGTGAGGAATGGTGTCAAAGGCTTTACTGAAATCTAAATACACCACATTTGGGCTCTCCCTCAGTCCAACACCCTGGTCACCCAGTCAAAGAAATCAATCAGATATTCTGACAAGACCTGCCTCTGGTGAATCCATGCTGCCTTGGATCCTGTAATCCGCTGGATTCCAGAAACCTCACTATTTTCTCTTTCAGCAGCGTTTCCAATAATTTACTCACCACCGAAGTTAAACTAACTGGCCTGTAGTTTTCAACCACATCCTTACTTCTGTTTTTGTGTAAAGGCACCACATGAGACTCTCTCCAGTCCTTTGGCACCACTCTTGACTCCAACGAGACATTGAAAAGGTCAGTCAGTGGAGGTGCTATAACGTCTCCAAGTTCCCTCAGTATTCTAGGGTGTATCCCATCTGGTCCCATCGCTTTGTCTACTTTAGCTAGCTTCTCACGAACACAGTCTTCTGAAAATTGTTCAAGATATATCTTGCTTCTGTTCCTGTTTGTTGGTGTTTTCTGAGGTCCTGTTCCTGGTTCTTCATCTCTGAACACAGAACAGAAATATTTGTTAAGCAATTCTGCTTTATCCTCTTACTCTTGAGTCTGACAATGCCACTTTTGCCCTTCCTCTTCTCATTAACATATCTGAAAAATGTCATATCCCCCCATTTTATTGCACTGGCTGTTTCCTCCTCTTTTTGAATCTTTGCTTTCCTGACTACTTTGCTAGCTTCTCTAAGTTTTTCCAAATATAGATGCCTGTCTTCCTCTCTCTGTGATCTCTTGTATTTCATGAAGGCCTCCCTCTTTTTCTTCACCTTTTCAGCTACTTCTTTCGAAAGCCATAGTGATCTCCTTTTCCTTTTACCTTTATTTACCATTTTAAGAAAAAGGTTGGTTGCCCTTAAAATATCCCCTTTCAGTTTTGTCCACTGTTTTTCTACATCCCCCAGCTGTTCCCATCCTGCTAATGACTCCCTGAGGTATTGGCCCATCTTGGCAAAGTTAGTTTTCCTAAAGTCTAAGACCCTCATTTTTGAATGGATTCTAACAGCCCTAGTACTAATACTGAACCACACCATCTGCTGATCACTGGATGCAAAATGATCTCTCACTATAACATCAGAAACACTTTCACCATTGGTAAGCACCAAGTCCAGTATGGCCCCTTCACTTGTGGGGTCTTTTACTAATTACCTGAATAGTACTCCCTGTGGAGAATCCAGGATCTCCTTACTTCTTGATGATACTGCAGCAGGAATGTGCCAATCAACATCTGGCATATTGAAATCCCCTATCAGTAGCACTTCCCCATTCCTAGCAATGCTGCATATGTCTTCAATTAACTCTCTGTCCACCTCTTCCTCTTGTGAGGGAGGTCTGTATATCATGCCAATGCAAATAGATTTCTCTTTCCCTCTTTCTAGTTTAACCCGCAGTGCCTCCTCTCTCCCTTTTAAGCTCTGTAATTCCAAAGCTTTAATATTATTTTTTACATATAGTGCCACTCCTCCTCCCTTTCTTCCTACCCTATCCTTTCTGAATAAAGTATAGCCTGGTATAGTTACATCCCAGACATGGTTTCTGTGAACTATGTTTCTGTAACTGCCACTAAATCCAAGTCAGCCACTCTCACCAAAGCTTCAACATCAGGGATCTTATTTCCCATGCTACAAGCATTTATACACACTGCTTTCCATATGTTACCCCTTTTACCCATTTCTATAAAGATATTTAATGTTTCACTTACCTGGAGGCTTTCACTTACCTGGGCGCTTTCTTCACCCATCCCCAATGAATCTAGTTTAAAGTCCTCTTCAGTAGATTAGCCAGTCTACTACTGAAGACGCATCAACCTTTCTTGGACAGATGGACGCCATCTCTGCTCTGCAACCCTTGGAACAGCATCCCATGGTCCAGGAAACCAAAACGCTCTCGATGACACCATTCATGCAGCCATGCATTCATCTCCAGGATGCGAGCCTCTCTGCCTTGGCCTTTACCCTCAACAGGGAGGACTGAAGCGAACACCACCTGTGCACCTATCTGCTTCACCCTCTGTCCCAGAGCCATGAAGTTACTTTTGATATGCTCAGAAGGATACCTGGCAGTATCATTTATGCCGACATAGATTAGCAACATTGGGTAACAGTCAGTGGGCTTGATAAGTCTCGACAAACTCTCCATAACATCTTGGATTTTGGCACCTGGCAGACAGCATACCTCTCTGGTCATCAAGTCTGATCGGCAGATGGACGCCTCAGTACCCCTCAGAAGAGAGTCTCCAACCACCACTACCCTTTGCTTCCTTGTGGTCACTGATTCTGCAACTTTGGTGTACTTGAGCTCTAGTTTATCCCTTTCCAGGGATGCTTTCACCTCCTCCACTTCCATGGCTGCATAATGGCTCTTCAATTCAAGGGCTGGAGAAGTTGGATTGCTGATTCTGCAGGCCCTGGTGACTTGTGTCGAACCTTCATCATTCTGTAGGCACCCATCTTCTCCTCTGCTGGATAGCTTGGATGTTGCAAGAAGCATCTCATCAATGTACTTCTCACTGTCTTGAATGCTCCTCAGCCTCGCCATATCTTCTCTGAGTTCCTCCACTTGTTTACTACTACTACTACTACTGAGCATTTCTATAGCGCTGCAAGTCGTATGCAGCACTGTACAGACAAATAAGAGACAGTCCCTGCTTATCAGAGCTTACAATCTAGTTAAGACAAATAAATAAGAGACAGTCCCTGCTCATCAGAGCTTACAATCTAGTCAAGACAAACACAGAAGGAGCTTACGATCTAGTTAGGACAAAAACAAAGGTGTAGGTAGGGGTAGATAGGAGAGGAAAGGAGATTAGGTGAGTCAAGAATGGGTTACATTACAAGCAGCGGTTACTACAAGCTATGCAGCATAACTACATACAGCATAAATACATTGCAAGCGGGTTGTGCAACATGGGTTACATTACAAGCAGCGGGTACTGCAGGCTGTGCAGCATGGGTTACACTACAAGCAATGAGGTAGGAGAGGGTAGCAGTGGAGTGGCGTGGAGGATGCTTACTTGGTGAAGTTTCTCATGTGAGGCTTATGGTTCCGTTGCCTCTGGCCTGTTCTTCAGTGGAGTTTCTGGAGTGGGGAAGAGGAGGAGGAGGACGAGGCTATTCTACAGTGCCATGCCTAAGGGCCACACTAAAGGGCCCTTTGGTGTGGCCCTTATTTATTTATTTATTTAATAGTATTTATATACCGCCTTATCAAACAATCAAAGCGGTTTAACAAGAAATACAAACGCAGTGAAAATATGAACGGACATTAATGACAAAATACATAGTTAAATAAATTTGTGTGTTTTACATAGTGTCACACCTCATCCGCCCCAGCCGTGACTGCTGGTATTGTTGGGCTATTATGAGGGTGGTAGTTGTGCCTTGCTTCTATATATAAATCACACAGAAGAACTTTCTTTTCTTTTAGGGTTTTATTCCCCGTCCCTTGAGGTTTCTTCTTTTTAAATAACAGAAATTAACAGCTCTACTTGGCTTCAAACAAAAGATAACTATGTAACAAAAGTAGCTTCCTTCAGCTGATAACTTTAAACCAAAAGTAAATAATAAACAGCCTAACTGACTGCTTGGCTTGGAGAGAGGGAGAGACTTGCAGCTCTGCGACTTGTATACTGGAATTTAAGGTTACACAAATCACATTTACCTTAATGATATCTCTGGCTCTATCACAGAGAAAGAACAGTCCATCAATTCTGTATTTGTTAATACTTCAGAATTCTCATATTCCATTATTTCTTGCTCATTGGTATCTCCACTATCCACTTCCAACGTGGAATAAAAATATGGAAGGCTTGCCTCGTCAGTCAAGAAGTTTCTCTTCCTGTGAGCAGCACTGCCTTTCTGGGGAGTATCACCAAACTCTGAGTGATGTCTTTCAGAGCCCTGCCCCCGCTGGTGCCTCAATGTATAGCTCAGGTCTTGGTTTGACCTGCTAGCTGGGTAATTTTGATAGGGTCCCTGCCGGGTCTGCCCTAGCTTTCCAGGCCCAACTGTGCCTGATTGCAACCGGTGTAACGGTGTTTCCCTAGAAGCTGGGAATTCACCGTGAGAAGGGATTTCTTCAGCTTTTCTAAGTAAGTGAAGCCCTCTTCTTTTAACACTTCTATAATCAGGAGAAAAGCTATTATTAGCCTCTGAATATCTGGGCTTTATATGGCTATTTCTAAGCCTCCAGGGCCCTTCCCTTTCAAATGGCAAATAGCCCTTGTATCTACTCTTTGCCCCTGTACCTGCTGTTGCAGTCTTCCTGTATTCTTCTTGCTTTCCAAACACATTCACGCTGTCAGGGTGTTGCCTTCTCCCAGAACCACACAGGTCTCTGGACTCTTTCCAACATTCACACCGGCTCCCCTGTTGCCTTTCAGCTTGTGACTTCTGCTGCTTTAATTCCTCTCTCAGGGATTCTTTCCTCGGCTCATCTCTCCAGGATTCCCTCCTTGACTCCTTTCTCCAGGATTCCCTCCTTGGCTCCTCTCTCCAGGATTCCCTCCTTGGCTCCTCTCTCCAGGATTCCCTATCTCCAAATGTTTGGTAGTCTGTTTTATCTGCATATTTCCTGACTCCACCTTCCCTCAGGTGCATTCTATTAGGTAAAGCAGACTCCCTTGCTTTGCTCTCTGGGTGTATCTTTCTGGGCTCTGTGCACGTGTGCTTAGGTTGTCGCTGGCAACCAATAAACATTCTCCTGTTTATTCTGTCACTTTCACCGTGATCATTCACACTGCTCTGCACCTTCTCAGGCTGCCCTAGGTCCACCCTGTGACAATAGATATAGTGCGCTATAAACATTGTGTACTATAATACAATGTGAGCTATAATACAACTAATTATATGATTGCTTTCTCTCTTACAAACTGAATTGCTTATTCAGTAGAACCATAATGCTCAATAAACAGGACAGTTTTTAATTGCTTTCTAAAGTCTTTAAGGTCCTGAGCAGCTCTTAAATCATTTGGGAGGGAGTTCCATATATTTGGTGCCGCAAACGAGAATGCTCTATCTGTTGTATCTTTACGTGCTTTTCTAAAGTCAAGAGATGTGCTGACTCTGTTGGTAGATCCTAATCTTCTAAGTCTTATGGTATCGTCTGATTGAATGAGAGTAGCCAGACTGTTTGCAGAACATTGATGTTTTATTTTAAAAATGTATATAATAGTTTTATATTTTATGCGATGTGTTATAGGTAACCAATGCAGCTCCCTCAAAATGGGTGTTATGTGTTCCTGGCTTGATACTCCAAATATTATTCGAGCTGCAGTGTTTTGAGCAAGTTGTAAGGGTTTAATTGACTGCTTATGAAGACCAAGGTATATGGGATTACAAAAATCGAATAATGGTGTGATTAAAGCTTGGCAGACGTTACGAAAGTGGGATGTTTCAAGTAGTGGTCTTAATCTTCTAATGATCTTCATTCTATAATATGCACTCCTGATTGTCTTACTGATATGTTTTTTAAGATTCATTTCTTTGTCAAGAGTGACTCCAAGATATTTTACTTCAGATTTTATAGGAATATTAGAGTTTTCTATCATGATATCAGGAAGAGGAGGGAAATCATGGTTACGTGAAACAAATAAGGCCTCAGTTTTGCTGAAATTAATTTCCATATTATTGCCTTTACACCACGCAGACATTTGTAGGAGACAATCCGTAATTCTATGATAGTCAGGGTTATTAATTGAAACAGGTGTAAATATCATTATATCATCTGCATAAATGGTATAATTAATGCCATTCTTTGAAGGTATGTTGCAAATTGGTTGTATGTAGATGTTGAATAACAGAGAAGATAGGGCAGAACCTTGAGGAACTCCTTGTAAAACTCTTATGGGTTGAGAAGCTTTGTCACCTATCTTTACTTGTATGTGTCTCTCTGTAAGATAAGATTGGAACCATTTTAATGTGATACCATAAAGTCCGATCTCCTCTAATCTGTCTAGTAATTTTTTATGATCCACAGAGTCAAACGCCGCAGAGATGTCGATAAAGATCATTATAATGCCTTTCTTAAAGTCATCTATGGTACGTAGTATTTTGTCAAAAAGGTAAATCATTAGGGTTTCTACTCCATGATTTGGTCGAAAACCATGTTGATTGTCATCTAATGGAGCATAAATATCAATATGGTCTTGAAGTTGAAGTTGTACAATTTTTTCAATAATCTTAGCTAAAAATGGAATACTAGATATTGGCCTATATGCAGCTGGGTTGTTTTTATCTAAAGTAGTTTTTTTTGGGATAGGTCTGACAGATGCCAGTTTTAATTGCCCTGGCAATATACCTTGAGTAAGTGAAATGTGCACTATGTGTTGTATAATGTGAAGGAAGCTTGATTTAGTAGCTTTGATCCATGAGACTGGACAAGGATCAGTTGGAGAAGTGGTTGTATTTATTGCTGAAATGATATGGGCTAGTTGATCATTTGATGGAGGATTGAATGTATTCCAAATCCTATTATGCGAGACTGAATTTTTGTTCGTAAGAATTTTTGATTGTACTTTAGAATGAAATTTGTCTTTTATATAGTTTGCATAAGTCTGTGGCTCAATTACTACTTCACCCTCGACTCTTTGCTCTTTTGTTAGTGTCTTCACAATTTCAAACAGCTCTCTGGGCTTGTTGATGGCTGACTCAATTAAATTTGTGTGGTATTCTTTTTTTATGTGTTTAATGTGTTCATCATATTGCTTTAATGTTGTTAAATATAGCTGTTTTAGGTCCTTTGTATTGTGTTTTCTCCATTTACGTTCTATTCTTCTGAGTGCTCTTTTCATATGACGTAAAGCTATTGTATACCAAGGCTTGTGATGAAGTTTATTGTTCCGTGTTTTCTTTGGACGCGTGTCCGTTGCTCTGGCTGCATTAGAAATGATGTGATTCCAATTGGATATTTGATTTTCAAGCTCATCTGAATCTGTGGACAGATGAGGTATGACTTCTTGTATAAATGAATCCCTGTCAAATTTCTTAAAACGTCTATGAAAGCAATAGTTGTCTGAATGCACATTAAAATTTTTTGTTTGTACTAGGATCCCTATCTTAACTAAATGGTGATCTGACCAAGGTATTGGAGTAATGATAGGTGTTGTAACAAGACCTCTTGAAGTTATATTATTAGATACAAAGATGAGGTCAGGTGAATTACCAAATTTGTGTGTGGAAGCATTAATTATTTGTGTGCCCTTAGGTGTGGGCCCGCCAGACGTGGGCGCGGGCGTGCCTTGGAGCGCTTCAAATTTAAACATTCTGTGCCGTGGTGTTTCTTCGGCCTGATTGGCCTTGCAGTGGGGAGCAGGGAGGAGCATACCTGCCTGCTCCCTTCCTCGATGCTGATCGGGCTGGTGGCTGGGTCTTCCGCACCTTGGAGCACTTCAAATTTAAACGTTCTGTGCCGGGGTGTTTCTTCGGCCTGATTGGCCTTGCGGTGGGGAGCAGGGAGGAGAATACCCGCCTGCTTCCTTCCTTGACACTGATCGGGCCGGTGGCTGGGTCTCCTGCGCCTTGGAGCGCTTCAAATTTAAACGTTCCGTGCCGGGGTGTTTCTTCGGCCTGATTGGCCTTGTTGGGAAATTTGAGTTAGGTCTGCTTATATATTGGCTTTATATGACTGAACTCTTGCCTGGTGAAACTACACAGGAGGATGGATGGCACAGAAGACAAGAAGACAGACAAGAAGACAATAGCTATATGAGAGTATATGCTTGCCATAAGATAATGGATGCGGCCTGCTATGGAAGGATTCTGGGAAACCATATTCTGGATAGAAATATGCAGAATGTTGGGGCCTAGCAAAATTACAGGTCAAGCAAAGAATTCAAACTAATGAGCACAAAATACTCTCTGCCTGGTTTCAATTAGTGCCAAGAAGAAGGAAAAATACAGGAAGGGTCAAAGGTCACAGGCCATGCATAGATGAACAGACCTAAAAGCAAATCCAGATGTATAGAGGTCACAGGCCATGCATAAATGAGCAAATCCAAGAGCAGGTCCAGATGTACAAATGTAAGGAGATTCTCCCCTGGGAAAAGTGTTGTAGGAACCTGAGGCCCTGCTGACACTTAAGAATGTATGATGGATTCAAGTGTTGTAGGATCCTG
Organism: Ichthyophis bannanicus; assembly: GCA_033557465.1. Taxonomy (NCBI): domain Eukaryota; kingdom Metazoa; phylum Chordata; class Amphibia; order Gymnophiona; family Ichthyophiidae; genus Ichthyophis; species Ichthyophis bannanicus. The sequence goes on from CM066036.1 coordinate 77,976,666, forward strand.
GGGCCCTGCTGACACTTAAGAAATGTATGATTAATTTGAAACAGACATTTGAGACGGGGAGAAATGTATATAAGGCAGTTATTTTTCAGGTAAGGGGGGGCAGTGTTTTCTTCCCCTTCACAGAGAGAGGAAGAAAATGCTGTCTGCCATTTCTATAGACAGACCTTGCTGTTCTGCATGATGCTGGAAATAAAAGTCTTTGTAGATAAAGCAACTGCTGTCTAAGTAATTCTTTGATTGGTGATATTTGGGCAACCGTTGTGGGAACCAGAAGCCACAGCCTTGCGGTGGGGAGCAGGGAGGAGCATACCTGCCTGCTCCCTTCCTCGACCCCGATTGGGCCGGTGGCTGGGTCTCCCGCGCCTTGGAGCACTTCAAATTTAAACGTTCTGTGCTGGGGTGTTTCTTCGGCCTGATTGGCCTTGCGGTGGGGAGCAGGGAGGAGCATACCCGCCTGCTCCCTTCCTCAACACTGATCAGGCTGGTGGCTTGGTCTCCCGCGCCTTGGAGCTTCAGCATACAGGCACCCTGCACATGGAACCGGTCCTTCAACTGGCATTGGGACCTCTGTCTGGACAGAGGCAGAAGCTGTAATGGGGGCAACAGCTTTAGCGATACGATTTTTCCCAGCCATTGTTCAATTCGTGGAGCTTAGGTATCTGTTAAAGCAAAAAAGAGAGATCTACTAAAGTACCAGCTGGTTTCCCAGATCTCCTATCAGAGAAAAAACAGTTAAATCTCTTTAATTATATTCAAAATGTGCTGTTCCAAGTCCCTGTGTTTTGTTAATTGAGGAGTGCCCTATAAAGCAAGACTGCTCACTAGGGGTGGGTGGAAGTTGGGGGGGGGGGGTAGGGAGGGAACTAACTCCTGATTAGGTGTTGGTAGCTTCAAAGAGCTGAGAAAGTTACTAATGCAGAGTTTTAAACCTAACCCACTAAAGAAAATATTTCTCCTTTTAAACTAAAGCACCAAAAAGAATGTAACTTTGTTTTTTTTTTTTTTAAATGCTTTATTTTCGTTTTACAACAACAAAGGAAAGGAAGACATACAGCTAAAAGACAAATACATACATGGAATATGATACATACACCAAAGTAAACCCCTACCACCCCCCTCCCCCCTGCTTCTTCTCTAGGAAACTGAATCATTCTCGAAGCGGGCGTGTACTGACATTATTGTGTTACAAAACCTAACAGCGATCTGAAACATGATGAGTGTACATTAAACAGACATGTCGAAGCAATGAGCAAATTGTACATGATCTTTGAGCATCTGCCATTTAAACAAGCGAGAATGAATTTGGGTATGGAAAATAGCTCACCGAGATATCTGCTCATATTTACTATATAAGCAGACAAGGTTCCACCATTCATTGACAGTAAGTCGAGAGCTATCCTTCCAAGTCCTCGTGATTAAACATATGGCTATACCCAGCATGAAATCAGGAGAAAGCGACCCTTCTTAGGAAGAGAGGGGACCTCCGCCACTGAGCGGAGTCCCACAGTCTTCCAAGAAAGAGGCTCGTGAAGGTGTAAGATAAATGGAATACGACCCCAGACCCGCCCCCAGTAAACCTGTAGTTAAGGACATTCATAAAGAACATGAGCGAGGGTCCTACATTAGTATGGCAAGACCTACACTGATCCCTGGCAGTTGTGTTCCATTTGGCTATTTTCTAGAAAATAAGAACATCTATATGCAAAAGGGAAGAGAGTTTGGGTAACTGAGGCAGACCGGGAAACCCGCACTATTTTTTTTGCTCCAGAAAACGCTCTAATGCACAGGGGTTAAAGTGGTTTGCGGTTAGCGATCCCAGGCTTGTTGAACTCTACAAGTGACAGTATCTGTACCCTGACATAATAGTTATAAAGGTTAGAGGCTACACCATGTGTACTACTAATAAAGTGAATTAGTTCTAATAGCCCGTCCTTAGTAGGGACAGAAGGCGGCATGATTGGAGCGCTTTTGAGGCAGCATGGAGCTGCAGCGATTAAAAGTAATATTTCGCTAGTAACGCAAATTCCCTGTATAAATCAGAAAAGGTTTTCCAACGAGCTGCAGAGAAGAGCTGTTGGGGTGTCCAGATCCCCCTGGAGTACCAGGGTCTGGAAATAATCATACATGGCTGCTCGAATTTCTAACCGGAACTCTGGCTGAGTTAATAGGGCTCTATCAAAGAACCAGGCCCCCGGATTCCCTTGGAGTGCAGTAGTATGTTATTAAAAGAAATAGCAGCATGATCTGAAAGATGCTGAGAGTGAATCTTTGCAACGTCCACCTGAGGAACCAACAGTTTTGATATCAGAAAGAAATCGATGCGAAACTGGGATTGATGAGGGGAAGTGAAGAAGGTAAAGTCAAGCTCATTGGGGTGTAGTAACCTCCAGAGATCGACTAGAACAATATCTGTGTTCACAGAGATTAGCGCGATGTGACTCTTGGGGGGACCACTTGTCCTAGACGGCTATTTGTCAATCAGGGGATCAAGAACTAAATTGAAATCCCCCCCAATATCAATGAAGTAGTAGCAGAGGCCTGCGTAACCTGAGCAATAGTAGCAAAAGGGCAGGGTCATCTACATTAGGAGCATAACGGCATATACATGTAACTTTAAAGTTACCTATCTTGAGGTGAACTCGGGACCATCTACCCGCTGTATCTGAGCAAGTCGCTATAATAGTAGCATGCAGAGAGTTCCTATCCAATATGGCAACCTCACATTCCCTAGAAACGGCTGGGTAATAGGCGGCCACCATGTAAGGTTTAATATTGAGTTTGAAAGTTTCCTTCGAATTGAAATGTGTTTCTTGGAGGAAAATCAGGTCCGCAGCGTCATGACTTAAATAACTTAGGATTTTCCTCCATTTTATCGGATTATTGATTCATTGTACGTTCAATGAGAAAATCTTATATGGTGCCATCAATCGATAACAGACATTTTAGGTAAGAGCGCTTGAAAGCTTACAACATAATCAGAATCTGTACAATAATGACATAAGCACCAAGTATGCTGGCCAATACACCCATATTGAAAAGTATGTACCAAAGTAACTTAGAGAAGAAGCAAAACCCCCAATGAATATGGCGACCAGATGTCTGCGGGAGGAGGCCCTAGAGAGGAAGATAGAGACATAGTAAAAGAAAAGAAACACCAGAGTCCATAAGTAACACTGTCTCTGATACTCGTCGAGGCTACTATGGGCAGATGGAGTCGGGTCCCAGATATCTTCAAAATAAGGCAGCAAACCGCCCTCGACAGACTCTTCGCTGAGCCGCGGCAAATCCAATATGGCAGGCACAGCGGATATGAGAGTACTGGTAGGAATATTCTGGAAGTCAGCGCATCAAGTCGGCTTCTTTAGAGTCCAAAAACTCCGCTAGTAGATCAGGGTCCTCAAATGTTCTTGTCTGATTGTGAAGCGTGACTCGGAGCTTGGCCGGGTACATCAGGCCATAGCGTGCTTGTAGTTGTTGAAGCCTCGGCCGAAATTCCAGAAAGCGCTTTCGGCGGTCGACCGTGGGTTTAGCCAAGTCAGGATAGAAGGAGACCTTATGGCTCTCAAACTCCATATGGCCCTTTGCCCGGGAGGCACTGAGAATTTGTTCCACATGTTAATATCTCAAAAGTCGAAAGATGATAGGCCGCGGGGTCTTCCTGTTGAGCGTTATGTTTGTGGGTACACGATGAGCGCGATCGATCTCCAATTCTTTGGTAAAGGTGATTTGGAGCAGGGAAGGGAGGATTTTACCTAAAAACTCCTTCATGTCTCCCAATTCCGCTCCCTCCGGTATGCCCACGAGTCGTAGGTTGTTGCGGCGCGCTCTATTATTACCATCTTCCACTTCTTTCTGCAAGGCCCGCACCTGACGTTCAACTTTGTCAAGTTTGGACAGCCGGACCGCATGGGAGTCTAATATACTCTCCATTTTGTCCTGACGCGAAGAGAGCCCCTCCAGCCTGCCTTGCAGTACACCAAGATCTTCCCTCAGCGCTCGAAGTGCTTCACCGTTTGACTGCACGAGGTCCTTAACCCCTCTAATTTCTGCGAGGATTTCCTGCTGCATTTCGGGGCCCTCGCGCAAAACCAGCCCCTTCTGCGGGGACGGGGGTTCAGTTTTGGAGCATTTACCGTGAGAAGCCGCTGGAGATCCAAATTCCAGGCGCGTGGGTTTGGTCCCCGCCATCTCACCAATGTGCCCCGGCAAGATCAGAGCAGAAATTCAAGTATGTCCGGTGTTAATTCAGGATTCTGAGTAGGCCTCTCGGGAGCCTCAGCGTTATGCGACCATCCCGCTGGACATCGGGCTCCGCCCCCCCGTAACTTTGTTTTAAAAATGTACCAAAACCCTTTTAAGAGCTCCCAGTCAGAGAGCTAGCAATTAAAAAAAAAACATAAATTCTTACCTTTGTTTGAAATGTATAGCCCCTGTTAGGAATGCCTCAACAGTGCAGGGCTCTGAAGCCTTTTATGCAGGCCTCAGCTTCTCTCAGTTCTTTCACAGGCTAATCAGGCCCACTAACTCCTGATTAGGTGTTGGTAGCTTCAAAGAGCTGAGAAAGTTACTAATGCAGAGTTTTAAACCTACCCCACTAAAGAAAATATTTCTCCTTTTAAACTAAAGTACCAGAAAGAATGTAACTTTGTTTTAAAAAAGTACCAAAACCCTTTTAAGAGCTCCCAGTCAGAGAGGTAGAAATTAAAAAAAACACAAATTCTTACCTTTGTTTGAAATGTATAGCCCCTGTTAGGAACATCTCTATCATATCTCCTCTATCAAGCCTTTCCTCTAACGTATACATATCAAGATCTTTAAATTTGTCCCCATATGCATTATAATGAAGATCACCTTCCATTTTAGCAGCTACCCTCTGCACCATCTCCATCCTGTTTATACTGTATCCTTTTGAAAGTGTGATCTCCAGAACTGCACACAATACACCAAATGAGGTTGCACCAGAGACTTATACAGAGGCACTATCACCTCCATTTTTCTGCTGGCCATTCCTCTCCCTATGCACCGAAACATCCTTCTTGCTTTCGCTGTTGCCTTTTCTACCTGATTAGCTACTTTAAGATCATCAGAAATAATCACATAGGTTCCACTCTTCTTTCGTGGACAGAACTACTTCACCCTCTACACTATACACTCCCTTGGATTTTTGCAGCCCAAATGCATGACCCTGCCATTTTTTAGCATTAACTCCAGCTGGTGTGCCGGTGCCATGGCATCCCATCACCATGGCACCGGCATGTCCAACCGGAGGCACAGAATTACCGGACCCCCGACCCCATGGCTGGGATTGGGTGGCTGATGCTCTATCGCAGTGGTATAATGGACCTGAGGGGCTGCAGCACGCTTTCTCCTCACTGCCCGGCAGGGTGGAATAAGACAGGTGTCCATCTCAGTGCTGGGGGATGTACAGAGGCCCGACCTGAATGGACTTTGTACATCCCTGCACATCGCTCTATCCCCGTCTGCCCCTGCTCCACACCAGCACCGCGCCCCTTTCGCCCTTGTCCAGCACTCCCCACACAATAGCTTTGTACATGCGGGGAGTGGTGGGGTCTGAATAGGGTCCAGGAGAAGATCCAACCCGGATGTCCAACCCGGATGTCCAATGGCACTATTCCTGGACTGGAATGACCCCCAAAGTGAGCTCTTTTTACCTGTACACTTTGTCGCCTCTCAGTCAACCAATTTCTAACTCTGTCAGTCACTTTAGAGCCCATCACTAGGGTGCTCAATTTATTTATAAGTCACCTGTATGGAATGGTGTCAAAGGCTTTACTGAAATCTAAGGACCTCATGTAGGGCTCTCCCGCATGTAGGACTCTCCCTTGGTCTAATTCTCTGGTCACCCAGTCAAAGAAATCAATCATATTTGTCTGACAAGACCTGCCTCTGGTAAACCCATGCTGTCTTGGATCCTGCAAGCCATTGGACTCCAGAAAACCTCACTATTATCTGTTTTAGCAGCATTTCCATTAATTTACTCACCACAGAGGTGAGATTAACCAGCCTGAAGTTCTCAACCTCATCCTTGCTTCCGCTTAAGTGTAAAGGGACCACATGAGCCTTTCTCCAGTCCTCTGGAACCACTCCCATCTCTAAAGAAGCATTGAAAAAGTCAGTCAGTGCAGCCCCTAGAATGTCCCTAAGTTCCTTTAATATTCTTGGATGTATCCCATTCGATCCCATCACTTTGTCTATTTTTAGTTTAGCTAGTTCCTCACGAACACAGTCTTCTGAGAATCGATCAAGATCCCTTTCACTTCTGTTCCTATTTGTGGGTGATTTCTGAGGTCCTGATCCTGGCCCTTCATCTATGAACACAAGACAAAAATATTTGTTAAGCAATTCCGCTTTATCCTCATCAGCTTCTACATATTCCTCCTCTTCACCCTTGAGTTTGACAATGCCACTTTTGCCCTTCCTCTTCTCATTAACATATCTGAAAAATGTCATATCCCCCCATTTTAATGCACTGGCTATTTCTTCTTCTTTTTGTATCTTTGCTTTCATGACTACTTTCCTAGCTTCTCTAAGTTTTTCCAAATATTGATGCTTGTCTTCCTTTCTCTGTGATCTTTTGTATTTTTTGAAGGCCACACTTTCTTTCTTCACTTTTTCAGCTACTTCTTTTGAGAACCACAGTGGCCTCCTTTTCCTTTTACATTTATTTACATTTCTAATAAGAAGATTTGCTGCCCTTAAAATATCCCCTTTCAGTTTTGCCCATTGCTTTTCTACATCCCCCAGCTGTTCCCATCCCATTAACGACTTCTTGAGGTATTGTACCTACTATACAAAGAAGAATGAGTTGTGTAATACTGTAAATAGTTATTTGTACATAGTTCTGTTAATTGTTAATAGTTAATGATCAATCTGTAAACTTGTTCAGTGTAATGATGTTGTTCATTGTAAACCACCCCTAATCTCAGGAAGGGGCGGTATAGAAGAAATTTATCAACAAATAAATAAATACATATTCCTAAAGTCTAAGACCCTCACTTTTGAATGGATTTTATCAGCCCTAGTCCTAATAATGAACCCTACCATCTGGTGATCACTGGATGTGAGATGATCTCCTACTATAATATCATAACACTTTCCCCATTTCTAAGCACCAAGTCCAGTGTGGCCCCTTCACATGTGGGTTCTGTTACTAGCTTCTGGAATAGCTTTTGCTATAAAAAATCTAGGCTCTCCTTACTTCTAGATGACACCACAGCAGGGATGTGACAATCAGCATCAAGCATATTGGAATCACCTATCAGTAGCACTTCTCCTTTCATGGCAATACTTTGTATGCCTTCTATTAAATCTCAGTCCACTTCTTCCTGCGAAGGAGATCTGTATATCACTCCAATGCAAATGGATTTACCTCTCCCTTTTTCTAGTTTAGTTTAACCAACAGTTCTTCCTTTTTACCTTTTAAGCCCTGTGATTCTATATTGATATTATTTTTTATATATTTACATATTTTTTATATCTATCTTCCTACTAAGAAAACCATTTTATGATGCTTCCACCAATTGCAAAATTGCCTAATCTATCAATATATCCACAAAAATAAATAAAAGGCAGAATGTATTTTCTAAGGGCCCAATATTGAGTTAGGACAGCTAGGTGCAAGTATAATGCATAGCTGTTGCCGCCATCCCCTAAGCCTGGATATTCAGTCCTAGGGTCATATGTGGCTCTGGCATTGAATATCCTCCTCCTACTACTACTACTATACTGAACATTTGTATAGCTCTACAAGATTTATGCAGCGCTGCACAGACACATGTAAAAGACGGTTGCTGTTCATCAGAGCTTACAGTCTAGTCAAGACAGACAGCACAGTAACTGTAAACATGAGATTCATCTAGGGGGAACGGTAAGGAAAAATGAAGGACAGGTGAGTCAAGATCCAAAAGCAGCAGCAAAGAGGTGAGCTTTCAGCCTGGATTTGAAAAGGGTCAGAGACCCTTGACGCTTGATATACAGACTCAGGTAGTTTGTTCCAGGCATGAGGAGCATCAATGTGAAAGGAGCAAAGACTGGCGTTAGCAATAGAAGAGAAGGGCACAGATAGAAGAGGGAAGTTCACGAGGAGGGGAGTAGGAAGAGATAAGAGAGGGAAGTAGTGAGGAGCTGCAGAGTAAGTGTACTTATAGGTCAGCAGAACAATTTTGAAGTGGATGTGGAAACAGATAGGGAGCTAATGAAGTGACTTGAGAAGAGGGGTAATATGAGCATCATGAGGCTGGTGGAAGATTAGCTGTGCAGCAGAATGTTGACCAGACTGAAGGGGAGAGAGATGATTCAGAGGGAGACTAGAGAGGAGAAGGTTACAATAGTCTAGACGGGAGGTGACTAAGGAGTGTATTAGTGTCTTAGTAGTGTGTACAGAAAGGAATGCGCGACTTTTGTTGATGTTGTAGAGAAAGAAATGGCAGATTTTAGTTATCGGTTGGATGTTTGTGGAGAAGGAGAGAGAGGAGTCAAAGATGACCCCAAGGTTGCGAGCTGAGGAGACAGGCAGGAATAGAGAGTTATTCACAGAGACTGAGAAAGGAGGAATGGGAGAGGAGGGTTTAGGGGGGAAAATAAGAAGCTCAATTTTGGCAATGTTCAATTTCAAATGGCAGTGAGATAGCCAAGCAGCAATGACAGAAAGGTAGGCAGAGATCTGGGCCTGGATTGCCAAAGAGATTTCAGGTGAAGAGAGGTAGATCTGGGAGTCATCAGTGTAAAGATGGTACCGAAAGCCATGGGAAGAGATGAGTGCACCAAAGGACTGGGTATAGAGAGAGAAAAGGAGTGGACTCAAGACAGATCCTTGGGGTATGTCAATTGACAGCAGGATAGCAGTAGCAGAGGATCCACCAGAACAAACACTGAAAGAGTGATGGGAGGGATAAGAAGAGAACCAGGATAGCACAGAGCCCTTAAAATCAAGTGAGAACAAGGTATCAAGGAGAAGGTGCTGGTCAACAGTGTCATAAGCAGCAGAAAAGTCAAGAAGGATGAGGACTGAGTAAAGGCCATTGGATTTTGCCAGGAAGAAGTCACTAGAGACTTTGGCAAGAGCCATTTTGGTAGAATGTAAAGGATGAAAGCCAGATTGTAGAGGATCCAGAAGGGCTTGAAAGAAGAGAAAGTCAGGGCAATGGCGATGAACCACATGTTCAAGTAATTTAGAAATGAAGGGGATGAGGGAGATGGGTTGATAGTGAGAAGGACAGGTAGGGTCTAGTGAGGGTTTCTTGAGGAGAGAAGTGATCACAGCATGCTTGATGGCTGCAGGGAAAGTTTCAGTGGAGAGCGGTAGGTTAAGAATATGAGAGATGGAAGGGACTACAGTGTTGGAGATGGAGCGAAGGAGATTGGTGGAAATAGAATCAGAGGAGCAGGTAGTGAGTTTGGATTAGGAAAGAAGGTGAGTTTTTTCCTCCTCAGAGATAATAAAAAAGGAAGAAAGGGTAGAAGAAGTAGGGGATGAAAGTTGGGAGTGAAGAGGGGGAGGGGTACTTACCTTGTGGGGAATTGGAGTGTGATCTTGTGGATTTTGTCATGGAAGTAGTCAACCAGGGTGTGGGCAGAAAGGGAGGGAGAAATCAGAGGTGGAAGTACCTTGAGGAGAGAGTTGAGAGTTGTAAAGATTCAGCGAGGGTCAGAGGCAAGAGAGTTAGTCAGATATGTGGGAGGAGTGGCCTAGTGGTTAGGACAAGGTACTTCAGGCCGGAGGGCCGGGGTTTCAAGTCCCACCTGGGGACAGCAATCTCAGGCTGGAGGGACTGGGATTTCTAGTCCTATAGGCACTCCTTGTGGTCTTGGGCAAGCCACTTAACCCTCCATTGCCCATGTTCCCTGTAAGTATTAGCGTATGTGTGTCATATCCCCTTGTGTTAAATGTATCTCCCAATTGACCGCTTTGACCCGGTGAAAAGCGGGATATAAATACAGCTAAATAAATAAATAAATAAATAAATATCTGAGGTCACTGCACATGTCCGGAAGCCGCAGAGGCTAACTGGATAGCAGTGATCTAGCTTCTATGGGTAAAGATAGGCCAGCCTTTACCCATAGTAGCTAACTGGTGCAATATCGCCGCTACCCAGTTAACCTCTGTTGCCATCCATGACATGCCCCGGAACACCCACAACACATCCCTATGCTAAGCGGCTAGCATTGGGCTATGTAGGGGAGAAGATCGGGGATATTCAGCGGCATTAACCATTTACACGGTTTGTCGAATATTGGGGCCCAAACCTTTATAATAGGATCCAACAAGGAGAGCAGAAGAATTTCTGGACTATTTTGCCTATGGAAATCATGTTGGTGCTTGTCCAATAGGCTGGCAGCTTCCTCAAAACCATCCAGTTGATGTTGAACAAAGGTTCCTATTATACTAAGAAATGGCCAGTTAGATATGGAACAGTAACTCAAACAATCAGCTATCAAGTTGGTAACCTTCTTTTAAAATTCCCACAAATGGTAACCAAAAGTTCATCACTTTCAAAATATTTACAGACTTGTCTTTCTACATTTTAATTGGTCTAAAGTGCCTATAATGTTGTTTTCATGCACACATTCAAATCTCATTAAATTCTCTGTTAACAGATATCCTATTCAAGTGGATCGTGAGCATGGGACACTTCAGTGCTGTGTAGAAGGACACTACATTGGTCAGTACCAGTAACAGACCTATTCTCAGCATGCTACTGCTTGTCATTCTTACTTCAGCAAGATAGGAACACAAATCTTCAGGGTTCTACCCTTATGCTTTGATTTTATATTCAGGGTTCCATTCACTAAGCTGTGCTAATGTTTTAGGTTTACTGCATCGTGATTGCCAAAATTAATGTGTAGTAATTGCAAAACCTCTGTTAAATGGGAACATTCCCAGCAGTTTCCCATTCAGTTAATGCAGAGAAATAATGATTAACCAGTGTTAACCAAATAGCAGATATCTCAGTGTAGTTAGCTACACCTCTTGAGGTACTGTTACTATGCTGTGTTATCTACAGCCTCAATAGTTAACATGCACCAAATACCTCCATGTGAACAGTAAGGCACAAAGCCTGCCCATTCCACACCCCTTTCATGCAACTGTTAATGCAGAAATTACCATGTGCTAACTTCTAGTGTAGATGTGTCCATGTTAACTATTATTAGGGATGTGTAGGTCAAAAATTTTCATTTTGTTTGGTTTTGTTATTTTTTTCAAGTTTTTTCTTTTTTGTCTTTGTATCTTTTTTTTTCAATAGCACACCCTATTGTGCAATAAGACATGCTATTTTCACTTTCGTTTCAGAATGAAAGCACATCCCTAACCATTATGACATGTTAATTACTGCATTAACAACTAACTCAAGTTAGAAAATAGGGGTCTCAGTGACACCGCAAAAAACAGTTCACAATAAGGTAGGCAGATAATGCTGGCAGATGAATGAATCCTGATTATTGACTTTTTAAAACATATTACTTTCAGGGTTGCCACAAAATTAGGGCATGGCTCTGGGCAAATAGAGATTCCAGATTTTTAACTTTTTTATTTATGAAATTTTACAATATAATCAAGAAAGAACATTATTCCTCCCTGCAGAAACAGGTTGACACTCGGAAAAACAAAACATCATCAAAGAATAAACACAATAAGAAGTATATTAAGACAGTGTTAAACCACTCCAGCCCACAAACGGGGAGATCAGTCAAATATATTATAGACCGAAAAGTGAGAAAAGAAACTAGGCAGTAGTCAAAATTCAGATATCAATATTAGCATGAGATTAAGGGGAAGCAATTGATGACTCTAAACGTCTAGCGCTAATAAAGGCTAACAGCTGAGAGGGCTCATAAAAAATATAGGAAACTGCTTGATATTTCACCAAACACTTGCAAGGATGCTTGAGGAAAAAGAGTCCTCCCAGCTGTAAGACTCCAGGACGGAGCAAGAGAAACTCTCTGCGCCGTTTCTGGGTCTCTCGAGCCAGATCAAGATACATACGTACTGCTAATCCCCTGAAAGGAAGTTACCTTTTATGAAAAAAAAGACTTAACATCCAGATTTTTGGTTACAAAGTGAGACCAAAGAAAAATAAGCAGATGAGGAGAAAAACGATCTAAGCCAAGGGGCCGGTCTGGTGGCTCAGCTGGCAAACATGCATTGCGATGAGTGAGATCACCTGATTTAATCCCCAAGCTAGCCCTGTTACGGATAAAGATGCTGCGGAGACAGCACAGGAGGGGCAGAACAGTCACTGCCTAAGGGTACATCTGGTGGTCAGACTGAAGGTCCATGATTGTAGGACTCCTGAAGTAATTAGACCGAGTATGTTGAGAAGGCAGGGAAGTGGGGAGAGTTGCAAATGAAGGTTCATAGTGCTAAATCAAAAATTGCCAGGTTGAAAACCCCAAAAACCAACAGTGTTAGAACACCACAAAGAAGATCCACTCTGATATCCCATTATCTAAGGACAGCTTGAAGTATGTTGTGTCCACGATTCCCCCATGGTCTGAATATTCATGTTTCCTGAAGGGAGGATTCTTCTAGGCTAACATATATGAGTCTGCACAATCTCTCGCCGCCTTTTACTTTTTCCCAAAATACACTACAAGGTTTTAGTTATTATTGAGAGGTTGGCACTAAAACCAGTAATGGAAATTTGTGTACAAGGACCTAAAACTCAATGGTTTTTCACAACATTATCTCCAAGAAGAAACAACTTTTATTGTATGTGGTATTTCAACTGTCTCCAGTGGCTCCGAATGATTGAATATAGAGAAACATTTTCTTCTTACCTCACACAAATTCATTTAAAAAAAGGAAAAAAAAGTCTTCAAAACCATGAGATAATTTGTTTAGGATTAGTTTAGATAGCTGAACCTCATGGGAATTTAAAGCACCCAAGCACTGATTTTGATGGTTACTACTGAAATAGCCCATGCTATGAATTTTTAGCAACTGCAGTGATGATTTCATGATACATCATCATGTTTAAAAATGTTATTCTAAATAGCATTCCTCTGTCTTGGATGACAAATTGCAAGAACATGTATTTCTACTGGTGTTGTACTTGTTATATGGATAATAAAGAGTAATTTTTTTTAAGTGTCATCAAGTCAGTGTTGACTTATGGTGACCTAGCTACCTCTGGATTTTCTTGGCAATGTATTACTGGAGGTAGATTGCCAGCCTTTTCTTCTGAGGCAATGGAGGGTAAAGTGACTTGTCCAAGGTCACAAGGAGTGCTGGTGGAAATTGAACCCTTGATCTTCTGGGTGTGAGGTGGTTGCTCTAACCACTAGGCTGCTTCTCTTCCTAAAGAGTAGCTACCTTGTGCTAATTCTCTCTTTTCCTTTATGGCAGGTTCACAGAATATCAGCTTTTCAATTTTCAACAAGGGAAAGTAAGAAGTTTGGTGTTTTTTTATTTCATCTCACTAAAATATAGTATATAAGATTTAAAGGATATTTAGCCAGTGTGTGGGTGCACTGTTTTCATTGAAATGTGTTATATTATCTTCACATATGTTGTGTTGATAGAGGTTTATGCTACCAGGCAAGAGCAAAATCTTCTATCTGTTTCCGTATGCAGTTCAAACCTCTCCTACTGACCTATGTGCATTCATTCTGCTGCTCCTCACTATCTTTCCTCTCTTATCTTTCCCTACACCCCTCCTCAGGAACTCCGTTCTTCTGGCAGATCACTTCTTTTTTTTTAAACTTTTATTTTCATTTTGCAACAAACAAAAGAAACAACACACCAAAGGAGACAAAACAAGTATACAATAAGGAAAAGTAAACCCAATTACCCCCCACCCCCACGCTTCTTCTCTAGCTGATTATGTCAGCATGTGAGCGCTTCCAAACAACAGTGATTATACATCAAAACAATCAAAAGAGTATCTACGATACAGAATAATCATGGGACAAAGATATATACAAATTTAGACAGTCAGATGAGAGCATTGAGCAGAATGTACATAGTCATTGAGCATCTTCCATTTAGACCGATGATGAGGAGTCTGAATGGGGGAAGCAAACATACGAGGTATTTGTTCATATTTACTGTAGAGACAGACATGATTCCACCATTCATTGGGGCTCAGATGGGAGCTATTTTTCCAGTATTTCGTAATTAGGGAAATAGCAATGCCAAGCATAAAGTCCAAAAGGAAGTAAGCCGTTTTTGGAAGAGAGGGGATCCCCGCAGCTGAGCGAAGTCCCACTATCCTCCAAGAAAGGGGCTCTTGAAAGTGCAAAATAGACTGGATACGACCCCAGACCCGACGCCAGTAATACTGTAGTGCGGGACATTCATACATAACATGAGGTAGTGAACCAATGGCCGCATGACATGTCCAACAACTATTGCCCTGAGTAGTGTTCCATTTGGCTAATCTGTCAGGAGTGTAAAAACACCGGTGGGCTAGAAAGAAGAGTGTCTGAGTGAGTGAGGCGGATCGGGAGACCCGTGTCACTCTACTCCAGACAAGGCTCTATTGCTCCGGGGTCAAAGTCACATGCAATTCTCTCTCCCATGCTTTCTGCGCTATAGGGGTATCTCTAGTTATAGCATTACATAAGGTTTTGTAAAAATTGGATGCTACACCCGGTGAACTACCGATAGATCGGATAGTCTCCGACCAACCTTGTGTAGGGGAGGCCGATGGCGGGAGCACCTTAGCACTCCGAAGGCAATGCTGAAGTTGCACCAACTGAAAGTAGTGTTTCGCTGGGAGACCAAATTCAATTTGCAATTCACTAAAAGTTTTCCAGCGACCTTCATGGAACAACTGACTAGGAATCCAAATGCCCCTAGTGTACCAGGGGCTCCACGCCAACGGCTTATTTTGTATTCGAAATCGAGTATTGTACCAAAGTGGGAGCTTGTCTAACGGACAGAGTCGGGAGTCTAAAGATTGCATAAGAGTATTAAAGGCACCTAAGGTGTCTAAAAGCATTGGTGGATAGTGGGAGTCTGATGGGAGAGTCATACCAGGGAGAAAAGTAAGAGGAATCGGTTTGCAAAGGTCCTCTTCTATGTCTAGCCACACAGGTCTACTCGGTACTGGATCTTCCAGCTAACGAGCGCCTTGTTTGAGAAGAAAAGATTGATGATACTTCAGGAAATCAGGGAATCTGACACCCCCATTTTCCTTATCTGCTTGCAGCTTATGTTTCGCTATCCTAGGTGTCTTGTTTTGCCACAAGTATCTAGTCAGAAGGCCCTCTATATCTTTATATATACGTCGAGGTAAGAGACAGGGCAACATTTCTAAGATATAATTCACTTTCGGAACAATCATCATTTTTATGGTTTCTAATCGACCCCACCAGGTAAGTGTTAAAGGAGTCCAGCGGTGAGTAAGCGCCCGGACTTTAGAGGTTAAGTCTTTGGCATTGAAGGAGATAGTGTCTTCCAAAGGAGAACAATAGTGAACCCCAAGATATTTGACCATGCGAGGTTGCCATAAAAAGGGGAAGGGTTGCATATCTGCCTGATGAAGCAAAGGATTTAATGGAAAGGCTACCGACTTGGTCCAATTTATCTTATAACCGGACAGTTGTGAGTATTTACCAATTTGCTCTAGGACAGCCGGTACTGAGTCTATAGAGACAAAAAGCATAAGGTCATCAGCATACGCTGAAATTTTGATTTCCCTATGGGTGAAGGGGACTCCATGAATCTCCTCCGATTGCCGGATTAGTAAAGCCAAGGGTTCGAGTGCAAGATCGAAGAGAAGTGGAGACAGTGGGCATCCCTGGCGAGTGCCGCGTTGAAGGGGAAAAGGCTGAGACTTTAAAGCATTGGCACATATACTGGCTGTAGGCTGTGCGTACATGGTGCGAAGACAACGGAGAAAACCTTCCCCGAATCCGTACCAGCGGAGGACTGCAAACAGGAAGGGCCACTCTAAGCGATCAAAGGCCTTCTCAGCATCAAGTGAGAGGCCAACAAATGGGCGATCAAGATTAACTGCGGTAGTCAGTACATGGCATAGAGTCCGAGCATTGTCAGTAGTTGATCTACCAGGAATGAAACCGCATTGATCTGGGTGTATTAAGGTAGGCATCCTATCAGAGAGCCGGGTAGAGAGAATGGTGGCAAATATTTTATAGTCCGCGTTTAGGAGGGAAATTGGACGATAATTAGCTGTTAGTTGCGGGTCTCTCCCCTCTTTCTCAAAAACTACTACATTTGCCATTGAAAAGGACCCAGAAGGAGAACCCTCCTCGGCCAGAGCAGAAAAATAAAGTTTCAAAACTGGAGCTAAGTCAGCGTGAAAGGTTTTGTAGAATTCAGCAGGGAGACCGTCTGGGCCTGCGGCTCGACCTGAGGCACATTTTTGATAGCAGAATGAATTTCTGAGACAGTAAATGGTGTGTCCAAGGCCACTCTATCTTCGTCAGATAGGGTCGGTCTTTGTACCCCTGAAAGTAAGCGTTCAAATACATCTGGCTCAAAATCACATTCAGATTGATAAAGCCGAGTATAAAAATCACGAAAGAGTTCTAAGATTTCGGTATCTTTAGTGACCAAGCCCCCCCCCCCCGACGGATTACGGAGGGCGGTAACACGCTTGGCTTCTTTTTGACCTTTTAGGGCATTTGCTAATAATTTGCCAGCACGATTATTTTCCCGATAATATAGCCCTTGTTGTGATTCAATATTTTTAACAGCAGCAGTGTACAAAAGCTGATTGTATTGAAAACGCAAGCGTTGTAAACGGAGTAAAATACATGGGTCAGTACGGGACGTGAGGAGACGCTCCCCAGCTTGTATCTGCTGCTCTAGAATCAGTAAATGCTGCTTTCTTTGTTTCCCCTGCCGAATTTGATAGCTAGTTATAGTTGCGCGGATAGATGCTTTAAAACCCTCCCACCAAGCCCAGCTCGCTGTGTCATGGGGTGAGTTAAAATGAAAATAATCTTGGATAGCGGCCTTTATATCAACCTGAAAATCTTTTTGACCCAGTAAGGATCTATCAAAAAACCAAGCTCGGGGAGAATCGTCCCGCGCAGTGACATGTAATGATAAAGATATGGCAGCATGATCTGAAATATGGAGAGGATGAGTCCTAGTCGTGTCTACTTGAGAAATCAGTGCTTTGGAAATGAGAAAGAAATCTATTCTAGATTGGGAGTGATGGGGGGCAGAAAAGAAAGTGAACTCTAAGTCGGAGGGGTGAAGCAGCCTCCATATATCTACCAGCGCAAGATCTTGCATCAGAGCTGTAAGGGTAGCAAGACTCTTGGGTGGACTACTCGTTCTAGGCGGCTGTCTATCTATCAGAGGGTCTAACACTTGATTAAAATCACCACCAAGTATTAATGGAGTATTGGCAGAGGCCTGTGCCAACTGCGCAATACTTGCATAGTAAGCAGGGTTGTCCACATTCGGGGCATAAATGCAAATACATGTAAATTCACTATCTCCAACCTTAAGATGTACTCGGGCCCATCTACCCTCCTTGTCAGCACTAGTATCAATTACAGTAGCTTGCAAAGATTTCTTAACCAGAATGGCTACCCCGCACCGTTTGGAAACGGCGGGAGAATAGGCAGCCACCATGTAAGGCTTAACATTGAGTTTCAGTGTTTCAGCAGAGTTTAAGTGCGTTTCCTGAAGAAACGCTAAATCAGCATGCTCATGGCTAAGATAGCTAAGGATTTTCTTTCTTTTGATTGGACTATTAATGCCCTTTACGTTGAGTGATAAGATTTTACATAAGGCCATTCAGACAAGTTAAAAATTCTGAGCATGATAGCGCACATAATTTCACAATGTCCCTCATATTGACTGTATCTGGCTGTACATATGGCATAAAAGAAAATAAGCTTAGATAATACAATGAAGCGCCCCACATTAAAAAAGAAAAACCGCAGCGCGGTAGAGAAGAAGCAGAACCCCAAAAATTACTGGCGACCATGTGTCTGCGGGGAGAAGCCCCAGAGAAGGCCGAAATTGAAAAAACACATAACCTGTAGGACTGTGCGTGCTCCGAATCCGACCGAGGCACACATCATGGAGGGATAGGAGACCAAAAAACAAAAAAGTCATAGAAAGAAAGAAAGAAAGTCCAGGTAGTCTCTGTGCTTGACTATGACCGCCGCATCGGGCCCTTCAAAATGGCGGACAGAGCCGGCAAATAAAAGTCCAAGTCGTTGGATTAGCGCATCTGCTCTGCTTCTTTGGAGTCTAAAAATGTTGATAGTAGATCAGGATCTTCGAATGTCCTGGTTTGGTTGTGGAGAGTCACTCGGAGCTTCGCGGGATACAACAGGCCAAAGCGAGCCTGTAGCTGTTGAAGTCGAGGGCGAAAAGCAAGGAGTTTCTTCCGTCGGTCAACGGTAGGCTTTGCCAAATCAGGGAAGAAGGAGACTTTGTGACCTTCAAATTCCAAATGATGGTTCGCCCGGGCAGCATTTAAAATTTGTTCCACTTGTTGATATCGTAGCAAGCGAAAGATAATAGGCCGGGGGGTCTTTCGGTTGAGCGCCATGTGGGTAGGAACATGGTGTGCACGATCGATTTCCAGTTCTTTATGAAAGGTGATCTTCAGCAAGGAGGGAAGAGTTTCGAGCAGGAATTCTCTCATATCTCCCGCTTCCACCCCCTCCGGTATTCCAATGAGCCTCACATTGTTGCGACGGGCTCGATTATTGCTATCTTCTAACTCCTTTTGAAGATTCTGTATCTGGCACTCAGCCTTGTCCAGTGTGCCCAAGCGCACCGCGTGCGAGTCGAGGACCCCCGCCATATTGTCCTGCCGTAATGAGAGACTTTCAAGTCGGTCCTGGAGCACTCCAAAGTCTTCTCGCATGGCTCTAAGCGCTTCTCCATTGGACTGCACCAATTCCTTCACGCCGCGTATTTCCTCTAAAATCTCCAGGTGCATTTCGGGGTTTTCCCGAAATGGAACCATCTTCTGTGGGGAGGACACCTCTGTTTTGGAGCGTGTTCCGTGAGAAGAAGAAGGAGACCCGAAGTCCAAGCGCGCTGGTTTATGGGCCGCCATCCCCCCCGAGGTACCCCGGTCAGCCCGGAGCGAAATAGTAAGTTTGTATAGGTATTAAGTCAGGATTCTAAGTAGGCCTCTCGGGAGCTTCAGCGCGAAGCGTCTTACCCGCTGGACATCAGGCTCCGCCCCCCTGGCAGATCACTTCTATCTGTGCCCATCTCTTCCACTGCCACCTCCAGACTTTGATCTTTCCACCTTGCTGCTCCTTATGCCTGGAACAAACTACCTGCATCGGTGTGTCGGGCTCCTTCTCTAGCCCTATTCAAATCCAGGCTAAAATCCCACCTCTTTGAAGCCACTGTTGGATCCTGATGCTCCTCACTCTCTTGTCCACTACCTATGTGTATCTTATCATATTCGTCCCCAGTTTCACTATGGAGGTCGTTCCAGAAACTGAATAAGGGTTTGTACGTGTGCTGGGGATGTTTATCTGCTGAAAACATCTACGAGCGTATTCTAGTACATAGCATCCGCGGACGTTTATCTCACTAACACGGGAACCTCAGAATGTGTCCGTGAGCGGCAGAAAGGGAGCATGGTTCACTACGGAGACGTATAAAGCATATTCAGGAAAGGCCCACATACATTTTGGAAGTCCTCGTAGATGTGCTCGTTATACCTGCTGGAGATATGGAATAAGGCCAGTACTTAGAAAATATTCTGCTGTGTTTGTATAAAGGTGTTGACTAATCTGTTCTTAACTGGTGGACTGCAGTATGTAAAAACACCACAAGATGCATTTATAAAGAACAGAAATCAGAGGTGTGGGAATCTTGTAAGCTAAAGAGGCATTATTAACTACCCTGAAAGAAATATTAAGAAAAGCAATAGTGATTATTCTGGCCATGCTGACATTTGCTGTTTGTGCTAAAGAAGCTAATCTAGCGGGCCTTAAAAATTGCTATGTCCCAAAAAATGGGACTGTTGATGTAGTAGTAGTATGTGAGTGAGTATGGAAAGGATTCTTGTTTGGGTGAGAAACGGAGATCATATTTTTAGTCCTTGGACTCCATGCTATTATGTTATACCAGCTGTTATCTATAGGTTCAGGGCATCTTTTTGACAGAAGTATGTTTTTTGTGACTGAAAATGAGAGTGTGTGTGTGTGTTGTGTGTATTGTGTGTGTTTGTGGTTTGAGAGTTGCACGGGAGGATCTGGTATGCTCATCTGCAATTCAGGGGGGCCATGAATGCCTGATCAGTACATTGACTGTACGGATGACTGCAGTGTCACTAGGTGCCAGTGTGATAGTGCAGAACAAAAATCGCAAAAGGATCTCATAGCTAAATGTCAAAACCTATATAAAAACTGCTAAATAAGTAAATAAATATCACTTTTCCAGGAATCAAAGCGGTTTACAGAGAACAGAGACTGACTAGCTCGGGAGCTGTGGTCAGAGGTTTACTTGGAACTTAAGGGGGGAGGAGTAAAATAGTTTGGGGAGATATGTTTTGACATTAAACTAGAGAAACTTCCATATTTTTTTCTGGAATATGTTTCATAAGATACTCTAATAAGATCATATAGTGCTGGCAGTGTGATAGGGCAGCCATAAATTCCCCTATGCCAGTAACGAAATCATGACTGATGTTGTGCCAACATTCCCCAGATTGTTCCTTGAGGCCTCATCCTTATCCATTTCAGGATCTTGGCTACTTGGTATGAAGGCACAGGGATCTACATAAGAACATAAGATATGCCATACTGGGTCAGACCAAGGTCCATCAAGCCCAGTATTCTGTTTCCAACAGTGGCCAATCTAGGTCATACGTACCTAGCAGTTTCCCCAAGGGACACAGGTTCCACAATGTTTGTATTGGTTCAAGCATTGATATCCTGGGTCCCTTCTTAATAATGGTTTATGGACCTTTCCTCCAGGAACTTGTCCAAACCTTTTTTAAACCCAGCTACACTAACAGCCTTTACTACATCCTCCGGTAACAAATTCCAGAGTTTGATTACACGTTGAGTGAAAAAATATTTTCTTTTATTAGTCTTAAATAGTTTACCTTGTAGCTTCATTGCATGTCCCCTAGTCTTTCTATATTCTGATAAGGTAAACAATCGATCTACGTTTACCCGTTCCACTCCGTTCATTAATTTATAGACTTCTATCATATCTCCCCTCAGCCGTCTCTTTTCCAGGTTAAAGAGCCCTAACCTTTTTAGCCTTTCTTCATAGGAGTATCCTTCCATCCCCTTTACCATTTTGGTGGCTCTTCTCTGAACCTTTTCTAAAATCGCTATATCCTTTTTAAGATACGGCGACCAGAATTGCACACAATATTCAAGGTGCGGTCTCACCATGGAACGATATAGAGGCATTATAATATCTTTTGTTTTATTTTCCATTCCTTTCCTTATCATACCTAGCACTCTATTTGCTCTCTTGGCCGCTGCTACACACTGGACCGAGGGTTTTAACATGGTATCCACAATGACGCCTAAATCTTTTTCCTGGGTGGTGGTTCCTAATGTGGAACCTTGCATCATGTAACCATAGTTTGGGTTGTTCTTCCCTAGGTGCATAACCTTGCACTTGTCCACATTAAATTTCATCTGCCATTTTGATGCCCAGTTTTCCAAGTTATCAAGATCCTCTTGCAATTTTCCACAATCCTCTTGGGTTTTAACAACTTTAAATAGTTTTGTGTCATCTGCAAATTTGATAACCTCACTCGTTATTCCACTTTCCAGGTCATTTATGAATATGTCAAAAAGCAGCGGACCCAGCACAGATCCCTGGGGTACACCACTATTTACCTTTCTCCATTGGGAAAATTGGCCATTTAGCCCTACCCTCTGCTTTCTATCTTTTAACCAGTTCCTGATCCACAATAGTACACTGCCTCCTGTCCCATGACTCTTTAGTTTTGCCAAAAGTCTCTGATGAGGGACCTTGTCAAAGGCTTTCTGAAAGTCCAGATACACAATATCAACCGACTCACCTTTGTCCACCTGATTATTCACTCCTTCAAAAAAACATAACAGATTAGTAAGACAAGATCTTCCTTGTCTAAAGCCATGTTGGCTGTCTCCCATTAGGTCATGACTACTATCTACATGCTGAGTAATTTTATTTTTTTATGCTGGTTTCTACCATTTTTCCCGGTACTGATGTCAGGCTCACCGGTCTGTAGTTTCCCGGATCACCCCTGGAACCCTTTTTAAAAATTGGTGTTACATTGGCGATCCTCCAATCTTCAGGTATTAAAGATGATTTTAATGATAGTTCACAGATTACTAATAGCAGGTCTGCAATCTCGTATTTCAGTTCTTTCAACACCCTTGGATGTATACCATCAGGCCCAGGTGATTTGCTACTCTTCAGTTTATCTAATAGTTGTAATACATCTTCCCAATGTATCGATATTTCCTTCAATTCTTCCACACCTTTAAATACCACTTCAGTCATGGGTAACATCCCTACATCTTCCTCAGTAAAGACTGAAGCAAAGAATTCATTCAATCTCTCCGCTATCGCCTTGTTGCCTCTTAGTGCTCCTTTAACCCCTTTATCATCTAATGGACCAACTGACTCTCTCACAGGTTTTTGCTACGAATGTACTTGAAAAGGTCTTTACTTCGCGTTTTTGCTTCTGCAGCAAGCTTCTTCTCAAATTCTCCCTTTGCCTGCCTTATCAATGCCTTGCATTTGACTTGCTAGTGCTTGTGCTGTTTCCAGGTTTCGTCGTTTGGCTCTTTTTTCCATTTTCTGAAAGATGCTTTTTTGGCAACAACAGCCTCTCTGACCTCACCTTTAAACCATGCTGGCAATTTTTTGGACTTCCTTCCACTTTTCTTAAAGCGTGGAATACAGCTGGTCTGGGCTTCCAAGATAGTATTTTTCAACAACAGCCAAGCCTGATGTACGTCTTTAACCTTTGCAACTGCTCCTTTTAGTTTTTTCTTAACTGTTTTTCTCATTTTGTCATAGTTTCCCTTTCGAAAGTTAAAAGGTAGTACTGTGGATTTCCTTACTATCCCTCCTCCACTAATTAAATCAAAGGCGATCATGCTATGATCACTATTGCCAAGTGGCCCCAACAACCTTATCTCTTGCACTAGATCTGGTGTTCCACTAAGGACTAGGTCTAATATGGCTTCCCCTCTGGTCGGTTCATGAAGCAGTCATTTATTTCATCTAGGAACTTTATCTCCCTAGCTTGTCCTGACGTGACACTGACAAAGTCGATACCGGGGTAGTTGAAATCACCCATTATTATTACTGCACTGTAACTTTTGTTAGCTTCCTTGATTTCTTTGAGCATTTCATCATCCATTTGGTCATTCTGGCAAGGCGCTCAATAGTACACCCCCACTGCCATTGCCTTCCCCCTTTTACATGGAATTTCAATCCATATAGATTCTACAGCAGATTTTGTTTCCTGCAAAACTTTAATCCTTTCTGACTCAATGCCCTCTCTAACATAGACAGCAACCCCTCCACCAATTTGATCAGCTCTATCATTACGATATAGTTTGTACCCAGGTATCACAGTGTCCCACTGGTTGTCCTCCTTCCACCATGTCTCTGATATTCCAATCATATCTAACCTTTCATTTAGTGCTATATATTCTAACTCTCTCATCTTATTTTTTAGACTTCTAGCATTTGCATACAAGCATTTTAGAGAATGTATTTTACTCATATTAATTTGGCTATTGTTAGACATGGGTAATTTGTGATCTTTAAGCTCAGGCTGCTCCATACTTGAGGGCATTTGGGCTACTTTACTCTTTCATTTATTTATTTATTTACTTCTCTTATATACCGTGCTATTAAAATCAGTGCGGTTTACAATTGAACAAAAAACATACTGCAATGTCACAGAACAATTGAGTTTTTACATTGAACATGGACGAGATAACCTGGAGGTAACAGGAACCTCTCTGCTTTTGGTAGTATCCTTCAAAGATACATTCTTCCGAACCATCCGCTCTTGGGTGACTGTCGGCTTTCCCCTAATATCTAGTTTAAAAGCTGCTCTATCTCATTTTTAAAGGTTAATGCCAGCAGCCTGGTTCCAACCTTCGGAAGAGCTCCTCCTTTCCCCAGAATGTTCCCCAGTTCCTAACAAATCCAAAACCCTCATCTCTGCACCATTGTCTCATCCACGCATTGAGACTCCGGAGCTCTGCCTGCCTTTTGGGTCCTGCGTGTGGAACAGGAAGCATTTCAGAGAATGCTACCCTGGAAGTTCTGGATTTCAACTTCCTACCTAAAAGCCTAAATTTAGCCTCTTCCATGCCTGCACAGGCTTGACCAGGGAAGCACTGCCACACAACAGACCATGGGAAGGCAGGAAGGGTTGCTCCATAGATGTAGCCACATGTAGGGTGCTGCTGTGTGAAATGTCTGTACCCAGATATGTGGGAAACAGATGCCATAGCCAGACAGCCAAAGTCATTTGAAGAGCATTGTTATGTCACTCAGCAATAGAATGCATCCTTTGGGGAACTGCAAAGTTGAATGAGGTTTTTGTGAGGGTGGTAGGGGTCCATACTTAGCATTGAAAAGACTGTTTTTAGAGATGACCGATTGAAGAATAACTAAAGATTTCTTCTACTGCCATGTATGATTTGATGCAAGGTATGTCATGAAAAAACACATCACTTTCTACTTGCTGTTATTATATCAGTACTAGTCTGTTGCACTGTTCTGGGCATGAAACAGACTAGTAATCTAGTCTAGTTTGCATCAACATTTAAGTATCATCAGTATTTATGTGAAGTTTGCATCACCAGCACAACACTGGCAGTGAGCAGAGCAGCTTAGGAGGTACACGTTTTAACAGAGGAGGCGTGGCCGTCAGAGACGTCCACAAGTATATGGTGGAGATAGGCAGGATCAGAAACGCCCATCTTTTCAGAATACAATGATCACAGGGACATCCAAACCATTTGCTGCATATACCTGTTTCTCGATATAACAGCAGGGCCCTTGTTTCTCCATAGTGTTTGCTCGTGCCGCACTGGAAATGCCTATGTCCCCAATTATGGAACTGTGTGCTCCTTATAGCGCTATACAAATGATTAGTAGAAGCAGTAGTAGTTGTGCTCAATATATTTTTGGACTAGCCTTCGAAGATTAAAATTTTCTTTAGGTCAGGACATCATAAGCAACAGATGTCAATACTATAAGTGAAGAACAAAATAATTCCACTGACAGTCTCAGGAAAAGAGGGTGTGTGTGTGTGTGTGTGTGTTTTCTTTGGGGGGGGGGGAGGTGATCTGAAGGTGTCAAGACTATAAAAATATATGGTTTATAATGTGATAAAAACTATTCCTAACCCATCTTATCATTAAAAGGTTGATTTTAAAAGCACATAAACACAAGACACAAACATATAATATACAAACATTAAAAATATGCTATAATTAATACAATACCAGTTCAAGCTCTAACCACACACCTAACCAAAGGCTTGTTAAAACAACTATGTTTTCAATTGCTTTTTGAAAGGTTACAATGTCAAGCCCAGCCTTCAGTTCATTAGGCAGTGTATTCTACCTACGTGGAGCTGGAGCATGCATTGAGAAGACTATCTTGAGTTGCCTGAATTCTCCCAACACTCAATGATGGTATCACATATGTGTTCTGGGCACACTGCCTGTTGGGGCAGTTTGAAGAATAACTGTAGAGCTGACGAGAGCAACTCTGCTGAGAGATTGAGTCTAATCTTAAAAATGATCATAAAAATGTTATACTTTTCCCTGTATTTGATTGGCAGCCAGTGTAGCTGAATCAATATCTGGGTGACATGGTTGTATCTACTCTCTTGCAATAACACCCCAACTACTGTGTTTTGGGTTAACTGAAAAGCTCTGAGGGTGGAAACCAGCAACACCTGCAATATACCATTACAGTAATCCGGTGTAGGCTGAAATATCACCTGGAAGATGGATTAAAAGTCCCATTCCACTAGCAATGACAGAAGGCATTATATGAGGCCTATTTTGTAAAAGGCCACTTTATCTATCACTCTAATGTTGGGTGGAAAATCCAGTTCTTATTAGAGAGCACACAGATATTGCACTTACTACTACTACTACTAATAATAATTTATATAGTGCTACAAGGTGTACACAGCACTGTACAGACACATATAAGAGACGGTCCCTGCTCGTTAGAGCTTACAATCTAATCAAGACAAATAATACAATAGATGAGAATAGAAGAGCTAAAACGGAAGGTAAGGAGACACAAGAACAACAAGCGATCAGGATCCAAAAGCTTAATTTGTAACTCAGTAGTATTTAACTTTAGTACGGTTGGAGAAATGCATGTGTGGTCCCGTGTGACAAACAGGACCTGTCTTTGAACAGTAAATTGTCGATATGCAAGCCAAGTGACCAACTCAGGAAAGCACCTAACCATGCTGAAGAGTGAAAACCATCCCAGATCGTCAGTGCAAAAATGATATAGAACATTGTGAGACTCAATCTTTCACAATGGTAGAACATAAAGGTTAAATAATAGTGCCGAGAAGACCGACCCCTGATGCACTTTCTTCTTAATTAGGTGCCATTGAGAGGTGAGCATCCCCACACAAGCCTATTGCAATTGATCTGTCAAATCAGATTAGAACCACTGCAGTACGATTGTGCCAATGCCTGTAGCATGCAACCAGTGAAGCAATATATCATGCTGAACCGAGTTGTACGTGGCCAAGATATCTAAAAATATCATTACATACCCAGGGCTTAATATCATTTATTAAGCCCTGTCTGGTGTATTTGTAAGTGGTTTATCTTAATTTCAAATGTTTTACGTTCTTGGATTGATTTGAACCTTCCTCTTAGGATTCTCACCATAAAATGATTAATATAGTGTGCTGGTCCTGAGAACTACACCCCAGAAAGAGGTGACATCTTGGTCTACTCTATGCTGTGTGATCTTTTGTCTGTGTGAATTGATTCTTGTCTATAACATTTGGCCTGTCTCTTTGGCGTAGCCTCCCTTTTCACATTCTCTGCATTGAATACTATATACCACATTAGAGGAAGAGCGTCAGTTCTATCACATTATAAACCATAAATCTTTACAGTCTCGCCATCTTCTGATCACCCAGCTATCTTTCCCACTTCTTCCTCCCCCCCCCTTCCTCCCCCCCCCCATCCCTTCAATGGGATACTTTTGTGATTCACTAATATGTTAGGGTTTTGTCAAATGTTGCTTTTACACTCCTGACCTGAAGTAGGCTTTATCCTTTGAATGCTAGTCAAAAAAAATATTAAGATGGTCCAGTAACAAGGTATCGCTTTTTTTAAATTTAACTGATCTTTAGAAAAGGATTAAAGACATTTCTATTCCCCTGAGAGGTTGTGGCAAGGAAAACGGTAGCATGGTGGGACTGGGGCCAGTGTATTGTGCCATTCTGTAAATGTTCTGTAGCTTGTATATTGTCTTCTACCTTTTATTTTATTTATGATTGTAAACCATTTCGAATGAATTGTCACTAAGATGGCAAACAAAGATTTCACAAATAAATATTCAGATAATGTCAGCCATAATCTGGATTTGCCTTAGGCGGCACTATCCATGGATATTCAGCAGCCCCGGGGTGGCACATGGGCAGAACATGGGCGGGCCCTGAAGTTAGCCAGAGAGATGATGTTCAGACCACTATCCAGATTTTGGCAGAACTCATCACTCTATCTCAGTATTTAGCACAGGTCACGATCTCTGTACCAACACTGAATATCTGGATTATTTTTAAATGTCATGGCTGGCTTTAAAAAAAAAAATCACTGAGCACAGTGTTTAAATACTGGCCGATAATGTACGAGGAAAATGAAATGTTGAATTGCAAAACATAATCAAGGGAGAAGGGGAGGTACACATTATTCCTTTTGCATTGGCTAATGAAGATATCCGGTGCCTAGGTGAGTTCCAGATGCTTATTTGACTAAGCTATAGAGTTTGCTTTTGTTTATTCCTAATTACATATCTGGTAATACCTACATAATAACATAGTAGCATAGCATATGATGGCAGATAAAGACCAGTATGGTCCATTTAGTCTGCCCAGCAAGGTTGCACCAGCCCGCCATGCAGGTCACCCTTCCCTGTGCCTTTGTTTAGGTGTGCACCCACCATTCCTTGCGAGTACCTCTATTTGTTGAGATATAAGAAATAGTTACGTTTATTTTGATTTTATCCTGTTGCTATAAAGGGACCCACTCTGTCTGTCCCGTGCCATTTTGAATTCCATCACTGTGTTTGCCCCCACCACTTTCATTAGGAGGGCGTTCCAAGCATCCACCACCCTTTCAGTGAAAAAGTATTTCCTGACATTGCCTTTCAGTTTACCCCCTTGCAGCTTCATGTTATGCCCTCTAGTTTTACAGCTTCCCCGTCTTTGAAAAGAATTTGTTTGTTGATTAATACCCTTTAAATATTTAAAAGTCTGTATCGTATCTCCCGTGCTCCTCCTCTCTAGCATATACATATTTACATCTTCAAGTCTCTTCTCATACGTCTTCTGGTGCAGGCTCCAAATCATTTTGGTTGCCCTCCTCTAAAATGTTTCAAGTCTTTTTATAATCTTTGTGAGATATGGACTCCAAAACTGAACACAATACTCCAAGTGAGGCCTCACCAGCAACTTGTACAGTGGCATTAATACCTCCTCCTTTCTGCTGGTAATTCCTCTCTGTATGCAACCCAGCATTCTCCTGGCTTTGGCCACCACCTTGTCATACTGTTTCGTCACCCTGAGATCCTCAGAAACAATCACTCCGAGGTCCTTCTCGTGGTCTTTGGACACCAACCTCTCGTGCCCTATCACATACAATGCCTATGGATTTCTGCATCCCAAATGCATGACATTGCACTTCTGCACATTACATCTTAACTGCCAAGCATTAGACGATTCTTCCAGCTTTTTTAGATCTTACCTCACATTATGTACTCCCTCAGGGGAGTCCACTCTGTTGCAAATTTTTGTGTCATCTACAAAAAACAGATTTTTCCATTCAGTCCTTCAGCAATATCACTCACAAATACTTTAAACAGTGCTGGTCCCAGGACTGATTCATGGAGCATGCCACTACTCACCTTCCTTTCATCCGAGTGAGTTCCATTTACCATCACCTTCTGTTGTATGTCAGTTAGCCAAGTTCTGATCCAGTTTGCCACCTTGGGACCCATCCCCAAGCTGTTCAGTTTATTGATAAGCCTCCTATGAGGAACAGTATCAAAGGTTTGTTTATGTTTATGTTTATGTTTATGTTTATTAATCATTTGATATACCGCTTAGGCCAAAAGGCATTAAAGCGGTTTACAATAATATATTATTTGAGGAAATAGGAAAAGAACGCCATTATAAGATAGGACAGAATAGAAGACAGAAAGAAGTACACAGATAAGAGAAGGAGAGTAATAGAGACAGCAAGTTACCAGAATGCAGGCATAACGATCCAGTCCATGATATCACTATATCACATCCATCACATGCCCTTGATCTAGCTCTCTAGTCACCCAGTCAAAGAACTTAATCGGATTTGTATGGCATGATCGTTCTTTGATAGAACCATGTTGCCTTAGATCATGCAACTCATTGGTTTTGAGAAAGACCACTATTCACTCTTTCAGGAGTGCCTCCATTACTTTTCCCACCACTGAGGTAAGGCTTACTTGCCTGTAGTTTTGCCAGTTCTTCCTTATTACCACTTTTGTGAAGAGGTATCACATGAACTTCTTCTGTCTGCAGGGATGTATTAAAACATCCTTTAAAGGCTCTGCCAGAATCTCTCTGAGCTCATTCACTATCCTTGGATGTATCCCAACTGGTCCCATGGCCTTGTCCACTTTCAGTTTTGCAAGCTGTTCAAACACATCATTTTCTGTGAATTTCTCCATTCCCATTTGTATATTTGTCAATCACAGGTGGTGCTTCTTCAGAATTTTCTTTAGTAAAAACTGAACAGAAGTATTTGTTTAGCATTTTTGCTTTTTCAATGTCACCTTCCATGAATTAGTTCTCGGCACTTCTGAGCCTCACAGATATACCTGAAAAAAGATTAGTCTCCATGCTTCAGATCTTTAGCCATCTTTTCTTCGGCCTTTGCTTTTGCTAGCCTTAAATCTCTTTTTGTCTCTTTTTAGCTTTATCCTGGATTCTTTGCTGTGTTCCTCTGTTTGCGAACTTCTGAATTTTATGAAAGCTGTGTTTTTTGCCTTTATTTGTGCAGCCACTTCTTTGAAAAACCATATATGTTTCCTTTCCTCTTGTTTTTATTTTCTTTCTTTACATATGTATCTGTTGTCCCTTTTATTGCCTCCTTTAGTTTATCCCACTGCACTTCCATTTCTCTTACCTCCTCCCACCCTGCCAACTCCTCCTTTAGGCACTTGACCATTTTACTGAAGTCAGCATTTTTGAAGTCTAGGACTTTGAGCTTGCTGTGATTGGGCTCTGTCTTGTCTTTTATCTCAAACCACACCAAGTGAGGATCACTGCTGCTCATGTGGGCACCAGACATTCAACATGCTATCTCCATTGGTGAGCACTAAATCCAGTATCAAACTTTCTCTGGTTGTCCATTGTCTAAGCAATGCTTCTTGGAAGACATCCATAATCTTTTTACTTCTTTCCAGATTTGCAGAAGGAATACTCCAGTCTACATTGGGTATATTAAATTCACTCAATATGACCACTTTCCCCTACATGGCTATCTTTGCAATATCAATAATCAAGTCTCTATTCATTTCTTTGGTTTGAGTTGGAGGCCTGTATACTACACCAGTATGGATGATAGTGCCATCTTTTCTTTCCAACACAATCCACAGCGCTTCTTAAGATTTAGAATGGGCAATGATGAGTTGTTTATATTTTTTTAAATATGCTTTGCTTTAAATAGCAAAGTTTTTTTGTGTCATTGAAGCTCCTTTCTGTGCACTAGGCCTAAGTGGCAATGAAAAAGAAATAGCCCTCTCCTGTTCCTCAGCAGCCTGGTGTCTCACCAAGTTCCCTAAATACTACTCCACCTCTCTCATGTGAAGGAAACATCCAGCCCCCCAAACTCAGGGCTTTTATATTTCAATTCAAAACACAAGATGGGGGAACACACCGGCATTGACAGACACACAGGCCCTTTACTTCACGTTAACCAGGACTCAGAAGTTAGGGGCAGGGTCCAAAATATTCCTCATTTGAAAAAAATGACATATAGGGACAATTTGGGAGTCCTGCTACAAATGCTTGATGACTAGTATTCTCTCTTACCAGGGGGGTATGAAAGCTTTCCCCCTCATCATATTTGGCACTGATCAACCCAGGAACACTATAATCTGTCTCACTTTAGATTGCTGAGAAATGATGAAACAGCTGAGCCTGATTTTAATACTATGTACTAGTATGTTTGCTATATTGAGTGATGGTATATCTGTTTTAAAGAATGTTTTGTGTTAGGTTCCAATTCAGTTGTAACATAAATTTGAACAGGCAAGAGAGCATATTTTTGCTAGACAAAAATGTATTAAATAAGATTTTCCCAACAACTGAACGTAGATCCCCTGTATGAGCAGCAGTAATGAACCCTTCATCCCACTTTGACCAACAAAGTCCCGAACTAGAGTCAAACTAAACTTCAGTATTCTCTTTTGTTACAGATCAGTTGTGAACAAAGATGCCTGGCTTATCAGTGCTAAGCAGGAATTGTTTTTATATCAAACTCACCCAGGTACTATATATTCAATTATTCACTGTATGTTATCACATTTCGACATATTGATATTAGGTATGTGCATGGAAATAAACTGATTCAGCCTTTGGGCATTTTTTCAGTTTGGGGGTTTCTTTTGAGCCAATGAGTTGGTGTACACATTTTATACATAAAAATTAAATAAAACTGCTTTAACTCGTAATTTGGAGGTTCATCTGCAGTAAATCTATTTTGGGTGCAGTAACTTTAAAGAATACTAATGAATACAGACCTGTAACTTTGTATGAACAGATACAGTAAAGTAGAAACTCTAATGAAATTATAAAGTTCTGTTTCTATGCTCATAAGGAACTTGTATAACTCTTAATTATGTAGAGAGAGAGAATAGTCCTTCTTTTCAGTACTCTGATTAAATTAGGGGCTCACTAGGGTCCAGGTCATAGTCCTATGCACAAAACCTGGCATGGATTCTCCGACAGGGGGAAGGGATTCACTATTTTAAGGTGCTCCACCTTGTATTTTGAAAAGAATGTAAGTGGAATATAAATGAACTTATAGCCAAAACCTCCCACCTCAAAACTACTTAAACAAAACACATACAATATGCGGCATCAATTAATTATCACCTGTCAAACCTTCAAAATATTATTTTTAAATACCAATTCAATAGAAGTCTTTCTCAATCGTAATACAATTGTAGTTTATTTAAATATTGTTTTGCCACGCTGAAATGAGGTAACTGCAGGGGGATGTAACTGCCTCCCTGCAATTAGCCCACGGCCTAGTAATCAAACTCTAGAATTAGTTACCAGAGGATGCAGTAAAAGCTTAATGTAACTGGGTTTAAAAAAAGGTTTGAACAAGCTCCTGGAGAAAAGATCTATAAACTATTATTAAAGAGGACTTGGGAAATCCATTGCTTGCCCTGAGACAAACATTGTGGAACCTATGTGCCTTTTTGGGAACCTGCCAGGTACTTGTGACCTGGATTGGTCACTATTGAAAACAGGATGCTGGGCCTGATGGACCTTAGTCTGACCCAGTATGGCATTTCTTATGTTCATGTTACCAGGGCAGAGCCTAGGAAACATTTTGCTAAATATGCCAAACAAGAGGGGCTCGACAGCACCCATGCAGCATCTCCCACTTCCACAAAAACAAGACTTGGCACCCCAACATAGCACTTCCCACCCTCTGAAAAACAGAAAGAGACTCAGTGGCCCCTACATAGCACTTCCCACCCTCTGACAAACAAGAGGGACTTTGTGACCCCAATGCAACACCTCCCACTCCAACATAAACACCAAGAAGGGCTTGGCAACCCCAAAATAACTCCTGAAACCATGCACTGAACCAGTATGGGGTTAATGTAAATATATATTCCGTAAAAAATAAAGGAAATGCAAGATGCTCACACACCAAGGAACTAAAAGAAAAAGTGAAAACCATAGCACAGTTTATAAGACCAAATTATAACTCATTTTATTCTATTATAAACTGCGTTATGGTTCTCACTTTTTCTTATTGAATATATATTCTGCATCCACAGAAACCTCTCCCTCGACAATGGATGCAGAGCAGAAGTAGGACATTCACCCACAGAACTCAATATATTTTTTAAAAATCTGATTATGGTCATCTCACTAACAAATATTCTCCAGTGCCGGTCATATTGGAAACTAAGATAAAACCCTACAAAAGTCACCTAAGATCTACAAGGCCAAATCTACCATACCATACCAGCATAAACTTCCAAAACTCATACAAGGAGCCTACCCAGAAAAAAACAGCACTATAAATACTGCAGTGGGCCCTAAAACATCCATACACCTATTTGAAAAGCTGAATAATTCAGATTACTACAATACAGATCCCTATGTACAAACTCCATGTTAACAG
The DNA here is from genome assembly GCA_033557465.1 of Ichthyophis bannanicus. Lineage (NCBI taxonomy): Eukaryota > Metazoa > Chordata > Amphibia > Gymnophiona > Ichthyophiidae > Ichthyophis > Ichthyophis bannanicus. The sequence goes on from CM066036.1 coordinate 78,010,263, forward strand.
AACACCTGGCCTCAGTCACAGAACACAGACCCTCACCAAGTACAGAATAAGTGACTACAACCTAAAGTAAAAATCAAAATCAAAATCAAACTGAAACCCCAAGAAGTCAGACTCCACATGCAGTACAACATCAGAGAAATAAGAGATGTAGTTCCCCATACTGCGTAAAATCTAAAGATAGCGCAAAGTACAATCACTAAATTGAAAATAAAATTATTTTTTCTACCTTTGTTGTCTGACCATTTTCTTCTCTGATCATGCTGGTCCTGATTTGAGGCTTCTGCTTTCCTGTCTCTTAGCTCACTTTTAGGATCTATAGTCCATCTGCCATTTCTTGTCTCTTCTTTTATTTTCTTCACTTCCTTCCATCAGCTTATTTCCAGTTCCAGTAACCTTCCGATCAGCCCCCTTCCATTCTTCCCCTCCCAGTACCTTCCAATGTCAACCATCTTGCATTTCCAAGTCTGCCAGTCCCCCTGCTTTCCCACTGTCCAGCCCCTTCTAGTCCAAATACCATCACAGGTATCAGCTCACTTCCACCCCCAGTGCCACCCCACCCCCCGTGTTTGCTCCCTTCTAGTCCCAGTGCCCCCTCCTTTCCAGCCCAGTGCCCTCTCCCTTCCAGCCTCCTCCCCATTACCCAGCCACCTACCAGTCCTATCCCCAAATGTCAGCTCCCTTCCAGTCCCCTTCAATACCATCCCCAGGTGTCAGCTCCCTTCTACCCCCCTCCTCCTCTCCCTAGTGTCATCACCCTTCTAGTCCCCCTCCAGTACCATCCTCAGGTATCAGCTCCCTTCCAGCCCCCTCCTTCCCCCCATGTCAGCTCCCTTCCAGCTCCCACCTTTCCTACCTGTCCGGTGCCATCCAGCCCCCATCTTCCCCCTCTTCAGCTACCTTCCAGCCCCCACCGTCCCCCTCTGTCAGCTCCCTTCCAGCCTCTACCTTCCCCCATGTCAGCTCCCTTCCAGCCCTCACCTTTCCCCCTTGTTAGCTCCCTTCCAGTCCTCACCTTTCCCCCTTGTTAGCTACCATCCAGCTTCCACCTTCCCCCCATGTCAGCTCCCTTCCAGCCCCACCTTCCCCCCTCATGTCAGCTCACTTCCAGCCACCACCTTCCCCCGTGTCAGCTCCCTTTCTGCCTCCACTTCACTTTCTGCCCCACCTTCTCCTCCATGTCAGCTCCCTTCTTGCCCCCACCTTCCCCCCTTGTCAGCTCCCTTCCAGCCTTCACCTTCCCCCCTTGTCAGCTAAATTCCATCCCCCATCTTTCCCTTTATGTCAGCTCCCTTCTTGCCCCACCTCCCCCCCTTGTGTCAGCTATCTTCCAGCCCAACCTTCCCTCTTCATGTCAGCTCACTTCCTGCCCCAACTCCCCCCCATCAGCTCCCTTCCTGCCTCTACCTCCCCCCCATGTCAGCTCCTTTCTTGCTCCCTCCTTCCCCTGGCAGTGCGGCTGCAAAAGCACTAGTAATTTAAAATAAAAGCAAAACCAGTGTAGAGCCTTCCCACCTCTGCTATGCAACCCCTGCTGCTGCATCCTGCTCCTTCTAATGAAAACAGGACACAACAGCAGGGGTTGCATAGCAGTGGTGGGAAGGCTCCACACTGGTTTTAAATTACTAGCGCTATTGCAGCCTTGGTTCTCTAAGATGCAGTATCTGCAGCTGTCAGGGGAAGGAAGGGGAAGGAAAAAAGCTGACATGGGGGAGGGGAGGTGGGGCAGGAAGGGAGCTGACATGGGGGGAAAGGTGGGGGCAGGCTCAACTCTTGCTCCACCCATGGGGGTGAGAGGGGTTGATTCTGCCACTGTCAAGAAGCAGTGGCAGCAGCTTGTTGACCTTTTTCTTTTTTTTTTTTAACGTTGAAGGCAGAGTGAAGCGGCTGTTTTGGGGGCATTTTATTTGCTGCCTCCAAAGGTTTGCCACCTGCCTCACTGCACCTCATTATAGAGTCACCCTTGAGACTAACCCTGTTAGCCCACACAAAAAAAAATCTTGACCTGAGGTATGTGGATTTTCCCTCTGTCACATGGTTAGAGGAAATCCCCAAGCTGCCAGTACATGTGGGGTAGCGTGGTGTGAGGTGGCAAGGGCTCATAAAACATTGGGCAACAACAGTTCAGGGTCAAACAAAATTACTTGCATTGTCCTTCAGCTACACAGCTATCATTCCCCAGCCTGCTGCTTTCACAGGCTGGTTCTCAGTGCCTTTACCCCGATCACAAAGTAAAGGCAGGATAAAGTTCAGCCCAAAGGTCCTTGCAGTCACTTGGGCTTCGATGTTTGAGTATAGTTCTCAGTCCTACCTCACAACTGGAATGCTCTCCCAGCTCTGCTTGGAAGGAGCTTTAGGTCTCCATGGGCCTCTCCTCTCCCTTGTGCACACAGCTGACTTCTTAACCTCTGTCTGAGTCATGCCCTCCCAGTCCTGCGTTCTGAGCTTTAGACTCTTTTAAGGTAGACTGCTGATAATCCCTTTGGAGAAGGACTGGTAACTTGCTGTATACCCCATCACAGTCCTATATGAATAAAGAATGCTAGAGTTCTGTACTTCAGATGTTCCTTAGTGGAAGAGAATCGTCAACTCTACAGTTATTCTTCAAACTGCCCCAACAGGCAGTGTGCCCAGAACACATATGTGATACCATCATTGAGTGTTGGGAGAATTCAGGCAACTCAAGATAGTCTTCTCGATGCATGCTCCAGCTCCACGTAGGTAGAATACACTGCCTAATGAACTGAGGGCTGGGCTTGACATTGTAACCTTTCAAAAAGCAATTGAAAACATAGTTGTTTTAACAAGCCTTTGGTTAGGTGGGTGGTTAGAGCTTGAACTGGTATTGTATTAATTATAGCTTTTTTTTTTTTTTTAAGAACTTTATTTATCATTTCGGTAACATACAATACACCTAATGGAAACACTTGAATGAGGATTAAACAAAGTTAATTGGCAGGTACAGACAGGTTCACTTTTACATTCAGGATCGAAGCAGCGAGATGAAAGAGGTAATGGAACAAGCGTAACAAGGGGGGGGGTTGACCGCTCATGTCTCGTCGTCCAGTACCGGGAAGGTATTCCAACTTTGACTAACTCGTGGCTAGGTTGTCCCATTTGTACATCAATCTTCGAAAGGCTGGATTTTGCTGTACATATGATATCTCACAGGTTCGATGGTAGCACACTAAATTCCACCAGTATTCCACACTTAAGGTTCCGAAAGTCTTCCAGTGGCTCATGATGGCCTTTAACGCCAAACTCAGTAGGAGGTCTAACAGGGCGTGATGCTGCTTCTGAAGACCAGGTATCCCCGCCTGGGATTTGTAGATAATCACCCGGTATGATAAGGGTGCGTCTATCCCGACCAGTCGCTGTGTTCGCCGCCAAACTCCTCGCCAGTACGGGAGTAAGAGCGGACAGTAGTACAACATGTGTGAGAGGGTTCCTGTTTCGTGTCTACAGGACCAGCAGCGGTCGTCTGTCGGTGTTTGCCACTTGGAAGTCCTAACTGGGGTCAGGTATGCGCGATGTGCTAAAAAGAATAACGTCTGTGTGAGGGAGGCTGATCTCGATATCCGGATCTGGGATCCCCAGAAGGAAGCCCACATTTCTGAGGTCGTGGGAGGTCCGGCTTCAGTTTCCCAAACCAATTGGGCTCCACTGGGGCATCGTCCGTCCGCTGACCGAAGGAGATCTACCAGCCGTGATATGTGCCCAGTCCCTGTCCGGAATTCCTGGATCCGCAGGTATGGCGGGCGCCCTTTGACGACTTGGAGGGGGATGACTCCTGCCTTATGCAAGCAGTGTCGAAGTTGACCCCACTGAAAGAAACACTTGTAGGGGAGTTGAAACTCATTTTGCAATTCCGCAAAGGTTTTGTAGCTCTGTCCTCTGAGTAAATGCCCCAAATTGAAGATACCGCGGCGTATCCAAGCGGTCCAGGCAAAGCATGTCCCACCTATTTTGAAGTGTTGGTTGAGCCATAGGGGGGTGGCGTCTGTATAACTTGGGTCTTCCCCCAGTAATGGCAAGATCAAATTTAAGGCTTGCTGAGTCGCTTGATGGATCCTATCCTGCGTCGGCGGACTCGGATACACTGATGCGGCACCGATTCGGTGCCGTAATGGAAGAGGATCACTTACCGCCGATTCCACTGAGAGCCAACTGGGAGCCCCTGGTGTGTCTGGCTCCTCCGCCCACCATAATCCTTGTTTGGCTATGGCGGCGATATGATACCAATAGAAGTCCGGAAAACTTACTCCCCCTTGCTTCTTGGGTAGCTTCAATTTCCAGGCTGCGATACGCGGTGTCTTCTTCGCCCAGAGGAAAGCCAGTAATTTTTTCTCTAAAGCTTGGTAGAAGTGTTTGTCAAAAAGTACCGGAAGCATGCCAAGTATGTACGTGATCCTGGGAATTATAGCATATTTTTAATGTTTTTATATTATATGTTTGTGTCTTGTGTTTATGTGGTTTTAAAATCAACCTTTTAATGGTAAGATGGGTTAGGAATAGTTTTTATCACATTATAAGCCATATATTTTTATAGTCTTGACACCTTCAGATCACCTCCCCATCCCCCCCCAAAAGAAAACACACACACACACACACACACACACACACACACACACACACACACTCTTTTCCTGAGACTGTCAGTGGAATTATTTTGTTCTTCACTTATAGTATTGACATCTGTTGCTTATGCTGTCCTGACCTAAAGAAGATTTTAATCTTCGAAGGCTAGTCCAAAAATATATTAAGCACAACTACTACTGCTTCTTCTAATCATTTGTATAGCGCTATAAGGAGCACACATCACTGTACATATAGATGTCAGACACAGTCACTGTTCATCAAAATTTAGAATCTAATCAAGACAAAACACATAGAGGCATATTCCATAACATGCACATCTGGCCCATGGACAAGTCCAAATTGAAAATGGGCCTGATTTCACTCTAATTACAAGCCATTGGCATAGACGTGCCCACAGTTCCATAATTGGGGACATAGGCATTTCCAGTGCGGCACGAGCAAACACTATGGAGAAACAAGGGCCCTGCTGTTATATCGAGAAACAGGTATATGCAGCAAATGGTTTGGATGTCCCTGTGATCATTGTATTCTGAAAAGATGGGCGTTTCTGATCCTGCCCATCTCCACCATATACTTGTGGACGTCTCTGACGGCCACGCCTCCTCTGTTAAAACGTGTACCTCCTAAGCTGCTCTGCTCACTGACAATGTTGTGCTGGTGATGCAAACTTCACATAAATACTGATGATACTTAAATGTTGATGCAAACTAGACTAGATTACTAGTCTGTTGCATGCCCAGAACAGTGCAACAGACTAGTACTGATATAATAACAGCAAGTAGAAAGTGATGTGTTTCTCATGACATACCTTGCATCAAAACATCCATGGCAGTAGAAGAAATCTTTAGTTATTCTTTCATCGGTCATCTCTAAAAACAGTCTTTTCAATGCTAAGTATGGACCCTTACCAACCTCACAAAAACCTCATTCAACTTTGCAGTTCCCCAAAGGATGCATTGTATTGCTGAGTGACATAACAATGCTCTTCAAATGACTTTGGCTGTCTGGCTATGGCATCTGTTTCCCACATATCTGGGTACAGACATGTCACACAGCAGCATCCTACATGTGGCTACATCTATGGAGCAACCCTTCCTGCCTTTCCATGGTCTGTTGTGTGGCAATGCTTCCCTGGTCAAGCCTGTGTGGGCATGGAAGAGGAGATCCCTGTGCCTTCATACCAAGTAGCCAAGATCCTGAAATGGATAAGGATGAGGCCTCATGGAATAATCTGGGGAATGTTGGCACAACATTAGTCATGATTTTGTGGCTGGCATAGGGGATGTATGGCTGCCCTATCACACTGCCAGGCTGAGAGTCCCATAGAGCGGCTTTTAGTAGCTATTTGGTAGACAGGGAGCACAGCTTCAGGGAGTTGACTCTGTCCTTACAGTCTGGGAATTTAAGGTTCCTGGACAGAGCCATAAACATTGGGAGGCCTTTGACACTTTAGATCCACTCACTCCAATTTAATGCAATAACTCAGTCGAGGCCAGAAGGGCTATCTGAAACATAGGTTTACTGAAAGTAATCCTGAGAGATCACCCACAATATTAAATATTGGTGGCAGAGACAAAATATGAAACAAAGAGTTACAGTCTTTATCTCTCTCTCTCCTCATATCCCAAAGTTTGGAAACTCCTTTTCTGCACTAACATCTTCCATAATGCCTTGTGAGCTAGACTCTGACTTAGATGTGGTTGGAGGTGCACTCTCTTGGTAGCTCCTGTACTCTGCATTTTTTGGCTTCTTGGGATGTCCTCTGTGGCCTCGCCTTTCTTCCTAGATCAGTGGCTCCCTATTGCTACTTTAGTACACTACACTTCTCCCGCTTTCCAAAGCCGCCTTCTCTTTTTTTGAACGGGAGAGGGGGGGGGGAGGTAGGGGTACTGGTCCAACTGGAGCTCAGTATTGAAAATATTTGGGGGGTGGATATTCCAAGGCAATTACACAGGTTTCAGACTTGCAGACAGTGTAAATGCTGCTAAGCTGGATATTCAGTGACACTAACATTGATGATGTCACTACTGCATGCCCCAGTGCTATGAGACTAGTATTAGGGTGTTTTGGGTGGATGAGAGGCAGCAACCATCGTTAACCAGGTAGTGGCAATATTGAGCTGCTGCCTGGTTAGTGATATGCAGTAAAAGCCAGGCGCAGGAAATTCTGACCTAACCTTCGCTGCGTATCATTAACTGGACAGTGGCTCAATATCACTGCTGCCTGGTTTGTGAGCAGCAAATGCAGCTAACCTGGATATTATACTCTGTGGCTGGATATGACCCCGCACTGAACATCAGATGTAAAAGATTTCAGCGCCGGCAGCTAGCCGCATTAGCAGCGCTAGTTGTCAGTGCTGAATATCCCCCCCTTATATTTATGTTATAATAAAAGGGATTCACATGAAAACGAAGCCCATAATTGAATAGTCTGAGGAGCAGAGTCCAACAATTTTTTTTTCTGTTAATGATATACGCTATAATGGGAGCGTTTGAAGAAGTTCTTAAAGAGTAATTGTGAGACCCTACATGAAAACCACATAGTTTATTTGTCCACTTCGTTTGTAGATGCAGCAATACCCAATGATATTCCAATTAATGAAAGAACAGCTGAAAAAAATACCATGATATACAAACTGAAGTAGAAAGATTTTGTAAGATAAAATTGATGGTAATACCAATATTGAATGGAGTTCTTGGAGTGATACTGACTGGACTCCCAGAATATTTGGAAACTTTAGACTTAAAAGGCATAACTCCATCAGTTTTGCAGAAAACTATTCTACTTGAAACAGCCTACATTCTGCACCTATATCTCTATAATTTCCAAGTCCTTGGGTAGGACCCAAGTTAATAGAGTTAAAATCATTCAGTACTGTTGGTAATGCACCTCATATGAAGACATCATTACTACTATTTTATTTATTTATTTATTTAACACTCATTTATATACCGCATCTTCCAGCGATCAGTTGCGGTGTACAATTAACAACAATTAACAAAGCGAAGTTTGTTTTACATAGAACATAGAACATTTTAACTTTTTACATAGAACATCTTAACGTAACAAAGCAGAGAGTAAGAACTAAGCAGAATATTTCAACTAAAACAGTGTGAGTAATAATTTATCTAAACAGAATGTAATGTCTGTACAACGTAAGGCAGTGCATAACAGTTGCAACTATATACATGTGGAGGTATTAGGGCATATTAGAATGGAGTGTCATTTCGTTTAAGCTATGTATGTTGTCCGTTATAGTAGGGAGTATAGACTTGATGTGGGCAGGTTCCTGTTTAGCCTTTATCTAAGTCGAGTGGAGGGTTTTCTATGGTATTATAGTGTTTAGTGAATAGATACGTTTTCAATTTTTTCCGGAATTCTGTGATCTCTGTTAGTGATCGTAGGTCCTCTGGTAGTGAATTCCAGATGGTTGGAGCTATGTGGGAAAAGGCTCTATTGTTTGTTAATTTGTGAGTTTTTATGAATTCTTTTGGAATCTTTAGTTTATTTAATTGTCCTTTTCTATGAGTAGGCTTAGGTGGTTCTTTGCATATTAGATTACATAATGTCTTCGGAGCCATGTCATTTAAGGCTTTGAATGCAGTTATTATTGTTTTGTATATTATCCTGCTTTGTATTGGTAACCAGTGAAGGTATGCTAGTATCGGTGTTATGTGTTGGAGTGAGTTTATTTTTAATATAATTCTAGCTGTTGCATTTTGCGCTAGTTGAATTCTTTTGATGTTTTGTTTTGAAATGCCCATAAGTATTAGGTTGGCGAAATCGAAGTGGGGAGTTATGGTAGCCTGTGTTATATTGATAAAATCTTGTATAAATACAAGGGGGCGTAGTTGTTTGAGGATTTTAAGTTTGAAGTAGATTTTCTTTATGGTATTTCTGATGTGGGTTTCCATTGTAAGGTGTGTATCTAAAATGACACCTAGGTATCTTATTTTGTTTTTTATTTTAATTTCTTGGTTTTGTAGTGTTATGTGGGTTGGAGGAATAAATGATTGGTTTTTTGTTACGATTAGGACTTCGGTTTTAGCATGGTTTATATGGAGGTTTTGAGTTTTTAGCCAAATTGTAATTTCGTTGTAGCAGTCTGATAGGAGTTGTATCGGTAGGTTAGGGATCGTAAAAGGTATGTACATCATAATGTCGTCCGCATAGAGGTGATATTGTACTCCAAATTTTTTAAAGATATTGCAGACCGGTTTTATGTAAATATTGAAAAGTAGGGCTGATAGTGCTGAACCTTGTGGTAAACCTATTTCTTGTTTGTATGTATTGGAGGTTTGATTACCTATTCTTACATTTTGCGTTCTGTTATTTAAATTACTACTACTACTAACGTTTTAGAGATTTTTAAAATATTACTTTTCTTCTTCTGTTTTTAAGGGTTATGTAATTTAAAGGTCTCCCAATTAGAAGATAACTGTAGGTTTGCACGTTAGCATAAACTTCCTATGCTCAAATATATTTTTTCATGACTTTTTAATACAATGGAATCTAAAACCTGTATCCAGTGACAGACATTTTATATCTTTATAAAAATGGCTATCTACTCAATAGGGAACATCTGTTTGATGTGTTTCACTAGCCTTGAACAGGGTTCACTCAGAAATCTCATTACCTATCACAGCACATAGCACTAGGGTGAACCATTATATTGCCCCCTAGTGGGAGGTAAATGTATTATCCATCTGAGAAGAAATAACTGGAGTCTAAGAACACATAATGGCATCTGAACCATAATCTGGAATTGTTCAATATTTGTAAGTTAATTGCAAATTCTGGATCTGCACTGCGGGTCCCACTGTCACACAGATAGAAATTTGCAGTCATGCTGAAATATTGAACATATGGGAATTTTGCTTTCCCACTGCATGAGACTGAAGTGGATCCATTGTGCTTTATGACTATAAATCCACAGCAGTGATAACAAAGGACCTGAGCCAGTATAAATATCCCTAATGCAGCTGTTCTCAACCTTTTTGTCCATTGGGACACATTTGATATATGATGCTTTCATATGTGACGCACTGTACACGTGAATCTCATGAATCTTTGATCTGACAGAGTATAGCAGCTCTTATGAATTTAAAGTAAATATACTCTGCATCCATAAAAATATTACCTCCCTCAGCAGCAGGTGGAGAGCAGAACTAGACCATTAATCCATGGAAGTCATCAAACAAAAAATATTCTGATTCTCAAGTCATCTGATTAACGGCAACACAAATCTCTCCACTACCACGGATCCATTCCATTAAGCCATATCTATCGTTAATAGCCCTTCACACCACACTTCAAACTCTGGTACTCTCATGATTGGACTACTGTAATCTGATTTTACTGTGGCCTCAGGACCTCCCACATGAAGAAATTAATTCAAAACACTGCAATTCACCTTTTGACAGATATATCTAAATATGATCATGTTTCTCCCTTTCTCTATCAGAATCACTGGTTTCCATTAATATGCTGCTATAATTTTTGAAATTCTCATGTTGACATACAAGACCTATTATACAGGGTCCCCAATGTATATATCATCCCTTCTGATTCCCTATCGTCTGTCTCAGACACTACGATCTCAGAATACCAATCTTCTAGTCCTCCCTTCAACTTCCTGTAACCAACTTGAATCTGCATGTCAAGTGGCCTTTTATTTCCTAGCACCACATCTCTGGAATGCTATCCCTAATGACATATGACAGGAGTCCTCTTTCAAGAAATGTAAAAAAGAATAGAAGGCCTATTATTTTGAGAAAGCATTCCGAGATTATTGATAGTGCCTGACCTTGGATACTCACAGTTGTTTATTCGATGTTATTTTATTTCTTAGTCTTATCTTTCATTTCTATCTGTTCTGTCCTCCTACTTTGATTATAGACTTATTTTCCCTTTCTTGTATATTTCAATTGTTAACAGCTTTGCTACAAACCACGTATAAGGCGGTATATAAAGTTTTAATAAACATATACATAAACACATTGGGGGTTATTCTGAGTCACGAATAGCGGGGCTAAACAGCCCGATGGGACGTCCGTCCCCACTATCCGTGGTTTCTCCTGCCCCCAAATAATTTCCCTGCTGGTTGTGCGGGGAAATTAGATGGGGGTGGAGAATGGGTGGCCTGGGGGCGGAGAGTGGGTGGGCAGTGGCAGTCGCCTGCCCTTGATGTACAGGGCCGATTCTAATGTCGGCCCTGTACATCCAGGGTTGGCAAAATGTCTGGGTAGTTATTCCACCTCAGAGGTGGAATAACTTCCCTGGACATTTTTATTTTAAGCTGCTGGTTGGCGGATGGGGCGGGGGGGGGGGGGAGGGGAAGGGTTTATTCTCCACAGCCCAACCCTGGCCATAGGAGGCTAGATTGGTGGTTGGGCTGTGAGGAATAAACAATTTAACTGGGCGGCTTTTAAATGGAGCCATGGTGACATGGCAACATGACGCCATGGCACCGTGGCTCTATTTAAAAGCCCTTACTGAGTTAGTCAGGCTACTAATGTACGTGCAGGCCAGGAATGAATCACAGTCCTGGCCTGCATGTACATGTTTGTTCATGATTCTGATCCCGCAGGGCTAGATGTGCCCAGCGGGATCAGAATCGTGATCCCCTCTGTGCATCCGATTCAGATTGGACGCACAGAGGGGATCTACGTCTGAGACAGGATCGGGCCCACTGTTAAATAATACAAAACCTGAAAAGAATTCCCATACAACACACATATACTGTAGCAAACCTGCCACACCAAAGTAGCACTAGTTCCTACGATTCAAATAGCAAGAACCCTACCTATGAATAGGCATCACTACAAATATTACATTGGGTTTAGAACACTTATACATCTACTCTTGGTAAAACAGAACAAGTTTGACTACTACATATCTGATCGCTGTAGTTTTCTGGGTCATGCAAAATCTAAGCAGGTGGAACTGATGTTTCAGCCATCATGTTGTGACTTTCTTCAGGGTGAAGTGGTTATGCAGTGGATGTCGGTTCTTATATATAGTGGCTCTCAAACTAGATTGGTGGGATTGAGGCAGTAAATTAGAATTCTTCGTGGAGAAGCAGGAATGAAGTCCTCACGTATGGATAACATCACCAACAGAGCCCCACGAGGGAACACTCCTCAGCTTTTAGGCAGGAACTGGTTAAAAGATAGAAAACAGAGGGTAGGGCTAAATGGCCAATTTTCCCAATGGAGAAAGGTGAATAGTGGAGTACCCCAGGGATGATACAAAACTATTTGAAATTGTTAAAACCCATGAAGATTGTGGAAAATTGCAAGAGGATCTTGATAAATTGGAAGACTGGGCATCCAAATGGCAGATGAAATTTAATGTGGACAAGTGCAAAGTTATGCACCTAGGGAAGAACAACCGAAACTATGGTTACACGATGCAAGGTTCCACTTTAGGAACCACCACCCAGGAAAAAGATTTAGGCGTCATTGTGGATAACATGTTAAAACCCTCCGCCCAGTGTGCAGTGGCGGCCAAGAGAGCAAATAGAGTGCTAGGTATCATAAGGAAAGGAATGGAAAATAAAACAAAAGATATTATAATGCCTCTGTATCGTTCCTTGGTGCGACCACACCTTGAGTATTGTGTGCAATTCTGGTCGCCGTATCTTAAAAAGGATACAGCATTATTAGAAAAGGTACAGAGAAGAGCCACCAAAATGGTAAAGGGGATGGAAGGATATCCCTATGAAGAGAGGCTAAAAAGGTTAGGGCTCTTCAACCTGGAAAAGAGACGGCTGAGGGGATATATGATAGAGATCTATAAATTAATGAATAGAATGGAACGGGTAAACATAGATCGATTGTTTACGTCATCAGACTATAGAAAGACTAGGGAAAATGCAATGAAGCTACAGGGTAAACTATTTAAGACTAATAAGAGAAAATATTTTTTCACTCAACGTGTAATCAAACTCTGGAATTTGTTGCCGGAGGATGTAGTAAAAGCTGTTAGTATAGCTGGGTTTAAAAAAGGTTTATTTCCTGGAGGAAAGGTCCATAAACCATTATTAAAAGGGAACCGGGATATCACTGTTTGATCCAATATAAGCATCGTGGAACCTGTGTCTTTTGGGGAAACTGCTAGGTACTTGTGACCTAGATTGGCCACTGTTGGAAACAGGATAATGGGCTTGATGGACTTTGGTCTGACCCAGAATGGCATATCTTATGTTCTTATGTTCTTATTGGAAGATTTTGGGAGGCTCCACCATGCCTGTGTGTCTTCTTGCCTGCTGTGGCACCAACTTCTTCAGTCTTTGTTTTCCGTGGATCCCTACAGATGTGAATTGGTCACCTGCTGGTAAACATTTCATTTTTCCCCTTTGGGGGGTCTCTTTTTTGCTTGTATTTAACTTTCCTGTCTGCCATCGGTAGTATCGGGTCCATCAATCGCGTTTCCGCATTGGTTCTGATGCTTTTTTCGGTACTTTTATTTCGCATTGTTTTTCCCTCAGCCCAGCTGGGCCTCTGGTCGCAAATTGAGCCATTTGATCTTGCCACAGCTTTCTTCCCAGATATGTCCCAGCAGGTTCAATAAATGCACCAAATCTTCCCGGATAAGCACAATTGATGTGTCCGTGTCTGGATCCTGATCACCAGCCCTCTTCTTGTAATGTGTGCTTGCAGATGGCAAAGGTGGAGAGAAGGTGGAGAGAAGCAGAGAAAATCCTTCTTTGGCCAGAGGTCTGATTCAGCATCTTCAGCACCGACATCAGTCTTGATGGCTCCCCTTGGTTCCGCCAATGGTGCATCAACATTGAGAGGTTCCCAGGCTCAATTGAAAACAAAGGCCCGTGCTGCACTGAAGCATCGGCTGTCAATTGGTCTCTGCTTGGCATTGAAGAAGACCTCAAATCCATCAGCATTTAAGGGGGACCCTTCCGAGCATCAGGCAAAGCCCATGTGCATCGGCATTGGAGCCCTTCTGACATGTCAAGAGTAATGGCTGCGAATGGCCCACCAAGGTGCCATGGAGAAAAAAATCAATCTCTAAAGTTTTGGAGGGGCACCGACCATCTCCTGATGATGGAGGCCATGTCTATTCCCCTATAGGGATGCCAGAGACATTGGCTGAAGCTGCTCAGGCCCCAAGACCTTCTGATTCGGCAGCCATAAAGAATGCATTCAGGCTTGCATTGCCCAAGGCATCGTCATTGACCATTGTGCACCCGATCCTTGAAATGCATAACCTGTCTGCAGAGGCATCAACATCGTGGAATTGAAGAGATCTGATGCCGGTTCATATCACACATAAGCAAAACCACAAGAGCAATATACAATAAAATAAGAGTACTTAACCCCCCCCCCCCACCCCCATCTCACCGAAGAAGATTTCAGAACAGTATACCAGGCCATGATATTTCCTCATCTGGACTTTTGCAACAACAGACTCCAAGCACACTCTTCACCAACTCCAACTAGTGCAACATACAGCAGCAAGAATCATAAAGGGAGCAAAGAAGTCTGACCACATTACATCTATACTAAAGCAGCTACACTGGCTCCTGCTAGCAAGCCGTATAAAATACAAATCAATAATAATTATATTCAAAACATTCCACAACATATCGGCGCCATGCCTGAGATCCTTAATCAACACAGCCATCAGGAACAGAGAAACAAGGAAGTGCATGCAAAACATACTAGCTTTCCCAACCAAATTAACAAAATGCAACCAAGAACCACACAAAAGAACCTACACATTCTACGCCCCGGACCTCTGGAATACACTCCCCATGGAATTAAGAAACACCACAGAGCTTTCAGACTTTCGCAAGAAGTTAAAAACTCATCTATTCAAAGAACATTTTATTTTTTTTTTAAATTCTTTATTTTCGTTTTATAACAACAAAGGAAAGGAAGACATACAGTTAAAAGACAAATACATAACGTGTAATACATACACCAAAGTAAACCCCTACCACCCCCTCCCCCCTGCTTCTTCTCTAGAAACTAAGCATTCCCGAAGCGGGCGTGTACTTACATTATTATATTACAAAACCTAACGGTGATCTAAAACATGATGAGTGCACATTATACAGGCATATTGGAGCAATGAGCAGATTGTACATAATCATTAAGCATCTGCCATTTAGACAAACAAGAGTGAGTTTGGACATGGGGAATAGCCCTCCGAGGTATCTGCTCATATTTACTATATAAGCAGACGAGATTCCACCATTCATTGACAGTAAGTCGAGAGCTATCCTTCCAATTCCTCGTGATTAAGCATATGGCTATACCTAGCATGAAATCAAGGAGAAAGCGACCCTTCTTAGGAAGAGAAGGGACCTCCGCCGCAGAGCGGAGTCCCACGACCTTCCAAGAGAGAGGTTCGTGAAAGTGTAAGATAGATTGAATACGACCCCAGACCCGCCCCCAATAGACCTGCAGTTGAGGACATTCATAAATAACATGAGCGAAGGATCCCACAGCAGTATGGCAAGACCAACACAGGTCCCTAGCATTTGGGTTCCATTTGGCTATTTTTTCTGGGGTATAAAAGCATCTGTGTGCAAAGAAGAAGAGAGTTTGGGTGACAGAGGCAGACCGGGAAACCCGCACTACTTTACTCCAAAAAACGCTCCATTGCACAGGGGTTATAGTGGTTTGCAGTTCGCGCTCCCAGGCTTGTTGGGCTCTAAAAGTGTCCGTATCTGTACCCTGACAAAGTATTTTATAGAAATTAGAGGCTACCCCATGTGTACTACTAATGGAGTGAACTATCTCTAATAGCCCATCCTCAGTAGGGGCAGAGGGCGGCATGATTCGAGCACTTTTGAGGCAGTGTTGAAGCTGCATCAATTGAAAGTAGTGTTTCGCTGGTAACGCAAATTCCTTTTGTAAATCCGAAAAGGTTTTCCAACGAGCTGCGGAGAAAAGCTGTTGGGGTGTCCAGATCCCCCTGGAGTACCAGGGTTTCCAGGCTATTGTTCTATTTAGGACTTGAATTCTGGGGTTATTCCATAGCGGGAGTCCGTCCTGAGGACATACATTCGGGCCCAGTGATAGAATGAGAGTGTTAAAGGCCGCAAGAGTATCGACAATCATTGGTGGATGGCGGGTGCCTACTTGATAGGACATACCGGGGAGATGGGTCAACGGAATTGGGCTACTAAGCTCCTCTTCTATGTCAAGCCAAACTGGTCGGCGGTCTGTTGAGGTATCTAGCCATCGGGCACCTTGCTTAAGTAGAAAGGCTTGATGATATCTAAGAAAATCAGGAAATCTGGTACCCCCTCGTTCCTTTGCAGACTGCAGTTTATGTTTGGCTATCCTTGGTGGCTTGCCCTGCCAGAGATAACGGACGAGAAGGCCCTCAATATCTTTATAAGTATGTAGCGGAAGTAAGCATGGTAGCATTTCTAAAATGTAGTTCACTTTGGGGACTATCATCATTTTCACAGTGTCTAAGCGGCCCCACCATGTGAGAGATAAGGGAGACCAACGATTTGTGAGTTCACGGACTTTGGAGACTATCTCTTTGGCATTAAAATTGATAGTGTCTTCTAAAGGAGAACAGTAATGGACCCCGAGATACTTCACCATACGGGATTGCCAGAGGAAGGGAAAGGCCTGCATGTCAGCCTCATGTACCCAGCGGTTCAGTGGGAATGCTACAGATTTGGTCCAGTTAATTTTATAGCCCGATAATTGTGAGTATCCGTCAATCAGATCCAAGACAGCTGGAACCGAATCGAGGGAAACGAAGAGCATAAGGTCATCTGCATATGCAGAGAGTTTAATCTCCCTATGACTAAAGGGGACACCTCGAATACGTGCAGACTGTCTAACAAGGAGGGCTAGGGGTTCAAGAGCGAGATCAAAAAGCATTGGTGATAGGGGGCAACCTTGACGCGTGCCTCTTTGGAGGATAAATGGCTGAGATTTGATGGCGTTTACACAAATACTGGCGACAGGTTGAGTGTACATGACTTGGAGATATCGGAGGAAGCCCTCTCCAAAGCCATACCATCGGAGAACTGCAAATAAGAAGGTCCATTCTAGACGATCAAAGGCTTTTTCGGCATCCAGGGAAAGACCCACCCATGGATGATCGAGATTGGCAGCACTAGATAACACATGGCACAAGGTCCGAGCATTGTCAGCAGTTGATCTGCCGGGTATAAAACCGCATTGATCGGGGTGAATTAGGGTAGCCATCATGTCAGATAGCCGGGTGGCCAAGATCGTTGCGAAGATCTTATAGTCGGCATTAAGTAGGGAGATTGGACGGTAGTTGGCGGTCAGTAGCGGGTCCCTGCCTTCTTTCTCAAATACAACCACATTAGCTGCAGAAAAGGATCCCAAAGAGGATGTATCTACCGCAAGGGCAGTAAAATAGAGTTTTAAATAGGGAACTAAATCTGCACTGAACGTTCTATAGAATTCGGTCGGGAGACCATCGGGCCCGGCGGCACGGCCCGAGGCTGTTCGTTTTAGGGCAGATTGGATCTCTGAAGTAGAGAAGGGTTCATCCATTGCATCTCTATCAACTTCAGAGAGGGTCGGCCGCTGAATGTCAGAGAGCAATCGCTGGAATGTCTCTGACGAGAACTCACATTCAGATTGATATAGGCAGGTATAGAAATCCCGAAAGAGCTCTACAATATCGGAATCTGTGGTCACTATGCCCCCTCCCTGTGGAGCTCGAAGGGCCGCTACGCGTTTGGCTTCTTTTTGACCTTTCAAGGCATTGGCTAAGAGTCGACCGGCTCGGTTATTTTCACGATAATATGTCCCTCGCTGAAGCTCAATACTCTTAGAAGCTGCAGTTGAGAGGATTGAATTATATTGAAAACGGAGACGCTGTAATCGAATTAATACACATGGGTCAGTGCGTGAAGTTAGAACTCGTTCGCCTGCTTTTATTTGTTGGTCTAGTATGAGCAGCTGCTGTTTACGTTGTTTCCGCAGGCGGATTTGATAGCTAGTGATCGTTGCCCGAATGGCCGCTTTGAAGCCCTCCCACCAAGCCCAATTCGCAGTATCTTGGGGTAGATTAAAATGGAAGTAATTCTGTATGGCTACTCGAATTTCTGACTGGAACTCAGGCTGAGTTAACAGGGCTCTATCAAAGAACCAGGCTCCCGAGTTTCCCTGGGGTGCAGTAGTGTGTAATTGGAAGGAAATGGCAGCATGATCTGAAATATGTTGGGAGTGAATCTTTGCAGTGTCCACCTGAGGAACTAACAGTTTTGAGATTAGAAAGAAGTCTATGCGAGACTGAGAGTTATGAGGGGAGGAGAAGAAGGTGAAGTCAAGTTCATTGGGGTGTAGTAATCTCCATAGATCAACTAAAGCAAGATCCTTGATCAGGGAGGTAAGCGTAGCGTGACTCTTGGGGGGACCACTCGTCCTAGGCGGCTGTTTGTCAATCAGAGGATCAAGGACTAGATTGAAATCCCCCCCAATGATCAATGAAGTATTAGCAGAAGCCTGCGCAACCTGAGCAATGGTAGCAAAAAAGGCAGGGTCATCAACATTAGGAGCGTAAAGGCATATACATGTAACTTCCAGGCTACCTATCTTAAGGTGAACTCTGGCCCATCTACCTGCTGTATCTAAGCTAGTCGCAATAACAGTAGCATGCAAAGATTTCCTAACCAGTATGGCAACCCCACATTTCTTAGAAACGGCTGGGGAATAAGCGGCCACCATGTAAGGTTTAATATTGAGTTTGAGAGTTTCCTTCGAATTTAAATGTGTTTCTTGGAGAAAAATCAGATCCGCAGCTTCCTGACTGAGGTAGCTTAGGATTTTCTTCCGTTTTATCGGATTATTGATGCCTTTTACGTTCAATGAAAAAATCTTACATGGTGCCATCAATCGGTAGTAGACATTTTAGGTAAGGGCGCTTGATAACATAAAACATAAGCAGAATCTGTACAACAATGTCATAATCACCGAGTATGCTGGCTAATACACCCCATATTGAAAAGTATGTACCAACGTATCTTAGAGAAGAAGCAAAACCCCCAAAGAATATGGCGACCATATGTCTGCGGGAGGAGGCCCTAGAGAGGAAATAGAAGACATGTAAAAAAAAGAGCAGAAACACCAGAGTCCATAATAACACTGTCTCTGATACTCATCGAGGCTACTGTGGGTAGATGGAGTCGGGTCACAGATACCATCAAGAGTAAGGCAACAAACTGCCAACGCCAGACTCTTTGCTAGGCTGCGGCAGATCCAATATGGCAGGTACAGCGGATAGAAGGAGACTTGCAGGAACAGTCTGGAAGTCAGCGCATCAAGTCGGCTTCTTTGGAATCCAAAAACTCCGCTAGTAGATCAGGGTCCTCGAATGTTCTTGTCTGATTGTGAAGCGTGACTCGGAGCTTGGCCGGGTACATCAGGCCATAGCGTGCTTGTAGTTGTTGAAGCCTCGGCCGGAATTCCAGAAAGCGCTTTCGGCGGTCGACTGTGGGTTTAGACAAGTCGGGATAGAAGGAGATCTTGTGGCTCTCAAACTCCATATGGCCCTTTGCCCGAGAGGCACTTAGAATTTGCTCCACGTGTTGATATCTCAGTAGTCGAAAAATGATAGGCCGCGGGGTCTTCCTGTTGAGCGTTATGCTGGTGGGTACACGATGAGCGCGATCAATCTCCAAATCTTTGGTAAAGGTGATTTGGAGCAAGGAAGGGAGGATTTTGCATAAAAACTCTTTCATGTCTCCCGATTCCGCTCCCTCCGGTATGCCCACGAGTCGTATGTTGTTGCGGCGCGCTCTATTATTGCCATCTTCCACCTCTTTCTGCAAGGCCCGCACCTGTCGTTCAACTTTGTCGAGTTTGGACAACCGGGCCGCATGGGAGTCCAATATGCCCTCCATTTTGTCCTGACGCGAAGAAAGCCCTTCTAGCTTGCTTTGCAGCACACCAAAATCGTCCCGCAGCGCTCGGAGTGCTTCACCGTTTGCCTGCACAAGGTTTTTGACCCCTCTAATCTCTACGAGGATTTCCTGCTGCATTTCGGGGCCCTCGCACAAGGCCGGTCCCTTCTGCGGGGACGGAGGTTCGGTTTTGGAACGTTTGCCGTGAGAAGCCGCTGGAGACCCAAATTCCAGGCGCGTTGGTTTGGTCCCCGCCATCTCACCAATGTGCCCCGGCAAGATCAGAGTAGAAGTTCCGAAAATGTGAGGTGTTAATTCAGGATTCTTCGTAGGTCTCTCGGGAGCCTCAGCGTTATGCGACCATCCCGCTGGACATCAGGCTCCGCCCCTCAAAGAACATTTTAAGACCTGACACTCCACCCGCACATCAACGCAACATTCCACTCATAACTGAATATATGTTTACAAAAAGAATGCTATTTAATGTTAAAATGTATATAATGCAATTTTAAGTTCCTTGTTCCCTGTAAAAGTAAAAGTTATTAGTTCCATGTAAACCATTTAGATTTCTTGACTTAGTGGTATAGAAAAACAGTTAAATAAATAAATACTCATAATAGAGTGATCTTGTGCATTTGGGAGTCCCTTACGTTTGGACTTCATTCCTGCTTGTCCACGGAAAAAAGGTAGTTACTCACCTGTAGCAGATGTTCTCCATGGATAGCAGGAATAAGTCCTCACAACTCTCCCACCTCCCCAAGAAGTAGTCTGCTGCTACAGCTTTGATATCATACTGGATAAGTTGGCACCGTGGCAGGCGGGAAAATAGGCACATAGGCGTGGTGGAGCCTCTCAAAAGCTATAGAAACTGGGGTGCATTCCCACGTGGGGCTCCATCCATATGTGGGGACTTATTCCTGCTGTCCACAGAGAACACCTGCTACAGGTGAGTAACTACTTTTTACGATGGGAAATTTGAATTATGGCAAGAAAGTTTATTGGAGAAAAGGCAGGAAATTTGAATTTTGGTGGGAAAATTCATTACAAATAAAGAGGGAAAACTGCAATTTGAATTCTGGAAGGTGAGGAATTTTTAATTTTAGTGGGAAGGTTTGTTGAGATATTCTTGGATTCTACAAGGTGGAAAAAAACCGTTGCTCTTTGGCATCAGTCCTTGTAACACTAAGCCTTTTGTGAAAGAGGGGCTGCAGCGCTTTGTTTATGTTATATCATTTGTTCCTATTGAGGTTTCATGGATGTCTTGCTAGATCAATTGTTTACGTCATCAGAATATAGAAAGACTAGGGGACATGCAATGAAGCTACAGGGTAACCTATTTAAGACTAATAAGAGAAAATATTTTTTTCACCCAACGTGTAATCAAACTCTGGAATTTGTTACCGGAGGATGTAGTGAAAGCTGTTAGTGTAGCTGGGTTTAAAAAAGGTTTGGACAAGTTCCTGGAGGAAAGATCCATAAACCATTATTAAAAGGGACACTGGATATCAATGCTTGACCCAATACAAGCATTGAGGAACCTGTGTCTTTTGGGGAAACTGCTAGGTACTTATGACCTAGATTGGCCACTGTTGGAAACAGGATACTGGGCTTGAAGTACCTTGGTCTGACCCAGCATGGCATATCTTATGTTCTTATGTTCTAATGTTACATCTCTTTGATTCTCCTTGGCCACATGCCTTCTTATTTTTCCAGTTTCATTGTGCCACTAAATCTAATCATATGGCCAGTTTCTATCACATGGAGAGCTACAGCAGATTTCTCTGTATTACTGAGTTTGTGATGTCTTTTATGCCTTTCTATGGTACAGCCTGTTTCACCTATATATGACTGGCCACAGCTGTATGGAATTTCATAGACTCCAGTGGTTTTGAATGGGTGAATTTGATCTTTCACTCATTTGTGTGAGGATGCCAGGTTTTGTGGAGTGCTATATGCTGTTCTGCTGTTACTCTTCATAAGCAACTTATCTGTGTGGTCTGTTACTCCTTGGTAATAGGGAAGCATCACAAATCTTTGTTTTGCTGTGGGATTGTCATCAAGTGATTGTGTGTAGCTGTTATTCTAATGGATTGGTTTATCCAAACGTTTTAGGCCTTGAGAAGCAACCATTTTGCTGCAGCCATTGGCTAAGAATACTTC
Source organism: Ichthyophis bannanicus (assembly GCA_033557465.1). Classification (NCBI taxonomy): domain Eukaryota; kingdom Metazoa; phylum Chordata; class Amphibia; order Gymnophiona; family Ichthyophiidae; genus Ichthyophis; species Ichthyophis bannanicus. Next base: position 78,031,891 of record CM066036.1, read on the forward strand.
CCAGATTGTGTTCCTTTCTTCCTGAAGGCCTTCCGAGTCACAGACCCTTAGAGTTCTGTTTACTAGCATGTGCAGGATACCTGTTTTTGTGGATGAATGGTGTTGGGACTCAGCATGTAGATAACAGTTGGTATGGGTGGGATTCATGTATACAGTTTATCTTAGGCTTTTGACTATCTGCTTTTTGACCATTATGTCAAGGAAGGGAAGACATCCATTGATCTCATTCTCCATAGTGAACTTTATCTTAGGGTATCGTCATTCAGATGGTTTGGAAAATTGCCGAGATTTTCCCAGCCATGAGAACAAATGTGTCAACTGCATAGAGACCCAGAGTTTGTGTTTGAGCTTGGCAGTGTCAACTAGGATAGATTTAAGAGATTCCATGAAAATGTTGGCTACCATTGAGGAGAGAGGGGTACCCATTGATGTGTCTTCTCTTTGAGTGTAGTAGTGTTCCTGGTACTGGAAGAATGTTACTTTAAAACAAAAAGCTGTTAGGTTAGCCCATTCCGTTGGTAGTCCATGTGTTCCTAGATTCTGATATATGACTTCCTCCAGCAGGACTTTGGTGAAGAGGGAGACCGCATCAAAACTGACTATGTTGTCCGTGTTGCTCAATTGCAGGTTGCTTATTTCAATAAAGTCAGGGACAACCCAAGGGTGGTGCGGGGCCACGTGCGAAGACTCATTGCGGGGCCTTATTTGCATAAGGAACCTCATTTGCATAAATATTTGCATAATGTTTACATGCACTAACTTTTAGCAAACATGCCTCTTAATGAGTGTCTGGATAAAGAAAGACTATCAAATTTCTACATTACTATTCTACAGTGCCAACTACCAGGCACATTAGGAAGTACTATGAACACTGCCCATTTAGAACCCATAGCAAACCTGCCATATTATAACGGCACTACCAGGACTCACAAAGCACCAAACCCTACATATCAAAAAGGCAACACTGCAAATATTAAACCAATACATCTCAGAGAATGCCAATACATCTTCTACTGGGGAAAGAGAACAAGTGGCACTATCAAATAGAAACAACATAAACAAAATACCTTAGCAGAACATAGACTGTCACCAAACAAAGAACAAGAGATCACAGTTTAGAAATAGAAAGACAATAATTAAACTGGGAACCCTGTAGGCCTAAGTTGGAATGTACAACAACACTGGAGAAATAAAACTATAAATTAATTACCTCTTGTACTAAAGAAAAACACAAAGACGTTAGCAATGCACATTTCCCAGAGCTGACATATTCCAGTTAATAAATTCAAAATAAAAAAGTATCTTTCTACATTTTGTTGTTTGGGCATTTTATTTTTCAGTTGTAATTGTTCCAGTCACTTTCTTCTGGTTTCTTCTTGTCTTCGGCTAACTCTCCATTGTCTGCTGTCCATTTGTCCTTTCTTCTCTCTTCTAGTTTTTTCCCATTCTCTCTCTACATCTCTTTTAACATACTGATCTTCCCCTTTTGCTCTTTCCTACATTTTTTTCTTTCTTTCTTTTTCATCCACTCAGATTTCACCCTTCCATCCTCAATCCCCCACTTACTTTCACAATACCCGGCCAATCGTAGATTTTTCTTCCCTCCCACACAAAAATATCTTTTCCCCTCTCCATCCTCATTCCCCTAGCCCCATCCTGTTCTAGTCCTCCTCCAACATCAGTTCCCTTCTAGTTCCAGCCCCACCCAGTATCCACTCCCTTCTAGTCCCATTCTCCCATGCCCCCACATCAGCTTATTTCCAGTCCTAGCACTCCCCATCAGCTCATTTCCAGTCCTAGCATCCCCATCAGTCCATTTCGAATCCTAGCCCCCCACCAGTCAATGCCAGTCCTTTCCAGCCCCCATCAGCTCATTTCCAGTTCAAACTCCCCCCATCAGCCCATTTCCCGTCCTAGCCCCCCATCAGCCATTTTCAGTCCTATTCCAGCCCACTATCAGCCCATTTCCAGTTCAAGCTCCCCCATCAGCCCATTTCCAGTCCTAGCCCCCCATCAGCTCATTTCCAGTCCTAGCTCAGTCTCCCATCATCCCATTTCCAGTCCAAGCCCCCCCATCAGCCCATTTCCAATCCTAGCCCTCCATCAGTCATTTCCTGTCCTATCCTAGACCCCCCCTCTCCCCGAAGAGCCCCACAGCTGTCTAAGCTACTGCAGAGGGAGCCAGGGAAGCCCGCGTGAGGCCCCGGCTCACCTCTGTACAGCCACCAGCGTGAAGAGCGGTGTTTTCCCTCATGCTGGTGACTGTGTTACTGTGAAGTGCGCTGAATGCCGGGAAAGTTTAAAGGGCATTACCCGGCCACTCACATGCTTCACAGTAACACAGCCGCCAATGTGAGAGAAAACACCATTCTTCATGCTGGCGTCTGTGTAGAGGTGAGCCAGGGCCTTGCGCGGGCTTCACCTGCTCACCTCTGAAGCTGTCCATTGTGTGTAAATGAAGTTCGTGCGGGGTCCCCTGAAGCACAGGGCCCTGTGCAAACAACATTCTCGCACAATGGACGGGCCAGCCCTGAACAAAGTGGATAGAGCCTCTGACATTTGAGGCAATGTCATCTGTCAATGTTCTTAGATTCTGAGTCAGATAGCATGCTAGGGGGTTGGTTGGGAGAGTTAATGGCACTAATGATGGGTCATTGTGGGATGTGCAGTTTGTGTATCTTGGACAGGCCATAGAATCTTGGGGTCCAGTGGTTGCCTCATTTCAGACTGGGTTTTATTTCCATTTTGATGGAAATGGCATAGCTTATCCAGTTTGTTACTTCTCTGTGGATTTGTCAGGGTAGATTGTTAGGTAGCAACAAATAATCTGCAGAGAAGTATCAGACTGAATAAGTATGCCACTTGGTATTATGGTTGCCATGTTAGTCCATTCAGATGCATAAAAGAAGGTCAATAAAAAAGTTGTTATGCTTTATTTATTGGACTAATTCAAGTATATAAACAGATACACAGGGAATTGTTTAAACTAGGAGAGGGGGGGGGCAGATGGGAGCATATTAATTTGAATTTTCATCCCCAATATACAAATGAAGAAGGCAGCTAAAAATACAAAAGTAAGGTTATCTTTGGTCAACCAGGTAGACAAGAGGAGCAAGCAAGCGGCTACACAGAGTGTAAACAAGGCAAGGAAAAATAATTTGAAAGCTATAAAAAATAATTCTTCAGAGATGAGTATTAGAGGTGTTCACAGTCAAAAAAAATGTGTTTCGTGGTCATTTCAAATTAATTTTGCCCGATTTTTTAGGCATATTTTCATGTTCATTTTGCATATTTGTTCTTTGTGCAATCAGTGTACATGTGCTAGAACCTTTTTACACAGCAAATTGATTGGCTGGAGCACAGTAAATTGATTGGATGCATACACGTACCCACTTTCATTTTTTACGTACCCAATTACACCAAATCAACCACAAACGAATGAACATTCCTAGTGCAAAAAAGTCACTTCCTTTTCTATTTCATTTATTTCATGTTGTTGTTTTAGATTTCATTTTGGTTTTATTTCACTGTTGTAGAGTGCACTATTTGTAAATCATAGGGCCAAAGAGTTTTGGTCTTTTCAGTGCATTTGGATTTTTTCCCTATTTCTCAGGTGTTTTTTTGGTTCATTCGGTTCATTTTAATAATTTTTTAATGTTTTTAAAATGAAAGAAAACCAGTGGAAAAAATGACAGTTCATTTTATGGAGATTATCAGAGAACACGGTATCAGTTTTCATTGATGAATTCTCTGCGATTATCCTAAGACTCCTAATATTTGCATGTAGACTATAAACCGCGGACTCCTGGTATAAAAGTGAGCTCTGATACAGGTTTTAATTATTTGGAAACCTATATAGGAATGTATTATAAGGCAGTAATGTGAGACAAGAGGAACTGTTTTTGAAAGAGAATGAAATGAATTTTATCCTAATCTCACCTAAACATATTTTCAAACAATGGCTCTGAAAAAAAAAATTGTTTTGCCTTCTTTTAAATAACTGAATTTTCCAAAGAATTTAAGGGGTAAGGAGAAACAGAAATACAGATTTTTGCTCATCTTAAATAATCCTTGTAAATCCTGGAGCTGCAGCATCAGAATCTTAGAGCCTTGACGAATGATGATAAAATGGAACGATGCTTCAGTTAGAGATTCCGCCGTTCTGTTCTCTCCAGCGTTCCACACGAACAGTCTGAGTTGAGTGCTCCTGATTTATCTCTTGGCTTGCTTTTGAGAAGACCTTATGTTTCCTTTGCTGACTTTTTGTTTTCCAGATATACTGTCTGTCTTTCCTCTTTCTGGTAGTCTACAAGGAGGGACTGATATCACTATCAAAGGGAATTTCTTTCTCCAGCCTGCAAAGGTTACTGTTGCAGGTGAGAATCATGGTTCAATCCTGAAACAAATCTGTATCACCTTAGACCAACCTTTTTTTGTTCTGTGGACCCCTTATTAACCTCCAAAAAGTTCAGGAACCTCCCAAGTTCATCTCTACTACTCTTCCTGGACCCCTCCCCTCAATTCCCTGTCTGTTCCCCCTAGTCTTTGGCATGTGCACATGCACACTGATCCTGAACCCAGTGCACATGGTAAAAAATAGTGGGCCCAATATTCAGCAGTGTCAGCTAGCCCTTGTAAAGTGGCTAGTTATTGCCACTGAAGTTTAAACCCAGATATTCAATACCAGGGCTATATCCGGCTACCGGCATTGAATATTTGGATCAAGATGGATAACAATGAAGCTAACCAGGCAGTGATGACATTCAGCCGCTCCCCGGTTAGCTTTGGTGTTGAAAGTTAGGCCAGCTTTTGAGGTACCTAACTTTTGCTGTCCCAAAGAAAAATGGGACAGTAATTGAATATGCTGTTGCCTGGTTATCCGCAGGTGCTGTCTCCATTGTACCCATGGGATGCCCCGATGCTAACTGGCTAGCATCAGGTTATTTAGGTGTGGCAACTGTGGATATTCAGTGGCCCGGACAACATTTGCCCCATTGAATATCCCGGTTACTGTGGTTAATGTGATTAGCAGGTCTGCTAATCGCGTTAATTGCTTTAAATATCGAGTCTTGTGTGCATAAGAAAATAAAATACTGTGACAAATTTTAATTAGGTGTTTGTTATAAAGCAGCACCAGGAAACCAAACTATTCATATATGCCTGATCTTAGCAGTTGGGGACGACAACTTAGCTTAAATTGGTGCTCTGCTTAGTAGGCTGTTCAGGTTGGATGGCACTATATATTAACCATAGATTGTTAAACTTTTAATAATGATGGTATCACGGGTATGTTACATTGACTGCAGTATTCTGCACCTGCGCAGTGGTCTGGAGGAAGAAGGCCTTGTACAGGTGTGTTGCCACATCATTTTATGGATGTTTTTTTCCCTACTTAGGATGCTGATGTCTGAATGAGGTCATGAAAATAATAACAGTTATTTGATACATTTTTGAATTCTTTTTCTGTTTTCAACCATAACTGTGATCTCTTGATAAGATAATACGATAAAAAGCCAATTTTGCTAGAGAAACCTTTTGTCAAATTTATGAAAAATGTGAATGACCGACAAGCTGGATATAATTTTCTCTTGAGATTATGTTTACTAAGCTGTGCTAGCTGTTAACGCGAGCTTGAGTGTGCACACTGAGGAAACAGTATGGGTGTAAATCCACACTATCTGCTTAGCGCGCGATGGGGAGAGAAATGAGCGGGGTAGGAGTGCAGCATGGGCATGTCTGCACATCATAGTTAGTGCAGGCGTTGACTATGCTTGCTCGCCATTAAAGAGTATTTGTTTTGCTTTTCCAAGGTGTGCCCTGTGAAATTAGATACCTCTCTCCAAACACAATTCAATGCGCAACTGGAGCTCTTGGTACTAACAGAAGATTTACAACACCTCAGCCAGGTAACTTTAAATGATTATTAATCAGCAAGTAGGTTTTGGGATATTGCAATGGATTTTTCCCTGAAGCTCTACTGAATCCTGGCAACTTCTTGCAGATATTGAAAAAAGGAGATTGATTATTTATTTATTTAAAAGACATTTATCAACCACAAATCTATTAATTCTAAGTAGGGTAGGGTGCAATTTAAATGTAAGAAATATTAATTTTTGATCACATACAAATAAACAATCAAACAACAAACCATTAACATATACATACAAAATCATTAAAACTAATACATTAATAATACAATCATAGACACAAAACAAAACAAAACAAAACAAAATAAAGTTAAACAAATTACACAGAATCTTCAAAAGCATATGCCTTCAAACATTTACAGAGCCTCAAATAATCACATTCTGCACACAGCTCCATAGGTAATTTATTCCACAATGATGGAGCAGCACAAGCAAATGCTCTAGATAGTATTTTTACCTTGCAGAAATTCCTAATAGGAGGAACTTGCAACAGATTTTGATTTTCTGACTGCTGTGTTCTAGCATGTGCATCATCAATCATCATAGACATAAAATAGGCTAGAGCAAAGTCATGTAAAGTTTTAAATGTTATTGATAAAATGTTAAATTTTATTCTATGCATTCCACAGGCAAGTAGTGTAAATCAACCAAAAATGGCATCATGTGCCACATTTTGTAGGGTCTTTCAATTATTTTTTATGGCAAACCCAAATAAATTGAGGTGTAAGAATGAATACAGAACAATAAAGCCTGAAAGACTAAATGCAAATCATGTTGAGACAGGTACTGTTTAAAACATCTCAACTAAATAATTTATAATAAGTTGAAAAGTGCACACTTCTAATTTTCAAAATGGTGTGTTCCCCTTCATCCACTTGCATGTCTGTATGGGAACTGAGTATTAAGAGGCATGGGAAAGTGTGACTCGTTAGGGTAGCAGGGGCTGTGCAGCTACCAGGATAGTAGTTTCCTGTATATCCTTGTCTTTCCCCAGAGACAAGGAAGGATGATGCAGGCACACTCCAAGGATATAATCTCTGGTGTCCTTAAGCTCAGATAAGACTTAAAATCCTTTCTGAGCATGTGTGCCTACTCCTGCTGAACCAGCACATGCTCCCGCCTCTTCAGTCTTTTTCAAATGAGGTTCTGCAAGCCTCGGCTCTCCCCTCCTCCTACGTCATTGGGAACGTTTTCATTTTTTTTCCTACAGTTTCTCAACTGCATCTTTGTTCCTTTAATGGAAGTTTTTCCAACTGCCAGAATTTCTGTTATTTTATTATTCAAAGTGAAACTGCGCTGTTCTCCTCAGTCCTCACAGTCACAACCACGGCTGTGGTACCCACACCTCTGTGAGCTTTTTTTTTACTTAAATAGAATTCCTCCTGGTCGTGGCTCACAAATCCCTCTACCCCAGTGTTCCATTGGACCCAGACAAGGCTTGATTGTGGACATTAGGGGCAGCCATGCAGCTGTAGGCAGACTCCCTCCCGATGCCAGCTTTATCTTCCCCTTTCCAAAGTCTTCATCAAAGCAGCACTTCCGGCCCTCCTCTCTCGAAAGGATCATTGCAGCTCCACAGAAAGGATCCCAAGACAGAAGCTTCTCAGAAGGGAGGTAAAGTTAGGGTGAAAACAAAACACAAGTCCTCCAAAAGAACCTTCCAAAGTTCAGGTCTCTCAGGGAGGCAAGGTCCCTGGCTTGCCCTCATTGCCAGCTACTTCCCTCATATTCCCTCATAGCAACTTCATAAACCACAATTGCACCAGAAACCTGATCGCCTGACGTTGTAGATTCCTGTGAAGACGCCCCTCAACTGGCAGGCTTACTCGCAAGTCTCTAACCACAGTCATCCTCAACTGAATCCAGGAAGATAGGCGCAAGTGCTTATAACCAGGTACCAGCGTCCTTTGTCGCAAGTGTCATGCTCCCTGGGTCATCACAATTCTCGGAGCAGACACTTCACCGTAACCAAAACTTTTAGTTTTAACATACCACGCTGATTACCAGTTTTATCTGCTAAATTCCTTGCATGTTAAGTCACATGTTTTGTGCTATCTTGTATGTTTGATTGTTGACTTCTCTGCATGCTGCATAACTGCCAGGGTATTAGTCAAACTCCTGTAGCACATGTCAGTAAGCCACAAACCTACTGCATACCTCTATTGCCTTACCAGGTTTCTCACAAAACATCCAAACAACTGAGCATTCTCGGTCAGGTGTGCCGGTACCCGAGTAGTCTGTTGAAACAATATCTCCAATTCCTCGCAGACAGTCTATCATTCTAACTCAACTAGAGCCACCAAATGGCTCGACCCATCTCTGCCTTAGTCAGCTGTATCCTCTTTCTCCTAGCCTGGCTTGATGAATTCCTTGTCCTACCTCACACAGCCCACCAAATTCCAATACTTCAGAGCCATGGGAAAAGATGGGCAGAAGCTCCATATCATCATCCAAGAGTGGAAGCCCCCACACGCAACTCTCACCTACTACACATAGCCCTTCAACATTCTAAGAAGAATAAACAAGTTGAACCCCCTCAATCCCTATGCCTAAACTGTGCCCTCATAAACGCATGGTCAATCCGTAAGAAATGGCCAGTTATCGTTGATATAACTTCCTCCTACAATCTGGATATACTCATGATAACTGAAACCTGGTTATCGGACATGGATAATGTAATCCTTAATCAACTCGTACCCGCCAACTTCTCCGTCCACTCCCAACATAGAGAGAACAAGAGAGGAGGAGGTACTCTCATACTTACCAAAGCGGATCTACATTTCCATACAATGGACTCTACAAGCTCGAACAACCTAGACATCTTATCCATCACAAATGAGCAGTGCTCTATCAACTTAATATACAGAGCCCCCTCCCCCTCCCCCGATGACCTTCCTAACATTTTAGACCTAGCAGCCAATACACGCAAACCCAGCATTCCTAATTGGATACTAGGAGACTTCAATCTCCCTTCACTTCACCCCAACCACGCATCAGCCCTCCTAGAAGCAATCGATGAGCTGGGGTACAAGCAAATTGTCAAAGATCCCACACATGAAAAAGGAAACATCCTTGACATGATTTTTGCCCCTCTGACAGCCTTGGATTCAAACAATGATCTTGTGACATCTATGACCCCGGTACCTTGGTCAGACCACAAGTTAATCACCTTCCCTATTCCCATCAATAGCAAGATATCACATAACAGACGTTCGAGCATCTCAACAATAGTAGTATCTCGGAATTTCAGAGCTTTCAATAAAGAGCTTATACTGGCAGAGACCCATCCTCTACTCAATGACACATCTCTCAACCTGGAAAACCTGATCGCCTCTTGAAATAAGAATCTTAGCTCCATTGCCAACAACCAAACCATAATAATAGCACAAAGAAAAGAAAACCCTCACCATGGTTCTCCCCTGAGTTACGAGCTTCACTTATACATCTAAGAAAACTGGAAAAACGGTGGCGTCGAACACGCTCCACACAGGACCAAACAGCCTACAAATTACACCTATCTACGCACAGAGAGTCAGTCACAGCTAAAATAAAGCAATTCCATACTGACACACTCAAAATATCACTAAATAAGCCATGTGATCTTTTCAGTTTAGTCAAAACCTTATCAAAGGAACCATCGTCAGAACAACCCGAAGTGATTCACCCACAAGATTTCGCTGACTATCTACAATCTAAGCTGCTACAAACTGACAATATCACTACAATCACTGCTCAAGACCCCACCTGTTTCTGGAACCTATCTATGTTCTCCACGCCATCTAAGAAATATGTTGAGGACACCATCGCTGCTCTCAATACCACCACGGCACAAACAGACCCCTGCCCCGCCTATTGGATAAAGGAGCTACGCAGTGATCTCAGCCCTTTAATCACAAGAATGATGAACCTATCTTTTACAACTGGATCCTTCCCAACAGCGCTCAAGCAAACATCCATTAGACCCCTCCTGAAAAACCCCAAGCTCGACCCACAAAAGGTTGAATCTTATAGACCCATAGCTAGTATACCCCTCCTAGCTAAAATAATTGAAAAGGAAGCACAAAGGTAAATACAAGATCACATTGATACCGCCGCCCCTCTAGACCACTGCCAGCATGGCTTCAGAGAGTCCCACGGTGTGGAAACCCTCCTTACCACTCTCTGCAACAACATTATCACAGGCATCGACAACATCCGCCAAGGCTTTGTTCTAATCTTCTTAGACATTGCTGCAGCTTTTGACTCGGTACATCACGATCTTCTATTAGGGTGACTACAAGAGAAGGGCATCAACGACATTGCTCTCGACTGGTGCAGGTCATACCTAGATGAGAGATGGCAGTATGTAACTTCAGGAGCAGCAACATCTACACCTTTCCATCAGAGCCAGGGAGTCCCACAAGGATCTTCCTTATCATCACTCATGTTTAACATATACATACAACCAATCTGCAGTATCATCAGGTCCTTCAAGGTCGACTGTTTGATATATGCAGATGACATCCTTCTCTACATGCCTTTCTCCACAGTTCATATGGACCTTTCCCCGCTGACCAAATGTTTTGATGCAGTGTCTGAATGGCTCCAGTCTCAAAACCTCCGTATTCAACACAAGAAAACTGAGGTGCTCTTCATCACAAGAGACCCTAATTTCTCTCCCCCACCCCAAATAAAGGTGAAAGAAGCCGAGCTCCAAACTAAACCCTCAATTCGCTACCTTGGGGTTACCTTGGACCAACGCCTGGATATAAAGTTACATATAACCAACATAGAGCGATATACTTTAAGATCCGGACACTCCGACACCTTCGCTCCTTGCTTGATCCAGATGACTTCCGGACTATATACCAAGCATTAATCTTACCGCATTTTGATTATGCTAATGCCATTTTTCAAGGCCTCCCACAGTCTACTTTAAACCCTTTACAATTTGCCATGAACACCGCTGCCAGAGTCCTCTACGGAGCATCAAGGAGGAACCACATAACACCTATTCTAAAGCAGCTCCACTGGCTCCCCATACATGGAAGACTGTTGTTCAAGACTTTGTTACTCACCTTCAAGGCCATCAAAGGCATCACTTCCGCCTCACTAATAGACCTCATTCAGTCCGTGCCACCTAACAGATCTAGAAGATCCACATCTTCAAACTCGCTAGTTATCCCCAAGGCAGCAACAAAATGCACACTAGCAACATCTAACAGGGCTTTCAGCTTCTATGCCCCAAAATGCTGGAACACTTTGCCACCGGAGATTCGTGCTGTCACCGATCTAACTCTATTCAGAAAGGCACTATGATTTTCTCCCAGTTGGTGAGAGGTCTTACGTGTGCACTAGGTGCAAGGAGCTCTTTGCTCTCAGGGAACGAGTCCATTCTCTAGAGGATAAAGTAGCAGACTTGGAAAGCATAAGACAGACAGAGAGGTACATAGACGAGACCTACAGAGATATAGTCCTGAAGTCCCACCTCCAGTCTGGCAGCATCCCTGTTGCCATGGAGTAGAGAGGTCACGTGACAGGAGAGCATCACCCTGGTGTGGCAGGAAGTGATCCTGTAACTAGGACCTGTCCTCCAGGTGATGTAAAACCCTCTCACACCGAGGTAGTTTCTCCAGGGCCATGTGCCCATGAGGGAAGGGTTAGGACAGCCGTTATAGTTGGTGATTCGATCATTAGGCATGTAGATAGCTGGGTGGCTGGTGGACGTGAGGATCGCCTGGTAACATGCCTGCCTGGTGCGAAGGTAGCGGACCTCACGTGCCACCTAGATAAGGTCTTAGATAGTGCTGGGGAGGAGTCTGCTGTCTTGGTACATGTCGGTACCAATGACATAGGAAAATGTGGTAGGGAGGTTCTGGAGGCTAAATTGAGGCTTTTAGGTAGGAAGTTGAAATCCAGAACTTCCAGGGTAGCATTCTCCGAAATGCTTCCTGTTCCACGCGCAGGACCCAAAAGACAGGCAGAGCTCCGGAGTCTCAATGCGTGGATGAGACAATGGTACAGAGATGAGGGTTTTGTATTTGTTAGGAACTGGGGAACATTCTGGGGAAAGGAGGGGCTCTTCCGAAGGGATGGGCTTCACCTTAACCGGGATGGAACCAGGCTGCTGGCATTAACCTTTAAAAAGGAGATAGAGAAGCTTTTAAAATAGATATTAGGGGAAAGCCGACAGTCGCCCAAGAGCGGATGGTTCGGAAGAATGTATCTTTGAAGGATACTACCAAAAGCAGAGAGGTTCCACAAAAGAGTAAAGTAGCCCAAATGCCCTCAAGTATGGAGCAGACTAAGCTTAAAGATCCCAAATTACCCATGTCTAACAATAGTTAAATTAATATGAGTAAAATACATTCTCTAAAATGCTTGTATGCAAATGCTAGAAGTCTAAAAAATAAGATGGGAGAGTTAGAATATATAGCACTAAATGAAAGGTAAGATATGATTGGAATATCAGAGACATGGTGGAAGGAGGACAACCAGTGGGACACTGTGATACCTGGGTACAAACTATATCGTAATGATAGAGCTGATCAAATTGGTGGAGGGGTTGCTCTCTATGTTAGAGAGGGCATTGAGTCAGAAAGGATTAAAGTTTTGCAGGAAACAAAATCTGCTGTAGAATCTATATGGATTGAAATTCCATGTAAAAGGGGGAAGGCAATGGCAGTGGGGGTGTACTATCGAGCGCCTTGCCAGAATGACCAAATGGATGATGAAATGCTCAAAGAAATCAAGGAAGCTAACAAAAGTTACACCGCAGTAATAATAATGGGTGATTTCAACTACCCCAGTATCGACTGGGTCAGTGTCACGTCAGGACATGCTAGGGAGATAAAGTTCCTAGATGAAATAAATGACTGCTTCTTGGAGCAGCTGGTTCATGAACCGACCAGAGGGGAAGCCATATTAGACATAGTCCTTAGTGGAACACCAGATCTAGTGCAAGAGATAAGGTTGTTGGGGCCACTTGGCAATAGTGATCATAGCATGATCACCTTTGATTTAATTAGTGGAGGAGGGATAGTAAGGAAATCCACAGTACTACCTTTTAACTTTCGAAAGGGAAGCTATGACAAAATGAGGAAAACAGTTAAGAAAAAACTAAAAGGAGCAGTTGCAAAGGTTAAAGACGTACATGTGTGGAGGAGTGGAGGAGTAGCCTAGTGGTTGGGGCAAGGTACTTCAGACCGGAAGGTCGGGGGTTCAAATCCCATTAGAGGACAGCAACCTTGGGCCGGAAGGACTGGGGTTTCTAGTCCCACAGGTGCTCCTTGTGGTCTTGGGCAAGCCACTTAACCCTCCATAGCCCATGTTCCCTGTAAAATAGTTATCTCCAAGTTATAATGCCCTGTTCAATGTAATTTCAGTTTGTTCAATGTAAACCGCACTGATGCAGAATAGCGTGGTATATAAGAGAATGTAAATAAATAAATAAATCAGGCTTGGCTGTTGTTGAAAAATACTATCTTGGAAGCCCAGACCAGCTGTATTCCACGCTTTAAGAAAAGTGGAAGGAAGTCCAAAAAACTGCCAGCATGGTTTAAAGGTGAGGTCAGAGAGGCTGTTGTTGCCAAAAAAGCATCTTTCAGGAAATGGAAAAAAGAGCCAAACGACGAAACCTGGAAACAGCACAAGCAATGGCAAGTCAAATGCAAGGCATTGATAAGGCAGGCAAAGGGAGAATTTGAGAAGAAGCTTGCTGCGGAAGCAAAAACGCAAAGTAAAGACCTTTTCAAGTACGTTCGTAGCAAAAAACCTGTGAGAGAGTCAGTTGGTCCATTAGATGATAAAGGGGTTAAAGGAGCACTAAGAGGCGACAAGGCTATAGCGGAGAGATTGAATGAATTCTTTGCTTCAGTCTTTACTGAGGAAGATGTAGGGATGTTACCCATGACTGAAGTGGTATTTAAAGGTGCGGAAGATTTGAAGGAAATATTGATACATCGGGAAGATGTATTACAACTATTAGATAAACGGAAGAGTAGCAAATCACCTGGGCTGGATGGTATACATCCAAGGGTGTTGAAAGAACTGAAATACGAGATTGCAGACCTGCTATTAGTAATCTGTGAACTATCATTAAAATCATCTCTAATACCTGAAGATTGGAGGATCGCCAATGTAACACCAATTTTTAAAAAGGGTTCCAGGGGTGATCCGGGAAACTACAGACCGGTGAGCCTGACATCAGTACCGGGAAAAATGGTAGAAACCATCATAAAGAATAAAATTACTCAGCATGTAGACAGTGTGATGCTGCAGACCCTCTGAGAAGAGAAGAAAATGTTTTAAACACAGGAAAAGTCAAGCACAAGCTGCAATATTACGAGGAACCTGATAGGGGGAGCAAGAGGGACCTCCGGGGAACTGAGGAACCACACCTCCTAGGTCATGAGGTAATGCCAGCCAGCTTCCAATCAAGGAAGAGAGGAGTACCTCTTAAAGAGAGTCTGGAAGACTGGAGGGCAGAACAGGCAGAACAGGCAGGACAGCCAGGGGAAGGAGGACTGCCAGGAGAACCAGCAGAACCAGCAGGATGGGCAGGACATCTGAATGAATGGGCAAGATATCCAGAAGAAGCAGTAACCCCTGGACAAGGGTTTCGCAGGAGGCAGCAGCAGCCGCAGTGGCTGGAGGAAAGGAGCAACCGTGGAGAAGGTGGGATAGCTCCATCCAGAGTGAGTGCTTTTCATCCAGAGAGGCAAAGGTGTGGCTGTGACTGCGGTCTAAAGCCAACAGAAGGACGGTTGGAGAACATAAGGCCTATTGCTTAGGCCAGGCAGGATCCCAGCCGGAGCAGGCCTCAAACCTCACCGTGAGTAGACAAGCCAAGGAGAAAAGGTAACCCATGTTTAACTGAAAGCAGGTTGCAAACTGCTGGTGTATGGGGAGGACAGAGAGAAGAGGAATACTGTCCTTGTGAAACTGCCTATGAGATAAGGTGCAAGAAACACATACTAAATAAGAGACTTGTTAATGACAAAGCTTTGCATGAAGCTAAGATAAAACACTTGCAAAAGGAAGACAGTTCCCAGTATAGGAGGGCGCAGGACCGACGCCCTACATTCAACCCTGAGCATTGGGAGGTTGTACAGAGGATATATAAAAAGCCTGATTACAATTTGCCAGCAAGTACTGACTTGGTTTCAGAGGCTTCAGAAGGGGAACCGATGCAGGTGGAATTTGCTTCAGATACCGAGATGGACTGTAGTTATTGTAAGACAGGAAGCCTGGAGTCCCTGCTTAGCACATAAGCTCTATCTTGGGGAATAGAGACTGTTTGTTTTGATACACCATTTATTGTGAGGATAACAGCTTTGCTTTAACGTCATGTTTTACTTTTTCTTTAACCTGAAGTAAGGAACTTGTGTTTGATGTTTTTGTCCAAGCATCTGAACCTTTTTGCAAGAAAGGGAAATAAATGCCTTTGTTTCCCCCCACTCGGACCTTTGTATTCTTTGGGATTTTGGTAACAAAGGAAGCTACCAGGGCTGCAAGTCCCTGGGCCCTGTAAGACATTAGCCAAACCCAACCTCATATGTTTTTATGTCCAACCTACCTCAGTCCATTACGCTGCCAAGGTAGGCCCTGTGACAATAGTCATGACCTAATGGGAGACAGCCAACATGGCTTTAGACAAGGAAGATCTTGTCTTACTAATCTGTTATGTTTTTTTGAAGGAGTGAATAATCAGGTGGACAAAGGTGAGTCGGTTGATGTTGTGTATCTGGACTTTCAGAAAGCCTTTGACAAGGTCCCTCATCAGAGACTTATGGCAAAACTAAAGAGTCATGGGATAGGAGGCAGTGTACTATTGTGGATCAGGAACTGATTAAAAGATAGAAAGCAGAGGGTAGGGCTAAATGGCCAATTTTCCCAATGGAGAAAGGTGAATAGTGGTGTACCCCAGGGATCTGTGCTGGGTCCGCTGCTTTTTGACATATTCATGAATGACCTGGAAAGTGGAATAACGAGTGAGGTTATCAAATTTGCAGATGACACAAAACTATTTAAAGTTGTTAAAACCCAAGAGGATTGTGGAAAATTGCAAGAGGATCTTGATAAATTGGAAGACTGGGCATCAGAATGGCAGATGAAATTTAATGTGGACAAGTGCAAGGTTATGCACCTAGGGAAGAACAACCCAAACTATGGTTACACGATGCAAGGTTCCACATTAGGAACCACCACCCAGGAAAAAGATTTAGGTGTCATTGTGGATACCATGTTAAAACCCTCGGCCCAGTGTGCAGCAGCGGCCAAGAGAGCAAATAGAATGCTAGGTATGATAAGGAAAGGAATGGAAAATAAATAAAAGATATTATAATGCCTCTATATCGTTCCATGGTGAGACCGCACCTTGAATATTGTGTACAATTCTGGTCGCCGTATCTTAAAAAGGATATAGCGATTTTAGAAAAGGTTCAGAGAAGAGCCACCAAAATAGTAAAGGGGATGGAAGGATACTCCTATGAAGAAAGGCTAAAAATGTTGGGGCTCTTTAACCTGGAAAAGAGACGGCTGAGGGGAGATATGATAGAAGTCTATAAATTAATGAACGGAGTGGAACGGGTAAACGTAGATCGATTGTTTACCTTATCAGAATATAGAAAGACTAGGGGACATGCAATGAGGCTACAGGGTAAACTATTTAAGACTAATAAAAGAAAATATTTTTTCACTCAATGTGTAATCAAACTCTGGAATTTGTTACCGGAGGATGTAGTAAAGGCTGTTAGTGTAGCTGGGTTTAAAAAAGTTCCTGGAGGAAAGGTCCATAAACCATTATTAAGAAGGGACCCAGGATATCAATGCTTGAACCAATACAAGCATTGTGGAACCTGTGTCCCTTGGGGAAACTGCTAGGTACATATGACCCAGATTGGCCTTTGTTGGAAACAGAATACTGGGCTTGATGGACCTTGGTCTGACCCAGTATGGCATATCTTATGTTCTTATGGCACTCAAATTCCACCTATTCCCCCACTACTACCAGGTCAGCCAGACACCGACCTAACCGCACCTCCTCCAATTCAGCCACCTGTACTATATGACCCTTCTCAAACCCAGAACATAAAGCATACTGTATATATGTAAATAGTTTCAGTTTAACTATTCCCTATGTTATCCAAGTTGTCATACCTGTTCTCTGTAAAACCAAGCAGTATGTTGTTTTCGTCTTTTGTTTTAATGTAAACCACGCTGATGCTAAATAGTGCGGTATATAAGAGCTTGTAATAAATAAATAAATAAATAAATAAATAAATATTTTCACACAGGAAGCGCACTGGGACACCCCACACTGAACATCTCCCCCCACCATAAGATATACAGGATTCCAGACACTGCTATATCATCCCTCTCCCCTCAGCAGATGGCTGCATTCCCCCTAGTCCTAGACAGCACCGCCGCCACCACCACCACCGTAGAGCTCTGTTTGGCATCGGCATGGCAAATGGGAGGATTAAACTCCTCCCACTCACCATCACAAGGCAATCATGATTCTTGTCATGGATTTTAAAAAGGAAGCACCAATGGGTGCACCCGTGCCTGGTGGGCCCCCCACCTAAGGGCCTCACCATAGGGGCCTTTAGTATGGCTCTTAGGTGGGGAGCCCAATAAGAAAGCCAGAACCCATCAAATTCTTGCTCGGAAAACCCAATATTGCCTTACTGCTGCTAACCCAATCAATGGTTTGAGGAATCTCTCCACGTCAAACCTCATGGAACTACAAAAGATATCCTCTTGATAGAGTCCACATTCGGGCTCAAACAACCATGTTTACATATAAGTTCATAAGTTGAATGCTATTCTGTGTCTACTGCAACACACGCTATAGTAAGATAGTACCCTTTGAATCAAATGCACCATATATTATAGTTAAATTGAATCCATAAACTAATTTCATTTTGTATCAACTCAACACTTGTTACTCTCACACTTGCACACTACTCACTTACCCACTTACCCACTACTCACAACAAAGTATCAACCCCAAGCACAAACCCAACCACTGCTAATACATAGGGACGTCAAGTGCTCAGGTTAGGTTAGTAGGAAAAAAAATGGTGCAGATAACCTCTAAGATGCTTATCCTTCTTATACTTACACTCTTGCTGATAAGAATAACCAATACTATTACAATTCCGACTGGAATCGTACCAATTCTATACAACCAAAGAAACCTCACTTAGTGTCAGCAATTTTCGCATACACCCAGACAGCTACCAAGAATAATACAAAGGATTTGATCACCCTGCCCTATTGACGAACAAAACTACAACCATCTGCCCAAATATATGCAATGTGTGCTAACAAATGCATGCTTCGCATGCAAAGATACACCTTATTAACGACTACATAAATGACAGCAAGCTGGACATTATGTTTGTAAATGAGTCATGGTTCACTGGTTCACTGATACAGACCAGATGCTCACAAACCAGCTCATCACAGTGGAAATGGGCTTACATAACTGCCCTAGGATAAATAAGGCATCCACATCCCTAACAAATGACACCTTGAATGCACTACATTTCAAAACAATCATTTTTCCATATGCTTAGCATACAGACCACCAACGTCAACAGCTGATGACTTCTCTTCGCTCATTGAGCTTGTATGCTCTCAATCAGCAATAGAGAAACCATTCATCCTATTAGGAGACTTAAATCTACATTCAGCACCCACAAATCAAGTCACATCCTTCCTTGAAGCAATAGATGTGATGAGCCTTTCACAAATCAGAAGCTCTCCCACACACAAAGGAGGAAACACCCTGGACATGATACTCATACCTAAAATGATGTCCACGCAGAACGTTCATACCACACCGTTACCATGGTCCGAGCACCACATGATTTCTTTCGATCTCCCATTGCTCAAGACTAAACAAAAAAGAGAATCACAACATCAGGGAATATGCAGATTCTGATATTTCAATAAAGAAGCCCTCCTTGAACACCTCACCCCTCTAACAGAATCATTCTTAACAGATCTCAAAAAACTAGTCGATAATTGGAATAATCTGATAACTACATTCACAGTATTCCCACCAAAGCGAGCATCAGAGTGAAGCACTACAGCACCCTGGAAATCAAAAGACAAAAGAAGCAAAACTCAAACTGAGACAACTTGAGCATAGATGGCAAAGAACACAAGACCCCAAACATCAAACAGAATACTCTGCCAAACATGACTATAATAAACTGATAAACCAAACAAAATGAGAATATCATAGTAACCTCGTTTTCAAGTCACTCAACCAGTCTAGAGGACTGTTCAAAATCACCAAGTCACTCATACAAGCCCCTCCTACTCCAAAAGGCCCAAGCTTAAACCCAAAGAAATACACCTCCTACCTCCAAAACAAATTCTCTGGTGCTAAAGATACAATAGTACTAGAGCAACTACCTATAAACACAGTCAACAACTCACCAAATTGGACCTGTTTATCTCAATATATAAAATACAACTAGATCAAATTCTCTCCATGATGACCACCACCACTTCACCACTTCACCACTAGATCCATGTCCAACTGCATGGATTAAAACAGTCAGGAAAGAGCTAAGCTCACCACTGCTCAAAATAATAAACTCTTCCCTCACCCAAGGGCTGATGCCAACTAACCTATGTTACCAGAGCAATTAAAGCTTGCCACCGTTAGACCAATACCAAAGAAGACTTCGCTAGACAAGAGCAACCCGGCTGCTTACCAGCCAATATCCAGTATATCCTTTTTAGCGAAGATCATTGAAAAGACAGTACAACTGCAACTTCAAGAACACATTGATGTTCACGCGCCTTTAGATGACAACCAACATGGTTTTCGCCCAAATCACGGAGTTGAAACTTTAATGATTTACCTCTTTGACAGCATACTCCATACCATAGATGACATTAAGAAGGGTATCTTAATGATTTTCATAGACATTTCTGCTGCATTCGACTCTGTAGATCACAAAAGGTTACTAGATAGACTAGAAGAAATTGGTCTGTATGGGACCACATTAAAATGGTTCCATTCCTATCTGACAGAGAGACATTTACAAGTAAAGATAGGGCAAAAAACATCTCAACCCATAAAAGTTTTACAAGGTGTACCACAAGGTTCAGCTCTTTCATCTCTTCTATTCAATATTTATATACAGCCTATATGCACCATTCCGATGAAATATGGCATTAAATATACTATTTATGCTGATGACATTATGATATTCACAACTGTCTCTATTGATAACCCTGATTATTCCAGCATTACAGAGTGTCTCTCAAAAATGTCTAATTGGTGTAAAAACAACAACATGGAAATCAATTTTAGCAAAACTGAAGCTTTATTCGTAACTCGTAACCATGATTTTGCACATCCACCTGACATCATCATAGATAACTCATCTATTCATATCAGTTCTAAAGTAAAATATCTTGGTGTGACTCTGGATAATGAGTTGAATCTTAATTCACACATAAGTAAGACTATCAGAAATGCCTACTACAGAATGAAGATCATCAGAAGATTAAGGCCCCTTCTTGAGACCGTTCACTTTAGAAATGTTTGTCAAGCGTTAATTACCCCATTATTTGACTTCTGTAATCCTATATACCTAGGCTTATCTAAACAGTCTCTCAAGCCTTTACAGCTAGCGCAAAACACCGCTGCAAGAATAATTTTTGGATTATCTAGTAATGAGCATATAACTCCAATTTTGAAAGAGCTTCATTGGCTACCCATAGCATCTCGTATTAAATATAAAACAATAATTTATATTTTTAAAATTAAACAACACTGTTCTGCAGAAAGTCTGACTTCTCTCATTCAGTCAGATATCAGCAACAGACCAAGAAGAAAGGAGTCTTCCAACAGAGTCAGCACTTCAAATGATGTTAGAAAAACACGTAAGGTCACCTCAGAGCGGGCATTCTCTTTTGCGGCACCTACCATCTGGAACTCTCTACCTTATGATTTAAGAGCAGCTCAAGACCTCAAGGACTTTAGGAAACAACTGAAAACGGTCTTGTTTATTGAATACTACGGTCATGTAAACAATTAATTAAGTTTTTGGAAAAATTAGTCTTATATATGTTGTATAATAGCTCACATTATAATATAGCTCACCATGTAGATAGCGCAACTTTTTCCAAGACACTATGTCATATTTTATCATTCTATGTACATATTATCAATGATTGTTTTCACTTTTGCTTTTTGTATTTTTTGTATGTTAAACCACTTTGATTACAAGATAAGGCGGTATAGAAATCCAATTAAATAAATAAATAAAGGCCTACTCAATCAGGCCCACTCTGAAAAATGCTACAGCCGAGCCTGCCCTACCCACATCTTACAGACCCATTTCTAGTATCCCTCTCTTGGTGAAAATAATAGAGAAAACCGTTCACCTAGAGCTCCAGGAATTTGCAGTCAAATGCACCTCTTGATGACCAACTATACGGGTTCTGACAACATTATGGTACTGAAACACTTCTGACTTCCCTCCTCGATACCTTGCTTAAAGGAATTTAAAGATCCAAACAGGCATTCATTCTTATTTTCATAGACATCTCCGTGGGCTTCGACTCCGTAAACTACAGAAGACTCCTCGCTCGCCTTGTAGAAATCAAAGTAAATTGGACACTCTTAAGATGGATCCACTCATTCTTATCTGATTGCACGCAACAGGTTAAACTGCAAAACAAGACCTCAAAGCCATTTCAAGCACACCAAAGACTGCCTCAAGGATCAGCTTGATCATAACTCTTATTTAACCTCTACATCCAGCCTACCATATCTTTCGGGAACACAGGATAATGTATCATATCTATGCAGATGACATTATGTTATACACCCCATTTGCAACAAGGAATTCAGACTTCTCCACCATACTCTCATGTCTCAATGAAGTGATGCACTAGTTACACGAACACTTGCTTATGCTAAATTTGAGCAAAACCGAAGCACTGGTGGTTAACAGAGACCTCACCTACGTTCCACCAGAGAAACTCACATTCAACAATTACGATTTCCCCATCAAGCCTGAAGTCAAATACCTTGGCATGACACTAGATCAGAAACTGAATTTCCAAACACATATTAAGAAAGCAACTGCAGCGACATATCAAAGAATAAAGATCTACACAACCTCCACCCATTATTGGACCACAATCTATTCTGAATTGTCTGCCAAGCAATCGTCACCCCTATCTGGGATTACTGTAACTCCATACTCTAAGGACTACCAAAATGTACACTTGTCCCACTGCAAATAGCTGGAACTCTGCAGCACACTTGACACCTAGACAAGAACATATCACCCCAGAATTAAAGGAACTATATCAGCTGCCCTTCCAAGCACAAATATAATACAAATCAATCATGAACATCTTTGAGAGTATGCACAACTTAACTGCTGGCTGCTTACGGTTCCTCATACACATGCCCCCAGACAACAGACCAAGAAGGGATCAAACCATGAACCTCCTTAAAGTCCCACAGCATAAAACATCCAGCACACAGGAAACATGCCAACACACCTTTTCATTTTCCATTATGGAATACCGTTCCGAGTAAACTGAGAGCAACAATTGACCTGAAATACTTAAGAAAGAAGCTTAAAATGCACATTTTCCAAGAATGTTATGGGACAAACTGTTAACCTTTCCTCACAGCCAAACAACCTAAATATGTTCAGAACTGGACCTTATGTCACTCAAAGTGTAAATAGATAACTGTCTGAGGATTAAACCTTTCCCCTGTTCCTGTTCCTCCTATTTCCAAGACGGTAATATGATTCATTATTAGCATGTAATTACTGATGTTATAACCACGTTGCATGTAACTTATCTTCAGTTGTGTTTGATTCAAATCGCCTTGATACCATTGAAAGGTGGTATATAGGAAATGTTAAATAAATAAATACTGTACTTGTCTACTCTCATTGTTAAAGAGATTTGTGCATGATGGTGTCACTATTTTACTGCAAAGTTCATCCTCTGAAGGAACTCTTCCACATGTCTCTGAGACACAATCCTTCTCTGCTCCCTCTAAAGCTGTTGGGAAAGCACCTCCTCTGGTGAACTGACAAGTACCACCACTGCCAGAAAATGATATCCACTCCATAACTTGTGAGCAGACTGCTCTCCACTGGGAAGAGACCTCTTTTATTTCTGGGGCGGAACCTTCTCCCCACCTCAGGAACATCTCCATATAGAAGAGCCTTTTTGCATTTGCAAGAAACAGAGCCTTTGCATTCTATACACCAACATGCACCCTTCCACCCGCCACTTGGGCCATCACTGACCTCGCCCATTTTCGGAAGGCACTGAAACACCATCTCTTCCTCCAGCACTATTCCCATACAAACAACATATCACAACCAGCCACACTCAACAACTATGACATCACCCCTAACGCACCCACACCACACGATGGCACCCCCTATGCACCCAGTATGTTGAATGTGTATATAGTGACCTAACACGGTAAATGATACCAATGTGTAACAGATGCCAATGTGTATATAGCCACCTAATATCGCATATAATCCCCGCGCAATACTGTACATCTGCAATCTGGGCGATCAATCTGTATATAGTTAGTCATCCTGTAAATAGTTGCCAGCTGACCCAGTCACCTGTGACCGATCGTTTAGCCTGTACATAGTTACCCTCGTTAGTCTCAAATTGTAACCCCTGTTCACTGTAAGTCCAATGTAGGTCCTGCCTGCACTGTACAAATTTTGTTGACTGTAAACTGCACTGATTCTAAAGAGCACGGTATAAAAAAAAGGCATTAAATAAATAAATAAATAAAGATATGGTAGAGGGTTCTTCAATCCCAAATTCTTACAGAAAATATCTGGGCATTTGCCTTGAGTGAGTCACAACCTCCGGCAAACAAACTTGATTTTCAATCCATTCTCAAAGCCTGCAGTGCCCTCATGGAGGTTATAGCCCTCCCAGTACAACAGATATTGCAAGATCTTCAAATTTCCATCTGGAAAACGTCATCGTTGATTCATCCAATATATATGGCTGGATCTCAAATTCAAGGTTCTTTCAGCACCAGGATTTAGTCACCAGCAGCTGCTACATCAATCGGTAGTCTCTGAAGCAGCATTTTAAAAAATCAAAGTCCATTAAAAGCCAAGTATATACTTTTCCAAGCAAAGAACAGAGAACTCTAGATGCTTTTGGTAAAAATCATAACAAAGTAATCGCTTAGCTATAAGAATCCTTTTAATCAGCTTCAGATTCTCCACTATCACTATGACCTTCTACAGCTGGGAGAACCCCATCCACTGTTGCCTCACGACTAAGCTCTGCTGTGTGCAGACATCCATGAATCATTATATTATTTGAGCTACCTACAATGCTTACGACTGTCTCCTGCTCTGCAGCCACTGCTATCACAGTGAAACATATGACCTGGCTTCATACATCCAGCTTTAGAGAAGACCTATATGACTGCCTATTAGATGCTGCTTGCCTTGGAGATAATTTACTTGGCTCAAAGGTGTAGGAGGCCATATCAAAGGTAAAGGACCATTCTTTCATGGCTAGAGAACTCTCGGCTCAGCCGGCAGCCTCCAGTTCCTAGCCTAGATTACCTCATTTTTGCAATTCAAAAGGGCATGCCATTATCAATATTTCCAACAATTCTATCCATGCCATAGGCATCCTCCTTATGCCAGAACTTCAGTTCAAGTTATACTGGCTCCTTCCTACCAAAAAGAATCTTGCCCTCAACAGTGGAAGCAGCAGCCTTCAGTCCCTCCTTCTGCTTCCCAACAAATTCCCAGTTTTTGACTGCTTGCCTGTAGGCAGCAGAATACATCACTTCAGGGAGGCTTGGTAATCAGTGACGTTAGACCCCTGGAACTGCTAAAAGGGTAGTAACAATATTTTTTACAAGCTGCAAAAAGATTTAGGAAGTAATTTAATTGATGCAAACTGTGCAGCTCACATTGCTCACAATTGTATCAGCGCCGCTGCCGAATGCCTACCATTTGACATTGAAGTTATTGTTGACAAGACAGTCTGACATTTTTACATTTATACAGTGAGAATTAAAGAACTTAAAAAGATGTGTGACTTTGTTGAGAGTGAGTAGAAGTATCAAATCTCCTCGGATACAGTAACACTAAGTGGCTGGCTTTACTACAAGCCATAGAGAGGTTAATTTAAATGTTCCAACCAATGAAATCATATTTTCTGAGCCAGGAAAAATACCCTGTTATCAAAAACTTTTTTGAGAATGAATCAGCACTTTCTGCACCATCAGTGATTTACTAAAATGCAACTTTAAAAATTGAGTCTCAAAAAATCTCAATGATAGAGGTCGCTGGAGTAATCAGTGATCTTAAAAAAAAGTTAGTAACTAGGAAGAATGAAGTGTTTTTGCCTCTGACAATCAGAAAGACGATAAAAGATCTTGAAGAAGAGGGTAGCATTGATGAAGCAGATTTCAAGCAATCTGTGTCATCTTTCTACACCTTTTGCATTGATTACTTGGATCAGTGGAACACTCACTTCCAGGAGACTGGGAAACAATAGTGGACTCTCCTTCAAAAACAACCAGAATGGCATGAGCTAGAGTCATCTTTAGAATGCATTTTGTCTACAAGACCCGGCTTAGAGTCATTAATACATGATACTTAACTGTTTGATGAGTTCTCTTGTCTTTAGTCATTTGTTTCTGAAGAAAAAGTTCAAGAATGGAAAAAACAGACACCACGGGTGACAAAAAATGGAAGGAGGTTTTTGGACACCTCAAAATTAATGAGGTACTATATAAACATTTATGCAAATTCGTTGAAATTATTTTATGTATTTGCCAGGTGTCAATGCTCCAACTGAAAGGTACATTTCAATCATGAACAAAGTGTGGTCTACAGAAAAAACCCAACTGCATGTAGAGATTCTCAAATGTCTAATGATTGTAAAGTACAATTTTGAGTTGAATTGCCCAGAATATTTTAATTTTCTTAGTGGGAATATTGCTATTTTAAAGAAAATTCACTCTGTAGAGAAGTACAACAAGTAGGCCTGATTGGCACATTTGTAAGTAATGTTATAAACGTAGTCTACTGATTAAAAGTTTGGATGAATGCTTTCTCTGTTGCTTGTAATTATAAACTTATTTTTGATTTTCCTTAATTTTGAACCCCCCATCTTGATTGAGTGTCCTGTATTTGAACTTAGAAGAGATGGTCAGGTTACTCATACCGCTGCACCACACACACATACATACAGGCACCTCACCTCACCTCTGCTACTTCAGAAGAAACTTTGCTTTGTCAGAATTTGCTGTGTGTTTTCTTTCTCAAACAATAGTGCATGGATTTATAGCCACTTAATATTAAGCTGATAATGCTAAAAGCCATTTTCATGAGTACAGCCGCATAATACCTGCCAAAATAGGCTATTTGAAAGTTGCCTTCCCTATATGCAGGTAAATGTACAAACATTGTTCCCCAACATGCGCACTGCTACCCCCATTGCAGCGAATATGTTTGCAGGACAAAAAATAACAAGTATAATATTGGATTTTTAAAAGTACACTGTTGTTTTGATAGGAAAAAGTACCCACAGAAAAATCTGGTGCAGATTTCTGCGGGTACGTTTTCCTTAGGTAATTTTCAAAGTGAATATAGGTATGTACTAAGACTTGGAAAACAGGTGCAAAATCTGTGGGTGAAAACTACCCATGGATTTTGTAGTGCTACAGCAAGAATGAGAATTGCTTTTAGGAAGGGCAAGTGCGAACAGCCACTGGCAGCTTGCAGACACACAGGTATCTTGTATCCAAGGGCCTGCAAGCTGGTTTTCAAAGAGAAACTCCACCAGTGGCTCCATGCTGTGAGGCGTATTTAAACTAAATACTTCACCAATAGGAAGTGTATGCATTAGCTTTGTGAAATGCAGCATGGGGATTTAAAAAGAGAAATCCTATGCTGGTTTGTCCAGACCCACCTTGGCTTGTTCCAAGTGTTGCATCCTTTCTCTGCATTGCTGATAATGTACATAGGGACCTATTAACTAACACCATGCCTTGACCATGCGTGGCAATTCCTGCATTAATGTGAAAGGGGACATGGAATAAGCAGGGGCAGTTACCATGCGTTAATTGTTAACATAGCAGATAATGTGGAGCAACTAATGTCATCTCAAGAGATCTAGCTAATGGCATCGCACACTATCTGCCATGTAGTTCATGTGCAGTAATAAAATTTTCTCTGCATTAACCACCAGGCAAAATGGAGGGAACACACCCAACAGTTAACACCGAGGTTCTGCAGATGCTTCACATTAAGCCTGGCAACTATTCTGCAGTAACTGCAAAGCCTTAGTGCTCTTTAGCAAATGAGGCCCATGATGGTTCCTGTAGACGACTCTGGGAGCTTTTCAACAGGGCATTTTTCCTTTTACAATTGCTCTCTAATGATACTGCATGGTTTCTAGACAATTAAATGAATTTGTTTCTGTATCCTTGACGAGCTTCCTTTTCTCTTTATAACTAATATTTTTTCTGGAATTTTTTTTTAGTCTCTTTTCCTGTGCTATTACATTTAGTAATATGCATGTAGTTATAACTGCTTTTCGTTATTTAAGTGAATATATCAGAAGCTGCTCATGGCCTGGCTACTGATATCCTTTCATTTATTTGCTTCCCAGGTAACCGTGGGCTTCGCTTTGAAGTAGGGGAAGGAGCAGTAAACACCAATTTGACTGATGCCACCCCTGGGTATAGATGGAAGTTTGTTCCTAATGCTAGTTCTCCACTAGACTTTCTGCCTAAAGCACCCCAGCAATTCAGGTAGTCCTGTTGATAGATTTTCATATTAAATAAGTATGTGGCAGCCCATTATTAGAAAAATAGAAAGGAAGGTAGCGGTTAATCATCAATGAGTTATCCGGCGGTTGTGCTTGACATGAAGAGGTCATTGTCTGGTCAGCAGGTTTTATGAAAGCAAAATTATTTCTAAGGGGGTGATTTTCTAATTGCTTTTGGGTACTTTTACCCATGGTCTTTGCACCAGTTTTCAAAGTGAAAGTACTTTTATTTGTGTGCATGGCAATTTTCAAAGTACCCCTGAGGCACTTGCACCTTGTAGATTTAAGCCTACAATGTAAGGCACATGATTTTCTGCTTCTGACAAACGTGTCCCCGGGAATGCCTCTCTCTGATGCAGTTGAAGAACCCTAAGCATACTTTCTCCTCATTAAGGGCGGGCAATTTGGAGAGAGTGCTTTCACCTGAATAAATCAATACTTATTTAGGTAAATGGCTTTGGAAAACTGTCTTCCTCATATACAGTTATGAGAGTCCCATCCGACTTTTTATGTGCACATACTGTAATGTTTTTCTGTTAAACATTCAGCGCGTCAATTTTCAAAGGAAGCTATGTGTTTACACACAGCCAGTAAATAGATAACATCCCTATCCATAGCAGTGTTTTCCAGACACTTTTCAGATAAGAACTAAACTGAACACATAGTGGCCGTGGTCACTGCATTCCACGTATATTCAGTACTGCCGACGAAGGACAGCTAATGACTTACAAATAAGACACCGAACTCATGTGCATTATTTGCAAAGCCTACGCATTAGCTGTTGGGGATGTGAACAGCTAACACGTGAAAGGTTTGCCTAATGCGTGCTCCATCAAGGCGGGTTCACTTAACGCCTTCTACAGATGAGTCATTGGGCAAACCCACATTAAGAGCCATGTTGCCGCTAGCCGTGTGACAGTTGCCCTGGCACTAGCAGTAATGCATTTTCCTTGCCTGCTCTCCGCCCATGCCACACCCCATCCTGCGCTTGCCAGTAAACATGAGCTTTCGCCTGCAGTGGCAGACATGTTTGCAAACTAGTGTTCTCAGCTGCTAGTTGCCATGTGTTAAAACGCATAACGGGCTTTACGAAAAGAGGTCCTAAATGTATAGTTGCACTGAATAGAAGTTAATTTAAACAGTGGCAGCAGTGTTTAATTTAAGCTATCTGCCACCACTGCTGAAAACGTATGCTGAGATTTCTTGCGTTGAGAAAATGTAAATATTTTATTCTGACAACACCACAAGGTCATTGCTGTAGTTTCTATTACTGGTGAAAATACAGTGATATGTTCTTATTTTTGTCTAGAAAATATAACATAAGATGTGCCATACTGGGTCAGATCAAAGGTCCATCAAGCCTCTTTCCAACAGTGGCCGATCCAGGCCAGAAGTACCTGTCAGGTTACTAAAAGATAGACAGATTCCATGATGCTGATCCTTTTTCTGTAGATCGTAAGTGAGCTACCAAAACTACAAGGCATTTCATGTAATCTCTGAGGTTTATGAAAGCCAAAAGGGAGAACTTTTATTGATAATGTTCAGTATGCAGATGGCATCATAAACATTTTCTGCAAGTGAAGTGAGTAGGTATAGGCATGCTTGACTTGCAGTGAACACAGTCACTCTGCTTTTGTCAAGTAGGAGAAGATGGAGGAAGTTCATTCATTTTGAATTTTAACGTGCAAAGGAACAAGTTCAGGTAGCAGACCCAAAAGCTCCTTCTGATGCAGTTTAGAACACATTACCACTGTAGTATGCTCCCTACATATCACTTTAATCCTGAAAATAGTTCCCTATGCAGGATCCATTCACAGTAAATCCCTGAGAACAGGACAGGGTAAGTTGAACTTGTTACGTAAACTGCCAACATCAGGAACTTCTCTCTCTCCATGAGATAGTCTAACTTCCAGACTCCATTTGATAAACTCCTTTTGACTGCCAAAAAAACCCAACTAATACTAATTGATCGATCTGCAACTCAGAATTGTATCAAATAAAGACCTTATGTTTCATGAGTCCAACCTCTTTTCTGAATTACTCAGGCCCTTAGGCAAAGCTTTAAGCACAGGAATATCCTTCCAATTATTAGACAAAAAGCAGTCAATGAAAATATTTAAGGGGGTAGAAGAGACACTGTATTTTCAATCATTTATTCAGGTTCATAAGTCATTCCTAATTGCTGGAACTGCTAATCACATAGAGGTCTGTCACAAATATAAAAATCTGCAAAAGTAACCGACAATTTCTTTTGAAGAGTGATTCTGGAAGTTTTATCTCTCTACCTGTCCAGATTAGCATAAAATTCTCTGAGGAAAAAAGAATGGATCTTACTCAAAATTGGGACATGTAATTAGACACCATGTTATACAATTAGGGTCATTCCAGAAGCTGAATACACCGTGGGGACGTACACGGGGACATGTATGTAGCAAAAATGTTCTACAAACATATTCCTGTGCACGACATCTGCGAACATTTATCTTGCTTGCATGGGGATGTCTGTACGTGCCTGCGAGAGGGCAGAACGGGGAATGGCCTGTCTCTGAGATATATAAGCCATATTCCAGAAAGCCCCGTGCATGTTTCCGGTCAGATACGTGGAACAAGGCCAGGACTTTGCCAGTTTTCTACTGTCTTCTAGGATTCATTCCTGCAAGTGAGAGTGTGTATGTGCCTAGTAAGCTTGGAGGGTTGCACCAGAGGAGCTGGTGTTGGGATCGGCAAAGCATGGAGGAAATGAATGCCTGGTTTGCAATGGCCATGCTGCATGAGGCAGATAGAAAAAGGAGGAGGGCAACAAGGAGGCTACTCTATCAGAGGCTACCTAGGTTGAGTAGCCAGTTCATCAACCTTACTGATGAACTCAGTGTCGCTAGATTCCACTTTGATAGAGCAGTCATACATCAGCTGTGCCAGGAGCTGGAGCCTGACCTCAGTGCAATGACACACAGGGGACAGGCCCTGCTTGTACATCTGAAGGTGACAACAGCATTTGCCTTCTTAGCAACAGGTACTTTTCAATCTGTGCTGGCAGCCATTGCAAGTCTGAGCCAAGCGGCAGTGTCCATGTGTATCACCCAGTTTCTGAGTGCTTGCCTGATGCATGCCTCAGATTATATTGCATTCCCTCACACATTACAGCAGAGGCAACAGACAATGCTTGAATGTCATGAGGTGACTGGGTTCCCTTCTGTGCTGGGTTGATTGATTGTATGCATGTGGGCCTGAGGCCTCCTCGACAGGGGGAGGCCGCATTCTGCAACTGAGCAGCTTTCCACTCTCTCATTATGCTAGTAGTGTGCAATGCACTGGGAGAAATTACTGATGCTGTTGCAAGATTCCCCAGATCATGGCACGATGTATATATCCTTAAGCACCTGTTTATTGTAAATATGGAACAGTCGCCTGCACCGTATAAGTTTCTGTTTCATGTAAACCGCACTGATGTCGAATAGCGCGGTATAAAAAAGACTGTAAATAAATAAATTACCCAGTCCAGGATCTACACAAGCTTTGAGAGTGGTGAAATCTTTGGCAGTTGGTTACTAGGTAAGCTGACATAGAGATCCCCCCTCCCATGTCCACACAGGCTTGACCAGAGGAGCATTGCCACAAAGCAGACTGTGAGCAGGCAGGCAGAGCTGCCCCACAGATAGCAGATGTGTACAGACTGAAATAAGCCAAAACTGAGAGCGGACATTGTATTGGACAGGTGTAGCCACATGTAGGGAGCTGCTGTGAGAAATCCCAGTACCCAGTTCCAGGGCACCTACTTCCACTTGTGCTTCAGGTCCTCAATGTCTCTGTTATTGTGATGTATGGCACTGACCTTGTGGCAGATGATGAGTTTTCTGTAGCTCCCCCTCAATGAAACTGCACTTTCTTGTGGGAACCTTTGGAGCCATTTTCCATTGAGAACAGAACCTTAAGAGATGCATGTTCAAACCGGAGAGGTGTGGCTGTCGGAGGTGTCCATGTTTATTTCGCGGAGATGTGCCTAATTGGAGATATGGCAGTTTTCAGAATACAGAAAGCACATGGGCATCCCTGCAAATGGACACGTCTGTTTCACCAGTTATATGTGCGTGGGATGTTGGACGGGAAGTAAGAAAAACGTCCCCAGCCCGATCATAGAAACATGTGAATGTCTATGCCCACAGATGCAGGATATGGTTGGAATTACACTCATGACCGATTTGCACGTGCATATGCGGCCTATGTGGAATCTGCTTCAATGGGACCTAGCAACAAATAGCACATGCTAACAGTTAGCCCACCTTAGTAAACATGCCTCATTGATTTGCAGAGCGAACATTGTTTTTATGGTTGTGGTTCTATAAACTCCTGAATGGAGTGGAATGGATAGATGAAAATCGATGTTTACTCTTTCAGATATGCAAGGATTGGGCAGCATGCCATGAAGCTACAAAATAGTATATTTAAAACAGACAGGAGAAAATATTTTTTTCTCAATGCTTATTTAGTTTTTGGAATGCATTGCCAGTGGATGTGGTAAAAGCAGGTAGTTTAGCTGGGTTTAAAAAAGCTTTAGACAATTTTCTGCAGGAAAAGTCCATAAACCGTTATTAACCTTTTTCCTGGCACTACCACAAAAACGCTATTAATTTCTTAACAGTGTTCTTTTTCTTACTACATGTAATGACTGCAAGACATAAGTATAGTGTCAATAGATTCAGAGTTTGTCTTTGTAGTTTTTTATCTATGTTCCAATACAGGAACATTGCCAAGAAATTGTACGTTCAACCCATGCAAGAAAACATCCTACTAGAACGCAAATATAACAGATAAATCAAGCAGATACTAGTGACTAATGCTACAGTATGCATGTTTGTCACTTGTGGTAGTCCACAAAGCAAGTTTTGCCCTTATCGGAGTGAAGCCGGACCTTGCAGACCCTGTACATGACTGTAGTGTTCTTTGAACACATGCGACAGTGTCCCAGCGTGCAGCTGATGTGTTCATTAAGTAAATCCTGTACCTGCCGGACATCTTTTGGCAAGTTGGCTATGTGATTTGATCTGATTGAATGTTCCTGAATTGCAGTGCCCTTCAAGAGACACAAGGTGATGTCACGTCTGAATGTCAGATGATCCATGTCACTTCCATGAAGGTGACAGTGTATTTTCCAAGCAGCCACGACAGATACGTTGAGGATGTTTGTGAATAGTGGCCACCACCATTTCTTTCCATGCACAGATGGCCTGTAGCTTGCTAAGAGCCTGTCCATGAGATCCACTCCACCCATTCCTTTATTATAGCTCTTCACCACAAAGGGTTGAGACACAGCAACATCTGATGTACCCTTGACTCGGCGACATGTGGTTTGAAGTGGGTCATGTGTGAGATTGTTGCTAGCAATGCAGACAACAGAATTGTCATGCCACTTTGCTACATAGACTGACCCATCACATTGGTAATCATAGTCTCCTTGTTGACCACTCTTCTTCATGTCCTTTGTACTTCGAAGTTCTTTGTGTGTTCTGCCAGTTCTCAGTTCCTGAATTGTTCCTGTAGTTGCAACATTTCTCTCTGCGAGTGACTTGATTAGTGCGTAACTTGTAAAAAAATTATCGAAGAACAGGTGGTGATGAATTACATCTGAATGCTTTTCAATAACATCAACCATATGGTTTATGACCCTGGAGCCCAGCGGTTCCATCGAATGCATAGAACTTTCTTGTCCGGTGTACAGCTTAATGTTGTAAGGGTAGCCGTCGATGCCACACATACACCACCACTTAAAACCAAATCGAATTGGTTTTCCTCTTATAAACATTTTCATGCTGTGGCAGCCAAAGTATGGAGTCATAGACTCGTCAATACTCAATTCTTGGTGGAAAAATCGAAACTGCACAAAATTTGCATTGACGGCAGTAATAAGTGGAGCAACCTTAAGAACATAAGAACATAAGACATGCCATACTGGGTCAGACTGAGGTCCATCAAGCCCAGTATCCTGTTTCCAACAGTGGCCAATCTAGGTCATACGTACCTAGCAATATCCCCAAAAGACACAGGTTCCACAATGCTTGTACTGGGTCAAGCATTGATATCCTGGGTCCCTTTTTAATAGTGGTTTATGGACCTTTCCTCCAGGAACTTGTCCAAACCTTTTTTAAACCCAGCTATACTAACAACCCTTACTACATCCTCCGGTAACAGATTCCAGAGTTTGATTACACGTTGAGTGAAAAAATATTTTCTCTTATTTGTCTTAAATAGTTTACCCTGTAGCTTCATTACATGTCCCCTAGTCTTTCTATACTCTGATAGCGTAAACAATTGATCCACGTTTGTCCGTTCCACTCCATTCATTAATTTATAGACCTCTATCATATCTCCCCTCAGCCGTCTCTTCTCCAGGCTAAAGAGCCCTAACCTTCTTAGCCTCTCTTCATAGGAGTAGCCTTCCATCCCCTTCACCAATTTGGTGGCTCTTCTCTGTACTTTTTCTAATAACGCTATGTCCTTTTTAAGATACGGTGACCAGAATTGCACACAATATTCAAGGTGCGGTCGTACCATGGAGCGATACAGAGGCATTATTATTATCCTTTGTTTTATTCTCCATCCCTTTCCTTATGATACCTAGCATTCTATTTGCTTTCTTGGCCGCCGCTGCACACTGGGCGGAGGGCTTTAACATGTTATCCACGATGACTCCTAAATCTTTTTCCTGGGTGGTGGTTTCTAATGTGGAGCCTTGCAACGTGTAACTATAGTGTGGGTTGTTCTTTCCTAGGTGCATAACTTTGCACTTGTCCACATTAAATTTCATCTGCCATTTGGATGCCCAGTCTTCCAATTTATCCAGATCCTCCTGCAGTTTTCCACAATCCTCTTGGGTTTTAACAACTTTAAACAGTTTTGTGTCATCTGCAAATTTGATAACCTCACTAGTTATTCCCTTTTCCAGGTCATTTATGAATATGTCAAAAAGCAGCGGACCCAGTACAGATCCCTGGGGTACTCCACTATTCACCTTTTTCCATTGGGAATATTGGCCATTTAGCCCTACCCTCTGCTTTCTATCTTTTAACCAGTTCCCGATCCACAATAGTACACTGCCTCCTATCCCATGACTTTTTAGCTTCGCCAAAAGTCTCTGATGGGGGACTTTGTCAAAAGCTTTCTGAAAGTCCAGATACACTATATCAACCGACTCACCTTTGTCTACCTGTTTATGCACACCTTCAAAAAAACATATCAGATTAGTAAGACAAGATCTTCCTTGTCTAAAGCCATGTTGGCTGTCTCCCATTAGGCCATGACTATCTACTACATGCTGTGTAATTTTGTTCTTTATGATGGTTTCTACCATTTTCCCTGGTACTGACGTCAGGCTCACCGGTCTGTAATTTCCCGGGTCACCCCTGGAACCCTTTTTAAAAACTGGTGTTACGTTGGCGACCCTCCACTCTTCAGGTATTACAGATGATTTTAATGAAAGTTCACAGATTACCAATAGCAGGTCTGCAATCTCATATTTCAGTTCTTTCAACACTCTGGGATGTATACCATCCGGTCAAGGTGATTTGCTACTATTCAGTTTATCAAATAGTTGTAATATATCTTCCCAGTGTAGCGATATTTCTCTCAATTCCTCTGCAGTATCACCTTTAAATACCACTTCAGTCTTGGGTAACATCCCTATATCTTCCTCAGTAAAGACTGAAGCAAAGAATTCATTCAGTCTCTCTGCTATAGCCTTGTTTCCTCTTACTGCCCCTTTTACCCCTCTATCATCTAATGGTCCAATTGACTCTCTCACAGGCCTTTTGCTACGAATGTACTTGAAAAAGTCTTTATTTCGTGTTTTTGCTTCCGTAGCAAGTTTCTTCTTAAATTCCCGCTTTGCCTGCCTTATCAATGCTTTGCATTTAACTTGCCAGTGCTTGTGCTGTTTCCAGTTTTCATCATTTGGCTCTTTTTTCCATTTCCTGAAGGTTGCTTTTTTGGCAGCAACAGCCTCTCTGACCTCACCTTTAAACCATGCTGGCAGTTTTCCTAATGCGTGGAATACAGCTGGTCTGGGCTTCAAGGATAGTATTTTTAAATAACACCCAAGCTTGCTGTAAGTCTTTAACCTTTGGAACCGCTCCTTTTAGTTTTTTCCTAACTATATTCCTCATTCTATCATAGTCTCCCTTTTAAAAGTTAAAAGGTAGTACTGTGGATGCCTTTACTATCTGTCCTCCACTAATTAATCAAACATGATCATACTATGATCACTATTGCCAAGTGGTCCCAACACCCTTATTTCTTGCACCAGATCTGGCGTTCCACTAAGGACTAGGTCCAGTATGGCTTCCCCTCTGGTCGGTTCATGAACCAGCTGCTCCAAGAAACAGTCATTTATTCCATCTAGAAAGTTTATCTCTTTAGCTTGTCCTGCTGTGACACTGACCCAGTCGATACCGGGGTAATTGAAATCACCCATTATTACTACTCTGTTGTGACTTTTGTTAGCTTCCTTAGCCGTCTTATCGCCTGCTTTGAGTTCAGCATTGTCAGCCAAGTGAAAGTATTTTTTGATGTTCTGATACCTCTTGCTGCTCATGGCCTCATGGACAATAGGCACGCCTAGATCTTGCTGACTGCTTCAGTAGTCTGACTCCTGTGGCAGGATGTGATAGCCAGACAACAGCAGGATTCCCAGAAAGTGACAAATTTCATCCACTGTGACTTGAAACTGACTGACTGGAAAATGGAGAAAGCGACAACAGAACAGGAAAGCTGTCAGGTAAATGACTTGGCAACAGCGATGAAATTACCTTAGTGAACTTTGTTGATTTTTTCCACTGAATTGCCTGTTTCTGCTTCAGATTCTTGCACTTTTTTGCTGGAGGGCTGCTTTCATCTTCACTACTAACACTCTCATCTTCGTCTGTCTCCTCTGCTATCACTTCCAGTTCGCCAGCAGTTTCAAGGAGGTCATCATTGTTCAAATTGTCAGGAACATCTTCGACATCACTGTCAGCTGCAGAATCACCTGCAGACAGCAGCAACAAAATGATGGTTGTCGGACGAGTTAAACTTTGCACAGTTGACATAGCATCTTGGACTGTAACTGCCCGATGAATTTTGCTACGTCTGGTGCCATAGAAGCTTCTTGTATCCATTGTTTATCAAAACTGAAGGAATTATCTGAAAACAATGCGCATTGGCAATTATTAGTCGACTTTTGGATAATCCTAGCAGTGTTCCTATATAGGAACATGAGACATATACATAAAATTTACCCCCATCACAAATCAAATAAAATGTGAGTGCACCTGTGCAACATGACCAGGCATGCCTCGTACACAATGCTCAGCGTCAAAATGTAAAACAACCAAGTATCTCAAAATTATAACTGCTAAATTTGACTTACCCTCAAATCGTAAAAAATGTGAAAATTTAAGTGAAATTGAAACTGTTGTGCAACTGAAACCATTCAATGTTTGCACCGCTGTTAAATATGACATCACCACTTGTTCACATTCTGTAAAGAATATTTGTATTTGAAAATTGCGTACATAAAAAATAGGTAACATTTGTCATGTTCCCATACAGGAACATTGCCAGGAAAAAGGGGTAGACCCTGGGGATAGGTAGCATAGACATAGCTATTTTGGGCATATGCCAGGTACTTGTGAGCTGAATTAGCCACTGTTGGAAAGAGGACACTGGGCTTGCTGGTCCTTTGATCTGACTCAGCATGACAGTTCTTCTGTTCTTATATTCTTATGTTATGTGGATAAACATCGGAAACCCCACTTCCCCTAGTGTTTTCTTACCCCTCCCCGACCTGTTTTTGTGCCTCTTCTGTGCCAACAACTCATCTGCTGCATAAATGTATGTATTTGATTCTACTGGAAAAAGATACCCAGCAATGGCACCTGGGCCATGAGCACACCGACAAACACAGACTGTATTTGGCAGTGCACTCCAAGAACCTCAAGTTAGTTGGAAAATAAACATGGATGGACTGATATTCAAATACATTTATGTGGGTCATAGTACCTGCCTAGATAAATGCTGCTGAAACAGAGATTCAGTGGCGCTATCTGGAGAGTGCGACTGAAGAACATTATTAACCATCTCGGCAGTGTCAGGATAGTGTCGGGGTGGTTCAAGGGGCGAAGCCAGGATAGAGTCAGAGTTTATTTGATAGTGGCAATTTTTGGCAAAAAAGCTGTCCTAAATGCTACCCAGAAGTTGTGGCTGAATATCGCTGGTATGTGGATAATGACAGAGACCATCCGGATGATTCCTGCACAATCTGGATATTCAGCAGCAACCATTATCCGAATGCTGCTACTCAATATTGAGATTTTTTTTTTCTACCCATGGTGGTTAGCATTTAAAGAAACCACTGACTGGTGCCAAGTTGAATATTGTCCCCCTAATTTACAATTTATAAACACTTAAGAACAGAAATCTAATTATACGAAGAATGGTCAGCCAATCGGATCACTGAATCCAAACAAATCACAGTATCTGTATTATGGATCCTTATTAATGGGGGTCAAAGTTTTTCTGGATTTACCCACCCCTAGCTGGAATCCATGAGGTCCTTGTTCCAGACCACTTCTCACATGTTCTTTATAACTTGCAACTAATGATGGACAGACCAAGTTAAACCTCCTGAGCAAGGCATAGGGATTAGAGGAGAGAAGCAAGGATGCGTCAAATGAGCCAGAGATCTTGTGCATAACGGTGATCTGACCCATCAGTGGTGGCACTTAATCTTGAACAAGGCTTTGCATAATCAGTTGATATAAAAAATATCATAAAGTTCAAGGCAGAATGAATTACTTGGTTTTCTGAGTGGGTTTCTTGACAAAACCACAAAAAGTGGCAGCTCCACACCACTAACTGCAATGAATACAGGTAACGATAAGATCTTTGCTACTGAAGTATAAAGCATGACGCTCTTTTATATAACATGTTTTACTGTGCAGTGCTCGCCTGCAAGGTTTCTTTGTGGCCCCAGAGACCAACAATTACACCTTCTGGATCCAGGCCGATGCTGAAGCTTGCTTATATTTCAGCCACTCTGAAAACCCAGGAAATAAGGTACCTTCTTCTTTTCAGAGAAAAATACAGCACTTAAAAGGCAAGGTACAGTTGTTATCCCTTGTTCCCTACTTTTGGAATTCCTTACAGCTTATAAAGTACCCGCCCCACGCATCACATTTTAGATGATCTTCTTTAGGGAGGTAGCCTAGTAATGTCCACAAAACCTGCCCTTTGTTCTTTGCTGTGCCATAGTTCCACTCATGCCTCACTCTCACATCTCTTGTCTATCTTTCCTCTCGCTTAGATTGGAAAATCTTTAGGGAAAGAAGCTCCTTGCCTTTCGCACCTGTATAATTTGGGTTAATGACTCATTGTGGTCTTAATTTTGTCAAATTCAGCCTTGTGAAAAATACAAAATATAGACCAGTGAACGCAAGCACAATAATGCAACTGGAGAGATACTGCATTTCACAGCAGAAGCTTGTATCCGAATCCAATAAATATGCATTCAATAGACAAGAGTATTTCAATTTCTCTTCCTGTCATTATCTCTTTTTGGGTGATTCTGTTCAAGAGCATGCACCTCTGGAAGACGAGTGGAGGTGTTCTGCTAAGTGACTGTCACTGTATATTAAAAGAACGAAGACAAAGTTGACTGTAATAAATTATTACAAGGAATATACAGTAGGGATCTTTAAAAGTTTTGCTGAAATTCAAGCACCTAGGAGACAAACTTTCAAAATGATTGGGGATGCTCAATAACACACAAATTATACCTCCGTTCCCTCATAGCAAAAAAATAAAATAGTAAAGCATGGTGGGTCATGGCATGACAAGCTAGTCCACATTTAAATATTCAGTGAAAAGCAGGTAACACGGACATGGGACGGCTTGTGGCTAAAAGAAGAGCTAGGGAAGATTAAAAAATCTCAGCAATCTCTCTTTTCTCCCAGCCACAGCTCATCTCACACCTGTCTCTCTCCCTTCCCCCTGAAGACCATCTACACCATGTTCCCTGCTGCTTCCAGTCTGGCTTTTCCATATGTAACCCCCTGTCAGGAGTCCCTCACAGTAGCTATTTTGCAGACTGGGGGCACATCTTCACAGAGGCAGCACTTTCCCTACAGGCTTAATTTGCTGGGACCAGTAAAAACTGTGAAGCCACTGGCACCTGGGGTCATAATTGGTGGTTCTAGTTCGGGATCTGGAGCCATCATGTTTGAGCTTAGCCTTAGAAGAAAGACAGCTTTTGATGCCTCTTCTGTGTTTCTCTTTTTCTTTTTTTTATCTGTGGTATTGTTCCAGTTTTATTGTAGTTCTTTTCTTCCTCTGGAATTTTTTTTTTATTTGTACCCGGCCTTGCTGTTTTTACTAAAGGCGATATATTAAATAGAATAAACCATAAACCTTGGATTCACTCATTCCAATCCTCACTCTCAATAAATCAGCCCAAGTGAGAAATGGTGTTCTGAACCAAGAGTTTACTGGAAAAATATTGAGGGTTATTGAGAAGCACAACAAATTAATGTAATGGCAGAGCAGAAAACAGTCACAGTCTTTCTCCTTCCATGGGGACTATTCCTGCAGTGGGGATTCCTCTCACTGACTTCTTCCTCTTCTTCCTCAGAGTACCTATAGAGCAGAATGCTGGACTTCAGTGTCACAGCAAACTTTGTGTCCCTTTTGGGCCTGGTCCTCTTTGTCTTCACTACCAGAGATGTCCTCTGTATCCTTGCCTCTCTTGTTCGAGAATCAGGGCTCCCTACTGCTTAATCTGTCTCCATGGCTCCTTTTCTTTTGCTTTCACCTTACAGTATTACAGTGGCCTAAGAGGCATATTCCACAAAATCCACGTCTGGCCCGCGGACACTTTAAAATCGGAGACAGGCACAATTCCATGCCAGTTCCACATCCATGAGTATAGATGCACCCACATTAATGCAATCGGCATGTAGACGTGTCCAGCACGGCAGATCCAACATGCTGTTCAGCCAGCCCATGCATGTATCTACCTCGTAGCATGAGGCATGTGCATGGGTGCTGCCACGGGCAATAGAATGAAGTGGAGAAACACATACCCACTAATATTTCAGGACACGGGTAAATGCCGCAGTCATTTTGGACATCCCTGTAGTCACCGTATTCTGGAAAGTTGCACGTTTCCAATCCTGCCCGTCCCCGCGATATACCTGTGGATGCCTCTGCCAGTCACGCCTCATCAGTTAAGCCGCTTTTCTCACTGACAGTATTGTGCTGATGCAAACTAGACATAATTGCTAATGATACATAAATGTTGATGCAAACTAGACTATATATACTAGTCTGGTTCATGGCCAGAGCACTGCAAAATAATCTCAATGCATTCTAAGTTATAATAAGGTCAAGTAGATATTAACATGTTTGTCAAGACATACCTTGCACCAAAATATACATGACAATATAACAACTCCTCAGTTATTCTTGCATTGGTCATCTAGGGAGGGGGAGGCAGGCAGCAGCAGTATTTCCAAAAGTGGCAGCAAAAGCAGCCGCTTTTGAAAATGTTGCCGCTGCCCGCCTCCCCCCTACCAAACGGAATCAGCAGCTGCTGGGGAGGGTGCTGTGGCTGCCATCCATGTGTGCTGCCATTGCTGCTGCCCACCTGTGCCGCTGCGGATGCCCATCTGGGCTGGGCACTCTAGGCAGTCACCTAGAAGATGGGCCAGCCCTGCTCACAGCAGCTCCCTACATGTAGCTACACCTGTCTCATACAATGTCCACTTTCTGCCTGGCTTATGTTGATATGTATACATTTAGACTTCTGCAACCCAATCTATCTTGGTCTAACAAAACAGACACTCAGGCCACTGCAATTGGTGCAAAACACAGCAGCACGCATAATAACTGGCACCACAAGACAAGAGCACATCACGCCCACCCTAAAAGAGCATATCACACCCACCCTTAAAGATCTCCACTGGCTACCAATCAGCTCCTGCATCAGATACAAGACAATCATAAACATATTCAAAATCAAGGGGGGGGGGAAGGGAAGAGGAGGAGGGGGAGGGGAGGTGTTTGGACCCATAGGCAGATTATGTACCACCACCCACCCAACCAACCAACCCACCCTCTGGATCAGGGTGGGAAACATGATCTCCCAACCAACAGATCCACATTCTACCTCCCTGCAATGGTGGCAGTAGAGGGGACCATCAACCCCAGTCCTGCTGGGGAACAGACACCCTACAGGGCAGTCAATGCAGATCTGCACACATCCATAAAGCAAGGCAGACAGTAGGCCTGGAAATGCTCAGCTGCTCCCCACCACTATCTGACATTCTCCAGCAGCAAGCCTCCAGCCACTGCACCCTGCAAGGTGTTCCAGCCAGACACATACTAACTACAGACAGTCTGCTAGCTAGTCCATAGTGCATGGTCCTGGAGAAGATGTGTGTACCCAGAACTGGGATGTCAGAATACACACCAAGCAGATAAGTCAGTGATTAGACCCCAAAAGGGAACCCATAAACATCACATGAGAAAAATACTAAATAGCACTATGGGGGAACCTAGCGATGCCGTGGTCACTGCCAAGTCAGGGTGAGAGTGACCTCCCAGCAGGACATGCTGTGGCCACCCTGGCCGTGCAGGTGGTTGTCGGGCACTACAATGTCCAAGCCATTGCCCTATGCCCTGTGCAGATGCATCCTGGCCAGGCCACCCTGTCTGGGCTATACCCATGGTACCTTGCTCCTCATTATGCACATTGGCAGGCTTACACTGGCAAGAGTGTGGGCTGAGGAAGGTGTTGGCAGACACCACACACTGGATAGACAAACACACGCTCCCACACCTATGCCAGCATTGTGCAAATATAGAGGTTCTTGGCAGCCCTGGCCACCGCACCCAGTCCTGGGCACAGTGCAGGCATGGCTATGGTACGCAATACTGTTGGGGTCACTCCCCAGGGTGGAAAACACTGTCAGACACCAGACCTACCCTATGCAAATTTTCATATTGTCTACAAAGAGGCAAACCTTACCTGACACCTCTTCCGCAGTATCACTTACAAAAATGTTAAAAAA
Organism: Ichthyophis bannanicus; assembly: GCA_033557465.1. Taxonomy (NCBI): domain Eukaryota; kingdom Metazoa; phylum Chordata; class Amphibia; order Gymnophiona; family Ichthyophiidae; genus Ichthyophis; species Ichthyophis bannanicus. The sequence continues at coordinate 78,074,744 of CM066036.1, forward strand.
GGAGACCATTAACAGATCTCTGTGGCATGCCACTGATATCATCCTTCTCCTCAGAGTGAACTCCTTTTATCTATACTCTTTGTTGCCTCCCACTCAACCAATTTCTAACACAGTTCGCCATGTTAGGGTCCACCTCTAGGCCTCTCAACCTAATAGAAAACAGAAAAAAATGACGGCAGATAAAGACCATTTGGCCTATCAACTTTGCCCTGTATAGGCTATGGTATTGTATCTATGTATAAAGGACCATTTTAGAACAGGCTCATTTTATACAACGATCTCCATGTTACGTCAGTATTGAAAGGGAGCATGTTGGGGGTGTGGCCTGGGCAGAAGCAAAATCTATACATGCATTCACCATTTCATATAGGTCATGCACATGTAAGCCCCAAATTATCCATGCCTGGATTTACAGCAGCTCCCTGATGCGAATAGGTATTTACAAAGTACTCCTTTTGCCCATCCCTTTAAAGGAAGGATTAAGGCGGCTATCTCCCTTAATCCCCCAGTGTTTATTTCCCTCTCGAAACTGAAATGAGGTAAAGATAGAGGGCCCAAAATTGAGTTGGGCAGGCTATGCGCTGCAGTGGCGCATAGCCTGCCCGCCGACCCCCCTCACCTCGATGCCCCAGCAACCGCAGAAGCTACACGGGTAGCAGCAATTTTCATTGCTACTCACGTATCCTCTGCATCTTAAAGATAGGCAACGATTTTTCTTGCCTATCTTTAAGACACAGAGAGCTACGCGGGCAGCAACAAAAATTGCTGCTGTCCATGCAGCCCCTTCCTCTACCCCCACTTCATCCCAAAATGCCCCTAACACACCCCGATGCTATGCGGATAGCATCTGGGCGTGTTATGGACTTAGCTGCGATATTCGAAGGGCACTACCCGTGTAGATGCCCTTTGAATATCCTGGATAAGGCCCTTACACAGGTAACTAAGAAAGTTATCCATGTAAGGGCCTTCGAATATCAGGCCCAGAGTCCTCTGTAGTTAATTAAGAGCATCTTCACATCTAGGTTTGCAAATGCTACTGATACATGTTAAGTGCCGATTACACGCATGCATTGTGAAATGCCAGTGCTTACACGTGTAAGTTGCTGGGTTCCCTCCTTTGATCTTTTTCCACCTGTACATTTGTGAATGTCTCCTCCCAGTCCACATGGCTATAAAACCCCATGCATTCCTGCACTTTCTTCTGCGCATTTTAGAACTGGCTCCACCTTTAGCAGAGACACTTCTAAAATAACGGAACTGAGTATATCCTGACCTCAAAGTGTTATCTAAAATGTGTCTTAGTGCTTACTTTGTTCTAGTATATACTTGAAAAATGGCCCACAAAACGTAATATTGTTGTGGGACTGCAGTTAACTGTACCCAGTTAAGACTAATACTTGATTGTTCAATTTGAAAAATTTAAAAAATTGCAAGGAAAATAAATGTTTATTTGAAATTTCAAATGATTTTGTGTAATTGCAGGCGATGATTGCTTGCATTCCTGATGACATTTCCACATGGTCTGACTACTGGGATGGTAACAGAAATGATAGCTGGAAACAGAAGTCTCAGAGGTTTGAGCTGATTGGTGGCATGAAGTACTACCTAGAAGCACTGCATCATGGGACTGCACCAACAATTGGGATGAGCATTGGCGTTCAGATTCATAACACATGGTTGAACCCGGATGTGGTAAATACTTATCACAGAGAGAAGATTAAAATTGAGGTCCATGCTCTCCAACTTCCTGAGATTCAGGTCAGTGGCAGAGAGGATGTAAACTAGATAGCACGGCAAGAAAAACAAATTATTTAAACAAAGATCATGTCCTTTTCAGTGGAGAACTTCGTGCAACTGGTTGTACTTTTCTTCCTAACAACTAATTCTGTCACTGTCCACGACTAAAAAGCTGTTTGATTATTTTCATATAATTTCCATGTATTTTGGTGTGCTGAAAACAAATAAAATATTGAAAAAACTCCTAGACGTCATGATTTGCCACAACATGCAAAACTGTCTTCCAATTTATCACATTTTTTCAAATTACTATTATTTAATTCAAATTACTATTAATTAATTCACATAAGTTCATTTAAGATATAAAATGCTAAAAAAACCTTAAAGGGGTTGTCCGAGTTATGTAAAAAAAATATAGCACTGTAAATCTGATGGTCAGCAATATATACATAAGCTAATCAAGTTTTAAGTCCGTGCTTCTATTGGTAGAAGGGGTTAATCTTTCCTGAAGAATCCAGTGGGAGGGAGACACAGGGCAGATAGCAGCAGCTCCTGTCAGTGCAGGGGGGCGTGGCCAGCACTGTGACTTCTCATGTACAGACACAGAGCTGCTCTCTCCTGCATGCCACACTTGTGCACGAATCATCATCAGGTTCTTGGTTCTAGGCTGTTCACACTTTTTCATCGCAATTCGTGTTAGCTCGTCATTCTTCAACCGTTATGTTATGACTCCACGAAAGTGTATTAATTCGCCAGACAGTTTCTGTTTCATCTGTGGTGAATATACAGTGTTGAAGCAACAGCAGAATATTACAGACTTTGTGAAAAAAGTATACTTTGCATACTTTGGACTAAAAATTGGAGATCAAAATAAAGTCTGGGCGCCTCATAAAGTGTGCAAATGGTGTGTTGAGGACCTCCGAAACTGGTTCAAGGGTAAGAAAAAATCTTTCCGTTATGGGATTCCTATGGTATGGCGAAAGCAAAAGAACCATAGTGATGACTGTTACTTTTGTTCATGCGATGTGAAAGGGTTTAATTCCAAATGGAAGCATTCCATTTCATACCCCAATCTTCACTCGGCAATTCGTCCCATCCACCATGGCACAGATATACCAGTACCAAAGCCCCCTGCTACCTTGGAAGAGATACCTAGCTCCGATGAAGGTGAAGTCATACCTGAACCAGATGACGAATCAAGTTCTGACTTTGAAGATGATACAAGACCAAAATTGTTTTCTCAGGAGGAGATGAATGATTTGGTAAGAGACTTGAATCTTCCCAAAGATGCCGCTGAGTTACTCAGATCAGGGCTGAAAAGCAGGAATTTATTGTTGCCAGGAGTGTCATCTTCATGGTTCAGACATCGTGAAAAGGAGTTCGTTCCTTACTTCGCCCAGGAAGACAAGTTGGTTTATTACATCGATGTCGAAGGTCTGATTGGTCAATTTAAAATCCAATATGATTCAGAGCAATGGCGTCTTTTTATAGATTCTTCAAAAAGAAGTCTCAAAGCAGTTTTACTCCACAACGGTTTTTACGCTTCCATACCTGTAGGTCATTCCGTACACTTGAAGGAAACCTATGAGAACTTGGAATTGGTTCTTCGTAAACTTAAATATGAAGACCATTGTTGGCAAGTGTGTGGGGACTTGAAGGTCTTGTGCATGCTGCTCGGGCAACAAGCTGGGTATACCAAATATCCTTGTTTTCTGTGTCTATGGGACAGTCGAGACCGACAAAATCACTGGACCAAGAAGAGTTGGCAGCCGAGGGTGCTAACAGTCGGTGAAAAAAATGTCCTCCAAGAAACTTTGGTACCTTCCCATAAAGTTCTTCTACCACCTCTCCACATAAAATTGGGATTGATGAAGCAATTCGTAAAATCACTTCCAAGAGATGGAGAATGCTTCAAATACTTGGTCACCAAGTTTCCAGGCCTGTCGGAGGCAAAATTGAAGGAAGGTGTGTTCGTCGGACCAGACATTAGAAGGCTTATAGTTGATCAAGAGTTTGTCAATACCATGACGGATCCTCAAAAAGAAGGGTGGATTGCATTTAAAGAAGTCGTACAGAAATTTTTAGGCAATAACAAAGATCCTCACTGCAAAAAGATCGTCGGATGAATGCTGAAAGCATTTCAAGCTTTAGGTTGCCTGATGAGTTTGAAAGTGCATTTCCTCCAGTCCCACCTTGACTACTTTCCTGAAAATTTGGGAGCTGTGAGTGAGGAACAAGGTGAACGATTCCACCAAGACCAGGGCCGGATTTACGTATACGCCATGTACGCCATGGCGTAGGGCCCACAACCGGCAGGGGCCCACAAAAAATAGAACCAGGGGTTTTTTTTTTTCAATTCGATTAAAAAAAAAACCTGGTGGCTGCCGCCGCGGGGCCCCCTCTGCTGCCGCGGGGGCCCCGTCTACAAGATGGTATGGTCTGGTCGGGTCGGGTCTCGTCTCTCTCCCTCCCTCCCGGCTGCGAGAGACGCGAAGATAGGAGTCCTATCCCCCCCGGCCTAACGTAAAAGTTAATTTAAAAAACAAACCTGGTGGCTGCCGCCGCGGGGCCCCTCTGCTGCCGCGGGGCCCCGTCTACAAGCTGGTCGGGTCGGGTCGGGTCGGGTCGGGTCGGGTCTCTCTCCCTCCCTCGCTGCAGGCTGCGAGAGACGCGAAGATGCGTCTCTCGCAGCCTGCAGCCTGCAGCGAGGGAGGGAGAGAGACCCGACCGGACCCGACCAGCTTGTAGACGGGGCCCCCGCGGCAGCAGAAGGGGCCCCGCGGCGGCAGCCACCAGGTTTTTTTTTTAAATTAAATTTTACTTTAGGCCGGGGGGGGGGGGGGTAGGACTGGTAATGGTAATGGGCTATGGGGGGGGGGTTAGGACTGGCAATGGGCTATGGGGGGGGTGAGTAGACTGGTAATGGGCTATGTGGGGGGGGGGTAGGACTGGTAATGGGCTATGGTTGGGGGGTAGGACTGGTAATGGGCTAGTGGGGGGGGGTAGGACTGGTAATGGGCTATTGGGGGGGCTGGGGCTTGGAAATGGACTGGGGGGGGTAGGGGCTGGTAATGGTCTATTGGGGGGCTGGGGCTGGAAATGGGCTGGGCTGGGGGGGGTTAAGGCTAGAGGTGGGCTGATGGGGTTAGGACTGCTAATGGACTGTGGGCTGTTGGGGGGGGGCTTAGAACTGGCAATGGGCTTTGGGGGGGTTAAGACTGGTAATTGGCTGTGGGCCTGATGGGGGCTGTCTGGTAATGGGCTATGGGGGGGGGGCTAGGACTGGAAATGGGCTGGGGGGGTTAAGACTGGAGTGGCTGATGGGGTTAGGACTGGTAATGGGCTGTGTGGGGGGATTAGAACTGGTAATGGGCTTTGGGGGGGTTAAGACTGGTAATGGGCTGTGGGCTGATGGGGGTTGTCTGGTAATGGGCTATGGGGGGCTAGGACTGGAAATGGGCTGGGGGGTTAAAACTGGAGGTGGGATGATGGGGTTAGGACTGGTAATGGGCTGTGGGCTGATGGGGGGGGGGGGTAGGACTGGCAATGGGCTATGGGGGGCTGAATGGAAATGGTGTTGATGGGTTAGGACTGGAAGTGGGCTGATGGGGGGTAGGACTGGTAATGGGTTATAGGGGGGGCTTAAACTGAAAATGGGGTGATGGGGGGTTAAGGACTGAAAATGGGGTGATGGGTTAAGGACTGTAAGTGGGGTATGGGGGGGCTAGGACTGGAAATGGGCTGATTGATGGCTAGGACTGGAAATGGGCTGATGCAGGGACTAGAAGGGAATGGATGCTGGGTGAGGCTGGAACTAGAAGGGAGCTGATGTTGGGGGAGGATTAGAATGGGATGGGGCTGGAAAGATAAAATGGAGAAGGGAAAAATATTTTGTGGTGGGAGGGATAAAAAATCTACAATTGGCCGGGTATTGGGAGAGTAAGTGGGGATTGAGGATGGAGGGGTAATATTTTGAGTGGATGAAATAGGAATGAGGAAAGAGAAAAAGGATAAAGATTAGTATGTTAAAGCAGATGTAGATAGAGAATGGAAAAAAATCTAGAAGAGAGAAGAAAGGACAAATGGACAGCATACGATGGAGAGTTAGCAGAAGACACGAAGAAACCAGAAGAAAGTGGCTGGAGCAATTGCAGCTGAAAAAAATGCACAAAAGGTAGAAAAATATCTCTTTATTTTGAATTTATTAATTGGAATATGTCAGCTCTGGTAAATGTGCATCATTAACATCTGTGCTTTGTTTAGTACAAGAGCAAATTAATGTATTGTTTTATTTCTACAGTGTTGTACATTCCAAGTTTGGCTTTTGGGATTCCCAGTTTAATTATTGTCTTCCCTATTTCTAAATTGTGATTACTTGTTTGGTGATGGTCTATGTTCTGCATGTGTAACTGAGCTGAGGTGTTCTGTTTATATAATTCCTATTGACATTGCCACTTGTTCTCTTTCCCCAGTAGGTCATGTATTGTTGTTCTCTGAAATGTATTGGTTTAATATTTGCAGTGTTGCCTTTTGATTGGTAGAGTATGGTGCTTGTGAGTCCTGGTAGTGCTGTTAGGATACGGCGGGTTTACTATGGGCAGTGTTTGTAGTAGTTCCTAATGTGTCTGGCAGTTGGCACTGGATTATAGTAATGTAGAAATCTTTTAGTCTTTCTTTATCCATACACTCATTAAGAGGGCACGTTTACTAAAAGTTAGTATATGTAACATTATGCAAATATTTATGCAAATGAGGCCCCTTATGCAAATGAGGTCCGCACCCCCCTTGGGCCGCCCCTGCTGGGGGCCCACAATTTTTGTTGGCGTAGGGCCTCACTCAAGGTAAATCCGGCCCTGACCAAGACATTAAAGAGATGGAAAGGAGATACCAGGGAAAATGGAGCATTACAATGATGGCAGACTACTGTTGGATGCTTCAGAGAGACATTCCAGATGCTACTCACAAGCGTAAATGCACCAAGAGGAGCCTCACAAGGAAGAAGAATTGAGTTTAGTGTGTGTAGGTGAGCTCATTTCAGTTCAAAAAAGGATTTTCATGAAAATATTGTAATAAAACTTTAATTTTATAAGTCTATTTCCATTTATTTTGAGGTATTGTCTTATTTACATAGTTACCTAAATTGTCAGGAAACGTGATGTCCTATGACAAAATGGAGGTAATTTTCGGATTCAGCGCACCAAAAAAACATAAAGATTATGTGGAATAACCAAAACAGCTCTCGAAAAGGTTTTTTTTGCAGAGTCCTATGTAATGTATGAAAGGATTAAAGCTGGTCTGTGTTGGTTTGATAGTGCCTAAATACTGTTACCATCAGAAATTTGCTACAAAATGAGTTGTTGGACATTCATAAGAAACATACAGATCAATAGCATTGTGACATGTCAGCTTTCAGATAATATTAACAGTAAATAAAAATTATTTTTATCTTTTCAATGATGCTCATCCAAATCTTTATTCAGCATGGCCCAATTATGAATAACCATATAGATAAAATGGAAGGAAAAAGACCTCAGCCATGTGCAACAATTTTGTACCTTCCTTACACCATAGGTCATAAAAAACCCCTCCATAAATATGCCTATTTTATTTTAAGAAAAATATGCTTATCTGGCGCTTTTCTGGTTCCATTGAGCATACACTCCGACAACATCAGCATTTTGTTTTTGTTGACAGGGAGTACAAAATGCACCCACAGAGCCTTCTTGTGTTCACTTCCTGAATGAGGACAACAAACCTTTTTGTTAGGAAAGTAAATGAAAGTAAGAGGGAAAGAAGGTCACTATGGTTCTCAAAAGAAGTAACTGAAAACATAATGAGGTTAGACTTCATTAACTACAAAAGACTGCAGAAAGAAGAAGAGAGGCAACAATATGTGAAAAAGTTAAGAAAAGCTGGCAAAGTAGTCAGAACAGCAAAGAGTCCAATAGAAGAAAAAATAGCCAATATAGTAAAATAGGGGGATAAGCTTTTTTTTTTTAGATATGTTAGTGACAGGAAGAAGTTCAAAATTAATATTTTCAGACTTGAGGATGAAGGAGAAATATCTAGAAGCTGGGGTTGCCTACCAGTCAGTATTTGGCTGACCCGGCTGTTTTTTTCCAATGGCAATACAGTGGTAGGCAGGACACAAAACTTCCCTGTATAAGTTCTGGTTTTCTACAGACCACCTCCAAACTCTCATTCCTGCCTGCCTCCCATTCCCCACCCTCCTGTACCAGCAACCAGGTCCCAACCTACAGCAGCAGCCACCACAGAACTGAAAACTTGTGCAGGGAATTCCTTCATCACATACATTGAATTACCAAAAGAATTGTTAGAAGATTGGCTTAGAAGCACATACTGTATATATATAAGCCAGAACTCAGTTACTCTTAATCTAGACAGGACTTACTACTGCTGGGAAGCAATCTGCACTTGTGAGTGTTTACTTGTAGGGAAATTGTATTGAAGCTTGGGTAAAAGGGAAGTTTGGTTAAATTGACATTCTGTGTCTATTTGAAATTCTATATTTATTTGTAAATTCAGTTAAGACCCAGTTTTATTTGTAAAACTTTCTGCTAGTCTTTGATCCCCCCCCCCCTTCTTTCCAGGCTTGATCTTTGATTTATAGGCTGTTAAGCCAATTAAGGGAATAGGTGAGAATTATTTTCTGCCTTAAGGTGTAATTGGCCATCTTCGCCAGAAAGAGTTTTAGCCCTTAGGGATAGATTAGTTCTAAATCCTTCAATTCATCCTGAAGCAAACATAAAATTGTGAGGAGTGGCCTAGTGGTTGGGGCAACAGCCAGAGGTTCAAATCCCACTAAAGGACAGCTACCTTGGGCCAGAAGGACTGGGGTTTCTAGTCCCACAGGCACTCCTTGTGGTCTTAGGCAAGCCACTTAACCCTCCATTGCCTCAGGAACAAAAAACAGATTGCAAGCCCTTCAGGGACAAGGGAAATATATATATATGTATATATATATATATATATATATATATATACATATATATATATACACAGTACCTTAATATATACCACACTGGCTTGTAGAAAAGCAGAATATAAGCCTAGTTAAATAAATAAATAAAATACCATTCTATATACATAATAAGTCTAAGGTAATTTATATTATTTGAGGTCTCCCTACTCCCTTAGCAACTTTAAATAATTTAGCTCACTAAAACTAAATGCAAACAGCAGTCCAGCAGGGTGAAGGGGGCTCTCAAATCTTTTGCATCGAGTGCCCATTTATGATTATTTGCCAGTTGATGAGAGGCTGAATGCATGCATTTGGGGTGAAGAGCTCCTAGCTCTCAGAGAACATCTGATCTCTAAGTCTGCTACTCTAGCCTCCAAAGGAGCTTAGGCTGACATAGAAGTATATAGAGGAGACCTTCAGGGGCGTAGTAGAGAAGTCCCAATTCCAGTGTAGCAGCCTCTGAGTTGTCATGGAGGAGAAGGATCACCTTCTTGACCTTTCTGCTGCCTTTGACACTGTTGATCATCAGCTTCTCCTTGATACCCTCGCTTGGATTTAAGGACTCTGTTCATCCTGGTTTTCTTCTTATCTCTCCCATCACACTTTTAGTGTATGTTCTGGTGGATCCTCCTCTACTGCCATCCCACTTTCAGTTGGTGTACCTTAGAGCTCTGTCTTGGGACTTCATTTTCTCTCTTTACACTCAGTCCCTTGGCGCACTTATTTCCTCCCTTTGCTTTCAGTACCATCTTTATGCTAATGACTCTCAGATTAACCTTTCTGTGCCTGAAATCTCTCCAGTAATCCAGGCCCAGATCTCTGCCTGCTTATCCGACATTGCTGCCTGGATGTCTCATCACCATCTGATACTGAACATGGCTAAAACTGAGCTCTTTATCTTTCCCCCTAAACCCACCTCCCCCTTCCTCCCTTCTCTGTTTCTGTGGATATCACTACACTCCTCCCTGTTTCCTCAGCTCGCAACCTTGGGGTTCTCCTTGGCTCTACTCTCTCTTTCTCTGCACACATCCAACAGATAGCTAAAACCTTCTTTCTCTATAACATTGGTAAAATTCATCCCTTCCTTTCTATATACACTACTAAGACCCTCATCCACTCACTAGTCACCTCCCATCTTGACTATTATAACCTGCTCGTCACTGGTCACCCTCTGAATCCTCTTTCTCCCCTCCAATCTGTTCAAAACTCAGCTGAACGGCTTAACTTCTGCCAATGTCGCTATGCTCATGTAACCCCTCTTCTCAAGTCACTTCACTGTCTCCATATCAATTTCCGTATCCAGTTCAATCTTCTACTTACTTACAAGTGCATTCCTTCTGTGGCTCCTCACTACCTTTTCTCTTTTATCTCACTCTGCATTCCCTCCTCGGGAACTCCACTCCTCTGCCAGATCCCCTTTATCTGTGCCCATCTCTGCCTCTGCCATCTCCAGACTTTGGCCAGTTTGCCTTGCTGCTCCATATGCCTGGAACAAACTACCTGAGTCGGTGCATCAGGCTCCTTCTCTAGCCCTATTCAAATCCAGGCTAAACCCCGACTTCTTTGAGGCTGCTTTTGGATCCTGATGCCCCTCACTCTCTTGTTCGCTACTTATATTTATCATACCATACTCTAGTCCTTAGTTTTGCGATGTTTTTTCATCTTTATTAGATTGTAAGCTCTGATGAGCAGGGTCTGTGTCTTACATCTTTATGTACAGTGCTGCATAAACCTTGTAGCACTATACAAATGATTATTATTATAATTATTATTATTATTAGTAGTAGTAGTGAAAGGAGAATATCACCTTAGTGTAACAGGAAGTGATACTGAAGCTAGGGCCTTCCCTCTGGGTGATGTAATATCCTTTCACACCAAGGATACGTGCACGTCTCCAAGGGCATGTGTCCAGGAGGAAAGATGCAGGATGGCCATTGTAATTTATATGCCTGGTGAAGAGAAGGTAGACATCACTCCTAAATTTATCTTCCAGTACCACACTCCTGCACTTTGGTATGTATTGATGCCCACATGTAACAAGACTGCCAGCTTCTCACCAGCACTGTTTAAAATCCTATCTAGGTCATACATGAGGTCCATATCACCTAGACAGGATTTTAGACAGTGCTGGTGAGGAGCTGGCCTTCGTGGTGCATGCACATTAAAGTGCTGGAGTGAGGTTCCGGAAGCCAAATTTAGGATTTTAGGTAGAAAGTTGAAATCTAGAACTTTCAGGGTAACATTCTTAGAAATGCTCCCAATCCATAGCAGGACCTAAGAGACAGGTAGAGTTCTGGAGTCTCAAAGTGTGAATGAGACAATGGTATAGGGCAGAGGGATTTTTAGATTTGTTAGAAACTGGGCAACATTCTGTGGAAGATGGAACCTATTCCAAAAAGAAGGGCTTCACCTTATCCAGAGTAGAACCAGGTTGCTGATGCTAACATTTAAAAAGGAGATAGAACAACTTTTAAACTAGAACCTCGGGGAAAGTTGGCAATCACTCAAGAGTACATGGTTCAGAATGAAGTATCTTTGAAGGATGCTATCATAACAGGGAAAATATGGAATTCCAGCAGAGAAGTTACAACAAAGGCAAAGGTAGCCCTGATGTCCTTAAGTAAAGAGCAGACAGAGTTGAAAGATTGCAAAGTATCCCTGTCAATTGCTTAGAAGGCTATAAATATAAACAAAAAACATAGTTTAAAATGTTTGTGTATAAATGCTAGAAGATCAAAAAATAAGATGGAGAGTTAAAGTATACAGTACTGAATGATGAGGTAGATATAATAGGCATCTCAGAGACCTGGTGGAAGGAGGATAGCAAATGGGACACTGTGATAAGAGGGTACAAATTATATTGTAATGATAGGGCAAATCAAATTGGTGGAGGGATGTCAAATTATTTAGTCTGCTGGTAGTTGCTTTATAAAGGCCTTGAGGGCCCACGGATTATCATAACTCATGGGCTGATTTTTGTGCTGGAGACTGTAGAACAAAATATATGCCTCTCTTATAAAGTTCAGTACCGTATGGGGACATCGTCCACTGTTATTCTGATACCTTGGTTGAGTAATCCTGAAATAGGAATAATTTCTCACCATTTTATTAAAATTCTCTCTTGGCATGGTAGAGTGCCATGATACGGTCCTTGTCTTTAAAGTCGAGGATGCAAGCGATCACTGTTCTCAGTTTATTAGATCCTTCTTTGCATGTTCCAATCCAGTGTGTACATTCCACTCACACCGGTTTCTCCACCACCACCATGCTGAGAGCTTCAGGTGGCCATTTTCCAACCATATCAACCAAGTTTTCATCTTTTACTGACTCAGGGAGACCCACTATATAGAAATTATCGAGTCTCTCATTTTCTTGGTCTTCCATCCTCTTGAGGAAGTATTCACAGCATGCCTAGGGCCAGCCCAACCATTAGGCAGTCGCCCAGGGCAGCAGCTTCTGGAGAGCAGAAAAGAGCAGGACATTTAAAGTTAAACAGTAGATTCTGACAGTCAGGAGGTTAAAAGGCTTAAGGTTTGCCTATGTCACTAATACCTTGAATTAAATCTGGGGCTGACTCTGAGCATGCCTTCAGGTCATGAGCTGGTACTTCCTGCTTCCCAGCCAATCCTCCTGACCAGAATTTTCTGCACTCTGTGTGTTGAATTTGGGCAGCTAGGCTCTCCAGCCTCTCTTTAATCTCTTCCATCGAAGTTTGTAGCTTCACTAGTTTTTCATATAGGACCACTGTCAGGCTCTTCATGATCTCATATATGGACTCCTCTTGTAAAATAAAGATGGATGTTGGAGTACCCACCACCATCATGGTACCTGCAGCTTTATTTCTTCCTGCTGTTGGCATTTTATTCATCATGCATGGCATGGAAACAAATTGCCATATCCTGGTACCCTGTCACTATTTTGGCACCAGTCTGCTGGCTCTAGAGAGCTTTTAAGCAATTTAAAGGACCATTTTGTTACTTTATCTGAGAGAGAGTTGGAGTCATCTCCTGGGACATCTGCTCAACTTGCTATCATCATGTGCCCCTCCACCCCCATTTTCAACTAGCAGCTGATCAATAACATTGTGGGGATTTTTTGGAGACCATCTGATGATTGCTGGTATCCCAAGGATTTCAGCAAGCCATGTGGAGTGCATTGTATTTATCTGAGGGGCATACCCCAGGGTACTTGGGGCCCCTTAATCCTCTGGGTCAGGGCTTTCAACCTTTGCTGGTCCCACTACCTGAACTCAATTTTCAAGACCTGGGGCACTCAACAGAAGGCAGCTCCATGGTCCTGAAAGTGTAAGGGTTCTGTCTTTGTGAAAGTGGATACCTTTGTGGGGGGTAGAAAGGGCCCTAGATATGCTATATTATATTGAGAGTTCAGTTTTTGTTATAACTGGTCATAATGACTTTATTCAGCATCAGCTGATGTTTGGCTGTATGTGTACCTTTGTTGTTCCTCCTCTGTTCTATCATTATTGAATCTTTATGATGGTGTTATCCATATGCATCTATTGCAGTGTACAACTTGTAAAGGATTGATAAGCGAGGTAGTTTTTGGAGATGATACTTGGGTCTTTCTTTGAACAATCCACAACAACAATTTGCCTCATGCAAAAAGGAAAGCAAGGGTTACAGACTGTAAGGTAATCATATAAGTAGAAAAAATTAGCCTTGCTACCCAAGTTAGTCCACTATGATCCCACTAGAGGACAGCAACCTTGGGCCGGAAGGACTGGGGTTTCTAGTCCCACAGGTGCTCCTTGTGGTCTTGGGCAAGCCACTTAACCCTCCATAGCCCATGTTCCCTGTAAAATAGTTATCTCCAAGTTATAATGCCCTGTTCAATGTAATTTCAGTTTGTTCAATGTAAACCGCACTGATGCAGAAAAGCGCGGTATATAAGAGAATGTAAATAAAATAAATAATAATAATATAAGGAGGCAAAAAGGAAATACTGGATTCTCTTAAAAAAATAACAAAAAACAAAAGACAAGCTATACGCAGATGCACATATAAACCATAAGTCATAAAGTGTCAAAACCTAACTTATGTGGTAGTAGAGCTAGAGTCTACCACTCTAAAATCAAGAAAACTAGATAGTTGTGAAGGATGAAAAAAAAATAGTTCTGGCACCCTGTATATGTATAAAACACTTACAAGGATATCTCAGTAAAACATCAGCATCCAACAGATCAACCCCTGGTCTTAGGAGCAAACACCGTCTTCTCCTTTTTTGCAACTCATGCGAGACATCAGAAAATATTCTTATTTTACAGCCCAGGAAAGAGAGATCTTTGAATTTGATAATTTTCACAACCAGTTTGTATCACAGTCTAAAGCAAATTGAACCAACATAGTTGAAGGGACGGCCTCAGCTTCTCCGAAATGCTTCAGAAAATTAGTCAAACCCAGGCTATGAAAAGGCTGACGAGGCTCAATCTTCTTCTCATGAGGCAAATAGTGAATCTTTGAAACAGGAGGTAGAGCAGTCTCGGAGACCTGCAGAACTTCCAGAAGATAACATTTAAACATTTCGTATGGAGACACAGTTCTAAGCCTACAAAAACTGATGAACTGCAAGTTCCTATTGCAGTTCATATTTTCCAAAAAGTCCCTTTTCCTTCGTGCTGCCAAGTTGTCCCACAATAGTAAAGACATGTTATTCTCAAGTTGTTTTGACTTTCATTTGTAAGGAGGTACACTTTTCTTTTAATTGACTCAGGTCTTGCTTTTTTTGCTAGAAGTCAGACAAAGGGGCATGTTTACTAAAAGCCGTACAATTGCGTGCCGCACAGTAGCGCACGGAAACGCGGCACTCAAACGCTCAGAAACGCTCTTAAACGCCCCGCACAAGTGCGCATGGGCCCCGCACAATTGCGCGCCGCACTAACGTGCCCCGCACAAGTACCCGGCCCGCAAATGTCCGATAGAGGTGTGGAAAGGCATTCTGAGGGCGGAGGAAGGCTCCCGAGGGGCGGAGAGACGGGGTCAATGGGCGGGGAAGGGGAGGGGAGAGGCTCCCCGCACAGTATCGGGGACGAATTTGCAGGTTAAAAATAGCGCGAGTGAAACACTCACGGTAGAGGGCATTTAAAGGGAAGAGAAACCATTTCCGTCAGCAATGTACAGGGAAACCGGGGAAACCTGCAAAACGTGAGCAGTGTGATACATGTGCACAGAACAAAAGTGCAAATAAAGATAGAAAAAGACCCAAACAAACATATTAAAAATAGGAAGTCAGCTGGGGAACCATGATATTAATGGGCAAACATAAGAAACACACCCAGGAAAGCTCCAAAAAAATGAAATGAAGTATGGAAGGGGCTACGGAGCGGAGACCCTTCCAAAAACCATTTCCGTTTTTCTGAGCCTTCCTGGGAGTGTTTGCTATGGTTGCCCATTAATATCACTGTTGCCCAGCTTGGTTATATTTATCCCCAGTTCGTCGTGGTCGGTTGAGGGGTTTATTTGCACTTTTGTCACCAGACAAGGTGACTGAGCCCACAGTACAAATGTGCAGAGCAGGGTTTTTGACTCCTTTGGTCAGGTTTCCCACCCCCAGGGACTGCACTATCACTGTGGCCACAGTGTGGTGCAGCAGACAGAGGCAGTACCTCTAGGACCAGAGGGTCACAGGTTCAAATCCAAGCTGGGGCTCCTGCCAACCCAGTCCCCACACTTTACCCACCACTAAACAGAGATAGTAAAGACACTCCTTTATTGCAGAGAACATAAGCATGGTTCACACACCCATTTTGTACCCAACACCGCACACACACACCATAACAATGGGCATTACCGACAGCCGAGTCCCCCAAATGCAGTCCTGGAGTGCCACAACTCAATCAGGTCATATGCTTTTCCAAGATACGGACATGCCAGCATGTTGGCGGTAGGGTACAGGTGGTGGAGGGGGCAGTGGCTGCTAGCCACAGAAGACAGTGGCCGAGCCATGTGCAGGCTGGCACGTCCACTGCAACATAGGCCCTGTCGGATGTACAGTCATGGACTTCCCAGGGAATTCAGCACATCTGTGGCAACACAGTGGTGCAGTGCACACAGACAGTGTGTGCAGGAGCAAAAGGTCACAGGTTCAAAGCCCAGCTGGGGCTACTGCCAATCCTGTCCACATATTTTCCCCACAACTAAACCATGTTAGTAAGGGCAATCCTTTATTGCTGGGGATATACGCATTGGTCATACGCCTATCTTTTACACCACCAAGCACAGACACCATGACCAGGGGCATTACCTAGAGCAGAGTCTCACAAATGCAGTCCTGGAGGACCACACACCATTCAGGTTCCATGCTGCCACTCATACAAATAACCGTGCTGTATATCTATGCACCACCCCCATGGCATGTAGCTGTAGCTCATGCATATTCATGAGGGACAGCAGGAAACCCCAACCAGTGTATTGCAAACCTGGACTGGATTTGGGAACCTCTGCCGTACAGCAGCAGCCAACAGGGACAGACACACCCACACCCACACCCACAGGCCCCATTGGCCAATGCCTCCTGGTGAGGCAGGACATTGGGCCCTGCGTGCATCTCCCAATACCAGCACTTGCATACCTTAGCAATGTCACCCTACACCAGGGTATATGGTACACAGCTCTCAAACGTTTGCTATGAGTACTGGCAGATAGATATCCCTACATTACGCACAGTCTGCTCTATGAGCTCCATCATAATAATCTATCTGATGTCTGCGGTGTTGTGTGTGCGTCAGGTCTGGCCCCTGACAGTGTTTACCACCCTAGGGAGGGACCCCCAACGGTATTGCATACCATACCCATGCCTGTACTGTGCCCAGGACTGGTGTGGTGGGCAAGGATTCTGAACCCCTCTATAGTAGCACAATGCTGGCATACGTGTGGGAGTGTGTGTCTGTCTATACAGTGTGTGTTGGCTGCAAACACTGTCCACAGTTTTGGCCTGATGATGTGCATAATGAGCTGCAAGGTACCATGGGTATAGCTCAGACAGGGTGGGCTGGCCAGGATGCATATGCACAGGGCATAGGGCACTGGCAGGGACATTGTAGTGGCCGTCCACCACCTCCACAGACAGGGTGACCTCTGTATGTGCTGCTGGGCTTTCACTCCACCCTGACTGTGCAGTGATGGCAGCATGGCTAGGCACCCCCATAGTGCTTCATAGCACTTCCCTCATGTGATATATATGGGTCACCTGTTGGGGCCTAGTCACTGATGTATCTGCTTGTGTGTGCTGCCATCCCAGTTGTGGGTGCATGCATTTCCAGTGGGACTAACCAGCAGACTGTTCACAGCTGGTATGTGCCCTGCTGGAGTGCAGTGGCTGATGGCTTGATGCAGGGGAATATCAGATAGTGGTGGGGTGCATCTTAGCATATCCAGGCCTACTGTCTGTCTGATATTGTGGTCTGGGTGTGTGTGGGGCTGCTTGGACTGCCCTGTAGGGTGTCTGTTCCCCAACAGGACTGGGGTTGATGGTCCACTCTACTGCCATCATTGCAAGGGGGGGGGGGGGTGTATAATGGGGATCTGTTGATAGGATCTGTTTGCCACCCTCAGCTGGGGGGGGGGGGGGGTTGGTGGTACATAGCCCACCTAGGGGTCCGTGGGGGTTCCCCTGACTGAGACAGACAGAGATATCCAAGGTGTTCCTGCAGAAACTACCTATCTCACAGATTACGACTGTTTTGGAGCTCTGCCATGGAGGGTGCTGTGGACCTGGTCCAGGGCGCCTCATCGCACACTCAGGGTGAGCACAGTTCCCGCACAGTGTGACTGTGTGTAGCTACTCTGTGCAAATTAAACACCCGGTCAGTACCTCCTACCAGGCCAAGGTGCTGTGTGGGTGCACACGGACACGTCCCCCTACCAGGCCGGGGAGCTGTTGGGGTGCATTCCCCATCTTGTGTTCATCTGTGGACAGCTGATTTGCATGTGCAGTGCATCATGGGTATGGGTGGCCTAAACCTATCCTGGTTCCCACAGCAGACTGTCTGTGTGGTGACATGCAGGCTCTCTGCAGCCAGCCAGGGGCTTGCTGGCAGCTATATAGCTGTAGCCCAATGGTTACTTCACTGCCTGTGGAGCCAGCGGTAATGGGTTTGAGCCCACAGTGGGGTTATTTGATAGGGTTGTCCAAAGCTTTTTTTAGATTTAATGTACATATGTTGCTGCCATCAAACACACCCTCAGTGTACTGTACCCATAAGGTGCCTCTGAGGGTGCTTTATAGGGCACCCTATAGGGCACCTTATGGTTGCCGTCCATATAAGGTGCACTATACATTATCCTGTGACGCAACATATATGGTGCCCTATAGGGGACATTCAAGGGTGCCTTGGCGGACAGTGAACTTTAACATGTGCCTTATGGGCCGCCTTATGTTAACACGCTTTGTGAGTGCGTTTGCTAGTAGTGATAACTGAAATAAAAATAGATTGCCCCCTACAGCACTCATCCCCATAATACACACTGCCTCAGTGAGCCTTCTTCATTGGGCACTGTGGGGATTGAACCCCTGATCTCTGCACCATTGGTCAGTGTCTTAACCATTGTACTATGGCTCTGCTCCTTTATGTGTGCACATCAGGGCGCCACTTAGCCTTCCCACGCACGGCGCACAATAGCGCCCCGCGCAAATGTGCGATCGCTTACTCCCGTTTTTTTTCTTTTCTCTGCCTGAACCGCCCACTCCTTATATGGCACAGGCACACTACCGCGGCCCCGCACATTAGGAATGTTTAGTAAACAGACCCCAAAGTTGTGACAGAGGGACAGAATTTGGAATTGCTCAGTTAGAGATTTTTTGCAAATCCTGCATTGCCTTCCACAAAACCTTAAAATGCACTGGGGGGGGGGGGGGCAGTTTAGCTCCAAAGATTTAGGAGTACCAGAAGGGATAGTAACACTTATGGCTGCTGTTATCTTACTTGTCGGGGTTCAGTCTCCTGCAGACCCACCAAACTGCTGCCTTGTAAGTTTATTCCATCTGCAGTCATAGTACCCCAGTATCCTTGAGATCACAGCTCCCTCCTCCCCAAGACTCCCATCATTGTGGGTCATGCTATCAGTCTGGATTGCTTTACAAGGCAGAGCATGCTCTCTTGCTTTCTGGCGCTCGGGTGACACTGATTCCCTAGCAACAAGGCTACCTCTCCCGAAGTCATGAAAAAGGTTTTCAAAGCCCCCCCCCCCTCCACTCTCCAACTGAGGTAAGGACAGAGGGCTTTCAGCCAACAAAAAATGTCCCGATGGACTGGGTAAGTGTGCTGCTGATTTGGTCCCAGTCATAGCAATTCAGAGGGAGTTCACAGTGACCGTCCTACATCCACCATCTTGACATGCCTCCTTGGGTCTCCCTTTGAAAAGAGAGGTGCTCCAATTACTAACCAGCATTCTTCCAATATTAACCAGTGTTCTGGCTATCTGAACAATTGGCTCCACACTTTGCCAGATCTTGCTGAAGAAATGTTAAATGTATGAGACAAAGTTGGGCACTCCATCAGGACTCGTATGTGACTCTACATCCTGGCTTACAATTCTTTGATTGTTACTTCAGGCCATCCCATAGTTTCAATACATTCCTTTTCTACTCTTCTGCATGTTCGGTAGCTATTCTGCTTCTCTGTGTTCGGTGTTCTATAGGATCATCATATAAACTTCTGCAGAACTCTTCTGTTTCATCTTTGATAGTATTCCTCTTTCTTCCAATTTTGGCATGTTCTCCTTGTAAAACATAAAATGTATGGTTTGTAGCATAAGAGTAGCAGTATATTATCTCCTTTTAATTTTTGAGAAACACCTGATTATAGTTAATCTTCTTAATTTTTTTAAACTTGCTTCTATGGTCTGTATTTTGCTGCAGTGAATTCATTTCACCATGGCCTAAAGCTGCACCCAGGATGTAATTTTAGGCTGAAAGGTCTGTGCTATCACTACCACTGTTGTTAGCCCTAGTGCTTAATCTATGGATGGGCACCCTTTTATCTTGGTCAACATGCAGTAGTCATTTTTCTTTTTCCTTTGTGCCATGCATTGTGGTGGTTGCCTTGCTGAGATTCGTTATGGATGCTATACGAAACAAGGTCACCACATGAAATCACTCAGCAAGACTTGGCAAGAATAATTTATTTTCTTCCACTCCGGAGTACACAGCAATTTACCAGCCCTGCTTATTAATTTTATGCTGTGATCACCACAGACATCTCAGTAGGAAGCTGTCTGAAAACCAATATACCAAGTCTATGACACCACTGCTTGGTGTCTTTGAGGACATAATGCTAAGGGACAGAGACTTTTACGACCCTCTTACATGCAGGTAAATCCATGTTTACCTGCATAAAAATGAGTTTTGATTATATTAGCATAGTTTCTTAGAGCGGATAATAGTATGTATGCTTACTTTTATCTAAACAATGAAGGGGACAATGACAGTTCACCGGATGGAGGTATCCGTCTGAAATCTCTACACCTACTTTCACGTATGTCAGTTGTATTTTGCATTTACTTAGCACAAAATTGCCACTTGGTAGTGATGCTACTATGATTTAAGAACATAAGAACTGTTCATTAGTGGCCAACCCAGGTCACAAGTACCTGACATATCCCAAAAGTAGCCAGATTCCATGCTACTTATCCCCAAGGATAGGCAACGATTTTCCACGGCTTTTTTGTTCCATGAGTTTGCCATGAATTTGTGCTGGGGAGGAGTCTGCTGTCTTGCAACCTGTCGGTACCAATGACAGGAAAATGTGGTAGGGAGGTTCTGGAGGCTAAATTTAGGCTTTTAGGTAGGAAGTTGAAATCCAGAACTTCCAGGGTAGCATTCTCCGAAATGCTTCCTGTTTCACGCGCAGGACCCAAAAGGCAGGCAGAGCTCCGGAGTCTCAATGCGTGGATGAGACAATGGTGCAGAGATGAGGGTTTTGGATTTGTTAGGAACTGGGGAACATTCTGGGGAAAGGAGGGGCTCTTCCGAAGGGATGGGCTTCACCTTAACCGGTATGGAACCAGGCTGCTGGCATTAACCTTTAAAAAGGAGATAAAGAAGCTTTTAAACTAGATATTAGGGGAAAACCGACAGTCGCCCAAGAGCGGATGGTTCGGAAGAATGTATCTTTGAAGGATACTACCAAAAGCAGAGAGGTTCCACAAAAGAGTAAAGTAGCCCAAATGCCCTCAAGTATGGAGCAGACAGAGCTTAAAGATCCCAAATTACCCATGTCTAACAATAGCCAAATTAATATGAATAAAATACATTCTCTAAAATGCTTGTATGCAAATGCTAGAAGTCTAAAAAATAAGATGGGAGAGTTAGAATATATAGCATAAATGAAAGGTTAGATATGATTGGAATATCAGAGACATGCTGGAAGGAGGACAACCAGTGGGACACTGTGATACCTGGGTACAAACTATATCGTAATGATAGAGCTGATCAAATTGGTGGAGGGGTTGCTCTCTATGTTAGAGAGGGCATTGAGTCAGAAAGGATTAAAGTTTTGCAGGAAACAAAATCTGCTGTAGAATCTATATGGATTGAAATTCCATGTAAAAGGGGGAAGGCAATGGCAGTGGGGATGTACTATCGAGCGCCTGGCCAGAATGACCAAATGGATGTTGAAATGCTCAAAGAAATCAAGGACGCTAACAAAAGTTACAGCGCAGTAATAGTAATGGGTGATTTCAACTACCCCGGTATCGACTGGGTCAGTGTCACGTCAGGACATGCTAGGGAGATAAAGTTCCTAGATGAAATAAATGACTGCTTCTTGGAGCAGCTGGTTCATGAACTGACCAGAGGGGAAGCCATATTAGACCTAGTCCTTAGTGGAACACCAGATCTAGTGCAAGAGATAAGGTTGTTGGGGCCACTTGGCAATAGTGATCATAGCATGATCGCCTTTGATTTAATTAGTGGAGGAGGGATAGTAAGGAAATCCACAGTACTACCTTTTAACTTTCGAAAGGGAGACTATGATAAAATGAGGAAAACAGTTAAGAAAAAACTAAAAGGAGCAGTTGCAAAGGTTAAAGACGTACATCAGGCTTGGCTGTTGTTGAAAAATACTATCTTGGAAGCCCAGACCAGCTGTATTCCACGCTTTAAGAAAAGTGGAAGGAAGTCCAAAAAAACTGCCAGCATGGCTTAAAGGTGAGGTCAGAGAGGCTGTTGTTGCCAAAAAAGCATCTTTCAGGAAATGGAAAAAAGAGCCAAATGACGAAACCTGGAAACAGCACAAGCACTGGCAAGTCAAATGCAAGGCATTGATAAGGCAGGCAAAGGGAGAATTTGAGAAGAAGCTTGCTGTGGAAGCAAAAACGCAAAGTAAAGACCTTTTCAAGTACATTCGTAGCAAAAAAACCTGTGAGAGAGTCAGTTGGTCCATTAGATGATAAAGGGGTTAAAGGAGCACTAAGAGGCGACAAGGCGATAGCGGAGAGACTGAATGAATTCTTTGCTTCAGTCTTTACTGAGGAAGATGTACGGATGTTACCCATGACTGAAGTGGTATTTAAAGGTGCGGAAGAATTGAAGGAAATATCGATACATCAGGAAGATGTATTACAACTATTAGATAAACTGAAGAGTAGCAAATCACCTGGGCCGGATGGTATACATCCAAGAGTGTTGAAAGAACTGAAATATGAGATTGCAGACCTGTTATTAATAATCTGTGAACTATCATTAAAATCATCTCTAATACCTGAAGATTGGAGTATCGCCAATGTAACACCAATTTTTAAAAAGGGTTCCAGGGGTGATCCGGGAAACTACAGACCAGTGAGCCTGACATCAGTACCGGGAAAAATGGTAGAAACCATCATAAAGAATAAAATTACTCAGCATGTAGATAGTCATGACCTAATGGGAGACAGCCAACATGGCTTTAGACAAGGAAGATCTTGTCTTACTCATCTGTTATGTTTTTTTGAAGGAGTGAATAATCAGGTGGACAAAGGTGAGTCGGTTGATATTGTGTATCTGGACTTTCAGAAAGGCTTTGACAAGGTCCCTCATGAGAGACTTTTGGCAAAACTAAAGAGTCATGGGATAGGAGGCAGTGTACTATTGTGGATCAGGAACTGGTTAAAAGATAGAAAGCAGAGGGTAGGGCTAAATGGCCAATTTTCCCAATGGAGAAAGGTGAATAGTGGTGTACCCCAGGGATCTGTGCTGGGTCCGCTGCTTTTTGATATATTCATAAATGACCTGGAAAGTGGAATAACGAGTGAGGTTATCAAATTTGCAGATGACACAAAACTATTTAAAGTTGTTAAAAACCCAAGAGGATTGTGGAAAATTGCAAGAGGATCTTGATAAATTGGAAGACTGGGCATCAAAATGGCAGATGAAATTTAATGTGGACAAGTGCAAGGTTATGCACCTAGGGAAGAACAACCCAAACTATGGTTACACGATGCAAGGTTCCACATTAGGAACTACCACCCAGGAAAAAGATTTAGGCGTCATTGTGGATACCATGTTAAAACCCTCGGCCCAGTGTGCAGCAGCGGCCAAGAGAGCAAATAGAATGCTAGGTATGATAAGGAAAGAAATGGAAAATAAAACAAAAGATTTTATAATGCCTCTATATCGTTCCATGGTGAGACTGCACCTTGAATATTGTGTGCAATTCTGGTCGCCGTATCTTAAAAAGGATATAGCGATTTTAGAAAAGGTTCAGAGAAGAGCCACCAAAATGGTAAAGGGGATGGAAGGATACTCCTATGAAGAAAGGCTAAAAAGGTTAGGGCTCTTTAACCTGGAAAAGAGACGGCTGAGGGGAGATATGATAGAAGTCTATAAATTAATGAACGGAGTTGAACGGGTAAACGTAGATCGATTGTTTACCTTATCAGAATATAGAAAGACTAGGGGACATGCAATGAAGCTACAGGGTAAACTATTTAAGACTAATAAAAGAAAATATTTTATCACTCAACGTGTAATCAAACTCTGGAATTTGTTAACGGAGGATGTAGTAAAGGCTGTTAGTGTAGCTGGGTTTAAAAAAGGTTTGGACAAGTTCCTGGAGGAAAGGTCCATAAACCATTATTAACATAGAAACATAGAAACATGATGACAGAAAAAGACCACAAGGCCCATCTAGTCTGTCCTTCCATAACAACTACAACAATCCACTTTTTACCTTTAGAGATCCTCTGTGTTGGTCCCATGCTTTTTGAATTCAGTTACTGTCCTCATCTCTACCACCTCCACTGGGAGACTATTCCACGGATCCACTACTCTTTCCGTAAAGAAATATTTCCGCATATCACTCCTGAATCTATCTCCCTTCACCCTCATCCCATGTCCCCTCGTAGCAGAACTTGCTTTCAATTGAAAGAGGCTCTCTCCCTGAACATTTATGCCACGGAGGTATTTAAACATCTCAATCATATCACCTCTATCCCGCCTTTCCTCTAAGGTGTACATATTAAGATCCTTAAGTCTGTCCTCATATGCTTTATAATGAAGCCCATTAATCATTTTAGTAGCAACCCTCTGCACCGACTCCATCCTGTTCACATCCTTTTGAAGGTGCGGTCTCCAGAATTGCACACCATACTCCAAATGAGGTCGCACCAAAGACTATACAGAGGCATTATCACCTCCTTTTTTCTGCTAGCCATTCCTCTCCGTATGCACCCAAGCATCCTTCTAGCTTTTGCCGTCGCCTTTTCTACCTGTTTAGCTACTTTAAGATCATCAGACACAACCACGCCTAGGTCCCGCTCTTCTTTAGTGGACAAAAGTACTTCACCTCCTATACTGTATTGCTCCCTTGGATTGCTGCAGCCCAAATGCATGACCTTACATTTTTTTACATTAAATCCCAGCTGCCAAATTCTAGACCATTCTTCAAGCTTAGCTAGATCCCTTCTCATGTTATCTACACCTTCCTGGGTGTCTACTCTATTGCAGATTTTGGTATCATCCGCAAAGAGGCAAACCTTACCCGACAGCCCTTCCGCTATATTAAGAAGGGACCCAGGATATCAATGCTTGAACCAATACAAGCATTGTGGAACCTGTGTCCCTTGGGGAAACTGCTAGGTACATATGACCTAGATTGCCACTGTTGGAAACAGAATACTGGGCTTGATGGACCTTGGTCTGACCCAGTATGGCATATCTTATGTTCTTATGTTCTTATAACCTTTTTTAAACTCGTCTACCTGCTTTTACCACATCCTCTGGCAATGGGTTCCAAAGCCTAACTATGGGGTATGTTTACTAAACGGCGCACAAGTGTGCGGCGCACAATAGCGTGCGCTAAGGTACCTTAGCGCACACTAATGATGGTTTTTGTGCCCCGCACACGTGCGCACCGCAGTAACGGGCCTGCTCATGTGCGCGGCGCGCAAATGAGCGATAGAGGCGTGGAAAGGCTCCCGGAGGGCGGAGGAAGGCTCCCCAGGGCCGGAGAGACGGGGTCAATGGGTGGAGAGTGGGAGGGGAGAGGCTCCCCGCACAAGAGCAGGGCTGAAATTCAATGAAAAAAATACCGCGAGTGAAAACCTCGCGATAGAGACGATTTAAAGGGAAGAGAAACCATTTCTGTCAGCAATGTACAGCAAAACCAGGGAAAACTACAAAAAGTGAGCAGTGTGATACATGTGCACGGAACTAAAGGGCAAATAAACAGTAAAAATGACCCGAACAAAATATAAAAAAATTATAATAAAGCTGGGCAATAGTGATAGTAATGGGAACATCAAAAAACACTCCCAAAAAAGCCCCTAAAAATAAATATGAATTTTAGAAGGGTCTACGCTCCGTCCCCATACAAGGTGAATGATCCCACAGTGAAATAGCACTGATCAGGGTTTCCCTTTCCATTGGACAGGTTACCTATGGCATGCACATTTCCACAACAGCAGGGCGGGCAGGTCGGAAAGGGCAATTGGACAGATGCTGGGAAAGGGGATACAGAGGGCTGCAGGCGGCACATGCTGTGGTGCAGCTGGGCACAGTGCGGACTAGGCAGGTGCCTAGATGGCACCTAGGAATGCTGAAACTGAACAGCAGCCAGACAGCAACTGATGAGTGGCCAACATGGGCATGAGAGTGTTTAGCACAGTGTCACAGGGGATAGTACCCAGCAGGTACCCCCAAGGGCACAGAACATTGGCAGGCGGTGATTGGGGGACGTGCGGACAGGTATGCAGGCACCTCTATCCCAGAACCTGCACCATAGGCAGCCGCCTACCCGCACACAGGATGGCCTGAGACTGCATACCACCAGCACCACCAGCAGAAGGGCATGTCAGCATGGTGGCACAGGGGTACTGGAGGTGGAGGGGGGCAGTGGCAGCTGCCCAGAGCAGACTATGGCCTAGCCCTGTGTAGGTGGGTGCAATGCACTGCAACAGACACGCCCTGCCGGACAAACAGTCATGCTATCATCAGGGAATGACCTGTCTCTGTGGCAACACAGTGGTGCAGTGCACACAAGCAGTGTGTTTGAAGACAGAAGGTCACAGGTTCAAGCCCAACTGGGGCTCATGCCAATCCAGTCCCCATATTTTACCCACAACTATATCGTGATAGTAAAGAAGAACCTGTATTGCAGAGAACATAAGCATGGCTCAAACACCTCTATTTTACCCTACAGAGCACAGACACCAGAAACATGCACATTACCTAGAGCAGATGACCCCAAATGCAGTCCTGGAGGGCCACAAATCCTTCAGGGTTTATGCTGTCTCCAATCTAAGGATGAAGCGGTACTGGTGTTGGAGGTGGCAGCAGCTGGTGGCCACAGCAGACCATGGCCTAGCCCTGTCCAGGTGGGTGCCGTGCACTGCAACAAACAGGCCCTGTCAGATGTACAGTCATGGACTCCCCAGGGAATGCAGCATATCTGTGGAAACATGGTGGTGCAGTGCACACAGACAGTGTGTGCAAGAACAGAAGGTCACAGGTTCAAAGCCCAGCTGGGGCTCCTGACAATCCAGTCCAAAACTTTTTCCCACAACTAAACCGTGATAGTAAGGACAAACCTTTATTGCTGAGAACATACGCATGGTTAATATGCCTATATTTTACCCCACCGAGCACAGACACCATAAACAGGCACATTACCTAGAGCAGAGTCTCCCAAATGCAGTCCTGGAGGGCATCACACCATTCAGGTTCCATGCTGCCTCTAATAAAGATGCCTGTGCTGCATATCTATGCACCACCCCCATGGTATGCAGATGTATCTCATGCATATTCATGAGGGACAGCATGAAAACCCGAACAGTGTTTGGCACACCAGGACTGGAGTTGGGAACCTCTGCCGTAAAGCAGCAGCCAACAGGGGCAGACACACCCACACCCACACCCACACCCACAGGCCCCATTGGCCAATGCCTCCTGGAGAGGCGGGACATTGGGCCCTGCGTGCAGCTCCCAATACTAGCACTTGCATACCTTAGCAATGCCACCCTACACCTGGGTATACGGTACACACCTATCAAACGTTTCCTATGATTACTGGCAGATAGCAAGTCCTACATTAAGCACAGTTGGCTCATTGAGCTCCATCATAACAATCTTTCTGATGTCTGTGGTGTGTGCTTCAGGTCTGGTCTCTGACAGTGTTTACCACCCTGGGGAGTGACCCCCAACAGTATTGCATAGCATATCCATGCCTGCACTGTGCCCAGGACTGGTGTGGTGGGCAGGGCTGCTAAACTCCTCTATAGTAGCACAATGCTGGCATAGGTGTGGGAGTGTGTGTCTGTCTATACAGTGTGTGGTGGCTGCAAACACCTTCCACAGCCCACACTGCCAGCACTGTTGCCAGTATTGGCCTGCCAATGTGCATAATGAGGAGCAAGGTACCATGGGTATAGCCCAGACAGGGTGGCCTAGCCAGGATGCATCTGCACAGGGCATAGGGCACTGGCTGGGACATTTTAGTGCCCGGCCACCACCTACACAGACAGGGTGACCTCAGTATGTCCTGCTGGGAGATCACTCTCACCCTGACTGTGCAGTGACGACAGCATGGCTAGGCACCCCCATAGTGCTATATAGTATTTCTGTCATGTGATATTTATGGGTTTCCTTTTGGGGCCCAGTCATTGATTTATCTGCTTGTTGTGTTTGCTGACCTTCCTGGTCTGGGTGCATGCATTTCCACCAGAAACATGCACTATGGACTAGCTAGCAGACTGTTTGCAGCTGGTATGTGTCTTGATGGAGTGCCTTGCATGGTGCAGTGGATGAAGGCTTGCTGCAGGAGAATATCAGATAGTGGTGGGGTGCAGCTTATCATATCCAGGCCTAATGTCTGTCTGCTGTTGTGTTATGGATGTGTACAGAGCTGCATTGACTGCCCTGTAGGGTGTCTGTTCCCCAGCAGGACTGGAGTTCATGGTTCCCTCTACTGCCACCATTGCAGGGAGGTAGAATGTTGATCTGTTGATGGGAGAGCCTGTTTGCCACCCTCAGCCCTGGAGAGGGAGGGTGGTGGTACATAATCCTCCTAGGGGGTCCATGGGGGCTACACCTGACTGAGACAGACAGATATATCCAAGGTGTTTCTGCAGAAACTACTTATCTCACACATTAACACTGCTTTGGACCTCCAGCATGGCCTTTTTCAGGCATGGAAGGTGCTGTGGACCTGGTGCTGGGCGCCTCACCGCACCCTCAGGGTGAGCACAGTACCCGCACAATGTGACGGTGTATAGCTACTCTGTGCCAGTAACACACATGGTCAATTCCCCCTACCAGGCCGAGGTGCTGTGGGGGTGCACATGGTCAGTTCCCCCTACCAGGCCGAGGTGCTGTGGGGGTGCATACCCCATCTTGTGTTTATCTGTGGACAGCTGATTTGCATGTGCAGTGCATCATGGGTATGGGTGGGCTAACCCTATCCTGGTGACCACAGCAGACTGTCTGGGTGGTGATGTGCACTCCCTCTGCAGCCAGCCAGGGGTTTGCTAGCAGCTGTAGAGCTATAGCACAATGGTTACTTCACTGCTTGTGGAGCCAGATGCTGTGGGTTTAAACCCACAGTGCGGTCATTTGGTAAGGCTGCCCAAAGCATTATCTCTTTTTAATGTACATTATTGCTGCCAGCAAAAACACCCTCATCGTACTGTACCCATAAGGTGCCTCAGAGGGCGCTTTATAGGGCGCCCTATAGGTTACCTTATGGTTACCATCCATATAAGGTGCACTATACATTATCCTGTGGAGCAACTTATAGGGTGCCCTATAGGGGACATTTTAGGGTGCAGTGGCGGACAGTGCACTTTATAATGTGCCCTATGGAGTGCCTTATAGGGTGTCTTATGCGGCACCTTCAATTACGGCACGTGAGGGCCTGTTTGCTGGCAGCAATTAATAAGATACAACTAAAGTGCTGCAGGAAAAAATACATACATTGCAAAGCTGATGCTTCAGCCATCCTTACGTATTAGGCACACTGGGGAGCAAACTCATGACCCCTGTATCAGCAGTCAGTGCCTTAACCATTGTGCTACACTGCTGCTCCTCCTTGCATGTCAGCGCACCTACTTATGATTTCCATGCGTTTAAATGCACAGTGCTGCCATCAAACACAGTGCTATGACCTTGCTGTTCCTCATAGGGCACCCTATATGGCGCCCTATAGGCCGCCCTTTCAGCAACATTGTAGGGTGCCGTGGAGGATAGTGCACTTTATAATGTGCCCTCTGGGGTACCCTATGAGGCGCCTTATGCAGCACCTTATGTTACTATACTATGAGGGTGTGTTTGCTGGCAGCACTAATGAAAATAAAAATAAAATGCCCCCTACAGCAATATTATGTATAACAGGTAATGTCCCAGCCAGCCTTTTTCATTAGGCACAGTGGGGGATTGAACCCATGACTTCTGCATCATTGGTCACTGTCTTAACCATTGTGCTCCACTGCTGCTCCACCTTGTATGGAAGCGCACCTACTTATGCTTTTCATTCCTTAAACTGCACAGTGCTGCCATCAAAAACATTGCTGTGACCTTGCCGTACCTCATACGTCACCCTATAAAGCACCCTATAAGCAACATTCTAGGGTGCCTTGGTGGACAGTGCACTTTAAAATGTGCCTTATGGGGCGCCTTATGTTAACATGCTTTGAGAGTGCATTTGCTAGTAGTAGTAATTAAAATAAAAAATAAAATGCCTCCTAAAGCAATCTTCCCCATAATAGGTAATGCCTCAGCCAGCTTTCTTCATTGGGCACAGTGGGGGATTGAACCCATGATCCCTACACCATTGGTTGGTGTCTTAACCATTGTACTGTGGCTCTGTTCCTGTGCTTGTGCATCAGCGTGCCGCCTTATGCCGCCCAATATTAAAATGCCTCAGTCAGCCTTCTTCATTGGGCACAGTAGGTGATTGAACCCCTGATCCCTGCACCATTGGTCAGTGTCTTAACCATTGTACTGTGGCTCTGTTCCTGTGCTTATGCATCAATGCGCCACTTATGCTTCCCGCGCAGCTTTCTCATGCGCTAATGTGCGGGGCGCACATGAGCGCCGCGCACATTAGCGCATGATTAATCCTGGTTTTGCTTTTTTCTGCCTGAAACGCCCACTCCTTATTTGGCACCCGCACACTAGCGTGGCCCGCACATTACCGGGGTTTTAGTAAACATACCCCTATGTGTTTAGAGAAAAAAAATTCCTATTTGTTTTAAATCTATCAAAAAATTCCAAAAAACAACAAAATCAGTTAGTCTGTGATCTGGTGCATGTAACAACACACTCTCACAGGTACGCTGCTCTTTTGTTTGTGTTTGTGCTTTTTGTGGTGGTGTCCCTTTGTTTTTTATTCTTTTGTTCCTTCAATCGTTGGTATAAACCCCAGGTGTCCACATTTTTTAAATATTTGTGTGATAAGGAAGAAAAAACCGAATTGCTAAACAAATACTTCTGTTCCATGTTTCGAAGAGAAAATCCTGGAGAAGGGCCACACATGATTGGCAAAGTTAATAATGGGAGTGGAGAAGATGCCACATCATACATGAAAGAAAATGTTTATGAAGAGCTTGCAAAACTGAAAGTGGACAAGGCCATGGAACCAGATCAGATATATCCCAGGATACTCAGGGATCTCAGGGATGTTCTGGCAGTACTTTTAAAATATGCCTTGAGGCAGGGGAGGTTCTGTGGGATTGGAGAAGGACTGATGTGATCTCTATTCACAAATGTGGTAACAGAGAAGAGGTGGCAAACTACAAGCCTTACCTTGGAGATGGGAAAAGTAATGCAAACTCTATTGAGAGAAAGAATAGTGGTCTTTTTAGAATACGATGGGTTGCAAGATCCAGAGCAATATGGTTTTACAAAGGGAAGATCATGCCAAATCAGTCTGATTGATTTCTTTGACTGGTGACCAAGAACTAGATTAAGAGCATGCAATGAATGTGGTCTTCTGAGATTTCAGCAAAGCCTTCAAAACTCATAAGAGGCTTGTGAATAAACTGAGCAGTCTGGGGATGGGTCCCAAAGTGGTAAAGTGGATAAGAAATTCGTTGGCTGAAAACTACAGAGGGTAGTGGTGAATGGAATTCATTCTGAAGAAAGGAGGGTAAATAGTGGAGTGATTCAGGGACTGGTCCTGGAGCTAGGATTGTTCAATGTCTTTATGGGTGATATTGCCAAAGGATTAAAAAGAAAAGTTTGCCTTTGTGTAGTTGACATGATTTGCAATAGAGTGGACACCTATGTGTATGGGCAAGGAGAGAGAGAGAGACTTTGGGGTGACAGTGTCTGAGGATCTCAAAGTGGCAAAGCAATGTGATAAGGAATTGGCCAAAGCCAGAAGGATGCTAGTCTGCATACAAAGATGAATATCCAGCAGAAAGAAGAGGGCATTAGTGTCTCTGTGCAGATCTGTGGTGAGACTCCACCTGGAGTATTGTGTTCAATTTTGGAGACTATACCTTGTGTTGGGGGTTTTCTGGACTTCCCCTATGATTATTTGGGGAATTTTCTAATTTTGTTTGGCTGCTTGTGTCCGCCCCAACATCCAAAAATTGCATATACAGGACCTAAACAAATTGCTCGTGCCACCATAAAAGCATGTAAAAAGATTTATTTATCTTATCAGGTCTGTAACATCACAAGCTCTACTTTTGATTTATAAGGTACAAATTTCACTATCAATCCATAGCATCAATACATCTATATCAAGCAGAGCACCTGATTTAAGTGAAAAAAGGTCCTGGGACAGAGAGAGCCTTACTCCAGTGAGATCAGCTACCGTCTATTTATCAAAATTTCTTCTCCATATTTATAGTCATTTTCAGGCTCAAATTGCTGATACATAGATTTCCTTTCTGTTTCTTATTCTCCATTATCTTAAGCAAATCTGCTTCTTAACCTTTAACCCTTTTCTCTGTGTTCTCTGTAGCATCCTGTCTCACTATTCTCACTCGCCTTCTGTGAGTCATGTTTCCTGCAGATAAACTGTAGATACTGATGTTCGTCTTCCTTGTTTACGTTCTCCTTTGTTCATTCAAGAGGCCTTTTCATTAGCTGTATAGCGTTCAGAGACTCTCATTGTGTAAGCTCTCTGGGACAGGATATTAGCTCATTTCGTAGCTCAATCTTTGCTGATTTTGCTGAATTTGCAGTTTCAGTCAGAGCGAGCTGTTTCTTAGGCCTGAGCTATAGACGTTAGCACAAGATGGATTCAACCTGTAACAAAGGTACCTGAAGGGGATTCATTTTTTCCCTACATTCCCCTCTTGAATCCCATTTCAGGTCGCTCCTGTTGTTCCCATAGTGTGTCCTTCTACACTCGGCTATCCGGAACCTCCAGTGACACTCACTGAAGAGATGGAGACATGACGAGACCAAGTTGCCACATGAGATATGAATCCCATTAATTCTATACCTAACATAGGGAACTTGAAAAGAGAGGAAATCCATATAGGGTTACTTGTTACCTGAATATTGGACCGCTACCAAGTGGAACCCCTCTGGAACAAGAGGATGGGCATCAGACAGGTTACCATTTAAATGAGTAACTCTAGGTCTACGGGCTAGGGTAGTATATTCACAAGAGCTGTAAGGGGGAAGTAATGTTAGTGTTGCCAAATTGGAAGGACATTTAGGGGCTTGTTTACAAAGCCGCGGTAGTGGTTCGCGATCGCGATCGCAGCCGCGGCCCCATTGAAATCAATGGGGCCGCGGCTCCGATTACGATCGCAAACCGCTACCGCGGCTTTGTAAACAAGCCCCTTAGTGTAATTTCTTTCTCCCTGTACAGTTACAGTTTTTCTTGTTATATTCAAGGATAGCTGGAGTAGTTTTATCAGGGGTAGGCTTACTAAAGCACAACAAAACGGAGAAAGAACAACATCTTAAGTAAATAATAAGAGCAAGATTTATACAATTATAAATTCAGTCCACTTGAGGCTTCTCAGTTTGCCAATTAACGAAGGGGATTCTACATCAGCAGGTTTGCCAAAGGGATAATAGTGCACAGTCATTTGTGTATCTTCTTCGGGAGTCTTCTCTTCTCCCTCTCCAGCTGCTAGGGCCTTGGCTGCTCTGGAATTGTCAGAAGTACTTTGAACGGTCCCTCACATAGCGGTTGTGTGCTGGTGGTATGCTTTTGCCAGGATCCAATCTCCAGGTTGCAAATAATGACCTCAGTTGGAACATTTTTCATATTGTACAGAGTCAAAGGCAAGACAGTTTCGTGTTTTACGAGGTTTTAAGGTTTGGAGGTTCCCCCTCTTGGATTGCTGCTTACATACAGCAGTCAATCCTAAGCAACTCAATTAGCTAATGGATTTTTTATTTTATGGATCAGAAAAGTGCCTACACTTCCTCAATTTTTCAAATTTAAGATTGTACCAATCTTGTGAAAATTTGTGTGGCTATCTTTCCTCCTTTTGCCTTCATGTGTCAGGCCAGGGCACACAGAGGAAAAATGTAGATAAGCATTTGGAAATACCACATGGCCAGTGTAGGTGTTTCCAAAGCCCATCAGGATGCAAGTACATCTAGCCTGTCTCCAAGTGTCAGTTCCAATTATTAAGCTTATGTCTGGGCTAGGATTGCAGAGTCAAGTGCTCATCATTCCATCAAACTCCTTGTTTTTATGACATACTAAAGTATCTTTATTTGATAAGGCTGTTCTAACTTACCAAACACTCATTTAAGCCCAACATTGTTTCTTTAAAACTAAAACAATCCTTTAAAAAACTTTATTAAGCATAACATGAACATTATTAAATGACTATAGCTTTCTCTCTCTACCTGTGTTCTTTCCCTAACTTCTCTTGGATCATTGATGACAAGCAAGATTTTGTTTTTTCCAGTCACTTAAGGTACTGTCTTTAACCAAATTCTAACAGATTCACGGGAATGCAAGTTCAAAAGAAACAATAAGATTTTACTCGTCCTGTGCTTGATCATCTAAAACTGGATATCTGCATAAATACAGTTCTGTAAGGATCACATTTGATAACATACATACATGAGGATAAACTAGATAAATTCATGGTGTTTAAACATATATCTGTTTTTCTTAGTTGTTCCTCCAAAACTGAAATCAGGAATGTTTTTCAAAACAAAGTGCATTTTCCTAAAAAACATATAACTCACACACACAGCAAACAAGGTGCTGCTGTTCTGTTTATCAATCCACAATCATGAGAGGAAACAGGATGCCACATACTTCTCTTTTTATAGCACTAAGCTTTTACAATGCAGCCACAGCAATACCAGAGAACACTTCCTCTCTTTGGTTTTGAATTATTTGAACTGAGCAAATTTACATGTGCTTGTTGTTTAAGACAATAGACTGAGTAAAATTTTGCATTAAGATCTGGAAATAAACTTTCTTATTTCATTTCAGACTATGAGCACAAATAAGTACTTATATTCACAAACAGATAAAACAATGTTAGTCTTTAAACAAAGGAATTTCTTCTCGGGAACCTATGAGCAAGCAAGGAAAAACATGATTGATTAATCATGAACAAGTTTTTCTGGGTATTTTTTCTCCTCTTGCATTTGAAAAATACTTCAGGCATTTGAAAATAGTTTGGGCAAATTGCATTTAAACCTAAAAGTTTTAAATCTTAGCTTTTGACCTCAGTTTGAAAGGACAAGTTACGGACACGTATCTGCTTTTGTATATGCAAACAAACGTTTCTCATTGAGCTAATTTTTGGACCATGGCAATTTCTTTTTCTGCCACAGTTCCAGCAACTAAGGGAGCTTCTCTGAAAATGCTGTGACTGAGCTGGTCCTGCCCATCCCCCTTTCCAAGTACCCCCGCTGTTTGGTCCTGCCTGGTTCCAAGCCTGAGCATATACACCGAAATTCTCCCAGGGTTAGTCTTCTTCAATGTCATACTGTTCCAAATCTCTAATAATTTCATTTTTTCTGTTTTATAATGGCCCTAAGTTTTTGCTTTTCTGCCTCATGCTGCTTCTCTGTTTTATTTAAACCTTCTCTTTCTTTTTTCTTCTCATCGTCCTTTTCCTTGTCCTTCTCTTTAACTTTACAAAAATCCTCCTGCAACTGTCTCAGTTGTAATGCCATTAATTTTGTCTGCAAACTTTTCATATCCTTCTCAGGTTTTATCTGTTCTTCTTAAGCTAATTTTACAAAATGGTGTATATGTGACTGCTGTCTTGCCCAAGACTCATCTTCTAAACCCACTATCATGTCAAGTCTTGATTGAACTGATTTAGGCAAAGTATTGCTGTTTGGAAAAATAGGGGCAGGAAACCTGGGTCAGAATAAACCATCCCAGTCTAGGTTTCCCACAAACTTGAAATCAGGCGATATATACACTAATATCTTCTCCTATCTTAAAACACATTTTCAGTAGTGGCCCTAAATTCTTCTGGGTGGGGTATAGTTCTTTTATAGAATTCCAAACTCTGGGTCGGTGGTCATTAAACTCAGATCCATCATATCATGTCTCTGCTACAGTAACTCGGGGTAAATTAGCTCTGGCAAAAACTTTATTTGTTGCATGAGTTCCCAGGAGTTTTGCTAAGAGTGCTTTAACATCCCCTTGCCCTAAAGTATACCCTGCCGTAACCCGCTCAAACTTT
The DNA here is from genome assembly GCA_033557465.1 of Ichthyophis bannanicus. Taxonomy (NCBI): domain Eukaryota; kingdom Metazoa; phylum Chordata; class Amphibia; order Gymnophiona; family Ichthyophiidae; genus Ichthyophis; species Ichthyophis bannanicus. Next base: position 78,110,534 of record CM066036.1, read on the forward strand.
TGAATCTAGGAAGCCCCCCCTCCCTCTACTAAGAGGATGTAAGGCACTAGCTATATTATCCATATCAATAAAATTCCAAGGGACATATCGAATAGTCCCTCCTCTTGAATGCAAGAGGGGCAAGCACAGTTTTTCTTCATATTTTTCCCATATTTCTAATCCCATCTTCATGTAATATAAATCCCATTGTGGGTCTCCCGCTCCCCCATGAATGCAAAGTCTAGCAGTATTCAAATGTGCAGTGTCAAGTGCTCCCTCGGGAGGCCATTGCAACATTTGTGGCTGGTTCTCTAACGTCCAGCCATACATATTGTCACTCCATCGGTCGATGAAGTAACGATTTCCCTCACCCTCAGCTACTGTTTCCTTAGGCATTAGTGAGGCTCCAGCCTGACAGTTATTTCTTGCAATCCCAATGTGCTTTGTATTACTTTCCTTGTTTTCACAGCTGGATCTCAAAGAGTTCAGTCTTTCTTGAGCTGCGTTTAATGTATCCCACTCCTCTTTCATTCTATCTGCCTTTTTTCTGTTATGCTCGTCCCACTTTTCCAGTGCTGACTTCCGCTCCTCCCATTCTTTAATTGGTGACTCTTCTAATTTCTTTTGTTCCTGTTCTTTATATTTATCCTGTTCTATAATAGTTCTTTTTTAGTGTTTGTCAGTTTCATCAATCTTTTTCTTAAACATCCTACTCATTCCTATGCTATCTTGAACCTATATAAAAACATCCTATTAACTAGAATATCTAAATAAAAGGTACCTTAAAACATATAAAAAGTAAAAGCATCTCTTACCCTCACGACGATGCTTCTTCTGCAGGAATCCAAATCACGCTTACCTCCTTCTCGACCTGTGCTTCGTCCGGCGAACACGGAAGAACACTTCACGGTGACGTCACTGCACTGTGAGTCACCAAAATCACAAAATCACGTCGGGGTCACCAAGATGTTGGGGGTTTTCTGGACTTCCCCTACGATTATTTGGGGAATTTTCTAATTTTGTTTGGCTGCTTGTGTCTGCCCCAACATCCAAAAATTGTATATACAGGACCTAAACAAATTGCTCGTGCCACCATAAAAGCATTTGAAATTTTTATTTATCTTATCAGGTCTGTAACATCACAAGCTCTACTTTTGATTTATAAGGTACAAATTTCAATATCAATCCATAGCATCAATACATCTATATCAAGCAGAGCATCTGATTTAAGTGAAAAAGGTCCTGGGACAGAGAGAGCCTTACTCCAGTGAGATCAGCTACCATCTGTCTATTTATCAAAATTTCTTCTCCATATTTATATTCATTTTCAGGCTCAAATTGCTGATACATAGATTTCCTTTCTGTTTCTTATTCTCCATTATCTTAAGCAAATCTGCTTCTTAACCTTTAACCCTTTTCTTTGTGTTCTCTGTAGCATCCTGTCTTGCTATTCTCACTCGCCTTCTGCGAGTCATGTTTCCTGCAGTTAAACTGTAGATACTGATGTTCGTTTTCCTTGTTTACGTTCTCCTTTGTTCATTCAAGAGGCCTTTTCATTAGCTGTATAGCGTTCAGAGACTCTCATTGTGTAAGCTCTCTGGGACAGGATATTAGCTCATTTCGTAGCTCAATCTTTGCTGATTTTGCTGAATTTGCAGTTTCAGTGTGAAAAAGTCAGAGCAAGCTGTTTCTTAGGCCTGAGCTATAGACATTAGCACAAGATGGATTCGACCTGTAACAAAGGTACCTGAAGGGGATTCATTTTTTCCCTACACTTGCAAAGGATATAAAACGACTTGAAATAGGTCAGAAGAACAAAATTATATGGGGCCTGCATCAGAAGACTTACAAGAAGAGACTTGAAGATCTTAAGATCTATGCCGTGGAGGAGAAAAGTGACAGGGGGATATAATACAGATGTTTAAACACTTAAAAGAGTTTTAAAGAACAAATAAACCTTTTTGAAATACAGGGAAACTGTAGAACTAGAGGACATGAAATGAAGCTGCAAGGAGGTAAACTTAAAAAGAACGTCAAGAAATACTTTTTCACGGAAAGGGTGGTGGATGCCTGGACTGTCCTCTCGATAGAGGTGGTAAGGGCAACAACAGTGATGGAATTTAAAAGCATAGGACAGACACAGGGGATCCTAATATGGCAAGAGGATGTTATGAAAGCAAATCTAAATAATTTTACTAACAGATGAGAGTAATGTGTGTGGAGTAACAGGTATAACCTAAACAAAGGCATAGAGGGTAGTAACCTGCATGAAGTGGCAGATACAACTCTACAACTCGAGCCACCTTACTGGGCAGACTAGATGGACCATGTTGGTCTTTATGTGCCATCATTTGCTATGTTACTATGTATTTCCATTGCAAGGTCATAAATAAATACGTGGAGGCCAATTCTGATTGGGGCCCATCCGGACGTCCAAAATCTGGATGGGCCTGATCTGCACTTGATTCTGACCTCGTGGGGGCTATATGTCCCCGTGAAATCAGAACCGGGTGCATATCAGGCCTGGATGGGCAGGACATGCCCCGATTCTGGCCTGCTGGATATCCTGGATCCTGCCCGGCTAGCCCAGCCTGGCCTCCTGTATGGAAATGTGGCGTCATGGCATCCTATTTCCATGGCACCGCAGCTCCATGCTGGAGCCCCAATTGCCTACACCACAAAAAATGTCCTGTTTTTTTGAATGAGGGATTTCTCTCTGATTTTCTTTGTATTACTATGTGCTCTTTTCTGTAGAAGTAAATTCTTGGATATTTTGCTTAAAAATGCATAAATATAAAATTTTAAAAAAGGTCCTGTTCCATGCCGCCCAACCCACGATCGGGCCTTCCAGGGCTGGAATCTGGATGTGGGGAACCCCCTCCCCTGATCGCTTGCGTCTTGGGGTCCCAGCATGGCTATCCCCCCCATTGGGGGGACTTATTCCTCCTCCAAGGTGGAATAAATCCCCATCTAAGTCACCCAGCCTGGACGTGCAGTGCCTTCACTGGAATAGGCCCTGAATGTCCGGGTTCAGGGTCATGCTTCTGTCCCGCCCTCACTCCTCCTTTAGTGTTGCCCTCATACAGAGCTCCATGCGCATCTCTGCTGTACATGTGGGGAGCTCTTTGGAAGAAATATGACCTCGGTGTTTAGCGTGGAATATACGCCCGACCAGGATGCATATCCTTGCTAAATGTGGGTCAGGATATAACCCATACTTTCTAGCCTGCCTAAAACACACCCACAGCACGTCCCCTTGAAAATTGTTGGGCTGATAGTCAAAGGCACTGACCAGCTATATATTCAGCAGCACTATCCAGATAGTGCCACTGAATATTTTTACGACAGCCTTGGTATTATCTGAATAATGCCAGGGCGGCCCTAGGGCAGGGCTTGGGCAGAGCCAGCACTTATCTAGAGAGCAATGATTCAGCAGCTACAGTATATGGATATGTTATCCAGATAAATTTAGACCATCTGAAAGGTTGTCCTAAATTCATCCAGTTAGTTAATGGGATAGTGGGCTTAATATCACCAATATCTGGAGAGTGCTGGCGGACACACTTAATCCATATACCAACACTTAGGGGTATGTTTACTAAAACCCCGTTAGGTGCGCGCCGCGCTATTGTGCAGGATGCCATAAAAGGAGTGGGCGTGTCAGTTTGAAAAAAGCAAACCGGGATTATTCATGCGCTAATGTGCGCGGCGCGCTAATGTGCGCGGCGCACTAATGTGCGCTGTGCACATTAGCGCATGAGAAATGCACACGGGAAGCATAGGTGGCGCGCTGATGTACAAGCACAGGAACAGAGCCACAGTACAATGGTTAAGACACTGACTGATGGTGCAGGAATCATGGGTTCAATCCCCCACTGTGCCCAATGAATAAGGCTGGCTGAGGCAGTACCTGTTATGTGTAATATTGCAGTCTGAGGCATATTAATTTTATTTTAATTACTGCTACTGGCAAACGCACTCTGAAAGCACTGTAACATAAGGCGCCCCATAAGGTACCCCAGAGGGCACATTTTAAAGTGCACTGTCCGCCACGGCACCCTACAATGTTGCATAAAGGGTGGCATATAGGGCGCCATATAGGGTGCCCTATGAGGCACAGCAAGGTCATAGCACTGTTTTTGATGGCAGCACTGTGCATTTAAATGCATGGAAAGCATAAGTAGGTGCGCTAAAATGCAAAGAGGAACAGCAGTGTAGCACAATGGTTAAGGCACTGACTGATGATACAGGGGTCATGAGTTCCATCCCCAGTGTGCCCAATACGTAAGGCTGGCTGAGGCATCAGCTTTGACATGTAAGTATTGTTTCCTGAGGCATTTTATTTGTATTTTAATTATTGCTGCCAGCAAACACACCCTCACGTGCCGTAACCTAAGGTGCCGCAAAAGGCACCCTATAAGGCACTCCATAGGGCACATTATAAAGTGCACTGTCTGCCACGGCACCCTATAATGTCCCCTATAGGGCACCCTATAAGGCGCTCCATAGGACACCTTCTAAGGCACCTTATACGGACTGGCACCCTATCAGTCGCTCCATAGCATACTGTATAGTGCACCTTATATGGATGGTAACCATAAGGTGCCCTATAGGGTGCCCTATAAAGCACCCTCTGAGGCACCTTATGGGTACAGTACACTGAGGGTGTTATTGCTGACAGCACTAATGTACTTTAAAAATAGATAATTCTTTGGACAGCCCTATCAAATAACCACACTGTGGGTTTGAACCCATGACCTCTGGCTCCACTGGTAGTGAAGTAACCAGTGGGCTACAGCTCTATAGTTGCTCGCAAGCCCCTGGCTGTCTGCAGAGGGACTGCAAGTCACCACACAAACAGTCTGCTGTGGTCACCAGGATAGGGTTAACCCACCCATACCCATAATGCACTGCACATGAAAATCAGCAGTCTACAGATGATCACAAGATGGGGTATGCACCCCCACAGCACCTCGGCCTGGTAGGGGGAACTGACCGTGTGTGGTACTGGCACAGAGTAGCTACACACTGTCACATTGTGCAGGTACGGCATTCACCCTGAGGGTGAGGTGGGGTGCCCAGCACCAGGTCCACAGCAGAGATAGGCCATCCTGCAGGTCCCCAGCAGTGGTAATGTGTGAGATAGGTAGTTTCTGCTGACACACCTTGGATATATCTGTATGTCTCAGTCAGGTGTAGCCCCTATGGACCCCTAGGAGGATTATGTACCACCACCCTCCTCCTCCTCCTCCTCCTCCAGGGCTGAGGGTGGTAAACAGGGTCTCCCACCAACAGATCCACATTCTACCTCCCTGCAATGGTGGCAATAGAGGGGACCATCAACCCCAGTCCTGCTGGGGAACAGACACCTACAGGGCAGTCAGTGCAGCTGTGTACACATCCATAACACAATAGCAGACAGACAGACAGGCCTGGATATACTAAGCTGCACCCCACCACTAACTGATATTCTCCTGCAGCAAGCCTTCAGCTGCTGCACCCTGCAAGGCGCTCCATCAGGACACATACCAGCTGCAGACAGTGTGCTAGCTAGTCCATAGTGCATGTTCCTGGTGGAAATGCGTGCACCCAGAACTGGGATGGCAGCATACACAGCAAGCAGATAAGTCAGTGACTGGGCCCCAAAGGGAAACCCATAAATATCACATGAGAGAAATACTATATAGCACTTATGGGGGTGCCAAGCCATGCTGTGGTCACTGCACAGTCAGGGTGAGAGTGATCTCCCAGCAGGACATGCTGTGGCCAACCTGTCTGTGCAGGTGGTGGCCGGGCACTACAATGTCCCAACCAGTGCCCTATGCCCTGTGCAGATGCATCCTGGCCAGGCCACCCTGTCCGGGCTATACCCATGGTACCTTGCTCCTCATTATGCACATTGGCAGGCCAATACTGGCAACAGTGCTGGCAGTGTGGGCTGTGGAGGGTGTTTGCAGCCACCACACACTGGATAGACAGACACACACTCCCACACCTATGCCAGCATTGTGCCACTCTAGAGGAGTTTAGCAGCCCTGGCCACCACACCAGTCCTGGGCACAGTGCAGGCATGGATATGGTATGCAATACTGTTGGGGGTCACTCCCCAGGGTGGTAAACACTGTCAGAGACCAGACCCGAAGCACACTCCACAGACAGCAGAAAGGTTGCTATGATGGAGCTCAATCAGCAAACTGTGCTTAACGTAGGAATTGGTATCTGCCAGTAATCATAGCAAACGTTTGATAGCTGTGTACCATATTCCCAGGTGTAGGGTGGCATTGCTAAGGTATGCAAGGGCTAGTATTGGGAGATGCACGCAGGGCCCAAAGTCCTGCCTCTCCAGGAGGCATTGGCTAATGGAGCCTGTGGGTGTGGGTGTGGGTGTGTCTGCCCCTGTTGGCTGCTGCTTTACGGCTAGAGGTTCCCAACTCCAGTCCTGGTGTGCCAAACACTGTTCGGGTTTTCATGCTGTCCCTCATGAATATGCATGAGATACATCTGCATACCATGGGGGTGGTGCATAGATATGCAGCACAGGCATCTTTATTAGAGGCAGCATGGAACCTGAATAGTGTTTGGACCTCCAGGACTGAATTTGCGAGACTCTGCTCTAGGTAATGCGCCTGTTTATGGTGTCTTTGCTCTGTAGGGTAAAATGTAGGTGTTTTGGGCATGTTTACATCATCTGCAATAAAGGTTCTGTCTGTATTAGCACGTTGTAGTAGTGGGTAAAATATGGGGACTGGGTTGGCAGGCAACATAGCTGGGACTTGAACCTGTGACCTTCTGCCTCCATGCACACTGGTTGTGTGCACTGCACCATCGTGCTGCCAAAGAAACAGTGCAGTCCCTGGGATAACATGACTGTTTGTCCGGCAGGGCCTGTCTGTTGCAGTGCATGGCACCCACCTACACAGGGCTAGGCCATGGTCTGCTCTGGGCAGCTGCCACTGCCCCCTCCACCAACAGTACCCCTCCGCCACCATGCTGACATGGCCTTATAGTGGAGACAGCATAAAACCTGACTGATTTGTGGGCCTCCAGGACTGAATTTTGGGGACTCTGCTCCAGGTAATGTGCATGTTTCTGGTGTCTGTGCTCGGTAGGGTAAAATATAGGCGTTTGAACCATGCGTATGTTCTCTGCAATAAAGGTTTGTCCTTACTATCACGGTTTAGTAGCGGGTATAATATGGGGATTGGATTGGCAGTAGCCCCAGCTGGGACTTGAACCTGTGATTTTCTGCTCCTGAACACACTGGCTGTGTTCACCGCACCACACTGTGCTCACAGTGACTATGCAGTCCCTGGAGATACCATGGTTGTTTGTCAGACACAGCCTGTCTGTTGCAGTGCATGGCACCCACCTACACAGGGCTAGGCCATGGTCGGCTCTGGGCAGCTGCCACTGCCCCCCTCCACCACCAGTACCCCTCTGCCATCATGCTGACGTGCCCGTCTGCTGGTGGTGCTGGTGGTGTGCAGTCTCAAGCCATCCAGTGTGCAGGTAGGTCGCTGCCTATGGTGCGTGTTCTGGGGTAGGGGTGCCTGCATAGGCGTCCACGCTTCCCCCCACCACCGCCTGCCAATGTTCTGTGCCCTTGGGGGTACCTGCTGGGTACTATCCCCTGTGACACTGTGATAAACACTCTCGTGCCCATGTTGGGCCCTCATCAGTTGCTGTCTGGCTGCTGTTCAGTTTCAGCATTCCTAAGTGCCATCTAGGCATCTGCCTAGTCCGCACTGTGCCCCAGCTGCACCACAGCATGTGCCGCCTGCAGCCCTCTGTATCCCCTTTCCCAGCATCTGTCCAATTGCCCATTCCGACATGCCCACCCTGCTGTTGTGGAAATGTGCATGCCATAGGAAACCTGTCCAATGGAGAGGGAAACCCTGATTAGTGCTATTTCACTGTGGGATCATTCACCTTGTATGGAGACGGAGCGTAGACCCTTCCAAAATTCATATTTATTTTTTGGGGCTTTCTTGGGAGTGTTTTTTGATGTTTCCCATTACTATCACTATTGCCCAGCTTGATTATAATTTTTTAAAATGTTGTTGGGGTCCTTTTCAATGTTTATTTGCACTTTTGTACCGTGCACATGTATCACACTTATCACTTTTTTTAGGTTTCCCTGGTTTTGCTGTACATTGCTGACAGAAATGGTTTCTCTTCCCTTTAAATCGGCCCTAACGCGAGGTTTTCACTCGCGGTATTTTTTGCCTCGGATTTCAACCTCGCTAATGTGCGGGGAGCCTCTCCCCTCCCACCTTCCACCCATTGACCCCTTCTCTCTGCCCCTGGGGAGCCTTCCTCCGCCCTACGGGAGCCTTTCCCCGCCTTCATCGCACATTAGCGCGCCGCGCACATGAGCGTGCACAATAGTGCGCCATGCACCTGAGCGTGCACAATAATGCCCCGTAACGCGACATTAGCATGCGCTAAGGTACCGTAGCGCACGCTAACATGCGCAGCGCACATTAGCGCACAGTAGCGCACATTAGCGCAGTTTAGTAAACATACCCCTTAATATCAGGATTTGTTTTAGCTGTTGCGGTCAATATAGAAAAAGATATGTTGACCACTGAGGCTGAATATCTGCCTGTGTAGGTGCTTCAGATCTACGTGTATACAGAATGACTTTCTAAAATACCTGTTTGAATGTAATAGCTGCTTATAAGTGTAAGTGCTTTGTAGCCTTAACCCTCCATTGCCTTGGAAGAAAGGTCTGGTAATTTTATTTATTTATTTAACAGTTCTTCTATACCGCGCTATGTTAGATCAGTGCGGTTTACATTTAACATCAACTATACAACACAGGCACTCTGAGTTGTATTTACAATAAAACAGGGAGATCAACTTGGAATTAACTGGGGAAACTATCTACATTGTATTTACACTAGTACCTTTTTTCAGGCAGGGTCTATCTACATCTTATTTACACTGGGAGTCTGAATTCTATTCCAGGGAGTACTTTTGAAGGATCAAGTTGATTATCCTTTTTCATACTGAGTCTGATTGTTTAGGTGTGGTGAGTGATTGTCTGAGGGGCAACATGTATGATTACTGAGGCTGGATTCGGGGTAGTATGTAGTGAACAGGTGGTGCTTTAATGCTTTCCTGAAGTGGGTTAGGTAGGTGATGTTTCGGATATAGGTGGGGAGGGCATTCCATGCTCTAGGTGCATAAATTGTAAAGGCTCTATTTGTTGTTACTTTTGTGCATTTCATTATTGCCTTTGGGACCTCTAGGGTGTTTTGCATCGTGGGTCTTCTGTTTCTGTTATGTGGTACTTTGTGTATCATCTTGCTGATAGCTGTGAGAGTCAGAGTGTTTAAAGCTTTGAAGGTCAAGGTTAGGACTTTGTGGAGGGTTCTTGCTTGAACAGGTAACCAATGGAGGTTCATCAGTACTGGCGTTATGTGCTCTCTCCGTGAAGCCCCTGTTAGTACTCTCGCAGCAGTGTTCATTGCGAGCTGGAGCAGTGCTAGTGTTGTTTGAGGGAGACCGTGTAGAATTACGTTGGCGTAGTCAAAATGTGGTAATATTAATGCTTGATAGATCGATCGGTAGTCGCTGAAGTCGAGTAGTGGTCGGAGATGTTTTAAGGTCCTTATTTTCATGTATACTGTTTTTACGGTGTTTTTTATGTGGGTTTTCAGGTCCAGTTGTTGATCCAGTGTAACGCCAAGGTAGCGGATTGTGGATTTGGTTTTCAGTTCTGTGTTGCCGATTTTTAAAGAGGGTGGAGGGGTGAAGTCCTGGTTCCTTGAGATGAAAAGGACATCTGTTTTGCTGTAGTTGATTCTTAAATTTTGTGTGTTGAGCCATTCTGCTACTGCCTCAAAACATCTTGTTAGAAGGGAGAGGTCTGGTTGGTTGGTCCTGAATGGGATGTATAGCAGGATATCGTCTGCGTAGGCTAGACAGTTGACCTTGAATGATCGTGCTAGGGCACATATGGGCTGCATGTAGATGTTAAACATCAATGCAGATAGTGAAGAACCCTGTGGCACACCCTGGTTTTGCAAAAATGGTTCAGAGGTTGTGGAGCCAGACCTTACATGTTGCCATCTATTAGTCAACTATGACTTGCACCACTCTAGAGCTGTTCCTTGAATTCCTTTTTCGCTGAGGCGTTGTATGAGGATCTCGTGGCTCACAGAGTCGAAGGCCGCTGCAATGTCGAGGAAGATAAGGGCGAATCCCTGGTGAATTTTGTCAGTTCCGGAGACTAGGTTGTCAAATAGGGTGGTGAGGAGGGTTTCCACCCCGTGTGCTTCTCTGAACCCATGCTGGGAAGGATCCAGTGGGCTTCAGTATCAATATGCTGTTGAATTTGGCGCTGTACTAACTTTTCGATTACTTTGGCAAGCATGGGGATACTTGAAATTGGTCTGTATGATTCCACTTTCGTTGGGTCAAGCTTGTTATTCTTCAGCAGTGGTCTGATTGATGTTTGTTTCAGGCTCTGTGGGAATGATCCGGTTGTGAGGGATTGGTTTATTAATTCGCACAGATATTGGTTTAAGTCACATCGTAGCTCCTTTATCCATAGAGCTGGGCATGGGTCGTTGGGTGCGGTAGTGGGGTTGATTGCAGCGATGGTGTCTTCAATCTCTCTGCATGATATTTTGTCAAATTTGGATAGTGGTGATGGTTGGGGCAAGTTATGCTGAAGGGTGTTGTTTGCGGAGCTGGAGGTTGCACCAGCCTGGATCACTCCTGGTTGTAGGTAGTTGGTTGAGGTTGCGCCAGTCTGGATCATTTTTGCTTGTAGGTAGTTGGAGTATGCCTGGGGCTGTGGCATATGTGATTGGTCTGTGGGAGGTTCTTTTATGAGAGATTTTACTATATTGAAGAGGTCGTGGGGCTTGTTTAACGATCGCTTCAAGATGTCAGAATGATATTGTTTCCGCTTCTTTGTTAATTCATCACGGTATGCTCTTAGGTGAGCGATGTAAGTATTTTGTGCTTCGGTAGAGCGAGCCCGACGCCATCTTCTCTCGAGCTTGCGCAGGCACTGGAGTGAAGTTCGGAGGTCTTTGGTATACCATGGTGCGTGTTCTCGTTTCTTTGTTGTTTTATGTGTGGCTGGTATGCATGCGATGATCTTGAGGCTCTCGTCCCAGGTGGACACCAACGTATCTAGGTCGTGTGGTATATTGTTGAGAAGTGGGAGGATCTTCTCTCGAATCTCTTCTTTATCAAAGGGGCGGAAGCGCTTCAGCGAGGTTTAGTGGACAACATTGGTTTTGTTGGAGTCTTGGTTGTAGGCGTTAATAGGTATCTGGAATTTGAGTATGCTATGGTCAGACCATGGCACAGGAGTTATGGTTGGTAGCATTGGTTGGGTGGTATCCTTATCTGTCTGTGGGGCAAAGATCAGGTCAAGTTTGTTTCCCTTGACGTGAGTTGGACTATTGACTAGCTGATCATACCCTAGCTCTTGTAGCGCTTCTAGAAAAGCAGTGGCTTGAGATTCCTGTAGGGTAGGCAGGTTGAAGTCGCCTAGAATCCAGTTTTGGGATCGTGGTCTTTTTGAGTTGCAGGCGAGGCCAATTATCGTTGCGAGATCCTCTGAAGATGGTGTTGGCGCTTGGTACAGTAGGTTGATCGTGCAGGTGTCATTTGTTATAGTAAGGGAGTCCAGGTGGGCTGTGCTGGTTGCATTGCACATCTGGAAGCATAGGCAAGTTTTGACAAGGATGAGTGTTCCGCCTCCTCTCTGGTTGGTTCTATGGCATGCGTGGACTGAAAATCCTGTGGGTAACATCTGGTTGATGATTGCATTGTCGCATTCCGATAGCCAAGTCTCTGTGATCATGAGGATGTCAAGATCATGGGTCATGACCAGATCGGTGATTATTGGCCATTTAGTACGTATTGACCTGGCGTTGATGAGTGCACACTTCAGGGCATGTTGCTGTTGCTGATGGTCCAATTGTGACTTCTTAATGTGTTGAAGTGGGATGTGTAATAGATGTGAGTAAGGCGTGTCGTTGGGTTCTCTTGGGGAGTGTTGATGATTCTCCGTCCATCTCTTCCCATCGCTGCGGAGTATTGGGATGTGGTTGGTGCTTGTGTGAAAGGCGTGGGATGTATGGGGGAGCCAGGTGGCTAGGTGTAGACATGCCAGGGCTAGTAGTGGATGCATCTTGTGGTCGGCCTCGTGGAGGGATGGCTAGTATGTGAGCTGTTCTTTGCTTGGTAGATAGTGGGGTCTGGTGCTGACTACTGTGGTAGCTACCAGCGGGGTGTAATCAACTTCTGGTCACACTGCCAAGAAAACCCAGGAGCTGCTGAGTCACCAGGAGTTGGCACTGACCTGACGGCACTCATTGCATTTTTTGCTGATGTTTACACATGTTAAAGCCACACAAGTCTTCTAAAATGACCTCCTTAGAGCGTAAATTTGTAACAGTGCGTCCAATGGGCACAATCATTATGTGCATAAGCTACACCAGTTTTCAAAGGGATAGAATACACATATTTTTCCTTTGGAAATCATCCCACAGATTATACTTATACGCAATTACCTCTGCTATTTAGTATGTACCAATATTTTTTAGAAAATTAGACACGCATACTTTTCAAAATCCAGTAGCATGTGCATCCAAACCCCAGTGCAACTCTGCTGATAGGAATATCTGTATTCCCTGCAGGTTACAGTGTGCACGAAATGACACGGTGCTCACACTCTTACCCCCATAACATTTTGGCAATCCCTTTCCATGCATAAATCCCTGCAAATTATTCCCTTAATATGGAGGTAGGAAATTTGGCTACAAAATAATTCCAAAATGATTATGCGGCGCAGACACCTCCCGGCCCCTGAAAGCCACCCAGGGCGTCCCACAAGGCTCATCCCTCTCCGCCCTGCTATTCAACATATACCTTCAACCAATCTGCTCCATCATCAAGAACCACAAGATCCAATACACCATCTACGCCGACGACATAACGATATTCACCCCAATAGACTTGGACACCCCTGACTGCTCCAACCTAGCCAATTTTCTCCAGCAAATGACATCCTGGTTCTTAGAAAACAATCTATCCATAAACCACAACAAAACAGAAGCTCTTGTCATATCAAGAAACCCTACCTTCTCAATGACACCCACCATCAAACTAAATGACGTCACAATATCAGTAAAGCCTGAAGTGAGATACCTCGGAGTGAAGCTCGACAAAGACCTAAACCTACAGGCCCATATCGCCAGAGCCACAAAAAATGCCTACCTCAAAATAAGAACCATCAGACGCCTCAAACCCATCCTCTCACAGGACCACTTCCGTACAGTCTGTCAAACACTCATCACCCCTACACTCGACTACTGCAACCCAATATACCTAGGGCTACCTAAACAGACCCTCCAACCACTTCAGATGGCTCAGAACACTGCCGCCCACATAATAACAGGCAGCTCCGGACAGGACCACATTACACCTATCCTGTACCACCTCCACTGGCTCTCAATCTGCTCCCGTATACAATACAAAGTTATCCTAAACATATTCAAAATAAGACAGAACATCTCAGCAGACAGCCTGCAACCTCTCATCAAAGCGGACAGATGCACCAGACCCAGAAGAAGGAGACCTCATCACCACCCCATGAGAATTCACCAAATCCAGACAGGACACCTCAAGAAGAGCTCTGTCCCTGGCGGCACCCTCCCTGTGGAACTCTCTCCCCGATGAGCTGAGATCTGCCACAGACCTCACAGATTTCAGAAAGCTACTAAAAACAAAGCTGTTCATGGATCATTACAAGGACTTCACCTGAACTAAACTCCGCCATAGCCAAACTGAAGCCTTTACGAACTGTATCTAGACCTGTACTTAGCCCAATTGTAGATAGCTCAATTGTATATAGCCCACTTGTCTCGAATAACTGTACATAGATCATTTGCACCTAAAGCAATCAAGTCACTCACACCCCTCGACCACACTCACCAAGATGTTTCACACTTCATGTCGCACACTCCCCCCCTCGATTGTTTGCTGTGATAACCGCTTTGATTTAATGATAAAGCGGTAAATTAAATCTGACTAAATAAATACAATTATCACTATTACTAAGGATTAGACTGTCTATTCAGTGTCTTTGATATCATAGACTTTGTTTTGCCTTTCAGACAGTGACACTCTCTGACAGAGGATGGGTCAGCTTTTCATGGGATAATATATCCACGAAGCCAATGCCCGCAAATACTACGGCTGATCAGGTCTGTAACTTTGCTCAAAGTCTTGTGGTACTTATTTTATTAAAAAGACATGTTTAAAAAAACATCTATAAACTTGGCATTTTAAGATACATGTAAATTTCTTTTTCACAACTAATGAGGTTGCTGGGGGAGCAAATTCTTTTTCATGAGGAGTCACACTATATATGCAAATCGTGGCGATACTATTGAGCACCTGGATTTGTAGAGGTCATCTTTAATGGTGCTTAATCAAAGATTTGATTCATTTGCCTTCAGAGGATATATTTGTATGACAGAAATCAACTAGGAAAATTTAAACTGGAACAACTTAGCTGAAAACACCCCAAGCTGAATTGGAGTGACACAAAGGCAAACAAGATGCTTGGGTTAAAATCCATGATGGAGTGGGTTGGGGCTGGGGCTGGAGCTGGAGCTGGAGCTGGAGCTGGAGCTGGAGAGGGGGGGGATTTTCAAAAGGACTTGTATGTTTACCAGTGGCTAGTAAATGTGTAAGTCTACTATCTGTCCATATTCAACCCCTCTACCAATAGTGCCAGGGTGAAAATTCATCTGACTGCCCTAGGGCTAAGTACTAAGTACATTATAAAAACAACTTAGTGTACTTTAGGCCTGCTGAATATCATCCCTAGAGTAGGATGCCTAAGCTATCCATATAATTGCTGAATATCACTGTTACATGGCTGGAGGTTTGTGATCAACGGCGAATATATAAATTCAACACTGCTGGCTATTTGTATAACAGCGCTGAATATATGTATTTTTAAAACTTCTGCAGCATTTTAAAAAGCCACTGACAGCCACTGCTGAAAATTGACCCCTACAAAGTTAGGTAGGTTCGAGTTAAGAGACTATGGGCCTAATATTCAACCACACATCTGGACAGCGGATACTGTTTTCCGGATAAGTGGCGTTGGCCAGGGCTATTTGTTGACATTCAGCAACACTATCTGAATAGTGTGACTGAATATCTTATTGACCGTTTTAGCACTATTTATTTATTTAACTGATTTAGGTATAACATTTTTCTACTAGTCAAAATGATGAACAATTAATGGTGGGAAGACATAAGTGTAATAAGGTACAACAAGTTTTGGTCAAAGCGGTGACCAATTAATTGGTGGGACACAGGTTGGGGACAGTGGGGTGCATCAAGATCAAGTGGATTGGGGGGCGGGGTACAAGGGCAGATGCAGAGACTAACACAGGGGTTGTTAAAAGAGGTTCAGCATGGTGGGCACAGGAGTCCATCCAATAGTTCCTTGAGGGGCTAGCAAGCAGCGTATTGTTCCTGGAAAAGATGAGTCTTCAAGTGCTTGCCGAAAGCTTCAGTTGACTGGATGCTGGAGTGTTCGTGGATGGAGCGAGGACAAAACAATGAATTATCCAGATAGCAGCGATATTCAGCACCACTATCCGGATAACTATGCAGATAACATAGGACAGCACAAAGACTGTCAAAATAGTGATCCAGATAGTGATGCTGAAAATCGCTGCTATCCAGATAATGCCATAGGTCACCACTCCATCCAGATATGCAATACCAGCCATTCTCTAAATACTGGTGCTCAATATCCAGATTTTTTTTAACGCCAGTAGCCAGCTTAGTGTGCAAGCTAAACTGGTCCAACACATTAGTGAGTACATGCTAAAGTTTGTGCATATCTGTATTTAAATGAGAATGTTTGTTTGCAAATTAGGGTTTATCCAGCATGTGGTAAATGCCATGGCATACTCTTATCTGTCTTTTTTGCAAGTGCTTACTAAGGCCTAAATATTTAGCAGGTAAGTTAGGCCTGAGAGTCAATAGCTGCATTATGAAATCTCCCATTCCTGCCAACCCAAAATGATAGGGCTAGATAGCATGGGAGATTTCATCACTTCAATCCTCCCATTAAGAAGTGGCCAGTTCCACTTCCTCTTTCCACTGAACAAAGCTAGAACCTCCATCAAAACAGCCCCCTCACCCCTGCTGAAGACAACCCAACTCACCACTTCTCAGCCACATTTTCAGCCTCATCTTTCTGCCTGAGGAGCAGAAGCTACTGGTGGACTCGGGTATCAAAGCCAGATCGGAGGATGTACTAAAGGCTGTTAGTGTAGCTGGGTTTAAAAAAGGTTTGGACAAGTTCCTGGAGGAAAGGTCCATAAACCATTATTAAGAAGTGACCGAAGATATCAATGCTTGACCCAGTACAAGAATTGTGGAACTTGTGTCTCTTGGGGAAACTGCTAGGTACATATGACCTAGATTGGCCACTGTTGGAAACAGAATACTGGGCTTGATGGACCTTGGTCTGACCCAGTATGGCATATCTTATGTTCTTATGTTCTTATCTGCCACACACCCATCAAGCCAACCTTCAGTCCAATTTCAAATCTAAGTGAAAATACCAGTTTTTCTTTTCCTTTTAGATCCAAGCAGCAATAGAAGATCTACTTTCAGTAAAATGTAGGACTGAGCCATCATCTGCTTCAGTGTTATTCAGGACGGGGTTTGAGACAGGTATGATATTTATATGCATGTGGAGGAGAATCTGGGTGTTATTGTGGACAATATGTTTAGGTTTTCTGCTTGGTATGTGGTGGCAGCCAAGGAACGGACAGAATCCAGATCCTGTTTGATCATCACTAATTGAACAATCAGGATCTAGATTAGGCTAGGTAAATGTCTCTGATAATATACTTAAATATGGTTTCGGAGAATTTCTGGCACAAGAACATGGTATAAGAACAAGAACAATCTTTGGAGTAAATCTCTAAAGCAGGAGTTAATAAATTCACAAGGCAACAAATCCAGTTAGCATTTTCCAAGGAGCTCCAAACCAGGCAAACGTTTGGCCAATCAAGAAACAGGAAAGATCATCCAACACCAGAGAGACATGATAGCTCTTACACAGATACCTGCCTTTTAATCCAAAGGTCACTGGTTCGAGACCAACCTCTAAATGAGAAAAAAGTTAGTTGGGATTTTTTATTTGCCCGAAACCTCTATTAACCTTTCAGTTATATTTTTCATTTGGGTAGCAGCCAGAGCTACCTCTTTAATTAACAAAGGGGATGATATTCAGCGGTGGAGGCCAGGACACTTAAAATATCTGGCCATCACCACTTTTAACTAAGACTGGATATTCAATGTTGGGGTCATATCTTGCCAATGGCATTGAATATCTGATGTGGCCAGTTAGTATTTTAGCTAACCAGACAGTGGTGATATTCAACTGCTGTCCAGTTAACTAAATGAACTAGTTAGGTAGTCTTTTATGTGCATAACGTTAGCTGGTTAAAGTTAAACCAGCTAGCGACCGAATTTCGCTGCTGGCTGATTAACTTCAGTGCTGCCCCCAGAACGTTCCCTGAATGTCCTGATGCTATGTGGTTTGCAGCAGGGCATGCAGCAGGGTTAGGAGAGAATATTCAGTGGCACAGAACAGCTATATGCTGCTGAATATCCCACTCACAGCGATTAATGCACTTAGAAGACTTGCTAACCATGTTAATCATTTTAAATATGTAGTGGCGGCCCGATGGTTTTTGCTGCAGTAGCCAGACCCTCCATGCCATCCTCCCCCAAGATTGTGCCGCTGTCCAACCTGCCATGCTGCCCCCCTTTGCACTGATGCACTGGCTGCTGAACTGCCACTTCAGCGCTGCCTAAGGCCTTACAGTGCCCGTGCACATGTGCGCTCATGGCCTGCCGCTCCTGCTCCCTATCTGATGCAACTTTCTTGGAGGAGACAGGAGGGACAGATTGGAACTGTATGCACGCATACGGGTGTTTTAAAGCCTGGCAGTTCAGCTGCCACTTCCCGGGGGGTTGGGTTAGCGATGCTGCCTACCAGGGTCTGCCACTCCAGGCAACAGCCTAGTTCGCCTAGTGGATGGACCGGCCCTGTGATTATGCTACCCCAAATTGCCCTGAAATGAAAATGTATAAAAACAAAAATGAAACAAAACGACAATGTATTAAAACAAAACAAAATTAAATTAAATAACCTGCAAGCACAGGAAATGAAAAGAACCATTTTTTTCCTGCACAGCTCTAGGGTTAATAGCCTCATAAAATAGCAACCTGCGTAAAAGTATACACACTGATTTGATGGTGTGAATTCTCACAAGGGGAGTGCACATGGATGGAGACTGGGTGGAGTATATGCAGTGATGATAAAATACTACAATATCCGCACAAACTTGCAAAATGTAAGTGCAGTCATTTGCAGCAGCTCAACGCTGAGCTCAAAGTGAATTACAATTCAAATGTTTTTAATTTCATATGAGTAATTTTATAAGAGTCTTGAGCATTTTATGTTCTCAAGTAAAAGTAAGTACAAAGAGATCACAACAAGTGTTCCCAGGGATGGGGAATGGGCTGAGCAAGCAAGGGATTGACACTTATATGCACATATTTCATAAAGTATGCAGATGAGTAGATTCTCACTGGCACTAGCACTGGCACTCAGAGCAAGTGTGTGTATCACCCCCTCGGGGTCCAGAGGTTACACAGCAGGTTAAATTTGTTTTTTGAGTCCTAAAGGTTCTATCTGTGCAGATAACCTCTCACTTCATCAGGGTCCTCCAAAATCATTCCTGGACAGCAGTTCAAAAAGAAGCTCCAGTAGGATGAGTAAAAAGATAATTTGCAGGATGAAGATAAAAGGGTAATTTTACCTGTTACTTCACAGATAGACAACAACATACAAAAAGGCAAACTCTCCCTCCTCAAAAATTCTAAAAGGTAGAAAATTATTGGTGGGATTCTTGACTCACAAAATCTTCTTCCTTATTCTTCTCTCCTTAACTCCTCCTTACACTTGGACTTTCTCAGACAGAATCCTCTCTAGTATCTCTCCACTCTCCTAACCTTGATTGGTTCTCAGGCTTTCCATCGTGTTACTAGATGTATGCAACACTGCAGATGATAATCCACTGATGAGGTCGTGGGTTCCCTGAGCACAGAGAGATACCTATCTGGTATTTTTCCCTCAACTGGATTAAGACTTCTGACGCCAGAAAAATAATAGATCCAACTGCACACCTTCCTTCAGCTCACCAGGAGCTGTGTCTAGCCTCCAATGCAGTCCTTTACACTCAGAACGTCTTTTCACAGGTATTATTTATAGATTTAAATCACAGCTTTTAAATAGTATTTCAAGATGGGGTCCATTCAAGAATTGTGGTGATCCCCCTGTCCCTAGGGGGCCTACAATCTAAGTTTTGTTCATGAGGCAATGGAAGGTTAAGTAACTTGCCCAAGATCACAGTGAACAGAGGGATTTGAACCTTGGTTCTCAGCCCACTGTTCTAACCACTGGGCAACTAAGAAGGATAACATAAGGGATCTTCCTTTACCCTGAAGACAGTATTCTATTTTCCTTTTGCCTCTCAGCTGGGTTGGCTTGGTGAGGGTCCATCATAACAGGACCTGTGGCTTCTCCTCCTTGAGCCCCAGATTGTATCTTGGAAGACTGGAAAAAGGTGGCTTGGTTTAACCCCTCTTTACTGTTCTCTTGGGAATTAGCCCTGGGGCCCTGGGACCCCACTGATTAGGGAAAGCTCTAGAAGACCCTCTCAGAGCTGCTTGACAGAGAGACACACATTTCCCTGCAAAATTCCCCTTTCCCTGGCTGTCCTTGAAAGGGGTCAGCTAGGACATTTTTTAGTAGTTATACTGTTATATAGGGATTGGGACAAATGATACCCCTGCCAGATAAACTGCTGCACACAAGTCATTTCAACAGAAGCACATTTTACAAAGCACCCCTAAGCACTAGGGCAATTAGTTTTGCTGGATCACATAAGCACATACTGGCCAATGCGTAATTCTATAAAGGCACATAGGAATAGATGTGAGAAAATTTCTACACTATTGCGGCTTCTTACTGTTAGCACTTGCTCTAGATTCCTCTGCGATGTTATACAAGAAACAGGCCTAGCTCACTCTTTATAGTTTTTATAAACAAAAGCCAATGGTCCAGCCTTCCTTTATGAGCCCACGCTTATCTGGTTTTGGAAACTTTATAAGATAAGTATGCACTTGCACACTTTATGGGCTAACATTTTTATGTGCTACCGAGCAGGCATAAATGTTCACAGCTTCAATCTAGCAGGTTCAGGCCTGGTTAGTACTTATGATGGGAGACCACCTTGGAATACCAAATGCTGCTGGCTTGCTGTGTGGAAGAAAGGCCTGGCAATCTACTCCTGCCCACACTTTGCCAAGAAAACTCAGGGGATAGTCACAACTATCCACAGGGCCATCAGGAGTCAGCATTGATTTGAACGCACTTAATAATAGCAATTGTTCACAATTCCTCAAGCAGCTTATCACGTATCTATTTGTGTTTAGCTTTTGCCTTTACCACAGCAATCCAAGGCGAGTTTACAGCACAAGAGGAAGAAAGAAAGGAACCATGCCTACACCAAGTTCTATCTTCTTGGATACACAACTTTATTAAAACCCAACTTGGCCAGGTTTCGGCACACATGCCTGCATCAGGGGTCTAAAATAAGTCATATACATTAACATATAAACATACTGTACAAAAACACAAGTTTACATTCAGGTACAGCAGAGCCCAGAGGACTCTTTGAAACAAGATGATATTTCTTTTCTCTCTGTTTTCCCTCCTTTCTGTAACATTCAAAACAAATTTCCACATACTCCCAGGATAGCAGATTGAAAATAAAAACTGATTCATACAGGGCAAATGACTGAAATCACAGCTAGACTGAAGCTGTGGGCAGTAATGCCTGTTCGGGAGCACATGTAAATGTTAGCTCATAAAGTGTGCATGTGCAGGCTTATTTTATAAAATATTTGTGTAATTCACAACGATGCCTTCACTCCATCCAAACTCTACCCCAGAGAACACCTATACATGGGTTGCGTAAAAGTGTGCGTCTTCCTGTCACTGTGTGACATTTTACATGTGGGAAAAGATTGTAAAAGTCCTTTTATATGAGGGAAATGATTATAACATTACCTCCTCTATGCTGTCAGCAGAACTTTCAAATTAAAATTCTGAATAGCTTTCTTCCATTATTTGAGGGTAATTTTATAACATGACCCCTAGGTCTGGAGGTAGAGAAGGTGCCTAATTTTAGTCTGTGGTCATGCTTACATTACTAACTTGGGCTAACGGTTAGCATGGGCTATTTGTAACTAGGCCTCATGGAATAATATGGGACTTAAGTTACAAATAGCCCCTACAAGTACTACTACTACTCATCATTGGCATAGCACCACATGGCATATGCAGTGCTGTAGATATAGATGTTTATTTATTTATTTAACATTTCTTATATACCGCGCTATTTGTCATCAGCGCGGTTTACATCAAAACAATAGAACACTTGACCAGATACATTGGCCGTCGTTTACATAAAACGGGGAGTTAACATGGAGGAGAACTTGGGGAACTATTTACATTCAAGTTTATAGCAAACTTAGGAAACTATGTACAAATCGATTGTATTACATATTAGGTATGATTACAGTGTTTTGTAAGACACAGATGTAAGACACAGTCCCTGCTTGTCAGAGCTTACAATCTAATCAAGACAAAATACATAGGGGGTTATTTGAGCCATGAATAGCTGGGATGGATGGCCCAATGGGATGTCCATGCCCACTATTCGTGGCTTCATCTGCCCCTGAATAACTTTCCGCTGGTTATGTGGGGAAGTTAGATGGCGGTGGGGAATGGGCGACACAGGGGCAGAGAGTGGGCAGGCGGTGGGCAGTCGCTGGCCCTGGACATACAGGGCCGATTCTAATGTCGGCCCTGTATGTCCGGAGCTGGCAAAATGTCCAGGGAAGTTATTCCACCTCCCTGGATATTTCGTTTTGGAAGGCCTGGAATGCATATGGGGCGGGGGGGGGGGGGGCAGGGCTTATTCCTCACAGCCAGACCCCGGCCTTAGGAGGCCAGATCAGGGGTCTGACTGCGGGAAATAAACTTTTGTTCTTGGCGACCAGCATCGTGCTTTTAAATGGAGCTGCGGTGCCTTGGCTCCATTTAAAAGCCCTGACTGACTTAGCCGGGTGCAATCCTGCACGTGCAGGCCTGACAGAATCACTGTCCCGGCCTGCACATGCAGGATTGTTTGTGATTCTGATTTCGCGGGGCTAGCCGTGCCCCGTGGGATCAGAATTGTGATCCCCTCTGTACGTCCAGTTCAGACCGGATGCACAGAGGGGATCTAGATCCGGGACAGAATCGGGCCCAAGAGCCCAATTCCAGAACATGTTCGTCTGGCCCACGGGCACATCCAAATCAAAAACAAGCCCGATTTAAAAGTGATTCCATAGCGAGGGTATACATGCACCCACGGTTTCAGAATTGGGGACAGATGTTTTTGGTGCAGCACGAACAAAGCACTACGGAGTACGAGACATGGCTATATGCAGCAAATAGCTTTGTACATCCCAGCACTCACTGAGTTCTGAAAAGATGGATGTGTTCAATCCCGCCCATCTCCGCTATATATCCGCAAATGGCCATGCCCCTGTAAAACGTGCATCTCCTAAGCTGCTCCTCTCACTGACAGTGTTATGCTGAGGCAAACTACACATGATTACTGATGATACATAAATGTTGATGCAAGCTAGACTACATATATCAGTCTGTTGCATGCCCAGAACACTGCAAAGTAATCTCAGTGCATCCTAAGATAGTATAAAAGCAGGTAGAAAGTGATGTTTGCATAACATACATGGCAGTAGAAGACATTCTTAGTTATGCTTGCATTGGTCATCTCTAAAAACAGTCTGTACAATGCTAGGTATGGACCAGAAAAATCAGAAGAGGTTCTCCATAGGGAAATGTCAAAACATATCCCTGTCACTTATAGGGAACACTCAGAATGGGAGCATTCAACAGTGCAAACAGCACTAAGACATGCCCAAAGGCACCATCATTCCTCTCTATAAATGTACACATTTTTAGAGACCAATGATGGTGCTTCTGGGCATGTCTTAGTGCTGTTTGCACTGTTGAATACTCTCATTCTGAGGGTCCCCTTATTTAGTGACAGGGATATTTATTTATTTATTTGGCTGAGCTTAACATACATAGTATATGATGGCAGATAAAGACCAGCATGGTCCATCTAGTCTGCCCAGCAAGGTGGCAAGAGTAGGTGCACCCACTGCTCCATGCAAGTCACCCCTCCCCATGCCTTTGTTTAGGTGTGTACCCACCGCTTTCTGCAAGTCACCTCTATTTGTTGAAATATCAGAGACAGAACTTCTGTATCATTTTTCGCTGGGTCAAAACGGTGTATATGGAAGAAGTTTAGATAATGTTTACAGAGAACTGAAACTATTTACATTAACAAATAACTATGACTTTCTGTCCTTAACTTATTTACAGAACTATCTTGGATTGGGAGGTGGGGGTTCGAAAGTGTAGGGTGAACAGTTGGGTTCTGAGGAGTTTGTGGAATGTGAGGAGGTCTTTGGTGTTCCTTATAGGGTCGGGAAGAGAGTTCCATATGGTAAGTGCGTAGAGATCAAAGGATCTGGCACACGCTTGTTGGGTGCTTTTTGTTTTTGTGTGGGAGTGGCTAGAAGATTTGTGGTGAAGAGTTTCTGGGTCTGTTGGTTTTGGATGGATTGATGAGTGTTTGTAGGTGTGGGGATGATAGGTTATTGAATGTCTCGATTATTAAGAGGATTTTGTATTGCATTTTGCACTATAGGGGGAGCCAGTGAAGCTGGTAGAGGATGGGGGTGATATGATTGTATCTAGAGGCTCTTTGGATGATCCGGGCTGTGGTGTGGAGGGCTGTTTGTAAAGGTAGAAGGGTTGAGTGAGGTAGTCCGTGATAAATGGAATTGCAATAGTTGATGTGGGGAATAATCAGGGCTTGAATAGCTGAGCGGACATCAGATGGGTCAAGAATCAAGCAAAAATGCTGTAGGGATCGGGTCTTGTAGTAGACTGTCTTTGCTGTGCTCTTTATATGTGTCTTCACACACTCCTGATCTACGGTGACTTCACACTGGTGATCTACGGTGACTCCCAGATATTTTACTTTGGATCGACTTGGATTTCTGTGTGGTTTAGAGTAATGGTTGCAGGGGGAGTGAATGAGTCACTTTTTGTGATAAACAATGGCTTCAGTTTTCTTGAGGTTTATCAAAAGGTGGTTTGTAGCAAGCCATTGGGAGACATCGGTAAAGCATTTTTTTAGGCCGGTGTAGGATGGTTTGTTTAGGTCAAATGGCACATACAGCATGATATCATCAGCATAGACGTGATAGTGGATATTGTGTGAATGAATCGTTGCACAGAGATGTTGAAGAGTAGCGCTGACAGAGTGGATATGTTGACATTTCTGCTTTATACTGCCCGATCATACTGGCACCTGATGACACTATGGTCATCACTGCAATCCAGGTACTGGCCAGGCATTCATGTTCCCCAAGATTTACAGATGAGCACCAGCTCAGGAGCAGGCTTAAATGAAAACACATAAAGAATAAAATTGTGTAAATCATGACTCTACCCAGTATCCTCCCTAAGCATAGATCACTACATAGTTAGAATAAAAATTTTATTACAAACAAAAAATGATATGAACCTAGACCACAAATGCTATCACAGACGGTTCAAAAAATTTAACAAAGATGCTTTTATACAAGATACTTTACCTCATCTATCTGCAGATTCAGTGAAATTAGAGACACAAGTAACAGAATGGTATCACATAATTCTATTGCAGCCAGAATGACAGACATGAGACCAAGGGAAGCAAGGATTAATAAGCAACATCACAAGCCATGGTATTCTACAGCTATACGTTTGATGAAAAGAGAGCTCAGAAGAATTGAGCGTAAGTGGAGAAGGAATAAGGTGACAGAATTAAGGCTGCTTTACTTAAATAAACAAAAATATACGATGAGCATATTAAAAACACTAAGAAAGAATACCATACAAATATAATAAATAATTCCATCAACAAACCTAGAGAACTGTTTGAAATAGAAAAAACTTTAACAAAGGAGCAAAAGACAGAAGGGGAAGCTCAAATTGAACCGCAAAAGTATGCGGACTATATTAGGGAAAAATTCCACTCTAAGACAAAAGCTACAGAAAAACTTAACTTAAAATCAGTCTCAAATTCCAGGGTTTGGGAAAAATTCTCCTTTCCATCAAAGGAGCAACTCTTGCACATTATTTCTTCTATAAACACATGCACTTCTCCCACTGACCCATGTCCTGTATCGTGGATCAAGTCTACAAAGTCAAATTTTATTCACATCATACAAAACATTGTGCAAAATTCCCTCTCTCAAGGTATTTTACCAGAGCAACTTAAGCTTGCAACTGTTAGACCATTCCGAAGAAAACAACGCTAGACAAGAATAATCCAGCAGCCTACCGGCCAATTTCCAGCATACCCTTTTTAGCCAAAGATCATAGAGAAGATAGTGCAACTTCAACTTCAAGAACACATTGATGTTCATGCACCCCTAGATATTAACCAACATGGTTTTCGCCCAAACCATGGAGTTGAAACTTAATGATTTATCTTTTTGACTGCATAATCCGCACCATTGATGACATTAAAGAAAGGTATTATAATGATTTTTATAGACATCTCTGCAGCATTCGACTCAGTAAATCACAATAGATTATTAAATAGATTAGAGGAGATTGGTCTACATGGGGTCACTTTAAAATGGTTCCATTCCTATTTCCTATTGACAGAGAGATTTTTTACAAGTAAAGATAGGGGAAAAAAACCTCTATGCCCATAAGAGTAATACAAGGTGTACCACAGGGATCTGCACTTTCATCGCTCCTTTTCAATATTTATATGCAACCAATATGCAAAATTCCTTGAAAAGTGGAATTAAGTATACAATCTATGCTGATGATATTATGATTTTCACAACTATCACTATTGAGAACCCTGATTTCTCGGGCATTACAGAATGTCTCTCAGAAATGTCCAACTGGTGTAAAACAAACAACATGGAAATTAATTTTAGCAAAACAGAGGCGTTATTATTTCTCGTAACCATAATTTTGCGCGCATCCTCCTGACATCAAAATAGATAACTCAACTATTCCTATTAAATCAGAAGTAAAAATATCTTGGAGTTACTCTGGATAATGAGTTGAATCTCAGATCACACATAAATAAGACAATTAAAAGCGCTTTTACAGAATGAAGCTCATCAAAGACTAAGGCCGCTTCTTGATACTGTTCACTTCAGAAATGTTTGTCAAGCATTGATTACTCCATTACTTGACTTCTGTAATCCAATATATCTGGGTTTATCTAAGCAAGCACTTAAGCCTTTACAACTGGCGCAGAATACTGCTGCACGTATAATTTTTGGTCTATCAAGTAGAGAACATATAACTCCCATCTTGAAAGAGCTTCACTGGTTACCAATAGCTTCACGTGTAAAATATAAAACTATAATTTATTTTTTCAAGATAAAACAACAATATTCTGCAGAAAAGCCTGACATATCTCATACAGTCAGATATTAGCAACAGACCTAGAAGAAGAGGATCTGACAACAGAATCAGCTTATCAAATGATGTTCAGAAAAAACACGTAAAGGACACCTCTGAAAGGGCTTTCTCTTTTGCTGCACCTTCCATCTGGAACTCTCTACCTAATGAGCTAAGAGCAGCTCAAGACATCAATGACTTTAGAAAGCAACTGAAAACATCTTTGTTATAGAACACTACGGTCATGCAATTAACTAACTTAATTTGTCTGGAATGTAAATCATTACATATTGTATAATAGCTCACTTATAGTATAGCTCACTATGTAGATAATGCAACTCACTCTAACACATTATACCATAACTTTAAAACTTTTATTTCTTTACATTTTCTCACTAATACTCTTAATATCTTTGTTTGTAAGACCGCTTTGATTGTATGATAAGGCGGTATAGAAATCCAATTAAATAAATAAATAAATAAATAAATAAAATAAATAAAATCTACAAGTATACTCCTAAATTAAGGTTACCAGACAAAGAAAGGACACCTTAGTTCCAGGTTTCAGCAACAAGGCATGGAGGAGGGAAGAAGAGTCATTACCCTGCCATTTTCCAGTCCATTCCAGGACAGCAACAATATCACTTCTAAGTAGATAAATCAACAGAGAACTAGAAAGAGTGATGCATTTCCCCTATCCTGTGCAAAATACAAAGATATGGATGTAGATTCTAAAAACTGACATATGCAAATCAGTAAATTGAAAATAATTTATTTTCTATTCCCTGTGTCCCTATTGCTGGAATCAGGAACAGGAGGCTGCCAAACTGGTGAGAGTCGGGAACACAGCTCTAAAATCAGGAACAGTCCTCAAAAATCGGGGGCATCTGGTAGCTTTATCCCAAGTGCACCCCACGTACTTTTAGGTGTGACCTAATTTTACAAAAGACCTTTTATGTGCACAAATCAGAAGTTTATGCATTAAAAGAGATTTATAATATTGCCTTCTTTGTGGGTAGTTTAACAAGGAGGAAAATGAGGCCTATGGGATGAGAGTTCTCTACTGCGATTTGTTCCTCTCCCCTTCCTCCCACTCTCTCTTGTTCTTTGCTTCTTTTCTCTAATATCACTTCACATTGTTAGATTGATCTCTTTTAATAATAAGGGTCAGAATTCAGAAGTGCTTAATGTTTCAAAATATATGAACTCACATCATCTGCTCCTATTCTGCAGGCTTTTTCTCTTTCCGCCACCCAGCTTCACTTTTCCACACTGACCTTGTTCTCAGTAACTGTGCTTACTAGTTATTTCCTCATCATTTCGTTCCATCTGCCCCACTCTCTCTATATATTCTCTTCTTTATATCAAATTCAGAGAGGATTTTAGTCCTTTTTCTTCCAGTTGTTATTAAGTGCCATCGAGTCGGAGTCGACTCATGGCGACCCTCTGGATAGCTATCCTAAACTGTGTTCGGTCTTCAGTCAGGCGGCTCATTGTTGACAGACTGGTACCTGTAGCTGCTGTTATTGTATTGATCCATCTCATTGCTGGCCTTCCTCTTTTGCGTTGACCTTCTATCTTGCCAAGCATGATGTCTTTCTCTAATGATCTCTCTCTCCGCATGATGTGTCCAAAGTATGAAAGTCGAAGTCTTGTCATCTGAGCTTCTAAAGAAAGCTTAGGTTTGATCTCCTCTAGTACCGACTGGTTTGTTCACACAGTATTCGCCGCCAGCACCATAATTCAAAGGTATCAATTTTCTTCCTGTCTATCTTTTTCACTGTCCAGCTTTCACATCCATTTGACGTTATTGAACAAGTCAAATCTTTGTATGGAGAGAGACATCTCTGCTCTTGAGAATCTTATCTAGGTCTTTCATAGCCATTCTGCCAAGAGCAATGCGTCGTCTAATTTCTTGACTGCTTGTTGCTTCTTTATTGATAGTTGATCCAAGTAGGTTATAGTTGTTCACGATTTCAATTTCTTCTCCTTCAACGATAAACTTGTTGATTATGCCAGTTGTCATGATCTTTGTCTTCTTTACATAAAGGTGCAGGCCCATTTTGAGACTATGTTCTTTGATTGTGAGAAGCAAATGTTTCAGATCATCTTCACTTTCAGCCAGTAATGTGGTATCATCAGCATAGCGAAGGTTGTTGATGAGTCTTCCACCAATCTTCACACCTCTGTTGTCTTCATACAATCCTGCTTCTCTGATGATTTGTTCTGCATATCAATTAAACAGGTAGGGGGAAAGTATGCAGCCTTGTCATACACCTTTGCTGATTTTAAACCATTCTGTTTCTCCTTGTTCCTTTTGAACTGTTGCCTCTTGATCAATGTACAGATTGTGCAAGAGAACGATCAGGTGTTCTGGTATACCCATGCTTCTTAATGTGGCCCAGAGTTTCTCATGGTTTACACAGTCAAAAGCATAGCTATAGTCGATAAAGCACAAATAGATATCCTTTTGGTATTCTTTAGTCTTTTCAGGGATCCATCTCACATCCGCAGTGATGTCTCTCGTTCCTCGCACTTTCCTGAACCCTGCTTGCAGTTCAAGTAGTTCTTGTTCCAGGTATGGTTGTAATCTCTTTTGAATAATCTTCAATAGAATCTTGCTGGCATGTGGGATCAAAGCGATTGTGCGATAATTTCCACAGTCAGTTGGATCACCTTTCTTTAGTATTGGTATAAACACAGATCTTTTCTAGTGAGTTGGCCATGATGTTGTCTTCCATATTTCTTGGCAGAGCCTTGTAAGTACGTGTGCTTCCAGGAGTGTGCTTTAAACATGAACCTCTTAATTGTTCAAGCACAGCTACCTAGTGGGTTTTTTCTTCCAGTTTACAGATTTTAATTTTGTTTGAATATTTATGTTTTTTCGTGTTTTCCTTAGGTTTCGTTTAGTTGCCTAGAGCAGCAATTGTTTGGATTGCCAGTTGCTGTGTGGTTTGTTTTCTGACTTTTCTGTTTTTACTTCTTGGACATTGTAAAACTTCAAATTACATTCATTTCCTTTAATGTATGATATTTTCTTAGTGACACACAATTTCTACGGAATATATTTATGTAAAATTACTATACAATAGAGTTTTAGAAGTCTGTGTACTCAAGAGTGATTAGCCTTTTCTAGCCTGCGGTATCTGCAGGGACTGTTTCCAGTGTATCTCCTATAGATACCATGGAAGACAAGCTGGCTTCGCGAGGAACAGATTCAGGTGGTGATAGCGGCATCTGCGAAGCCTGCTGATTGGAGCAGCTAACTTGTGAGGCAATCACCCACGGTAACCGTACCCAGCAGGCCCACCACTCTCTGCCCTTATTCTGCCTTTGTTAACAGATACCGCGGGAAGTTCAGACATTGAAGAAATGTTCCCAGATGTCTGTGCTTTCCCCGCATTAGCTGCTACCGCCGGACGGTATTTCTGGGTCAGCCTCATGGTAGCAGCTAACGCGGTTTAGTAGACAGACCAAAGGATCAAAACTAGGCAGCTTTATGTGAAATGTAATTTTTCAGGTGTGGGTATTTGAATTTACCTATCAAAGTATTTAGAATTACTATCCTTTTCTCCACTAAGGGCTCGATGATTTTGGTATGGATGGACACTTGACCAGTGGGACAGAGCCCTTTTGTGGCAGGTTCAGCATGCTGAAGCCCAAACATCTGATAAAATGTTCAAAACCTGCAATGCCAAGATGTGAACTCAATATCTATTCCCATGTAAGTATGATCTGATAACTAAATTTGCAGGGGCCTATTTATTAAGTTGTGTTAGCAATTTAAAATGAGGTTTGCCATGCACTCATAGCTACTGCAGTGCATTAATTGCTAGCTTGGGGTAATCGCTGCATAAAGAGACGTATTTATGCTCTTTCCATCTTTCTCTTTTGCTGTATGGAGGGTTCCACTTTCCTATCAGTTCAGTGGCATTCATTTCTTCTTACTCCTGGAAACCACTTTGCTAAACCTGAAGGGCAGTACAGAAAATTTTAATAAACCATAAAGTGTGGTTTTCGCACTAACGTGCATTAAATGCAACAACTGTGTGTTGGCTGTCACGGGCAAGGCCAGCATGTCGCCAACAGTTAACACAGTGAAAGGTTCTTTATAGTGCGTTAAATTGATTTTCGATTAGCACAGACACACTTAATTCTCCTCTTAAGGAGGCGTTAAGTGAACTCACTTTAAGAACATAAAAACTTCCATACTGGGTCAGCAGCAGCTAATGCAGATCACATCCTCAAAAGGTCAGTTCCATGCTACTTATCCTAGGGATAAGCAGTGACCCTCTCTCATCTACCTTTATAACAATCTATGGACTTTGACTCCAGGAATATGACCAACCCTTTTTTAAACCCATCTGCACCACCTGCTTTTACCACATCCTCCAGCAACCCAATGAGCTCCAAAGATTAATTTTGTGTTGAGAGAAAAAATATTTATTTATTTAGTATACATTTGTATACCGCTACTTCCTACGATCAGCAGCGGTTTACTTCACCGATCAGAATGAACTGTACAGTACAGTAATTTGCATGATACTCGTACATTATGATTGATTAAAGATTCATACACAACACAGCAAGTGGGTCACCGTAATTTACACTTGATTGAGTGGGTGCGGGTGTGCTTACATATGTACATATACATTTGATTGAGTGCGTGAGAGTGTGCTTACATATATACATATATACAATATAACAGATCAATTGAAGTTGCCCTTGTCATAATGTTGGAACCATTTTGGAGCAGAGAGAGGAGAGCAGAGCGAGGTTACTGGTTAGGTCAGATTATAATGCGACTGAAAGAGGTGTGTTTTGAGGTTTTTTCTAAAGTCTTTCAAGTCACTTATTAATCGTAGCTCGTGAGGCAGCTGGTTCCAGAGCAGTGGTGCTGTGTATGAGAATGCTCTGCGGCTTGTTTCTGCTTTGACAGTTCTTATGCTGTTTGGTACGCAGAGTGAGTTTCGAGTTATGGTTCTTCTGCATCTATTGGGTGGCTGGATGGTGATTAGATTGGTGAGGTATGATGGTGCTATGTTGTGAATGAGCTTGAAAGTGGTCACTAGAATTTTGTATATGATGCGGGCAGTAATGGGGAGCAAATGCAGCTCAATTAGTACAGGGGTGATGTGTTCAGTGACGCCTTTTTTCATAATGATTCTGGCAGCAACATTTTGGGCCATTTGCAAGATATTTAGGGTGCTTTTTGGAAGGCCTTGTAGAATGGCGTTGCAGTAGTCCAGGTGGGGAATGATGAGAGCTTGTGCCACCGTTCTGAAGTCGGATTGATCAATGATATTACGGAGTGGTTGAAGAACTTTTAATTTATGGAATATGGCACGGTTTGTTGTCCGGAGGTGTTTTTCCATCCTCAGGTTGCTGTCGAGCAGTACCCCTAGATATTTTATTTTGGGCTTGGTGTGGTAGACGTTGTTGTTGAGGGTGACAGTGGTGGGTGGGATGAAATCGTTTTTCTTTGAGATGAACATCACCTCTGTTTTTTTGTGGTTTATTGACATGTTGCTTTGTTGCAACCAGGTCTGGAGCATGTTGAGGCATTCTTCCAGTTGGGTGTAGCTCGGTTGGCTTATGTCAAGTTGAGTATACAGCATTAGATCGTCTGCATAAATGTGATAACTGATCTTGTGTTTCTGAATGATTTCGCAAACCGGTTTTATGTATAAATTGAATAGGAGGGAGGATAGTGCTGATCCTTGAGGAATGCCTTGGGTTTGGGGGAAGGCGTCAGCTTTTTCATCGTTGAATTTGACCTGTTGCATTCTATTTGATATGTATGATGAGAACCATTTTAGCGGAGTCCCTGTTATACCTATGGAGGCGAGTCGGTTTATGAGAGTATTGTGGTGAAATGTATCAAATGCAGCAGATATGTCGATAAAAATGAGTATGAACATCTTGCTTCTGATTTCGAGGCCCTTGAGGAGGTTGTCAAGGAGTGTTATAAGTAGGGTTTCTACTCCATGATGCTGACGGATCCCATATTGATGCATATCCAGGGCTTTCCTGTCATCTATGTGGTCCTGCAACTGTTGCTGGACTGCCTTTTCAATGATCTTGGCTAGGAAGGATATGCTCGAGATTGGTCGAGTGTTGGATGTTGGATCGTTCTTGTCGAGTGTTTTATTTTTTAAGATGGGTCTTATGAGTGATCTTTTGAGTTGCGTTGCCATAGAACCTTGCTGGAGGGATTGGTTTACAATGTGGGAGATAGGTTGGGCAATTTTGTTCTTCGTCACCTTGAGCCAGGCCGCTGGACATGGGTCGAGTGGGGAGGTTGTGGTGTTTAAGTTGGTGATAATGTTTATGATTTGCTGGTCTTCAATATGATGGAAAGCACCCCATTCTGTGTTTCGCTCCTCGTTTGTGGATGTGTATTCTTTCGGTGGGGTGGTGTCCATATTCTGGTCTTGATTGGTGTGGGTGAGTACTTGTGGGTTTAGTTTCTTGGCATAATGGTCTGCTAGGGTTTGGGCCTTTATTGTGCCAGTAAAGTCAATGTCTTGTGATGTTTTGGTGAGGGATTTAACAAGTTCGAAAAGTTCTCTTGGCCTATTAAGCGCCTTATTGAGCAAGTTAGTGTGGTGCGTCTTTTTTGCCAGGTTGACCTCGTTCTTGTACTTTGTGAGGAGTGTTAGGTATTCCTGTTTGCGTTCTTCGGTTTGGGCTTTTCTCCATTTTTTTTCCAGTTTACGTAGTTGTTTCTTCATTCTGCTTAGAGTTGTAGAGTACCATGGTTCAGATCTGGTTATAGTTGTGTTGTTTGCGGCTTTCCAGGTTGGGCTTGCTGCTATTTCGATTCCTGAGTTCCATTGGTCCACCAGAATTTCAAGGTCTGTGTGTGCAAGGTCAATGTGGGATATTATGGATGTTGTCAAGGTTTCCCTATCGAATTTTTGGAATCTTCTTTGGAGATGTGTTGTTGGATAAGTTTGTGATCGGTCCGGTATGGTCGGTAGGTAAATTGAGAGTTCAATTTGGCGATGGTCTGACCAAGGTACCTGACCGTTATTCGAGTTTTGGGGTTTTTTACTTCAGTTTGCTGTCATTTGGATGACATGAATACCAGGTCGAGAGTGTTGCCTTTGTTGTGTGTGGCCTCATGAATTATTTGGTCGTATCCGAGTTGGTCCATGGCTTCAAGGAACGTGTTAGCTTGCAAGGGGGGAACTGAAGGTAGATTCAGGTCACCCAGGATTATCTGATGTTTTTTGATTGCAGTGGTTGATATGGTTTCCAGTGCGGTGGCTAGTGTTTCGTGATGTGACGTGGGGGGCCTGTAGATTAGGCAGATGGCCATCGTTTTGTTTTCAACTTTGAGTACATCGATGCCCTCGGATGCGGTTTGCGATGTGTTTGCTAGAAGTAGGGAGGCTCTGGCAAGAATTAGGACACCTCCACCTCTTTTGTTGGGGCGAGGGCAGTTGAATATTTTATAGCCAGGTTTGGATATTTGGTTTACAATTGCTGAGTCAGTGTCGGTGAGCCATGTTTCAGTGATGCAGAGGATATCAGGCTTTTCGTCTGTGAGGATGTTGTGTGTCTTGTTTCTTAGTCTCCTATTTTTTTTAAATATGCTTTTTTGTAGCTTTATGTCATTGTACTTTTTGAAAGAATGAACAATAGATTTACGTTTACCAACAAGAACATAAGAGATGCCATACTGGGTCAGACCAATGGTACATCAAGTGCAGTAACCTGTTTACAGCAGACGCCAATCCAGGTCACATGTACCTGTCAGGGTCCCAAATAGGTATACAGATGCTATGCTACTTATCCCA
Organism: Ichthyophis bannanicus; assembly: GCA_033557465.1. Classification (NCBI taxonomy): domain Eukaryota; kingdom Metazoa; phylum Chordata; class Amphibia; order Gymnophiona; family Ichthyophiidae; genus Ichthyophis; species Ichthyophis bannanicus. The sequence goes on from CM066036.1 coordinate 78,145,028, forward strand.
GAAGTAAGAAGTGGATTTCCCTGGTCCTCTTTAATAATGGTTTATGGACTTTTCCTCCAGGAACTTGTCCAAACCTCTTTTCAACCCAGCTACACTAAAAGCTTTTACTCTGGTAACAAATTCCAGAGTTTGATTACGCGTTGAGTGAAAAAATATTTTCTCCAATTAGTCTTAAATGTGCTACATTGTAACTTTGTTGCATTTTCCTTTTTCTTTCTCCTTTTTGAAGGAGTAAACAACTGATCTACATGTACTGTGCACTGCATTCATTATTTTATAGACCTCTGTCATATCTCCCCAAAGCTGTTTTTTTTCCAAGTTGAAGAGCCCCAATCTTTTAACTCATGCCACTACCCTCAGGATTTTATAGACCTCTATTATATCTCCCCTCAGCCATTTCTTCTCCAAGCTAAAGGACCCTAACCTCTTTAGCCATTTTGATGTCCCTTCTTTGTACCTTTTCAATTTTGCTCTATCTTTTTGAGATGAGAATCGTGTGCAATTGTTATTATCTTAAGAGGGCGGATGCATCACAGAGCAATGCAAAATTCTTTCTTTGCCACCACTGAACACTGCTTCAGTTTCACAAAAGGAACCCAACTTGGTGATCATAGAAGATCCCAAGAACATAAAAGCAGGAACGTTTTCACCCATATTATAAATATCTTTTGTCGGAGATGCCGCAAGAGGAAGAGAGGAAACCTATTCCACCATAAGCAGCGACTCCTTTTTAATCATCTTTATTTTATTGTACTTAGCTCTTTAAAATGAAGTGCTGCTAGAACGAAAAAGGCAAAACAGGAATCCTCCATGATGTGTCACGTTTTGAGCACCAACACTGTCCCTGCTTCAGTTTTTTGCAGGATCCCTGAAAGTTAAATGTCCACCACTACACACTGAGCAAGTTTCAAGGTATTTCCTGAGTGGTGATTCTTAAAGTGGAACCCTGCATTGTGTAACTGTAGCTTGGGTTGTTCTTCCCTAAGTGCATAGCTTTGCACTTGTCTACTTTAAATTTTATCTGATATTTGGACATCCAGTCTCCCAGTTTCTCAAGGTCCTCTTGCAATTTTTAACAATTCTTTTGTGATTTAACAACTTTGAATACTTTTGTGTCATCTACATATTTGATCACCTGTCTTGCTCACATTTCCAGGTCATTTATAAATATATTAAAAAGCAGTGGGCCCAGTACAGATCACTGGAGCACTCCAATATTCTCTTTTCTCCATTGAGAAAATTTACCATTTAGCCCTACTCTTTGGGGTATGTTTACTAAAACCCCGTTAGGTGCGCGCCGCGCTAGTGTGCGGGATTCCATATAAGGAGTGGGAGTTCAGTCTGAAAAAAGCAAACCGGGATTAATCATGCGCTAATGTGCGCTGTGCGCTCATGTGCGCCGCGCACATTAGCGCATGAGAAACTTGTGCGGAAGCATAAGTGGTGCGCTGATGTACAAGCACAGGAACAGAGCCACAGTACAATGGTTAAGATACTAACCAATGGTGCAGGGAGCATGGGCTCAATCCCCCACTGTACCCAATGAAGAAGGCTGGCTGAGGCATTACCTGTTATAGGTAATATTGCAGTCTGAGGCATATTAATTTTATTTTAATTACTGCTACAAGCAAACGCACTCTGAAAGCACTGTAACATAAGGCGCTCCATAAGGTACCCCAGAGGGCACATTTTAAAGTGCACTGTCCGCCAAGGCACCCTAGAATGTTGCTTATAGTGCGCTTTATAGGGTGCCGTATGAGGCACCGCAAGGTCACAGCACTGTTTTTGATGGCAGCACTGTGCAGTGTAACGAATGAAAATCATAAGTAGTTGCGCTGACATGCAAGGAGGAGCAGCAGTATAGCACAATGGTTAAGACACTGACCAGTGATGCAGGAGTCATGGGTTCAATCCCTCACTGTGCCTAATGAAGAAGGCTGGCTGAGGCATTACCTGTTATAGGTAATATTGCTTTAGGAGGCATTTTATTTTAATTAGTGCTGCCAGCAAACACACCCTCAAAGTATTGTAACATAAGGTGCTGCATAAGGCGCTCCATAAGGTACCCCAGAGGGCACATTATAAAGTGCAGTGTCCGCCACGGCACCCTATAATGTCCCCTATAGGGTACCCTATAAGTCGCTCCACAGGATAACGTATAGTGCACCTTATATGGACGATAACCATAAGGTGCACTATAGGGCACCCTATAAAGCGCCCTCTGAGGCACCTTATGGGTACAGTATGCTGAGGGTGTTTTTGCTGGCAGCAATAATGTACATTAAAAAGAGATAATGCTTTGGGCAGCCCTATCAAACAACCCCACTGTGGGTTTCAACTCATGACCTCTGGCTCCACAGGCAGTGAAGTAACCAGTGGACTACAGCTCTATAGCTGCTAGCAAACCCCTGGCTGGCTGCAGAGGGACTGCACGTCACCACACAGGCAGTCTGCTGTGGTCACCAGGATAGGGTTAGCCCACCCGTACCCATGATGCACTGCACATGCAAATCAGCTGTCTACAGATGAACACAAGATGGGGTATGCACCCCCACAGCACCTCGGCCTGGAAGGGGGAATTGACCATGTGTGTTACTGGCACAGAGTAGCTACACACCGTCACATTGTGCGGGTACTGTGCTCACCCTGAGTGTGCGGTGGGGTGCCCAGCACCAGGTCCACAGCACCTTCCATGGCAGAAATAGGCCATGCTGCAGGTCCCCAGCAGTGCTAATGGGTGAGATAGGTAGTTTCTGCAGACACACCTTGGATATATCTGTATGTCTCAGTCAGGTGTAGCCCCTATGGACCCCTAGGAGGATTATGTACCACCACCCTCCTCCACGAGGGTGGTAAACAGGGTCTCCCATCAACAGATCCACATTCTACCTCCCTGCAATGGTGGCAGTAGAGGGGACCATCAACCCCAGTCCTGCTGGGGAATAGACACCTACAGGGCAGTCAATGCAGCTCTGTACACATCCATAACACAATAGCAGAAAGACATTAGGCCTGGATATGCTAAGCTGCACCCCACCATTATCTGATAGTCTCCTGCAGCAAGCCTTCAGCCACTGCATGGCGCTCCATCAAGACACATACCAGCTGAAAACAGTCTGCTAGCTAGTCCATAGTGCATGTTCCTGGTGGAAATGCATGCACCCAAAACTGGGATGTCAGCATACACAACAAGCAGATAAGTCAGTGACTGGGCCCCAAAAGGAAACCCATAAATATCACATGAGAGAAATATTATATAACACTATGGGGGTGCCTAGCCATGCCTGGTCACTGCACAGTCAGGGTGAGAGTGATCACCCAGCAGGACATGCTGTGGCCACCCTATCTGTGTAGGTGGTGGCCGGGCACTACAATGTCCCAGCCATTGCCCTATGCCCTGTGCAGATGCCTTCTGGCCAGGCCACCCTGTCTGGCCTATACCCATGGTACCTTGCTCCTCATTATGCACATTGGCAGGCCAATACTGGCAACAGTGCTGGCAGTGTGGGTTGTGGAGGGTGTTTGCAGCCACCACACACTGGATAGACAGACACACACTCCCACACCTATGCCAGCATTGTGCTACTATAGAGGAGTCTAGCAGCCCTGGCCACCACACCAGTCCTGGGCACAGTACAGGCATGGATATGGTACGCAATACTGGTGGGGTCACTCCCCAGGGTGGTAAACACTGTCAGAGACCAGACCTGAAGCACACACCACAGACATCAGAAAGATTGTTATGATCGAGCTCAATCAGCAAACTGTGCTTAACGTAGGAATTGCTATCTGCCAGTAATCATAGCAAACGTTTGATAGCTGTGTACCGTACACCCAGGTGTAGGGTGGCATTGCTAAGGTATGCAAGTGCTATTATTAGGAGATGCACGCAGGGCCCAATGTCCTGCCTCTCCAGGAGGCATTGGCTAATGGGGCCTGTGGGTGTGGGTGTGGGTGTGTCTGCCCCTGTTGGTTGCTGCTTTACGGCAGAGGTTCCCAACTCCAGTCCTGGTGTGCCAAACACTGTTCGGGTTTTCATGCTGTCCCTCATGAATATGCATGAAATACATCTGCATACCATGGGGGTGGTGCATAGATATGCAGCACAGGCATCTTTATTAGAGGCAGCATGGAACCTGAATGGTGTTTGGCCCTCCAAGACTGCATTTGGGAGACTCTGCTCTAGGTAATGTGCCTGTTTATGGTGTCTGTGCTCGGTGGGGTAAAATATAGGCGTATTAACCATGCGTATGTTCTCTGCAATAAAGGTTTGTCCTTACTATCACGGTTTAATTGTGGGAAAAATATGTGGACTGGATTGGCAGTAGCCCTAGCTGGGCTTTGAACCTGTGACCTTCTGTTCTTGCACACACTGTCTTTGTGCACTGCACCGCCATGTTGCCACAGGTATGCTGCATTCCTTGGGGAGTCCATGACTGTACATCCGACAGGGCCTGTTTGTTGCAGTGCAAGGCACCCACCTGGACAGGGCTTGGCCATCGTCTGCTGTGGCCACCAGCTACTGCCACCTCCACCACCAGTACCGCTCCATCCTTAGATTGGAGACAGCATAAACCCTGAAGGATTTGTGGCCCTCCAGGACTGCATTTGGGGGAATCTGCTCTAGGTAATGTGCATGTTTCTGGTGTTTGTGCTCTGTAGGGTAAAATAGACGTGTTTGAGCCATGCTTATGTTCTCTGCAATAAAGGTTCGTTTTTACTATCACTAGTTAGTTGTGGGTAAAATATGGGGACTGGATTGGCAGGAGCCCCAGCTGGGGCTTGAACCTGTGACCTTCTGTCTCCAAACACACTGGTTGTGTGCACTGCACCACCGTGTTGCCACAGAGGCAGTGCATTCCCTGATGATACCATGACTGTTTGTCCGGCAGGGCCTGTCTGTTGCAGTGCATTGCACCCACCTACACAGGGCTAGGCCATGGTCTGCTCTGGGCAGCTGCCACTGCCCCCCTCCACCTCCAGTACCCCTGTGCCACCCTGCTGATATGCCCTTCTGCTGGTGGTGCTGGTGGTACGCAGTCTCAGGCCATCCTGTGTGTGGGTAGGCGGCTGCCTATGGTGCGGGTTCTGGGGTAGGGGTGCCTGCAAATCTGTCTGCACGTCCCCCAATCACCGCCTGCCAATGTTCTCTGCCCTTGGGGGTACCTGCTGGGTACTATCCCCTGTGACACTGTGATAAACACTCTTGTGCCCATGTTGGGCCCTCATCAGTTGCTGTCTGGCTGCTGTTCAGTTTCAGCATTCCTAGGTGCCATCTAGGCATCTGCCTAGTCCACACTCTGCCCCAGCTGCACCACAGCATGTGCCGCCTGCAGCCCTCTGTATCCCCTTTCCCAGCATCTGTCCAGTTGCCCATTCCGAACTGCCCGTCCTGCTGTTCTGGAACATGTGCATGCCATAGGTAACCTGTCCAATGGAGAGGGAAACCCTTATCAGTGCTATTTCACTATGGGATCATTCACCTTGTATGGGGACGGAGCGTAGACCCGTCTAAAATTCATATTTATTTTTTGGGAGTATTTTTTGATGTTTCCCATTACTATCACTATTGCCCAGCTTGATTATAATTTTATTTTATTTTGTTGGGGTCATTTTCAATGTTTATTTGCACTTTTGTTCCGTGCACATGTATCAAACTTATCACTGTTTTGTAGGTTTCCCTGGATTTGCTGTACATTGCTGACAGAAATGTTTTCTCTTCCCTTTAAATCGGCTCTTCCGCGAGGTTTTCACTCGCGGTATTTTTTGCCTTGAATTTCAGCCCCGCTCGTGTGCGGGGAGCCTCTCCCCTCCCACTCTCCACCCATTGACCCCTTCTCTCTGCCCCTGGGAAGCCTTCCTCCGCCCTCCGGGAGCCTTTCCACGCCTTTATCGCACAGTAGCGCGCCGCGCACATGAGCGTGCACTTTAGTGCACCGCGCACCTGTGCAGGGCACATTTGTGCCTCGTAACGTGATATTAGCGTGCGCTAAGGTACCTTAGCGCACGCTAATGTGCGCCGCGCACATTAGCGCAGTTTAGTAAACATACCCCTTTGTTTTCTGTCTTTTAACCAGTTCCCAATCCACAATAAGACATTGACTCCTATCCCATGCCATTTTAATTTCTTTAAGAGTCTTTCATGAGGGGATTAGTCAAATGCTTTCTGAAAATAAAGGTACACTATATCAACTGGCTCTCCGTTCTCTACGTGTTTATTCTTGCCTTCAAAGAAATGTGGATCAGTAAAGCAATACGTCTATTGGCTAAATCCACCTGATTCTTTATTGGGAGAGAGGACGCTTCCATTTTAACTGGCACATTAAATATAACATACAGTAACCATTAGCAAATCTTTAAATTTGTATCCCTGTTTTCTGTAAAGGCATATCTGATATATCGATATGCACAAATGTTACCTGTAAACTGCACTGATTTTAAAGAGCGTGGTATATAAAAGTAATAAATAAATAAATAAATAACCACTGAGGTTCTTATTCAGTTGACCATTTTACTAGAGTTATACTCTTTACTTTAATCTCAGGGCCAGATATTCAGCGGCAGTAACTAGCACGATTACAACAGCTAGCCATTACCACTGAACTCTAAACCAGGATATTTAATGCTGGGGCCATATCCAGTCACTGACATTGAATAACTGGGTGAGTCGCAGAAGCAGGATGTGAACTGGGCAATGGTGATATTCAGCTGCTGCCTGGTTAGCCTCAGCAGCAAATGTTTGGGCAGTGTTTGCTGCACCTTACTTTCGCCACCAAAGAAGAATCGACTTGACTGAATATTGCCACTGTTCGGTAATCACCTGGTATCACTCACGGAATATCCACAGAATGCTTTGATGCTAACTGGTTAGCATCAGCTCTGTAAACCATGTAAATGCCTTTGTATATCAGGCCCTAATTTACCTTTGTCAAGCTACACTTGCCTTGAGTGAATCTCTTTGTAAAAGGTTTCGATAAATTGTGTCATAGGAGAGATTCACCATTTAGCCTTTACCTGACTGGCTGCCTTGTAATGTCTCATGGGAATTGTAGTCCAGTCAGAAGGTACTTGGCTTCAGGTAAAAAAAACAATCACATTTGTAGTTGGCTTGAGTGGTAAGGCTTTGACAGAAATTTATTTATTTATTTATGGGGTAACACAAAGTTCACAAAATAACACCTTTGGATTGCTTCTCCAGGATTCTTTCAGAAATACATCAGGATATAACTGAACTCAAAACAAAACAGCTTATAATGTTCTTCAGCACAAAGAAGAGTCCTTTCAACAGCCAATGCTATCAGATATGGCTAGCAGTGCTGTTTTAAAACAAACAGAAACAGCTTTTCCTAAAGCAGGTTTCTTTTCTCTCAGTCCAGAACACTTCCCGGCTGTTTGTCTCCTTAAGCACAGTAAAAACTTTCAACAAGAAGTTAAACTCTTCATAGGGAAACAATTCTCTATGCAAGGTTTTTAGGAATAGTGAAAACCAAATCAAAACTTTTCTTACTTTCACCGTCAGCACGGCTTCAGGCTGAGCACTGCACTGGCTAGCAGCTGTTTAACAAGTTTTAATTAGGCAGCTGCAGTTTGCTCAGCAAAGGTATTTCTCCTTTAATACAGGACCTTCACAAGTTATCTACAGGCTCTCAGGGTTACCGGACTCTGGAGGTTTTCCTTACGGTTGACTCCCTTCCAAACCCTCCGTATTTGAAGACTGGCATAAAGAGCAATCCATGTATGAGTCTTCTTCTTCTACAGCTAGGTCTTCTTCACCCAGTTGCATAGACTCTACCTTCAGGTCTGGCTCAGAGGGCTTGGCTGACTGCCTCCCGTTAGGGCAAAAGCTGTCTCTTGCAACTCTGTAGTGCTCCAAATTAGACAAGCTTCTAATGCTCATACCTGGGTCAAGGCTTGTATCAGCTTCTCCTCTTTCATGCTCTGGCCACCATTCACCTGAGCTTCCTCGTCCTGTCCTCCAACTTGTGTTCCTGGTTTCTGCTGTTCTTACTGTTCCAGCTCCATTCCTCTTCCAGTAAGCATTCCTACTCCTCTCTCTCTCTGGATAATCTGACCTAGTCTTAAACCTCTCAGGCTCCAGCCCCACCCCTTCTCCTCTCAGGTGTTGGAGATCAAACTGCCTCGTGGCAGCTGAGCACTTGGGGAATTCAGTGATGTAAGGGTTCCTTACCCTGGGCCTGTATTCCCTCTCCTTTTCTCTACTAGGGGCATTCTGCAACCTATTGCAGCTAGGAAATACCTGCTTTCTAGGTGTACATGGAGTTTTGTGTCTCTGATCTTGTAAAATAGGTCCTTTGATAAGGGTGAATTTCTTCTCTTTATCCCTGTCTCCTGGGTCCTGATAAGCTTCCTTATCACAATTGTAATAAAAATTGTAATAAATATGTATTTTTTGCAGGTGTGCTTTGCATATAAAGGATATTTGAAAGATACCTTGAATATTTTGTTATCCTATACAAATGTCTTTCAAAAAACTATGAAGAAAAATCTGACTTGCTTTTGGAAATTCAATGAGAGCAGCCCAGAGAGGTATGAAACGCATGCTTCTGACATAAAGTTTTAAGTAGAACCAGAGCAGCAAAGAATTATGAGCCCGCTTAGAGGCATTTACACGGATTACAGCTCTGTAAACCATGTAAATGCCTTTGAATATCGGGCTCTATATTACTGCAGTGACCCATGTTTTTCAGTGCAGTGATGGTTTTTAGTTTACATACAGTTTAATGTAAATAACAGAAAGATACAAAACAGAGAATTTGGGCTAAATGGCCAATTTTCTCAATGGAAAAAGGTAAATAATGGAGTGCCTCAGGGATCTGTACTGAGATCAGTGCTTTTTAACATATTTATAAATTAATTGGAAAAAGAAATGGTATAAGAAATAGGGGCATTTCCCACCACAGGGAACAAGTATGTGATAGAAAGGTGGTGGTCGTACAGTCCAACAATTAGGGCTCTTTTACTAATGGGCATTAAGGTGTTGCATATAGCACCCCAATAGCACCAAAACCATGGTGTGTTTAAGTGCAACGCCAGCTTGTTAACTATCGGGGAGTGGAAAGCTATTTGGATGTCCCTTATTGCTTAATGTAGTTAGAACACCGTGTGAATACAGTGCATCATATCCACTTACCACACCCAACCCACCCACTTGTGACCCTAACACGGATTGGCAAGTTATCACTGGAATCATCCTATGCTGTCATGACCCTGTGCTAGCTGGTAATGCATGTCCCAGCGCATCTTCAGCGTGCACCATAACACGCACTATCAGCTAGCGCTCATTAGTAAAAGACCTCCAATAGCTTTATTGCAGTATTATATTATAGCCACAACACAATAAATTACATATAATTGCATATTATATAGGCACACAAAAAAGGCAGAAATTCTTTAAACAACCAACATGTTGAGGCAAACCCCTGCAAAAATGATTCACTTACAACATTTTAAACATAAAGGTGTGTCATATATCAAGAATGTATATTCTCATGAGGGGAAACACCTGCAGGGAATACAAATCATAAAAACATTAACACCAAATTAAAATGAAAATGAAACCAAATATCCCCCAAAAATATCACATTAGCCTGGCGGTTTCTCTTACGAATACCATGGACAGTCAAGAAGACAAATAGATTCTACACTAAATTAAGCCTGAACTTTCAAATGAAGCCTTAAATGGCCAGATTGAAATTATCATATGTTACGTGAGGATCTCTTTTTAGAGTGAGACTGAACTCTGAGGGGGATAGGGTTGGGGTTGATATCTCTGGAAGAGTGATTGGGGCATGAGTGAGGGAGGGTGGAAGGGGAAAGGAGAGGGATATGGATGAGATTAGATAAAGTACGTGAGGAACTCTTCTTAGAGTGAGAAAGAAATCGAGGGGGGCCAGGGTTGGGGTTGATATTACCTGCTGAGAGAAGGAGAAGGAGTAGTAGAGAGCGGGGTAAAGCGGAGGCAGTACGGTGGAAGCGAGGGTGGGGTTGCCTTAAAGAGAGAGGGGCTGGTTGAATGAGGGGGAGGGTGTGATGAAGTTCAAGAGCAGATGCTAGGTTAGAAGCCAGAATGGAGGGAGAAGTGAGGAAGGTAGAGGGAGAGTAGGGGGGAGAGGAGTGAGGGTGCTGGTAGGAGGGGAGGCAGTTGGGGAGTATGAGGAAGAGAAGGACAATGTGATGTGGGGCCATCAAACAGGAGTAGTGGGGGCTATGCAGTGTATGTTATCTTACAAGCAATGAGGTGGCTAAGGATTCTATACACTATGCAGTATACGTTGAGTTACAAGTGGGTACTGCACGCTATGCAGTATAGGTTAAAATACAAGCACTGGGTAGTGGGGGGACTATAGGCTGTGCAGCAAAGGTCAATGTAAGTAATGGGAGGCAAGTTAACCTACAAGCAATGAGGCAGCAATGGATTGTCCAGACAAGCAGCAATGTTAGCTTACAAGCAATGAGGCAGCAATGGATTGTCCAGGCAAGCAGCAAATGTTAACCTACAAGTAGTGAGATGGGAGTGAGGCAGCGGAGGGTCCTGTAGGCTATGCTGTGCAGGATTTCTTGAGCTGCTTACCCGTGGTACTTACCTGTGGTGACTCAATCTGGACAGCTTGTCGTAGGGTAGAAGGTGGATGGGTTATTGTTGGGGAGATGATTATGGTTACAGCACGCCTAAGAGCTGTGCCAAAGGGTCCTTTGGCGTGGCCCTTAGGTGCGGGCCCGGCAGGCTCGGGCGCCTGGGTGAGGGGATCCTAATTAGGGAGACCTCCGCCCCTCCCACAGCCCCAATTGGGCTGGAGCTCCCAGGCCACGTGGTACGGTGCTCTGCTCTGGGGTGGCCGGGAGAAGGCCGGCGGCATCCCATTCGAGCAATTCATCCCTCCCACAGCCCCAATTGGGCTGGAGATCCCAGGCCATGCAGCCCATTTCTAGTCATTTCCTAGCCCCACCATCAGCCCATGTCAAATCCTAGCTCCCCTCCACTCAGCTCATTTCCAATCCAAGCCCCCCATGAGCCTACTTCCAGTTCTAGCCCCTCCATGAGTCCATTTCAATCCAAGCCCCCATTGCAGCCCATTTCCAGTCCTATCCTAGCCCCTCCATCAGCCCATTTCCTGTCCTAGCTCCCCCCCCACTCAGCCCATTTCCAGTCCTATCCTAGCCCCTCCATCAGCCCATTTCCTGTCCTAGCTCCCTCCCCTCACAGCCCATTTCCATTCTAAGCCCCCCTCCCCATCTGCTATTTGCAGTTTGTGATAAGGAAGACTCTAGTGTGCCCATGGAAGTAGAAGAAAAGAATGATTCTACCTTTAGGAAAGATCACAGCCCTGCAAAGCACATGTTCCAGCAGTTCTCTGGAGAAAACAAACTCAGGGATTCAAAAGCTAAGCTGACACACCCAAGCCCTGATGACGTAGCAACAGGCTTGGAAACTGATTACAAACACCTGTCTAGAGAGTCAGGGAGGTTTATCAGAAAGCAGAGATATAAACCAGGGCTGGAGAGTGAGTCAGGAGAGCAGACCGAGGAGCAGCACGAGAGAGAGCAGCCCAAGAGGGAGCAGCATGGAAGGCAGCCCAGACGGGAGCACAGTTGGAGGAAACACAGTAACTGGAGGAAGGAAGCCACGTGGAGGAAAGGAACTGAAGCAAGCAAAGCAGAAGGGGAGAGGACACGAAGGTGGTCTGGAGGGCTCAGAGAGAAAGAGCAGGAACACCTTCAAACCCCAGCACTGAAGGAAAAGGTTCAGAGAGTTCAGAGGTGAGTGCCTAAGACTCAGTGCAGAAGTCTGCAGAGCCCAGCCTTGAATGGAGAACCGTGGCAGAGCTCCAGGGAGGAACCTAAGCTAAGGGACAAGGGACTGTTTCCCCAGAGCTGGCAAGAGATAGCCGCACAGCTGCAGAGAGGAGTTTCCTCAGGCTCAGGTACTGCTTATCCCTATTCACTAGAGCTGTGTTTAAAAGACCCACAGGGAGTTTTAGGGAGAAAATACCCTGAGGCATTCGCCAGTAGTTTAAAGCAAGGCAGTGCAGCACAAGAACCTGAAGCAATGCAGGTGGACTCTAATGAGAGTGATTCCTTACAGCCAGAACAACCTATGGATTGTACTTTGTGCTTTGCAGACAGTATTGAAAGCCTTTGCTAAACTGTATAGTATAAGCTGATTGTAACCTAAAGAAAAGAAGATATTTTCTTTGGTAAAGGAAGCTGCCATGTTTTGTTCTTTTTCTGTATACGTGAGAAGCAGCTGCATTTGGATTGAATGAATGTAAAAGCTCAGTCAGTACACTTGTATAAAGAACCTTTTTGAACAAATACTGGAGAAGTATCCTGGTGCAACTTACTTTGAACCTTTGCTTTTGGGAGAAATAAACTTTGTTATAGTTTTGCCTATAACTCTGGCTTCATGACTATTTTCTATCAGAAGGAAAACTACTTTTTCCACCATGCATCACAAGAGGAAAGTTAGTTGATTTAACCTTCAATAGAGAAAAATAATGGCTACCCCAGCCCTCCAAGCCTAAGGCAGAGGGCGGGGTATGACAAGTTCAAGCCCCCCTTTCACTCAGGCCATTTCCAGTCCTAGCAACCCCCCAGCCCATTACCAGTCCTAACCCCCCATCACCCCATTTCCAGTCCAACCCCCCATCACCCCATTTCCAGTCCTAGCCTCCCCCATAGCCTATTATAAATCATAACCCCCCATCAGCCCACCTCCAGTCCTAACTCCCCAACAGCCCATTTCCAGTCCTAGCTCCCCCATAGCCCATTACCAGTCCTAACCCCCTATCAGCCCATTTCCAGTCTTAGCCCCCCCATAGCCCATTACCAGTTCTAACCCCCCATCAGCCCACCTCCAGTCCTAACCCTCGCCATCAGCCCATTTCCAGTCCTAAACCCACATCACCCCATTTTCAATCTTAGCCCCCCATAGCCCATTACCAGTCCTAACCCCCTCCCCCCATCAACCTAGGGAAAAAAAAAACTGGCTGCTGCTGCTGCCGCTGCCGCCATGGCAGTGGCAGAATCAAGTGTCCTGCAGCCCCCCCCCCTGCCCGGCAGAGCCCCCTGAATCACTCCCCTCGGTGCCGGCTTTCAGAGCCGCGAAGGGAGAGTTTCTCTCTCAAGGTCCTGTTAAACCTGCCAGCGCTGATGGGAAACAGGAATTTCCTGTTTCCCATCAGCCCTGGCAGGCTTAACAGAGCCACGAGAAACTCTCTCTTCGTGGCTCTGAAAACCGGTGCCGAGGGGATTGATTCACGGGGGGCTCTGCTGGGCAGGTGGGGGGTGCCGTGGGACACTTGATTCTGCTGCTGCCATGGCGGCAGCGGCAGCAGAAGCAGCCAGGTTTTTTAAAAAAAATTTACTGGGCTTTTAATTAAGAATGTTGTTTGCGCGGTGCCCCATGAAACGCGGGGCCCTGTGCAAACAACATTCTTGCTCAATGGACGGGCCAGCTCTGATTTCTAGTCTAGTTGCATGTGTTAAAATAAAAAAACAAAACAAAACACTCACAACCCAAAAAATCTGTGCATATTCCTCATATGTAAACAAACATATGAGGAATATGCACATGAAAAACAATGTTTAATTCTTTTTCAGCTCATTTGAATTTTTACCTGATTTTTGGATATTTTTTGGGTTATTTCAAACATTTGTTTTAATAAAAAAATTTTTAGCATGTGTTAATCAACTTAACATTCAAATTAACATGTGCTTAAATTTTAGTTCACACTAAACGTTTTAAGGCAAGAAATGAAACAAATGTGCACTAAATAATGCACATCACATTTAAATCTACATAAAATTTACTGAACGAGTGTATTTTGGTTTGAATGCATAATTAATACAGAAACTAGATGAAGAACTAAAATTTCTGGTCTGCTTTAAGAAGCATGTTTACAAAACTGTGCTAACTGCTAGCGCAAGGTTTAACGTGTGGTAAGTATGCCACGCTAAAATTTAGCACATGGCCCCACACTAAAAATCCTATGCTAGTGGGTTACCGTGTGAATAGCCAAGGACAGGGCAGGTTGGGGTGGAATGTGGGAAATGATCAGCGCATTGTGGTGTGGGCATGTTGGGCATGCGCTATCCACAATTGCTGTTAGCATGGGTGCACAATGTCACCCTGAAATTGGCATGAGCCTCTGTGCTGGTTTTGCGGCCTGATCACATGCTAATAGCGCACTTTTTAGAAAACATGTCTCTAATTGATAAGTTGGGAACACAAAAACAGAGCGAGGTGAACTAATTGATCACAACCCACAAGGTACCTCAAGCAGCCGATATTTTTATTTCTTCCTATAGACCACTTCTAATCCACCCTACACGGCCATGTTTCAGCATGTGCCTTCATCAGGGTTGTGTATCGGCTGTATAGGGTGGAATATAAGTGATCTATATGAAGAAATTCAAATATCAACTGCTTGAGATATCGTATGAGTTGTCATCAATTAGTTTACCTCGCTATTTGTATTCCCTATTTGCTAGTATGAGTGCTCTTTAGACAGTCCTAATTGATAAGTTGATGAAAAAGTACATGTATCACAGAATTATTTCTCTTGCAGTTGGAATTTTGGATGCATTAACCTCTGGAGAGATTGTGTTATGAGCTCCGGCTTGCTCAGGGACCTACCAATAAACTCAGCTGTATTTTTGGATCAAATTGATCTGCTCCCTCGAGAAACCAACAGTGAAGCACTGGGGTGGTTCTATGTTGATGAAATTATTGTATCAAACAGAAGCATAACAGGTATTTTGCATAGTTGTGGTTCATTTTCTACTGCAACCTCTAGTAACATTCTAGTTAATATGTACAGTAGTATCAATATAAATTCTAAGAAAGGATACTGCACAAGAATGAAAATCTAATTTATTTCCAGTGTCAGCGGAAGCTTAAATGCAGCATTTACATATGCATAAAAGGCTAATTGGCTAACTTTGTCTGGTTAATGAGCTGAATAAGGTCAGACTAAATATCTGCTCTGAAGGGCACAGAATTGTCAGTGTTGTGCCTGCTATCTGGACAGCTAGACTTAACTGGGTAATTTTTGGCATAGCTGACTGGCCAAGGTTTAACTGTGTCCCTGGAACATTCCCAAGCCTGCCTCTTTTTGTCTAGCTAAATTTTGTGTGTGCTGTAAGTTGATCAGACACAATTTAGCTGGTCAACAGGGTGTGTATGTGGTGGGGGGGGGGGGGGAGGGAAATTGAAAGGAATTCAATAAGCAGGATTTGCCTAACATATAAAGGTAGCCATCTCTATATTTTATGATATAGAAAAATACCTGCCAGTGAAACTACCTGCCGTCAATTGAGACAACCAGTTTGCCCTCCCACAGTGAGTTATTCAGCATTTAAAACAGAAAAAGGCAACTTAATAAAGGCCATCTGTATAAATTGCCTTATTTTCTTTTTGATGTCTCCAACAGATTCAGTTTAGCAAGTTTACTTTAAGTTAGATTAATTACTGATTTGATAAATTACCTTTTGAAGACATCTACAAAGTGGTATATAAAAAGGTATATAGGGAAAAATGTGTTCACAATAATAAAATAGAAAAAAGAGGAAGTGAATTCAATAAAATGACAATAAAGCATCAAAAGACCTAACAAACATGCATCTACTAAAAAACTAAAATTAAAAACAACATACATTATATGTAATAAAAAACAATACAAGACCCAAACCAAGAATAACTGCATGTGTTTTGGACCTTCTCCTGTCTAAATGGGTAAATGGGTTAAGAGCCCTCTTTTAATCACTACCCCCACTGCTGTGACCATCATAAATCAGTCTTTCATCAGGCACTCTTCCTAACAACTGGAATCATGTCATAGTAAACTCAATTCTAAAAAACCCTCTCTGGATGCTCTTGATCTAGCCAATTACTGCCCAATATCCAATTTGTACTACCTATCTAAACTGGCAGAAAAGATAGTTTTCTTTCAACTTTGGAACTATGTTAATAACTACTATTCAGCACTTATAAAGTGCCACACATGCAGCACTGCACAGCTAACCTACAAGAGGTAGTCAACATATAAGAGACAGTTCCTGCCCGTCAGAGTCATGCTCATCGGAGCTTACGATATAAGTAGAACAGTATAGAGCATTAGACAGTTCTGCGCAAGGTACGGTGAGGTACAGTTTGGTCTATAGTTTGGTCATAAACATTGATGGGGGTTATGAAGAGATGAGGAAGGAAGTCAGGATCTGAATGCAACGGTGAAGAGGTGTGTCTTCAACCTGGATTTGAAGAGGGCCAGGGAGGATGCCTGGCGCACAGATGCAGGTAGGCTGTTCCAGGCATATGGTGCAGCAAAGTGAAAGGAGCGCAGTCGGGAGTTCGTGGTGCGGGTGAAAGGCATTGATAGAAGTAATCTGTTAGCGGAGCGCAAATTTCGAGAGGGGACGTAGGGAGAGATAAGTGATAAGAGGTACTGAGGGGCCATAGAGTGAATGCATTTATAGGTCAGTAGGAGAAGCTTGAATTGGATGTGGAATTGGACAGGGAGCCAGTGAAGTGACTTGAGAAGAGGAGTAATGTGGGCATGGAGAGGCTGGCAGAAGATCAGTCGAGCAGCATGATTTTGTATAGATTGAAGGGGAAGGAGGTGTCCCACGGGGAGACCAGCGAGGCATAGGTTGCAGTAATCGAGGCGAGAGGAGATTAGAGAGTGAATAAGCATTTTGGTAGTGTGTTCAGAGAGGAAGGGGCGGATTTTGCTGATGTTGTAGAGAAAGAAGCGGCAGGTCTTAGCTACAAGCTGGATATGAGCGGAGAAGGAAAGAGAGGTGTCAAAGATAACCCCTAGATTGCGGGCCGAGGGAACAGGAAGGATAGTAGATCCATCTACATGGACTGAGAGGGGGGGAAGTGGGGGGAGAGGAGTTGGGTGGAAAGACAAGGAGTTCAGTCTTGTCCATGTTCAGTTTCAATCGGCGATGAGACATCCAGGCAGCGATGTCCGAAAGACAGGCATAGATCTTGGACTGGATTGCCGGAGAAATATTAGGTGTAGAGAGGTAGATTTGGGAGTCATCGGCATAGAGATGGTACTGAAAGCCATGGGAGGAGATAAGCGCGCCAAGGCCTTGGGTATAGAGAGAGAAGAGGAGGGGGCCCAAGACAGATCCCTGAGGTACGCCTACATGGAGCAGGGTAGGGGAGGAGGAGACGCCACTAGAGCATACACTGAATGAGTGATGGGAGAGGTAGGAGGAAAACCAGGATAATGCAGAATCCTTGAAGCCAAGCGAGGAGAGGGTGGCAAGGAGAAGGTTGTGGTCAACGGTGTCGATGGCAGCAGAAAGGTCAAGAAGGATGAGGATCGAATAGAGGCCTTAGATTTAGCCAGGAATAGGTCATTGGAAACTTTTGTGAGTGCTGTTTCAGTGGAGTGTAGGGGACGGAAGCCAGATTGTAGTGGGTCCAGGAGGGCCTGGGAGGTGAGTAAGTCGAGGCAGCGATGGTGGACTTCTCATTCTAATAGTTTGGATATGAAGGGAAGGAGGGAGATGGGTCGATAGTTAGAAGGGCATGTGGGATCAAGTGAGGGTTTCTTGAGGAGAGGTGTGACAACAGCATGTTTGAAGTCGACGGGGACAGTTGCAGTGGAGAGTGAAAGGTTGAGGAAATGAGTGATGGAGGGGACAATGGTGAGGGAGATGGAACGTAGGAGATGGGTGGAGATAGATTCTGATGAACAGGTGGTGGGTTTGGAGGAGGAAAGAAGGAGTGTGGTTTCTTCTTCAGAGATCAGAGGGAAGGAGGAGAGGGTGGAAGGGGGAGTATGGATGGGGAGGAGAATTGGGGAGGAGGGAAGGTAGATGAGAATTGGGGAGGAGGGGAGGTAGATGAGGGGGGGTAGGGAATTGGAGGGTAATCTTGTGGATTTTGTCGTGGAAGTAGTCGGCTAGGGTTTGGGCAGAAAGAGAGGGCGGGATTGGGGATTGAGGAGAGAATTGAGGGTGTTAAAGAGATGGTGAGGATCAGAGGCAAGGGAGTTGGTCAGATGGATGTAGTAATCTTGTTTGGCAAGTGCTAAGGCTGACTTGAAGGAGCCAAGCATAAATTTGAAGTGTAAAAGTTCTTCCGGGGAGCGGGATTTAGACCAAGCTTGTTCGGCAGAACGGGCAGATGCGTAGGTAATGGATTGTGGGTGAAAGCCAGGGTTGGGGAGTAGATCGTTTGACAGGACGTGGGGTGGGAGGGGCAAGAGTGTCAAGGGCTGAGGATAGTGTAGCATTGTATGAAGATAAAGCCTCGTCGACGGACTCGGAGAATAAAAAGGGGGAAAGAGATGGAGAAATGGTGGAGGAGAGAGTCAGGATCAATATTATAAAGGTTTCTAAATAGGTCGGAGGAGACAGGACAAGGTTGGGATGGCAGAAGCTGAAGAGTAAATGTTAAGAGGTGATGGTCAGAATGCTAGGTATGATAAGGAAAGGAATGGAAAATAAAACAAAAGATATTATAATGCCTCTATATCGTTCCATGGTGAGACCGCACCTTGAATATTGTGTGCAATTCTGGTCGCCGTATCTTAAAAAGGATATAGCGATTTTAGAAAAGGTTCAGAGAAGAGCCACCAAAATGGTAAAGGGGATGGAAGGATACTCCTATGAAGGAAGGCTAAAAAGGTTGGGGCTCTTTAACCTGGAAAAGAGACGGCTGAGGGGAGATATGATAGAAGTCTATAAATTAATGAACGGAGTGGAACGTAGATCGATTGTTTACCTTATCAGAATATAGAAAGACTAGGGGACATGCAATGAAGCTACAGGGTAAACTATTTAAGACTAATAAAAGAAAATATTTTTTCACTCAACGTGTAATCAAACTCTGGAATTTGTTACCGGAGGATGTAGTAAAGGCTGTTAGTGTAGCTGGGTTTAAAAAAGGTTTGGACAAGTTCCTGGAGGTCCATAAACCATTATTAAGAAGGGACCCAGGATATCAATGCTTGAACCAATACAAGCATTGTGGAACCTGTGTCCCTTGGGGAAACTGCTAGGTACTGTGGTAAGGAGAGTGCTGCCCGGCCAGGAAAAAGGGAAGAGAAGAAGAATTTTTCCTCTTTGCGGGGGATGGGTACACAGGATCACATAGTCCACAGCAGAAGCCCGGAGAGAAACCTAGAGGGCAGACCTAGTTGTAAGCCATGCCCACACTCCAGGTCAACCATAGATAGGAGTGGGAGGTACAGATGGGCAGGGCCAGGAAGGGAGTTGCCCTGCTCAATGTTTAAATTGGAGCAAACAAACACCAGAGATAGACAGGGTTGGAGATACAGAGGGAGACACGGTTGGAGACCCAGGGCGAGACACGGTTGGAGACACAGTTGCAGTTGCAGTGGCAGTTGCTGTCGGAGTTGCAGTCCAGGTCCAAGTGGGAGTTGCAGCTCAGGTTCCAGTCCAAGTTCCAGAAGGTCCAGGGAGAACAACCCAGTAGCCAAAGGACAAAGGAGCTTTGCAGCCAAAGGGAGCAGCAGAGAAAGGAACAGCTATAAAGGCAGCCAAAGAAGGTACAAAGGAAGCCACAATAGTCAGCACAGTAACCACAGAGGACATAGGGAAGGTTCTTGGGAAAGAACCACCTACCCTGGCAAGAGAGCGGGAAAGTTTTACCAAGAGTCTCTGCCCTACTCTGAGGCAGAGGGAGTCCTGACTGGCCGAAGTTCCAACCAAGAGAATACTGCACCAAGACTCCAAGGTAGGAGGAGGGAGGCAGTAAGGCCTTCAAAGTGGGTTTCCTGTCCTGACTCTGATGAAACTGTTGTACCCCGGATAACACAGCGTAGGAAGAAATGTTTCACCAGGAAGGTTAAACAAGAACACCCCATAGGAGACCTGCCCAGAGAAGGGAGGGCAAGAAAATGGGAGAGGTTGTTTGACCTGTTGAAAACTTTAAAACAGAAAGTTCCTGAGTGTTTCCAAGCAGAACCCTGCTATAGCTCAGCTGAGAGCATGGAGGTTGAAGCCAAAGAGGGTGATGTAACTTCCAGTGTTTCAGAGATGGAATGTGATGCATGCACTAAGGTGAATTAGTGTAAGCCAGAAACAGTTGAACCTTAAGAACGCTACTATAGGTGTGAAGGTAGTTCTGAAGCGGAAAGAAAGGAGAGAAGGAGTCATATAATTAAAAGGGCCCAAGAGTCTTTCCTTCAAAGCTTATCGGCAGTAACTCAGTTGGGGGTTGAACAGCTGAAACTGTTGGTGTTTGCAACGGCCTTGAATAAACTGACAGCCTGTTTGAAGAGTTTTAAAAAGATGGGCATATTCCTTCAGGTGCAGAAATGTTAAACAGGAAAAGACTGGGGCAGAAGCTTGTATGGTTGAGTTCGCTGTTACTCTGTTCTGGACATTTGTTATGGGAGAAGTTATCCGTTATTTTTCTTTTGTCTGGAGAATAAATGTGCTTGAAGAATTTGTATCCACTTACCAGCAAGGAATCTGAATAAATTCCTGTGCGCTTTGATAAACCACTTGGCTCATTATTCCTCACACAACTACAAGCTTAGGAAAAGATAAGAGGTGGCTACCCGTCCCTACTAGGCGGCCGCCTGGTAGGGGCTCGAGCGCCACAGGTGGCGTAGTTCTTTGGATACAGCATTCCAGCGGTCAAGTGGTGCAACTCTAGGCCATACCTCTGGACAGGAAAGATCCAGGAAGGACGCTGACCGACCAAGTAGGGCAGAGGAAAATCCGGACTGGAAGCGGATCGGGAGCACTGTGACTGGTGGTAAAGCCAAGACCTGCATCAGAATCAGGTAACCCGTAGGCTAGAAGGGGTAGGCCTGAATTCTGGTGTAAGGGGGGCCACCAGGTACTCACTAGAAGTGGGAGGAAAGGAAAAAAAAAAAGTGCTGCACTTTGTGTGTGTTTTTCTGTGTTTGTGTTTCAGAGACCGCAGTCCGAGATGGAGACGGCGGATGTGTTGTCGTGGGTGGCAGACCAGTTCGCCAAGCAGAGGGAGATGGCAGCAGTGAGCCAGGATCGAGCAGCTGCCATGCTTCGGGCTCAGCAGCAACCCCTGCTGGAGATGATGGCAAGGTGGATCTGGACCCAGGAGGAGGCAACCAAGGCAGCACAGACGGTTCCAAAACACAGCCTGTTGGTACAGGTTGGGAAGGACTGGGTTTTGCACCTTTCTCATGTGGACGCCTAACTAAGGAGGACAACCTTGATGACCACATAGAAGCCTTTGAGAGGATAGCTGTGTTGACTCAGTGGCCAAAAGAGCAATTAGCTATGAGATTTGCTACTACCCTTAGCGGTGAGGCGTTAGCAGCCTATAGGGAAATGCCAGTAGCATTGATTAATGAGTATGAGCATGTGAAGAAGGCCATAAAGGATCGGGTGGGGTTAAGTCCCTCGGTCTATAGAAGGTCTCTAAGAGCATGTATACTGAAAGAGGGTGAAACACCCCAGGCTTTGTATCATAGGATAAGGAGCTTGGTCTGTAAGTGGCTGGTACCTGAAAAGAGTAATGTAGATTCCATTATTGATATGATAATACTGGAACAGTTTACTGAAGCTGTCCCTACAGAGATGCAAAGTTTTCTAATAATGCAAAACTGTAAAAACACCCAAGAAGCCATTGCGTTGGCAGAGTGCTTTCTGGAGGCCCAGAAATTGAGCCTAAAGAAAGAGGGTGTTTTTCGGAGGACAGGAATACAGGAAAAGAATTCAGCCTTTATTAGACACCAGGCGGATAGAAAAGATAAACCCCTAGAGGAGAGATTTAACCTGCAGAGAAAATGTTTTTCCTGTGGTGAGCCAGGTCATCTCAAGAAAAACTGCAAAACAAAGAAGGCTTTTGTAACAACAAATCCCAAAGAGATAGGTGAGGGATTCCTCCTATCGGTAGAGGTGGAAGGGATACCAACAGAGGCACTTCTGGATTCAGGGGCTAGTCAGTCCATGATTTCTAACAAATTATGGAAAGAGATAGAAGTCCAGAGGCAGTACTCCCAAGAGTCCCCAAGGGGGCACGTTAAAATTAGATGTGTTCATGGGGCTACCTCCACCTACCAACTCCAAAAGGTTAAGATAAAGGGTTTAGGTAGTGGAGGGGCGGTAGCCGTGGCAGTAATACCTAGACTCCCTCATGATATAATACTGGGCCGGGATTGGTCCCAGTTTAGGAAAGGGGTGGAGAAAGAGCTGAAAGCGAGAACGGGCTTGGTTACCACACGTTCAGGCTCTAGGCCCTCAGAGGCGGGGGAAGATTCCCAGGAAGAGCCAATCCCAGGGACCTCCATCCATGATGACTTAATAACCCCAGTCAAGGATGTCCCCAGGAAGGGAAAGGCTGAAAGGCGGCGAGAGAGGAGCATCAGGGCTAGGAATAGGGGTCAATTGTTATCGGGCCAGGAGCTGTCCTGGGTTCCTGAGGAGGTAGTAGAAAAGTTTCCCTCATTTCCGGAGGAGCAGAAGGCAGATCCTATTTTGAGGCGGGCATGTGGGTTCGCCCGGGAAGGGTCTGAGACGCTACCAAGGTTTCTGTGGGATAGTAACTTACTGTACAGGGAGAGCATAGACCCACGGACGCGTGATCTAAGGAGGCAACTGGTGATACCCTCCTCCTTTAAGAATATCATTTTAAGATTGGCCCATGATCACCCGGTGGGGGGACACAAAGGTGTACAGAGTACCCTGGATCAGATCCTTGCCAGGTTCTATTGGCCAGGCGTGTACGCAGAGACAGCGAGGTTCTGTGCCTCCTGCCCAGCGTGTCAAAGAGTCTCTAGTAACCATCCGCCGGAGGTACCTTTGGTTCCCCTACCAGTCATAAATAAGCCAGTGCATAGGTTGGGGGTGGATATAGTGGGGCCCTTGCTTAAAACACCCAGAGGTCACCAATATATTCTGGTCATAATGGACCATGCCACTCGTTTCCCCTGGGCTATCCCATTAAGGAGCACCTCGGCCCGAGTGATAGCTATGGAACTACTACGCTTGTTCTGCAAAGTAGGGTTCCCGCGTGAGGTCTTAACAGACCGGGGAACAAATTTCATGTCCCAGCATCTGTCCCAGGTATGGGACGCATTTGGTATTAGGCATATCCGCACAGCGGCTTACCATCCCCAAACCAATGGGTTAGTGGAAAGGTTTAATCAAACCTTAAAGAACTTGTTGAGGAGAGGTTTGGAGGGTAGATTTAGCGAATGGGATATGATGTTGCCTTTTGTGCTGTATGCTTGCAGAGAGAGGAGACAAACCTCCACAGGCACATCGCCATATGAACTTATGTATGGGGGGACTCCGCGCGGGGTGTTAGATATATTAAGGGAACAATGGGTAGCACCGGTCGATGATGTACAAGAAGTTCCCAGGTTCTTAACGGACTTAAAGAATCGCTTACAGCGTATAGCCACGGTAGCAGGGGAAAACTTGAAAAGGAGTCAGTATAAACAGAAAACCTATCACGACCGGAGGGCAAGGCCTCGTCTTTTAAAGGTCGGAGATAAGGTCATGGTACTAATAGCCGCAGCGAATTCCAAGTTCGAGAATTCATGGAAAGGTCCCTACAGAGTAGCCAAGCAGCTCGGACCGGTATCTTATGCTGTGGATACTGGACGAGGGAAACAGCAAGTATACCACGTTAATCTATTGCGGCAATGGCACAAGCGTGTAGGGGATGGCCAGCTAGCCCAAAAAGCAGGTGATAGTTCTCAGGCTTTACCTCGTATTACGTGCTGTTCATGGGTTATGGCGCCAGCCCGTAATAGTCTAAGGGGGGGAATATGTGGTAAGGAGAGTGCTGCCCGGCCAGGAAAAAGGGAAGAGAAGAAGAATTTTTCCTCTTTGCGGGGGATGGGTACACAGGATCACATAGTCCACAGCAGAAACCCGGAGAGAAACCTAGAGGGCAGACCTAGTTGTAAGCCACGCCCACACTCCAGGTCAACCATAGATAGGAGTGGGAGGTACAGATGGGCAGGGCCAGGAAGGGAGTTGCCCTGCTCAATGTTTAAATTGGAGCAAACAAACACCAGAGATAGACACGGTTGGAGATACAGAGGGAGACACGGTTGGAGACCCAGGGCGAGACACGGTTGGAGACACAGTTGCAGTTGCAGTGGCAGTTGCTGTCGGAGTTGCAGTCCAGGTCCAAGTGGGAGTTGCAGCTCAGGTTCCAGTCCAAGTTCCAGAAGGTCCAGGGAGAACAACCCGGTAGCCAAAGGACAAAGGAGCTTTGCAGCCAAAGGGAGCAGCAGAGAAAGGAACAGCTATAAAGGCAGCCAAAGAAGGTACAAAGGAAGCCACAATAGTCAGCACAGTAGCCACAGAGGACATAGGGAAGGTTCTTGGGAAAGAACCACCTACCCTGGCAAGAGAGCGGGAAAGTTTTACCAAGAGTCTCTGCCCTACTCTGAGGCAGAGGGAGTCCTGACTGGCCGAAGTTCCAACCAAGAGAATACTGCACCAAGACTCCAAGGTAGGAGGAGGAGGCAGTAAGGCCTTCAAAGTGGGTTTCCTGTCCTGACTCTGATGAAACTGTTGTACCCCAGATAACACAGCGTAGGAAGAAATGTTTCACCAGGAAGGTTAAACAAGAACACCCCATAGGAGACCTGCCCAGAGAAGGGAGGGCAAGAAAATGGGAGAGGTTGTTTGACCTGTTGAAAACTTTAAAACAGAAAGTTCCTGAGTGTTTCCAAGCAGAACCCTGCTATAGCTCAGCTGAGAGCATGGAGGTTGAAGCCAAAGAGGGTGATGTAACTTCCAGTGTTTCAGAGATGGAATGTGATGCATGCACTAAGGTGAATTAGTGTAAGCCAGAAACAGTTGAACCTTAAGAACGCTACTATAGGTGTGAAGGTAGTTCTGAAGCGGAAAGAAAGGAGAGAAGGAGTCATATAATTAAAAGGGCCCAAGAGTCTTTCCTTCGAAGCTTATCGGCAGTAACTCAGTTGGGGGTTGAACAGCTGAAACTGTTGGTGTTTGCAACGGCCTTGAATAAACTGACAGCCTGTTTGAAGAGTTTTAAAAAGATGGGCATATTCCTTTAGGTGCAGAAATGTTAAACAGGAAAAGACTGGGGCAGAAGCTTGTATGGTTGAGTTCGCTGTTACTCTGTTCTGGACATTTGTTTATGAGAGAAGTTATCCGTTATTTTTCTTTTTTTTTTTTTTGAAACTTTTATTTTCATTTTGCAACAAACAAAAGAAACAACACACCAAAGGAAACAATACAATTATACAATAAAGAAAAGTAAACCCAATTACCCCCCACCCCCACGCTTCTTCTCTAGCTGATTACGTCAGCATGTGAGCGCTTCCAAACAAACGTGATTGTACATCAAAACAATCAAAAGAGTATCTGCGATACAGAATAATCATGAGACAAAGATATATATAAGTTTAGACAGTCAAATGAGAGCATTGAGCAGAATGTACATAATCATTGAGCATCTTCCATTTAGACCGATGATGAGGAGTCTGAATGGGGGAAGCAAACATACGAGGTATTTGTTCATATTTACTGTAGAGACAGACATGATTCCACCATTCATTGGGGCTCAACTGGGAGCTATTTTTCCAGTATTTCGTAATTAGGGAAATAGCAATACCTAGCATAAAGTCCAAAAGGAAGTAAGCCGTTTTTGGAAGAGAGGGGATCCCCGCTGCTGAGCGAAGTCCCACTATCCTCCAAGAAAGGGGCTCTTGAAAGTGCAAAATAGACTGGATACGGCCCCAGACCCGACTCCAGTAATACTGTAGTGCGGGACATTCATACATAACATGAGGTAGTGAACCAATGGCCGCATGACATGTCCAACAATTATTGCCCTGAGCAGTGTTCCATTTGGCTAATCTGTCAGGAGTGTAAAAACACCGGTGGGCTAGAAAGAAGAGTGTCTGAGTGAGTGAGGTGGATCGGGAGACCCGTGTCACTCTACTCCAGACAAGGCTCCATTGCTCCGGGGTCAAAGTCACATGCAGTTCTCTCTCCCATGCTTTCTGCGCTATAGGGGTATCCCTAGTTATAGCATTACATAAGGTTTTGTAAAAATTGGATGCTACACCCGGTGAACTACCAATAGATCGGATAGTCTCCAACCAACCTTGTGTATGGGAGGCCGATGGCGGGAGCACCTTAGCACTCCTCAGGCAATGAGGAAGTTGCACCCACTGACAGTAGTGTTTTCGCTGGGAGACCAAATTCAATTTGCAATTCACTAAAAGTTTTCCAGCGACCTTCATGGAACAATTGGCTAGGAATCCAAATGCCCCTAGTGTACCAGGGGCTCCACGCCATCGGCTTATTTTGTATTCGAAATCGAGTGTTGTACCAAAGTGGGAGTTTGTCTAACGGACAGAGTCGGGAGTCTAAAGATTGCATGAGATTATTATAGGCACCTAAGGTGTCTAAAAGCATTGGTGGGAAGTGAGAGTCTGATGGGAGAGTCATACCAGGGAGAAAAATAAGAGGAATCGGTTTGCAAAGGTCCTCTTCTATGTCTAGCCACACAGGTCTACTCGGTACTGGATCTTCCAGCCAACGAGCACCTTGTTTGAGAAGAAAGGATTGATGATACTTCAGGAAATCAGGGAATCTGACACCCCCATATTCCTTATCTGCTTGCAGCTTATGTTTCGCTATCCTAGGTGTCTTATTTTGCCACAAGTATCTAGTCAGAAGGCCCTCGATATCTTTATATATACGTCGAGGGAAGAGACAAGGCACCATTTCTAAGATATAATTCACTTTCGGAACAATCATCATTTTTATGGTTTCTAATCGACCCCACCAGGTAAGCGTTAAAGGAGTCCAGCGGTGAGTAAGCGCCCGGACTTTAGAGGTTAAGGTCTTTGGCATTGAAGGAGATAGTGTCTTCCAAAGGAGAACAATAGTGAACCCCAAGGTATTTGACCATGCGAGGTTGCCATAAAAAGGGGAAGGATTGCATATCTGCCTGATGAAGCAGAGGATTTAATGGAAAGGCTACCGACTTGGTCCAATTTATCTTATAACCGGACAGTTGTGAGTATTTACCAATTTGCTCTAAGACAGCCGGTACTGAGTCTATAGAGACAAAGAGCATAAGATCATCAGCATACGCTGAAATTTTGATTTCCCTGTGGGTGAAGGGGACTCCATGAATCTCCTCCGATTGCCGGATTAGTAAAGCCAAGGGTTCGAGTGCAAGATCGAAGAGGAGTGGAGACAGTGGGCATCCCTGGCGAGTGCCGCGTTGAAGGGGAAAAGGTTGAGACTTTAAAGCATTTGCACATATACTGGCTGTAGGCTGAGCGTACATGGCGCGAAGACAACGGAGAAAACCTTCCCCGAATCCGTACCAGCGGAGGACTGCAAATAGGAAGGGCCACTCTAAGCGATCAAAGGCCTTCTCAGCATCAAGTGAGAGGCCAACAAATGGGCGATCAAGATGAACTGCGGTAGTCAATACATGGCAGAGAGTCCGAGCATTGTCAGCAGTCGATCTACCAGGAATGAAACCGCATTCATCTGGGTGTATTAAGGTAGGCATCCTATCCGAGAGCCGGGTAGAGAGAATGGTGGCAAAGATTTTATAATCCGCGTTTAGGAGGGAAATTGGACGATAATTAGCTGTTAATTGCGGGTCTCTCCCCTCTTTCTCAAAAACTACTACATTTGCCATTGAAAAGGACCCAGAAGGAGAACCCTCCTCGGCCAAAGCAGAAAAATAAATTTTCAAAACTGGAGCTAAATCGGCGTGAAAGGTTTTGTAGAATTCAGCGGGGAGACCGTCTGGGCCTGCGGCTCGACCTGAGGCACATTTCTTGATAGCAGAATGAATTTCTGAGACAGTAAATGGTGTGTCTAAGGCCACGCTATCTTCGTCAGATAGGGTCGGTCTTTGTACTCCTGAAAGTAAGCGTTCAAATACATCTGGCTCAAAATCACATTCAGATTGATAAAGCCGAGTATAAAAAGTCACGAAAGAGTTCTAAGATTTCGGTATCTTTAGTGACCAAGCCCCCCCCTGACGGATTGCGGAGGGCGGTAACACGCTTGGCTTCTTTTCGACCTTTTAGGGCATTTGCTAATAATTTGCCAGCACGATTATTTTCCCGATAATAAAGCCCTTGTTGTGATTCAATATTTTTAACAGCAGCAGTGTGCAAAAGCTGATTGTATTGAAAACGCAAGCGTTGTAAACGGAGTAAAATACATGGGTCAGTACGGGACGTAAGGAGACGCTCCCCAGCTTGTATCTGCTGCTCTAGAGTCAGTAAAAGCTGCTTTCTTTGTTTCCCCTGCCGAATTTGATAGCTAGTTATAGTGGCACGGATAGATGCTTTAAAAACCCTCCCACCAAGCCCAGCCCGCTGTATCATGGGGTGAGTTAAAATGAAAATAATCTTGGATAGCGCCTTTATATCGATCTGAAAATCTTTTTGACCCAGTAGGGATCTATCAAAAAACCAAGCTCGGGGAGAATCGTCCCGCGCAGTGACACGTAATGATAAAGATATGGCAGCATGATCTGAAATATGGAGAGGATGAGTCCTAGTCGTGTCTACTTGAGAGAAATCAGTGCTTTGGAAATGAGAAAGAAATCTATTCTAGATTGGGAGTGATGGGGGGCAGAAAAGAAAGTGAACTCTAAGTCGGAGGGGTGAAGCAGCCTCCATATATCTACCAGCGCAAGATCTTGCATCAGAGCTGTAAGGGTAGCAAGACTCTTGGGTGGACTACTCGTTCTTGGCGGCTGTCTATCTATCAGAGGGTCTAACACTTGATTAAAGTCACCACCAAGTATTAATGGAGTATTGGCAGAGGCCTGTGCCAACTGTGCAATACTTGCATAGTAAGCAGGGTTGTCCACATTCGGGGCATAAATGCAAATACATGTAAATTCACTATCTCCGACCTTAAGATGTACTCGGGCCCATCTGCCCTCCTTGTCAGCGCTAGTATCAATTACAGTAGCTTGCAAAGATTTCTTAACCAGGATGGCAACCCCGCACCGTTTAGAAAACGGCGGGAGAATAGGCAGCCACCATGTAAGGCTTAACATTGAGTTTCAGTGTTTCAGCAGAGTTTAAGTGCGTTTCCTGAAGAAACGCTAAATCAGCATGCTCATGGCTAAGATAGCTAAGGATTTTCTTTCTTTTAATTGGACTATTAATGCCCTTTACGTTGAGTGATAAAAGTTTACATAAAGCCATTTAGACAAGTTAAAAATTCTGAGCATGATAGCGCACCTAATTTCACAATGTCCCTCATATTGACTGTATCAGGCTGTACATATGGCATAAAAAAAAACTAAGCTTAGATAACACAATGAAGCGCCCCACATTAAAAAAGAAAAACCGCAGCGCGGTAGAGAAGAAGCGAAACCCCAAAAATTACTGGCGACCATATGTCTGCGGGGAGAAGCCCCAGAGAAGGCCAGAATTGAAAAACACATAACCTGTAGGACTGTGCGTGCTCCGAATCCGATCGAGGCACACATCATGGAGGGAGAGGAGACCACAAAACAAGAGTCATAGAAAGAAAGAAAGAAAGTCCAGGAAGTCTCTGTGCTTGACTATGACCGCCGCATCGGGCCCTTCAAAATGGCGGACAGAGCCGGCGAATAAAAGTCCACGTCGTTGGATTAGCGCATCTGCTCTGCCTCTTTGGAGTCTAAGAATGTTGATAGTAGATCAGGATCTTCGAATGTCCTGGTTTGGTTGTGGAGAGTCACTCGGAGCTTCGCGGGATACAACAGGCCAAAGCGAGCCTGTAGCTGTTGAAGTCGAGGGCGAAAAGCAAGGAGTTTCTTCCGTCGGTCAACGGTAGGCTTTGCCAAGTCAGGGAAGAAGGAGACTTTGTGACCTTCAAATTCCAAATGATGGTTCGCCCCGGGCAGCATTTAAAATTTGTTCCACTTGTTGATATCGTAGCCATCGAAATATAATAGGCCGGGGTGTAGTTCGGTTTAGCGCCATGTGGGTAGGAGCACGGTGTGCACGATCGATTTCCAATTCTTTATGAAAGGTGATCTTCAGCAAGGAGGGAAGGATTTTGAGCAGGAATTCTCTCATATCTCCCGCTTCCGCCCCCTCCGGTATTCCAATGAGCCTCACATTGTTGCGACGGGCTCGATTATTGCTATCTTCTAACTCCTTTTGCAGATTCTGTATCTGGCGCTCGGCCTTGTCCAGTGCGCCCAAGCGCACCGCGTGCGAATCGAGGACCCCCGCCATATTGTCCTGCCGTAATGAGAGTCTTTCAAGTCGGTCCTGGAGCACTCCAAAGTCTTCTCGCAGGGCTCTAAGCGCTTCTCCATTGGACTGCACCAATTCCTTCACGCCGCGTAGTTCCTCCAAAATCTCCAGGTGCATTTCGGGGTTTTCACGAAATGGAACCATCTTCTGTGGGGAGGACACCTCTGTTTTGGAGCGTTTTCCGTGAGAAGAAGAAGGAGACCCGAAGTCCAAGCGCGCTGGTCTATGGGCCGCCATCCCCCCCGAGGTACCCCGGTCAACCCGGAGCGAAATAGTAAGTTTGTATAGGTATTAAGTCAGGATTCTAAGTAGGCCTCTCGGGAGCTTCAGCGCTAAGCGTCTTACCCGCTGGACATCAGGCTCCGCCCCCCCCCCGTTATTTTTCTTTTGTCTGGAGAATAAATGTGCTTGAAGAATTTGTATCCACTTACCAGCAAGGAAGCTGAATAAATTCCTGTGCGCTTTGATAAACCACTTGGCTCATTATTCCTCACACAACTACAAGCTTAGGAAAAGATAAGAGGTGGCTACCCGTCCCTACTAGGCGGCCGCCTGGTAGGGGCTCGAGCGCCACAATACGTATGACCTAGATTGGGCACTGTTGGAAACAGAATACTGGGCTTGATGGACCTTGGTCTGACCCATTATGGCATATCTTATGTTCTTATGTTCTTATGAGGGAAGGATTGATTTGCGGAGGTATGAGGGAGAGGAATTGGAGAAGAGTATTAGGTCAAGGCAGTGGCCGTGTAGGTGTGTGGGGGCAGTGGAGCAAAGTTGGAGGTCGAACAAGGAGGTAAGAGTGAGGAACTTGTTACCCTTAGCATCCACTCCCTAACCTTGAGGGTTTAAGGAGGGATGGGCCTTTGTAGTTGTGGGGCCAAATGATAGGCGGGCACAAGAATATTTATTTTTTATAAGGATTTATTTACCCCGCTCCGTGGTGGAATGGAACAGGCGTGAGGATTAAACCAAAACAGGAACAAAAGAAAATCAAGGCTTTTCAATGCTGTGCTTAAAATGTCCTTTCATGCTGGGATTCACATTACGTCATGTGTCCTCTTACTTTGCAATCACAATAAACAAGGGAAAACAATACTGTTCATGAGTTGTATTTAAATTATGTTTTAGCTTATTTTCACTGCTTCATAAGCTCTTCATCCAGGTACTTAAACAACATACATTTTTGTAAGCTCTTCATCCAGGTATTTAAACAACATACCTTTCAGGATATGCTAGAAAATGACCATTCAAGCTTTGCTTTTGGTTAGTTCTATCAATCAGACCGATTGAGCAGTCCATTGGCTGATTGACTTCAATCATGGGCAACGGAGAAGCTAATGGTATTTCTGCCTCAGGATTCTTTCCTGCTTGCACTAACTTCTGTTCAGCAATAGCTCTTTTATCTAAGAATTGTTTAAACTCTTTAAGGAGAGCTTCAGCCTGCTTTCTAGCTGGGCTAGACTGAGGATTTGCTCCTTCCTTGGGTAAGTAATTGTTGGCAGAGTTTACTTCTGGAAAGCAAGCAATGCCGTCTCTGTTCAAACATTCATTCACTGCAGTGGAGTTACCCCTCCCCCACTTGTCTCTGTATGCAGGTGTCGGGTTAACAAGTTCCTTTGCATGAGGAGTGTTTCTAAGGAGTGATTCAAAGGTAGGACCTCTTAAAACATCCTGGCTTAATTCTCTCCTGAACAATTCAGCTGGATTCCTTATATCAGCCTGCTTGCTAAAAGCTTCAGCTGTCTGGTGAGAAAAGCTGGGTTTGTTTAAAGGAACTTCAGGCTGCAGCCAACTGCTTTCACAAGGCCTGAAACTGTCCTGAGTTTTAAAGTCAGCATTCACTCTTTCTGGGTTCTCATAAAACTTGTCATATGAATTAAATACACCAGGTACCTTATAATGAGGCTTGTCGGAGAATGCCTTGCCACGCTGCCTTCCTCTCCAAGGGTCAGCTGTTTGTTCCAGAAACCTAGGCTTTATCCCTGAGTCTCTCAGTGCTTCTAACCTCTGTTGCTCCCAGAAGGTTCTTTCAGGCACTGAGTATCCCCGGTACCTACTTCCTGGTTCTGAATCCCTTTTCCTTGTATTACAGCTGGGCAGTGTTTCTCTTGCTAGGTTAAAGGTTTCTGTATCAAAGAGAGCTTCTTGCCTTATCCATCTTCACTCTCCTTTCCTTGTTGCTTTTCCAACGTCCTTTGCCTTCTCATTCGTTTTACCTTCTGATATCGTGTTCCAAATCCACTCACTCCAATTCCACTCATTCCCTTACTGTCTTCCTTCTCTCTGTTTAACAAGGTGCCCCTGCTCTGGGGAGCCCGCCTCCTGCTAGGGCGTGCCCAATCAGTAACTCTGCTTCTCTCCTCCCCTGAGGTGAACTGTGTTAGCTGATTAGCTCTGTGCATCTTGTGCTGAGAAGGGAAAACCTTGCATTTACCTGCAGTACCTGAACCTTCCAGCGGGTCAGTATCAGTTTCCATGGCTTCCAGCCCTGCCACTGCGTCACAAACTTTGAGGCATGGGGGTCGGAGGGGTTAACGATATGAATGTTGAAGTCACCAAGAATAACAGTGGGGGAGGAGGGATCCATAAAGGCAGAAAGCCAAGAGTTGAAGTCTGAAAGGAAGGTTGATTTGGATTTGTCGGGTGGGCGATAAATAACAGCTACTCGGAGGGGAAGTGGTGTGAGGAGGCAAATGCAGTGGACTTCGAAGGAAAGGGGGGGAGTGTGATTGGGGTGGCAGGAGAGTTTGGAATTGGCAGGAGGGAGAGACTAGAAGGCAAACGCCTCCACTGCGACCAGTAGATTGAGGCGTATGGGAGAACTGGTAGCCCCCATAGCAGAGAGAGGCAATGGATGCGGTGTCGTCTGGGGGGAGCCAGGTCTCAGTCAAGGCAAGAAGGTGTAAGAACATAAGAACATAAGATATGCCATACTGGGTCAGACCGAGGTCCATCAAGCCCAGTATCCTGTTTCCAACAGTGGCCAATCTAGGTCATACGTACCTAGCAATATCCCCAAAAGACACAGGTTCCACAATGCTTCTACTGGGTCAAGCATTGATTATCCTGGGTCCCTTTTTAATAGTGGTTTATGGACCTTTCCTCCAGGAACTTGTCCAAACCTTTTTTAAACCCAGCTACACTAACAGCCCTTACTACATCCTCCGGTAACAAATTCCAGAGTTTGATTACACGTTGAGTGAAAAAATATTTTCTCTTATTTGTCCTATATAGTTTACCCTGTAGCTTCATTGCATGTCCCCTAGTCTTTCTATATTCTCATAGCGTAAACAATTGATCCACGTTTACCCGCTCCACTCCATTCATTAATTTATAGACCTCTATCATATCTCCCCTCAGCCGTCTCTTTTCCAGGTTGAAGAGCCCCAACCTTTGTAGCCTCTCTTCATAGGAGTAGCCTTCCATCCCCTTCACCATTTTGATGGCTCTTCTCTGTACTTTTTCTAATAATGCTATGTCCTTTTTAAGATACGGTGACCAGAACTGCACACAATATCCAAGGTGCAGTCGTACCATGGAACGATACAGAGGCCTTATAATATCCTTTGTTTTATTTTCCATCCCTTTCTTTATGATACCTAGAATTCTATTTGCTTTCTTGGCTGCCGCTGCACACTGGGCAGAGGGTTTTAACATGTTATCCACGATGACTCCTAAATCTTTTTCCTGGGTGGTGGTTCCCAATGTGGAACCTTGCATTGTGTAACTATAGTGTGGGTTGTTCTTTCCTAGGTGCATAACTTTGCACTTATCCACATTGAATTTCATCTGCCATTTGGATGCCCAGTCTTCCAATTTGTCCAGATCCTCCTGCGGTTTTCCACAGTCCTCTTGGGTTTTAACAACTTTAAACAGTTTTGTATCATCTGCAAATTTGATAACCTCACTCGTTATTCCATTTTCCAGGTCATTTATGAATATGTCAAAAAGTAGCGGACCCAATACAGATCCCTGGGGTACTCCACTATTCACCTTTTTCCATTGGGAATATTGGCCATTTAGCCCTACCCTCTGCTTTCTATCTTTTAACCAGTTCCCGATCCACAATAGTACACTGCCTCCTATCCCATGGCTTTTTAGTTTTGCCAAAAGTCTCTGATGAGGGACCTTATCAAAAGCTTTCTGAAAGTCCAGATACACTATATCAACTGACTCACCTTTGATTACCTGTTTATGCACACCTTCAAAGAAACATATCAGATGAGTAAGACAAGATCTTCCTTGTCTAAAGCCATGTTGGCTGTCTCCCATTAGGCCATGACTATCTACATGCTGTGTAATTTTGTTCTTTATGATGGTTTCTACCATTTTCCCCGGTACTGACGTCAGACTCACCGGTCTGTAATTTCCCGGGTCACCCCTGGAACCCTTTTTAAAGATTGGTGTTACGTTGGCGACCCTCCAATCTTCAGGTATTACAGATGATTTTAATGAAAGTTCACAGATTACCAATAGCAGGTCCGCAATCTCATATTTCAGTTCTTTCAACACTCTTGGATGTATACCATCCGGTCCAGGTAATTTGCTACTATTCAGTTTATCAAATAGTTGTAATATATCTTCCCGGTGTAGCGATATTTCTCTCAATTCCTCTGCAGTATCAGCTTTAAATACCATTTCAGTCTTGGGTAACATCCCTACATCTTCCTCAGTAAAGACCGAAGCAAAGAATTCATTCAGTCTCTCTGCTATAGCCTCGTCTCCTCTTACTGCCCCTTTTACCCCTCTATCATCTAATGGCCCAACGGACTCTCTCACAGGCCTTTTGCTACGAATGTACTTGAAAAAGTCTTTATTTTCTGTTTTTGCTTCCGTAGCAAGTTCCTTCTCAAATTCTCGCTTTGCGTGCCTTATCAATGCTTTGAATTTAACTTGCCAGTGCTTGTGCTGTTTCCAGTTTTCTTCGTTTGACTCTTTTTTCCATTTCCTGAAGGATGCTTTTTTGGCATTTCAGTTCCACTGGTTGAGTTCCTTAAACATTCAGGGCATTAAAGATAAAAAGATCGTGAATAAAAGGGTTTTTTTTAATGACTGAGCATGCGTTCCATAGGGCACATGAAAACGGGAGAGTGGAGGGGGAAGGATAAATGGATAAGGTTGGATAAGTTACGTGTGGATTTCCTATCAGAGTAGTGTGGGGGTCTGTTTCTAGGGTAATACTGAAATTTAGAGGGAGCAGGGTGTGGGTGGGTATGTCTGAGTGTGTATGCTCTCCAAGAGGGACGTGAGGGAGGGGAAGTGAGGGGTAAATTGATGGCATCAGGTAGGTTATGTGAGAGATTATTTTTGGGGGTAGGGTTGGAGTTGATATCAGTGGATGAGTAGTGATTGTGGGATGAATGTGGGAGGGCGAAGGAAGGAAGAGCGGGATGTGGATGAGATTAGATAGGGTACGTGAGGAACGTTTTTGGTGTGAGAAAGAAAGCGGGGGGGGGGGGGCAGGGTTGGGGTTGATATTACCTGATGAGAGAAGGAGAATGAGTATTAGAGAATGAGGTAAAGTGGAGATAGTACGGCGGAAGCGAGGATGGGGTTGCCTTAAAGAGAGGGGGGATTGTTGAATGCAGGGGATGGGGTGAAGAAGCTCAAGAGCAGATGCTAGGCTAGAGGGTAGAATGGAGGGAGAAGTGAGGAAGGTAGGGGGAGGGTAGGGGAAGAGGAGAGAGGGTGTTGGTAGGAGGGGAGGCAGTTGGGGAGGATGAGGAGGAAAAGGACAATGAGATGTGGGGCCATGGTAGTGGGCATCAAGGTCTGAGCAAGCAATGGGTATTAAGTTTGAGGCAAGCAATGGGTAGCAAGTTCTAGGCACACAATGGGTAGCAAGTTCTAGGCAAGCAATGGGTAGCAAGTTCTAGGCACACAATGGGTAGCTAGTTCTAGGCAAACAATGGATAGCAAGTTCTATGCACACAATGGGCAGCAGGTTCTAGGCAAACTGGGTAGCAGTTCTATGCAGGCAGTGGGTAGCAGCGGGTAACCAGTTTAGTGCAAGCAACGGGTGACCAGTGGACAGTTAGTTCAGTGCAGGCAGTGGGTAACCAGATCAGTGCAGGCAGTGGGTAACCAGTTGAGTGCAAGCAGAGGGTGACCAATTCAATGCAAGCAGTGGGTAACCAGTTTAGTGCAAGCAGCGGGTGACCAGTGGACAGTCAGTTCAGTGCAGGCATTGGGTAACCAGTTCAGTGCAAGCAGTGGGTAACCAGTTCAGTGCAGGCAGTGGGTAACCAGTTGCGTGCAAGCAGAGGGTGACCAGTTCAGTGCAAACAGTGGGTAACCAGTACAGTGCAAGCATAGGGTAACCAGTTCAGTGCAAGCAGTGGGTAACCAGTTCAGTGCAGGCAGAGGGTGACCAGTTCAGTGCAAGCAGTAGGTATTCTGATTAGTGCAATGCAGGGTTAACTGCAGTACAGGGGAGAAGTAATGAGGGAGCGATGGGTAGCTGTGGCGTCAAATGGCTGTGGGTAGCACTAGGAGAGGGGTGCTTACCTCGTGAGGAAGTTAGATAGAGTCAGGCGGCAAGGTGTAGTATACTACATCCCCACCAAGCCGGGTTTAGACCCATCAATAGCACTGAAACAATCCTAACTGCCTTTTTGAGGGAAACACATATTTTTTGTATTTGGTAGGGACCTTCTGGCAGTATCGCTTGATCATCTTTCTGCATTTGATCTAGTAGACGTCAAACTTTTAATATCCCGACTTAGTGAGACAGGTTTAGGTAGAACTGCCTTTCGGTTCATCTCATTTCTGCAAGACCATTCCTTCCATGTTGTTAATGATGTCACTTCCTTCAACTTCTTTCCGCCTCTGTGTAGCATCTCACAGGGTCCAGCGCTCACACTGCTACTCTTTTAACATCTTTCCAAGCTCCCTTGCTGTCCTGGTCCAGAGTTTTAGTATCAGCGGCTTTTACTATTCTGATGACGTCCTCCTGGTGCAATATGCTGATCTGCATTATCCAGATTTATGTAAGATCAATCAATACCTTGATGGATTTCATACCTGGTTATTAAATATTTGCCTTAAATTAAACACCAGTAACTCATTTGCCACCTGGATTTCAGGCAGACCTTTACACCCCTCCATCTCCGCACTAATAGGAAGAATTTCAGTTCCACTGGTTGAGTTCCTTAAATATTCAGGCATCATTATTGACTATGAACTACCCTTAGAAACACACATTTCAGCTACTGTGAAGTCTGCTTTCTTTGCCCTGTGAAAGTTGTGTGCCTTATGCTCTTATCTAGACCAGTCTGACCAATATACACACATTCATGCCATTGTTACCTACCAAAAGGGACTGCTTCTGCTGGAAAGAAATCTGCACTTGTAAGTATTTACTTCTGGGAAATTCTCTAAATCTTGGGGAAAATGGAATTCTTTGGGTTAAAACTGATAAATCTGTGTATTTTAGAATGCAGTATATATGTTAACTCAGTCAGGGCCTAGTATCAGCAAAGAGCTGTTAATTTAAATTTAAAACTCAGTCATGGCCTAGTATCAGCAGAGAGCTTTTAAGTTAAATTTAAAACCCAGCAGAGAGCTTTAAGTTTAAGCTTTTATTTTACTTTTAAAACCAGCAGAGAGCTTTTAGTATACATTTGAAACCAACAGAGAGCTTTTAGTTTAAATATAAAACTCAACAGAGAGCTTTTAGTTTACTTTTAAAACCAGAAGAGAGTTTTTAGTTAAAATTTATAACCAGCAGAGAGTTCTTAGTTTATATTTAAAACTCAGTCAGGGCCTAGTAACAGCAGAGAGCTTTAAGTTTACATTTAAAAATCAGTCAGGGTCTAGTATCAGCAGAGAGCTTTTAGTTTAACTTTATCTTTATTGAGTTACTTGATATACCGCCCAACACCGGGCATCTGAGCAGTTTACAATAAAAAAGGTACGAGCTGTAAGAAAGGAATACCACAAGAAGACAGGAAAGGAGAGGAAAGGGAAAGAGAAGGCAAATAGACTGGCGAGGGGGAGGGGTGGAGGGAGATACAGACTAAGGGAGTTAGGGTAGGGTCAAGTGGTAGGAGGTGGTAGGTCAAAGGTGACAGCAAATAGATGTTTTTTCAACAGCTTCTTGAATCTTGGAAAAGAGAGTTCCAGGCAGAGGTCAGGTGGGAGGGAGTTCCAAAGAAGGGGGCAGCAGAGAGCTTTTAGTTTAAATTTAGATCTGTCAGGGCCTACTATCAGCAGAGATCTTTTAATTTAAATCAAATCAGAGTACAGCTTAGCATAGAAGTAAGAATAGGGTAAACTATTCTTTGAGTTGAAAGAAAGAAATTGTTTCTAGATACATTTACAAAGATACCTTCCACTTAGGAGGTGAAAGATCTGTGAATTTGTTTTAAATAGGTGTTAAAGCCAAGTGAAAGGTCAAAGGGGCAATACGAAAGGCTCCCTCTATCAAACCAAGGACTGTGTGAATCACCCAGGAAATTGTTCACAGATTACCTTAGAAGCACAGGTCTGGGACCTGTGTAGAAGACCAGCCTTTTGGAAGTGTTAGTTCTCTCCCACCCACCCTTGCTCCTGCCCACCGCAGGCATAATCTTGGCTTTATAGGCTCTTAAACCTATTAAAGGGGGAAGGGTGGTCAAAGTCACTTTCAGGTTCAGCCAGTTATCATCACCAGGAATAGATTAAGGCCTTGAAGTTAATTAATCTTGAGGTGAACAAAGCCCCTTAAAGTATTGGTATAGCTGGATCAGTACAAGTATCCCTAGCAACTTTAAGTGAACAATTTACATAGCTAAACAAAACCTTAAAACTAAGATGCAAACAGCAGTCCAGCAGCAAGATGGGGGCTATCCAGTCTTTTGTATTGAGTGTCACATGTATGATTTTCTCCCAGTTAGTAAGGTGTCTTATGTGTGCACTAGATGCAAGGAGCTGTTTGCTCTCAGGGAATGAGTCTGATCTCTAGAGGCTAGAGTAGCAGACTTGTAGGACATAAGGAAGACAGAGAGGTACATAGATACGATCTAGAGGGACATAGAACTGAGGTCCTACGTCCAATTTTCCAGCCTCTCAGTTGCCATAGAGTAAAGAGGTCACGTGAAAGGAGAACATCACCTTGGTGTGGTAGGAAGTGATCCTGTAGCTAGAATCTTTCTGCTAGGAGATATAAACCCCTCTCACACTGAGGAAGATTCTCCAGGGCCATGTTCCCATGAGGGAAGGGTTAGGACAGCTGTTATAGTTGGTGATTCAGTCATTAGGCATGTAGATAGCTTGGTGGATGGTGGACGTGAGGCCCACTTGGGAACATGCCTGCCTGGTGCGAAGATAGTGGACCTCATGTGCCAACTAGGCAAGGTTTTAGATAGTGCTGGGGAGGAGTCTGAGTCTGCTGTCTTGGTACATATTGGCACTAAAATGACATAGGAAAGTGTGGGAGGGAGGTTCTGGAGGCCAAATTTAGGCTTTTAAGTTGTTGAAAAGTACTATCTTGGAAGCCCGGCCAGATGTATTCCATGCTTTAAGAAAAGTGAAAGGAAGGCCAAAAAACTGCTAGCATGTTTTAAAGGCGAGGTCAGAGAGGCTGTTGTTGCCAAAATGTATCCTTCAGGTATTGGAAAAAGGAGCCTAATAACAAAGAGCGGAAGCAACATAAGCATTGGTAAGTTAGATGCAAGGTATTGATAAGGCAGGCAAAGAGAGAATTTGAAAAGAAGCTTGCTGTGGAAGCAAAAATGCATAATAAAAACTTTTTCAAGTACATTCGTAGCCAAAAGAACTGTGAGAGAATCAGTTGGACCTTTGTATGATAGAGGGGTAAAAGGGGGGGGGGGGCAAAGTGTGGACAAGGCCATAGCGGAGAGACTGAATGAATTCTTTGTTTCAGTCTTTACTGAAGAAGATGTAGGGAAGTTACCCATGCCTGAAATGGTATATAAAGGTGATGTAGCAGAAGAATTGAAAGAAATATAGAAAGAGTGGGAGGATATATTACAACTGTTTGATAAACTGAAGAGTAGTAAATCACCTGGACCGAATGGTACACATCCAAGGGTGTTGAAAGAACTGCGCAGTGAACTCCAGCCACAAACCCACAATACTCCTAGGAGACTTCAACCTTAAGTCCACCAACAAAAAAGATGCAGAAGCGTTTCTCCAAGCAATGAGTTCACTCCAATTCATGCAAATAATCACCACCCCGACACACAGACATGGATCCTCACCAGACCTTATTTTTGCACCCAACTACCTAACCTCAAGAGGCCTAATATCAACACCCATCACCACACCAGTACCATGGTCTGACCATCACTTAATTGAAGTAAAAATTACACCTAATGAGGAGATACTAAACAAATACCCGGACAACACCCTCACACAAAGTAGATTTAAATGCTTCGACAGAGACCAGTTCCTACAGGACACAATACAAAACCTAAACCATGAAACAGATGACCTAGATGCACTAATCACCAACTGGAACAACACCATATACAACACTGCCAAAGCAACAGCATATAGACACAGGACATCTCGCTGCAACAAACTACAACACAAACCATGGTACTCTAAAACTATAAGAAACGAAAAGAGGAGCCTCAGAAAAATAGAACAGAGATGGAGACAGAACAAGTCACCCGAGAACCAGGAACTATACCTAACAAAGCAAAACAATACAACGAATGTATCAACCAAACAAAAAGGGAATACCATACAAACCTCATACGCAACTCCAACAACAAACCCAGAGAACTATTTGAAATCGTAAAAGCCCTCACCAAAGACCAGGATACCGAAGACAAAGTGCAACTGGACCCACAAAAATTTGCAGACCACATCCAAGAAAAGTTCCACTCAGCAGAACAAACAAGACCTAGCCCAACCCCAAAGACTATCACACCCTTGAACACCTGGGGAACATTCAACACTCCATCCACGGAGCAACTCTCCCACATCATCTCAGCAATCAAGACAAGCACTACCCCCACGGATCCTTGCCCAGTGCCCTGGATCAAGGCCACCAAATCAAACTTCATCCAAACCATCCACAAGATACTACACTCCTCCCTAACCCAAGGGCGCATGCCAAATCAATTGAAGCTTGCAACAATAAGACCTATCCCGAAGAAATCCACACTTGACAAGAACAATCCAGCAGCATACAGACCCATCTCCAGCATACCACTTTTAGCAAAAATAATCGAAAAAACTGTACAGCACCAACTACAAGAACACATAGACAACCACGCTCCCCTGGACAACAATCAACACGGGTTCCGCCACAACCACGGGGTAGAAACTCTTCTGATATACCTCTTCGACAGTGTCCTCCGCATCATAGACAACACCAAGAAAGGCATACTCATGATATTAATTGACATCTCATCTGCATTTGACACAGTTAACCACAAGACTCTATTGGATAGACTACAGAACATCGGTCTACACGGTGCCACCCTGAATTGGTTCCATTCATACCTAACCGACAGACAAATACAGGTCAAAGTAGGACACAACACATCTCGACCCATAAAAGTCAAACAAGGAGTGCCACAGGGATCGGCCCTTTCAGCTCTCCTATTCAACCTATACATCTAGCCAATATGTGCCATCATGAAAGAGCACCACATACATTATACAATCTACAGAGATGACATCATGATCTACACACCTATCTCAGTCAACAACCCGGACTACACCAACATAACAAACTGCCTCACCCAAATGGCAAACTGGCTTCAGGAAAACAACCTATCAATCAACTAAGCAAGACGGAGGCACTGATCATCACGCGAAACCTGGCCTTTATCCCTCCACCCGACATCAAGATAAGAGATGCACTCATACCTATAAAATCAGAAGTTAAGTACCTCGGAGTAATCCTGGACAAAGAACTTAACCTCCAAGCACACATAGGTAGAGCAACCAAAAGTGCATACCTAAGAATGCGACTCATCAGAAGACTCAAGCCCCTCCTCGACCCAGAGCACTTTCGCACCGTTTGCCAGGCGCTGATAACCCCTCTACTAGACTTCTGCAATCCAATATTCTCCGGGCTACCAAAGCAGACCCTCAGAACACTACAACTGGCCCAAAACACAGCTGTCCGCATAATAGTCGGTACTGCAAGACACGATCACATCACACCCATACTGAAAGAACTGCACTGGCTCCCAATCATCTCACGCATCAAATACAAGACTATCATAAACATATTCAAGATCAAACAACACTCCTCCGCCATAAGCCTACACACACTCATACAACCCGACACAAGCACACGGCCAAGAAGAAGAGGCACCTCCAATCGGGTTAACGCCCCAAAAGACTTCACCAAGACCCGCAAAGACACCGCACACCGAGTAATCTCCCTGGCTGCTCCATCCATATGGAACCCCCTCCCAGATAATCTGAGACTAACCACAGAAATCAAGGACTTCCGAAAACAACTTAAGACAACCCTGTTCATCGATTACTATGGACATACCCCCTGAACCAGCATACAAGGCAGATCATCAACCCCCCCCCACCACCCCAAGACTGTATATAAGACTGTATAATAGCTCATGATGTATAATAGCGCACTATGTAGATAAACCAAATCTAATCACATCCCCGCCAACACATACACACCACTCTGTACACTGCATGAAAGCATTTGCCCCCTTGATTGTTTGCCGTGGAAACCGCTTTGATTGAATGATAAGGCGGTTTATAAATACCATTAAATAAATAAATAAAATAAATAAATAATATGAGATTGCAGACCTACTATTAGTAATCTGTGAACTATCATTAAAATCATCTGTTGTACCTGAGGGTTGGAGAGTGGGCGATGTAACTCCAATTTTTAAAAAGGGTTCCAGGGGTGATTGGGAAACTACAGATCAGTGAGCCCGACGCCAGTGCTGGGCAAAATGGTAGAAACCATGATAAAGAATAAAATTACTGAACATATAGATAGCCATGGTTTAATGGGAGAAAGCCAACATGGATTTTGCAAAGGAAAGTCTTGTCTTACTAATCTGTTATAGTTTTTGAAGGTGTGAATGAACAGGTATACAATAGTGAGCCAGGTGATATAGTATATCTGGATTTTCAGAAAGCCTTTGACAAGGTCCCCCATGAGAGACTCTTGGTAAAATTAAAAAGTTATGGGATTGGAGGCAGTGTAGTATTGTGGATCATGAACTGGTTAAAAGATAGAAAGCAGAGGGTAGGGATAAATGGCCAATTTTCTCAATGGAGAAAAGTGAACAGTGGAGTACCCCAGGGATCTGTACTCGGTCCGCTGCTTTTTAACATACTCATAAATGACCTGGAAATAGGAATAATGAGTGAGGTGACCAGATTTGCAGATGGCACAAAATTATTCAAAGTTGTTAAAACGCAGGAGGATTGTGAAAAATTGCAAGAGGACCTTGAAATATTGGAAGACTGGACATCCAAATGGCAGATGAAATTTAATGTGGACAAGTTGCTGCTGGGGGACTGGCTGGCTGATCCGGATGGTGTTTCCTGGATGTACAGGGCCGTGACCTGAATCGGCCCTATATATCTGAGGGCCGGTCCCGCCGATGCTTCGCCCACTCTCCACCCCCATCCCGCCCCATCTTGCCCTGCTATCCACCTCGCAGAATCGGGCCCTTAGTCTCAAGAAGATACTTTTGGGCAGATATTTAAACTTCACAGTCAGCATTTTTTTAAACGCTGGCTGCAGCATTTAAACATGAAACTGGATATTCAGCACCAGAATCAGGAGAGTAGCTGGCGCTGAATATCTGATTTCAGCAGTGACCGCCAGCACTATCCAAAGAGCAGCAATATTCAGCTGCTGTCTGGATAGCAAAACCAGATAAAGTTAGGCCTGC
The DNA here is from genome assembly GCA_033557465.1 of Ichthyophis bannanicus. Classification (NCBI taxonomy): domain Eukaryota; kingdom Metazoa; phylum Chordata; class Amphibia; order Gymnophiona; family Ichthyophiidae; genus Ichthyophis; species Ichthyophis bannanicus. The sequence goes on from CM066036.1 coordinate 78,189,117, forward strand.
TTTTATTGTGGTCTAACTTGATTTGGTTTGTTTTCTGGTTAGAGGTCTGACTATAGATGCTAACCAGATAAACCCAATCTCTGCCCCAGCTCCACCCATGGATCACCCCAGCTAGATCTGGATTTTGGAGTGGAGGAATAGTTTAATGGTTAAAGCAATGGGTTAAGGATCAGAAGAGCCCTATTTGAATCCCACCATCAGCTCCTTGTAACCTTGGGCAAGTCACTTACCCTTTGTTGCCTCAGGTTCAGACTTAGATTATAAGCCCACTGGGGACAGGAAAATACCTACTGTGCCTGAATGTGATCCATTTTAAACCCTGAGAAAGGTGTGAGCCAAACCCCATTCAGTGGAGATATTCTGTGCTACTATCCAGATGGTGCTGCTGAATATTGCACTGGCTGGGTAGCAGGTCCTGCCAATCAAATAGTACATATCAGGCCCATTATTGCTCTAATTTTACATAAAGAGAAGAAACCTGATCTTATTACTGCTTCAATCTGGGCCTCAAAGATCAGAAATGGGTCCGGGCACACCCCTAACATGATCACATTCCTCCTTTAAGGGTACTGAAGTTTACAGTATTTATTTAAATACACTAAGGGGGTCACTTTAAAAATCTTAGTTGGGATTTGGACATCAAAATCAAGGAGACGTCTCTGGAACCATTTTGCAAATGACATTTAGAGATATTTCTGGTGCAGGGATGTCCAATTTGGCAAGGGGTGTGTTGGAGGCGTGATGAACTTAGATGTCCCCATTTGATTTCAGAAACATCAGGGTTGTCTGCAGGTACTGCCACATTTAGACCTGCTCCAGGCACGAACAGGCATCTGGAGAGTGTTTATTATGGCTTTAAAACATCCAAAGGGTGTAGAGAAGATGGAGAATTAAGTGACTAGCCTAAGATCACAAAAGCCCAGAGTAGATTTGAACCCTGGCAACACAGTTCCTAACCCACTACTTTAGCTATTAGGCAAATATGTTTTGACATACTCTTCCGAGGATGTCTATGTACATGTCTCTATAGGCATCCATATCAGGCATTTACACGTTTCTGAAATCGTGCCTGAACTTGCACATGCCTGCTTTTTTTTCATAGTCTGGCTTTGACGACCCATATTGCACTTGGACATCCCATTGTAAAATGTGCCTTTAAATTTACAGGAAATAACACACAGTCAATACGCCTCCTCAGTCAGTCCCTTCCCCTCCTTCCCTTCCTTGAAAAGCACATTGAAATAAATATTATGAGTGTGTAGGCCAAAAATGTTTGGTTTAATTTTTTATGTCATTTGTGGAATTTTTCATGTTGTTTTGTTGTGTTCTGTTTTATTTTCATTACTTCACCTCTATTGTTAGTAGTGTGCACTGTTAAGCCATAGTGCACCTTGTTAAATGGGTCCATCTAAATGAATTCAGATACCCTCTTGCCTTAGCCATACCAGGAGGGCATTCCATAATTAAGGTACTTGGACCAAAAAATACTTATCCTGATGACAGTGTAACATAAGCTCCTGCATGTCAACCTGGCCCCTCCTGGGAATGCAAGAAACTACTAGGCCGAAGGTCAGCAGCAAAATCTTATATACTATCCTGAAGTAAATTGGAAGCCAAAGTAGCTGAATTAAATAGGCATAACTTAATCAAACATCTGAAAACCCTTAGTAAGCATAGCAACTGAACCAGTTGGAGCTCAGAAATCTACCTCTTAGAGAAGATGACTAACAGCACGTTGCAGTAATCAAGGTGCGGAAAAATGAGCGCTCTAGTCACAGTGGCCAATTTCAAGCTTCTAGGGAAGACATGCTCCTGTATGGAAGTGTTTATGATAATCTATAATTGGGCCTCCAGGACCCAGATGAAGAAAAGAAGCTGGACAGGGATCCAATTCACAACCAGCTGGTTTCATACTAACAAAAATCTTGCGAATATCCTGTTTACTCAGAGCACTACCCTGGGTCCAAGAGTCTTTATTCAACGTGCCTTGTTGTAGTGTGGGCCATAGGTCATCATAATTTCTCAGTTGACCACATGAATCCTCACATTCATGCTGGGTGACATCAACAAGCTCTTATTATATGTCAAGAATCTTTAGGGACCTTTTACTAAAGCAAGGCAAGGTTTTGCACTTACCATGCATTTAGTGCAAAACTTAATTCATGGATAATGCAAATCCTCCACGGTAACTGTTAAGGGCTTTGCCAGCATGTTCCCAGCAGTTACCACAGGGAGATGTCCTGTGATGCACGTCTGTACAGAGCTGCATACGACTGGTAGCGCTATACAAATGCTCAGTAGTACTAGTAGTAGTAGAAGACCCATGTGTAATTGCCTCAGGTGCACTTACCACCACCCATTGAGGCAACGGTAAGGCCACCTGTGGTAGCTGCTATATTGACAATGCACAGTAGTTACCTTCTCTCTAACTGCAATGTGCTCGCCATGTCTATTTTCCTTCCCTAACTTGCCCAGTCCATGCCCCATCGCACAATGTGTGGTTACCGCAGACATTAGCACACAGTAAACTGTCATGCCAGCACGGTGGCAATTACCATGGGCCTGTGCTGAGAGTTACTGTGAACCACACAGCACACTTTAGTAAAAAGGCCACTTTATTTCAGAGTTCAAGGCTAACATCTCACAATCAAAAGGTACCTGACAGGGTGACTGACTACATGAAAGCAGGGAAAGATACACCAAAACCAGTTGCCCAGCATTCCCTAGAGCAGCTTGTATCTGTCGCTCAAAATATTATTTCTTCACAATTCATACTGGCTCCCTATATAGCCAAACTATGCTTTTCCGGGATCTTCACCAATATTTCTCCAGATGTCGACAGCAGTGTGTAAGCTGTCAGAGCTCAAGGGTAAACCATGGGGAAGTCAATTAGTACTAGAAACCTCCCATTTCTAGATCTGCAAAAAGTGAAATAGCAATATGATGAGGCCAAGAGACTACCTTCCTTTGAAAACCCTCAAAGGACAAATTATATTCCTCATCCAACTCTTCGTACTTACTAAAAACCAGGTCAAGGGTATGACCTCCTCCGTGGGTAGCTCCCACTGAATACTGGATAAAATTCATATCTGACATGCCACCTCTCAAGTTAGATGTTAGGCACTTGGGTGGGGGTTGACCCTTTCCTGCAGAACCAAATAGCCTTTGACTTTGTAGGACTTAGTTTGAACTTGCACTTTGCAAGCCAAGCTACCATCTTCCCAGTTTTTGTCATCTAGTTGTGCTCACTTGGAATTTACCTGTCATTCTGCCTAAGTCTATCTGCTGCCTGCTATTCTGATTTTATTTTCTCTTTCTATTTTTGGTAGAGATGATAATGATGTATTAGTTATTTTTCTTTTTCAGTTTTGGTTATTCTTGTCTTTCTTTCTTTCAGCATTGATTGTTTTTGAATTTTAAGCTGCCTTGATGCATTGCAAAATGGCGGTATAGCAAGGAAAAATAAACACATAATAACATAGTAACATAGTATATGACGGCAGATAAAGACCAGTATGGTCCATCTAGTCTGCCCAGCAAGGCGGTAAGAGTAGGTGCCCCTGCCGCTCCATGCAGGTCACCCACCCCATGCCTTTGTTTAGGGCTGTTCCCACCGTTCTAGGTAGGTCACCCCTATTTGTTGACAAAGGGTCCGATATACAGTGGCAGCTAACCGTTCTAACCTAGCTAGCCGTCCCTGCTGAACTCTAAACCCAGATATTCAATGCCAGGGCCATATCAGGGCTTCAGCATCGAGTATCTGAGTTGCCTGGATAGCTGCAAAGCTAAATGGGCAGCATCTCAATATCGCCACTGTCCGCTAAGTGATGATTAATGCCCGTAGCATGGGAAATAAGATCCCTGAAGTTGAAGCTTTGGTGGGAGTGGCTGACTTGGATTTAGTGGCAGTTACAGAAACATGGTTCACAGAAAACCATGACTGGGATGTAACTATACCTGGCTATACTTTATTCAGAAAGGACAGGGTAGGAAGAAGGGGAGGAGGAGTGGCACTATATGTAAAAACTACTATTAGAGCTTTGGAATTACAGAGCTTAAAAGGGAGAGAGGAGGCATTGTGGGTTAAACTAGAAAGAGGGAAAGAGAAATCTATTTGCATTGGTGTGATATACAGACCTCCCTCACAAGAGGAAGAGGTGGACAGAGAGTTAATTGAAGACATACGCAGCATTGCTAGGAAAGGGGAAGTGCTACTGCTAGAAGATTTCAATATGCCAGATGTTGATTGGCACATTCCTGCTGCAGTATCATCTAGAAGTAAGGAGATCCTGGATTCTCTACAGGGAGAACTATTCAGGCAATTGGTAACAGACCCCACACGTGAAGGGGCCATACTGGACTTGGTGCTTACCAATGGTGAGAGTGTTTCTGATGTTGTAGTGGGAGATCATTTTGCATCTAGTGACCACCAGATGGTGTGGTTCAGTATTAGGACTAGGCTGTTAGAATCCATTCCAAGGTGAAGATCTTAGACTTTAGGAAGACTAACTTTGCGAAGATGGGCCAATACCTCAGGGAGTCGTTAGTGGGATGGGAACAGCTGGGGGATGTAGAAAAACAGTGGGCAAAACTGAAAGGGGGTATTTTAAAGGCAACCAACCTTTTTGTTAAAATGGTAAATAAAGGCAAAAGGAAAAGGAGACCACTATGGTTTTCGAAGGAAGTAGCTGAAAAAGTGAAGAAAAAGAGGGAGGCCTTCATGAAATACAAGAGATCACAGAGAGAGGAAGACAGGCATCTGTATTTGGAAAAACTTATAGAAGCTAGCAAAGTAGTCAAGAAGGCAAGGATACAAAATGAGGAGGAAATAGCCAATGCAATAAAATGGGGGGATAAGACATTTTTCAGATATATTAGTGAGAAGAGGAAGGGCAAAAGTGGTATTGTCAGACTCAAGGGTGCAGGGGGGAATATGTAGAAGCTGATAAGGATAAAGCGGAATTGCTTAACAAATATTTTTGTTCTGTGTTCACAGATGAAGAACCAGGAGCAGGACCTCAGAAAACACCCACAAATAAGAACAGAAGCGAGGGACATCTTGAACAATTTTCAGAAGACTGTGTTCGTGAGAAACTAGCTCAACTTAAAGTAGACAAAGCGATGGGACCGGATGGGATACACCCTAGAATACTGAGGGAACTTGGGGACGTTCTAGCAACTCCACTGACTGACCTTTTCAATGCCTCGTTGGAGTCGGGAGTGGTGCCAAAGGACTGGAGAGAGGCTCATGTGGTGCCTTTACACAAAAGCGGAAGTAAGGATGTGGTTGAAAACTACAGGCCGGTTAGTTTAACTTCGGTGGTGAGTAAATTATTGGAAACGCTGCTGAAAGAGAAAATAGTGAGGTTTCTGGAGTCCGGCAGATTACAGGATCCGAGGCAGCATTGATTCACTAGAGGCAGGTCTTGTCAGACAAATCTGATCGATTTCTTTGACTGGGTGACCAGGGAGTTGGACCGAGGGAGAGCTCTAGATGTGGTGTATTTAGATTTCAGTAAAGCCTTTGACACTGTTCCTCACAGGCGACTTATAAACAAACTGAGCACCCTAGGGATGGACCCTAAAGTTACTGCTTGGGTTAGAAATTGGTTGGGTGGGAGGTGACAAAGAGTACAAGTAAATGGAGCTCACTCTGAGGAGAAGGATGTTACCAGTGGTGTGCCCCAGGGATCTGTCCTTGGTCCGATTCTTTTTAACATCTTTGTTAGTGATATAGCGGAAGGGCTGTCGGGTAAGGTTTGCCTCTTTGCGGATGATACCAAAATCTGTAATAGAGTAGACACCCAGGAAGGTGTAGATAACATGAGGAGGGATCTAGCTAAGCTTGAAGAATGGTCTAGAATTTTGCAGCTGGGATTTAATGTTAAAAAATGTAAGGTCATGCATTTGGGCTGCAGCAATCCAAGTGAGCAATACAGTATAGGAGGTGAAGTACTTTTGTCCACTAAAGAAGAGCGGGACCTTGGCGTGGTTGTGTCTGATGATCTTAAAGTAGCTAAACAGGTAGAAAAGGCGACGGCAAAAGCTAGAAGGATGCTTGGGTGCATACGGAGAGGAATGGCTAGCAGAAAAAAGGAGGTGATAATGCCTCTGTATAAGTCTTTGGTGCGACCTCATTTGGAGTATGGTGTGCAAGTCTGGAGACCGCACCTTCAAAAGGATGTGAACAGGATGGAGTCGGTGCAGAGGGTTGCTACTAAAATGATTAATGGGCTTCATTATAAAGCATATGAGGACAGACTTAAGGATCTTAATATGTACACCTTAGAGGAAAGGCGGGATAGAGGTGATATGATTGAGATGTTTAAATACCTCCGTGGCATAAATGTTCAGGGAGAGAGCCTCTTTCAATTGAAAGCAAGTTCTGCGACGAGGGGACATGGGATGAGGGTGAAGGGAGATAGATTCAGGAGTGATATGCGGAAATATTTCTTTACAGAAAGAGTAGTGGATCCATGGAATAGTCTCCCAGTGGAGGTGGTAGAGATGAGGACAGTAACTGAATTCAAAAAAGCATGGGACCAACACAGAGGATCTCTAAAGGTAGAAAGTGGACTGTTGTAGTTGTTGTTATGGAAGGACAGACTAGATGGGCCTTGTGGTCTTTTTCTGTCATCATGTTTCTATGTTTCTATGTTTCTATGATTGCTGCCCTGGAATGCCCTGGCACGCCCTGTTAACCAGTTAGCATCCGGACATGTAGCAACAGCACCCCCCCCTCCCCCCGATGTTCAGCAGCACTAATCAGGAATTTATAAATACAGATTTCATCCAAAGATCAAGATAGGGATCGAAAAGGCAGACAAGCATTATTGTATCTCTTGGCGATTCTCCTGTGCGAGTCTTGCTTACCAATATAGAAAGAAAATTACCAGCAAAACCACTGTGCTAAAATATAGGGCAGTGGGCATGCTAATCATGACTAGTTCATTGCACCTGATGTAAAAACTATGTTGAAACTTAGAACAGTTTTTTTTACTTTTATTTTAACACTGGATCTTTATGCCAAGCAGGCATAAAGAAGCAGAGTGAAGCAGATAGAACCCCCTGATCAACTCCCCCACCCTCCCAAACCAAGAAAATAAATGCCTAGTAGCATAGTAGCTCCTATCCGCCCATGTGATCTGGCCCGGCAGCTCTTAGGGAACAATGGAGTGGTGGAAGGTGAGGCCCCCCCACTCTATCTTGTCCCTCACTTCCCCTGCCGAGGGTCAGGTGGCGGGGAAACAGTGTCTGGCACTATGGCGTGCTGGCTTTGCTGCAGGGAGGACATCTCCCGCGGGGAACCAGGGGCATGCTGAGCCGTTTCCGTGCCCCATCCTACATCCACAGGAACATCTGGCTCCCGCAGTGCAGAATTGGATACAATGGAGCCCCTCCTGGTCTGGGACGTCTGGATGGCTCAGGCGTGCCCCTTCCTGGATCGGACTCTTAATGTTTAATTGAAAAATGTGGTTAATTTTACTTTAAAGTGAGGCGGGTAGTAGCGGATCCTGGGAGTAGTGTGTTTGGAGAGCCGGAGCCGTTAACCTGCCGCATAACGCATTTTGCTGTCGGAACAGGCAGCAGGTGGATCCCGCCGGACCAGCTGCACGGCACCAGGCCCCGACATCATCCGGGGACCTTTAAAGTGAGGCGGATAGTAGCGGTTCCTGGGAGCAGTGTTTTTGGAGAACCGGAGCCGTTAACTTGCCGCATACCGTGTTTTGCTGTCGGAACAGGCAGCAGGTGGATCCCGCCGGACCAGCTGTGCGGCGCCAGGCCCCAACGTCATCCCGGGGCTTTAAATTGCGGCTTGTACCATGGTCTCATGGTCGTGGTTGTGCTTTGAAGGGGCACGTTTAAAGGGACTTGTTTGCCCCTTTAGCGCCCCTTTGGCGCACGAGGAGCAGTGGAGCGAGGGCTCTGGAATGGGTAAATGAAAAAAGAGGCCCTTGAATGTGAGTACTGTTAATTCTTTAAAATCTGTGAAAGTAGTTGGTCCAATGGATAAGTATTTAGTTCCACTGGAAGGGTCTGATTTGACATCTCATTTTGCCGCCAGGTCCCCGCTCCCTTTAGATAATTCCTGTTTTTTCTCGGGGGTTACTAACTCAGCCCCGCTTGCTGGTGATAACAGTTTGGGCCCAGTGACTTCTTCCCCTATTTTGGAGGAGCAGTCCCGTTTGCCGGACTTACCATCTGTTTCGGCTTCCCCCTTGGAAGTGTCAGATATCGTGGTGGTTCCTATGCCACCTATCTTTCAAACCTCTGGGGATTCTGTTGGGGCCCAACAGGTCTCTGTGACTGCTTTACCCGTGGACAAACAAAATGTACTGTATCTTTATCTGATGTTTGGCAGGTCCTCTCGCGGATTGAAGTGTCATTATTATCTGTAGTTTCTCAATTCTCAGAGTTTTCTAAAGAATCAGTTGCGAAATTGTCTCAACATGATCTTCAGATCTCTGCGTTAGATGATAAGTGTAAGAAATTAGATTCACAAGTTGTATTCTTGAAAAACGCTAATGTATCGTTTATTAAAGATAGTATTACCTTGCACGCCCAGCAAGAATTATTGGAAAACAGTCTTAGGGCTAAAAATGTCAGATGCTTAAATTTTCCTGGCACTCGTTTATTGTCACCTCAGATCTTATTTGATAAGTACTTGACAGAAATTCTGGGGTATCAAGAGAATACTAAACCTATAATTAATAAATTGTATTATTTGCCTCAGTTGACAGCAGCTTCCAGTGGAGTTCTACAGGGAGCTAATGCCTTGCCTCTACTTGATTCTGTAGATGTATCTGACTTTATTGAGTCTTCGCAGGATGTGATTTCTACTAGGTCTACTCTTCTTGTTTCATTTAACTCTGAGATTGATAAGAACACAGTTATGCGTTTGTATTTTCAGAATAAGAAGGCTAATTTCTGTGGGGGGACAATACATTTGTTCCCTGATGTTTCTAGGCAAATGCAGCATCGACGCAAGGCTTTTATTTCTTTAAAGCTTCGCGTCTTGGCAATAGCTGCTATTTTTTTCTTAAAGTTTCCCTGTAAATGCCTGGTCACATTGGGGGGAACTAAGTATGTTTTCTCAGAGGTATCGTCTTTGGAAACTTTTCTTAATACTCATTGTTCTCAGGGATAAAGTATTTCCTTCTGTTTCTTTTTGATTGCTAGCTTGATAGAAATAATTTGAGTTTGTTTAAGTATGGTTATTTTCATCTCTCTCTGAATACTATTTTTACTTTTCTTATTTGTTTACTGCTTGTAGGTGATTATTTCTAATGTATTCCCCGTGATGTGGACTGTTCATGTTTCTTATTTTTCTGAGGATCAATTGTTGTAATGTTTTTGAAATTACTAATAAAAATATAAAGTAAAAAAAAAAAGAAAAATGTGGTTCATATTAAAGAACACTTTAAAATGACCTATTTCTAATATTGTATTTATTTACCCTTTTTATTTTTATTTCAGTTTCTCAGACAGATCCCAAGCCAGCTCGTCCAGGAGGGAATATTATAGAAACTGTCTCCGTGATTGGATTATCACCCACTTACAAATTGATTTTCTGGGTCGCCAACTGTGGTGTTGGTCTTCCTCTCATAGCACTAAAGTAGGAAGTCATTCTGTTATTGTCTTGTGCAATTTCTCACACAGCAACTGGAGATTACATGGCAGCCAATAATGTTGAATTCTCTTCAGGGACAGCAGAGCATCTTTCCGGTTGAGTGGTTGAGGGAGTCTAACTAACCAAACTCCACCCTGTCCCTGAAGCATTCAAATTGTGATGCCATATGGGGCAAAGCAGTGATCAGATCTCAGTAGCCTACCCCATTTTGCTGGCAATGATGCTATTGCATATCATAGTAGTTCTCAGCCTAGTCCTCCGGTATCCCCTAGGCCAGTCAGGTTTTCAGGATATTCACGATGAATATACATGAGATAGATCTGCATACAATGGAGACAGTGAATGCAAATCAAACTCATTCATTTTCATTATGGATATCCCGGAAACCAAATTGGCCTAGGAGGTACTGGAGGACAGGGTTGATAACCACTGGAATAGCATGCTGAAAATAGGATAAAATATTAGTCATAGAAATATTTACTCCTTTCTCAGTTTTAGGTTACATTAAAGTGAAGGATTATTCAAAAAAAGGCAAAATGGCACACAAACCAAATTTAAAAAGTGGTACAAAAAACCACATTTAAGCAGTGGGAAAGAAATAAAAATATTGGGAGGGGGGAGTCAATATCAATCCTGTGGTGGTCAGTGTCTTTTTTAAATGCTGGGTAAAAAATACCTGGATATTCAACGGTATCCGGATATTGGCTGGCACTACATATCCCGATACAGCAGTCAGCAGCGGCAGAATTTCACCTATTTCTGTCTTTATGCATTGGCCTTTGGTATACCACTTCTCCTAGGACAAGCAGGATGTGTCAGCCACACCTGGTGTCGTCCCCCGACGGCGCCGTGACGGAGGTGCTCTCTAGCTCAGATTTTTCTGAGCATGTGTGAGGTGGTCCCACCTCCCCAGCCCGCCCCTAGCCGGCCAGTTTTTTTGCTTCCGCCTTCGCCTCAAGACGGACTCACAAGCTCTCCTACACTTCTACTTCTAAATGCCTACACAAGACTCCAAAAAGACAAAACCAGGCTTTAAAAAGTGCCTTACCTGCAACAGGAAGATGAATCTCTCCAACTCGCACCAACACTGTGTAAAGTGCCTGGGGGCGTCTCACGAAGTGGAGAACTGCAATAGCTGCGGCCGGATGTCCCCCAGAGCCAAGCGGCACCGGGAGCAGTCTTTGAGAGACCTCCTCTCCCCCTCTGCACCTTCAACGTCCCGGGACCCGAAGCCGAAGAACAAGCAATCCAGGTCGGTTGACCCTGTGAAGCCTCCCCGGGACCCTGCCAAACACTCCGGTGCTCTGAAAAACGCTGCTTCGAAGAAACCGCGGCTGAGACAGAACCCTGACCACGCTGAACTTCCTGCCCACGGAGAGGCCTCTGCCGGTTCGGTAAGCCCCTCTCCTGCTGGCTGTACCCCGGGACCATCCCCCCGGCCACGCGGTCTTCCTGCCGGCCAAGATGGCGCTGCCCTCGTTGCCCCGCCAGGCCACGCCTCCGGACACGCCTCCTCCACTCCCATTGGCGGCAGCGGCTCCTCCAGCAGACAGCCCTCCCCCCTGCCCGGCACGTCACTACGCGCCGAAGGGGAATCCCGGACCTCCTCTTCTAAGCCAGCTGACTCAGCCCCTTCTTCCCCGGCGCGGGAGCAGCAGGCACGGGCTTCTTCGCACCGGCGCGGAAGCAATGAACGCCGCGCCGGCTCTGCTGACCACGCGGCTCTTCAGCGCCGCAGAGGGACTCCGGATCGCGCCAAAAACAGGGAATCCCCCTGTCAAAACGGCAGCAATGAACGCCGCGCCGGCTCTGCTGACCACGCGGCTCTTCAGCGCCGCAGAGGGACTCCGGATCGCGCCAAAAACAGGGAATCCCCCTGTCAACGCCGCTCCCGCTCCGCAGACTGCGCTGATCCTCAGCGCCGACGAGGGAGAGAAGAGGAGAAGGGCAGACACGATCACCACGCTGACAGCAAGGGATCCCCCTGTCAACGCACTGAAGAGGAGAGGGGCAGGAATAAGTCTGCCAAGCGCAGGCATCGATCCCCCTCAGAGGCAAGGAGAACCAGCTCTCACAGCAGGAGATCCAGCTCTCAACACAGTAAGAGACACAGAAGCAGCAGATCTGCATCCGCCTCTTCTGCCATCCTCAATCTGCTATCCCGCCTGGTGGAACAGACCGCTCCACTGCGACCAGAACAACAACGTAGGGCTATCAGTCCACAAGAGACTCTCTCAGCCCGCTCCCCTCTGTACCCCAGACTTTCGCCTAGAGCGCGGACACCCTCCCCTGACCCCTCCAGAGCGCGATCTCCTTCACCAGCACTGATGGACTCTGGAGCGAGCGACGCTGAGAACCAGGAGCCTTACTCAGAGGTGGAGGAATCAGGTCCAGGCTCGGACAACTTAAAAGACGCAACGAACGAGACAGAGCCTCCACCCACAGTGCCTGAGGACCTCACCTACCCTAAATTTCTCAGGAAAGTGGTTTCTAAACTGGGACTGACCACCGAGGAAACAACAGATGAGAAAGATCCGGAGGTCATGAAGTACCTAAGCGGTCCTAAACCAGCCATGGCTCTTCCCCTCCACCGCAAATTAAAGGACAAGCAGCTGACACTCTGGCAGTCACCAGCATTTGGTCAAGCCTTCTCCAGGCGCATGGACACCAAATACATTGTCCACTCGGGACTGGGTTCACCAAAGCACAGTTACCCACCAGTCCATCGTGGTGTCATCAGCTCTCAAGAGATCCAAGTCCACGCGTACCCAGACAAACCATCCACCAGGTCGGGACCCAAAACGCCTGGACGACATTGGGAGAAAAGTGTTTCAAGGGGCTATGCTAAACGCCAAGATAGCAGCCCACCAATTTCAGCACGTCCTCTTCCAGGACGCTCTCCTGGCCGACCTTAAGAAGCATCTACAGGACCTTCCCAAGGACTCACGGACAACGGCTTCAGTCTATATGCAGGAGTTAGCTGAATGCAGCAAGCATCTGATGTGCACCGCCTTCGATGCGTTCGACACTGCCATCCGAACAGCGGGCACGGTCATCTCGGCCCGCCGCTGGGCATGGCTCCGGGCCTCAGGACTCTCCGACAACACCCATGACCGAATTGCGGATGCCCCCTGCTCAGGTGACTCCTTGTTCGGGGACAAGGTAGCCGACACTGTGAAAGGCCTCAAAGAGGACTGCACCACCCTAAAGACTCTAGCAGCAGACGACCTTGAACGACCCTCGTGGAACCAGAAAGGAGGCTATTTCAGAAAGCCCTTCGCCTCTTCAAAACAATTCCATAGCTCCAACCGTCAGTGGCAGGCGCCAAAGTTCAAGCCAAATTATCAGAGGGCGCCCTTTCAGCGACAGCAACCGCGACAGCGCAAGCAGAAGCAGTCCAACCCTTCCCACACCGGGAAAGAACCCTCCTCCTTCTGACTATACCCCGGTTGGGGGTCGCCTGTCGCTATTCCTCTCAGCCTGGCAAGAGATCACCACGGACAAGTGGGTCCTACAGATAGTCCAGTCGGCTACCGCTTGCCCTTCTCCTCCCCTCCACGTCAGCGCAAGCGACCTACCAGCCAGCCTCCGCAGCACCTGTAACAGCCGCTGCAGGAACTCATACAGCAACTCCTCCAGGCCAGAGTGATAGAGCAAGTGCCCCAGGAGAGGTCAACACTGGCTTCTACTCCCGGTACTTCCTTATACCCAAGAAGAAAGGGGGCCTACGTCCGATCCTGGACCTCCGGAAATTGAACAACTTCATAATCAAGCAGAAGTTCAGGATGTATTCGCTCAACTCCATCCTTCCCCTCATCAGGGCAGGGGATTGGCTCGCAACGCTGGATCTCCAGGACGCCTACTCCCACATTCCGGTCCATGCTTCTCACAGGAAATTCCTCAGATTCACGGCACTGGGCTGTCATTACCAGTATCGAGTCCTGCCATTCGGCCTATCCCCAGCACCCAGAGTCTTCACAAAGTGTGTGGCGGTGGTCGCTGCACACCTCCGCAAACAAGGAGTCGCCATCTTTCCCTACCTGGACGACTGGCTCCTGTCGGCGGATTCAGCTTCCGGACTACACAGGGCAGTACGCCTGACGACAGACCTGCTGATCAGAGTGGGATTCCTTCTCAACAAGGAGAAGTCCAGGCTGGAACCGGCCCAGCGCACAGAGTTCATTGGGGCGATAATAGATACCAAAGTCTGCAAGGCTTTTCTGCCCCAGCAACGGATCAACACCATCATCCGCATAGCCATGGAGATGTTGGCGGAGAAGCGTACCTCGGCCTGCGCGATCCTCTGTCTCCTAGGCCACATGGCTGCAACAACTTCAGTCCTCCCGTTAGCGAGGCTCCACATGCGTACCCTGCAGTGGCACCTACGGACGCACTGGAAGCAACTCTCCCAGCCACTCAAGACTCGCATTCCGATATCTGCCCGTGTGGTCCACAGCCTGCACTGGTGGACTCAGCCATCCAAACTCTCGGTGGGCAAGTGCCTTCACCCACGCATACACCAGCTCACCCTCACCACGGATGCCTCCTCCTCGGGATGGGGGGCCCACCTAAGGCACCTCAGCACGCAAGGAGCATGGACCTCTGTGGAACAAAACCTCCACATCAATCTTCTCGAACTCAGGGCCATCAGGTATGCCCTACAGACATTCATGCCCAGACTGAAAGGGAAAGCAGTCTTGGTACAGATGGACAACCAGGTCGCAATGTTTTATATAAACAAGCAAGGGGGCACTCGCTCCCATTCGCTCTGCAAGGAAGCCCTTGACACATGGGCTCTGGCGCTGCACAACAATTGCACACTCCAGACGACGTACCTTCCCGGGGAGCAGAACGCCTTAGCAGACAGACTCAGCAGGCAGCTTCAACCTCACGAATGGATGCTCCACACGGAGGTGACACGCACCCTCTTCCAGCGCTGGGGAAAACCCCAGATCGACCTCTTCGCAACCGAGGAGAACGCAAGATGTCCCTTGTTCTGCTCCAAGCACCCGTCACAGCAGAGGGTAGCCTCGGATGCATTCGCCATCCCCTGGAAAAGTGGGAGCTGGCCTACGCATTCCCTCCGACACCTCTCTTGACAAACACGATACAATGCATCATCGAGGAGAAAGTACAGGTGATTCTGGTCGCCCCTTATTGGCCAAGACAGATGTGGTTCTCCCTACTGTCGCAGCTCACCCAAGAGCCACCAATCAGACTGCCTCTGTGACCAGACCTCTTAACCCAGAACGGGGGCCTAACCTGGCACCCCAATCTCCGGACGCTAGTTTTGACAGCCTGGAGGCTGAAAGGTTAACCTTCAACGGCTCACACCTTCCTCCGGAGGTGCAACAAATTGTCCTGGCTTCACGGAGACCATCTACAAGAAAGGCATATGGCCTCAAATGGAAACGCTTCACTATCTGGTGCAAGGACCAAGGATTTGAACCAGCATCTTGCCCGATACCCACTATCCTACAATATCTAGCCCTCCTTTGCAGATCGGGGTTACAACCACAATCCATCAAGGTACACCTAGCCGCCATTGCCTCTCTGCACGATCGCACAGATGACACAACGTCAGGCTCCATCGCCACTCTTCCAATTGTCACCCGTTTCATGAGAGGCCTCCGAAATCTAAAGCCCCCGGTACAGAAACCGGTACCCTCCTGGGACCTCAACATAGTTCTCCAACAGCTTACGCAAGAGCCATTCGAACCATTGGCCACAGCCGAAGGAAAGTTTCTCACCTGGAAGACCCTTTTCCTCGTTGCCATCACCTCCGCGAGAAGGGTTAGCGAGCTGCAGGCTCTTGTGGCGCACCCGCCATACACGCAACTCTATCACAACAGGGCGTCCCTGCGGACTCACCCCAAATTCGTGCCGAAGGTCACCTCCGCCTTTCACATCAACCAGGCAGTAGAGCTGCCATCCTTCTTCCCAGCACCACATTCATCCCCCGAGGAGCAACGCCTTCATTCCCTAGATTGCGTGCGTGCCTTACGCACCTACATCGACAGGACATCTGCCACTCGTCGGGGGACACAGCTCTTCGTCTCTTTCGACCCGAACAAACCTGGGAGACCGGTTACCAAACGTACACTATCCCTCTGGATCTCAACCTGCGTGGCCTATTGTCCGCAAAAAGCTGGCACACTCCCAGCAAACAAGGCCAGTGCACACCAGCTCCGCGCAATAGCCGCTTCCTTGGCCTGCGCCCAGGAGATTCCAGTGAGCGATATCTGCAGAGCCGCCACCTGGTCCTCTCACCTCACATTCCAGAAGCATTACTGCCTCGACATCCATTCTGAGACAGACGGCTCATTCGGCCGAGCGGTCCTATCCACAGCCCTGGCGCCAGAGAAGGCGAACACTGCACAAGACTGAAAACTGGGCTATCGCCCTGAATGTGTCTATGCACTATTGTTCTTACACTGCTGTTGTCTATGCACTATTGTTCTTGCACTTGCCACTATTGTTCCAATTGCACATTTATGCCTTGTTCTTGCACGTATTGTTCATAATTGCACAGTTATGCCTTGTTCTTGCACAGTTGTTGTTTGCACTGTTCTGATTGCACTACTACTACTGTTGTTCTCAATAAATGTTTGCATCTCACGCATGCCTCCCTCATTCCCCTCTGCGTGTACATATAGCTCGGGAGACACCAGGTGTGGCTGACACATCCTGCTTGTCCTAGGAGAAAACAGAGTTACTTACCTGTAACGGAGTTCTCCGTGGACAGCAGGATAAGTCAGCCACACCATCCCACCCGCCTCCCCTTCATGAGGGTGGCCTGCGCACCGCACCTAGCTGTAACGGCAAAGCTAGTCACCAACTGGCCCGCTAGGGGCGGGCTGGGGAGGTGGGACACCTCACACATGCTCAGAAAAATCTGAGCTAGAGAGCACTTCCGTCACGGCGCCGTCGGGGGACGACACCAGGTGTGGCTGACTTATCCTGCTGTCCACTGAGAACTCCGTTACAGGTAAGTAACTCTGTTTATTTGAACAGTACTGTTTACAGAATGGCGGTTTACAAAAAAATGGTAAAGGCCCAACAGGCCAACGGACAAAAAAACCCAATAAAGATAATAAATTACCATAGGGACACAAACAAGACAAACAAAATACAGTGTTCAAGGGAGAAAAACAAAAAGGTTAGGGATGACATAGCACAACAAATTACATCCTGCCACAATGTCAGCAAAAGCAGAGCAACATGAGGGTGACAAGGCAGGGGGGATGGAAATGAGGTCATTTTCTTTGTCCAAAGAGAGACATGCCTTTAGACAGAGATATTCTCTGAAGGAGTTTTGCAATAAACAGGTCTTTAAGATTTTTTAAAAATTTCCTACATGAGATTCATGATCTAATGTCAAGAAAAAGGGAATTCTAAAGGGTGGGGGCCCAATAAGCAAAAGTGGAGATCTGGATCCATTCATATTGTAATTTACGAAATGAGGGGACTACTAATAAGCGTGCATTTGAAGAGCGGAGAGACTTTGATGGAGAATAAGGGATCAGAGAAGTTGAAAGGTGCAGCAGGTAACTGGTGTAGAATGAGTGATGTGCAAGTAGAAGGATTTTTTTACTTTATTCTACTAAGGATGGGGAGCTAATGCTTCTTTATTAGGAAAGGTGTGGCATGATCTGAGGACTTGGAAGAATATATTAGTTTAACTGCTGTATTTTGAATAAGTTGTAAGCAGCTGAAGGAATATTTTGGCATTCCAAGGAGAAGCACATTACAATAATCTCATCAGGGAGAGAAGAGTCTTCAGCTTGCATACCACTTAGGACAGCGTTTTTTGCTTACCTAAGTTATGTAGACTGTTATCCAGATAGCAGCATAGATAAATTCAGGATCTGCTCCAGTTCCAGAGTGGTTAAAGATAATATTCGTCAGCACTGTCTGGATAGTGTCACTGAATATTAGGCTTGGTAGCTGCTAAGTGCTTTTGAAAATTGACCCCAGTATTTTTAAAGGATGTTCTCGTACATCATAGTGACAGTTGATTTAGATTTCAATGCACCGATAAATAACATTGTGTATTGCTGTATTCCACTATTGGATTGTCCATATTTAAATATGATTTTCTTGTACATATTTTAGTGGATTATATCTTGCATTTATAGTTACAATACCTAGTTGATTTGGGTGTTAGGAGAATGGACCTTTCTTACACATTCTCCTTCCTCTCAGATAAATGCAATAGGTGGAAGATGTGAAACATTGGGAGGTGCAGGAATGAGAGGTTCCCTTCCCTATCTTCCGTCTTCTATATCTCTTTGCACTCTCCTTAAATGTTCAGCATCCTGGTACATGGTGCATGGTGCATGCTGCATTCTAGGACACTACTTCATGTCCCACTCACCCCATCTGCCATTCAATCTTTCCATTCTTTTTTTCAAGTAATGGCCCCACACCCTTCCAGCTATGGTATATCCCTTCAACCTTTCTCTATGTTTTTACCTATCCTGAAGAACAGAGGTCCTTGACAGGAAGATAATAAAGTAGACTGTCAGTGGTATGACTGCTTTGAGCTCCCAGGAAGATATGATAGTGTCAACTAACATGGAGCAGTAGTGGGATCTTCGAATATTCTCAGAAATAACTCAGAGAGATGACAGATGACCAATCATGGAGAGTAGGGTGACTTTGCTAAACTTCCTAGCTAAGGCCAAAAATAATAAGAAGCAACTTCTTGCAGTCACTCAAGCTTTTATGACAGACAATTGGGAGATAATGCAGTGGGTCATGGTAAACTCAAAGAAGGGTGATGACTAAAGTAAGAACGGTGTAGTCAGGATCAACTGGGCAGACTAGTTATCCAGACTGTATTTTCTTATTATTATGTTAACTATGAAACATCAAATATATAGTGGCAAGGTATACAACTCTTTATCATTCAAACCATCAACAACGCTATAAACATTTTCCATTTCATATGCAAATCTTTAACATACAGGAAAAAACATGATATGCAACCATTAAATTATTTGTTATTAAACCTTTATTTGTGCTTTTCATTGTGTTACTATGTAAGCCATGAAACTAAAAATGCCAAAATGTTAAATTAAGTGACGTGGTATGGAACATGTGGAGGCCAATTCTAAGTTGTGCGTCCCCGGGTTGTCCAGACATCCAGGCGGCGAGAGGATGCACCCAATTCTACTCCCACAGGGGCTAGATGTCCCCGCAGGAGCAGAATCATGGCATAGTGGCTGGAAGTCTGGCACCCTGGACATCTAGTCAACTACCCGGCTAGCCCAGTCTGGCTCCTGCATAGTGCGGCACTGACATGGCGTCCTGTTGCCATGCCACCGCGGCTCCATGCAGGAGTCATGATCGCTGGCTGAACCAGAAATCTCCTTTCCCAGCAGCCCGACCTCTGATTGGGCCTTCCATGCCAGGGTCAGGTATTGGGGATCCCCCTGTACACCCTCATGTGCCTTTGGCGACCCGGCTATGGCTTACCCCAATGTCCACGGGCACTTATTCCACCTCCAAGATGTAATAAGTCTCTTATTTGCATGGCTTACCCCGGATGTACAGGGCCAACCTTGGAATCGGCCATGTTTGTCCAGGGTCATGATGCCACGCAGTGCCCGCCCTCACTCCTCCCTCGGCCTGACCCATTCTGCCCACGATCAGAGTTCCCCAACAACGTGCATCTACATGCGGGAAGCTCTGCACCTGCCAGCACAATCCAGGCATTTAGCGGGTCTGGACATCCAGATTGGATGTCCAGACCCACTAAACATGGGTCAGAATGAAGGCCATAATGGCATAACAGAACTGAAAATATTTGAACTTATTAATTGGATTCTCTGTTGCAGAAGAGTTTTTTCCTCTGAAGAATTTGCATTAGATGAAAACTTTACAAAGTGTGTAGAATACATAAATGAAAGTGAGAACATGAGAGTTCAAAGGTCACAGGCCGCAACTTCACCTGTTGGAGGAACTTTTAAAATTCAGCTGCCAAACACAGTGATATCAGGTAAGGTAAAACATGAGCTTTAATTAAGAATAATGTATAATAACCCAGTAAAGGATGGCAGATAAAGACTGAAATGACCCATCCAATCTGCCCAATAAGGTGGTTATGGTTACCCCTCTCATACCTTCTTAAGACGTGTAAAAGTCATTTCACTGCTGCTTTGAGCTGAAGCACTCAGTGCTTGGTTTCCATCCTTCATTAACGTTCCAAATCCATGAGAGAAAATGGGTTCCAGGGGTAAAATATAGGAAAGGGGGTGGATGGGCAAACTATTTTGACACAAGGCCACATTTGTGGCTATTGTTTGCTGCTGAGGCTAAAGGGTCCCAACAGAGCTTCAGTTGGGGGGGAGGGTCCCTCTACTCAAAACAGTGGTTATTTCAAGAAAAAGAATGTAACATATTCTCCCAGTATCTCAAGCTCTCTCTCCATATTCCCCTTTCCTGTCCTCAGTATTCTCTCAGGCTGACCCTAGCACCCCTTCCAACTCCAGCCATAGCTTTCCAGACATCAGCATCTACTCTGCCTGACTCCAGTCCTCTCTCAGCCAGGTCCCAACATCCTCCTGACCTCAGCACTTTCCCAGTCATACCCTAGCATCTTCTTTCTCTGGACTAGTGTTCACCCGCTGCCTCACCGCTTCATCCTCTCTCCTTTTCCTCGGTACTCTCTCAGCAAGACCTCATTATTCCACCTTCATGTCCCCAGCCTCTCAGCTATCTAGCTTCCTCCCTGACCACAGTACTTTCCCTAGCTGAACCTCAGCATCCCTCCTTCCTATCCCTTGTAGCCAATGAACTACAACGAGCTCCCGATGCACGGCAGCTGGCATTCCCTTCTGCTGTGTGGAGGCTGGTGCCTTCTTTGGCTAACTATACTAGTTTTCTCCCCCTTCTTCCAGCAGTAAATTTTGGGGGCAAAATATAGGGGAAACAACGCCTCCTAGCTTTGAAGCTGCCCTGGTAATATAATATAACCCTAAACAAAGGCATAAAGAGGGTAACCTACCCGGAGTGGCAGGTACAACCCTACACAAAGGCACGAGCTGATAACCTGCATGGCATGGTGGGTGCAACTCTTGCTACATCATAGGGCAGACTAGATGAACCACACTGGTCTTTATCTGCCATCATTTATTATGTTACTAAATGTTACTGTGTCATCACTGAAAACCCAAAATGTCCACGACATTCAGCCATTAATGATGACATCACCATCACCAGGGTAGCTATGGAGTTAGAGCATCAGGAGGCCATCCAGCAAGTCTCTTAGGTAGTTTTGGTTCAATGTCGGAATTTTCCATATCTTTACTAAGGGCAATATTCAGAACTCTTACATCGAGTGCAAACCACTTAAGTGTTTTATTTTTTTAATTTCCTGGTATGGACAATGCAAAACCTTTGGTCATATATGCCGCTATACAATTGAAAGATATGGATTTAAAGTGGGGTAGACAGATAGCAGAGTCAGAAATTATACAGATAGAAGAGATGTTTAGTGTATAAAGTTATGCCACATATTCAACATTCAGATTTGAATGAATGACTGCTGGGGTAAAAGATGTCCACATCTGTATATTTTTATGCCCTCCCATATCATTAAGTGGCATGTTTACTCAACTGTGTTAGCATGTACTGTCTGCCACAATGGCATCTCTCTTGCTGCAGTAGCAGTAACATAGACATTCACACTCACAATCCATTCACCCACCAGCAAACTATGAAATAACACTTCCCGGAGAGGTGCTTAGCAAAAACATTTGAATATTTAACAATAACATCTCAAATTAAATGATATCAAGCTCCACCAAAGTGTTGGGCTAGACGGTGTCGTCCTAACCCCAGCACTAGGCCATATTTCCATACTCTCCTCTCCTGCCAAATCCCCCAACCCCCCACTCCCTGTGGTGATGCCAGGCTGAGACTTTTTCACCCTATGGGCAAAGGCGGCTCAAGGCAATCTGCTGCCTGAGGCAAGAGGGGACGGGCTTTCTCAAAACTCCAGTCAGGGACTGAACCAAACCAATCATGTGGAGGAACTGCAAGATGTTTGCACATCGAGGAGCTAAATGAAAGAACGAGAACCAGAGCACAATTTATAATACCAAATTATAACTTATTTTTAACTTTGTTGTTATAAACTGCATTATGGTTCTTGCTTTATCTTTTTGAATATATATTTTGCATTCACAGAACCCCCTCCCTCATCAATGTTATGGAGCAGAACTAGGACATTCATCCACAGAACTCAATATCTAAAAAAAATATTGGATTCTGGTCATCTCACTAATAACAACAAACATTCTCCAGTACCAGGCATACCTACAATAAAGTCACTGAGGATCTATAGAGCAAATCTACCATGCCATACCAGCAAAACTCACATAAGGAGCCTACCCTGAAAAAACAGCACTGTAAATACTGCAGCGGGCAAATTCCCCGCAGCTCGACCCTGGCCTTAGGAGGCCAGATCGGGGGCCGGGCTGCGGGAATTTGCTTTATTTTGCAGCGACTGGCATCGCGGCTCTTCAATGGAGTCATGGTGCCATGGCAACATGACGCCATGGCGTCACGGCTCCATAGAAGAGCCTTGACTGAGTTAGCCAGGGAATGTCCTCTGGCCCCCCTGCCCCATCCTCACCCTGGCAGTACAATAAAATAATGTCCAGGGAAGTTATTCCACAACCGGCGTGGAAGTTAGTCGAGGCCAGGTGAAGGCACAAATAGCGGGGATGGATGACCCATTGGACTGTCCATCCCTGCTATTTGTGGCGCAGAATACCCCCCCCCCCCCTGTGTAAAATATAAAAATATTGCAAAGTTCAATCACTAAATTGAAAATAAAATTATTTTTTCTACCTTTGTTGTCTGACCCTTTTATTCTCTGATCATGCTGGTCCCGATCTGAGGCTTCTGCTTTCTTCTGTCTTTTCTTAGCTCTCTTTCTACGGTCCTAGTCCATCTGCCATTTCTTATCTTCTTCACTTCCTTCTGTCTTGGATATTGATTTTTTTTCCTTTCAGCTTTCTTCCATTTATTTCTCTCTCTCTCTCTCTCTCTCTCTCTCTCTCTCTGTCCACCCAGATTTCACTACTCCTTACTATCCAGTTCTCAATCTCTCTCTTTTTATGCCATCTACCTACGACTTTTCAGACTCCACCCAGCCCTTCCATTCCCCAGCTCTTCTTCCCTGGTCCATTATTCCCTTGTCTGTTGCTCACTCTCTCTTCCCCTCCATGTCTAACATCTCTCACTCCCCATCCAGTGTCTCTCTCTCTCTCTCTCTGGCTCTCTTTTCCCACCATCCAGTACCTCCTCCCTCTCTTTCCTTCCTTGTCTGCCTCTCCTTTCCTATCCCCCTGCAATCAGCATCTACCCCATCTCCATACCATCCCCTCCTTATTACTTCCATGTCCAGCAACTCTCCATCTTTATCAACCTTTTTATCACATGTCCATCTTCTCCCATCTCTCTCTCTATTACCCCCATGTCCTTCATTTCCTTCTTCCCTTATTACCCCGTGTCCAGCATCTCCCCTCTGTCCACCCCTCCCCAAGTCCAGCATTTTCTCATAGTCTCCCTATAACCCTCTGGCCAACATCACCACTCCATTTCTCCTCCTTGCTTTTCCCTTTGCCCCTTTCCATATCCAGTATCTCTATCTCCCTAGCACCTATCTCAATTTTCTCTCCGCTGCCTCCCTATTCCCCCCCCCCGCACCTAGCATCTCTCTTATGAATTCCTGTGCCCATCCATGTCAACCTCCCAATGCCCCCTCATGTCCACTGCCCCCTTCAGTGCCCTCTCATGTCCACCCATGTATGTACAGGGGCAGATCCTGCCTACGGAGCAACATGTCCCATGGGTAGGGGCTGTGCAAACTGTGATCCCAGCCCAGAGAGGCAGGGCACAATTGGCCTTGCACAGTCCCTGTTTGCAGGACATGCTGCTCCCACTTGAAGGCTTTGCTTCTCTTGGCTACGATCACTGCCTCACACACCCTTCTGCCCGTAGGAGCAGCATGTCCTGCAAGCAGGGGCTCTGCAAGCCATGACTGAAGTTCAGAGAAACAGAGCCTGTCTGCAGGATCAGATGTCAGGAGGGCACCGTCGCTAGTCGCCCACCCACACTCCCCATTCAGGATGACCTGCGGAGTGCCAGCGGCCTAGTGGAGAGCCTGCCCGTGGGACACAAGACTGTGAGTAGCGATTATGGCCTCTTACAGCCTTCTGCTCATGGGAGCAGCATGTCAATTTTGAAAAAAAAAACCCTGTAAGCAAAATCGCGGGCTCTTCTACCTTCGGCAGGCTTCTAAGGCTTCGATGGGTTCCACCCTTTCTGATGATGCTTTTCTCTTCAGAGAGGGCGGAACCAGGAAGGACTTTGAAGCCTCAGAGACCCGAAACCCCACATTTTTAAGGTTTTTTGCAGAGTCTCTAGTTCGCCACTGCTGCCCCAGTGTCGTTGGATCTGGCGCAATGGTGGAGGGAAGTGGGGATCGATTCTGTCGCTGCCAACGTAGGAGATGTGGAGGCGGCAGTGACTGGCCCACTAGTTATATATTTTTTTAAACGCAGAATGAGGCGATAGCCACTTGGCTGTTTTGGGGGCATTTTTTGCCACCCCCCAAAACTTTGCTGCCTGAGGCAGCCTTCCCACTCTGCCTCATTATAGAGTCGCCCCTGCCTATGGAAGTCTTTATGTAACTGGGACCTCACAGGGTAGTGATGCCCCTGCTTCAGGAACCCCCCAGTGATCCCATCCCTGCCTTCCTCCCTGCCCTTTGGAGGGGTGGTGGAAGAAATTAACCCTAGGGGGAGGTCAGCCACCTCTAAATCCCACTCCCCAAGCTGCGACAAGAAGGGCACCCCCACCCATGCTCCCAAACACCCCACCGCCCCTTCCTCTCCTGCCCCTCCCTGAGCTCCCCCATCCCATCCCCCCAGGGAGGGTAGGGTGGGAGACTGCACTAATCTTGCTCCTCCCTTCCCATCACTGCCAAGCCCACCAAAACCAACACTTTCCTTTCCCATCAGTGCCTGATTCTTTTCCTCCCCCACAGAGCAAATGGATGGTGGGCTCAACCATGTTACCTGCTCAACTCCCCATTTGCTCAGAGGGATGGGAGCTGGGGCACTTAACATAGGCATTCACACTCACCATCCATTTGCCCACCAGCAACTATGAAATAACAATCCATGGCTGCAGCTTTATTCAACATTCGAATATTTAACAATAACATTGCAAATCAAATGATATCAAGCTCCGCCAAAGGGTCGAGCTAGATGGTGCCATCCTAGCCCCAGTACTAGTCCATATTTCCATACTTTCCTCTCCTGCCAATCACCCCTCCCCCCCCCCACTCCCCAGTCTGAGGTGATGTCAGGCTCAGACTTGTTCACCCTATAGGAGTTTGTGATAAGGAAGCTTATCATAGCTCAGGAAGGAGCTATAGAAAAGGTGAAGTTACTCTGAACAAGCAACCTGTCAGTTCTGGTAGAAATATGAAAACAGAATTTTGCCATAAAAGACTACCAGTCCCAGAATGCACCAGGTTTCCAACAGCCATTAGAGGAGCTGAAGTGAGGAAACGTGTGTTCATCAGGAGGGCTATGAGGTAATCCCTAAGCTCTCATCTCAAAGGTCATGGCCTTATTCAGCACAGCTGCGCTGTGTTAGGGAGGATCACTCATCTTAGCAGAATAAGAGTAGAGTTTTTTCTACTGATGACCTGCTTCATGATCACCTTGGATAT
Source organism: Ichthyophis bannanicus (assembly GCA_033557465.1). Lineage (NCBI taxonomy): Eukaryota > Metazoa > Chordata > Amphibia > Gymnophiona > Ichthyophiidae > Ichthyophis > Ichthyophis bannanicus. The sequence goes on from CM066036.1 coordinate 78,214,505, forward strand.
CCAGAGAATTGTCCTCAGTATCCTGAGAATCAGCTTGAGTTTGATCATCAGTTTCATCTGAAGGATCAGCAGAAGCAGAAGCCAAACCGGACGGATAGAGAAGGAAAGAAACCCTCTGGAAGGAAGAGGAAAGCCTTTGAGAGGTCTAGAAGAGTCCAAGGCAGTACGTATACTGGGAGGTATTCCAAGGGCCAGCTAGACCATTGGACTGGGGAAAGCCAGAGGAATGGTGCTGCAGAACAAGGAATCACCAGAGGCTACCTGTGAGGGAGACGGCTGCACGTGGAAGGGACTCTAAGACCTATGCCAGAAGGTATGTGAAGAGAGATCCAGTGTCCAGGGATCAGGACTGGAAGGCTGGACATAAGAACTGGACTACATACTGGCCAGGCTATATAGACAGGAACTATAGCAACAATGGAAGCTCAGGTATGAACATTGATCTATGCCCTAGCTATAACCTTGAAAGACAGCAGGGAAATAAGTGTTCTCCTGAAAGTGCTCCATTGAAAGATTCATCTGTGCCAATTCATGATAGTGACCCTATGCTTGTTGATGAAGGGGAATAATAGCAGATCAAGATATTGTTATATGGACTGCTCTCTATCCAAACTCCGTTCTTTCTGTGATAAAGCACAGCAGCCATCACAAAGAAAATATAAATTTGTTCTTTATTCCACTAAGAAAAGCTCCTGAAGCAGGATTTGACTCACACAGTAGAAAGCCAGCCTGCTAAGGGTTTCAGCTGGATAACTGATAGCAATTGAGCTGCACCTAATTGCTTGTGAGCTAGGAGAGAATTACTTCTGGATCTGTGTGGAAAGTAATCAGAAGTTAACCTTACAAGAACAGTTTATTTCTTTCTTTGTGCTTTTCGTTGTTAGAGATATGCTAAGAAAACATTAGCTAATTGCCTGACAAGTTTGAAGGTTGTTTTCCTGATTTTGATTTTTTGACTTTGTTTTACCAAGTTAAACACTGCAAGCAAGTAACCTAATTTATGTGCTACCAAGCATATCTGTGCTGGGAGAAATAACCCCATAAATAAAGAAGTATCTTATTGGCTTTAACACTTGTGCACAACTAAATTATTGTCAGCAGCTGTGTCTGGTGTGAATGAACTACATTACCCACAATACCTTGCAAAAATCATATAAATATATGCATTGTCAAGACTGTGAAGATTCTCACCCAGGCAGCCGTCTGACAAGTTTCAATGTAACTGGGACCGCACATGGCAGTGACGCCCATGCTGCTGGAACTCCCCAGTGCTCCCATCCCTGCCTTCCCCCCTGCCCTTTCCAGGAGTGGTGGAAGAAATTAACCCTAGGGGGAGATCAGCGACCTCTAAATCCCGCCAAGTGCAGCGACTGTATCTTGCATGTCTCTGCTTCCCCCCACCAATGCTGTGGCCTGAAATGCCTTACTGCACCCCTCCAAACATCCTGAATTGAACTTATAAAGATATCCTGACCAATATTCGACAAATGCACCCCATCTGTGCGAAACAGACCTGGGCAATCAACTGTAATTAAGTCATGAGTAATCACCAGCCCCTGCAATAAATGGATGAACTTGGATACTTCTGTATTCACTTGTCTCCTCAAATGCTCTACCACTTGTGGGCGGAGGACATCGCACCACAGGTGGCTAGGAATTATCTTCAACCAAATGACTGTCGCAGAAGGCAAGTAACAATGTATTAAGAAAATATCCCTCTTCGTTTGTCAGATAAGGTTAACACCTTTCACTGTACAAAGATCATTGCCCCCCAAATGAATAAAAATACAATGGAGTTGATTATATTGCTGAGCCTCCAGTAACACGGGCAGCAATTGGGACCACCGCATCCCTCAGAGGCCCATCCACTGCAGCAGCACTCCAGTTTCAGTGAGGTCCAGATTCCAGCCCCATTTGGATTTGGCTGCTCTCTTCCAGGCCCAGAAAACAAAGGAATGCCCATACATCTACACGAGGAACTCCCACCGCTGCAAACCTGGGGAAAAAACTGAAAGAAAAGGAGGCTGAAAAGGCTGTGGAGGAGCCCATTTACCACACATATCTATCATACACATTGGACTTCCAATGACCCAAAATCTGAAACGCCGGCGCCAAGAGGCCCTGTACGGCAGCCAGCATGGTCGTTCCAATGCAGAATGAATGTGTTCCAAATGCCCATTGCGGGAAACCCGCTACTTCAAATCCCCGCTTCAAAATAGTTGAAAACTGGAACCGGGTCAGCGGATCCCTTTGCTTGTGAAAACATACATAACTGTTTAGTGCACTTTAGTAAAAGGGCTCCTTAGATGTTAAGCTCTTGAGCTATCATTGAAAAAGGCATGAGCTAAATCCATGCCCCCTTATTACAAAGGGATTTTGGAGTGTCCAACCATATCCCATATTCTATTAGTACTACTACTTTTCATTTGTATAGCACTACAAGGCATATGCAGTGCTGCACATAGAAATGTAAGAGACATACCTTGCTCATAAGAGCTTACATTCTATTCAAGACAGACAATACAACAACCGGGGACTAGAATACATCTAGGGGAATGGTACGGAAACACATAGGAGGTGAACAGGAGACTAAAGGAATCAAGATCCAAAAGCAGTCTGAAAGAAGTGAGTTTTTACCCTGGATTTGAACATGACCACAGATGGAGCCTGGCATACTGACTCAGGTAATTTGTTCCAGGCCTAAGGAAAAGTAAGGTAGAAAGATAGAAGTCTGGAGCTGGCAGTGGTAGAAGGGATCTGCCAGAAGAACAGAGCTCCCGAGGAGGGGTATAGGGAGAGATAAAAGAGGAAAGGTAGTGAGGAGCAGCAGAATGGAAACACTTATAGGTCAGCAGTAGTAGTTTGAGCTGGATGTGGAAATGGATAGGGAGCCAATGACGTGACTTGAGCAGAGGGGTGACATGAGTATAGCGACAATGGTGGAAGATTAGCCTTGTAGCTGAATTTGAACAGATTGAAGTGGGGAGAGATGATTCAGAGGAAAACTAGAGAAGAGGAAGTTGCAGTAGTCTAGATGGAAAGTGGCTAGAGAATAGATAAGGGTCTTAGTAGTGTGTTCAGAAAGGAAGGGACACATTTTGGCAATGTTATAGAGAAAGAAGTAACAGGTTAAAGCGGTATATAAATCCTTTTAAATAAATAAAATAAATCTGTTGAATGTATGTGGAAAAAAAGAGGGACTGAGAAGAGAGAAAGTCAAGACAGCAGCACATGTTCAAGAGGTTTAGAAATAAAGGGGAGGAGAAAGATGAACTGAATTAGAAAGACAGGTAGGATCAAGGGATGGTTTTGTGAGGAGAGATGTAACTACAGGTGCCTCTGGATTTTTCACTGAAAGGCATAATTTAAATATTAAACTACACAGTATCCACATTCATCATTAATCCGTCTATGAATTGTTTTAGATTCCTTGCACTCTGTTGTCAATTGATACATTTAATAACTTTAACAATATTTTAACATAAATGCATAATATTATTGTATGCACATACAATTATTACCTCTGATCAATTGTTTGACTATGGTAGACCTGTTTTGCCCTGTGTTATCTATATAACAATACACATGAGGACTGAAGGATTCAAAGAAGATGGCAGAGTATTACAGGACCATTTACCTCTATCACAGGTCTTTAGTGACTGAAGGTCATTACCATCTGAAAGCCATTTGGTGGCTTTTGTGAAAGGAGTTAGTGGTTGTGGTTCAGTTCCCAGTGAACCAAGGGTCCACATCACAAAAACCATCATCACAGTTTAACATCAATTGATACCACTGTGGGCAGTCTCTGTAGAGAAGAGGGATTGCTGGAGCATGGAGGCCACATTACCCCCACCCACAGACATGGCTCTTCCAGGGCAGGACAGTGTATGGAAGACTGCACTTTTGTTGTCAGTATGGTGATGTTGCATGGAAGAGCTCAATGTTGTCAGTCTGGCGTCTTTCATGAATACTAAATTCATCAGACTGAAAATATAAAGAGGGCCTATATTTCTCCAACACAGCTTGTCTTGGACAATGCTTTTATGTTAGAATTAAAAATGAAATCCAAGTAATTAAATGATTAACCATTATATCTTTCTTTGCTGATGGTAAAAATATGTACATTTGCCAAAATATGAACCTCTCCAGTTACACTTTGTTAAATCCATTCTGAAAAGTAGTAACCCTCCTTTCCCAGCTAATTCATTTGCATAAATTTCTACAGCATCAAGTAGATAAATATAAGAAATGCGCCAATGACTTCTAAAAGTCAGAAAATCTTCCTAAATTTCACAAGAGCATTTAAAGCATGCAGACAGCATGCCAACCATGAATCTCTGCCATGCACTTTACCCCACATGCCCCTCAGCAATAGCACAGTCTTCTCTCCTTGCCTATAGTCAACGGGAAGAAAGTGGAACGTCTTATCTGCGTTTGCCTTCTCTTCAGATTGACTTTACTCTGTAGTCTGAGCACGTGTGCATCTTTAGACATGCAAGGCCTTCTGGCACCATATATTCAAGCTGCAGAATAAAGTTGACCAACAGAGAAGACAGACTGCTGACTAGAGGCAGAAGGACAAGGGGGTATAAACTACAATATTGTAAGTAGAGAGAAAATAAAGAAACAGGAGAAGATTGTGGACAAGGAAAAGATGAGGGGGGGGGGAGAGAGAGAGGAGATTGGGGAAGGAGTGACAGAGGGGATTGCACAGAGTGTAGGGAGAGGGGAAGAGAAAGGGACTATCATGAGGTTTGGGAAAGACTGTGAGAGCATTGTATAGGAAGGAGGGGTGAGCTTCCTACCAAAAAAAGTATTAAAATGTCAGCTGCATTATTCAGTTGGGTCATGCTTTTTTTTCCCCTTTCTCTGCTTCTGATGATGTGGTCTTGCAATCAGATTTAAGAACTGATCCCAACCTATTTTGAGTTTGGCATATCTGGCTTAGAGGTTTGTTTGCAGAGATTTTCGGCAACAGAGAGCCACTGTAGCAAACAGCTATTTTGCATGTTAAGAAAAGCTAATTTGCATGGGACGTGAAGTAACCAGCAGGTGATGCAATCAAGAAATAAGATACCAAAGTTGCTGTGGGATATCATTGCACCTTAGGTGTTGTAAACGCCTGAATCTACTCTTCAAGTTTTCTGATGACTGCAAAAGCATTTCACAGTACTGTTGCCAGCTTATTTAATATGAATCTGAGAGTATAATGTTGCACTGAAATTTCAAGTACTTTATAGAACAAGGATTAAAGAATCCTTCTAACTGCTTATAGTTATAATACGTTCTTAGTATAGATGAAGTAGCAGAGATTGCAGATTACATAACACTGTGCCATTGTGAAAAACTGCTACCTGGAACAACGTTTTTGCATTTAGCTGCCATTGCTAAGCATTCTGGGATTCATAACTCTGCTTTTTGTCAGCAGCGGGATTTAGCTCAAGAGACGTAAGTTTGATTTTCTTTCCGATGGAACCAACAGGGTAAAATATCATGAAGGTGATGGGGCAGTAAGACAGTCACTCAGGTTAATTGGATGCCAACCCCAGAGTATGTTTCCTTTCTAGATAAAGGATTTATATAATTACTACTGGAAAAATAGAGTGATTGAGAAACAATTGGGAAAAATGCCCATCCCCATCCTTGCAAGGTGACTTTGTTCTTTCCCACCTCTCAGAATATTTTTCCTTTGGGATAGTTTTTGTTTTGTAAAATATGTATGAGGATATGTAGGCAGGCATGCACATGTGGAGGAGTAGCCTAGTGGTTTGAGCAACTGCCTAGTATCCAAAAGATCAGGCACTTGATTCCCACTGGTACTGCTTGTGACCTTGGGCAAGTCACTTTATCCTCCATTGCCTGGGAAGAAAAGGCCAAGCAATCTATGTCCAGTGATGCATTGCCAAGAAACTCCAGAGGCATCTGGGTTGCCAGGAGTCAGCACTGACTTGATGGCATTAACCTCCCTCCCCCCAGCTAGAGCAGTTATTTTGCAAGTGCAGAAAAAGAGCAACATCGACTCAGCACAGTTTCTGCATAGAAGTGTGGCACTTACACATTAAAGCAGCGACTTTGCCTCTTCTACTTATAAATGCTGATACTTCTACATGTAGCTGGGTCTTTTTGCAAACTGATTCGTATAAGTGCTGCCAGTTAAATGGTGAAACCACATTTTTAAAATTTGGAGGTGGAAATAAAAACTGGGCTGAAGCACCACTCTTTAAAAATCTGTGCATGCCTATGAGCTGGTGCAAAACCCTGATGGTGAAATTTGTATGAATATATAAAGGGCTGGTCCCCACAGTTGCTTCAAGGTGTTGGCACCCTAGACAAACCTTAAGTCCTATGCCCCTCCCCCTCCCGGCTGCCAGAATCCATTGTTTAGCTTTTAATGTCCTGGTCGTTGCTGCCCCCAGAAGCTGCTCCTCTAGACGACCGTCTAATTATTCTGCTGTTTGGCCTGGCCCTGGGTATATGTGTTCTCTTTGGACAAGCAGGATGTGTCAGCCACACCTGGTGACGTCATCTGATGGCGCCATGACGGAAGTGCTCTCTAGAGCTCAGAATCTTCTGAGCATGTGCGAAGTGGTCCCACCTCCCCGGCCTGCCCCTAGCCAAGCCAGTCTTTCTTCTTCCGCCTTTGCCTTAAGACGGATTTTACAGCTCTCAAGATATAGAAATGCCCAAACCGGGTTTTAAAAAATGCCTGCAATGCGACCGCAAAATGAACTCAACAGACACTCACCAGCTTTGCCTCCGTTGCCTCGGAGCTGCACACGATGTCAAGGACTGTTCTAGCTGTGCCTGGATGTCCCCTAGAGCAAGGAAATTCAGAGGGCACACCTTAAGGGAGTATCTGGCCTCTTCGGAGTCAGCACCAGTCTCTCCTGCACAGGCCGGTACCCCGGAGTGACAGACGGCAGCGGCACGGAATGCACCTGGTTGGGCCTCCATCTCAGGCTGCTCTAGGCAGGAAGACAGCTCATCGCCGATCAGAGAGACCCCGGGCCCGGCGGCATCCAGGGTAAGCCCATCTGCAGCGTTAAGCATTGCTGAGCCCCCCTCCAGGCCATGCGGCTCCTCCGGATCAGGCCAAGATGGCGCCGCCCATGTGGCCCCGCCTAGCTCCACCTCCGGATCCGCCCACCCTGCTCAGATTGGCCACAGCAGGTCCTCCTCCAGCTTCGCTGATGCCGGACTGCCCTCCCAGTGCCAACATCCCTCTCCTCACGCAAGATCTAATGAAGACCGCGCCGAGGGAGAGCTCCACCGGCGCGGAGGAAATAAACACCGCTCAGACAGTCAGGGATCTTCAGATCGGCGCGGCAGCAGCAGAAGGGCAAATAAGCATGAGAAGACGCCACAGCAGGAGACATGATAAGGAGGATACAACGAGTCACCGCAGGCACAGACACAGGCAATCCAGCTCCAACGGGAGTAGCGCTGCGAGCAGATCTTCCCACAGCTACAAGAGGGCCAGAGAGCGATCCTGTTCCAGCCCCAGCTCCCACAGAGGGCGCAGGAGCAGCTGCTCTGCAGAATCAAGCACCTCTGCTGCCATCCTACAACTGCTGATCTGCCTGGTGGATCAGACTGCGCCTCCACATCTGGATCACGAGCGCTCACGCTCCAAGGACGCACTGCCACCATCTCTAGCTCTACCTAGCCCAGCGCTCCTAGCCGATCTCAAAGGCCAGCTTGCGGCCCTCCCCAAGGACTCACAGCTTGTAACTACAGCCACTATGCAAGAATTGGCCGAATGCAGCAAACATCTGATGAGCACAGCCTTCGACGCCTTTGACACTGCCATCCAGATGGCGGGCATGGCCATATCTGCCCACCGCTATGCATGGCTACAGGCGTCCGGCCTCACGGATGACACCCACGACAGGATCGCGGACGCACCCTGCTCCGGCGAGTCCCTATTTGGCGACAAGGTCGCAGACACTGTGAATGGCCTTAAAGAAGATTGCACCACCCTAAAGACCCTAGCGGCGGACGGACTCGAACACCCCTCCTGGTCGCAAAAAGGGAGTTACTACCGCAAACCTTTCTCCTCTTCCAAGACATACTATGTCTCCAACCGGAAGTGGCAAGCACCAAAATACAAACAGGCCTACAACAGCGCTTCCTCCTTTCAGAGGTAGCAGCCGAGGGAGTGCAAACAGAAGAAACCGAACTCCCAGCAGTCCGGCAAGACGTCCTCTTCCTTCTGACAACTCGACCCAGCCGGGCCCGTCACAGAGTGTCCCGGCAAATCTTCCAGTGGGGGTCGCTTGTCCATGTTCCTGCCGGCATGGCAGAATATCACCACGGACAAGTGGGTTCTCCAGATCATCCAGACAGGTTACCGCTTGCGATTCTCCTCCCCACCGTGGCAGCGCACACAGCCCACCAGCCAGCCCCCGCTGCACCTGGAAGCTTCACTATTGGACCTTCTACAGCAACCTCTCACGTCTCGGGCGATAGAGCGGGTGCCCCCCAATGAAGCCAACACTGGTTTCTACTCCCGGTACTTTCTTATTCCCAAGAAGTCCGGTGGTCTCCGCCCAATTCATCACGAAGGAGAAGTTCAAAATGTACTCGCTAAACTCCATTCTACCTCTCATCAAAGCAGGGGACTGGATGGCTACTCTGGACCTGCAGGATGCTTACACTCACATCCCAGTCCACCCATCACACAGGAAGTTCCTGAGGTTCATAGCCCTGGGGTGCCACTACCAATATCGTGTCCTTCCCTTCGGACTCTCCCCGGCACCCAGAGTCTTCACGAAGTGCGTAGCAGTTGTCGCCTCACACCTGCGCAAAAAAGGCGTCACCATTTTTCCCTACCTGGATGACTGGCTACTGTCGGCGCCTTCTGCCCCCAAACTCAGGGATGCAGTATGAACAACGACAGACCTGCTGGGCAGGCTGGGCTTCCTTCTCATCAAGGAGAAGTCTCGTCTGGACCCTACAGAGTTCATCAGAGCGATAATCGACACCTGTGCCTCCAAGGCCTTCCTTCCTGAACAGCGGGTAAAAATCATCACTTACCTGGCCAAGAAGGTGTCCACGTCAAGACAGACCACGGCTCACGGAATCCAACGCCTCTTGGGTCACATGGCAGCGACAACCTCGGTCCTGCCCCTGGCAAGACTACACATGCGCACTCTCCAGTGGCACCTCCGGACCCACTGGAGACAATTCTCCCAACCTCTCACCACCCGCGTCCCCATCAAGCCCAAGGTCGTCCAGAGCCTACACTGGTGGACCGACCCAGCCAACCTATCAGTGGGCAAGGATCTACAACCGCGCGGCTACCAACTCATCCTTACCACAGATGCATCCTCCATGGGATGGGGAGCGCACCTTCGGCATCTCAGCATGCAGGAAGCCTGGTCCAGAACAGAACAGTCCCTTCACATCAACGTTCTCGAACTCAGGGCGGTCAAGTATGTGGTACAAACATTCAGGTCACAACTGGCCGGGAAATCAGTCCTGATACAGACAGACAACCAAGTGACCATGTTCTACATCAACAAACAGGGGTGCACGAGGTCACGTTCCCTATGCAAGGAGGCTCTCACGACATGGTCATTAGCTCTAGCCAACAACTGCTTCCTACAGGCGACCTACCTGCCCGGGGACCAGAACGCCTTAGCTGACAGGCTGAGCAGACAGCTCCAACCCCACGAGTGGGCACTCCATGAAGAGGTGGCGTGCAACATCTTCTGTCATTGGGGAACTCCCCAGATCGACCTCTTCACAACCGAAGTCAACACAAAGTGCCAACTGTTCTGCTCCAAGCATCCATCATGCCAGAGGGTAGCCTCGGATGCGTTTGCCGTGTCCTGGGGGGATTGGGCGCTGGCATATGCCTTCCCCCAACCCCTCTCATGGCGGCAACAATACAGCGAATCATCAGGGACAGGGCGCCCCCCTACTGGCCACGACAGATGTGGTTCTCCCTGCTGCTTCGGCTCGCCCAGGAACTGCCAGTTCGGTTACTGACGAGACCAGATCTACTCACACAGAACGACAGCAAAACTCTGCATCCCAGCCTCCAGACCCTAGCCTTGACAGCCTGTAGGTTGAAAGGATGAACCTCACCGAACTCCTCCTAACCACGGAGGTGCAACATATGGTGTGCAGGACACGGAGTCAGCCCAGCCTCTTGCCCCATGCCTACAGTCCTACAGTACCTCACATTACTCTTCAACCTTGGCTTAAAACCACAATCCATCAAAGTCCACCTTGCAGCGATTGTTTCTCTTCACGAACTCCGGAGTGACTCGGCCACGGGCTCCCTTGCTGCCCTACCCATCGTGACACTTTTCATGAGAGGCCTCAGGAATCTGCAGCCCCCAGTCCAGAAACCAGTACCAGCGTGGGACCTTAATGTCGTCCTACAGCAGCTTACGCAGGAGCCGTTCGAGCCTCTGCTCACGGCGGGTAGCAAGTACATGTCTTGGAAGACATTCTTCCTCATCACCATCACCTCAGCAAGGAGAATTAGCGAGCTGCAGGCACTGGTGGCCCACCCACCGTACACGAAGCTCTACCATAACCAGGCATCCCTCCAGACTCACCCAAAGTTTGTGTCTAAAGTCGCCTCTGCCTTTCACGTCAACCAGTCTGTGGAACTTCCTTCATTCTTTCCAGCTCCACACTCCTCACCTGAAGAGCAACGGCTCCACTCTCTGGACTGCGTCCGAGCCCTGCGCATCTACATTGACAGGACGGCCACCATTAGGCTCGGGATGCAGCTCTTCGTGTCATTTATTTATTTATTTATTTGCATTTCTTATATATATTTTATTTGCATTTCTTATATACCGCACTATTTGTGATCAGCGCAGTTTACATAAAACAAAAGGTATCCGACAATGAACAAAAGTCAGGTCATTACATTGAACAGGAACAAGTAACTTGGAAAACAGGGAAAACTATATACATATGCGTAGCATTGAATAGGTAACTATATACATGTCAGATGGAGTTATTGGGTATTGATCATACTTGGTGGCTGGGGTTCGGGGCAGTCAGTGAGGTATTTGATAAAGAGGAAGTGTTTTAAGGCCTTCCTGAACTGGCTCAAGTTAGGGATTGCTCTGATGTGTGGTGGTAGGGAGTTCCAGAGACTTGGGGCGCATAGTCTAAAGGCTCTGTTCGATGTTGCTTTGGAGCATTTTGTCATGTCTCTCGGTATCACTAGCATGTTGGCTACAGAGGTTCTTCTTAGCCTGTTGGGTATGGGTGGTTGGATGAGGTCACATAGTGAAGAGGAGGAGAGCCCCTTGATGGCCTTGAATGTCATCACTAGGGTTTTGAAGCTTAACCTGGCTTGAATGGGGAGCCAGTGAAGCTGTTTCAGGAGGGGTGTGATATGCTCTCTTCTTGGCGTTCCGAGGAGAATCCGTGCTGCACTGTTCATGGCAAGTTGCAGGGGATGTAAGGTGGCCTGAGGGAGTCCTTGTAGGATGGCGTTTGAGTAATCAAAATGAGAAATGATGAGGGCTTGATAAATGGTGCGGAAGTCGCCTGGTTCGAGTAAAGGGCGTAGGTGTCTAAGGGATTTAATCTTGAAGTAGATCGCTCTTACAGTGTTGGTTATGTGTTGCTTCATGTTGAGGTTCTGATCCAATGTGACTCCGAGGTAATGTATAGCTGATTTTACTTGCAGTTCGGCGTTGTCCACTTCCAAGTAGCTGGGTGGTGTAAACTCAGGATTTCTGGAGATGAACAGGACCTCCGTTTTCTTGTGTTGGATGCGCAGATTCTGAGAGAGGAGCCATTCGGATATGGCGTTGAAACACTCAGTCAAGGGGGTAAGGTCTGGGCAGTCCAGGGATATTGGAAGGTACAGTAAGACATCATCTGCGTATATCATACAACTCACATTGAATGATCTGATGATATTACAGATAGGTTGGATATAGATGTTAAACATGAGTGATGATAGGGAAGATCCTTGAGGAACTCCTTGACTTTGTAAGAATGGCTCGGAAGTGGACCCGTTTGCTCGGACATATTGCCATCTGCCAGACAGGTAGGATCTGCACCACTCGAGAAAGGCTCTTCCAGCAATGCCTTTCTCTCTTAGCCGACCTAGGAGAATTTCGTGGCAGACTGAGTCGAAAGCTGCCGCTATATCCAAAAATACGAGTGCAAAACCTTGACGTAGGTTGTCAATGCCTGAGATTATGGTATCGAAAAGAGTTGTGAGTAGTGTTTCGACTCCGTGTGACTCTCTGAATCCATGTTGAGATGAATCTAGAGGGGCGTTGGTATCAATATGATCTTGTAACTGTTTGTAGACTATCTTTTCAATGATTTTAGCGAGCATCGGGATGCTGGAAATGGGTCTGTATGACTCCACCTTTTGAGGGTCTAATTTGGCGTTCTTCAGGAGCGGTCTAACGGAGGTCTGTTTGAACGTGGAGGGGAAAGACCCAGTGCTAAAAGATAGGTCTATCATTTTAGCTAAGATCGGGGCGAGGTCACAACGCAGATCTTTTATCCAGAGCGCTGGACAGGGGTCTGAGTATGCAGTGGAGGTATTTAGGGTTGCGATGGTGTCTTCAATAGTTCTCTTTGATGGTGTGACAAAGGTAGTTAGGGATGCTGAGAACTCTTGTTCGTTGGAGGGGTCCGGTAATACCAATTTGTCGGTCTTGCACAGTTTAGATTGCATAAAGACGGCGTAGTCCTGCGGGTGTATGGTTCCGGGGTGCTCCGGGGTGGGTTCTTTGGCAAGAGATTTGACCAGGTTGAAGAGGTCGTGCGGCTTGTTTAATGACCGTTTCAGAGTGTCTGTATGGTGTTGTTTCATCCTGTCTGTGACAGCCCTGCGATGTGTGTGTAAGTGCTGGGTGTATGCTGCTTGGTCACTGGTGGTGCGTGACTTCCTCCAGTGCTTTTCCAATCTTCGTAGGTGGGTTAGGGATGCCCTTAAATCAGCTGTGAACCATGGTGCAGATGATCTTTTGTTTGGGGCTTTAGTTGTTGGGGGACGGACTGCGATTGCGCTGAGTTTGCTGTTCCATGTGGTGATTAGGTCCTCTAGGTTTTGTGGATTCTTATCAAGGAGTGTGTTCGTTTTGGCTAGGATATGTTCTTTGTTAAATGGGTGAAAGCTTCTGGTAGTTGAGTTCGAGTTCATACTTGTGTCCACAATGGGACTTTGTGGCTTGATGGGGGTCGGAATCTGGAAAGTGATGAGCTTGTGATCCCACCATGGTACTGCTGTTAGTGATAGCGTGATATTTTGTGCTTGTTGAAGCACTGTTTGTGGGGCGAATATGAGGTCGAGAATGTTACCTTTTGTATGTGTTGGTTCTTGTACCAATTGGGTATATCCCAAGATATCTAGGGCTTCTATGAAAGTAGCAGCTTGATTGTCCTGTAGGGATGGCAGGTTGAAGTCACCTAGGATTTGGTTTATTTGGGTCTTGGGTGTTGGATGCTATGTTTATGATGTTGGAGAGGTTGTCTGGATCTGTAGAAGGCGCTCTGTAAATCAGGTTTATAGAGCAGGTGTTGTTGGAGATAGTCATTGTTTCAAGGGTATTGATGCTGTTGGATTCTACCATTTTGAACTGAAGGTCAGATCTGGCGAAGACGGCAACTCCTCCTCCCCTTTTGTTCTGCCTGTGGCTGGTGAACGCCACAAAGTTAGGTGGTAGTAGTTGATTGAGTATGGTGTTATCTTCCGGTGAGAGCCAGGTCACGGTGATCATAATAATGTCTAATTTATGTTACGTTATTGTTTCAGTGATTGCCGGCCATTTATTGCGAAGTGAGCGAGAGTTAATGAGTGCGCATTTCAGGCTGCTAGTGTATGGGCTCTTACTTTGCTTGGCTTTCGAAGAATTTTGTAGTGGGATATGTATTAGATGGTGGCGGTGTAGATAGCTAGTTCCATGATAGTGGTTGTAGGAGTCACCAGGCCATCTTCTTCCACCAGTTGAGACTGTTGGGATGTGATTTTGTGTTGTAAGTAGTGCCAGTGAGCTAGATGGCAAGATTGTAAGTAGAAGGTAAAGACTCATTAGGGTGAAGATTAAGCGCTCCATTTTGAGACTTTCTGAGCCAGTACAGGGGAGGTAGAGGTTTGTGTAAGGAGCATGAGTTGGAGTGGCCGCTGGCTAAGGATGTTTTGCTCAGGCGGTTGTTTCTACTGTGACACAGGAAAAGAGGGTAGGTGTCCTCCTCCTATTTGCGGGTTATAGTAGGGGTAGAAATCTACTAACAATGGTAGAGATCTACTAGCAATGGTAATGGTAAGAATACAGTAAAACACACAGTAGCAGTGGCAGGGAAACAGTAAAACTAGACAGTGGCAATAATAGGAATAAGGTATTACTGACAAAAACAGTGTGCCCTACATGACATTAGACTGTATGCACTACTTGAAATTAGATCAGGTTACATTGTTCAATAGCTAAGCAGCAGCTAAGCAAATGGCTAGACAGTAGCAAATTAAACAGTAGCAATAATGTGAATGAGGTGATACTGACAATAGCAGTGTGCCCTAAATCAGTGTTTTTCAACCTTTTTTGTGCAAAGGCACACTTTTTTCATGAAAAAAAATCACGAGGCACACCACCATTAGAAAATGTTAAAAAAATTTACCTCTGGGGGCGGAGCCTGATGTCCAGCGGGATGGTCGCATAACGCTGAGGCTCCCGAGAGGCCTACTCAGAATCCTGAATTAACACGTGACATTCTTGAATTTATGCTCTGATTTTACCTGGGCACATTGATGAGATGGCGGGGACCAAACCTACGCACCTGGAATTTGGATCTTCAGCGGCTTCTCACGGCAAACGCTCTAAAACCGAACCCCCGTCCCCGCAGAAGGGGCTGGCTCTACACGAGGGCCCCGAAATGCAGCAGGAGATCCTCGCAGAGATCAGAGGGGTTAAAGACCTCGTGCAGTCCAACGGGGAAGCACTCCGAGCGCTGCGGGAAGACCTTGGTGTATTGCAAGGCAGACTAGAGGGACTCTCCTCACGTCAGGACAAAATGGAGAGCATATTAGACTCCCATGTGGTCCGGCTGTCCAAACTCGACAAAGTGGAACGTCAGGTGCGGGCCTTGCAGAAAGAAGTGGAAGATAGCAATAATAGAGCGCGCCGTAACAACCTACGATTAGTGGGCATACCGGAGGGAGCGGAATCGGGAGACATGAAGGAGTTTTTATATAAAATCCTCCCTTCTCTGCTCCAAATCACCTTTACCAAGGAATTGGAGATCGATCGCGCTCATCGTGTACCCACGAACATAACGCTCAACAGGAAGACCCCGCGGCCTATTATCTTTCGACTTTTGAGATATCAACATGTGGAGCAAATTCTCAGCGCCTCTCGGGCGAAGGGCCCTATGGAGTTTGAGAGCCATAAAATCTCCTTCTATCCTGACTTGGCTAAACCCACGGTTGACCGCCGAAAGCGCTTTCTGGAATTCCGGCCGAGGCTTCAACAATTACAAGCACGCTATGGCCTGATGTACCCGGCCAAGCTCCGAGTCACGCTGCACAATCAGACAAGAACATTTGAGGACCCTGATCTACTAGCGGAGTTTTTGGATGCTAAAGAAGCCGACTTGATGCGCTGACTTCTAGAGTGTTCCTACTAGTGTTCTCATGTCCGCTGTACCCGCCATTTTGGATTTGCCACGGCTCAGCAAGGAGGCCGTCGAGGGCGGTTTGTAGCCTTCTTTTGATGATATTTGTGACCCGATTCCATCTACCCAGAGTAGCCTCGATGAATATCAGAGACAGTGTTAATTATGGACTCTGGTGTTTCTTCTCTTTTCATGTCTTTATTCTCCTCTCTGGGGCCTCCTCCCGCAGACATATGGTCGCCATATTCATTGGGGGTTTTGCTTCTTCTCTAAGTTACTTTGGTACATGTTTTTCAATATGGGGTGTATTGGCTAGCATACTTGGTGATTATGTTATTGCTGTACAGATTCTGTTTATATTGTATATCTTCAAGCGCCCTTATCTAAAATGTCTATTATCGATTGATGGCACCATGTAAGATTTTATCATTGAACGTAAAAGGCATCAATAACCCGATAAAACGGAAGAAAATCCTGAGCTATCTAAGTCATGAAGCAGCCGATCTGATTTTCCTCCAAGAAACGCATTTAAATTCGAAGGAAACTCTTAAACTCAATATTAAACCTTACATGGTGGCCGCCTATTCTCCAGCTGTTTCTAAGAAATGTGGGGTTGCCATACTGGTTAGGAAATCTCTGCATGCCACTATTATTGCGACTAGCTCGGATACTGCAGGCAGATGGTCCAGGGTTCATCTCAAGATAGGTGACCTTGAATTTACATGTATATGCCTTTATGCTCCTAATGTAGATGACCCTGCCTTTTTTGCTACCATTGCTCAGGTTGCGCAGGCCTCTGCTAATACTTCATTGATAATTGGGGGGGATTTCAATTTAGTTCTCGATCCCCTGATTGACAAACAGCCGCCTAGGACGAGTGGTCCCCCCAAGAGTCACACTACGCTTACCTCTATGATCAAAGATCTTGCCTTAGTCGATCTATGGAGGTTGTTGCATCCCAATGAGCTTGACTTTACCTTCTTCTCTTCCCCTCATAAATCCCAGTCTCATATAGACTTCTTTTTAATATCAAAACTGTTAGTTCCTCAGGTAAACGATGCAAAGATTCACTCCCAACATATCTCGGATCACGCTGCTATTTCTTTTCAATTACATACCACTGCGCCCCAAGGGAATTCGGGGGCCTGGTTTTTTGATAGAGCTCTATTAACTCAACCAGAATTCCAGTTAGAAATTCGAGCAGCCATACAGGACTACTTTCACTTTAATCTACCCCAGGACACTGCAAACTGGGCTTGGTGGGAGGGTTTTAAAGCGGCCATTCGCGCAACAATCACTAGTTATCAAATTCGCCTGCGGAAACAACGCAAGCAGCAGCTCCTCATACTAGACCAACAAATCAAAGCAGGCGAACGCGTTCTAACTTCACGTACTGATCCATGCGTTTTAGTTCGCTTACAGCGTCTCCGTTTTCAATATAATGCAATCCTCTCTACTGCAGCTTCTCAGAGTATTGCACTTCAGCAAGGGACATATTACCGTGAAAGCAACCGAGCCGGTCGACTTTTAGCTAATGCCTTGAAAGGTCAAAAAGAAGCCAAACGCGTTGCGGCCCTTCGCGCCCCACAGGGAGGGGGCATACTGACCACAGACTCCGATATCGTAGAACTTTTTCGGGATTTTTATACCCGTCTATATCAATCTGAATGTGAGTTCTCCTCTGAGACCTTTGAGCGCTTGTTTTCTGGTATTCAGCGGCCAACCCTTTCTGAAGCTGATAGGGATGCCTTGGATGAACCCTTCTCTACCTCAGAGATCCATTCTGCCCTAAAACGAACAGCCTCGGGTCGAGCCGCTGGGCCTGATGGTCTCCCGACAGAATTCTACAGAACGTTCAGTGCAGATTTAGTTCCCTACTTAAAACTTTACTTTACTGCCCTTGCGGTAGATACATCCTCTTTGGGATCCTTTTCTGCAGCTAATGTGGTAGTTTTTGAGAAAGAAGGCAGAGACCCGCTGCTAACCGCCAACTATCGTCCAATCTCCCTACTTAATGCCGATTATAAGATCTTCGCAACGATCTTGGCTACCCGGCTATCAGACAGGATGGCCACTTTAGTCCATCCCGACCAATGTGGTTTTATACCCGGCCGCTCCACCGCTGACAATGCTCGGACTTTGTGCCATGTGCTATCCCGTGCTGCCAATTTGGACCACCCATGGGTGGGTCTTTCTCTAGATGCTGAAAAGCTTTTGATCGCCTAGAATGGCCCTTCTTATTTGCAGTTCTCCGATGGTATGGCTTTGGGGAGGGCTTCCTCCGATACCTCCAAGTCATGTATTCTCAACCTGTTGCCAGTATTTGTGTAAATGCCATAAAGTCTCGGCCTTTTAAGCTTCAAAGAGGCACGCGTCAAGGTTGCCCCCTATCACCAATGCTCTTTGATCTAGCTCTTGAACCCCTCGCCCTCCTTATTAGACAGTCCGCACGTATCCGAGGTATCCCCTTTAGTCACAGAGAGATTAAACTCTCTGCATATGCAGATGACCTTATGCTCTTTGTATCCCTTGATTCGGTCCCGGCTGTCTTAGACCTGATTGATGGATATTCGCAATTGTCGGGCTATAAAATAAACTGGACCAAATCCGTAGCATTCCCACTTAATCGCTGGGTACATGAGGCTGACATGCGGGCCTTTCCTTTCCTTTGGCAATCCCGCATGGTGAAATATCTTGGCGTCCACTACTGTTCTCCTTTAGAAGACACTATTAGCTTTAATGCCAAGGAGGTAGTCTCCAAAGTCCGTGAGCTCACAAATCGGTGGTCTCCCCTATCCCTTACATGGTGGGGCCGCCTAGAAACCGTCAAAATGATGATAGTCCCTAAAGTGAATTACATTTTAGAAATGCTGCCCTGCTTCCTCCCGCTACACACCTACAAAGACATCGAGGGCCTTCTCGTCCGTTATCTCTGGCAGGGAAAACCACCAAGAGTAGCTAAACACAAACTACAGTCTGCGAAGGAATTAGGGGGTACCCGCTTTCCTGATTTTCTTAGGTATCATCAAGCCTTCCTACTTAAACAAGGTGCCCGATGGCTAGCTGCCTCAACAGACAACAGACCAGTTTGGCTTGACATTGAAGAGGCGCTAAGTAACCCAATTCCGTTGATCCATCTCCCCGGCATGTCCTATCAAGTCGACCTACGCCATCCCCCAATGATTGTTGATACTCTTGCGGCCTTTAACACTCTCATTCTATCACTGGGTTCAAACGTATGTCCTCAGGACAGACTCCCGCTGTGGAATAACTCCAGAATTCAAGTCCTACATAAAACGATTGCATGGAAATCCTGGTACTCTAGGGGGATCTGGACACCCCAACAACTCTTCTCTGCAGCTCGCTGGAAGACTTTTTCCGACTTACAAAAGGAATTTGCGTTACCAGCGAAACATTACTTTCAATTGATGCAGCTTCAACACTGCCTCAAAAGAGCTCAAATCCTGCCGCCCTCTGCCCCTACTGAGAACGGGCTATTAGAACTAATTCACTCTATTAGTAGTACACATGGGGTAGCCTCTAACTTTTATAAACTATTATGTCAGGGTACTGACGCTGCTACTTGTAGAGCTCAACAAGCCTGGGAACGCGAACTGCAAATCACTTTAACCCCTGTACAATGGAGCGTTTTCTGGAGCAAGGTGGTGCGGGTTTCCAGATCTGCCTCTGTCACCCAAACTCTCTTCTTTTTTGCACATAGATGCTTTTATACTCCAGAAAGAATTGCCAAATGGAACACCACTACTAGGGACCAGTGTTGGTCTTGCCATACTGCTGTGGGAACCCTCGCTCATGTTCTTTATGAATGTCCTCAACTGCAGGTTTACTGGGGGCGGGTCTGGGGTCGTATTCAATCTATCTTACACCTCCACGAGCCTCTATCCTGGAAGATTGTGGGACTCCGCTCAGTGACGGAGGTCCCCTCTCTTCCTAAGAAGGGTCGCTTTCTCCTTGACTTCCTGCTGGGTATAGCCATATGTTTAATCACGAGGAATTGGAAGGATAGCTCTCGAATTACTGCCAATGAATGGTGGAACCTTGTCTGCTTATATAGTAAATATGAGCAGATATCTCGGAGGGCTATTCCTCATATCCAAACTCACTTTCGCTTGTCTAAATGGCAGATGCTCAATGATTATGTACACTTTGCCCATTGTTCCAACATGTTTGTTTAATGCATACTTATCATGTTTTATCTCACCGTTAGGTTTGTACCACAATAATGTCAGTACACGCCCGTTTTCGGGAATGTTTAGTTTCTAGAGAAGAAGCAGGGGGGAGGGGGGTGGTAGGGGTTTACTTTGGTGTATGTATCACATTCTCTGTATGTATTTGTCTTTTAGCTGTATGTCTTCCTTTCCTTTGTTGTTATAAAACGAAAATAAAGCATTTAAAAAAAAAAAATTTACCTCTGTGCCTATATTGACTATATATAAAGTAATTCTCTTGAATAGGAATCAAACACTCACACCAACCCCCCTCCCCTGCTGGTTCACACCAACCCCCCTCCCCTGCTGGTTCATTCACACCACCCCCCCCCCTCCACTGCTGGTTCACTCACCCACCCCCCTGTCACTTACTCACCCCTCCTGCTGGGTCACTCACTCACTTACCCCCCCTCCCCTGCTGGTTCACTCACACCATCGCCCCCCCCCTTGCTGGTTCACTCACACCACCCCCCCCTCCACTGCTGGTTCACTCACACTCCCCCCCCCCTTGCTGGTTCACTCACACTCCCCCCCCTTGCTGGTTCACTCACACACCCCCCCCCCCCTGCCCAAGCTGCTGCTTCTGCTTTGTACAGAGCAGCGGCTGCACTACACTTACATTGAAAAGTAAAGAGAAACTGTGTCAGGAGCCCTCCGGTCATCGCAGAGCCCGAGGAAGTGATGTCATGGGGGCAGGCTCCTCACAGGCTGTCTTTCCTTTTCAAATTAACTTTATTGCAGCTAAAGTTAATTTGAAAAGGAAAGACAGCCTGTGAGGAGCTCGCCCCCATGACATCACTTCCTCGGGCTCTGCATGATCGGAGGGCGCCTGACACAGTTTCTCTTTACTTTTCAGTGTAAGTGTAGTGCAGCCGCTGCTCTGTACAAAGCAGAACCAGCGGCTGCACTGCTATAGGGAATCGCGATCGCGTTCACGCCGCGGACTTCGGCACAAAAGCTGGTTTTTTGCTCTGGCCGCTCCCGATCTTGCGGCCAGAGCAAAAAACCGGCTTTTCAATGGCCGGTTTTACAACTGTGCCGGCAGCCGGCCTGGCCATGGAAAAACCGGCCAGGCCGGCTGAAAACCGGCCGGTTGGCAACCCTAATTTGTGAGCCGAGGCCACATGTTACGGATGAAATTGGAATTTTTCCCACGGCACACCAGACAATATCTCACGGCACACTAGTGTGCCGCGGCACAGTGGTTGAAAAACGCTGCCCTAAATGATATTAGACTATATTGCCCTACTCGAGAATACTGGTACAGTGTTAAACAGAGCATATTATTACGGTGTGCATGTGCAGATATTACGTTTAACTGCTGTAGGCATAATAATAGGAGAGGGCGTGTGCACACCTCTCTATTGGCTAGGGGCTATAGTACAGATAGGCACTGTTGACAACGTGTAAAATACTTGCAGACTATGAGGGATAAGGCATATCGTTAGGGATATTATAGAGTACCTGAGATACTGTGTATACAGTCCATGGAGAGTTGTCGCTGCAGGCAATAGAGGGTTGTTGATGCAGTACGAGGGAACAACTATTCGGCGTTGCTCCTAAGGTCCGCGCCTAAGGGCCATGCCAAAGGGCCCTCTGGCGAGGCCCTCAGGCGCGGGCCCGCCAGGCATGGGTGCGCCCGACTGGTGCGGCCTTTTAAGGCCTGCTGTTAAGCCCCGATTGGGCGATGCCACTGCCGCTGCCCTCCTGCCATCGGAGGCTCGATCCCCGGGCTGGGGAGAGCTGAGGATGGTGGCAGGAGGAGAAGAGAACACGCGCCCGACTGGCGCGTCCTTTTAAGGCCTGCTGTTGAGCCCCAATTGGGCGATGCCGCTGCCGCTGCCCTCCTGCCGTTGGAGGCTCGATCCCCGGGCTGGGGAGAGCTGAGGATGGTGGCAGGAGGGGAAGAGAACACGCGCCCGACTGGCGCAGCCTTTTAAGGCCTGCTGTTGAGCCCCGATTGGGCGATGCCGCTGCCCTCCTGCCGTCGGAGGCTCGATCCCCAGGCTGGGGAGAGCTGAGGATGGTGGCAGGAGGGGAAGAGAACACGCACCCGACTGGCGCGGCCTTTTAAAGCCTTCTGTTGAGCCCCGATTGGGCGATGCTGCTGCCGCTGCCCTCCTGCCGTCGGAGGCTCGATCCCTGGGCTGGGGAGAGCTGAGGATGGTGGCAGGAGGGGAAGACCCGGGAGACCCATCACCAAGCATACGCTTTCCCATTGGATTTTGAACTGTGTCGCTTACTGCCTACAAAGGGCGGGCACCCTCCCAGCACATAAGGCGGGTGCACACCAGCTCCGCGCCCTAGCTACCTCGATCGCCAGCTTGCAAGAGATTCCGGTGAGCAATATCTGCAAAGCCGCCACCTGGTCCTCGCAGCTCACCTTCCAGAAACACTACTGCCTTGACCTCCAAGCGGAAACCGACAGCTCCTTTGGCCGAGCAGTCCTATCTGCAGCCACCGCAACTGCAGCCGTGGGACTCCAGCCCAGTGCGGCTGACCAGCTCCAACCCAAGGACTCCCCCCCAGGGTGATGTCCACTGGGGGGCCATTCAAGGGGGGCCGTTCAGGTCCTTCTTCCTCATACCTGAGCATCGGGACTCGATTGCCCTATTGACAAGCTTGCACGGAGACGTGTACTCTGCTAGTTTGCACAGTTGATGTTTACACTGCTTGTTTGCACATTTGATGTTTACTCTGCCGTGTTGCACTTTGCACCTAGAAGTATGTTTACAATTACCTTGCTACTGTACTGTTTGCACATTGCACTATTGCTCTGTTACTATGTTGTGTAGCTTGTTTCCAGGCTATGCTTCATGCCTGCACTGTATGTTACTGTATTGCACTGCATTATATGTTACTTGTTGCACGACAACAATAAAGGCCTGGCTCTCCAGGCTGGTTATATCTGGTCTGTTGCATGCCTCCCTCATTCTCCACAGTGCATCATCACATAGCTTGGGAGACACCAGGTGTGGCTGACACATCCTGCTTGTCCAAGGAGAAAACAGGGTTACTTACCTGTAACGAGAGTTCTCTGTGGACAGCAGGATAAGTCAGCCACACAATCCCACCCACCTCCCCTGTATGAGGGTTGCCTGCGCGGCCCGCGCCCTAGCCACACGGGCATAGCTAGACACTCACTGGCTTGGCTAGGGGCGGGCCGGGGAGGTGGGACCACCTCGCACATGCTCAGAAGATTCTGAGCTCTAGAGAGCACTTCTGTCATGGCGCCGTCAGATGACGTCACCAGGTGTGGCTGACTTATCCTGCTGGTCCAACAATCGAAGCACGAGTCCACGTGCAAAGACCAACCCAGTAAGAAACGTGGACTGCAACGAAGGGACGTGTAAAGATTGAAAACTTTTATTGAATTAATCCACTTCAGCCACTGGCCCGACACTGGCCGTGTTACGTAACAACCTTCCTCAGGGGCATTAATGGCTAAAAAACAATATATAATATACATAAAAAACATTTAAAATCATAACTATAAATATAACCTAAATATTAAGAAGAACATAGAGAATGAACTAAGACATATAAATAGAGATTCCAATTTAAACCAATGTAACATATAAAACCAATGTAAGTACAACCAATATGCGGAGCTAAAAGAAGTTTAAATAATAATGTAAGTTTTTTTAAGTTTATTACATTATTATTTAAACTTCTTTTAGCTCCGTATATTGGTTGTACTTACATTGGTTTTATATGTTACATTGGTTTAAATTGGAATCTCTATTTATATGTCTTAGTTCATTCTCTATGTTCTTCTTAATATTTAGGTTATATTTATAGTTATGATTTTAAATGGGTTTTTTATGTATATTATATATTGTTTTTTAGCCATTAATGCCCCTGAGGAAGGTTGTTACGAAACACGGCCAGTGTCGGGCTAGTGGCTGAAGTGGATTAATTCAATAAAAGTTTTCAATCTTTACACGTCCCTTCGTTGCAGTCCGCGTTTCTTACTGGTTTGACTTATCCTGCTGTCCATGGAGAACTCTCGTTACAGGCAAGTAACCCTGTTTACTCCCATTGTGAAATCAAGAATACATGGATTCATTTTGGGTCTGCCCTAAACATGTCCAAAATATGCCCCTTGCAATTTCTGCATTCCAAAGATCTTCACGTATTGATAGTGCCCATTTTACACAGGCAGCCTATCTCCACTTGTAAATGTCGCTAATGACATATGGAGATGCTTTTAAAACAGAAGTTCTCCATCCAGCCCTCAGGACACACCTAGCCAGTCAGGTTTTCAGGATAGCCACAATGAATATACATGAAGAGGTTTGCATACAATGGAGGCAGTACATGCAGATCTCTCATACATATTTATTGTGGTGATTCTGAAAACCTGACTGGCTAATGTGTTCCAAGGACTGGATTGAGAACCTCTATTTTAAAATGACCTTTGCAATGTAGTTATTTTAAAGAGGTGTTTCTAAAGGGAAAAAAAAAACAGACATAGCTGGGAGAAGTGAACTCTCAGAAACGTGCCCTTTTTGTATGATTTTTGTTTAGTTTCCATTCACCTTTTCACATCCACTTTGTATTTCTCATTCAGGAGTTCCAGTAAACATCTCTTCTCAGCACCTCAAAATGCTCCTGCAGAGCCACACAGATAACTTCACTGCTCAGTACATCAATGCCAGTGATTTCACTATCGTCAAGGATCCGAGCACATGTTACCGCAGCATCTATACCCTTACATGGACCGCCACAACTGGTGATTTACCCAATATGATCAATGTACGGGTTATTATTTTGGTTTGCTTTACAGTACTTTTGATAAGACAATGATTCTACTGTGTGCATTGAAATACTCTGTTGTATGTGTCCTGCACATTGATATGGGCAGAGAGTGGCTCAGTCGCATGGTAACAAGCGCAGGACATTTTGATACGTGGGTTATAAATATTTATAAATAAATAAATCAAATCTAGATCCTGTTTAATTAAACAGGTACAAGGGTACTCTTTCACTATTCCCCAAAATCTGGGCTCAGTTGGTAATTTTTTGCTTATGTTGAGGGCAGATATATGGACTGGATCACTGCTATATATACAGCTCTGCCTTGTAGCGCTATACAAATGATAAGTAGTAGAAATAGTAGTAGTGATTGTTACAAGTGTACAAAAAAACCTGCAAGATTGCCTGCATTCATCAATTTGAAATGCATTTTCTCCCCAACTCTTACTTGTTATGCCGTTTCTGGTAGGGAAATATAGAAAAAAATGTACAAGCCAAAGTGATGAAGAAAATAGCATATGTAGAGGGCATAAGAGGAAAAGTGCTGCATTCTCTAGGCACTCTTCGGTATTTTAGAAGGGACATCTGGAAAGAATCTAGGACGTCCAGAGCACAATGTCCACCAGTGAAGGGCGGCACATGTAAATCGCTCTGTCTCAGCTCTGAAAGATGAATGCCCCAGTATCTGGTTCTGGCCACAGGCCCACGCAGACAGCTGCGCCAGGTACATGCACATGTGTATGCCATTTCACAAATGTGGATGTCCCTGAATTCCATGCCTGCAGAACCTGGTACTTGGACATCCCGACTGGTGTATTTCAGAAGGGGAACACCTATATTATGATACATGCATGTTCCGTCTGGCCTTTCAGATAATTAGATGTGCGGCAGGCAGTGATATGTCTGGAGTATGTATTCACATTCAGATTGTTTTGGTCAGGAAATATTAACTATGACAATGAAAGCGCATTTTGATCTCCCCCTTCGAAGCATTGCTGCCATGAAATAAGCACTTTTTTGCACCTTATTTTGGTCAGGAGCAGGTATTGGCATGGATGCCTCAACAACCGGGGCCAGACATGCTTGTGCAGTTCTGAAATTGCACCGCAGTGTGCACCTCTATTGCTCCGCCCAAGCCATGCCTCCATCAATCCCCTTTCTACATAGACATGCTTGTGCTGGGGCATCTATGTACTCGACTTTCTAAAATGGCTCTGGGGATGTCTCTATGATTTGCACATACGAATGCCCATTTTCAGATGTCCAACTCACGAACAGGGCTTATAAAATTACCCCATTTGACTCCCCCCTCCTACTTTATGGATAGCATTACACATTAAGAGGCTGATGTACTAAGCTGCAAAATCACTTCACAGAAAATAGTGCAAAATGTCCACAAATGTGCAAAAATGGCTACATTTTGGAGTTTTTCGCAATCTTCTGTGCCAAGCTCACTTTTTTGATGTGACTTCACAGGAGGGCTTTGCAAAGGTTCATTACAATGTGGCATTAATGAGCTACTCTGAAGCAAAATCATGCAAAGCAGCTTATTAATGAAGTATGTTGTGAAAACAAGCTCACAAATAGAGGATGCAATTCAGCTTTCTCAAAGAAGATAATTACACCTCAAGAGAGTATAGTTCACTGTATCCCTTTACCTGGTGGCAGCCTTTAGTTGAAGGAGTTGTGCAGGAGCTGTGCAGTCCCTGTGTAATGAATTTCTTATCTATTTGGCTAGTGACACTCAGATCTTCCAACTGTATAAATCACTCCTGTACTCTCTCACTGCTTTTACTTAGCCATTTCTGTATTTTTCTACTTCTGTACCTTCCACTGCTTCTGATTATGAAACTCATCAACCTGGGAATGCAAGCTGCACAAAACAAGGAGACTTCCAAACTACCTTTGGACTTCATCTAGGCCTGGGAGGCATATGAGCAGTGCCTGGGAGTGTAATCCATGGAGCTAATTCATCTTCTATCACCAAAAGTCCCCAGTGGGAGGATGTGAACACTGCATGATTTATTAACATTTATTACTCAGAAAAGGGCTGCTTATGGCTCATTGCGCTATACAAATAAATAGTAGTAGTAGAAACTTGTTACACAATAAACTAGATTGTTATTCAGGGATTGACATTGTGTTTTCTTCCTTCATCATTCCTTGTGTGATAACAGTAAGTCTGAGTAAACTATCCTGTCATTTTACTCCTTGGGGCCAGATCATCCTGTAGTCTAATATGTCCCTACCCTCAAAATTAATCTAGACAAGTGCTTATAAAAAAGCTGCCTCCATCCAGGCCCTGCCCTATAGAGGCACAAGACCCCTGACTCTAAAACTGCCTCAGATGGTACCATTTTGCAAGAGGCACCACCAGGACAAGAGCAAGTGAAGGGTCACTTCTGCCCCATTCAGGAAATTTACCATCACAGTGAGCTTGAAAGTAGGGAGTTCTCTTGGGTGGTCATTCTTTGGTGGCAGTGGGTAAACAGAGCCTCGAAGGAGATGAGACTTAGTAGAGGGACTTGTAAATACTTTTGCCTCAGTTGGGGAGGAGGGGAGGGGTTCACTATAACACCAGAGTAGTCTGGCCCCTGGGGGAGGCATGATAGGAGCTACACAGTCCAT
Organism: Ichthyophis bannanicus; assembly: GCA_033557465.1. Lineage (NCBI taxonomy): Eukaryota > Metazoa > Chordata > Amphibia > Gymnophiona > Ichthyophiidae > Ichthyophis > Ichthyophis bannanicus. Next base: position 78,241,729 of record CM066036.1, read on the forward strand.
TTAATTGAAGGCCATTGTCATGTGAAGGGGAGCTTTTCATGAAAGTGTATTTGATCTCCCACAATCGGGAACATGAGAAGTTCCTGGTCATGGCTACTTGTATAGTTTTTTCTGTGGAAATTAACAACAGGTAGGGATGAACCTCATTTGCATCCATAGGTAAATTTTACAAAAAAACAACAACAACTGTCACTAGCCATTCAAATTTTTCCCCTGTCTAGAACACAAACCTCAAAGGGAGATTGTTCTATTCATATCCAGCACTTCAGTTCTTTTCATATCAAGGACGTTTCTTTTTTGCATCCTCCCTTCTAAGATTATACAGAATGAACTTGCTTCAGAAGGGTAGGAAATTCAATGTTCTGAAAGGGGTCCCTAAAATACTGCTTATGTGCCAAAAACAGCCCTGTGGATCTCTCTCCCCAGCTTCCATCGCTCCACACCTCGGTCCTTCTCTCTTTCCTCCCCAGGATCCTCCCACTTCCCTTTATTTCCAGGAGCACCACAGGCAGCAACAGCTATTAACAAATGCCATCTCTTCTCAGCCACATCACGACCCCTCTAAACTCAAATTCCTGCTTATGGAGGGAGCAGGAAGCAGCAGAGGAGAAACAGCATTTGAAAACGGCTGCTGTGGCCTGCAACGTTCCTAGAAATAAAGGGAGGGAGGAGGAATGGGGGAGAGCTGCTGGAATGTGAGGGGTGGGGTCCACCGAGAGCACTGCAAGGAAGGACCATGGCAGGAAGAGGGAGGAAGAAGGAGAGATGCCGAACTGCAGGCTTGGGTGGGGGTAGGTTGAGAGGCAAAATGCAGGCAACAGGAATGGAGAGAAGATATAGGAAGACATGCTGGACCCATGAGAGGAGGACAGAGAGAGGAAAGAGAGAAAGCAACAGAGAACATGCATGAGAGAGATGTTGCACCAAGGGGGTGGGGGGGGGGGGGTGGAGGAGGAAGATGCCAGTGGTCATCAAACTATTGCCCCAAAGTTTTGGAGGAATAAAATATTGAGGGTTGGGGTAAGGAGAGGAGAACCCTGTCTACTCCACAAACAACCTGACCCTTTGCTGATCAGAAAGGTCCAATATGGCCCTTGGTCCAAAATATTTGGGGACCACTGTTCTATAACATGAAACACTCAGTGAAACAGGAGCAGTACATTACAAATAACACAGTCCACACATTCATCTTTAACATGAAAACATTTCCACTGCATATAATTTCACACTCAAGCTCTTTGACTTATCTGAAGTAATGTCTAGCAATCCCCAGGCCCATATTTCAACACCTTGGCTAGAATTTTATAAATGCTGGCCAGGGTTTTAAAATAAAATATGCACATTAAACCTACTATCCAGATAATGGGCAGTGTTGAATATACATTTAAGGGGTCATTTTATAACAGAACGCCTAGGTTAAATGGACAGAAATGTGCATATTTAATAAAAATGCATAAATGCCTAAAGTAAAACACTAGTGCAAATCCAGCAGCAATAGTGCCTACTTGGAAGGCAGAGACACCATCGTGCCTGCTTGTGAGTAAGTGTAATGAGTCGACTCCGACTCGACGGCACTTAACAACAACAACAAGTGAATTCAGATAGTTATCTGGATAACGGACTGATTATTGCTGCAATCAAGATATTTTCTGTGACTACCCATGCACTGCCTCAGCACTATACAGGTAGTGCTAGGGCAGCCATAATAATTCTCAGCAGCTAGTACCACTGAAAATCAACAGATAGACCCAGTCAATAGCACTTATTCAGATAGAAGGTGCTGCTATCTAGATTAGATTTATGACGCCTTATCAAGCAATCAGAGTAGCCTAGTGGTTAGAACATTGACTTACTAGCCCTGCAGCCAGGGTTCAATTCCCACTAGCATGCCTTGGGCAAGTTGTTCCACCCTCTATTGCCTCAGAAAAAAGGCCTGACAATCTGCTTACAGTTACTCTACCAAAAAAGCCCAGGAGTTCCTGGGTTACCTCTCTGTCTCCTTGTGCCCTTCCATGTCCAGCATCTCTCCTCCTCCCCTCATGTCTAGCATCTTTGCTGATTTCCTGTGACCCCCCTTTGTCCAGCATCTGCTCTGTCATCCTATTAAAACTTCTCTGCATTTCCATTTCTCTATGCCCATTCTGTGTCTAGTATCAACTCTCCATCTCCTTGCTCCTCTTGCTGACCCCCAACTATGTCCCCTTCCCAGACTTTCCCTTTCTCACTCCCTCTTTGCATCCCCATCTTCCTTAAACCATCATTGCCCCTTTAACTATCCCAACTTCTCTGCCCATAACACCCACCCACCTCCCCCCACCTCTGAACTCCTACCTCTCATATACAGGATTTTCCACTCTGGGGCGGGATCACAGCCTTGCAGAGCTCTGTTGCCCGTGGAACTTGCTGCTCTATGGGCAGGATTTCCATTCTGGGCCACGATTGCAGCCTTGCAGAACTTTGGGCCACAATCATTTTTTAAAAAATTAAATTGGAGCTCTCTCGCCATTGCCAGCATCGGAACAGGAAATGTGGTGGTGAAGGTGGCAGCAGCGGCAGGCAGTGGGGGAGAGGGGGGGGGGATAGAAGCTGAAGTCGGTGGTAAAACCAGCCCTTCATTGGCTGGTTTTACGATCCTGCTGGCTGCTGACCTGCAGCTTCTAAAACCGGCCGGCTGGCCTAAAATGGTTGGTTGGCAACCCTAGGACAGAAGTACTTCACCCCCTATATTATACCGCTCCCTAAGAAAAATTTCAAAGAAAAACAGCTAAGTAGAAAAACCTAAAAAGCCAAGGTGTCAAAAAAGAAACCATATCAAGCAAAATATGTGGCAAAAGGGGGGCTTTAGAGTGTGTGTGCCTGTGTGTGTGTGTATGAAGTGGAGGTGGGGTGGCTGTGTGTGTGTGTATGAAGTGGAGGTGGGGTGGGGTGCCTGTGTGTGTGAGTAATGCGGAGCTGGGGTGCAGGTCTGTCATGTGGAGGTGGGGTGCCTGTGTGTGTGAGTAATGCGGAGCTGGGGTGCAGGTCTGTCATGTGGAGGTGGGGTGCCTGTGTGTGTGAGTAATGCGGAGCTGGGGTGCAGGTCTGTCATGTGGAGGTGGGGTGCCTGTGTGTGTGAGTAATGCGGAGCTGGGGTGCAGGTCTGTCATGTGGAGGTGGGGTGCCTGTGTGTGTGAGTAATGCGGAGCTGGGGTGCAGGTCTGTCATGTGGAGGTGGGGTGCCTCTGTGTGTAAGTAATGCGGAGCTGGGGTGCAGGTCTGTCATGTGGAGGTGGGGTGCCTTTGTGTGTGAGTATTGGTGTGTTCTGGGGGAAGGGGAATGCACCTTTCAGAAACACCTTGCACTCTTCCCTCCCCCTCCAACCTCTCTCCTGCTGACTCTCCTACTCTGTTCCCCTTCCAGACTCTCCCCCTTCACCAAACCCCCTAGAACTCCCAACCCCCTGTCCCAAAATCCCCCATCCTCCATTTTCCTTAGCCCATTGTCCCTTTAAATTTCCCCTGCCTTCTCTAACTCAGTTCCTCTCCTTTCCTCCCACAAAACCTTTTTGCTGCTGCAGGCTATAGCTGGCCTTCCCTTTCCTTCTGCCAGTGGGAATCCGATCTCCCACAGCATTGAGGCCATGATCGCGGTCCTCTCTTCTGCCTGCGATGGAATGGAAGGAGAAAAAGCCAGCCGCATGTTCCCACTGTCCTTCCAGTCCCCCAAAAATGCTCTTCAAATGCCAATTGTAACTCTCTGCTGACAGGGGGCCCTTAGCATGGGGGTGAATGCATCATGCCAGAGGTATTTTTGCTGGAGTTTAGAGTTTCTTCAGTACTCCATGTAGCAGGAAGTTGAACATATGCTCAGTAACTGCTCTACTGGGCCAATGAACAATTTGATGCTGTAGCATATGAGCTTTGAAGAACTCCAAAGCCTCTTCTGCCACTGTCAAAGTGTTATCTGTTCCTCTAAACTAAGCAAAAAGTGTTTATACTTCAATTTGCTATTAATTTTAATACTACATAACTTAATATTTTAATGATTCCAGGCTTCTGCTGAAAACCTCACTGGTCTTAATGCCTCAGTTGAAACTCGTGTTGTTTATGACGGTGGTGTTTTTATTGGGCCAATTTATGGCGACATGTTGGCTACTGCTAATCAGCTTACTCAGGTAAGAAATGATAGAGGTCAGTCTTTAAGGCTCCTGATCTTCCTTTTGGAGGTAGGAACATACGGAAGATGTTACTCCTGCCCTTCTGTGGTCCTGAAAGCCTGCAGGAGGAGGATGTTCTTGATGAGGGGCTCTGGAAGTATAATGAACCCAATTAGCACTGCACACTATAAGGGTCATTTTATGAAGTATGCATTTCCATCCCAATTCTGCCCCTGCTCTGCCCAAAGTATGCCCACAGGGATGCCTACACTTAGGGGCCTGCATACTAAAATGCAGTGGCTTACTGCGCGTTCAGCCCTAAAAGTTAGTGCCGGATGATTCCAGGCCAGTGTTAAAATATAGAAGCATACTCGGCATATCCCCAGGTTGTTATTGCGGAACCTGCGCCACCCCAACACTAAGCAGTTGACTGCGATTAATGTGGGTGCACTTAATGCCCTCCATCGAGGTGGCAGTAAGTGCAGCCATGCTAACTACAATATTGCCTGTTAAGGGTACATTACAGATGCCTGCATTAACCTCAGTGTGTATGTTCCACCCCTGAGCTGCCCAGTCTCAGCCCCATCGATTAGATAGTTGCTGCATTTTTGGCATGCAATAACAGTTACTGCAGCATGCTTAGTGTGTACTAAAGCCTGCACTAACCATTAGCGAGCTTTAGTAAACATGCCCCTTAGTGTGTTTATAAGTGCATGCATCTTTTTGGTGTATGTACTTGTACATTAATATTCAAACCACACAGTTTTATAAGAGCACTTTATTAAATTACCCCTTGTGTGGCCAGGCGGTGGTTCATGTAAGAAGAGTGAAGGAGAGAGATGGATTCCTCCACCCCTGAAGAACTTGCAGCAGTATTGGTCAGTTATGAGATACTCACTATCCTTCATGGTACTGAAAACAAATCATCAAAAATATTTTTTTTACACAGCACATAATGAAGTTGGGGAATATGTTGCCAGAGAATGAGATAAAGATGACAAATATAGTGGAGTTCAAGAGAGGTTTGGACAAATTCCTGGAGGAAAAGTCCATGAAAAATGATTTGCTGGGTTAATTTGAGAAAACCATTGCTCATCCCTGGAAAGAAGCTATGAGAAACAGATGTACTTCTTGGGATTTGCTGGTTACTCTTGACCCAGACTGGACACGATCAGAGACAGGATGAATGGCTCAGCGGACCTTGGTCTGATTCATGGTGGCTTTTCTTGTGTTTCTGTATATACCATCAGCTGTGCCTCTTTGTTCGATCTTTGCCTCAAATATTCAAAACAACATTACATATTTTGCATGGACAGCATTTTGAGGGATTCTACTGGAAATTATCAGGTGTAAGAGGAATGGGGCTTTTAGTTGCACAGGATGCAGCTCTGATTCCCTCTGATGATAGTTGAATGCTCTCATTTTTTCCTGCAGGTGGCCGTACATGTGAATGACATCCCAGCCAGCTGCTCTGGGTCCTGTTCTTTTCAGTACCTCCAGGAAGTAACACCTCTGGTTACTGATATTCAGTATTCATCAGGTAAAAGATTTGCTGTTGCTCTGCATGGGAAAATTGCATTGAAATCAATATGAAAAAAATAAGCAAGGTCTCCAGCTGTTTTATATAAATATAAGCTGTGTAGTATGTATGTGTTGTCATTTTATTTTCTTTGGGTAATGGAAAACAGATGAAATTTCATTCACAAGGCATGTTGTTGACAGAGCAATGGCACCTACTGGAGAGGATCTATCCATCTGTCTGTCCGTCCATACACATGGGTTTGATTGCCCATGTGCATGCATACTGACAGAGGAGCTTGATAGGAGGAGATCTTGTGGTGCTAGGGGAACCCTAAGCTTTGTGGAACGTATGGTATAATTGTGCAGGAGCCAGTGGGGTCTGTACCAGTGGGGCAAAGCCCTCCTCTCTGGCAGAAGTGGAGGAGGGCTTCCTTTCATGGTGCAGAGGAGAGCAGTGGGTGGAGACTCAGCCCCTGCTGGCAGAAGTGGAGGATGGCTTCCTGCAGTGGTGCAGAGGTGAGCAGTTGGTGGAGACTCAGCCCCTGCTGGCAGAAGTGGAGGAAGGCTTCCTGTTATGGAGCAGAGGTGAACAGTGGGTGGAGACTCATCCCCTGCTGGCAGAAGTGGAGGAGGGCTTCCTGTTATGGAGCAGAGGTGAGAAGTGGGTGGAGACTGAGCCCTGCTGGCAGAAGTGGAGGAGGGCTTCCTGTAGTGGTGCAGAGGAGAGCAGTGGGTGGAGATTCAGCCCTTGCCGGCAGAAGTGGAGGAGGTTTTCCTGTAGTGGGGCAGAGGTGATCAGTGGGTGGAGACTCAGCCCCTGCTGGCAGAAGTGGAGGAGGGCTTCCTGTAGTAGTGCAGAGGTGAGCAGTGGGTGATGACTCAGTCCCTGCTGGCAGAAGTGGAGGAGGGCTTCCTGTAGTGGTGCAGAGGTGATCAGTGGGTGGAGACTCAGCCTCTGCTGGCAGAAGTGGAGGAGGGCTTCCTGTAGTGGTGCAGAGGTGATCAGTGGGTGGAGACTCAGCCTCTGCTGGCAGAAGTGGAGGAGGGCTTCCTGTAATGGTGCAGAGGTGAGCAGTGGAGAAGTGGAGGAGGGCTTCCTGTAGTGGTGCAGAGATGAGCAGTGGGTGGGGACTCAGCCTCTGCTGGCAGACGTGGAGGAGGGCTTCCTGTAATGGTGCAGAGGTGAACAGTGGGTGGAGACCCATCCCCTGCTGGCAGAAGTGGAGGATGGCTTCCTGTAGTGATGCAGAGAAGAGCAGTGGATGGAGACTCAGCCCCTGCAGGCAGAAGTGGAGGAAGGCTTCCTGTAATGGTGCAGAGGTGAGCAGTGGGTGGAGACTCAACCCCTGCTGGCAAAAGTGGAGGAGGACTTCCTGTAGTAGTGCAGAGGTGAGCAGTGGGTAGAGACTCAGCCCCTGCTGGCAGAAGTGGAGGAAGGCTTCCTGCTGGCAGCATGAAGTGAGCATCAATCAGGAACCCAACCCTTCCCATGACAGCATAGCACAACAACAGCATCTTCCCTCCCCTTCCCTGAGCCCCCATCTATCCAGTATTTCTCCTTCTTTATCCCCCCTATAGTGTCAACGATTGTCTCCCCACCCTGCCCCTTCCCCTTGCCGCCACTGCCCTACCTACATTTTCCTCCTGGGCTGTGACTGCACCATCCTAAAGTAACTTTAGTGCAGCAGCAGGCCTTAGAGAACTTAAATGTGAGCCAAGCTTGCCCTATTCTGCCCTTGCTGACCTAGAGGTTTGTGTCATAGTGGACAGACATGGCAAGCTTAGAACATGAGTGAATGCTCTAAGGCCCGCCATAATGATGATTTACTTTAGATGCAGCCTTGGTGTGGGAGGAGGAGAGAAGTAGGGCAGCAGTGGCAGGGAAAGGGAACGGGGTAGGAAGTGATACTGGACACCATGGTGGGGGGATTAGGGAAGGAGAAATGATGAATACCTGGAAGGCAGGGAAAGGAAATGCTGGATCAGTGATGGAGAGGGGAAGGCATTGGAAAGGAGAAATGCTGGACATCAAGAGGGAAACAAAGAATGAGAAAAGTTAGTTACTCACCTGTAGCAGGTGTTATCTGTGGACAGCAGGAAAAAGTCCTCATGTATGGGTGACGTATTCGATGGAGCCCCACATGGGAATGCTCCCCAGCTTCTATTGGAAGCTTTTGGGAGGCTGCACTGTGCTTGCTTCTCTGCCTTCCCACCTGCCACCGTGGTATCATCTTCTCTAGTCTGATAACAAAGTTGTAGCAGAATAAAACTCCTTAGGGAGGTGGGAGGGTTGTGAGGACTTAGTCCTGCTATCCATGGAAAACACTTTGCAATAGGTGAATAACTACCTTTTCTCCATGGACAAGCAGGAAGTAAGTCCTCATGTATGGGACTCCCATGCTACAGACTACTGAAAACTGAGGAAGCCAAGAAGCATAACTGGGGAAAAATTGAACTGAGAACTGGAGAATCAGTTATGTACAGACTTGGTAGTTCACAAAAGAGAACTCATCTGATTCAGCTTCTTCACTTTTTAAAATTTTTTTTGGTAGCCTGGGCGGACAGTAAGGCCTTGGGGGGATGGAATTGGATTCTAATCCACAAAAGGATGCCGGTGTACGAATTGGCCAAAGTTGCTGTCACATTAGGAACCCTCATCCGGACAGTAATGAGATGTGAATGTGTGGACAGAGGACCATGTTGTAGTCCTGCAGATCTCTTCCTTGGAGATCGAGAGCAAGTTGGTCACCGATGCAGCCATGGCTCTGATGTTGTGATTTGTCACATGCGTACTGACATAACTGCCACAAGAAAAAAAACCTTCCAGGTCAAGAACCTCATAGGACAGAAATTGGGTGTCTCAAAGAGAGCCAGAATGACCTGCACCATGACCACATTGAGGTCCCAAGCCACCTCCTGGGGCTTGAAAGGAGGCTTCAAGAGAAGCAAACCGCGCATGAAGCAAGCCACTAACAACTGAGCTGAGCTGATCTTTCCTTCTATTCTGTGATGTAATGCTCCAGTCGAGCTGAAATGAACCCTGACAAAGTTGGACTTGAGACCCGACTCTGAGAGGTGTAGGAAGTATTCAAGTAGTCTGTCAGTGAAGAAATTAAAGGGATTAAGTGCCTTTTCTATGCACCAGATCGCAAATCTTTTCCATTTGAATGCATAAGACCTTCTCATCGAGACCCTTCTAGAGGCCAACAGAACATCTGTTACTCTGTCAGGCAGGTTAAGCTCCAAGAGGACTAGCCTTTCAACATCCATGCAGTCAGGGACAAGGACCAGACATTGGGATGTAGCATTCTCCTGTCTTCCTGTGTTATGAGATCTGGGGCAGATCCCAATTGTAGAGGTTTCCACTGGGAAGCAGAAGGAGAAACCACGACTGTCTGGTCCAGTACATCATGATGAGTAACATCGTACCCCTGTGCATCTGCAGTTTCAGTAGGGTCTTTGCTATGAGAGGTATGGGAGGATACACATATAGCAAGCCCTTCCCCCAGTGAAGGAGGAAAGCATACAGTGCCAGCCTGCTGCATGAGGTGACTCTGGAGCAGAACTGGTCCACCTAGGCATTTTGCTTGAAGGGGTCTATGGAAGGGGTACCCCACTTCTGAAAGGTGTGGGCATGCCCCTGTCCAGTGTCCATGTATATGGCTGGAGGATGCGGCTCAGCTGGTCCACCAGGGTGTTCTGCTTCATTGGCAGCTAAGTGATCCTGAGCTCCATCCTTTAGCTGTTGGTGAATCTCCATAACCGGACTGTTTCCCAACATAGGAGATAGGAACCTGTGCTCCCCTGTTTATGTAGTACATAGCAAACTGATTGTGGGATGAATCAAGACAATCTGGTTGGCTAATCATTCTTGGAAAGCCCTGAGAGTATTTGCTATGGCTCTGAATTCCAAGAAATTGATCTGATTCAGGCTATCCTGTTTTGACCAGATGCCTTGAGTATGAAAGTTATCCAGATTTGCTCCCCATCCTAACTTGGAGACATCTGTCATCAACATTTTCTGAGGTGACACCTTCTGAAAGGGGAGACCCCTAACCAGGTTCTGATGATCCAATCACCAGTGCAGGGACTGGATGAGAGGGCAGGTGACAGCCACCCAATCTCGAAGGTGGCCAGTATCCTGGTTCTACTGAGTCCTCAGTGTCCACTGAGCCTGTCTCATCAAAAGATGAGCCATGGGTATGACGGGTACAGTAAAGGCCATGTGGCCAAACACAGTCAGCATCCCATGAGACATTGTCTGACTCCTCCTCTGGGTATCTCGGACCAAGGCCATCAATCTCTGGAGTTGGTCGAGTGGAAGGAAGGCCTTTGCTTGAGTCGTGTCAAGGAGAGCTCCTATGAATTCCAGTTGCTGGGCAGACAGAGGGTGGGACTTTGAGTAATTGATTACAAACCTCAGTAGCTCTAGCACTTGAATGTTCAAACTGTGTTGATTGCTGGACTCCGTCTGGAGTGGTGTTTTTTTATGAGCCAGTCATCCAGATAGGGGAAGACAAAGATCCTTAGTGTTCTAAGATAGGCCGCCACCACTGCAAGGCACTTTGTGAAGACTTGGGGCACTGAGGTCAACCCGAAAGGTAGAACCCAGTATCGAAAGTACTTTTCTGCCAGGATGAATCTGAGATACCTCCTGTGAGCAGGATGGATTGCTATGTGGGTATATGCATTATTTAGATCCAGAGAATGTAGCCATCATCTTTCTGAAGATAATGGAGCAGGGTACTTAGAGATGCCATCTTGAACTTTTCTCGCACCAGTAAGGTGTTGAGATTTCTGAGGTCCAGGATGGACCGAAACTCCCCCTTCTTCCTGGGGACCAGAAAGTACTTGGACTAAAATCCCCATTTGATCTACTCCTAAGGCATGGGATCAATGGAGAGATTGGCCAGAAAGGCGGAGATTTCCCCTTGAAGGAGGTTTAGATGCAGGAGGTTGAACAATGAGGGCAGCTGCTCAGCGAAATGCAACATGTAGCCACTTTGGACTATATGTAGCACCCATGAGTCCAAAATTATGAGGGGCCACCTGTGGACAAAAAGAGTGAGCCTTCCCCCCACTGGAGGGTTCTCCTCTGTGGACACTGAGAGATTGGCTATGCTCCAGAGGAATCAGTCAAAACCCTGCTCATAGCTTTGGTTGTGGGGCAGACTGTACCTTTTGAGGCTTTTCTTGACACTGTGGAAGAGGAACCTTTGTCTTTTGCTGGGAGATTTGACTACCAGGATAGTGCCTCCACCTACACAGGTAATAACTCTTCTTCTGGCCTCCACTTTTTTTTTAAATTATATATTTATGAATTTTACAGTGATACACAAGTATACAATATACTTGAAAGGAAATAGGGAACTAATCCCGAAATAAGAATACAACAGGAAATCAAACAAATCAAAATATTAACAAAATCAAGCGAGGCAGTTCCCAATACAGCCCACTACAGAGGAGGAGAAACACCAAGAAATTTGCAAATAAACCGTTACTCACGGAATGGCAAGCCATGCTACAGACCACCCTCTACTTCTGCAGTGAAACATCCACTGGTTACGGCAGACCTACAGGCACTCAGAAAGGCGCAACTGTGAGGGGTCATAAAAGATATAGGAATTGGACTCTAACAGAACATTTACAGGGAAACTTAAGGAAAAATTGCCCCCCCCCCCCCAGCTGCTGGACCCCAAAGTGGAGAAGAAGGAACTCACACCTTCTATCCTGAGTAACCCGGCAAAGGTCAGGAAAGACCCGAACAGAAAAACCTTTGAAAGACACAAATCTTTTATGAAAGAACATTTTTAAAAGCCAGTCATGATCACTTGATAAAGTAAATTTTTCCAATAGAGTAAAGGGAGTATATGCTTCAGACCCTGGGACAACTGAAAAAAGGAACTTTACCAAAAAGCACCAGAACAGAAGAGGAACCGTGATCGGCAGAACCAACGTAACCAACAGCAGGCACTAACATGAACACCAACAGAAACTTGATCAGGAAGGCCCCCAAAGGGGTAAAAAAACAGTGTTTACCAATGGAGGACCAAATCATTTTCTATGAGGCTCCACAGAAGATGAAGAAGATGATGCCACGGTGGCAGGTAGGAAGGCAGATACACAGGCATGGTGCAGCCTCCTAAAAGTTTCCAATAGAAACTGGGGAGCATTGCCACGTGGAGCTCTGTTGGACTGACTTCCTGCTTGTCCACAGAGAAATGCTGGATACCTGGAAGGGGGGGGGAGGGGGTCAGAGAAAGGAAAGGGAGATGATGGACTACTGGCAGGGGGGTAGAGAGGGAAGGAGAAGTGCTGGACACCTTGGGGATCAGGGAAATGAAGGGAATATACCATACTATACCTGAGGCTGGATACCTGAGGAGGGAAAGAGAAGGAGGGGTGCTAAATGGGGGGTGAGGAGGGCAAGTCAGTATAGGGGATATACTAGATTACAGGGCTGAAGGTTCTCCTAGCTGTCAAATACTTTTGAATTGGCCCTGCCCTGCCATCCTAGAGCTGAGTGGCTGATGGGGACTCAATCCCTGTTGCTGGAAACAGAGAAAGGATGCAGGTGAGGATTTGGAAGTTCGATGATGCTAGATTGGAGGAGACCATAGGCAGCGGTAGAGGAGCTGCCTGACACAAGCAAGATGAGACAGAGGTTGTCTGGGGTAGGTGGTAATGACTGCAAGTTGGAGAAAAAAGGGGAATTACTTACTTACACACACACACACACACGCAGTACCCTTACCACTCTACTGTTGCACTCACACTCACACACATAGACCACACCACCACACATACACACACACACACACACACACACATATTTACCACTGTCACTCTTGGCATGATGGAACTGTCAGAAATCCAACAATGGCCTGAAATCTCCTTCTTGAAACTGGGTAACTTGGCAAAGCTGTTTTTATGAAATTTCCAGTCACTTACCGTTGTGGTCAACATTGTTACCATTGCAGTTCAACCTCCTAATGTCCAATATCTCCTAAAAAAAAGTGGCCAGCGAAATGGCTTTGGACTATATATGCACACAATTTGACACATAAAAAAATCAAATAAAACAAGAACAATTAAAAAAGGAAATAGTAGGAAATAGTATAAAAACTGGGACATTGCCAGAACATGATTGTAGGCACCCATATAACCAATTCCAATTAGTTTGAACAGAAGAACTATCTTCCCATTGCAATAAAATTAGACGCACCTATGATCTGCAGTATTGTCAATACTCATATGACTTGAATCAACCAATGAATGATGTTTCAATTAGCCATATTCACTTCCTCTTTTATTTTCACAATGGTGAAGACAAAAGAGCTGCTTGAGACCAAACATCAAACTTCAAAGAGGTACAAGGCCATCTTCAAAGACCTTGGGTTCCTGTGCCTACAGTTTGCAATGTTATTAAGAGATTTCTGCTCATGGAACTGTCAAGAACCTCCGAGGACGTGGTGGAAAGAGGAAAGTTAATCCAAGAAGTCTTTGAAGGTTAGTGCAAACTGTTGGAAAAACACCACGTACAACATCCAAAGAGCTTAAGGCTGACCTGGAACAATCTGGAGTGGTGGTTTCATCCTGCACCATATGCTGCACACTATACAAAGGAGGACTTCATGGGTGAAGGCTAATGAGGACCCCACTGCTCAAAGACAGACATAAAAAGGCAACCCTGATTTTTGCCCAAACCCACCTTGAGAAACCACAATCCTTCTTGGAAAAGATTCTGTGGACAAATGAAACCAAACTTGAGCTCTTTGGCAATGCAGACCAGTGATACATTTACAAGTGAAGAAATGAAGCTTATAAGGAAAAAAAACATCCTTCCTACAGTTTATGGTGGAGATTCCATAATGTTGTTGATCTGTATTGTTGTCTCAGGAACCGGAGGCCTGGAATGTATTAAAGGAATCATGCAGTCAAATGATTAACAAGGTATTTTGTAGCAAAATGTGCTACCTAGTATCAGAAAGCTAGGTCTGGGTCGAAGGTTATGGGTCCTCCAGCAGGTCAATGACCCAAAGCATACATCCAAAAGTACAAAAGAAAGGTTAAAAATTAAAAAAATGGACTGTTTTAAACCGGCTAGCAATGAGTCCTGATCTCAGTCCAGTCGAGAACCTTTGGAAAGAGCTGACCTCTGCCATTGGTAAAAGGAATTCTGGAAACATTCATGAGCTGGAACAAATCACAGCTAAAGAGTGGGAGAAACTACCAGCAGACAGATATACAAAACTTATAGACTGCTACAAGAAACATTTGGAGGCTGCCATCACTACCCTCTCTAAGATCACAAAAAAGCCTGGATAAAAGACCAGGCCTTTGGAATCTTAGGAAAAGTAAGGTAATAATGCTCAGTGCCAGTCTTCATGGGTAACAAATTCTATAGAGTGAGAGTCTGACAGCTAAATGCAGTGTACTTTTTGATTGTCAATTTCAGTAGTGCCAGAAAAGGGGTAGATAATAAAGCTGATGCTTGTGCGCAGTGGCATGCCCTTTTACCAGCGCAGACAAGAAAGCAGCTACTATGCATAAGGGGTTATGTACTCTAGAAAAACATCTTATGTAAATAGAATGAAATCTCCATGGCAACCAATGTTTTGGCATCATTAGCATATTAACATGGTGGATGCTGATAAAGACTATCAAATGTCAAATAATAAAAACCTCAGTACTAGAAGCCAATCAAGATTGGCTAATTCATCATTACATCATGGGTCTTTAAAAAACCTTCTCATTTAAATTCATAATTCTTAACTGTATTTTGCTTAACTATCTTATTCAATTGTTCATGAGAAAGAAAAAATACATCTTTAAATTACTGTACTTATCTTCTATTACTTTTCACCATTGTGAAAATGGAACAGGGAGTGGATCCAAGTCGTTATCTCGGTGCAACTTATTCCTCCATGAATTGTTCCAATCACTCCAACAGGCCCCTTTTCACCAAAATCTGTGTCAGGGAGTCTTTAGGTCACTACAGGCTGTGCTATCAACAAGGCTTTCTCCACAGCATCTATTGGGAGGTTAGAATGAAAATTCTTCACCGATTCTGATGATAAGAAAAAAAATGATGCTGTGAAGAAAGGCTTGTTGATAGCACATCCTGTGATCTGCCTTACAAAGCAAAGATTTTGTGCCATTATAGCCTACTATAACCAAAGACTCCTGTGGGAATGAGCTTAAGTACTGTTTGTACATCATTTTGCATTTCATTGGGAAAAGAAACCCTTTGGACTTGATTCTCTTGCTTTATTGTATGTATTTCTGTAGCAGCAGAGCGCAGACAAACCAATGATACCAGGAGTCTGTTCAGAAGGTCCAAATCATTTATTTGTGCACAAGTCTCAAGCAGAATCAAATTCAAAATGGCTGAGCAAAGTTCTCTGGCAATACAACAACTTTTATAGACTTTAGCTTCATTCTAGGTATAGAAAAACATTTCATTGGTCCCGGTAACCTCCCGTACCTCCCGTACCCCTTCTATTGGTCCCGGTACTGATATGATTATCCAATTATGTTCTTTCAGTGGGCTCAGCACCTGCTTACCCCCCTTCTAGTCCCAATTACAATGGTCAGTTCACCAACTTGTTACTTTCCTACTTTCAAGGCTATTGGGCTAGTTAATACGTGCAGGGAAGCAGGGCTCTATAACTTCTCTGTCAGCAGTTTTAAACATTACTTTCTGTATTTTTCCATCTGTTCTGCTTGTCTAAGCTAATTCAATACTTTTACTGAGTTCTAATTCTATAGCAGCATATTGGGGGATGTGCAATTCCTATGGGCCTCTTCACAAGCTTCATTTACAGGTCAAGCTAGCTAGGCTTGCTTATGTCAGACACTGTGGATCACAGGCCTACACCTACCACATTCCCCCCTTTGATTAATCTCACCCTATTAGTTAATAAGGTGTGAGAATTAAATCACTTCAAAATAGTTATACTAAGGTTAGAGGAGTCCGGCTATATCCAGGAGGACGAGGTTGGTATAAAGCCATTATCTTAGTTGCGGTCTTCCGCTCTACCGTACTATCAATAGCACTGTGTATGGAACGCATACAGCATGGAATTATACATGGCAATAGAAAAATAACAACAACAATCAGTAATACTAGTATTAGAAAAGTCTTCAGTCCTCCTAGCCATGAGAAAAGGTTAGCAAACCAGTTAGGTAACCTTAGTGGGTGCCAAGTCTGAACTGGCACATAAGCATGTTTGTGCATATCTTCAGCAATGTTTTCAACTACTTGACCTTTATCATCTATTTTCAAACAGCAATTGGTTAGATTCAGTTTACCACATACTCCTCCTTCAGCTGCTAACAAATAATCAAGTGCTAGACGATTCTGGTATATGGCAGTGCGCATTTGGGTGCTTTGTCTAGCTAAAAGTGTGAGAGCGTGGCTAGTTTCATTAGTTATTATTTCAACTACTGCTTGTAAGCGGATAATACGATTAATCATATAGATTGGGGTTCGATATCCATACATACCATCATCATTCCTAGTGGCAGGCCCATAATACTCAATGATTCTCTCTGGCGGCCAATCATCACCCTTCCACTTCTCCCACTTACCTACTTGGAGGGGTGATCTTTTCTGTCGCAATGCTCTTTTGTGTCTGTGGGTAGTGTACACTGGGTATCCTAATTGTTCTCCATGTTCTGTGGGTAGGAGAAAGAAAGAAGGTCTGATGGTCCCTAAGACACATGCTCCTCCCCAATGTGATGGGAGTTGAGCATACGCTCGGTTTCCACAGATCCAATACAGACCAGGTGGGGCTTGCCAAGCATGAGTTTTGGCAAGATTAGTCCATAAACCAGCAAGTTCGGGAAATCTGGCTAATGGGTTAGGAGGTTCAGGCCCTTTATTTCCTGACCACCATGATGTCTTTTTGGTAGTGGCATTATAAAACGTCTGGCTAAGACAGACCAGCTGTCCTACCTGTTGGGTGAACTGAGGTCCAGTTCTGGCATAGCAAAGACGTCCAACAATTGAGTGCGCTAACACCCATTCGCTAGTAGTCTTGTGTAATTCAGTCTGATTGTAAGTCAGAGAATAATTCAATTCTGGGGCCTCCCATGGCCACTGGTCACCCATCTGGGTTCCGCCACAGAAATAACAATCTGAGATCTTTAGGCTGGATACTACTGCTCCAGCTAATTCTAGAAACAAATTCTGGGATGGATGGGGAATTTCAAACTTATTTACATGCATAGCTTCATAGAAAGTGTTATGGATGTGGTATTTAGATGACTTGTAGGCTTTGGTATTCAATCTTATATACACAGTGGTTCCTGGATCTACTGCTCCACCTGCAATACGTAAACCAAACTTGTATCCTTGTTTCCATGCATTAGGATTACGGATCCGTAATTGCAAAGGGTTACAAGCACCTTTCTTACATTTGTCATCTGTTTTTGACTTAGTCAAAGTGGCAACTCGATTATCTCTCTGTTCATCTGTAATACCAGCATTCCATGTAGCATAAAAAACACACTCCCAGTTTGGGCAATAGTAATCCGCAGCTGGGGCAGTACTATATGACCCTTTCTTACCAGTACACTTTCTCCATCCCGTGGCACCTTCTGGGCACATATACTTATGATCATTGCGATAGGCTTTTTCCCAGGTACCACATTTGGAACGACTATCTCTGTTTATAACATCACGTGCATCAAAATATAAAATAGCAGGTATACTAGCATCTTTAAGTGGTCGTGTAGCATTAATTAAAGGTCCGTCTGCATCATTCCATCGTATTTCCAACGTATAATAGGATGGGTTCTGATGCGGGTTATAGCATACTCTGGAGCTACCTTTAATGCAAACATTTAGTTCAGTGGTGTTATAAATACACCGAGTCACTTTACCAGTGCAGGTGTAGTGAGAATGGTAAATCAAAGTCTGAGTTACTTTTAGTCCAGTTCGAGTAGAAGTAATGCAAGCAGTGCATGGAGGTAAAGCATGAGTCAGTTCAAAACCTCCAAAACAGGCAACCAGGGCCAAGCAAAGGTAAAGATACATGTTGATTGGAGTTCTTCTGAATCCTCAGCTTGCAGATCTTGACCACGACGATCTTTTCTTCGTCCCGTGCGCTAATAAAGCAATTTCAACGGGTGCTGAGTGTTGATTGAAGATCCTCAAGTTGTCCATCACACAGTAACCAACTTAGCAATTTCAGTTGGCTTTTGAAGTATGGTTAATCAATGTAGTATCAAAGTAGTGTGCAAAATCACACGCAGATTGGGTTCGTTGAAACAAAACTGTTGCTGCATGGAAAACAGCAATCCTCTTCGAAAGACTTGGCTACTGCAAGGCACTGTGACAAAGTGTCTAAGCTGCTGGTTGCCGTCTCAGAGTAACTCGCAACGGTGCATCGTGATGCTGCTCCGCGGTCCACTGCTCAGGTTCTGGAGCTGCTGCGGGCTTGACTCTGCTGTGGTGGATCCAGGCGTCGATCTCCGCTACCTTTACTGCAGTTGGGGTAGACAGGATGACGGTGTATGGTCCCTTCCAATGGGGTTCCAGCGGTGTCTTTTTTCAATCTTTGATCCACACCGAGGTACCAGGCTGGTAGGGATGCAGGGGTTCAGTCAAGTTGATAGGCAACTGGTCTTGGATCCACGCATGGAGAGTCTGCAGAACAAAACTAAGAGCTAGGAGTTCTTGCCTGGTTATTTCTGAACCAATTTGGGCTAGACTTCCTTTAATTCCTTGCACTATTGGTGGGGGTTTACCATACAGAACTTCAAAAGGGGAAAATCCTGTTGACTTCACAGGAGCTGAGCGTATTCTGAGTAAGGCTATTGGGAGCACTTGGGGCCACTTCAAGTGTGTCTCCTGGCAAAGCTTAGACATTTGGGCTTTTAAGGTACGATTCATTCGCTCAACTTTCCCTGAACTCTGGGGTCTGTATGCAGTGTGGAGTTTCCATTGTATCTGTAGGACTTTTGCTAACTGTTGAGTAACCTGGGAAACAAATGAGGGTCCATTGTCTGACCCTATTACTGCTGGAATTCCAAATCTAGGGACAATCTCTCTCAATAAAACTTTGGTGACTTCTCTAGCTTTTTCGGTTCTGGTTGGGAAGGCTTCTACCCACCCAGAGAAAGTACAAACTAATACTAATAGGTAGTGGTATCCACTGGCTTTTGGCATTTCAGTAAAATCAATTTGCAGGTGGTGCATGGGGGTTACACCTCCTGACTGAACTCGAGGTGGTGGTGCGGGACCTTGCTTGGCATTGTTTTTGGCACAAATTAGACACTGGCGTGCTACTGAGGCTGATAGGGCTGATAACATGGCAATGTAGAAATGTGGTCTAAGTGCTTTCTCCATAGCGGTCTTCCCATAGTGTGTGGCTTCATGGAAAGCTTTGACAAAGGCTGGTCCTAACAATTCGGGAATTACTATTTGCCCTGGGGGTTGACTGCCCTCTGCTAGTGGCAGTTCAATCCACCCATCTTTCAGTACTCCATCTTCTCTGTCACAGTAGTAGTCTAATTCTTTGGTGGTATATCGTGGTGTCCATGAGTTCAAGGGTACTGGAAACAATGCTGCCTGCATCGGCATGGCTTGTGGTGAAATTTGTCCTGTCATAGCTGCTTGTCGTGCTGAGGCATCTGCAAATCTGTTTCCTCGGGCAACTTCTCCTTTTCCTGCTTGATGTCCTCTGCAATGCATGACAGCTACACGAGTTGGGGCCCATACTGCATCAAGTAGCATCAGTATCTCGGGGCCATACTTAACTGATTTTCCTCCGGATGTGATGAGTCCTCTTTCTTTGTAGAGAGCTCCATGGGCATGTAAGGTGGTGAAGGCATACTTAGAGTCTGTATATACATTCAACACAAGTCTTGTACCTAGTAGTAGTGCTCGGGTAAGTGCTATCAATTCTGCTTTCTGGGCTGATGTGCCTGAGGCTAGGGCTGATGACTCAACAACTTCATGTTGAGTGACTACTGCATATCCGGCACAGCATCGTCCATTGATGATGAGACTGCTTCCATCAACATAATAGATTTGGTCAGGATTGTCTATGGGCACATCTGTCAGATCAGGTCGGCTTGAAAATACAGTGTCCATGACTTCTATACAGTCATGCTCTGGGAGTTCTTCACTAATAGGTATCAATGTGGCTGGATTCAAGGCATGGCTCACTTCCAGTTGTATCTGTTGGTTTTCACATAGCATGCTCTGATATTTCAACATTCGGGAATTGGTGAGCCAATGATTTGCTTTCTGTTCCATAAGGGCAAGGACTGCATGTGGCACAGTGACTCGTATATTCTGTCCTAGTGTGAGCTTGTCTGCTTCACTCACCAACAATGCTGTAGCTGCAACTGCTCTCAGGCAAGGTGGCCATCCTTTGGCCACAGTATCCAATTGTTTTGATAGGTATGCTACAGGTCGTTCCCAATTTCCCAATTTCTGAGTCAACATGCCTAAGGCATTTCCTTGTGCTTCATGTACGAACAAGTGGAAAGGCTTATGAACATCTGGTAGTCCAAGGGCTGGTGATGACATCAATTCTTCCTTCAACGTTTTGAAGGCTGTATCCTGCTCAGGTCCCCACTCCAGTGGCGACTTTTCTTCTCCTTTTGTGGCTTCATACAGTGGCTTAGCAATTTGGGCAAAGTTGGGAATCCAGATTCGGCAATATCCTGCTGCTCCCAGAAAGGCTCTGACTTGCTTTCTGGTTGTTGGGGTTGGAATTCTGCATACTGCTTCTTTTCTTTCTCTGCCTAATTTTCGGCTTCCTTGGGTTATGCAAAAGCCCAGGTATTTCACTTCTTTTTGACATAGTTGTGCTTTTGCTCTGGAAACTTTGTATCCAGCTTCATCTAGTAACTGCAAGAGGTCTTTGGTGGCTTGTATACATTCACTTTCTGATACAGCAGCTATCAGCAGATCCTCCACGTATTGGAGAAGCACTCTCTTCCCTGGGGCCACTGGATAGCTTGATTCAGTGCAGCACTAAAGATGGTAGGCGAATTCTTGAATCCTTGGGGTAATCGCGTACAGGTGAGTTGGCCCCCTCTTCCAGAGATGGGGTCCTGCCATTCAAATGCAAACAATATCTGACTCACGGGGGCTAATCTTATGCAAAAGAATGCATCTTTTAAATCTAAAACAGTGAAGTGGGTGGCTTCAGCAGGAATTAGTCCTAGAAGAGTGTAAGGATTGGGTACAACTGGATGTATAGTCTCAACTGCTTCATTCACTCTTCTTAGATCTTGCACTGGGCGGTAGTCATCTGTTCCAGGCTTTTTCACTGGCAGAAGTGGGGTGTTCCATGGGGATTGACATACTTTCAGTAGGCCATGTTCTAGTAATCTTTGCAAGTGGCGGTGGATGCCTTCAATTGCAGCTCTAGGGAGAGGGTATTGTTTGACATGTACTGGCGTAGCACTAGGCTTGAGAATTACAATTACTGGAGCTATATGTTTGGCTAGGCCTGGAGGACTTGCCTTCTGCCCATACTCCAGGTGGGGCATCAATATTTTTCAAGGTTTGTTCGAAATAGGTGTCTTGGACAGAATCATCACTGTAATATCTCCATTCTTCTTCTCGGGGAACTGTGAGCAGCATTATTCCTGCTGGTTTGGCTTGCGAATTTACTGTCATTTGCATTTCTCCTCTTTCAGTGAAGGATATTTGGGCCTGTAGCTTGGCTAACATATCTCGTCCCAGTAGTGGCACTGGACATTCAGGCATGTAAAGGAATTGATGAGTTATTTGCTGTCCTCCTAGACTGCATATGCGATTCTGAAGAAAAGGTTTTGTAGCTTTGGCACCAGTTGCTCCTACGATGGTGACTGCTTTTGTAGAAAATGGGGCTATCTTCTTGTCTACTACTGAATGTTCTGCTCCAGTATCAACAGACCTAAAGCAAATTCGGAGCCCGGTCTGTCCTAATCCACGTCATCTTCATCATAGGCTGTTGCCGCCAATGCTTGCACGGCTTCTCCTCTTTCACGCTGATGTTGCTCTCGATTGGCTCCTCCGCGATGTCGGGGACGGCCTCGTCTTTCTTCTCTCCATTGATGATTGTTTTCGTCATCTTCGTGGGCGTCTTCGAGTTGCGGGCATGCATCTCTCCAATGTCCTTCCTCCCTGCAGTAGGCGCATTGGTTTACGCCTAGTTGGGGCCGGCTTCCACCTCGGCCCCGCCCCTTCCTCTGCTCCTTTGACTAGGGACACCTCCCTTTTTCTGTTCAACTATGGCCGCAGCCAAAAAATCAGCTTTCTTCTTCATCTTTCGATCACATTCTTTCTGTCTTTCATTATCACGATTCACATACACTTTATGAGCGACTTCCAATAACTGTGTTGCATTCATGCCCGCAAACCCTTCTAATTTCTGTAATTTACGTCTAATGTCTGGTTGAGACTGATTTACAAAAGCAGAATTCACCATGCGTAAATTTCCTGGTGCATCGGGATCATAGGGAGTATACATTCTATATGCTTCAGTTAACCTCTCATAAAACACTGCTGGACTCTCATCTATGCCTTGGTTAACTTCAGTAACTTTGGAAAGGTTCATAGATTTCTGGCCCCCCCTTTTCAGGCCTTGTAACAAGCCTTGGCGAAAACGGGCTAGGGCTCTGGATCCTCTTTCAGTATTCGGATCCCATCGGGGGTCTTCATTCGGGAATTCCCTCTGGGCTGCTTCCCGTTGGTCTATTCTTTCTCCTCCTCGTTCTGGAGCTACAGGGTTATCTGCCAGCCACTCAATAGCTGCTTTTTTAATTTGTGTCCGCTCCTCCGTAGTAAATAAAGTGGACAGGAGCTGACGGCAATCTGCCCACGTGGGTTGATGGGTTTCCATAATAGTATTCACTAATTCTGTAAGCTCTTGGGGTTTATTGGTATAGGAGGCATAATGCGTCCTCCAATTTAACAAATCAGTTGTAGAGAAGGGGACATACACATAGCTTGGGGGTCCCGCTACCACCTCATTATCGTCATTCCTTACAGGCACTCCCGGGACTTGCCGTAAAGGCATCATCTTAGCAGTGGAGGTCTTTTGGGATCTAAGCGATATTTTTGTAACTTTCCTATCAGGGCTCTTTTTCTTCTTTTCTACAGGCTTATCAAGGGTTACTTTCTTTTCTATATGATTTGTCTTGGATTTACTTTTTACTGGCAGGCTAACACTGGCGGTCGCTTCTACACTGTCAGTCTCACTCGGGGAATTCTCAGTTTCTTCCTTCTCTGTTTCTGTATCTGACTCGCCTTTCTCTGTCTCTGTCTCAGTAGAATCATCTTCTTCAACTAAAGGAAGCTCATCTTCCTGCTCTTCGGGAGGTGGCTCAGGGGTTGGGTCCCGCACCCGCGATCTCCGGGGCTCTGGGGCAGGACGCCGGGCTACTCTTACTGGGCCCGGGGTTCTAGGCTGTCGGGGAACTACTTCTGGGGAATCAGGATCGACCAGGATGGGTTTCTTCCTGGATTTCTCATCTTTCCCTTTCTTACTAGGCTGTTTATTTTCTATTTTCTGACTATGATCTGTTTTCGCTAACATTATTCTGCACTGCTCCTCATAGCAGCGCTGCGCCCAAGGGGGCGGATCTTCACAAATACTTAACCAGGAATCTATATAGGGCTACTGATCGGGGTGCGCTATCCGCACCCTACGGTGCACTAACTGGATAATTCCTACATTAAAGGTTCCCTCTCGGGGCCAGGTAGGGTCTAGATCGGGCCACTCCCTAGTACACAAAATCTGTAAACGGGCTGCAGTCATTTTAATACCATAATCTCCGGAATATCCCTCTTTAAAATGTGCGATCATACATTCTAATGGAGTGTTCCTAGTAGACCCCACCCCTCCCATTTCGATGTGTGCGCGCAACAACAGACAGAAGGGAAAAGGAGGGCGGACCGTGGGTAAGGGGTCCTCACGGCCCTAGAAACGTATAAGGGAAACAAATAACAAGACAAGACGACAATCGCTTCCCCCTTTTTGTGACCTGAACGCGGTCGCCCGGTCAGGAAATGCGCTACTCAGGGGTCCGCCTTCGCTTGGTCCGTGCTGCCAGACCTCTCATACACACCTCATTCACACAATCATGCTAGCAACGTATCCCAGAATGCATTCATTTCTATCTATTCTGACTAGTCTTGTTCAATTACCAAAATACAAGAAGACGTGAGTTTCGCCCTGCGAATACTCATGCGGGGGTACTCGGTCCGTCTTTGAGAGGTGATCAAGCTCTCTTACCAATTTCCAAGTTCCAAGTTCAAACGGCAGCACTGCTCTTTCTCATCTGTCTAGACATAACAAATCAAAACTATACTCACCGGATCCGGTCCTCAAACTCCCCAAGCAGGCGCATGAGTTGGACCTCGGACTCCCCTCACTCGGGTTCGAGGCGTTGGCTCCAGCCGGGCCCGGCACCCGCCGAGGTCCGACCAACTCCCTCCGATGCAATGGACCGGCGGCGCCAGGAAGCAGCCCCCGTCGGAAGGGCGCCATCCCGGCAGGACCAAGCCTATAGAGGCGGAAAGTCATGGTATATTGCCCTATATACACTCTGATTCCACAACTTCCCGGCCAACGCACCAAGAATATGTAGCAGCAGAGCGCAGACAAACCAATGATACCAGGAGTCTGTTCAGAAGGTCCAAATCATTTATTTGTGCACAAGTCTCAAGCAGAATCAAATTCAAAATGGCTGAGCAAAGTTCTCTGGCAATACAACAACTTTTATAGACTTTAGCTTCATTCTAGGTATAGAAAAACATTTCATTGGTCCCGGTAACCTCCCGTACCTCCCGTACCCCTTCTATTGGTCCCGGTACTGATATGATTATCCAATTATGTTCTTTCAGTGGGCTCAGCACCTGCTTACCCCCCTTCTAGTCCCAATTACAATGGTCAGTTCACCAACTTGTTACTTTCCTACTTTCAAGGCTATTGGGCTAGTTAATACGTGCAGGGAAGCAGGGCTCTATAACTTCTCTGTCAGCAGTTTTAAACATTACTTTCTGTATTTTTCCATCTGTTCTGCTTGTCTAAGCTAATTCAATACTTTTACTGAGTTCTAATTCTATAGCAGCATATTGGGGGATGTGCAATTCCTATGGGCCTCTTCACAAGCTTCATTTACAGGTCAAGCTAGCTAGGCTTGCTTATGTCAGACACTGTGGATCACAGGCCTACACCTGCCAC
The DNA here is from genome assembly GCA_033557465.1 of Ichthyophis bannanicus. NCBI lineage: Eukaryota > Metazoa > Chordata > Amphibia > Gymnophiona > Ichthyophiidae > Ichthyophis > Ichthyophis bannanicus. Next base: position 78,266,585 of record CM066036.1, read on the forward strand.
ATTTCTATGCATTAACCTGTTTTCTTACGTAAGAACATAAGAAATGCCATACTGGGTCAGACCAAGGTCCATCAAGCCCAATATCTTGTTTCCAACAGTGGCCAATCTAGGTCATATGTACCTAGCAGTTTCCCCAAAAGACACAGGTTCCACAATGCTTGTACTGGGTCAAGCATTGATATCCTGGGTCCCTTCTAATTGTTTATGTACCTTTCCTCCAGGAACTTGTCCAAACCTTTTTTAAACCCAGCTACACTAACAGCCTTTACTACATCCTCCGGTAACAAATTCCAAAGTTTGATTACACGTTGAGTGAAAAAATATTTTCTTTTATTAGTCTTAAATAGCTTACCCTGTAGCTTCATTGCATGTCCCCTAGTCTTTCTATTTTCTGATAACGTAAACAATTGATCTACGTTGTTGTGATTTATTCATTGTTGCTTTGTTATTGACTCCTCTTGTGAAGTTTTGTTGTTCTTTGCAGAGTGTGTTACTTGCTTTTCCTTTCCAGGGCCAGCTATATACACCACATCCTGCAAGAAAGCTAGGGTTGGTATGGGGAAATTTGGGCATTGTCCAACCCCTTACAGCAAGAACCCCTTTATCTTGCAGGATCTGTATCTAGGCTAACATGCTGGGGGGTAGTCACGGTATTTCTTCTACTAACTACACCTCTTCTCTTGCTTGGTGGTACCTATTTCCAGGAGCATACGAAGCCAGAAATGCACCCCATGCGACTAATGAATCTTCTCCCATCCCCTTCCCAGCCTTGTGCAATAACTCACTCTTTCGTTAGCTTCCTGGAAGCCCAGTGATGATCCCAGCGCCTCTTCCATACTTGCGCCCTTGCGTCTGCACCGCTTATACAGCCCTTGGTATGGCCCTGCATATCTCTTCTTTATCTGAGGGGGGTGCTACATTTATATCATGGTATCATCAGTTCATCCTCTCTGAAACTACTTCAGTTTCTACAAAACACTGTCACAAGGATGCTTCACAGCAAACATAATATGAGCATGTTACTTTCCTGCTTGTTGCCCAGCACTGGTTACTGATTTATAATGCTTACCGATAAAGTTTTAGGGAAGGATCCACCACCTTACCTTGAAAATCTATTGGTCCCCTATTCCCCTGCCAGATGCCTCTGTTTGGCTCAAGAAAATTTTCTATGCATTCCTTCATCTTTAGGAATTCAGTCGGAATCTACCCGACGGTCAACTTTTTTTTCTCTGGAATGCCCTTTCTCCTGTTTAAGAGAAAACTTCCTTAGAGAAATTTGATAAGCTTAAAGGCATACTTGTTTATTGTGTTTTTATTTCTATACTATCAGCTTTTATTTTTTGATTTCCTTTCTGATATTTTAATTCTCAAAATTTTTTTAAATTGTATCCTGCCTTGATATTTTGAAAGGCGGTAAATCAAATTCATAGCTCTCTAGTCACTAGATGAAAAAATCAATCATATTCTTGGCATGACCTTTTGTTATGGATGTTGCACCCTACTGGACTACTCACTAGTCTGTCCTTCAGCAGTGTCCCCATTACTTTCCCCACCGCCAAGATGAGGATTACCAGCCTATAGTTTTTGTGAAGTTGGACCACTTCTGCCTTTTTCCAATCACATTTTTTTTTTCACAGTTCAATAAAGCATCTCCCTGCAAGGACCTTCAACCTCTGTCTCTTGATCACTAGCTGCTTGAGAGATGCATATTCCTTTATTCTAATACTAAGTGATAAATCAAGGTAAACAAGTAGAATGATATACATATGTGTAGATGGACTAGTATATAACTGGAATCAAGTTTGATTGGATTGATGATTTTGTTCCATTTTGACGTGGATGATTTCCTTCTTGTAGATGATGGCATAAGATTTGCAGTTTATATCACTGGATCTGGGTTTACCGAAGACAAGAATCTGTTGCAAATAAACATTCACCAAGCAAGTTGTAATGTAACTCATGCAAATGCAACAAGTATAACTTGTTTCATGGATGCAATACCAAGAGGAGTGTATCAAGTCACCCTACTCATTAGGCCCTATGGTTTTGCATTGAATGTAAGTGGAGGAGACATCTATTTCATTGTAAAGCCAAGACTTTTGGCCATTGACCCTTCTACAGCATCAGAAATTGGTATGTATTGAACGAATATGGTATGAATATGTTTGTGTATGTTTATTAATGGCTTGATAGGGCTTACTCGCTATTTATAAATAATTTTCTTGTTCATAATGTTATTATTTCATTTGAGATATGAAGGATTTGTTTCATCAAGGAATGTCTTCTAATCCATATGCAAAAACCCTTAATGAATTAGACTCTGAATGACATTCACAAGATTCTTCCCATGTGCAATTCAGTCTAGTTGCTAAATATAATTTGAATGAAACCGTGGCTGAGAATAGCGGCCGCAGAACACAGGCGGGCAGAGGTGAGAGAGGGATGGAGGGGCATAAGGGCAGGCCCTAAGGTGTACTATTTAGTAGACTGAGGGACATTGGGTCACCCTCTAGCCCCTCAGGAGTGATGGAAATCCAGACATTTTTTTCTGCGATACCCATGGTGAGTCTGACGGCCTGCTGATTATGTGTCTGCTTACATCTCTTCACTCAGCTGTTCGTTATCTCCGTACAGACCTTCCCGCATGGCTGCCTTAGCCTTGGAGTCCTCTCCCTGGTATCGAATGTCCTCTGGGTCTCCAAACAGCAGGATTTCAGCGCCTCCTTTCCTCTCCTCCCAGCAGGTTGTCGGGTCCTTTCTGGGTGTCCTGACGCTTGCCTGACGCTTGCCTGACGCTAATGCAGAGCAGAGAGCAGAGAGGCACAGGAGTGAAGCGTTGCCATGCGATGCCTCTCCTTCCTCCCTCACGTCAAGGTTGGGGCCCCTCTGGGGTTTTATGAGCACCTCCACTCCCCACCCCCCTGCAGCACAAAGTTCTTTGCCCGATACAATATTATCTCTGTTGAGGGCAGCAGGAGGAAGGGGAGGCCTGGAGAGAGGGGGGAGGTCTGCAATCCTGTAGGCAGGAGACTATACCTTTTTTCAGCAGGTACTGGGATGGCTCTCTGGTAGGCAGGTCCTTACCTGGCAACTATATTGGAGTTGGCAAGGGTACCTTCCAATGGGAGAGCTAGAAGAAAGGCGTTGATGGCTGGTCTTTCGAGGGGGCGAGCTGAAGTGAGTCCTGGGTGTTAGGATGACCAGGAACTGTGTGTACAAAAGGAAAAAAAAGGGCAAGGATTCCATCTAGTAGCAGTTTTAGAGAACTACAGTTTGATTTTATAGATAGGCATACAGATGGTGGAATCAAGCTAAATGTTTATGTTTATGTTTATTACATTTGATATACCGCTCAGGCCAAGAAGCATCAGAGCGGTTTACAATCCTACATTTATGTTATGGAAAATAAGAAAAGAACGCCATTAATAAGATAGGACAGAGTTGGAGACACAGATAGACAAAGAGATAGCTAAGATAGGAGAAAACAGAACAGCAGACTACCTTCACAAACTACAGTCATGACAAATATTTATTTATTTACATTCTCTTATATACTGTGCTATTCTGCATCAGTGTGGTTTATATTGAACAAACTGAAATTACATTGAACAGGGCATTATAACTTGGAGATAACTATTTTACAGGGAACATGGGCTATGGAGGGTTAAGTGGCTTGCCCAAGACCACAAGGAGCACCTGTGGGACTAGAAACCCCAGTCCTTCTGGCTTAAGGTTGCTGTCCTCTAGTGGGATTTGAACCCCTGACCTTCTGGTCTGAAGTACCTTGCCCCAACTACTAGGCCACTCCTCCACTCCATATAGACTCACAAATATTTAAATATAAAAAAAAAAAGTAAAATAGTGGCTGTTGGTAATGGGGGGCACCACAGATGCTTTTGGTGAGCCTGTGGTGTGGCCTAATGGTTAGAGCACCAGCTCAGTAAGTGAAGGAGAAGTGTTTCAAAGTTCAGAGTTGGGGGTGAACAGACACTGTTGATGACCTGTTTTTCCTCTCTTTGTCTCGTCCCCTAGTGTTTTGCTAAATGCCTCTGTATGCGGGGTAACCATACTGCTTCTTGATTGTGCTCCATAGGGTCCTCATACAGGTTTCTCCAGAAGGTTTCTGTTTTGGCTGTGGTAGGTGCTGCTTTTACCATATTAATGTATGTAATTAATCTCTATGGGACCTAGCCTTCAGCTCGGGGGATGTGCATTGTAGGGATGTGCAGTCTTGGTGTCTTGGCAAACACTGATTCATATGGATTGCTTCATGGAGGAATTTTCTAGTCGAACATCCAGTTTTTCAAGATCTTGGAGGCCAGTCCACAGTCCCAGCAATGGGAGTGCAGGAATTGTCAACTGGTTGATGGCTTGTATCTTATTCTGTGATGCTGAAGCACCTTTCAGTGGTGATTGTGGTCTCCTGTAGTGCTCTTTTCTGGTCTCTTCTCTCAGCGGTTTCTGCTTGGGTGTCGTTCCTTCCTCTAGTTGGGGCCAGGAGTCATCCTGAGGTGTTCAAAGAGGCTCCTCACCTCACAGAGTTGCTTTGCTAATTGTTGGTCGCTAGAACTGTGGAGCTTTGGATTGGGTACAGGTAGTGGTGAAGTGTTGCTTCTGGGGTTGTTTCCTTCTTTGCAGTTCTGGCTGGATCTGTATCTCAAGGAGTTGATGAGAATGCTTGTTGGGTGGGCGCCACGTGAAGTGGCAAAGGGAGTCTTCCTGGGGTATTCCCAAACCTGCTGCTTGTAGCATGGATAGAATAATCATTCCACTGCCAGATTCTCAGGTTTCTCTGCCAGATATATAGCAAGTGGTTTCACGTACTGAGAAGTTTCTTTTTACTTCTTTCTACTACTATTCTTCAGTTTTGTGATTTCTTGCAAGAGACTGTCACAAGGTTCAAGCAGGTGGACACCCAATTGGAGGCTATAGAAAGGAAAGTCTCTAATTTTGATGTACAGGTGGTTTCGTTGAGCTCTGTGGGTATATCCTCTATTTAGGATAGCCTGGCGGTTCACCACAAATTGGAATCCTGAGAAAATTCTTTCCACAGTAAGAACTGGAGATTTCTGAACTTTTACACATTTACTTTCTTCTGATATTCTTGTTAGAAAATATCTTAAAGAAATATTGTTATGATTTTCTCCCAGTTGGTGAGAGGTCTTACGTCTGCACTAAGTGCAAGGAGCTCTTTGCTCTCAGGGAACGAGTCCATTCTCTAGAGGCTAGAGTAGCAGACCTGGAAGACATAAGAAAGACAGAGAAGTACATGGACGAGACCTACAGGGATATAGTCCTGAAGTCCCACCTCCAGTCTGGCAGCGTCCCTGTTGCCATGGAGGAGAGAGGTCACGTGACAGGAGAGCATCACCCTGGTGTGGCAGGAAATGATCTTGTAACTAGGACCTGTCCTCCAGGTGATGTAAAACCCTCTCGCACCGAGGACGTTTCTCCAGGGCCATGTCCCCATGAGGGGAGGGTCAGGACAGCTGTTATAGTTGGTGATTCAATCATTAGGAATGTAGATAGCTGGGTGGCTGGTGGACGTGAGGATCGCCTGGTAACATGCCTGCCTGGTGCGAAGGTAGCAGACCTCACGCACCGCCTAGATAGGATCATAGATAGTGCTGGGGAGGAGTCTGCTGTCTTGGTACATGTTGGTAACAATGACATAGGAAAATGTGGTAGGGAAGTTCTGGAGGCTAAATTTAAGCTTTTAGGTAGGAAGTTGAAATCCAGAACTTCCAGGAAAGCATTCTCCGAAATGCTTCCTGTTCCACGTGCAGGACCCAAAAGACAGGCAGAGCTCCAGAGTCTCAATGCGTGGATGAGACAATGGTGCAAGGATGAGGGTTTTGGATTTGTTAGGAACTGGGGAACATTCTGGGGAAAGGGGGGGCTCTTCCAAAGGGATGGGCTTCACCTTAATCAGGATGGAACCAGACTGCTGGCATTAACCTTTAAAAAAGAGATAGAGAAGCTTTTAAACTAGAAAATAGGGGAAAGCCGACAGTCACCCAGGAGCGCATGGTTCGGACGAAGGTATCCTTGAAGGATACTACCAAAAGCAGTGAGGTTCCAAAAGGGAGTATAGTAGCCCAAATGCCCTTGAGTAAGGAGCAGACAGAGCATAAAGATTCCAAATTACCCATGCCTACCAATAGCCAGTTTAATATTAATAAAATGCAGTCTCTAAAATGCTTGTATGCCAATGCTAGAAGTCTAAACAATAAGATGGGAGAGTTAGAATATATAGCACTAAATGAGAGGTTAGATATGATTGCACTCTCAGAGACATGGTGGAAGGAGGATAACCATTGGGACACTGTGATACCTGGATACAAACTATATCGTAATGATAGAGCTGATCAAATTGGTGGAGGGGTTGCGCTCTATGTTAGAGAGGGCATTGAGTCAGAAAGGATTAAAGTTTTGCAGGGAACAAAATTTGCTGTAGAATCTCTATGGATTGAAATTCCATTTATGAAGGGGAAGGTGATGGCAGTGGGAGTATACTATCGACCGCCTGGCCAGAATGAACAAATGGATGATGAAATGCTCAAAGAAATCAAGGAAGCTAACAAAAGTCACAACAGAGTAGTAATAATGGGTGATTTCAATTACCCCGGTATCGACTGGGTCAGTGTCACAGCAGGACAAGCTAAAGAGATAAAGTTTCTAGATGAAATAAATGACTGCTTCTTGGAGCAGCTGGTTCATGAACCGACCAGAGGGGAAGCCATACTGGACCTAGACCTTAGTGGAATGCCAGATCTGGTGCAAGAAATAAGGGTGTTGGGACCACTTGGCAATAGTGATCATAGTATGATCATGTTTGATTTAATTAGTGGAGGACAGATAGTAAAGGAATCCACAGTACTACCTTTTAACTTTCGAAAGGGAGACTATGATAGAATGAGGAATATAGTTAGAAAAAAACTAAAAGGAGCGGTTCCAAAGGTTAAAGACTTACAGCAAGCTTGGGTGTTATTTAAAAATACTATCCTCGAAGCCCAGACCAGCTGTATTCCACGCATTAAGAAAAGTGGAAGAAAGTCCAAAAAACTGCCAGCATGGTTTAAAGGTGAGGTCAGAGAGGCTGTTGCTGCCAAAAAGCAACCTTCAGGAAATGGAAAAAAGAGCCAAATGATGAAAACTGGAAACAGCACAAGCACTGGCAAGTTAAATGCAAAGCATTGATAAGGCAGGCAAAGCGGGAATTTGAGAAGAAACTTGCTACGGAAGCAAAAACACGAAATAAAGACTTTTTCAAGTACATTCGTAGCAAAAGGCCTGTGAGAGAGTCAATTGGACCATTAGATGATAGAGGGGTAAAAGGGGCAGTAAGAGGAGACAAGGCTATAGCAGAGAGACTGAATGAATTCTTTGCTTCGGTCTTTACTGAGGAAGATGTAGGGATGTTACCCAAGACTGAAGTGGTATTTAAAGGTGATACTGCAGAGGAATTGAGAGAAATATCGCTACACCGGGAAGATATATTACAACTATTTGATAAACTGAATAGTAGCAAATCACCTGGACCGGATGGTATACATCCCAGAGTGTTGAAAGAACTGAAATATGAGATTGCAGACCTGCTATTGGTAATCTGTGAACTTTCATTAAAATCATCTGTAATACCTGAAGATTGGAGGGTCGCCAACGTAACAGCAATTTTTAAAAAGGGTTCCAGGGGTGACCCGGGAAATTACAGACCGGTGAGCCTGACGTCAGTACCAGGGAAAATGGTAGAAACCATCATAAAGAACAAAATTACACAGCATGTAGATAGTCATGGCCTAATGGGAGACAGCCAACATGGCTTTAGACAAGGAAGATCTTGTCTTACTAATCTGATATGTTTTTTTGAAGGTGTGCATAAACAGGTAGACAAAGATGAGTCGGTTGATATAGTGTATCTGGACTTTCAGAAAGCTTTTGACAAGGTCCCCCATCAGAGACTTTTGGCGAAGCTATAAAGTCATGGGATAGGAGGCAGTGTACTATTGTGGATCGGGAACTGGTTAAAAGATAGAAAGAAGAGGGTAGGGCTAAATGGCCAATATTCCCAATGGAAAAAGTTGAATAGTGGAGTACCCCAGGGATCTGTACTGGGTCCGCTACTTTTTGACATATTCATAAATGACCTGGAAGAGGGAATAACTAGTGAGGTTATCAAATTTGCAGATGACACAAAACTGTTTAAAGTTGTTAAAACCCAAGTGGATTGTGGAAAACTGCAGGAGGATCTGGATAAATTGGAAGACTGGGCATCCAAATGGCAGATGAAATTTAATGTGGACAAGTGCAAAGTTATGCACCTAGGAAAGAACAACCCACACTATAGTTACACGATGCAAGGCTCCACATTAGAAACCACCACCCAGGAAAAAGATTTAGGAGTCATCGTGGATAACATGTTAAAACCCTCCGCCCAGTGTGCAGCGGCGGCCAAGAAAGCAAATAGAATGCTAGGTATCATAAGGAAAGGGATGGAGAATAAAACAAAGGATATTATAATGCCTCTGTATCGCTCTATGGTACGACCACACCTTGAATATTGTGTGCAATTCTGGTCACCGTATCTTAAAAAGGACATAGCGTTATTAGAAAAAGTACAGAGAAGAGCAACCAAATTGGTGAAGGGGATGGAAGGCTACTCCTATGAAGAGAGGCTAAAAAGGTTAGGGCTCTTTAACCTGGAAAAGAGACGGCTGAGGGGAGATATGATAGAGGTCTATAAATTAATGAATGGAGTGGAACGGATAAACGTGGATCAATTGTTTACGCTATCAGAATATAGGACGACTAGGGGACATGTAATGAAGCTACAGGGTAAACTATTTAAGACAAATAAGAGAAAATATTTTTTCACTCAAGGTGTAATCAAACTCTGGAATCTGTTACCGGAGGATGTAGTAAGGGCTGTTAGTATAGCTGGGTTTAAAAAGGTTTGGACAAGTTCCTGGAGGAAAGGTCCATAAACCACTATTAAAAAGGGACCCAGGATATCAATGCTTGACCCAGTACACGCATTGTGGAACCTGTGTCTTTTGGGGATATTGCTAGGTACGTATGACCTAGATTGGCCACTGTTGGAAACAGGATACTGGGCTTGATGGACTTCGGTCTGACCCAGTATGGCATGTCTTATGTTCTTATGTTCTTACCTAATGCTGATGCTATTTCGGTTGTCACATTTTCATACCCTTACATTCTGAACCTCACTTCTTAGCTAGGGTATGTGGAGTATGATCTCAGTCTGTCAAATTTACTGCTAATGCTCAGCTTTGTACTTGCATTGTGCCAAAGAGAGCCTCCCTCTGCAGTCTGTAAGATGTTACGTGTAGGGGAAATTTATTAAGTGGAGTCTATGGCACCCAACACGATGGGAAATAACTCTGTATTTTTCTGCCACTTTCTCTTGGTCTCTGACTGCATTTCTTGGTACTTGAAGATTTTCTCCCTCTCAATGCGATTCACATAATGGTTGCTTGGAACTCAGTGTGTTTTTCTCCTTTGCCACTATTTCCAGCATCCTTGCATCCAGTCTTTTATCAGTCGGAATAGGAGTATCCCACGTGACAATAGCTTCTACATTCACTGTAGTGTTGTTAGGGTCATGATCCCAGTGCTTGTCATGCTACTTTATTGGGCCTTTCTGTATATAACTTTTCTGCAATTATCCACTGTCCTCGGCTGCAACTATCAACCCCTCATGTATTTCCCACTGTATTTGTGCTTCTGCCACCTGTTTTCCTTGTTTATTGATCTAATTATTTGAAGACGTTTTTATCTATTCTTCTTTCTCTTTTTAATGAATTGCATGCTGCACATGACCATGGTTCTATTTCTCTTGCTGTCTCTCTTGATCTATCTGCTGCTTTCGACTTGGTTGATCACCACACCCTTTTGGTTCGTCTTAGGGAAGCTGGTCTCGCCGGTTCAATACTTCAGTGGTTTCGCTGTTTTCTTTCCTGTCATTCTTTCTCGGTTCTTTCTGGGTCCTCTTCCTCTCCTTCTACCCCACTCCCTTGTGATGCCCACCAGGGTTCTGTCCTCGCTCCTCTTCTTTTCAATATTTTTCTTGCCCCTCTTGCACTCTTAGTCCAGCAGCATGGTATTTCAGCTCACTATTATGCCGACGATATCTTTCTCTTGTATCACAGAGATTCTTCTACTCGTGATATTACTCCCCTCAATATCTTTCTTTCCTCTGTGGCTTCCTGGCTTTCCTCTAATTTCCTTCATGTTAACCTCGCCAAAACCTCTGCTATTTAGTTCACTCTTGGGAATTCTTCCCCTCCCTCCCTTACTCCCTTGTTTTCTTCTTTACCTATCCCTGTGGTTTCTTAGCTTCGGTATCTTGGTGTCACTCTTGATTCATCCCTCTCTTTCAAAGATCACATCTCCTTTGTAGTTCAACGTTCTTTCTTCACTCTGAAGCAGCTTCACACTGTTCGTCCTTTCCTTTTCTTTTCTTCTCTGACCACTCTTTTCCTTTCTCTCGTGGTATCTCGTCTTGATTATTGTAATGTCGCACTAGCCGGTCTCCCTCAGTCTCAACTTTTTCATCTCCAATGCATCCAGAACACCGCCGCTCGCATTCTTACCCATGCCTCACGCTTTGAACATGTTACTCCTCTTCTTCTCCATCTTCACTGGCTTCCTGTCCCTTTCCAAATTCAATTTAAGTTTCTCCTTTCTGTCCACAAATCAATTCACACAGGTATTCCCCTCTATCTTGCTGATCAGGTTCATCTCTACACCCCCTCTGCACTCTTCGCTCTATCCACGCCAACTGCATGTCACTCCCTTCCCCTTCCCAGGCCCACTTGGAATCCACCCGTTCCTCAGCTTTTTATTCCCTTGGCCCAAGGCTCTGGAACTCGCTTCCCCTTGCTCTCTGTCTAGAACATTCTATTACTGCATTCAAAGCCAAATTAAATACCCACCTCTTCCGTCTTGCTTACAACCTACCCCCCTCTCTCCCCCCCTTTCTCCCCTCCCCGTCGATGTATTGACCACTGTCCCTTCCTACCAGAGTACCCCCCGTCCTCCCCGCTGATAGATAATCCTCTTTGCCTTTTCTTATCATGCTCTTATCTTTTCTGTCCTGCTTCTTTGAATTTATGGCGTTCTTTTTTCTTTTTCTTTAAATTCAATTGTATATGCTTTCATTGTAAACCGCCCAGATACTTTTTGTTGTTGGGTGGTATATTAAGTTTTAAAATAAACATAAACATCTTGTTTTGCAAATTCTGTTACTTCCTTCCTGGTGTATGCTTGTGGATTCTCCCTCATTCCTTTCGGGCCAGGCCTCATACAGGCTCAGGATACGAGCAGTGCAAACAGATTAGGACTTCCTTCCTGCATATTTCCCAGCATTTTGAGATACCTCTGACAGTTGACAGGACCGTCGGTCCCTTGACTGTAATTACATTCCTGGGTATTGAATTGGATGTTCAGACCCAGGTGTCACGACTGTCCCAGGATAAGATTACTAACTTGAGAACAGTTATCAGACAAATGGGGAATGCACAGAAAGCAATGCTCGAGCAGTTCCAATTTCTGCTCGGCCTCCTCTGCTTTGCAACAAGGGTTATTCTCACGGGGCAGGATCTGAGCCTATCAGTAATACAAGTTTCAAGATTAGTCCAAAGATAGGAATATTTATAAGTTCTTCATGTAAGCGTTGGTCTGTTAACTCGTCAGTGTCAACTCATAGTGACCCTCTGTATATCTAACTTAAGCTGTGTTTGGTCTTCAGCCAGGTGGCTCATTGTTGATAGAGTGGCATCCATAGCTGCTTTTATTGTATCACTCCATCTCATTGCTAGCCTTCCTCTTTTGCATTGACCTTCAACCTTGCCAAGCATGATGTCTTTCTCTAATGATCTCTCTCTTCGCATGATGTGTCCAAAGTATGAAAGTCATAGTTTTGTCATCTGAGCTTCTAAAGAAAGCTTTGGTTTGATTTCCTCAGAACTGACTGGACTGTTCTTCATGCAGTCCATGGTTTACACAGTATTCTTTGCCAGCACCATAATTCAAAGACATTGATTTTCTTCCTATCATTTTCACTGTCCAACTTTTGAATTTATAAGATGTTATTGAAAATATCATGGCTTAAACAAGTTGAATCTTTGTATGGAGAGAGACATCTCTGGTCTTGAGAATCTTGTCTAGCTCCTTCAGGTGTTCTGGTATGCCCATGCTTCTTATTGTGGCCCAGTGTTTCTCATGGTCTAACAGTCAAAAGCCTTTCTGTAGTCACTAAAACACATATAAATATCCTTTTGGTATTTTTTTGTCTTTTCAAGGATCCATCTCATATCCATGTTGATGTCTCTTGTTCCTCACCCATTTCTGAACTCTACTTGCACTTCAGGCAGTTCTCATTCCAGGTATGGTTGTAGTCTCTTCTGGATGCTCTTGAGTAGAATCTTGCTGGCATGAGGTATCAGAGCAATTGTGCAATAATTTCCACAGTCGGATCACCTTTCTTCAGTATTGGTATAAATACAGATCTTTTCCAGTCAGTTGGTCATAATGATGTTGTCTTCCAAATTTCCTGGCAGAGCCGTGTAAATATGGCAATAGCTGCATCCAATTGCTGTAATAATTCAATGGGGATACCGTCGATACCCAGTGCTTTGTTCTTTGATAATGCTGTCAACGCTGCTTCTACTTCTTCTTTCATCACCAATGGTTCATGATCATAAGGTACAGGCTGAAATGGCTATTGGTCCACTTGATCTTTATGGTATAATGACCATATATATTCTTTCCATCTTTTCTTAATCTTCTTAGTATCATTCAAGATGGATCCTTAAGCATCTTGTGGCATTCCAATTCGAGACTAGAATTTTCTCTTTAACTCTCGTAGCTTTAGAACAGCTGATCTTGTTTTTCCTCTAATAGTTTCTGATTCTACTTCCTTGCATGGCCATTGTAGTACTTCTTGTTTCATCTTGCTGCACGTTGAAAATCTCTGTTGAGTTCTCTGATTGCCTCTCTTTCTCCTCTGGCTTTAGCTTCTCTGCCTTTCTGGGCAATTTTCAGAGTTTCTTTGGTCATCCATTTTGGCCATGTTTGCTTTTTGGCTTTTTATAGAGACTTCTCACTTTCTTCGAGCACAACTTTCTTGATGTCATCCCATAACTCTTCTTGCTCTGTCATTTATATGCAAAGCAGCAAATAGATTTTTCATGCAGTCTTTATTTTCTGGTGATATATTCTCAAGGTTATATTTTGCTACATTCATGAGTGGCTTGCTCTTTTTCAGCTTTAGCTTGAGTTTGTATACTGGTAGTTGGTGATCTATACCACAGTCGGCTCAGGGTTTTGTCTTTGTTGATGTTATTGACCTTTTATTATGTTAACTTACACAGATGTAGGCAATTTAATTTTTATACAATCCCTTGGGTGAAGTCCACGTGTACAGTTGCTGCTTGTGCTGCTGAAAGAAGGTGTTTGAGATGAATACAGTAGATCGTTGGTCTTGCAGAATTCTATCAGTTTTTCTCCAGCTTCATTTCTGTTGCCAAGTCCATATTTTCCAACCACTTTGCCTTCTTCTTTGTTGCCAACTTTTGTGATTCAGTCACCCATGACTATCAGGATATCCTATTTGCATGTTCTGTTAATTTCAGCTTGAACCTGTTCATTGAACTCATCCACTTCTTCCACTTCTGCAGCTGTTGTTGGGGCATACTCTTGAATAATAGGTGTGTTGATGGGTATTCCCTATAGACGAATAGAAATTAAGTATTCACTGATTGCATTGTATTTCATTACAGTTCTTTCAAATTTCTTCTTAATTATAAATGCACACCATTTCTTGTCTTTCATTTCCAGCATAGTATACCATGTGATCATCAGATGTTAAGTGGCCAATGCCAGACCATTTCACTTGGCTGACAACCAAAAGATTAAGTTGTACACGTTCCATTTCATTTGTGACCACCTCCAACTTCTCTTGGTTCATGCTTTGTATGTTCCATGTCCCAATATGTAAGACATCTTACAGCTCCTGACTCTCATTTCATGCACAGTTACATCAGCACTCTCAAGGACTTTGATCCAACCACATCATAAATGCTAGCTTTACTCTGGAAAGTCTTCAGCTCATGTCCAGTAGTTACAGTGGTGTGCAAAAGTCTGTAATCACTTGTAAATTAGATGTTTTTTCAACGTCGTGACCTTATATCTGAATTTCCTTTTCCTCCCAGTGGCTTTTTCTGTGTATCTCATGATAAGTGATAGATTTGGCTATTAGGGCCAACTTTTAGTATTGGTTTGGCCCTTATTTTCTGATTTTGTTCCTCATAGTTGTCCTGTTGTTAGATTTTCTGTGAAAATCGCGTAATGTACATCGTTGGCCAATGATATATTATAAGTATGCTTTAAAATATGGACGCACACCAGGTTTCCTTCAAATTAATGTATGTGGCCTTGAAAAAGGCCGTTTTTATGTGTCAGTGATGACTCAGTATTTGATGGCCCACCCTTTGTTCTTGATCACCTGACTGCACCTTGTCAGCATTGAATGAACCAGTCTGACAAGGTGATCGTTGGTGACAATGCGGTTCCAAGCTGCAATGAGTGACTCAATCAGCTCACGCTTTGATGTCAGATGCCTCTTGGATATTTCCAAGGCCACCTTGTTCCACAGGTTCTCGATTGGATTAATATCTGGAGACTGGGCAGGCCAGTCCATTGACTTGATGATGTTCCGCTGCTTCCAGCTGATCACCTGTCTGGAGCGATGGCAGGGTGCATTGTCATCTTGGAACAGGAACTGGCCAGGAAACAGCTGGTATGCTGATGGAACCATGCACTTTTGCAGTAAGGTGATGTACTTGGCCCCGTTGACCATTCCATCGACGATGTGAAGACGTCCAACGCCACTGGCAGCCATGCAGCCCCAGACCATGACCTTCAAAGGATGCTTCACAGTGAGGTTGAGACACTCAGGCTTGAATTCCTCTCCAGGAAATCTCCTCACATAGGTGTGGGCCTGGTTACCAAACAGGCAGAAGGTGCTTTCATCGCTGAATAGCACCTTTTCCCACATTTCAGTCGACCAGGTTGAGTGCTTTCTCACCCACACGATCCGGTTGCGCCTTTGTATTTCAGTCATCAGTGGCTTATTCCGTGCTTTGCAGCCCCGGAGACCAAACTGCAGGCACCGGCGATGAACTGTTGATGAGCTGACACTGATCTCACTCTTTTCTGACCACGCTCAAAGTAGCTGAGGAGAGGTCAACTTGCGATTAGTCCGTGAAATGCGTCGTAGTGCACGGTCCTGGCATGATGTTGATGTACGTGGATGACCTGAACGAGGCTTGTCCACCACTGAACCTATTTCTTTCTTCTTCTGTATAATCTTAGCAACAGCGCTCTGACTGCAGCCACCTTTCCTGGCTATATGACGGCTTGAAAATCCTTCCTCGCTCATAAAGGACACATGAACATGTTCCTCCAACGTCAGGGTCCGAGTCATCTTCATGGTCGATCCAGAAAGCGTATGAAATTCAAAAATTCCGTGTGTTTTTATAGCTGCACTGTTGGCTAGATATCTGCATTGTGACTGGTTAGTGAAACCAGCCTCCTGATTGGTCAGAAATAACGTGTGCATATTGGATAATCTCGATCCAGTTTTGATGCAGGATCTGCAAAAATCACAGTAGCTATCTCCCAGTATATGTAAAGTATTTAAATTGGAAGCAAGGAATGCAAAAAAGTCAACTCTAATAGCCAAATGTTTCCCTTTTAATGTGGTAGAAAGATGAATATGATGGGCTAATGCAAAATTTAAAAAAAAAACCATTAGAAAGTACGAAAAACGCAAAACTCACAAGTGATTCCAGACTTTTGTACACCACTGTAGTTGAGTTTGTACATTCCATATCCATGTGCCCATGTAAGACATATTTATAGCTTCTGACTCTGATTTCAAACACAACTACATCAACAGTCAGACATACCTAGGGCTTTGATCCAACCATATCATAAATGCCGGCTTTATTCTGATAAGTCTTCAGCTCATCCTCAGTAGCGAGTTGAGTGCCTTCTAATTTGGGGTTCTCATTTTATAGGACTCTAGTGCAATTTGTTTTGTTGTGACTATACATTGGGTTTTCATAGCAAGAAATGGAAGTGGATTGCCAGTCCTTTCTTCCACGCAGGAAATGCTAGTGTTGTTGCTGTTGTCACAGAAATGTGATCCCTGATGCCAACACTATGCCATTCTGCTACTGCCCAGATAGCCTAAGAAATCGTATTTCTTACTTTTGGTGGAATTTAAGAATGGCTGTTTTAATAATGGAGGCAGTGAATGAAAGTGCATCTCATGCGTATTTGGTGTGGGATTCTTGAAAACCTGACTAGGTTGTAGAATTTGATGAATGGATTTGCTTACCTTTGGTATAAGTGATTTCTATCCTTTCTTACCAAAGGACCAGCTAATCTCATGTAAAAGGATAGCTTCTCATGAAAGGATATACTTTTGGTGTCACTGGAGTACTATGCCAGGACTTTGAACACTATCAGAACACACAACATCTTCTTCTTAGTTGCTTCAGAATATTGACTATAGTTGGTTAGGTTCACAGAGATCCATCCATCATTGGATTTGTTGTCTGAATATATTTCCATGTTATGAAAGAAAAAACATGCTGTCCAGAAGATAACTATATGTACTGTACCATATAACTTCTGGCATTCATGATTTGCAACCCTTGTAAATATAAAGTAATTTAAAAAATGCATACTTGACACAAAGGTGTATTTCTGTGCTAACAAATTCAGGCATGGTCTTGTCTTTCTGGCACATCTGTTGGGGTGCACTTGATGGATTTGAATGAAATTTGTTAAGATAGCCTGAAACTCAATAAGACTGTCCTACTAAATTTCTGCCAAATCCATCTTTAGAGATGGCCCCCATATATGGGTATACAGTAGATAGTTTATTTTGATTTGATATTTTGTGGCCCATATTTTAGAAGAAGCTATGTGTGTTTAGGTTGCACATAGCTGCTTCTAATGACAAATTTCATAAAGCCGCTATGTGCACGTGCATTATCTTTTGCATGCTGAGACTCAAAAGGGGTGAAATGGGAGAAGGGGGGGGGGTCAGGGGCATGGTTTAAGCATGTCAAGATACTAGATGTGTGCTTCCTATTTGATAATGAGAAACTATAGCAAGCATAGGCGTTGCTTAAAAATGCTATCTTGGAAGCCCAGACCAGCTGTATTCTATGCTTTAAGAAAGGTGGAAGGACGTCCAAAAAACTGCCAGCATGGTTTTAAGGTGAGGTCAGAGATGCTGTTGTAGCCAAAAAGGCATCTTTCAGAAAATGGAAAAAGGAGCCAAATGATGAAAACTGGAAACAACATAAGTACTGGTAAGTTAGATGCAAGGCATTGATAAAGCAGGAAAAGAGAGAATTTGAGAAGAAGCTTGCTGTGGAAGCAAAAACATATAATAAAGACTTTTTCAAGTACATTCATAGCAAAAAAGCTGTGAGGGAGTCAGTTAGACCATTAGATGATAGAGGGGTAAAAGGGGCACTAAGAGGGGACAAGACCATAGCAGAGAGATTGAATTGAAGTTTTTGCTTTGGCCTTTACAGAAGAAGATGTAGGGAAATTACCCATGACTGAAATGGTATTTAAAGGTGATGAATTGGAAGAATAGAAAGAAATATTGATAAACTGGGAAGATATATTACAACTACTTTGTAAACTAAATAGTAGAAAATCACCTGGACTGGATGGTATACACCCGAGGGTGTTGAAAGAACTGAAATATGAGATCGCCAACCTACTATTAGTAATCTGTGAACTATCATTAAAATCATCTGTAGTATCTGAAGATATTGGCGATAGCCAATTTAACGCCAATTTTTAAAAACAGTTCCAGGGGTGATCCGGGAAACTATAGGTCAGTGAGCCTGATATCAGTACAAGGGAAAAATGGTAGAAACCATTATAAAGAACAAAATTACTGAACATGTAGATAATCATGGTTTAATGGGAGAAAGCCAACAAGGCTTTAGCCAATGAAGATCTTGTCTTACTAATCTTTTATATTTCTTTGAAGGTGTGAATAAACAGGTAGACAAAGATGAGCTGGTTGATATAGTGTATCTGGATTTCCAGACATCCTTTGACAAGGTCCCTTGTGAGACACTCTTGGCAAAGATAAAAAGTCATGGGATATGAGGCTGTGTACTATTGTTGATTAGGAAGCTAGAAAGACAGAAAGCAGAGGGTAGGGCTGAATGGCCAATTTTCCTAATGGAGAAAAATGAAGAGCAAAGTACCCCAAGGATCTGTGCTGGGTCCTCTCCTTTTTTTTCCATTTGATCATTTTATTTTGTATTTAGTATCATTACAAGCATCACTTAACATGTATCAAACTACACATAACATTTATGTATCAAACTTCCCACAACATTTGTATTTATTAACAATTATATATTCTATTAATTAATTAATATATTACTCTAAATACTCTTTATAATTTATATCAATCCCTTTTTAACCACCCTCTCCCACCCTCCCCCGCTCATCCATCCTCATCCATTATTGAATTAATATCCTCTCTCCTTTCACCCAATCACCATTTATCCTTCCAGTAAAATTGTATTTAAATTTTGTATAAAATCCCTCTCATATTTTCTCTAGCACTCCCACTCATTCTTCCTTCCATTTTTCCAACCACTTACGCACACTCTTCCATTGTCCAACAACTTTCTCACCTGTCTCTCGCCTCATCTCCGTCAATCTATTCATCAAACACATCTCTGTCACTCTTTTCACAAATCCTGCCTTATGTGGCATGGATTTCCCATGCCAATGTTGTGCTATTTCATTTCTAGCAGCTACTATACAGTGATGTATCACTCCACTAACTCTCTTTGGAATGTCCACATCTAATTGACATAGTAAACAAATCTCTGGCTTTCTTTGTATTCGATATCCTGTCATGTTATATATCAACTCCAAAATCTCAATCCAAAAGGCTTGTATTCACTTACAATTCCACCACATATGCAACCAATTTCCTTTCTCAATGCATCCCCTCCAACATTGATCATTAATCGCCCTTCCAGCTCTTTTTTTTTACGTACTGGAGTCCAATACCATCTGAACAACAATTTATAAGCATTCTCTTTTACCCTTGTGGCTATGGATATACTTGCCACTGTTCTTATTATCTTATCCCATTCCTTCTCAGACCATCTTATCTCCAAATCTTCTTCCCATTTTATCATGTATCTCAATTTGTTATTCCCCCCACTCCATTATGCCTTTATAAATTTTGGACAAAACTCCTTTCTGCCCCAAATTTCCTAAATACAATGCTTCAAACCACCCCCTATTTTCCCAGAGATCATACCACACCTTTGATTGTTTCAAAAAGTGACTCACTTGTAGATGAGCATAATAATCTCTATCTCCTAATCTATATAGATCCTTAATATTTTCAAATTCAAAAATGCCCTCTTTACTCACTATTTGTGAGATATATTTTAACCCCGCCTTATCCCATCTATTCAAAATGCCCATCTCTGGTCCCTGTCTGCTTTCAAAACAGGCTTCTAGAGGCATACACTGTTGAGTACCTCTTATTTTGTATTAATTGTTTTCTATTTTGTTTCCAAACTTGTAAACTATGCACTATTAGAGAATTTTGCTTTTTATTTTCTAAATTAAGTCTACCTCTCCAAACTATTTTGATTAGACTATCTCCCCTTAAAAAAATTCCTCCATTTGAACCCAATGTCTGTGTTCCTCGATGCCACTCATAAATCATTTTTTTTTAAATTTAATATTTAAACAATTTCCCATTTTTACAAACACAAAAAATTAGGAACATTCCACGCAAAAGATATATACAACAAAATATACTTACTTCACAATAATCAGTAGAATAGTTCCATTAACTTAGTCCCCAATAGAAACACCTCTATAAGGTTCCAAACAAAGTAATCATATAAAGGAAAAAAAAATGTAAAATCAATTGAGCAAAGATATAACACATGGCAGCCAGTACAGGAATTATCCCACCTCCCCCCCTCCTCCCGTCTCCCTCGCCTGTAGAAATTTAAGTAGTTGTAAGGGTTCAAAAAACAAGAAATGCTTAGACTGATACAATAATGCACACTTACAAGGAAACCTCAACTTAAATTGGGCACCCAAAGCAGTAGCTCTCTGGCGTAAAGCCAGAAACTCCTTCCGCCATTTTTGGGTGTCCCTAGACAAATCAGGAAATAACATTACCTTTGAGCCCATAAACTGAGAGAATGACATTCTAGTGAAATATAACCTAAGCACGGTATTGCGGTCAGACTCAAAGGCAAAGGAGACTAACAAGGTGGCTTTACCGGTAACCACCTCCAGGGAGCTCTCCAGGAAATCTGTTAACTCCAACTGGGCCGGCTCAGAAGCTCCCACATCCCCTCCCTTCGCCCCAGACCCAAAAGGCAAAACATACTGCACTCTAACAATAGGCGGTAAATTGTCCGATGGCCTTAGGAGGACTTCCGTAAGATACTTCCGAACCAGTCCCAGTGGTTCCAATAATGGTGATCTCGGAAAGTTCAAAAACTGCAGCGTATTCCTACGCAAAGCATTGTCCATATATTCCAATCGCAGCAAAGATATCAAACATTCCTTGGTAGAAGCCTCCCCTCATGAATCGTTTTTAATTGTGCTGCCTCATAATATTTCCTAAAGTTAGGCACACCTAACCCTCCTTCTCTTTTAGTTCTTTGCATTATATCCATTGCTACTCTCCCCCTTCTATTTTTCCATATAAAATGATTAACAATTCTTTGTAACCTTTTTAACTGATTAGGTGGTATTTTAATTGGTAACGTCTGAAGAGAAATAGAAATCTTGGTAAGAGCATCATCTTTATAGTAGCAATCCATCCAAACCATGACAGATATCCCCGCCCCATCCATCCAGCCAGCTCTCCATCTTTCCAAATAGTCTATGATAATTCAATTTATATAATGCTTCTATCTTATTACTAATGTAAATGCCAAGATATCTAATACTCTCTTTTGCCCATTTGAACAGATATTTCTTTTCTAACTTATCCTGTGTGTCTCTATGTGTAGTTAAATTTAAAATTTTTGATTTAGACCAATTAATAGTGAAACCCGATAATTTACCAAATTCTTCTAATACCCACATTAAATATTTAACATATTCGTTAATGACCTGGAAATGGGAATAGCAAGTGAAGTAGTCAAATTTACAGATGACACAAAATTATTCAGAGTTGTTAAAACCCAAGAGGATTATGAAAAATTGCAAGAGGACCTTGATAAATTGGAAGACTGGACGTTCAAATGGCAGATGAAATTTAATGTGGACAAGTGCAAAGTTATGCATCTAGGAAATAAAAACCCAAACTATGGTTACATGATGCAAAGTTTCACATTAGGAGCAACCATCCAGGAAAAAGATTTAGACATCATCGTGGATAACACTTCAAAACCCTCTGCCCAGTGTGCAGCAGCAGCTAAGGATGCATATAAAATGCTAAGATCATAATGAAAGGAATGGAGAATAAAACAAAGGATATTATAATTCCTCTGCATCATTCCATGGTGCAACCGCACCTTGAGTATGGTATGCAGTTCTGGTTGCCATATCTTAAAAAGTATATAGCAGAATTAGAAAAGGTACAGAGAAGAGCCACCAAAATGGTAAAGGGGATGGAAGGATACCCCTATGAGGAGAGGCTTAAAAATTAGGGCTTTTCAACCTTGAAAAGAGACGGCTGAGGGGAGATATGATAGAGGTCTATAAATTAATGAATGGAGTGGAACGGGTAAATGTAGATTGATTCTTTACAGCATCAAAAAGTAGAAAGACTTGGGGACATGCAATGATGCTATAGTGTAACTCACAGCAGACTAATAAGAGAAAATATTTTTTCACTCAACACGTAATCAAACTCTGGAATTCGTTACTGGAGGATGTAGTAAAAGCTATTAGTGTAGCTGGGTTTAAAAAAGGTTTGGACAAATTCCTGTAGGTAAGGTCCATAAATCATTATTAAAGAGGACCCAGGTAATCCACTGCCTGCCCCAATACAAGCATTATGGAACCTGTGTGTCTTTTTGGGAAACTGCTAGGTACTTGTGACCTGGATTGGCCACTGTTGGAAACTGGATACTGGGCTTGATGGATCTTGCTCTGACCCAGTATAGCATTTCTTATGCTCTTATGTTCTTATGCCTATATTAACAATTATCAACATCGAATTTTGCACCTGCTCCAAAGCAAATATATGTTCCAGCTCGAAGGGGAAAGTGTAAAGGCTGATAGAATTCCTCCAACCACTTTTCTGGATACCCCCTGAAATAAAGTCAATCTTGTCACTGACATCTCGCTGATGCCCCCTCCCCCGACACAAAGCTGACATCCCTGACCAATGGGAATGTGCATTTGTTTTAAACGACAAGGGAGATATCAGCACATGAAGAAATCCAAAATTATTTTTCCTCTCATCTACTGTCATCACAGATAGGCTGTCCTCAGAGCAGCAACTATTGAGTTAGAAGTTAGGAATCTTGCAGGAAGAGCTGTCATATCTCAACGGGGGCTGACCGTAGCCTGCCTTCTCTTAAATGTGTCTTGTATTGCTGGTGATATTCATTCCTGTTTCCTGATTGGCCTAGTTTGTCTAGTCTGGGGTTTTATGGAAAATGCTAACTGGATTTTTTGCCTTATGAATCTATTAACTCCTGCTCCTCTATAAACTTACTCCAAAAATTTATCTTTTGCTACTACTACTACTACTATTGAACATTTATATAGCGCTACCAGTCGTACGCAGTGCTGTACAGACACGTAAGAGACAGTCCCTGCTCGTCAGAGCTTACAATCTAGTCAAGACAAAACACAGAGCAACAGTTTAGTCAGGGCAAAACACAAATACAAACACAAAATACGTCACTTACAATCTAGTCAAGTCAAAGCACAGAAGTCAAGATCTGAAAGCAATGGTGAAGAGGTGGGTTTTCAACCTGGATTTGAAGAGGGCCAGGGAGGGTGCCCGGCGTATAGACACAGGTAGCTTGTTCCAGGCATAAGGTGCAGAAAGGTGAAAGGAGCAAAGTCTGGAGTTAGCAGTATGAGTGGAGGGCCTAGATAGAAGTAGTTTGTTAGAAGAGTGAAGTACCCAAGAGAGGCTGTAAGGAGAAATAAGAGATGAAAGTTACTGAGGAGCCGAAGAGTGAATGCATTTATAGGTCAGGAGGAGAAGTTTGAACTGGATGCGGAAGTGGATAGGGAGCCAGTGAAGGCTGGCGGAGAATTAGTTGAGCAGCAGAATGTTGAATGGATTGAAGGGGAAAGAGATGGTTCCCAGGGAGACCAGCAAGGAGCAGGTTGCAGTAGTCAAGGCAGGAGGTGATTAAGGAGTGCATAAGCGTTTTAGTAGTGTGTTCAGAAAGGAAGGGGAGGATTTTGCTAATGGTAAAGAAAGAAATGGCAGGTCTCATTTACGAGCTGGATATGTGTGGAGAAAGAGAGAGAAGAGTCAAAGGAACCCCCCAGATTACGGGCTGAGGAAACAGGAAGGATTACAGAGTTATCCATGTTCTTATGCTAGAAACAATGTCTAAATATACTATCAGAGACATTTACTAAGCCTAATGCAGATCTTTGGTTGTCCAAATAGCAATGATCTTGTTTCACAGAATATTTGGAATACAAACACAGCAAAAAAAAGTTTTTGGAGTAAATTTCTACAGCAGGAGTTAAAAGCAGACTGGCAAGATCTAGCCCTCATGGAGAGCTAGATCACTGGTTTGAAACCAGCCTTTGACTGTAAGTGAAAAAAAGCTAGCTAGATTATTTTATTTCCTTTAGTAACCTTTCAGCTGTATTTTTCATTTGGGCAGCTGCTACAACTATCTTTTTAATTAATAAAATTATCCTTAAATGAAATTAAAAAAAACAAAATGGCACAAAATGAAAATGTATTAAAACAAAACAAACTTACAAATGACACAGAAACACTAAACAAAACACTTTTATTTGCCTGTACATCCCTACTGACCAATCCCACCTCTTAATCTCCCAGATTTCATAAGAACATAAGATATGCCATTCTGGGTCAGACCAAGATCCATCGTCCAGTATCCTGTTTCCAACAGTGGCCAATCCTAGCAGGTTCCCTAAAAGACACTCAAGATCCACAATGCTAGTCTTGGGGTAAGCAGTGGATTTCACAGGTCCTCTTTAATAATTATTTATGGACCTTTCCTCCAGGAATTTGTCCAAACCTTTTTTAAACCCAGCTACACTAACAACTTTTACTACATCCTCCGGTAAAAAATTCTAGAGTTTGATTACGTGTTGAGTGAAAAAATATTTTCTATGATTCCTAGCATTCTATTTGTTTTCTTGGCTGCTGCTGCAGACTGGGCAGAGGGTTTCAATGTGTTATCCACAATGACGCCTAAATCTTTTCCTGGGTGGTTGTTCTAAAGTGGAACATTGCAACATGTAATCTTAGTTTGGGTTGTTCTTTCCTAGGTGTATAACTTTTCACTTGTCCACATTAAATTTCATCTGCCATTTGAATATCCAGTATTCCAATTTATCAAAGTCCTCTTGAAATTTTTCACAATCCTGTTGGGTTTCAACAACTTTGAATAATTTAGTGTCATCTGCAGATTTGATCACCTCACTCATTATTCCCATTTCCAGATTATTTTTGAATATGTTAAAAAGGTTATTCATGAATATGTTAAAAAGCAGCAGACCCAGTAGAGATCCCTGGGGTATTCCACTATTCATCTTTCTCTATTGAAAAAATTGGCTATTTAGCTCTATCCTATGCTTTCTATCTTTTAACCAATTCCTGATCCACAATAATGCACTGTCTCCTATCTCTTGACTTTTTAATTTTGCCAAGAGTCACTCATGAGGGACCTTGTCAAAGACTTTCTGAAAATCCAGATATACTATATCAACTGGCTCACCTTTTTCTATCTACTACTACTACTACTACTACTGAGCATTTGTTTAGCACTACAAGACATACGCAGCGCTGCACAGACATGTAAGAGACAGTCCCTGCTCATCAGAGCTTATAATCTAGTCAAGAAAGACAACACAGATAAGGAGGGAGGAGTAGCCTAGTGGTTGGGGCATGGTACTTCAGGCTGGAAGGTCGGGGGTTCAAATCCCACTAGAGGACAGCAACCTTGGGCTGGAAGGACTGGGGTTTCTAGTCCCACAGATGCTCCTTGTGGTCTTGGGCAAGCCACTTAACCCTCCATTGCCCATGTTCCCTGTAAGTATTAGTGAATGTGTCTCATATCCCCGCGTGTTAAATGTATCCCCCAATTGTGTTGTGACCACTTTGATTGAAGGATAAGGCGGTATACAAAACTGTCTAAATAAATAAATAAACACAGTAGGTGTCGACATGGGATACATCTAGGGGGAATGGTAAGGAAACACAAAGGAGAACAGATGTGTCAAGATCCAAAAGCAGCAGCGAAAAGGTGAGTTTTTAGCTTAGATCTGAAAAGAGCCAGAGAAGGTGCCTGAGGTACAGACTCAGGTAGTTTGTTCCAGGGATAAGGAGCATCAAGGTGAAAGAAACGAAGTCTTGAGTTAGCAGTAGAAGAGAAGGGCACAGATAGAAGTGATTTGCTAGAAGCGCGGAGTTCCCAAGGAGGGGTGTAGAGAGGAAAGGTAGTGAGGAGCTGCAGAGTGAGTGCACTTATAGGTCAGCAGGAGAAGTTTGAACTGGATGCGGAAACGAATAGGAAGCCAATAAAGAGACATAAGAAGAGGGGTAATATGATTGAGGAGTGGTCTAGTGGTTGGGGCAAGTTACCTCACACCAGAAAGTTAGAGGTTCAAATCCCACTAGAGAACAGCAACCTTGGGCCGGAAGGACTGGGGTTTCTAGTCCCACAGGTGCTCCTTGTGGTCTTGGGCAAGCCACTTAACCCTCCATTGTCCATGTTCCCTGTAAGTATTAGTGTATGTGTCTCATTTCCCCTTGGGTTAAATGTATCCCCCAATTGTGTTGTGACCACTTTGATTGAAGGATAAGGTGGTATACAAAACTGTCTAAATAAATAAATGATGGGACTGGTGTAAGATTAGCCACACAGCAATGTGTTGAACAGACTGAAGGTGAGAGAGATGATTTAGCAGGAGACCAGCAAGGAGTAGGTTACAATAGTCAAGATGGGAGGTGATTAAGGAGTGGATATGTGTCTTAGTAGTATTTTCAGAGAGGAATGGTTGGATTTTGTTGACATTATAGGATGTGTGTGGAGAAGGAGAGAGAGGAGTCAAAGACTACCCCAAGGTTGCGAGCCGAGGAAACAGGGAGGAGTAGAGAGTTATCCACAGAGACTGAGAAAGGAAGAAGAGGAGAGGAGGTTTTAGGGGGAAAAATAAGAAGCTCAGCTTTGGCCATGTTCAATTTCAAGTAGAGGTGAGACATCCAAGCAGCAATGTCAGATAGCAGGCATAGATCCGGGTCTGGATTGCCGGAGAGATTTCAGGCGTAGAGAGGTAGCTCTGGGAGTCATCAGCATAAAGATGGTACTGAAAGCCATGGGAAGAGATGAGCGCACCAAGGGACTGGGTATATAGAGAGAAAAGGAGTGGACCCAAGACAGATCCTTGGGGAACACCAACTGAGAGCAGGATAGCAGCAGAGGAGGAACCACCAGAAAAAACACTGAAAGAGTGATGGGAGAGATAAGAGGAGAACCAGGATAGTACAGAGCCCTTAAAACCAAGCAAGGACAGGGTATAAAGGAGAAGATTGTAGTCAACAGTATCAAAAGCAACAGAGAGGTCAAGAAGGATGAGGACTGAGCTTTATATGTATTTTTTCAAGTACATTCATAGCAAAAAATCCGTGAGAGATTTAGTTGGTCCGTTAGATGATAGAGGAGTTAAAGGGGCACTAAGAGGTGACAAGGCGATAGCGGAGAAACTGAATGAATTCTTTGCTTCGGTTTTTACTGAGGAAGATGTAGGGATGTTACCCATGACTGAAGTGGTATTTAAAGGTGCGGAAGAATTGAAAGAAATATCGATACATCGGGAAGATGTATTATAACTATTTGAAGAACTGAAGAGTAGTAAATCACCTGGACCAGATGATATACATTGTGGGGGACCCTAGCCCAGGCCGTGGCCTATAGGCGTAGGGCTGCCCTTGTTAGTCCTTAAATAAAGGTTATGTTATTCTCTTACAGAGCCTGGGCTTCTAGGGACTTGTAGTTGTGTTACTTGTTCAAAAACAGAAGTATGGAAACCAAAGGTTTTTTTTCAAAGGCAAACAGGAATTTATTCCTTCTTTTTCCTTTCCAAAACACTAAGGCTTAACAGAAGGCAACAGGATTCTTCTCCAAACAATATTCCTCAGGAAAATTCCATGAAACCAAAAACTGAAACTGCTTTAGAAGGCTCTCTTAACACATGCAGCTGTCTCTCAATAGATAACAAACAAATACGTCCTTTTTTTTTTCAAAACAAAAGCAAATGTCTTCTCTGCATTAAACAGGATTTTTAGCTTTCCTGGCTATAGTAACTCTCCCTGTTTCCTTAATGCTTTGGGGTTTTTTCAAGTTACAGGGTTTTCTTTCTCCAGAAGCTTTTATTCAGCTCTCTGACACCATGAACAGTCCATTAATGAATCTTCAGACATGGAAACAGGTTCAGAACAATCTGCCCGCATTTCTTCTGGATCTCCTGCCGGTATGTGTGACTCTAAAGCTCCATGCAATGCTTCTGGCTCAATACTCTCCAAAAGCTCCTGCACTTTTCTCCACTGAGGCTTTTCACTACGAGCAAGGCTTTCACCTGGAAGGTGAAGCTTCTTTTTCTGAATTAAATGCCACAGTGCCTCTAACTGTTTCAGGTCACTGTTAGCTGTACTTCTGTTCACCCACCTTCTAGGAGCTTGAACCCTTAGAGCTGGTTCACGAACTGTAGAAACTGCCCTCTGCTGCTGGCCAGTAATTCTCCCAGCCACACCTCTGCTGGCTTCAGAACTACTTGTACTTTTCCTGCAAGCCTGACTTTCTCTTGGGGTGTTGCCTTCACCTCTGAAGTCCCTACGGAAGTCTCCACCGGTCTCCTCCCCAGTGAACTCTCTGGGTCTTTCTTGGGTGCTTCTCTCCCCAGCAGTCTCTGTGGTCAACTCCAACTTCCCGGTTAATGCCCTGATCGAATCCTCGATCGAACTCCTGGTCAAACTCCCCGGTGAACTCCCTGGTGAGCTTTCTGGTGAACCCCCTTTCCTTCCTGTTCCTCTGTGTTTATAAAGCTGTTTTTTCCCTATCGTGCACTGCCCCTTGCTCAGGTGCTTTTCATTAGTTACCAAGCCTGCCCTTAGATTAGCAGAGCTTGAGTGTGGCCTGCCTTCAGCAACTGTGTGTTTTTTCTCTTTTCCTGCACTCTGTAAGCTATGGGTTCGCTGCCTGTCTCTTTCCTTAAAGGTAGATTTTTGATTTTCCTCTATTTCCATGGGGTCAGCCATACTCTCCTCATCACAACATCCAAGGGTGTTGAAAGAACTGAAATATGAGATTGCAGACCTGCTATTAGTAATCTGTGAACTATCATTAAAATCATCTGTAATACCTGAAAATTGGAGTTTTTAATAATGTTCTTATAATGGTTTCTACCATTTTGACCAGTACTGACGTAAAAAATTGGCGTTACGCTGGCCATTCACCAATTTTCTGGTACTACAGATGATTTTAATGATAGGCCCTTAAACATTTCCTCTTCATCAAATATCTCACTGACAGCTCCGAACCTCAGTCCCACTCAAATAGCGAGCACCTCAACAATAGTAGTAGTCAACCAGGCAAACCCTCTCAACAGGCATCCCCTACAATGTAAAACATCAAACAGTATCCTTTCTCATTACACTGCCTATGTATATAGTTTACCCTGTTCTCCAAGTTCCATTTCCTGTTAAATGTAATGACCAGACATATGTAAGTTGTCGGATGTTTCTGTTCCATGTAAACCGCGCTGATGACAAATAGTGCGGTATATAAGAAATGTTAATAAATAAAATAATAAATAAAATAGTTCACAGATTACTAATAGTGGGTCTGAAATCTCATATTTCAGTTCTTTCGACACCCTCGGATGTATACCACCCAGCCTACGTAATTTGCTACTCTTCAGTTTATCAAATAGCTGTAATACATCTTCCCAGTTTATCGATATTTCTTTCAATTCTTCCCTGCATCTGCCTTTGTAAAATCCAAAGCAAAGAATTCATTTTGTTTCTCCACTATAACCTTGTCCCCTATTAGTGCCCCTTTTATCCGTCTATCATCTAATGATCCAACTGTCTCTCTCACAGTTTTTTGGCTATGAATGTACGTACTTAAAAAAAAATGTATTATGCGTTTTTGCTTCCACGGCAAGCTTCTTTTCAAATTTTCTCTTTGCCTGCCTTATCAATGCCTTGCATCTAACTTGCCAGTGCTTATGTTGCTTCCCGCTTGTGTCTTTTGGCTCCTTTTTCCATTTCCTGAAAGATGCTTTTTTTGGCTACAACAGCCTCTCTGACCTCACCTTTAAACCATGCTGGCAGTTTTTTGGCCTTCCTTCCACTTTTCTTAAAGCATGGAATACATTTGTTATAGGCTTCCAAGATCGTATTTATAAACAACATCCATGCTTGATGTAAATCTTTAACCTTTGCAGTTGCTCCTTTTAGTTTTTCTTAACTATTTTCCTCATTTTATCATAGTATCCCTTTTGAATGTTAAAAGGTAGTAGTATGGATTTCCTTACCGTCTTTCCTCCATTTATTAAATCAACCATGATCATGCTTTGATCACTATTGCCAAGTGGCCCCAACACCCTTATCTCTTGCATCAGATCTTGTGTTCCACTAAGGACTAGGTCCAAAATAGCTTCCCCTCTGGTCAG
The DNA here is from genome assembly GCA_033557465.1 of Ichthyophis bannanicus. Lineage (NCBI taxonomy): Eukaryota > Metazoa > Chordata > Amphibia > Gymnophiona > Ichthyophiidae > Ichthyophis > Ichthyophis bannanicus. The sequence continues at coordinate 78,296,567 of CM066036.1, forward strand.
TTCATGAAGCAATTGCTTCAAGAAGTCATTTATTTCATCTAGAAACTTTATCTCCCTCGCATGTCTTGTCGTGACACTGACCCGTTGATACCAGGGTAATTGAAATCACCCATTATTATTACTGTATTGTAACTTTTGTTAGCTTCCCTAATTTCTTTTAGCATTGCATCATCTATTTTCTATCCATAGAGATTCTACAGTGTATTTTGTTTCTTGTAAAACTTTAATCCTGTGTGACTCAATGCCCTCTCTAACATAGAGTGCAACCTTTCCACCAATTTTATCTCACCTGGGGGAGGGTTCTACCTGGTGTTTAGTGGCATGGAAGAAGCAATCACAGTTTCTCCTGCCTGTTGGGCACCTGGGCACCCTCTGATCCCTAGTGTAATTCTTGTGGTAATACTGCTGGAGGCCAAACTGCTATATAAGGGACTCTTGTCTGTTTATTGTAAGTATTATAATGGCACTCTCATTTATACTGTTTTGTGATGATATTTTCTATTTTTATATTGTTACTTATTGAAATTGTTCTGAATTTATATTCTATGTTTTATGAATTTAAACTGCTTTGAGTACTAATTTGTAAAGGACAGACATGGTACCCGCAGTAGGTGTGTTCCACTGATGAAATGTATAAAAATTAAAACCACTTCACCCTTTGTAACGTATATAATAAAAACATTGGTTTTGCAGGAGGCCTATGGATCACTCTTAAAGGTACCAGTTTGACTGGGGCAGAACTGGTATTATTTGGGTCTCAGCCTTGTCTGATAAACATGAGCTCCTGCAACTCTACCACCATTGAGTGTAAAGCACCAGCTTGGGTAAGGAGTTATCGCTTGTGTTCACCTCTGCTAACATCCTACCCCAACTTTCTTTTCTCTCCCCAAGCTTATGCACTAAGTTATATATTGATTTGAAAAGAAGCATAAAGGAGTCCCTGTAAATTAGTAAAACTTATGTTTCACAATATTTGTATCCAGGCAGGTGGCGAACATACTGTGGATGTGGCAGTGAGAATTGGGAACCATTCTGCTATTCTCACAGAGGCCTTTAAATACAATGCATCTTTCAATCCAATTATTATATCACTGAGCAGAAACATCAGTAACACAGCAGGTAATGCCTCCATCAGATGAAAATGCAATTTCTATTGACTATATTGTTATGTTTACATGCTCACTTTTATATTAATATGACTACCGTTTTATTCCTAAGGTGCATGTTTAATAAAGCATAGTAATGATTACAGCATGCTAAATCTTGCACTAAGTAGTAACTCTGGTAACCCAGAGGCCCTCCTCGCCCTCCCAATCAACCATCTTCCCCCCATCCCTTCATTCCTCTTTTCCCATGTCCAAACACACAGAGACCTTGCCTTGGTACAACATTTTGGTCGCAGCTTTATTTAACTCATATAACACCGGCCCAACATGGGCCAAACATAATCAACATCCCAACATAACCCCCCACCCCAACACCGGACAATGCCCCCACCCGCCATATTATTAGCAAGGCAGAGCATCCTCCACTCCCCGAAGCCCACCGCCTGCCTCGCCATGCTAGTAGCAAAGGCCGGCACCCACCCGAATACCGGGCCGAGACCCCACCCGGGAAGCCTCGCCCCATGCCGGGGAGCCCTTCACTCCCCACTGCTCCTAAATCAGTTACTGCCCCCGCCGCCTCGGCGAGTGCTGGCTCTCTACCCCGCCCCCAGCTGCAACAACCCCCCCTCACCACCCACGTTCCACAGGGAGGGTGGGCGGGAAACGCGTCCTTCCGACCAGAGGAGCCGCGGAAAAGGGCTGACCACGCGGCTCCTTGCTGACCTTAGCCCCGCCCCTGGCCCACGAGCCAATGAAATCGCTCCACCATCATGTCATGGAGCAATTTCTAACCGCCGCTACACATCTCCTCCCTCTTCCCCCCCCTCGACCCCTGACACCCGATGGAGGCCAAAGCCGGGCCCGGGCCCAGGTTACTGCCGGCTGCGGGACCGGCCCGGCGGCCTCATACATTTAGAGCGGGACTGCAGTAACAATTACTGTGTGCTAAGAAAGTCACAGTAAAATTTGAACAGCTTAGCACATGTTGGGGAGGGGATTGGGTGGGTTTGGGGCAGAGTGAGGGTATTGCAGAAGTCATTACCATTCACTAATCGTAACTGTTGCTGCTGGCGTGGGTGCAATTACTGCCCCCTCAGTGGGTGGTGGTAAGTGCTCCTACACTAATTGTGCTTGCACTGATAGTGGAAGGGCACAGCTCCAACAGTTAATGTGGGGCCATTCCACCCCCATGCTAAATTTGGGCAACTAATGTGCATAAAGGACAGCAGATAAGAAATCAACATTTACTCTGCTGTTACGGGCTATAAAGGCTACTCTAGAAGGAATAGGAGTGCTTAAAAGTCATTAATCAATGCTTTGATCTTGTGATATCAGGCATCATTGTTATAATAAATACTGTGTGGCATCACAATATTTCCTCCAAAAGCTTTACATTTGTGGATTTAATTTTATAAACGTATTTCATGTGCAAAAACCAATTTTATTGTATGCATGTAAAATGGCTTTGATAAAATGACCCCTTGGGTTCTCATGTAAAAATATGCACAGTAAGATAGAGATCCCATATACCAGCACAAGTATGAGAGAAAAAAAATGTTTTCTTGGATAAAATTCATCCAATATAGGCCTGACCCGCCAAAAATATTCCATTTGAATTTATTTGAAAAATCTAAAATCACAGTGATTAGAATGCAACACACCCACAATCACTTCCGTCTCTGCCATCGTCATTATCACTCTCTTCTTCACTCAGCCAAACAAGAATATTTCTCTAACCTTATCTCCTCCTCGGCTAATTCCTCTCATCAACTCTACTCTGTTATCTGCTCCCTCTCTGCACTTCACACTGCTCCATCCCCTTCCCCCACCTCTACCTCCCTTGACCCCACCTCCCTAGCCTCCCACTTTGCCTCTAAGGTCCTTTCCCTTCGTCTCTCTTTTCCCTCCTGTCCCCCTCCCCTTTCTCCCCCCGCTGCAACCCCACTCCCTCCCTCTCCCCTCCCCTCTCCCCTCTTTTCCTCTTCTCCTCTACTTTCGCATCTCTGGTCCACTTTTGAGCCACTTTCCCTCTCAGTTTTATCCAACACGTTCTCCTCTACCCAGAAAACCACCTGTCTTGCTGATCCTATCCCCTCCTACTGGCTCCTCAAACTCTTCCTAGCTCTCTCCCCTCACATTCTCTCTCTCTTTAATTCTAGCTTATCCTCTGGTATCTTTCCCATACCCTGGAAGCACGCCTCAGTCCACCCCATTCTGAAGAAAGGTTCCCTGGACCCCTCCTCCCCTTCCAACTGGCTCCCCATCTCCAATCTCCCATTCCTTTCTAAGCTCTTAGAAAAATTAATCTTTGCCTAACTCTCTTCTCACCTCGAAGCTTCTCTCGCCCTTCACCCATGGCAATCTGGTTTCTGCCCCGATGATAGCATGAAATCTGACCTCCTCTCCCTTCTCAATGAACTGCATGCTGCTCACGATCACGGTTCTTTTTCTCTCGCTGTCTCCCTAGATCTGTCTGCCGCTTTAGACTTGGTTGACCACCGTACCCTTCTAGCTCGTCTTCAGGAAGTCAGCCTTGCCGGCATGGTACTCCAATGGTTTTGTTACTTTCTCTCCTGCTGGTCTTTCTCAGTTATCTCTGGGTCTACTTCCTCCCCCTCCACCCCCTCCCCTGCGGTGTTCCCCAGGGATCTGTCCTCGCACCCCTCCTGTTTAATGTCTTCCTTGCCCCCCTTACCCTCCTAGTTCAACAACATGGCATTGATGCATATTACTATGCGGATGACATCTTTCTCCTTCATCATACAGACTCCTTCACTCCCGACATCACTCCCCTCGACACCTGTCTCTCTGCTGTGGCCTCGTGGCTCTCATCCAACTTCTTACATATTAACCTTTCTAAAACCTATTCTATTTGGTTTACTTTTGGAAGCCCCCCCCCCTTGTCTCTTCACTCTCATCCTCGCCTGTTCCTGTCGTCTCATCCCTTCGGTATTTAGGTGTTACCTTTGACTCCTGTCTCCACATTTCCTCTGTTGTTCAGCCTTCCTTCTTCTCCCTGAAACAACTTCGTGCTGTCCGTCCCTTTTTTTCCCCCTCCTCCTTGACCACATTGCTCCTCTCCCTCATTATATCCCGCCTCGATTACTGCAACATTTCCATAGCATGTCTCCCTCAGTCCCAGCTTCTCCGTCTTCAATGTGTCCAAAATACTGCTGTCCGTATCCTAACCCACGCTTCCCACTTTGATCATGTCATCCCCTTCCTTCTTCACTTACAGTGGCTTCCTGTCCCATTCCGGATTCAGTATAGGTTCCTCATCTTTTTCACAGATCCATCTACACAGGCACCCCTCTCTACCTTGCCGATCAAGTTCGCCTTCACACCCCCCACCGCTACCTCCGGTCCATTCACGGCAATCGCATGTCCCTCCCCTCCTCGTCCCAGAACCACCTGGAATCTACCCGTTCATCTGCTTTCTATTTTCTTGATCCAAGACTGGAACTCGATCCCCCCACCCTCCATTTAGAATCTTCATTTAATAGTTTTAAGGCCAAACTAAAAACCCACCTCTTTTGCTCTGCTTTCGACCTTCCCCCCCCTCACCTCCCTCCCCTCCTCCTCGTCGATGCATAATTCTGCTGCCCCTTCATATCTGTTGCCCTGTCTTCCTCCTCGTTGTATACCTTTGCCCTCCCTTTTTTTATATGTCATCCTGTCTACCTTCTCCCCCTTTTATTCTTATCTCTTCTGTCCTACTTTAAATTTTTAAAGGCTTTCCTTTTCTTTTCCTTGCAGCTTTTAATTTTGTTTGTAAACCACCCAGATGCTCCTGTTATGGGCGGTATATTAAGTTTTTAATAAACATAAACATAAACCCAAATCTTGCTAATACAGACTCTGTTTCGAACTTAAGCATTATTCATAGTTCTGCTTCAGTGCAAAAGTACTTATCCATTCATGGTCCATTATTGAAACCAGTCTTCAAAGGCTTGGACACAACTAAAGTAAGTAGAAGGTCAGTCTTCTAACCCACACATCCTTTCCATACTTTCTAGATCTAGATCTGGGGGCAGGAGGGGGTAGGGTCTGGACCGAGTGGGGGTAGGCTAGCCCAACAGGACTTACAGGGCCGATTCAGGTCATGGCCCTATACGTCCTGCCAGTTCAAGGAGGAAGTGCTGATTATTACTCTTCGAAGGTGGAATAATCAGCACTGACCCTGCGATCGGCCCCAGGGATCCCCCCTCCTCGGGGCCAGGGCCAGGTGCAGGGGATCCCCACCACCCGATCTAGGCACCAGCTGGTCAGCCGTGGGTTGGGTGGCAGGGAAGTGGGGGCCTAAACCATGGGAGTCGGGGGCAACTGCGAGGAGGACGTCCCAAAAGGTGGCAGGAGCATGCTGGGCTATCCACGGTCTCAATTCTGTGTACCGCAGGACCATTTTGTTCCCACGGTCCAGAATCGGGTCCTAATGGGCCCATCTTCCTCGGGGATGTCCAGACAGCCCAGACGTCCCCCTCTCAGAATCGGGCTCCACATGTCTTTATAAAATAGGTTCAAAATAGATGTCTTGTTATCCCCTTAGGTGACCTGTTATAAAATTATCCCTATAAAAGATGCTACTGAGAATATTTACCAAAATAGAATAAAATAAGAAACCTACATTTTTTTCAAGAAATAATATGACTTGGATCCTCGAAAGACAAAAGAATACCAAAAGGATACTTATATGTGTTTTATCGACTGTGCCCTATGTCATACCCCCACATCAGCCTCCTTCTCCTCCATAAAGGATGCACATATGATGACAGGGTCCTTTTCTACTATAGCCCCCATTCCCCTGCCTCTCAGCTCCATTACCTCCTGTCCCTGCTCCTGACTCTGACTATATTGGCATGATAGTATGCTGTATGATGTCTCTTGCTCACTGAGGAGCATTCAGAGACATCATCCATTTCATTGGGAGGCTTCCTGGAAGGGGAGAAATCCAAGGGTTCCCCCCTTCCATATGGCACAGGTCCCAAATTGTAAGAGGATGGTATTGGCTGTGGAGGCAGCTGTGCCAATATGATGATGAGTGTGGATAACAGAGGCACTCTCCCTTTTCACACATGTGCAGATTGGTACACCAGGATCTCAGATGCTGCTGTGCAAGTATGCAGAGGTGCCGGGGAACCATAGCATGTCCCTGTGTAGCCCTTGATCTCCTCAATGAGGGTCAATGTTGCTTTAGCTGCCTGTCTTATAGGTGAACATGACACTCCTTGAAGGCCAGAGATTTTCTCCACAGTTTAGTTCCTTTGCTTGCTGCACCTGGATCTGTACATTCTGCTACAGCAGATGTTTACCACAGCTAAGAAGATTATGACTCCACCCACTGGCGCTACAGTTGTCTGGGTCCACAGCTGTTCCTGCTCCTTCTGCAGATACTTGACCATAATCAAAGGGAGATGCAGATGGAAGCTGTATGTTACCCCCATTGAAATCATCCTTGCACTCCAGGTGGACATCTGCATGGTCCCCACCCTCAGAATCTTGATGCCCCTTGGGTCTAGACACCTTCTCCTCCACCTCTGCTTCAGTACCACCCTCTTCCCTGGATGCCTTGGGCTGTTGCATCGGTCCATCTCTAAGGGTCTGGTAGCTGATGTCTGCACTGCTGCCCTCCATGGATTCACAGCTTCAGTATCTCCTGTAGGTAGGACATGAAATGCACTCCATTACCATGTGAAAGCCGTATATCCACCCATTGTTACAGTATGCATGGAGTGGAGGAGAAACCTAGTGGTTAGAGCACTGCCTTGGAAGCCAAGAGACCAGGGTTTGATTCCCACTAGCACTCCTTGCAGCCTTGAGCAAGTCACTTAACTCTCCTTTGCCTCAAAAAAATCCAAGTTATCAATCTCCCTGTTTAATATGCATTATCAAGTTTAAGTTACAATGTAACCGCCTTCACTGAAATGACAAAACAGTATATAAGATCTGTTAAATAAATAAATAAATGGCCACTTCCCACAAAGAAATCCATTCCTGTGTAGATGTGGCACAATGTATGACTAGAGATACATTCTCAGTGATGCCAAGGACCCCTAAAACATAATTGAAGCCCAGGTCTACTGGCTCCATAAAGGTGATAAGGGCAAGGTTGTATGCATGCCCACCATGGGAAAGATCTGAAAGCTGTGCCTGCCAATACCACACAGCATGCATGTCCATAGCAAGCCACATATTCATCAGTGCACACTGAGAGTGGGTGCTGTTGGGGCAGAGGGTTGCAAGGTGTCCATCACTACACACACACCAATACATTTCAGCAGAAACTGAGCAGCATATATATGCATTGCTGCTCCAACCCTAGCCAGATGATGTACTCCTTAAAGGGATAAGTAAGTAGAGAATCTGATTTTGGGCAAGAGGGCCTTGATGGTCCTGGTGCAGGCTACAGGAATGTGGGCCAGATAGGTATGACAGAGGTACATAGCAGAAGACCCAGGGGGTGCCTTTTCAGTACTTTGGAGCCCCCCTCTACAGAGGTAATGACCCATACTGCTGTGTCTTAGTAGAGATGCATTGAAGATGCAGGGAGTTGACAGAGCATCATGACATTTATTTATTTAACATTTCTTATATACCACCTTTCATGATATCAAGGTGGTTTACATTGAACAAACTGAAATTACATTGAACAGGGCATTATAACTTGTAAATAGCTATTTTTACAGGGAACATGGGCTATGGAGGGTTAAGTGACTTGCCCAAGACCACAAGGAGCACCTGTGGGACTAGAAACCCCAGTCCTTCCGGCCCGAGGTTGCTGTCCTCTAGTGGGATTTGAACCCCTTACCCTCCAGCCTGAAGTACCTTGCCCCAACCACTAGGCCACTCCTCCACTCCACATGCCAGGAAGACATCACTGGAGACTGTGACCCACCTCTCTACTGCTGCATGAACCCCTGGAAAAACATGAAGGATACATTCCCATGATGGGTGATGTCTGTTAGGTGAGGGTGATTGGTGACTGCAAGTTCCAACATTAGTCCTAATGGAGGAGAGGTACCAAGAATAGATGGCAGAGTATATGGGGGAAGAAAGGTAGAGTGTCAGAAGGTGTGCTAGAGATATCTACTTCCTTCCCTGGAGGTTCTTAAAGGACTCAGGTCTCCCATTCCCTTCAGTGTCTCCTCATGTATAGTTGTCAGAACCTGGCTTTCCAGGTCACTGAGGGACATCCTGATTAATCTCCATGCCTTCAATTTGGCTTTATGCTTCACCTCATGCCAGTTCCATTTCAAGGCCTCAGAATCTCTGTTTCTGTGGTAATTGGCATTTTACACGATGACATATGCCCAGCCATAGTTTTTGTTTTTCTGATTGGCACTCATGCGGACACCAGCATGATGCAGAACATGCTGCTGCTTTGGGACATCCTGTAACATGAGTTTTACCTCACCTTGGCAGAAGTTGTCTTTCCTGGTGAGCTTGGGTGCCATTCCTTGATCAAATGCAGCACAACTGGCAATGCTTCTAAAATGGACTGCTACACGTGTATGTACCGGATTTATACACAGATAAAGGGGTGGGATGTAGACAGCGCAACCTTACACATGGTTCTTTCCAAAATAGGCCACAGATGGACAAGCATATGGCTGATAAACATGTGTAAGCCATTTTGCATTCATGAGACGCTCATATAGCAATCCTACACATGGGTGATTGCAAAATTGTTAGTACATGGACTGCAAGTGTGCTGATATCTCCATTGCCTGACATGGGTCCCAATCATTTGTAGGGGTTTACTGAGAAGTACAGGCTATGGCAAGGGCTGACATGTCAGGGTTGCACTCTGTCATGGGGCTGATTCTTTACCTAAATGTGTCTTACCTGTATGTATCCAAGGAAGTTGCCGCCTTCACATTGTGTGGCTGTGTGCAGGGGAAAGAAGGAGAGACATTTGTTGAGACAGCTATATATGACCCTATAGTGCATTCTAACTATGGTTTCTCTGTTTCTTTTGCAGAAGCCATACACTAACTGGAAAGAGAGGGCCTCTAGGGAGGGGCAAGAGGGAAGCGTGTATATCTGTATATCTGTATGATAGGGGCAGGGGGAAAGGTCCCTAGCATTGTGGCTTGACATGTACCTTGCATGCTATTTCATGACTGTACTTACAGACATGGAGGGCATGCTCTGTTTGGTTTGCTAGCATTGATAGCACACCCTTCATTAAACGTGTCATCAACTCATGCATGGGAGATGACCTGACATCTTTCGGTGTGTATGTGGGTTTGCATGATAGTCGATGTACCAAATGGCATAAATGATTTACATTTATTTACATTTACATTTATTCAGGCTTGATATACCGCCCAGGACCGGAGTATCAGGGCGGTGTACAATAAAAGGCAGCCACAGAAAAATAAAGAGAGAAAGGAACGCCATTAAATAATAGGAAAGAATGAGTGAGAGATAGAGAGAGAAAAAAGGACAGAGACTGGAGAGCTAGACACAAAAACGCAGGGGGAAAGGAAGAGTGGGGGGTAGCAGTCGAGTGGGACATGGCGGGCAGGAGTGTTGGATGATGGTTATAGTTTGGGGGAGGCCGGAAGATCAAATGCTTGAGAGAAAAGGTGGGTTTTGAGGAGAGCTTTAAATTGAGGGAAGGAGGACTCCCTCAATGGTGGTGAAGGTCTGCCAATGTTCTGGGTTTACATGGCCTACCAGGGGCAACATAGTTCTCTATAGGCCAGTATATGCTGGGAGAAGCTAAAGTGATAGACAGCAGGGGCCATGAGGAGCATATTTGGAGGGATGGGAAGAAATCTGGAAGTATACTGGCCTGCTTATACACAGAAGCCAATTCCATTCATGCATGTCCAGACCCCTGTATGGCCAGGCAGAATCAGGCATGCAAAGTTAGACACGATTCTGATCCTGCATCACCTGTGGGATCAGAATGGGGTCTAGCACCTTGACATGCAGGCATGGACCCAATTCTGTCCGGCCGTACATCCCAGCAACTATCCAGTTAATTCAGCCAGTCCCATGAATGGAGCCGCGGTGCCATGGCGTCCCATCATCATGGTACCATGGCTCCATTCACAAGCTACGATCCTGGTGCGCCAAACCCAGATGCCTGTTCCCTGCAGCCCGACCCCCAATCTGTCCTTCCAACCCCCTGCACCCCCTCATCTGTGTCCCCAGGTCCTGGGCTGTGGTCCCCCTCCATCCAGAGGTATTTATTCTGCCTTTGAGGTGGAATATGTCCCCCATCTAGATTTGAGGCCCTGGACGTACAGGGCCAACCTCTGAATCAGCCCTGTACATCCAGGGTCACAGCCTGCCCATGCCATGCCCTCACTCTGCCTCCAGAATGCCCCCTCCTGCCCCCGTCTAAGTGTCCCCATACAAACCTGTTATACAAAGGGGAGGGTATTGACGGGGCCAGCAGGGGGACGAATAGTGGGGATAGACATCCATCCCCGCTATTCAAGGGACAGAATTGTATTTTTTTATTTAACTAGGCTTATGTACCGCTTTTCTACCAGTCAAAGCAGTATACATGCAGGTACTGTATGTGTATATATATATTTTTTTCTTTCTTTTTTTTTTTTTGCCTTGTCCCCAGAGGACTCACAATCTAAGTTTTTGTATCCCCTAGCCTCTGTATGGCAATGCAGAAAGTAGAGCTCTCTTAGTTTCCTACCGCCCTATTTTCTGGGGGCATGATGTGACAAATTTGACAGGTCTGCCTCTAATGACACCCCTAACATGCAGCAGCTCCCACAGGGTTGCACATATCCTGCACCCTCCAGTAGATCACGGGATAACTATAAACTCCAGGGGAAACAGTGCTGTCTGATGGTAATGTTATGGCTGTCTAGATCATGCAGACAAAAATTGACAGGGCCAGTTTTAGAATGTGGACTAGGTGTCTATGCGTACAGTCCCCAGTCCAGGTTGTGAGGACTGTTTGAGCCAAGCCATTACCATGTTTCCATGCTTGTACTGGACTACTTGTAGGAAGCTACCAATGTCACCAATGTGGGCACCTAGTTGCAGATTCAGCAGGTCCCTCCTAGGGAGCCACATGACTACCTGTACACTATGTGCAGAAGCCCACATCCTATTGGGGGTCCTGTTGTAACAAGTAGATATGGACATGTGCCTCCTTGACAAGTATGCTTCTGGCTACAGGTCTCAGGCACAAGGGATGATACCATGTAGGGGGGATGGAGATAAGTGAGGGAATAAGTATAAAAGTGACAAATGTTCTGGAGTCCATATATATGCAAATGTAAATAGTTTTATTATAAAAATGCCAACAGGGCTGATGGAATGTACAAAATAATTGTTTCATCACACATTATAATGTAAGTCTATATGCCTATGTGCTCCCCTCTCCATCCCTTTATGGAGCAGAAGGGATAAAGGTGCATGTCAACAGCTGCTGCATCACTTTTAGGATGGCATGTACTTTTGTCATTGTCCTTTAGATGGGTCACTGTGAGTCTCATAGGGTTCTGAAGATCTTTAAAGCCCTGGTGAATCTCATACCACATGGCCATAATCTGCAGCAGGACTTCAGGGTCCTTGAAGTCCTCTGGTACCTCCCAGAGACCTGGTTGAGCAAGGAGGCAGAGTGGATAGTCTGGAAGGCTAGCATCTGTAATAGGTTCTCAGGTTACCACTGTGCCCCTCTTCCTTTCCTCATTCTTTTCCTCTTCTCCCTCCAAATCCCCACTCCTCCTCCTTCTCCCCCTCCATCTTTACTCCCTCCTCTTCCTCCTAGACTGTCTCTGCTGATGTCCCCAGGCCAGGAGGTGCTAGTGCTGGTGTCTTTGCATGTGGATTAGTTTTGCGGCCTGCTGCTTCTGCTAAGGCTGCTGCTGTAGAGGCTATGTGGTTATGGCCTCTGCATGTGGGGAAGCTCCTGGGGTCTGTTGCTGCTGAGGCCACTCCTTTAGGGATATCTCAAAATCCTGGCTGGACTTCAGCCCTCCAGGACAGGTTTGGAGACCCCTGACGTATGGCTTTGGAGTATTGTTACTTTAAACATCTGTATGTCTCTTTGACAGAACTAGGCAGTCATGTCTCCGACTTCCCATGTTCAGCAACAATCCTTGTAAGAGGAGGAGAAAGGGAAGGCCCTATATGGCTGGACACAGGATGCTGTGGGTGCCTGCTGCAGGCCTTATGTTGCAGAGGTTAAGGTTCAGGATGAGATAAAATAAATCTCTCTATATTGCAACATATATGCTGAATGTATGTGGGATGGTATAGCTATGGGTGTAATATGATGGTTCCTCCTGCAACCCTGTGCAAGTTGTGCAGTGACTGTGGAGATGGTGTGTGTGACAAAATGCATTCCTCCTTTCTGGACATCAACTATGACAATGGTGTGAGAATATTCAAAAGATTCCCACAAGCCCACAGAAATCTGCGCTGCGCATGTCCATGCAGTGGTGCATGTTAGATCAGATATTTGTGTGGCATGGCATCATGGGCAACCATAGTACAGTAGCATCTTCATGGTTGTAGTTGTGTGTGAGCCTCCACATGTCTGCAAGTGCATGCATGCATTTGGCAGTGATTTGTAGCCATGTGATATTTGCTGTCCGGAATGCAGCCAACATGGGGTAGGGGCAGCAATTGCTGATGCTGTCTGGTGAATGGATATGTCATGTCCCATCACCCACTCCCTTCTCTCCAAATGTATGTGGAACACAGTGAAGGATGTATGCACACCATCCAAACAGGGCTGATGCAAGGGTTTTCATCATCCTGCATACGCCTTCAACCTTTAAGTCCTCTGTGACTTCTGGGTCCATGGAAGATTCCTCTTGCATGCCTCAGACCCTCTTTGTCCCACACAATTTTGGTGCCTCACACATCCCATATTTGACGATTGCAATGTCCCACATTGGCCGGGTCTCCATTAAGTATCTCTTCCCCAGGGGTGGGGGGCCTACTTTATTTACCTTTATTTACTGTGTAGCTACCTGTAAGGCTACAGACTAATCAGCAGCTTTTACATGCCTTGCTGTTCAATCAAATCTTGCTGCACTAGTTGTAACACTCTGGATGGCTCAGAATTGTGTTTTGTAGGCCTCCAGGAGAGGATTTCACATTAGTGTTCAAGGGATCCTTAGACATGGATGCCTTTCCTTGATCATGCAGGACATCTCTGTTGGGGGTGTTTACCTGCATCTGGATGACTGTGGCTATGGCATCTGGCCTGGCTGGGTTGCGCTCATCCACCAGCCTGGCTGAGCTGAGAGCAGATCATGACTGCTGTGCAAGGTGATCTGCATCTCTGTGCATGTTTTCTGGCTGCATCTCTTACTTTGCACCCTGTAGGGGTGTGGAATGGCAGGCAGCTGTTTGCAGAGCACAGAGTGATTGCATGAGCTATGCCACCATGGTGAGTGTTCCACCCTGCTAATGAGGTAATGGGGATAGGCCTCAATAAAAAGGGGGCAGTGTGAAACATTCCGCAAGTGCAATTCTGTCCCCCCTTTTACTGAGGCCTATCCCCATTACCTTACTGGCAGGGTGGGAGACCTATGTTTTGAAAATAAAAAGGTAGGTCTTTGGCCCTCTGTCAAAATTTCTTTTCCCCTTTTGTCAGATAGGCATAGTGTTTGTTCACCTTGGCTCTTAGTATACTTTAATTTCATGTGGTGCAAGAGCCGTTGGGAGTTGTTTTCACTTTTGGTAGGACTATGGTGAGTGTGGTGTGTGGAATGGGAGGGAACGAGGTGGTGGGACCAAACATGCCTGGCTGGCACCGTGACCATCCTGTGGTAGTAGGGATGATGTTTACATGTGCCATATGAATGTGAGCAGGTCCAAAGCAACTTCACTTACTGGACATATGCTTGCAATTAGCAGTGTCACAGGCAAATCCTGACATGCCATTTGAAATGTATGGAGTGACAAAGTGTGTGTGTGTTTTTCAGCAGGCTGCAGAGGGGAATTTCTATAAGTGGTCGGGCCATCACTCTCCTGAAAGGAGGTGGAGAAAGGGAGAAGATGCCCTTGAACAGATGTTTTGCTGATGAAATGCCAGAGTAAATGCTATAAGTGAAATAGCTCATAAGAAGGGTTAGCAATAACTGTGTGACTGCCTGAAATTAAAGGGCATCTTTTCAACGCTGGAGTGTCTCATTATTTGGATCAACCTTGAATAAGAAAAATGGATTTAAATAAGTACTTCATATATTTTTCTATCTCCTTAAGCAGGACATATTAAAAAAAGGATGTAGCATTTTTTTTATGTCTGTCCAAAACATAGCTATTTTGGAGTGATGCTGTGTTTTTGAAAGTAAAGGAATGAATTAAAATGGGTCTCTAACTTTTGAAGAATAATTGAAAGAACTATAGTGATCCTTTAAAGAGATGAACTGATTATGGACTATTTGGAAAGAAACTGACGATTATTACTGCTTTTTAAAAAAAATAAATGCATTTATCATTAAAAAGGATTTGAGAGACGTGAAGGAGATACCCTGAAAGAGGGACCTCATTAATGAAGTCTGACAAAGTAATTTAGAAAGACATATCATACATACGCTTTATGTGGGTAGGGAGTTCTTGGGAGCAGAATGTCATACCTGAACTAGCTGATTGTCAAACAGGTGTTAGCGTATATCTGAGAGTTAAGGTTTAGACTAATGTGGCCAGAGCCATCCGGATCCTATCCCAAGTTGTCTGTGTTGCAGCAGGGGGTGACCTCTGACCCCAGGGCCGGAAAGCCTGTGCTCTTTGGAGAGCACTAGAGAGGATAAAAGGTCAGGGCTCTTCAACCTGGAAAAGAGACGGCTGAGGGGAGATATGATAGAGGTCTATAAATTAATCAATAGCGTGGAATGGGTAAATGTAGATCGATTGTTTATGCCATCAAAATATAGAAAGACTAGGGGACATGCAATGAAGCTACAGTGTAACCTTTTTAAGACTAATAAGAGAAAATATTTTTTCACTCAACGTGTAATCAAACTCTGGAATTCATTACCAGAGGATGCAGTAAAAGCTGTTAGTGTAGCCGGGTTTAAAAAAGGTTTGGACAAGTTCCTGGAGGAAAGGTCCATAAACCATTATTAAAGGGGACTCAGGATATCCACTGCTTGCCCCAAAACAAACATTGTAGAACCTGTAACATTTAGGGAAACTGCTAGGTACTTGTGACCTAGATTGGCCACTGTTGGAAACAGATACTGGGCTTGATGGACCTTGGTCTGACCCAGTATGGCATATCTTATGTTCTTAACCTCTGCAGTGTGCGGAGGCCAGAAACACATCTACATGGTTCCGCAGAGGGAGATGCGCATGTCGATGTAATGTGCAGGAAGACATGTGCATTTTGCTACCAATTGGTATTTGCTTGTCTATTTTATACATGTGGGACCCGATATTCTTCTGGGCAGGCTGTGCGCCGTAGCGATGCATAGTCCTGCCCACCAACCCTTAAACCCGGATCTTCAATGCTGAGGTCATATGCAGCCTGTCATTGAATACCTGGATATCGCTGCACAACCTGGAAACTGTGGAAGCTAACCGGGCAGCAGGAATATTGCATGCTGCCCGGTTATTGTCTGCGCCACAAAGATAGGTGAGGATTTTGCCCTTCAAATATTGGGCCTGTAGCAGTCAAAATAAGGTCATTTTCATGTGCAGATCTACCATGGCCAGCCTCTTGTTTTGCAACTGCACTGCACATTAAAGTAGATGGTAATGAACCAATTAACTACGCAGTGCAGATTCAGAGAAGTGCTCAGAAGACCAGAAGGCTGAGCTCAATGCTGGGATTTTAACACAAGGTCTGAGGAGACGTTAAGGGTTAGCTTATAGGTCTGCTGTCAGTGCTGGTAAGGAATTTATGCCTGTTTATTCAGTGTACAGCAGTGGCAACGTTTTTGTGGCTTTGTGAATAGTGCACTGTAAACAACGGCAGAGCAAGTGTACTGGAATAATGGTATGTGCATGTGCTGGAATGCTATCTAGCGCATAAGCAGCAATAT
The DNA here is from genome assembly GCA_033557465.1 of Ichthyophis bannanicus. Taxonomy (NCBI): domain Eukaryota; kingdom Metazoa; phylum Chordata; class Amphibia; order Gymnophiona; family Ichthyophiidae; genus Ichthyophis; species Ichthyophis bannanicus. The sequence goes on from CM066036.1 coordinate 78,312,654, forward strand.
TATTCTGCGCATTGACTTCCGTGCATCATGATATTGATGTTCATGCACAAGATAGCATTCCAGCACAGGTGCGCAAGTGCCAAAATATATTTTTGTGAGCAGGATATAGGTGCTGCTAATACAGACCCCCATGCACGGGTGCCTGGCTTGCATTCCTTGTTTAGCACAGACGTTTTGCACACCGCTCATTTGCATGCTACTTGCTTACAGCATTGCTGAGCAAAATGTCTGTACCAAGCTTGTCTTAGGAATCCCCATGCTGGAGCCCTTACAATGTAAGCCCTAAAATACCTGTAATTCACATGAAATTTCTGAGAAAGGTGTGAGTTAAATCCAATTCTCCTCTCCCTAATCGAGATGTCTCAATCCTCATAACTGCAGCTGCAGGAGCAGAAACTCAGGACAGGTCTTGCAGTCTGCACAGAACCTGCTCTATTCCTTCCTACCAAATTACTTGGGATTACCTGTGAAATCCTTTCATGGGGATGGAGCCACTGCAGGACCTCTGCAGTTTACAAGTCCTGCCCTGAATTTCCTTTATAAAATTAGAAACATAAAAACATGATGGCAGAAAAAGACCATATGGCCTATCTAGTCTGCCCTTCCAAACAGTATTAACTACTATAGTCCCTTTCTTCCTTACAGACCTTCTGTGTTTGTCTGATGCTTTCTTGAATTCAGATAGTGTCCTTGTCTCTACTACTTTCACTGGGAGACTATTCCATCTATCTAACGCTCTTTCCGTAAAGAAATATTTCTGCATATTACTCGAGTCTATTCCCTTTCAACTTTATCCTATGTCCCCTCATTGCAGAGCTTTCTTTCAATTGAAAAAGACTCTCCTCTTGCACATTTATGTCATGGAGGTATTTAAACATTTCTATCATATCTCCTCTCTCCCGCCTTTCCTCTAAAATATACAAATTGAGATCTTTAGGTCTGTTGTCATGAAGTTTATAACAAAGACCACTGACCATTTTGGTAACCACCCTCTACAGTGACTCTATCCTGTTTATATCCTTTTGTAGTTATGGTCTCCAGAATTGTGTACAATATTACAAATAAGGTCTCACCAAAGACTTGCATCCTTGAATAGAGGCCTGGGACAGGCAGCAGCCGGTGGTCAGCTTGGAGATGCGTGACTGCTAGGTGAGTGTGCACATATGTAGGCCCCAGAATAGGCCCAGAATGGATGCCTGCTGCAGTCTGATGCTATGGGTACTGCAAACAGGTGATGATAGATGTATACTATATGTCACGCATCACATGAGCACCACTGCACACCATCCACAGCAGCCCATAGACCATACCCAATGCATGTCCCGATGCACATGCTCACAGCTCACATTCCCCCCACAGGTGACCTTGAGTACCCCCTGAGAACCTGGCTGCTGACCCCAGTGCCCCACACCAGAGGTCAGCAGGAGGAGCGGTACAACAGCATCCACCAGCAGACACGGGCAGTTGTGGAGCATGCAATCAGGGTGCTGAAGAGCCACTTCCGGTGCCTCGACAAGTGCAGTGGACAACTCCTCTATGATATGGAGTAGGTATGCCATATGTTTGCTGCATGCTGCATACTCCACTACCTGGCACGGATACATGGAGTGCCAGACCCAGAGCCAGAAGATGTGGAGGAGTGGGAGGTCACAGAGGCAGCAGATAGTGATGAGGCTGAGTCTCCATTTGTAGATGATATGGGAAAGCTTCTGAGGTGACTGCTGTGCACCAGCACCAGGGTTGTACGTACACAAACACCAATTATGTGCCCAGTACCATGTAATGTGCACGGAAGGACCCAATAAAGTGTCCATTACCATCCATTGTGTCTGAGTATTCTTTATTCCCTCTCCCCTTGTGAATCCTCAGGGACCCCTGCTGGCCATGGATGCTTGCCCACACGCATACTGTGATGCAGTGGAGCATTTCAGAGGATGTGCTAGCGGTGTCACCATCCTCCCCAGCAGGAAGGCTAGACAGACATGGCGCCAGAGTAGCAGGTGACTGTGCAGTTGTGCTGGCAGCCCCAGCACCCACCCCTTGTGCCTGCATGAAGCTCATCAAACTGTGCAGGGAGCCAGCTATGCATGCCTGGTATGCTGCCATCTCCCACAGCAGCTGCAGGTGCCCCTCCATGTGGTACTCCGCGCGCTGTCTGTGGTCCTGCCACTCCTTGTGCTTGACTTTCCTGGCCTGTTATGCAGTCTGCATGTCCAGCTGGATACCCTGCAGCTCGGACAGTATGCCCTCAGTGCCTGCCACCAGGCGCGCAGCCTCCTATTGTAGTTCCTGGTCCAGATCCTCACTCCCTGCACACAGCCTCCAGAATGGTGAACTGTAGCTCAGCAAGTGGCGCATCATATGCAGCTGGCCCCACAACACTGGTGGTCACACTGGCCCAACCCTCCACCCTGGCTGGGGAACACAACAGCCTCTATGCACTAGCCATTGCTGGTAGACCGGCATCAAGGGCCATGCTGCACCCTGGATGGTCTCTGGCATCCAACATGGTGGGCTGTGAGGCTTCTCCCAGTGCATCAGTCCTAGGCTGTGAAGGCAGTGTAGCTTGGTGGGTCTGTGGGATAGCAAAGGTGGCAGAGGTTAGTGACATAGCATGCTGTCATGGCCCAAGGGGTGGCACCAGTCCACCACAGTACCAACAGCTGGTGCTTTTCAGCCTCGCTGAGCTCCTCCACTTGTTTCCTGAGGGCTTCAACTTGCAGGCATTCTACACATGGAATCTGTCCCTTGACTGACATTGGGCTGTCTGTATGGACAGAGGCAGAAGCTTTAATGGGGCAGCAGCTTTAGCATTTTGATTTTTCCCAGCCATCTTTCAGTTGGTGGAACTTTGGTACCTGTTAAATAAATGAGAGAGACCTAACAAAGTCCCTAACTTTTCTTCAGCTGTCCTTTAAGAGAAAAAGCAGCTAACCTCTTATATGTGTGATCTAACAGTGCTGATTTATGTCCCTGTGTGTAGCCCTGCTTGCATGCTAAATGGTTATTGTGTTTGTTAAACAGTTAGGGCCCGATTCCCATTGGGGCACGTCCAGACTGTCTGGGCATCCAAAATCTGGATGAGCTGGATTTGCACACGATTCTGCACCCATGGGAGCTAGACATTCCCACGGGAGTAGAATCGGGTTCAAAGGTCCTGGATGGCAGGACCTGCCCCAATTCACTGTGGCCGGACATATGCCTCCAACCCTATCTAACACAGCCGGGGCACCTGCATAGAGCCCCAGTACTGTTGCATCCTGATGCCTTGGCACCAGAATGCCATGCAGGAGGCCCGAAACCCTGTGATTGCCTTGATATGCTTTTCCCTGTTGCTCGACCTCTGATAGGGCCTGCAAAGGCCGGGGTAGAGCTGCGGGGAACCACCTGAACATCCTTACAAATTTGGGGGGGATCCACCCCCGCCGATTGCCTCCCACAGGGTAACTTATTCCACCTCTGAGGTGAAATAAGTGACTCGGCCAGCCACGATGCCCCAGACATATAGGGCTGCAATTAGAATTGGTCCTGCATGTCCGGGGTCAAGGTCCTGCCTCCATCCCGCCCACGCTCCTCCTCCAGCCCTCCCCTTCCTGCCCCCATCCAGAGCTCCATTTCCTGTGTATGTGCGAGGAGCTTCGGGCATGGAATCAGATCCATGCATTTGGCGGTGATATACATCCCAACCGGACGTACATTCCTGCTAAACATTGATTGGAATAACCCCTCTTAGTATAAGATATCTTAGTGTTGGAATTATATAGTTTGATCTCTTTAGAATAAGATTTAGAAACTTTGGATCAGTTTCAAATCCTCAGGTTTCCAGGCTTTACTATGACCATATTGATGATCCAATCAGTTTGTTCAGCAACAGGTGTGATATGACCATCAACTTCATGCTGGTATTTTACCTCTGGCTTTATGGCAACTGGTCCATTGCATGGGGCACATTGTACTGATGAAACATTGGGATCTAGTTCAAAATGAACTTTTCCTAGAAGAGATTCCACTGGCCCATGAAAGACATAGTCATAGGCAATAAGCAGCTATTGTCTTGCCACAGTCTGGTGCACTGATGTTCCAACTGGTTCAACTCTGCAGAAATGGTGAACTGAATCAGTCCAAGGTGCTCACATGTTTAGCTAGACAGCAATGGTTTCTGATTTGCTTTCACTATCTCAAATTCAAGTTTATGAGCACATCCACATATGCTGCATTGTGTGTAAAAAGGTCCTAAAGATGGCATGAGCTCTCCTGAATTCAGCTTGTTTGCTGACATTTGGCTGCTTGGTGCCAACCTTACTTTGTCTTTCAGACATGTGACATTGCATGTTGCTCCAGAGTCCAGCTAATAAGGCTATGTGTATTATTCCGTCTGAGATGCACAAATCATTTTTATCTTTTTGTTTGCATAGCATCAGGGCAGTCTTTTGAGAAAATTGCATCAATACTGCGAAAGTCTACCTCATCTGAATCTGAAATTTCTTCCAACTGATAGGTGCTTATGTGCTATGCTATGCTTCTTGATTGAAAAGCACACACTTGCAAAATGATTTGTGCTACCACATAACCAACATGTTTTCTCATATGCTGGACAGTGTTCTTTTACTCACTTATGTGCATTGCCACAGTAATTACATGCAGCAGTTTTTGTTGTAGGTGAGTTACTCTGCTATTACTTGTTGCAGTAGCTATGCACACCTCACAGATGCTTGTCTGTTGTATTAACAACATCAGTGTGCTGGTCCTGTTCTATGGATCTCAGCTGCAAGTCTGTGAGTTCTACAGTTTGATATGCTTCCATGGTTGTGTTCAGAGTTGTCATGTTCTCTTAAAAGACAGCGACATACACTCATTGGCAATGCCAGGAATTATTTTATCCCAAATAAGTTCATCTTTCAGTGAGCCATACTCACATGTCACTGCTCTGTTTCTCAAATGCATGACAAAGTTGTCAGTGGATTCACCTTTCTCTTGTTTGCAACTGCTAAACATGAAAATTTCATATATTACATTGTTGTTGGGTTTGAAATGGGCTTCTAATGCATCCTAGATTATTTTGGCATCCTTCCTCTGCTCTTCTGTGAAGCTCAAATGACACAATGTGATGAATGGCACAATGTTTCTACACATTGTGGCATTCATCACCCTTTACCCTTTTCAGTATAGCTGTTTGCACTTCATCTGGTTTCTCTTGTAAGCCTATTGCTAGAAAATAGTCCTCAGATGCCACTCTGAAATTCTCCCAATTAATACATAAGTCACCACTAACCTTTGTGCCTTCTAGGGGTAGAATGTTGTTAGCAGCTGCCATGATACTGTAATACTTTTGTGCTTTTGTGACAAGAAGAAGCAAGTGTAATCTTTGGATGATTAGTATCACTGCAAATATTTGCTTACACTTCTAGTTCTATAGACTAACACAGTCTAGAAACTCCTTCTGTATAGGCAGGAAAAACAGCTCAGGTTCAGAATCTTCTGACACCATATTAAGAGTTACAAATAAATGCACACTGTACCTTTCTGTACATTGTTGGAATACAGGAACCATGAAAACAGTGAGGTATAACAATGAACCAATAGATGGCATCAATATAAGTTGACATCTGTAACAATTTCTGTTGTTGCCATTACAAGAACATGATACCAGGGCAGGCATCCTATTCAATCTCTTGCTATTCTCAGCACTATGTTTCGGGTGCATTACCCTTCCACCTCTCAAAGTCCACCCATGACCTGCAGACTTTGCCTTAAGTTTCAAAAATGAAAAATAAGTTTCAAAGCAAAACTTTCAAAAAGTGCCACAGCTACAAAGTAGCTATGGACATTTGTACCTCGTCTTTCTGCAAGTATAGGTTTCATGGAAAATAATATGCATAGAATAGAAAATACAAAGAGCGAAAGTAGACCAGGGATCTTAAATATTAATCTTTAATTCAAGAAAAAGCCTGACTTGGCCAGGTTTCGGCTGTAAAGCCTTCTTCAGGGGTCTGTGGCAGGTATATACAGTACTCTAGCCTTCCTTGGAGTTATTGTAGACTCTTCCACAAATATATAACTGATAGCTAAAACCTGTTGTTTCTTTCTCTGTAACATCAAAGAATTAGCCCCTTCCTTTCTGAACATACTACTAAGACCCTTATCCACTCTTTAGTCACCTGTCTAGACTATTGTAACCTCTTCCTTGCTGGTGTACCTCTAAATCATCTCTCTCCCTTTCAATCTGTTCAAAATTCAGCTGTGTGGCTAAATTTTCCACCAGTCTCGCTATGCTCATGCAAATCCTTTTTTCAAGTTGCTTCATCGGTTTCCTATCTATTTGCATATCCAGTAAAAACTTCTCCTACTGACCTATGAGTGCCTTTATTCTGCTGCTCCTCACTACCATTCCTCTCTTTACTCTCCCTACACCACTCCTCGGGAACTCCAATCTTCTGGCAGATCCCTTCTATCTGTGCCCTTCTCTTCTACTGCCAACTCTAGACTTTGATCTTTCCACCTTGTTGCCCCTTATGCCTGGATCAAACCTCCTCAGTCAGTACATCAGGCTCCATCTCTGGCCCTTTTCAAATCCAGGCTAAAAACCCACCTCTTCAAGGCTGCTTTTGAATCCTAATTCACATAGTCTCCTGCTCTCCAATTATGTGTTTCCTTATCATTCTTTTCTCTCCCTACACCACTCCTTGGGAACTCCACTTTTCTAGCAGAACACTTCTATTTTCTGACAATTGTTTCATGTAAATAAAAAGCTTTTGCCAGTGTAAACAACTTTGAAGATTGTCATCACTATGCGCAAATGCAGTAGCCACCAAAAGCAAGGGCTACTCTCAGGGGAAATTTCTCCAAAAGGGTTCATTTTGTGCATACCATTATAGCAATGAACCTTACTGCTAGCCAGGTATGTGGAAGATGTGTCTGCTACAGCTTGCAATCAGTGAGTCTCTAAGACTTTCATTGTGAGGTTGTGTTCCTTGATTTGGTGTCATTCTAGGGAGCCATGTCATAGGTGTGTTGTTGCTACTTCATCTTTTCCTCTTCTCCTAGGTGAGCAGACACTTCGCATTGGAATGTCCCTTTTTGACGGTTGTGCTGATCTGAATATAGAAGTAAAAATTCAGGAGGCGTTGGCAAAGGTTGAAGAGCTAAAGTCTCATGGTATCGAGGTTCTACTGCCTCCATTGCCAGAAGGGTTATACAACATTTCTCTCATCATAAATGGAATTGGAATCCATTCAAATGGGTAAGGATAGAAATCTACAGTGTTAATCATAACTGATGACTGTTTAAATGTGAAGCATGTTGAATTTGACTCCTGTACCCAATGTTACAACCATCATAGATTAATAACTCTTCCACTTTCACTCTTAAAAGTAGGTGTCATAACACAGGTACACTACCAAAAAACTGCCTCCAGTTTTGCAACTGATTCCTATAGATTTTGGGGTGCTGAATCCAGGAAAAATAGCCAAAATGTTCCATCACATCACGTTTTCTTGCAAAATTAGATTTCTTACCCATATAAGGAATGTTCACATAATTTCTTTTTAGCCGACTGCAGTTTATTTTCTTGGCCCAAAATAGAGGTTGTAATGGTTAACTAACTAGAAACACTCCCTCATGATATTTTAGAGTGTTTTGTATTCATTTTATACATTAACAGGACAATTGGGAGGCGGGAGGCTAAATCCAGTACTCGCGCTGGCGCATGTTCTTTCCTGTTCGCCTCGCCTCGTTCGCTCGCTCAAACACGGTGGTTGCGACATGAACGTTCCTGTCAAATTTCACTTTCTTGCAAGTTCATTATTACCTTTTGTTTGCTCAGTCGTAATCCAGCTTTATTTCGAAGTGGTTCACTACAGTTGTAGTTTGCAGTGCTGTGTATTTGTGATGGCTCACAGAGCCAGAGGTTGCGTCAACTCTCCGGACAGTTTTTGTTTTATTTGTGGGGAATATACCGTGAAAAAGCGGCAGAGGAACATTTCTGCATTTATTAAAAAAGTATATTTCGCCTATTTTGGTTTGAAGTTAGGCGATCAAGACAAACCGTGGGCTCCTCACAAAGTGTGCAAGACATGTGAGGAAGATCTACGCTTATGGATGAAAGGTAAAAAACAAGCATTTCGTTTCGGAATACCTATGATGTGGCGTGAACAAAGAGACCACAGCAGTGACTGCTATTTTTGCTCTTGCATTGTGAAGGGATACAACTTAAAAAATAAGAACGTAATAAGTTACCCCAACCTTCCCTCAGCAATTAGGCCTATGCCTCATAGCAACGAAGTACCTGTGCCTGAACCACTAAAATCTTTGTATCATATTTGTGTGGACGGTTCTGATCATGATGAGACTCATCAGATGGCTTTTCCCGATGAGTCCAGTACTTCCGAGTTTGAAACTGAACCAGATCCGAAACCTGAACTTTTCTCTCAAGCTGAATTGAATGATTTAGTCCGGGATTTAGGACTCCCAAAAGATGCTGCCCAACAGCTAAGTTCTTGGCTTAAACAGAAAAATCTATTGTCACCAGGAACAACTTTTTATTGGTACCGCAACCGCGAGACACAATTTTTGAAGTATTTCAGCACAGAGGAAGATTTGGTATTTTGCAACGATATATACGGAGTGATGGAAAAGTTTAAACTCAAGTATGATCCTGCTGAATGGCGGCTGTTCATTGATTCGTCAAAAGACAGCATAAAAGGTGTTCTTCTTCATAATGGCAACACATTCGCTTCAGTTCCTATTGCTCACTCTGTTATTCTCCAAGAAAAATACGAGAATTTGGCCCTGATTCTTCAGAAGATTCGTTATGATGAGCATAAGTGGATGATTTGTGGAGACTTTAAAATTCTATCCATGCTATTAGGGCAGCAATCCGGTTTCACCAAATATCCCTGCTTCCTTTGCTTGTGGGATAGCCGGGCCCGCGACCTACACTGGGGGAAAAAAGACTGGCCAATTTGGGAGTATTTGAGACCCGGTGAGAAAAATGTTCTTCATGAGAGCTTGGTACCTCGTGATAAAATTCTATTACCACCTCTCCACATTAAGTTGGGTCTCATTAAGCAATTCATCAAGTCCCTTCCAAAAGATGGTGAGTGCTTTCGGTACCTTTGCTCAAAGTTCCCCCGACTTTCTGAAGCAAAGCTAAAGGAAGGAGTGTTTGTTGGCCCTGATATAAGGAAACTCATTTCAGATGGAGCATTCGCTGAAACGATGTCTGAGAAGGAAAAAGAAGCCTGGGATTCCTTCAAGGATGTTGTTCTCAAATTCTTGGGGAACAGGCGGGATGAGAACTATAAGGATATTGTTGCCAGGATGCTCAATGCCTTCAAAGAACAAGGCTGTAACATGAGCCTGAAAGTCCATTTCTTGCACTCCCATGTGAACTACTTTCCCGAAAACTTGGGGGCGTACAGTGAAGAACAAGGTGAAAGGTTTCACCAGGACATCAAGGACGCAGAGAGAAGGTACCAAGGAAGATGGAACACCACTATGATGGCTGATTTCTGCTGGTTGCTGCTGCGGGAAACCCCAGATGAAAAATACGCCAAGCAGCGCACCAAGAGAAGCATTCGGGGGAAGAAGAAACGGGCCCACCAGGAGATTGATTGACCCAAGAATGACTTTAAAATCTAAACTGTGTTGACAAATATCGTGTTTTTACTAAACTTTGAAATAAAAATTTGCTAGTTATTACCACAGTGTCGGATCTCATTTATTAGAATTTTATTTTCACACCATCGGGTGTTTGTCTTCATGTATTGCAATGGTGCGGTTTGCGTTTTCTATTCTTACATACATACCTGTACAACATTTTTTGCACATTTCTTTGCTTTGCTTTGTGTCTAACCTCGCTCTTATATGCTCAATGTTTGTGCACATGTATGTGGCTGTTTTAAGTGCAGACAATTTTGCTACCATCACAGTGTGTTTTGTTGACATTACTCTATTCTTATGTGCTGCCTTGTTACAATTTTCTTTATTCTTATTTGAATAACTACTAAACAATTAGTATAAAGAATTCATCCAAGAAACTTTTATCTCGATCGCACTCAATCTGAAACGTTCACCTCAAACTGCTAACCCAATGTAGCAAAAAATCTGTACGTGATGGAGCAAATTGGTTACCAGATTTGGATTCAGCGCACCAAAAAACGTAAAAATCAATCGAAACATTAGAGGCAGTTTAAAAAAAATTTTTTTTAGTGTACCTGTGTAATCTTTCCAAATAGTATTTGAAAATGATTAACTAACAATCGAATAAGATTATTATTAATTAGACTGAAGACATATTATAATAGCTATGCTTCTTTTTATAGGATTTTGGAAAAGAATAAAATGAACATTTGATTTTGTCAAATTTAATATTCTATATTCTAAAATTAATCTCAAAGTAAATAACATAAAACAGCACAATGCTTTTTTGCCATAAGACAGTAACTATTTCATACATTTATGACTGTGTCCATGAAGAAATAACAAACATAATGCATAGACAAGAGATGAAAATGATGTTAAGGGTGTCTATTATGCTGGTCTTTTAAGGAAATTCTTAAGAACAGAATTCCTGTAGCTGATGTATCTAGGTTTCCTCTGCTCTTATTTTTATTATATTTTTATTGGAAACCACTTTGGTGCGTACAGTGTAGAAGTGAATAATCTAAACTAAACTAAGGCAAAATTTCTTTCTCAGTATATAAATCATAAGAGATGAAAGAGAGAGTTCTGATAAAACTCAACACAAGGAAGGGGCATGTTTTGTTCCAGCCTTCCTTTCATTGCTTAACTTATGCTAAATGTTATAGAGTAACTATGGGTGGAGTTTATGCCTCTTCTGGACAGAGACCGAATTTATCTGGAGAGCAGCAAATTTTAGCACTGCTATTTGATTACTGTCTAGATAAATCAGAAGAGCAAAAAACTGTCCTAAGTGCTATCTAAATAAACTATCTGGATAGCTGCTGAATATAGCGTTGTCGGAATAATGGTAATGAGTATTGGGATAGTGCCCACATAATCTGGGTATTCAATGGCAGTCACTATCTGGAAATTACTGCTGAATAACTGGATTTTTTACCCATGGTAGGCAGCATTTTAAAAAAATTGCTGAGGAGGTGTTGCTACCTGACAAGATGGCAGATGCTGGCTTTGATTTTAAGAGCTTACGCTCCTGTGATGGGAAAGAGGAATGGTAGACCTTGGAAGCAGCCCTCCAAGCTCAGGTGAACACTATATTAATTAATGCCTTTGATCCGATGGATGCATTTTTAATTTGGGGTGAAGCATCATATTCCCCAGTAGAGCCCACGCTGGAGAGGGGAGGGGAAATGGAGAGCCCCAACTCATCGATGGAGTTGTCCTTGTCTCCCAGGGAGCCAGTCCCTCCAGTGCTGCTAGCAATTTGAAGAGTGAATTTGCTGGCTGCTTTGACTCCGTCTGATGATCCTTTTGCATCGGTGTCTCAATTGGAGGGAGGAGATGACCATGTAGGAATGCCGAAATCACTACCAGAAGCACAGACCACTGAGAAGAAGAGCCTTATAGAGCATCTGGAAGATAGAGCTTCACAAGAGCCATGAGAAGTGGACTCTCCTTTAAAAACTGTGAATTTTCCTTTTTCCAGTAATGGTATCCTGTTGGGTCAAATGAAGTTTCAGTGGTCAACGCCTTTCATTTTGAAATTATTTAGGATGCAATCCAACAACTTCAGCAGGCATTCTCTGGGCAAATTCAGGGTATATCCCACTTTTTAGCTCAAATGACAGATGATGCCAATCAAATTAAGTTAAATACTTCAGAGCAAAGATTTTGGAGAGTTAGGAGAAACTCATGAAGGGCGAAACTAATAGTGATTCTGGTGAAGGATAACCTGAAATTACCTGGGAAGATGGAATTTAGGGAAAAGGTGATGCATAATAGGAATTTACAAGTCATTAATTTTCTTAAACTCCTTACTGTTTCTGCATATGATATGTTTACACAATATTTTCTTGAGGCATTTTTAGTGCCATTATCCAGATAAATATCCACAGACCACAAAATCCAGACATTCAGAGACAGTTGCTCTCTGGATGCTGTTACTGCTGCTCAATATCTGGATTTACTTTACCTACAGCAGCCAGCTTTTTAAAAAACGCTGACTGCCAAGGGCTCAATATCGGCCCATAGCCCTTCAGCGTTAGTACATTTTCAAAGAGGCCAATTAGGAGCATATTCAAAGTTAGAAGCATAAATCCTTTGAATATCAGGCCCATAGGCACTGATTTATCTTTATAAATTAAGACGGTTCCTATTTTTATTTTAATCTAGTATTTAGATGCCTATTAAAATTTACCTTCTACTAGTAAGTAGGATTAATGGAGACTATAAGTGGCATTTTACAAAGAACATCCAAGTGAAATCCAGAGCAGAATGTGGCAAGAAACTCCAGAGATGGTAACATAGACGTCTCTGACATGGACATCTGCTCTCTCGGCCACATAGACACCCTTCTTAGAAAAACATGGGGTGGGGACATCCATCACATGTATGCTAGCAAAAGCAGCCACCCAGTGGCATGGGAAAATGATATTGTGAGTTCTCAGTCCTCATCAGTATTCATTATCAGCATGGAAAAGATAGGGGACATGAGCGTACCTCCTTCTCCAAACCCTCCAGATGTCTGGATGACCAAACACGCACTTTTGTGATCCCTATTCGTGCCTGGAGCAGGTATAAGCTTGGACATGGCTCAGGATGTCCAGGGTATTACTAAAATCGGGCAAGGATTTCCAAGTTCTGGGAATGCTCCAAACATGCCTCTACTATGCCCCTATTCAGACTTGGACATCCTCGGACCGTGGACGGTCTCAGAGCTGGTTTCTAAAATGGTTCTGTGGACGTCTTCATGCTATGGAGGTCTGTATACCCATTTTCAGACATCCAAAGCATGAATAGGTTTTCTAAAATGACCCCTTACATTTTTTTGTGAGGCTTCATATTTTTTGCATGCATGCTAAAAGATTAAGTGCACTGCATGACGCATTTTTATTGTGTATATAGAATTTTTTTCTGCACACACTATTGTGGTAATATTAAATCCACAGTAGTCAGCATTTTTGTTAAACACTAGGTACCAAAGAGAAAAAAATCCAGACATTCAGTAGCAGTATCCAGATAGTGACTGCCACGACATTTCCAGGTGAGCTGCAAGCACTGTGCAGATCGTGGCGATATTCAGCTGCTATCTGGATTATCCAGATAGCCCTTTGAATAGCATTTTTGTGCTGTCCTAAGTTATCCAAATAGTTATCTGGAAAGCAGCACTGAAAATTGTCACTCCCAAACAAATCGTGTCTCCATCCTGAACCACCCGGCACTGTCTGGATAGTGCCAAAGCAGTCTGTAAAGATATTCAGCAGCACTCTCTAAACAGAGTCACTGAACCTCTGTCTCAGCTGCACTGTGGCACTCCTAACCCTCTCGGCACCCTGGGCGGGCCCCCTCTCATAGTGTGGTGAGGTGTACCCACCTCACGATTTGCAAGATTTCAGCCAAGAAAAAGAGCCGCTAGGACTGGAGCGGAAGCAACACGGCAAGCCACTCACAGCTTTAAGTTATGTTTGCTGTGCTGTCTCGATGTGTAGGCTTGTATGGGAACTCCCTCCTCTCCCGGCTGGCATCCGAGGTGGGCTGCACTCACCACCCCGTCCTTGGTACACCACTGCAGCTGCATTTATCCAGGTAGCAGGTGCTGCTATCCAGATAAGTGCTTTTAAATATTGACCACTAAAAATGTTGGGAATGTTTTAAAATATGAGCCCCTAAGTGCATTTTGTAGGAAGCAACTGCCTATACGTACAGACAGAGGTAACAGCCTAGTCATGAGAAGACAGTGTGGAGACAATTATAAATATCTACGTGTTTTTTTATTTTACAGACTTGAACCATTAATTCTCTATGCCACAGAAATCCTTCATGTGGAGCCATGCTGTGGTTCCTTTCTAGGTAAATTACATCAACATTTCTGTACTCTCTATGAACCATCATGTTATTCAAGTTTATGTGCCAGATTTAAGTTTCAGGAAAAGAAAAGCAAAAAGCCTGCAAGGTAGTTGACCTGAACAAATGTGAAATAGTACATATTTTGTTCAAGGCTTTCATTTCCTTCAACATATGGAAAGCAAAAGAAAGATTCCATAGGTAAAAAAATGCTGAAAGAGCAAATTGGTGAAGAATATTGTTTAGACCTCTAATTAGGGGAACAACAGTGTGTTTTCTTCACAAAAGTAGGAGCATGATAACATAAACAGTAAGTTATATGCACATCAAAGTACATTGTCATACCTAAGGCTGTATTCCCATTTTCACGTCTTCGCACAAATTTATGAAAGAAAACAGTGCTAGCGCTCATTTCCCTTTCTGTTGAAATAGGGCAGATTCTAATTGATTTCTGGCTCTCCCCTCATTTCCCTGAAATGAAGAATGCTGTGAACTTGTTCCACAATATCTCTAATCACAGTATTGTTTTTGCCTTCAGCACCTCTGGCAGGTTTCTTCATGCATCTGCCACCCTTTCTGTGAAGAAACAGCTCCTTATGTTCTTTGTAAGAATATCTCTTTCTTGGCAGTAGCTACTAAGGTTCATTACCGCTAACATGCATTTTTTACCATTAATGCCTGTTATTAGTAACCTGCGGTAAAATAAGCATTGCACTACAATAATGTGTTAGCAGTAGTGCATCTTAGTAAATATGGCCTTCAGTCTTCTGTCTTGACCTCTTGTTCTAGTCTAGAATGTCTTTTCCAAAGAAAAATTCTGTCCTCTTGTGCATTATTTAGAACTCTGAGATAGTTGCAATATCCCCACTCTTCATTTTCTCTTTTAGGATTTACCAGTGGCATAAATAACGCAATGCAGGAGAACCCGGGCAGGAAGGGGCCCACACAGTGGTGGTAGGGCGGCACAGAAAACTTATATTAACATGTTTGCCGTGCTGCTTCCACTCTTCCTGGGCTGAAGTCTCGCGATAACAACAGCACCATGAGACTTTGGCTCTGGAGGTAACAGCTGCGGGGCTTGCTGGAAACTTACAAGAGTGGAGGCAGCGCGGCAAACATGTTAAAGTAAGTTTGCCACTGCCACTGCACGAGGAGAGGGGGGCCACTGTGAAAGTGCATCATTGCTACAATGGGAGAGGGGCATGTGGGAGGGGGGGACACTACCGTGACAATGATGGGTCCTCAGGAAACGTTTGCTTGGGTGCCCCTCATTGGAACTTATGCTACTGGGATTTACTATTGATATTCATAGCCCTCGTAGCAGAGGACTTATGGTGCAAAATCTGTACCATTTTGGTGGTAGTTCTCTTCACTGCTTCTACTTTATTTATATGCTTTTGGAGATCTGGCTCCCAGATTTAGGTAATAGTCTAGACAAAGTCATGCCAGTGATTTGTAAAGAGGCATTTGACCTCCTTTGTCAGCAGATTATGCCTCTTCTGTAGACATCCTACCATTCCTTTTTCTGACGCTTCATTGTCACATTATTTTGTAACCCTGAAATTGTCTGATATTCAATAAATAATCTGATTATTTTTGTGTTGTTTGGGTCAACTCATGGTGACCTTGTGGATAGTTGTCCTAAAATGATCATTTTTATGTAACTAATAAAATGAATATACATCAGTCAAATTACAAAATGGAATGGATTTCTCTTGATCAAACATTTGTTAATGGGCTTCTGTCATGTGATTTATCTATAAAGCATAGCATCCCATCGAACAATTCCATTAATTTATGTACTTTCATTTGTTTTTCTCCCTAGGTGGCACTCAGCTCACCATTTCAGGTATAGGATTCAGTAGGAATTCTTCCCTGGTTTCAGTATATTTAAACACAGGTTCCTGTGAGATCATAGGCTCAACAGAAGAGACGATATGGTGTCGGACTCCACCAGTCACTCAATTGTCTAATATAACATCACAGAACATCTCTGTTCCTGTCCAGGTTTTCATTGGCAATGATTCAGATGTCCATAGACCCACTGTGGACTCTAGCAGGAGCCATTTTGTGTTTACATACCAAGAGGATTTTACTCCAATTGTTTCCAATATTATCTGGGAAATGATAAATGCCACCCTGTGGTTTTATCTAGAAGGCAACAATTTGACTGATTCGATTATTCTTTTTGAAGACTTTGAATGCAAAATCCTGCATATAAATGCAAGCGAAACTGTTGATCTATATAAATGTTCTTTGCCACTAAAAGGGTTGGAAGCAGGAATATATCCTATCAGAATTTTTCAGAGGCAAATGGGATATGCCAATATTACATCAGCACTAAAAAGTTTCAAACTGGTTCCTCAGGTATTTTCAGTAAATGCCTCAGAAGGTTCATCTTGTGGTGGAATATGGCTAACTATATCAGGTCTTGCTCTGAGGTCATCTAGGAATTTAGTTAAAGTAAACATCCTAGATAATTACACTTGTGCAATTCAGAGCTCTGATGATGATGTAATTGAATGCATTCTTCAAGAAGATCAATTTCTGGATATATCGTCCAACATTTCTCAAAGTCTTGAAGTCAGAGTTGCAATAAATGGAATTGCTGGTGTGTGCCTGAGAAACTGTGCATTTCACATACTTGAAGAATGGATCCCAAAAGTAGACCAAGTGACATATGAAGTCAATGGAAGTTTAACCTCTATTCGGATCAGAGGACAGAGGTTGGCCAGTGCAACTCAAGAACTAAGCATATTAATAGACAGCAGCTTTGTCTGCAATTTAACATTCTGCAATAAAACCTTAGTAGAGTGCCTTGCATCTAGCATTTACCCAGGCAAGCATAGTATTGCACTTTTCAAAAGAAGAATTGGGCTAGTTTGCTCAGGAAACAGTTCCTTAGATTTTATGATTGCTCCAATAGTGAATAATTTCTCACCACAAAGTTTTAGTGTCAATGGTGGAGGCCTTTTGACTATTAAAGGTGAAGCATTGATAGGAAAGAATACAACCTCAGTCATGATTGGAAACAATTCCTGTGTTCTTATAGCTTTCAGTCCTATAGAAATCCAGTGTATTGTTCCTTCTGAGAATCAGACTATTGATCTGGTACTAGAAACAGATGGGTTGTTATATAAAGCTGGAGAAATACATTTCTCTGAAGAATTCACCCCCATGTTGCTATTTGCTTTACCTTCTGAGAGATTCATTTTAACAATAATGATATTGAGGATTATTCAAGTGGAAGATATGCACATTTTCGTTGGAGAGTCCCTTTGCCTAAACATATCTGGTAATGCTACATTTCTGCAGTGCTGGGTCCCTCCACTTCCTGCAGGAGAATATAAAGTCAAGGGTCGTGACCTCAGAGGATGGGCCACATCTAATGTGACCTACACATCTCACTTGACTGTTACATCATTACATAACAACTTTGGTAAGTTATCAACTCTTCATGCAACCCTATCATATACAACGGGAATAAGTGCACTCTCTTTGATGGCAATTATTATTGCATGGAAAACAGAAGAGCCTGCCCTATTTTAGGTGGTATTATAAGTAATAGAAATAATAGCATTTTATATATTTTTGTATTTAGCTCATGCCTTTCTAGTAGTAGCTAAGGTAAGTTGCATTCAGGTACAGTAGTAGAATGATAACACAAAGGCTGCTTACCTTTGACCTGGATTGTCCACTGTTGAAAACAGGATAATGGGCTTGATGGACCTTAAGTCTGACTCAATATCGTAATTTTTATGTTCTTATGACATCCCAAAAACCACACTGATCAGGTGGTCCCCAAGAAGAGTGCTGAGAACCACAGAACTAAAAGCTTTACTTTTAGAATAGACTGACATCTCTAGGCAGTGCTAGAATTGCAAATGTTGCTTATTGTTGGACTGCTATCCTGTCACGTTTGCTCTGTTTAAATAGCAAAGTTGCAGATTTTCTGCCCATTTATAATTCTAGCACTGCCTGGAGATGCGAGTGAAAAAATATTTGCCTTGAGGTATTCATGTCCGTATCCTCTGGGGCATCACCTGGGTTCCAAAGCTCCTGATGGCTACCTGGGACCTTCCTGTACTTCGGAGTAGATGCCTTCCATTCAGGACTGCTACATTGCTATGTCCCAGCTTTCCTATCCTGAGAAGATCCTGAGAATTCCTTTACTAAGTCCAAACACTCGTCCAGGTCAGAAATACCATAGGGTTTATTTCCCATTTCAAAAAACAGAGCAAAGGGGAAAGCCACATCAGTATTTTATCCCCTTATTCTGGAGCAACTAAGTTACGGGTCGAAAGTTGCGATGGTTCTCCAGTGCATATGGCAACAAGTCTGGGTAGATCTGTAGGTGATATTGATGACATTCAATCACCTCTTTCCCTCTTATACTCTGCAATAGGGTTTGTTTATTTTCAAAGTAATGAAAGTATGCTATGATTGGTCTAGGAGAGTACTGTTTCTTGGTGCGGCTCTGCAGTCCTCTATGTGCTCTGTTAATCTGAATTTTCGATTTACTCTCAGACAAACAAAAAGTATATATTTGTTGCACTATTCGCATCACATCTTCCATTCCTTCCACAGGTTTGGGCCAACTAAATATTCTGATATTATATCCAGGGTTGCCAACGTTTTGAAAGAGAAAAACCCGCCACCTGAGGCTAGTAATGCTTTGCCTATGCCGCCTCCTGCCCTGCCCATAAAAAAGTAATTGCGGAGAGGGCAACAGTGCAAGCTTTAGCATCTACAGGCTATGTCGGGGGGAGGGGGGTTACAAGAGGTTGGACTCTTCAGCAACTATTCAGCCACAGTCCCCTTCTTGGGCCCTGCAACACACATATGCTCTCCCATATGGCATCTAATCTAATCACATATTATGCATCCACCGAACCCTGCTGCCCAGTCTCAACAATCTTTTCAGAAAACTTTCCCCACAAATGCTTACCATACGAGAAAAAATCCCCCTCAATACCAAGCATATTGGAAATGAATCAGGGCTAGCCCCAGAGCTGATTCAAAGTGTTGGCACCCTAATCAAATCTTAACCCATATGTCCCCCCTGGCTGTCAGAATTTATTGCTAATGTCTGAATGCCCTATTCTTTATCGACCCTCTAGAAGCAATCACCTATGTTACCTGATGGTTGGGCCGGCCTTGGAATTAATACAACATAGCCATTTGGGACCAAGAGCAAATAAATCTACCATGCCAGTACTGACTTCCAAAACTCACACAAGGACCCTACCTAGAAAAAGGCAGCACCGTAAATATTGCCGAGGGCCCTAAAACATCAAGAAACCTATTAGGAAAGCCTGCCCTATTTTAGGTGGTGTTATAAGTAATAGAAATAATAGCATTTTATATATTTTGTATTTAGCTCATGCCTTTCTAGTAGTAGCTAAGGCAAGTTGCATTCAGGTACAGTAGTAGAAGATAACACAAAGGCTGCTTACCTTTGACCTGGATTGCCTACTGTTGGAAACAGGATAATTATTTATTTATTTATTTAACAATTTTTCTATACCGCTTTCTCATTGAATCAAAGTGGTTTACACTTTACCTTACATGTTACAGGGACCTTTTATAAAACACACATTTACAGAAAACTTGTAATGCGGGAGATGCACTGAGGCATAACTTATTTACAGAGAACATATTTACATAATTATTGTGTGAAACCTCCAGTATTAGGTGGTAGTTAAGCTGTTCAAGAGTTAAGTGGGTTCATTGAGTTGGTTTGTAAATAGGAAGGTCTTTAGCAGTTTTCTGAAGCCCTTCATGTCATTGGTGGACCTCAACTTCCCAGGGAGAGCATTCTAGATAGCAGGTGCAGCAAAGGAGAATGTTCTTTTTGTGGTTGATTCCCTTGAACCCTTGTATGTGGAAGGTGTAGGGATGGTGTCCTTCGTGCTTTGTCTCTTAGGCCTGTTACTTTGATTGGTGCAGGACATCTTCTCCAGGACTCTCGCTGACATGTTGTTTCTTATTTTGAATACATATTTGTATCTGGCACGTGTGGTAATTGGCAGCCTGTGGAGTTGATGAAGGACGGGTGTTATGTTGTCTTGTTTTTTTGAATCAGTGATGATTCTGGCGGCAGTATTTTGAACTAGCTGAAGAGATCTTGTAGCTTGTATAGGTAAACCTTGATAGATGGCATTGCAATAGTGCAGTATAGGAGTTATGATCGCTTGACAGACTGATCTGAAATGTTCCTGTTTGAGGAGGGGCTTAAGTCTACGTATGATGGCAAGTTTGTAAAATGCATTCTTAGTGATTTTATTGATGTGGGGTTGTAGACTTAGATTACGGTCAAAAGTTATTCCAAGGTATCAAACCTCGTCTTTAATTGCAATGATGGAGTCTGCCACAACTATTGAGGTAGGGAGGTTGGACAGAGTGTTGCATGTGATGAGTAATGCCTCCGTTTTTTCATATTTATGTTTAGGTTATTATTGGAAAACTATGTGGACATTTCTTTTAGACAATTTGCCATGGAGGAGTAGTCTGGAGAGTCCAGGTTGATAGGTGTGTATGCCATGATGTCGTTGGCGTATATTGCATATTTTAAATGTGCTTCTTGAAGATATTGCAGACTGGCTGAATATAAATGTTAAAAAGAAGGGCAGAAAGGGAAGATCCTTGGGGAACTCCTTGTGTTGTGTGGAATAGATCAGAAGAGTGTGCTCCTACTTTGACTCTCTGCTGTCTGGCACTAAGGTAAGATTGGAACTATTTGTGGGTTGTGTCGCATAGCCCGATGTCTTTTAGCCTGCACAAGAGGGTGTTATGGGATACCATGTCAAAAGCGGAGGAGATGTCGATGAATACTAGCAGGAAACCAGTTTTGATGTTGTCAATTCCTCTGATTACAGTATCGAGTAGGTAGATCAGTAGGGTCTCAACACTGTGGTTAGGGTGAAAACTATGTTGGTGCTGGTCCAGTGGAGCATGGGTATCAAGGTGATCTTGGAGCTGTCTCTATACTGTCTTGGTCAGAAACGGGAGGCTGGATATAGATCTGTATGTAGCAGGGTCTGTAGGGTCTGGTGAATTTGTCTTTGGGATTGGGCGTATTGTGGCTTCTTTTAGTGCTGAGGGCATGTAGCCTTGGGTTAGAGAGGCCGCTATTAATCTTTGGATGAATTTTACCTGCTCTTCTTTTGCAGATTTTATCCAGGCCACTGGGCAGGAATCTGAAGGAGCTGTGCTAGAATTTAGGTCAGCGATTGTACGGGTAACTTGTTCTATTATGGGAATGTGAAATTAATTCCATTTGTTTGATATAGTGGTATCTATGTCCTTCATAGAAGAGGAGATATAACCTGTGCCATGGGTTCTCACGGAGGGGTTGCTCTTGGCAATAAGAAAATCTGCAAAACTTTGTGGGTGAATCTTAACAACTTCTTCTTCTTGTGATGGTTCCTTTATAAGCGACCGGACTATCTGGAAGAGCTCTCTAGGCTTGTTGCTAGCTTTTAGGATGAGGTTAGTATGCTATTGTTCTTTTTGAGTATTGATCAATTTGTTGTAGTTTCTTTGCATTATTTGGTATTCTTGCATTGTGTTATCTGAGAGGTCGTGTCTCTATTGCCGTTCTTTCTTACGTAGGTTTCTTTTAAATGATCTAACTACTTCAGAATACCAGGGAGCAGGGTTCCTTCTGGTGATCCTTTGATTTGTGCTGACTTGATCGGGTACTTTGGCTGCTGTGTTCCAGTGGTAGTGTTCCAGTTGTTTATTGCGTTGTCTAGATCAGAGCCGTCCTCAGGGAGCTTATGAATGGGCTTGATGGACCTTAAGTCTGACTCAGTATGGTAATTCTTATGTTCTTATGACATCCCAAAAGCCAGACTGATCAGGTGGTCCCCAAGAAGAGTGCTTAAAACCACAGAACTAAAAGCCAGATTACTACACATTCTTAAACAGAACACCCAGTCTTGGTCTCACGCACACACACACACACACACACACACATACACATTATAGAACGGCCTTTGCCAATAAGTGACCACAAAGTGAAAATAGAAGTATGTAGACAAAAATTAAGCTAAAACTTCAGAAAGCCAGGTGCTGCATGCAGCAACACCAGAGAAACAGGAAGAAATATCTTTCCCCCTATATTGTACAAAACAGATGACAACAGATGTCAGGATTGGCATTAGGAGAGAAGCGGGGCAATTGCCCTGGGTCTCCAGACCTGAGAGGGCCTGAGACCTATCTGAAACTGAAAAAGACATAGCTTTCTAATGGACTTTAGAGTAAGGTTACCAGATGTTTGAGGGGCAAATTTGGGACACGTGGAAAGAAGATGGTGTCTTGGAGTTTTGTTACTGAGGAGCGGGGGGTGGGGTGTGTGTGTGTGTGCTCTTTTTAGAGTTTGAGGATCAATTCCATCTCGCTTGTGGCAGCTAAACCATGCCCAGCCAGCGTTTACACATATCACAGTCACCAAATATATACATAGACTATGGACTGTGCTGTAATATACTTTGTTAATTAATATCCTCTTTCAAAAAATAAGTTTTCCAACCTTTACTGTCTTTGGTATTATTTTCTGTTGAGCCTCTCTTTATTCAGCCTCTCTTCATTCACCCTCTGTTTCTCTTCTTTCTGCCTGTTTTTCTTTTGTACGGCTATTTTTTTCCTTTTTATTTTCCATTTTGATTGATTCTTGTCTCTTCAATTGATGCTTCATAACATTCTTCATCTTATTTCCTGGCATTTTCCCTTTTATTTGTCCTATTGCTGTGGCATAGTGCAATCAATGAATAAGTCCAGTAGTCGATTGACAGGGTCCAAGTCAGTTTATTGTGCACAAGGCCCAGTCAGTCAAAGCTTCAAAAGGTACTGAGCAAAGGTTTATACAGAGACATAACCATTTATACCTCTTTTTCAGTTTGATACATGAGAATTTTCTATTGGTTCCAACTCGATACATGCAAACTTCTCATTGGTTATACATTCCCTTCATTTGTCCAATTAGAAATCCCTCCGGAGCCTAGCAACCGGCCCCCTCCTTTAGGATTGCTTGAACAATGGTACAGTTCTGAATCTTGTTACTTTTCTACTGCAAGGTTAACTTCGGCTTCTGGAATGCATATACTGTAACATTTTTGTTCTTTCTCACACAAGAGAATAATAGAAGACTTATGAATTCATGAAAACTTCTTATTAAGCATTTTAAAACAGTTCTCTTATTTTTCACAGATTTTTGGTTCTTTTCTAGCTATAATGGGAGTTAGGATCCAGGCCTAACTTACAGGCCTTTCATAGTAGCAGGCCATGCTAGGCCATAGCCTACCACATTCTCCCCTTTGATTATTCTCACCCGCAAGTGAGAAAGGGTGAGAATTAAATCACCCATTAGTCAATTAACACATTATACTGGTGTAATGGCATCATCATCGTGGGGTATAGGATGATATCGCCACATAGCTAATACTTTTGCAGCTGCCTTCCGCTCTATAGTGTTATCAATTGATGATGTTATCATGCGTAAGCAAAGGGGTAGGAGACAAGGGAGCAATAAGCACATGGCTAATATGAATAGTATGATAAACATAAGGGATTTCAGACCACCAATCCAAGAAAACAATGAACCAAACCACCCATCCATCTTTAAACTGTGCCAAGTCTGGACAGGCACAAATGTCTGCTCTCTCATCTGGGTGGCTAAATCTTCAACTACATGCCCATAATTATCAATCTGTAAACAACAATTACTTAGATTCAACTTCCCACATACCCCACCTTCAGCTGCTAACAAATAATCTAAAGCTAAACGATTTTGATAAATGGCTGTATGCATTTGTGTACTTTGCTTTGCCAGAAGGGTTAATGCTTTACTAGTTTCATTTATTTATTATTTCCACAACAGCTTGCAAACATATTATTCGATTGATCATATAAACAGGAGTATGATATCCCCAAGTCCCATCCTGCTTCCAAGTGGCAGGTCCATAGTATGCGATGATTCTTTCTGGGGGCCATTCTTCACCATCCCATTTGTCCCATTGGCCTATTTTCAAGGCCTCCTTCAGCTGTCAACTTCTGTACACAGGATATCCCAGCTGTTCTCCCTGGGATGTTGGTAGAAGGAAAAAGGAAGGTTGTATGGTTCCTAATACACATGCACCTCCCCAATGGTGAGGAAGTCTGGCATATGCTCGGGTTCCGCAAATCCAGTAGTCCAGGTGGTACTTGCCAAGAATTATATGCTGCTAAATTAGTCCAGATACTGGCAAGTTTGGGGAACTGAACTAGAGGATTGGAAGGTTCAGTAGTGTTGACTCCTGACCACCAAGAGGTCTTCTTAGTGGTACTGTTGTTGAACGTCTGATTGAAACAGACCAGCTGCCCCACTTCCATATTAAACATTGGTCCATAGCGAGAGAAACTTAAGTTACCCACAATGGAGTAGGCCAATACCCACTCACTTGTGGTATTGTGTATATTAGTCTGATTATATGGAACAGAATAGTTCAGTTCTTGTGCCTCCCAAGGCCATTGATCTCCCATCGTTGTTCCTCCACAAAACAAACAGTTTGAAACATGGAGACTAGATGCGACTGCTCCCGCTAATTCAAGAAATAAGTTCTGGGAGGCAGGAGGAATTTCAAACTCTGATTTCATGGCTTCATAGACGGAGTGATGTATGCGATAGGGTGAGGATACATGAGTTTTGGTGTTTAATTGCAGATATAAGATAGTCCCAGGATCTACACCTCCTCCTGCAATACGCAACCCAAACTTGTATCCTTGCTTCCAGTGGCTGGGGTTGGCTATGAAGAGTTGTAGAGGATTACAGGCACCTTTCTGGCATTTCTTGGGTTCTGGTAGTCTGATCTTTGTTAGACTGCCTTTGCGATGATCTCCATCTCGTCCCGTCGGTGCATTCTTCCAGGTAGCAAAATATACACATTCCCATTTTGGGCAAAAGTAATCATGTCTCGATGAAGTGGTGTAGATGGTGGCTGCAGTACTCTTTCCTGTACACTTTCCCCATCCATAGGCTCTTTCTGGACACATGTATTTATCATCATGGTAGTATGCTCGCTCCCATGACGCACATCTGTGGTAAGCATTTTTGTTGATTGCATCACAAGCATCAAAGTTCAGGGTGATAGGTTTTGTGGGGTTGGTGAGGGGTTTTGTCACATTCAGGATGGCTCCATCTTCATCATTCCAGCGTATTTCAAATGTATAGTATGATGGGTTCTGTCGAGGGTTATAACAAGTCTTGCTTTTCCCCTTTGTGCAAATATTCAGTTCAGTGCCATTATAAACACCGGCTGACTGTACCAGTGCAAGTATAGTAGGAATGATAGAGCAAAGTCTGAGTAATCTTTTGTCCTGTTCGGGTGGTGGTTATGCAAGCTATACAAGGGGGTAGAGCAAAGGTCTTTTCCAGGATTCCCAGGATCACCACTCCCACAAGGCAATAGTGGAAGAACATTGTGATTACAGTCTCTGGAGGTTAACTGGAAAGTTGAGGATAATGAACTGTGCTGAATTTTCTTCTGTTTCTGTTATGATGGTCACTTTCGCGTGACGTAAGTGGATGCTGAAGATTCTTCTATAAAGCTGGCTGTCTCCTCAAGGTGAGTCGCAATGGAGTCTCGGGATCATTCACTGATGTCCATTGGCCAGAATCAGGAGCAGCTGCCGGCTTCACTCGACTGTGGTGGATCCAGGGTTCGAATTCTGCAACCAGGGTTCGAATTCTGCAACTTTCACTGCGGTGGGGGTTGATAGGATGACGACGTAGGGTCCCTTCCAATGCGGCGCCAGCGGGGTCTTTCTCAACTCTTTCACCCACATGGACATTCCTGGCTTGAAGGGATGCAGAGGCTCGGTCAGGTTGATGGGTTTTCGGTCTTGCACCCACGTTTGGAGTTTCTGCAAAACAGAACCTAAAGCTAATAGTTCTTGTCTAGTAATTTCAGATCCTATCTGTCTCATGATTCCCTTTATTCCCTGCACTATGGGTGGAGGTCGCCCATACAAAATCTCAAAAGGGGAGACACCTAAGGATCTGGTGGGAGCTGAACGTATCCTAAGAAGGGCTATGGGTAGAACTTGGAGCCACTTCAGGTGTGTTTCTTGACAAAGCTTGGATAACTGAGTTTCCAGGGTTCTATTCATTCATTCTACTTTCCCTGAGCTCTGGGGTCTGTAAGCAGTGTGTAACTTCCATTTTATTTGCAAAGCTTGAGCTAACTGTTGAGTCACTTGGGATACAAATGATGGACCATTATCTGACCCTATAGTTGATGGTATTCCAAATCGGGGAATGATCTCATGGAGCAATACCCTAGTGACTTCTCGGGCTTTCTCAGTTCGGGTGGGATAGGCTTCTACCCACCCTGAAAATGTGCAGACTAACACTAACATATAGTGATATCCATTTGCACGGGGCATTTCAGCAAAGTCTATCTGTATATCACTCATGGGGGTCACCCCTACTGACTGAACTCTTGGGGGTGGAACAGGACCTTGCTTGGCATTATTCTTGGCACATATCAGGCATTGCTGTGCCACTGAGGCGGTCAGGGATCCTAGCAATGAAATACAGAAATGGGGTCTCAGGGCTTTCTTCATGGCTGTTTTTCCATAATGTGTGGCTTGATGAAAAGCTTGGACAAAGGCTGGCCCTAATGCTTCAGGGATGACGGTAGGACCTGGAGGTGGACCACCTTCTGGGGGTGGCAGCACTATCCAACCTTGTTCTGTTAAGACTCCTCCCTCCTTTTCACAATAATAGTCTAACTCTCTTGTAGTATATCGGGGTGCCCAGGAACTAAGGGGCACAGGGAATAGGGCTGCCTGCATTACAGTATCTTCGGTCCTAACTTGTCCTGTGGTGGCTGCCTTTCGGGCTGTGGCATCTGCAAATCTATTCCCTCGGGTGACTTCTCCTGCTCCTGTCTGATGACCTCGGCAGTGCATGACTGCTACTTGTTTGGGGGCCCATATAGCATCTAATAACATCAATATCTCGGGCCCATATCTAATGTCCTTACCCCCTGAGGTGATCAACCCTCGCTCTTTATACAAGGCTCCATGTGCATGCAAACTAGTGAAGGCATATTTGGAATTTGTGTACACATTTATGCGGAGTCCTTCTCCTAATGTCAAGGCTCTGGTGAGGGCTATCAATTCAGCTTTCTCTGCAGAAGTTCCTGGGGTCAGGGCTGAGGACTCAACTACCAGATCAAGGGTCACCACTGCATATCCAGCACAATGATGTCCATTGATGACCAGACTGCTTCCATCTACAAAGAGAGTCCGTTCTGGGTCCTCTAGAGGGACATCGGTCAAATCAGGGCGACTTGAAAATACAGTGTCCATAGTTTCTAAGCAATTATGATCAGGTGGCCCAGGACCAATTGGAAACAATGTAGCAGGGTTTAGAGCTTGACTAACTTTCAACTGTATCCGAGGGTTTTCACACAACATGCTTTGATAATTCAGCATTCGTGCATTGGTTAGCCAGAAGTTTCCTTTGTGTTCCATGAGAGTCAGAACAGAATGTGGCATAGTGACTTGAAGAGTTTGTCCTAGTGTGAGTTTGTCTGCTTCGCCCACTAGGAGGGCTGTTGCTGCAACAGCTCTCAGACAAGGGGGCCATCCTTTTGCAACTATATCCAATTGTTTTGACAGATAAGCACTGGCCGTTGCCAGGAACCAAGAGATTGGGTCAATACTCCCAATGCATTTCCTTGTGACTCATGGACAAAAAGATGGAAAGACTTCTGAACATCTGGAAGACCTAAAGCTAGAGATGACATCAGGGCCTTTTTCAAAGTTTGGAATGCTACATCTTGTTCAGGTCCCCAATCTAGTGGGGATTTTTCCATTCCTCTGGTGGCTTGGTATAGTGGTTTTGCAATCAGGGCAAAATTGGGGATCCATATGCGACAATATCCCGCGGCCCCCAGGAAGGCTCTTACTTGCCTCCTAGTGGTTGGATTGGGGATATTACATACAGCTTCCTTGCGTTCTGGTCCTAAACGTCGGATCCCACTGGACAATTGGAATCCTAAATACTTGACTTCAGTTTGGCATAGTTGTGCTTTCGCTCTTGAGACTTTGTATCCGGCATCTTTGAGAAGATACAAAAGTTCACTAGTAGCTTGTAAGCATTCACTTTCTGAGTTGGTGGCTATGAGCAAGTCATCTACATACTGAAGAAGAACCCTCTTTCCTGGGTCCACTGGGTAACTTGAGAGATCTTGATTCAGGGCAGCACTGAAGAGAGTAGGTGAATTCTTGAATCCTTGGGGTAATCTGGTCCAGGTGAGCTGACCCCGCCTTCCTGTTGTGGGGTCTTGCCATTCAAAAGCGAATAAAAGTTGACTGGTGGGTGCTAGGTGTACACAGAAAAAGGCATCTTTCAGGTCCAGGACAGTGAAGTGAGTAGCCTCAGTGGGGATCAGTCCCAAGAGAGTATAAGGGTTTGGTACTACTGGGTGTATAGTTTCAACTGCATCATTTACTCACCTTAGATCTTGTACTGGGCGGTAGTCCCCTGTCCCAGGCTTCTTTACTGGGAGAAGGGGGGTGTTCCAAGGTGACTGGCATTCCTTGAGAAGTCCGTACTTCAGCAGTTTCATTAAATGGCAGTGAATTCCTTCTATGGCTGGTCGAGGGAGAGGGTACTGCTTCACATGTACTGGTTCCACTCCTGGCTTGAGGGTGACAATGACAGGGGCTATGTTCTTCGCTAGGCCAGGTGGATTATCTTCTGCCCATACTTCAGGTGGGGCTATGAGGTTGGCAGGTATACAGGGACTGGTTGACTTTATTGAAGGTGCACTATAGAATCGCCATTCTTCTTCTCGGGGAACAGTAAGCACCATTAATCCAGCAGGCTTTGGGTTCAGAGTCATTTTCATTTCTCCCCCTTCAGCAAAGGATATTTTGGCCTGGAGCTTGGCAAGCATGTCTCGGCCCAATAGTGGAATAGGGCACTCAGGCATATACAAGAACTGGTGCGTTATCTTCTGTCCCCCTAGTTCACACATGCGGTTCTGCAAGAATGGTTTTGTGGCTTTATTTCCAGTGGCCCCCACAATGGTGACAGATCGTGAGGACAGAGGAGCTACTGGCTTGGCTACTACTGAATGTTCTGCTCCTGTATCTACCATGAATTCCATGTATTGGTCCCCTATCTTCAAACTGACCAAAGGCTCCTGGGGACCCAGGGTGAACTTGGAGCCCGGTCTGGCCTAGTCTTCATCTATGTCATCCAGGTCATAGCCCGTTGCTACTGCCACTCCCTCAATGGCTTCTTCCCTCTCCTGCTGGAACTGTGTTCGATTCATTCCTCCTCTCCTTCGAAACCTTCCTCCGGTACTCCAGGGACTCCCTCCTCCCCTTGCAGGGGCGGAGTCCAGATGCGGGCACTCATTTCTCCAATGTCCTTTTTCCTTGCAATAGGCGCATTGATTTGCACCTAATGGAGGCCTGTCGCTTCCGCGGCCTCGTCCACGTTCTCTGGTCCTTTGATTAGGAATACCTCCTCCACGTCGTTCGATTATAGCAGCAGCAAGAAGATCTGCCTTCTTCTTCATCTTTCGTTCACTTTCTCTGTCTCGTTCATTTTCACGTTTCACAAATACTTTCTGAGCGACTTCCATTAACTGAGCTGTATTCATGCCCGCAAATCCATCCAATTTCTGTAATTTTCGCTTTATGTCTCTCTGGGACTGACTAACAAAGGCCACATTTACCATGTGTAAATTTTCCTGAGCGGCGGGATCATATGGGGTATACAATCTATAAGCTTCAGACAACCGCTCATAAAAGGCCGCTGGGCTCTCATCTGGACCCTGGAGAACTTCCGATACTTTCCCGATATTCATGGCCCTCTGGCCTCCCTTCTTCAGGCCCTGCAATAAGGCCTGGCGAAATCTGGTTAGGGCCGCCGCCCCCTTTCCTCGTTTGGGTCCCATCTGGGATCTTCATTGGGATATTCTGCAGCTGCTGCTTGCGGGGGATTTATACCTCCCCTTTCTACAGGGTTCTCTTCTAACCATCGGAGGGCTGCTTGCCCGATTCGGCCTCGCTCCTCGGTAGTGAAGAGGGTGGACAGGAGCTGGTGACAATCGGCCCAGGTAGGCTGATGGGTTTGCATAATGCTAGACATTAATTCTGTTAGTTCCTGGGGCTTGGCTGTGTAGGAAGCATAATGCGTTTTCCAGTTTAATAAATCTGTGGTAGAAAAGGGTACATAAACTAAGCTGGTTGGTCCTGGCGCCATCTGGCCCTGATCATTTAAAACAGGAATTCCAGGCACTTGGCGTAATGGCATTAGGTGCCCTGCTTTCTCCTTCTTCTTGGGAGTTACGCTTCTTAAATCATAAGGCTCCCGGGCACTAGTCTCCTTGGTGGGTGACCCTGAACAGGCAGGAGAGCTTCCGCTTTCTATCTCATCAGAAGACTCAAGTCCCCCCGCTGTGCTTGGGCCTGACTCGGGACTTTCACTCGGGGTAGGGTGCTTCTTAGGCTGTTGCTTCGGTATTTTCTGGGGCTCCTCGTTAGGCTCTACTTCAAGTTGTGGGGCTGTGGGGACTAATTTCTGTGGGTGCCGGGGTAAACTATCCAGAATATCTGAGGACTCTGGGTCAGAATACACAGGTGGCTTCGCTTCCTTAGCCTTTTTGGTTCCCCTAGTAGTAGCTACAAATATTTTACAGTGCTCCTCATAACAACGCTTCATCCATGAGGGCTACTGTTCACATACACTTAACCAGGAATCTATATAGGGGAACTGGTCAGGATACACTCTCAGTATGAGCTGATGGATTTGTAAAACTGTCTCAAAATCAAAGGTGCCCCCTCGGGGCCATGAAGCAGCCACTAACAACGGCTGAAAACCGCCGCTTCGGAGGGCGCGCAGGAGAGCAGCAATGTCAGCAGAGGTGTGAGTGGGAGCCCCTCCTTCCCCCCTTCAGCCTGCCTATCAGCAGCCACTAACAACGGCTGAAAACCGCCGCTTCGGAGGGCACGCAGGAGAGCAGCAATGTCAGAAGAGGTGTGAGTGGGAGCCCCTCCTTCCCCCCTTCAGCCTGCCTATCAGCAGCCACTAACAACGGCTGAAAACCGTCACTTCGGAGGGCGTGCAGGAGAGCAGCAATGTCAGCAAAGGTGTGAGTGGGAGCCCCTCCTTCCCCCTTCAGCCTGCCTATCAGCAGCCACTAACAACGGCTGAAAACCACCGCTTCGGAGGGCGCGCCCACGCCTTGTGGGCCCGTGCCTGAGGGCCTCGCCAGAGGGCCCTTTGGCGTGGCTCTTAGGTGTTGGACTGTGGCGTCTGCACTGAAGGTTAGATTGAAGACGTGGACTGGTTTGTCATACACGTTTATTGTGGCAACCTGCTGTTCCTTCTCCTTCTCTTATCTCTTTAACTGGTTCTGTCCTCTATTCTGTCCTATCTCATAAATGGCGTTCCTTTCATATTTTCTCAAATGATATGGTATTATAAACCGCTCTGATGCCTCGGCCTGAGCGGTATATCAAATGATTAAACATAAACATAAACATAATGCGGGCCACTCCCTTTCACATAACATTTTTAATCTTATGTATAATTATGTAGATAGTTATTCCCCAGTTAACTCCCAGTTTATCTTCCCTGTTATCTGTAAACCTAGATCAGTCATGGATTGACAGGTATGTTGATGTTCAATGTAAACCGCACTGATGATGAATAGTGCGGTATATAAAAAATGTTAAATAAATAAAATAAATAAATAATCTGGATGGAGTCATTTTTATACCATAATCGCCCGAAAATCCTTTACGGAAATTCTTGCTCATACATGCCAATGGAGTGTGCGTGGACTCCGTCCCTCCCATAATCTAAACGTACCTACGTACACTATCTACATACTCAACGTACCTGCGTACGTTACATACCCTACGTCCCTACGTACACGTAATGACGTACAAGACAACGAACAATAAGGATAGGTAGTATGGCTGTAGGTAAGGGGTCCGTACAGCCCACAGAATACTGGGGGGGACAAACACCACTCGCATCCTCCTGTTCGCAACCTGGGCGCGGTCGCCCAGCCAGGAACTGCGCTACTTAGGAGTCCGCTCTCGCTCTGTCTGTATTTCAAGACTTCTCACTCACACACGCAAGCGTATTTCAACAAGATATCATATTTCAACATTTCAAGTGCCCAGGTTCTCTGACTAACTGACTATTCCAAACAAGAAGGGTCGATGACTTCAGCTTCCGCTTTCCTTATGCGGAGCTTACTAGGACCGCCCTTATGGGAGGTGATCAGGCTCCCTTGTCTCGTGTATACTCATGCGAGATTTCCCAGTTAGTTTATACCAAATATACCAAATCATCAGTCTTGCACACGCAAGACGTTGTCCCACGCTGTTCTTTCTGACTATCAAATCACAAAAATGTCTACTCACCAGATCCGGTCCCCGATACCACACTTGCTTCTGAGTTGGAACCTGGACTCCCCCGGGTTGGAGGTGTTGGCCAGCTGGACCCGATGGCCCGCCGAGGCAGGCGGAACCCTCTCTGGCACAAAGGGGCCGGCGGCGCCTGAGGTTTCCCCCACAGTCGGACAGACACGGTTCCAACCGGGCCAAACCTCAAGGCGAATTACGTGGATTACTCACTTGAATACCATTTACCACTCGCACTTCCCGGCCAACGCACCAAGAATATGCTGTGGCAAAGTGCAATCAATGAATAAGTCCAGGAGTCAATTGACAGGGTCCAAGTCAGTTTATTGTGCACAAGGCCCAGTCAGTCAAAGCTTCAAAAGGTACTGAGCAAAAGTTTATACAGAGACATAACCATTTATACCTCTTTTTCAGTTTGATACATGAGAATTTTCTATTGGTTCCAGCTCGATACATGCAAACTTCTCATTGGTTATACATTCCCTTCATTTGTCCAATTAGAAATCCCTCCGGAACCTAGCAACCGGCCCCCTCCTTTAGGATTGCTTGAACAATGGTACAGTTCTGAATCTCGTTACTTTTCTACTGCAAGGTTAACTTCGGCTTCTGGAATGCATATACTGTAACATTTTTGTTCTTTCTCACACAAGAGAATAATAGAAGACTTATGAATTCATGAAAACTTCTTATTAAGCATTTTAAAACAGTTCTCTTATTTTTCACAGATTTTTGGTTCTTTTCTAGCTATAATGGGAGTTAGGATCCAGGCCTAACTTACAGGCCTTTCATAGTAGCAGGCCATGCTAGGCCATAGCCTACCACACTATCACTCTTACCCTTTCCTCTTCTCCTTTCTTTCCCTTTTCTCTGGTGTAAGAATTGAGAAGAGGGAGAGGGACAGCAGTAGCAACATGAGGAGAAAAAGAGAGGAAGAAGTCAAACAGCATCAGGAAAGAGAAAGCAAAATAGGATTGTGCAAGAAGGGGAGAGTCAAGGTAAAGGGTTAGCACTGAAAGGACAGAAGGGGCAGAACTGAAAAGGAGAGAGTGGGGCAAGCAGCATCAGGCTAGAGAGAGGAAGAGGAAAGCTTAAGACAGGGGACAGTAATGGAAGACGAAATGAGGCAGCACTGGAAGTGAGAGAACGACAGTATTAGGAAGGCAAGAGGGAAGGAGAGAGGGAAAGGAGGCAAGCCCACAGAGCTAGAGGACAGTGTTGGGAGAGCTGGGGGAGGCAGCCTCAGCAGAGAGGTCACAGAATGGGTTGCACAGTGGGGAAGTGGCAGAATTTAGCAGGAGACAGTGTCTCTTCCCTTTCCCCTTCCCAACCCCCTAACAATCCAACATCATCACCATCCACCAGTCGACCATATCTCCTTTCTCCCTTTTCTCATCCCTCCTCCACAGCCTAGCATATCCCCACCTAGCCTTCATCCTCTCCTCTCCAACAGCCTGCATATCTCCCTTTCCTTTCCCATTTCTGCCCCCCTCCAGCAGTCAAGCATCATCTTTCTGTCCCCACTCACAGTCCACAGTCCTGAATCTCCCTTTTCTCCTTTATCACCAAAATGGTAAAGGGGATGGAAGGATACTCCTATGAAGAAAGGCTAAAAAGGTTAGGGCTCTTTAACCTGGAAAAGAGACGGCTGAGGGGAGATATGATAGAAGTCTATAAATTAATGAACGGAGTGGAATGGGTAAACGTAGATCGATTGTTTACATTATCAGAATATAGAAAGACTAGGGGACATGCAATGAAGCTACAGGGTAAATTATTTAAGACTAATAAAAGAAAATATTTTTTCACTCAACGTGTAATCAAACTCTGGAATTTGTTACCAAAGGATGTAGTAAAGGTTGTAAGTGTAGCTGGGTTTAAAAATGGTTTGGACAAGTTCCTGGAGGAAAGGTCCATAAACTATTATTAAGAAAGGCCCCAGGATATCAATGCTTGACCCAGTACAAGCATTGTGGAACCTGTGTCTTTTGGGGAAACTGCTAGGTACGTATGACCTAGATTGGCCACTGTTGGAAACAGGATACTGGGCTTGATGGACCTTGGTCTGAACCAGTATGGCACATCTTATGTTCTTATGTTCTTATCTTCCCCTCCCTTACAACCCTACATCTCCCATCCTCTTCAGGAAGCCCAGCATCTCTCCGCCCCCCCCCCCCCGCCCTATTTCAGCCCCTTCTCCCCCTCCTTGGAGTCCCTGTCTACTGCCGCTGCCACTGTTCCTGTGTTGCTGTCAGGCACGGCAGCAGCAGGGTGTCCGAAAATAAGACTTCCAAAGACAAAAAAAAAGCACGGCCTGTACATCATTCCACTCCTTTGCATGGCCCAGCTGGCCTGCCCCCTCTGACGTCACATCAGGAGGCGGGACTGGCCGGGCTGGGCACAGAAGCAGAATGGCTCTCAGGCCTGAGCTTTTTTTTTTTCAAGTCTCGGCTTCGTGGACCCTACTGCTGCCACTGCTGATGGTGACACAGAAAAAGCGGCAGAGGTGGCAGGCAGGGACTCCAGGGAGGGGGAGAAGGGGCTGAAATAGGGCTAGATGGGGGAAGGAGAGATAGATGCTGGACTGCAGGGCAGAGCTAGCGCCACTTAATAGCTAATCTTCCAGGGGGAAAAGCAATTTTATAGGTAGTGAGAGCCACTCTCTGAGCTGTCCCTTATGCAAAAAAATGTCTTTTCTACTGCTGGTTTTACAGTTCTGCTGGCAGCCAGCCTGGCCATATGAAAACCTGAAAACCAGCCAGTTGACTATCCTAATTATATCTGCTCTGCTGATTCTTTACATCATCCTGATGTTCCCTGGTCTCCATGACTAGAGTCTCCAATTTTCTGAGTTTAGTTTGGAAAACAGTAGCGTCATCTTTCTGTTCACTAATATTTATCTCATTCTGTGTGACCTTTTCCTCCAGAAATGTATGTTCTTACTTAATATCTCCAGCTGACTTGGAGAGGTCCCCTCTTGGGAGTTTTAATTCTTGAAGATCTTCTAGAAAGTCAGCCTTGGTTACTGGAGCTACCAACACTGGCTGGTCCTCTGTCCTTTCAGATGGGATAGATTGACAGTGGCACTTGCTATGGAGTCGGCTGCAGTCCTGCTGAATTTCGCGAGGGCCTTTGCATAGCTAGCTTTAGGTTCCATGATAAGGGACAGATAGGTAGCCTGTAGTTATGGGCAAAGTAATCTTGCCGTGCACAGCAGCATCACAAAGGACTCTGAGACCAGTTTAGTGACGCCCCAGGCCTTACAAAGTGGTTCGGAATACCACTAAGTCCAGTTTTACTCGCTAACTTACATCATGCCCATGCATCCACCGTCAAGGTGCATCATCGTCAATGCCATCACTAACACCAAGGAATACACTATTTACTCCTCTGTTGCCTCAAGCTGAGTTATAGATACAGCATTCCCTGCTGTAGCATTTGAGTATTTATGCTTGTGCCAGTTTCACCATGTTTACCCTGACCCTGTTTATCCTGTGAGACTTCATGGCCCATGCAGTCTGCATCCCCATGATTGCTTACTGCCACACCCACTTCAGGCCCCCCCCTCTCTCTCTCTCTGCCATTGTAGGCTTCCACTCCAGGCCTATGCTTCCGCAATCGATTTGCAACATTTGCAGCGCCAGCAACTCTCCCAGAGCTCTGCAGACTTTAGCGATCAGGCATGGCTAACTGGGAATATTTAGGGGTGCAGTGCCATTACTTTGGGGGCTGCCCTTCCATCAAGGTATGCTCCACCTCATGATTTTTGCAGGGCAAGGCTAGAGTAGTAGAATTAAGTGGCCATTTCCTATAGGCTTGCCAACACCATCCAACCTTGTTCTCTAAAATAGTTTCTACTATTTTGCCTGGTATTGATGGCAGGTTCACCAATCTTCAGATACCATGGATGATTTTAAAAAAATTTACAACTTGCTTAGGAACTGACAGGGAGAACAGAGTCTTTCAACTCTGATGTTTACCTTGCCATTACTGCAAACTCTCTATTAGGATGACCTAATTTTCCTGTTTTGACAGTATTTATTTATTTATTTATTTATTTAGACAGTTTTGTATACCGCCTTATCCTTCAATCAAAGCGGTCACAACACAATTGGGGGATACATTTAACACGCGGGGATATGAGACACATACACTAATACTTACAGGGAACATGGGCTATGGAGGGTTAAGTGGCTTGCCCAAGACCACAAGGAGCATCTGTGGGACTAGAAACCCAAGTCCTTCCAGCCCGAGGTTGCTGTCCTCTAGTGGGATTTGAACCCCCGACCTTCCGGCCTGAAGTACCTTGCCCCAACCACTAGGCTACTCCTCCCTGTATCCTTCAAAGATACTGTACTGTAAGCCATGTGCTCCTGACTGAGTCAGCCTTCCCCCAGGTTCTAGATTAAAAACTGTTCTACCCAGTTTTAAACATTAATGATAGCAGCCTGCATTTACCCAAGTTAAGATGAAGCCCATCTTTTCAGAATAGATCCTGCTTCCCTAGAATGTTGCTCAGTTCATAACAAATTCTAAATACCTTCTCCCTTCACCATTGTTTCATCCAGACATTGAGACTCTGTAGCTCTGCCTGCTTCTTAGGCCCAGTACATAGAACAGGAAGCATTTTGAGAATACTACCCTGGAAGTTCTGGATTTCAACTTTCTACCTAAAAATCTGAATTAAGCTTCCTGAACGCCCTCCTTGAACGTTCCTTTGTCATTGATACATACAGGTACCTAAATAGCTGGCTTCTCTCCAGCACTGTGTAAAACCTTATCTAGGTGGTGTGTGAGGTTCATCACCTTTGCTACAGGCAAGGAAGTTACCAATCAATCCTCACATCCACTAGCCACCCAGCTATATACATGTCTAATGATTGACTTGCCCACTACACATCATTCTAACTCTTCTCCTCTGATCACATGTCCAGGCAGACACATCCTTGGTGCAACAGGATAGTGCATCTTCTGGCAAGCAAGTCCTGCCTACAGGATCACTTTCTGCTACACCAAGGTGATGATCTCCTTCCAAGTGCTCTTAATCCTCTATGGCAGTACAGAGGTGGTCAGACTTGAGGTGGGGGCTTCTCTTTCGGAAGCAGCTCAAGACGACCCTCTTCATCGAACACTATGGGGACGTCCCATGAACTACTCACCAGTCAAAACCACAGACCAACCCCCTCCCTTCCCCCATGTACATAGGATTGTATAATAGCACACGCTGTAAATAGCTCAACAGGAATCTACGTTACCCCACCGCACACTCACTCACCGTTTCACTGCATGCACACACATAAACCATTACTTGTTGATTGTTTGTTGTGTAGACTACCTTGATTATAGGAGAAGGTGGTATAGAAATCCTTTTAAATAAATAAATAAATACTGTGTCCCTGATAGTCTCCTCTATGTAACTCTCCTTCTCTTAGAACTGGCAGCTCTCTGCACCAACTGGGAGATAATCATACATATGGTACTTGCTACAAAAGACTGGAAAGCCCCCACCTAGTTGCTAGTCTGCAGTCTGCAACTCAGTGTTGATGAGTTGTTTCTTTATTTAAAACTGATAAAAGAGGAAAGAGTGGAGGAGTAGACAAGGGATTAGCACAGCAGCATGGTAACCAGGAAACCAGCCCCAAAATGTTGTGCTGCTGTAGGTGCTGCTGTAGGTGCTGGTAGAGAGAGTCTCTTGCCTGGTCTAGATCCTGGACTGGGACTGTCAGTGTGTTGCTTCCGCTTCGGGCCATGGTCACTTCTGGAGGTGCCGGGACTGCAGGAGCTGTGGTGTCTTCTGTGGCTGTGGTCCTTGCTCCGGTGTCTGCGCCGATGGTGTTTCCCGGTTCTTCTGTTGCTTCAGTGTGATGTAGGGGAGGACACGGTGCTGCGATCAATATTTCGGCTCTGTGGTGCAGGGGAGGACACGGTGCCGGCGCAGTGCGGCGGTCCTGAGCTGGTGCCGAGAATAGGTGAAGCTCTGTGACGTCGAGGGGAGAGCCCGTGCTGCTGGCCAATGGACGCTCGGAGGGCGGAGCTCTGAGGTCCTTGATGCTGGCCAATGGAGGATGAGGAGGTGGGGCTTGCAATGATGATGTCAGCAAGATGGCCACCCCCTGAAGCAGCAGAGTGGTCTGGACAGCGTGGGTCTCCATGGGGGTTCCCGATCGTACTGGGGGAGCTGCGGAGACCGGAGGAGGACTCAGGAGCATGCTGTTTTGCCTCTTTGTTACCTTTGGAGCTGCGACCGTCAAGCTGCTTCATTATGTGAGCATCTTTCGTCGCAGGAGCTTCATTACTCGCAGGAAGGTCCTGAGCTGAACGGCCGGGGATGGAGGCCCCTAAGGGTGTATCCCTTGCCGGTGAAGCTATTTTTGTAAGCTTTGTGGTCTGTGATGCAAGGAAGTTTTTCAGAGCGTGGCTTCTGGACTTCAAAGCTCTCGGGGACATCTGGGAGCAGTGCTGGCAATCCTGAACCTGGTGACCGGTGCCCAAGCATCTAACGCACCGGTCGTGGGCATCTGAGTTGTGTATTTTCCTTGAGCAGTGGTAGCATTTCTTGAATCCTGGTTTCGTAGATGGCATATTCTGTGAGTATATATCCTTAAATTATCTTCTCTGGCTTGAGAGAGCAGGATCCGTGTGGTGTAGGCACGGCGGAAGAAAAAAGACTGGCTGGCTAGGGGCAGGCTAGTGTGTTGGGCCTCTGACTCATGCTCAGAAAGATTCTGAGCTCTAGAGAGCACTTCCGTGTACGGCAACATCGGAGACGACACCAGGTGTGGCTGCTGAATCCTGCTTGTCCTAGGAGGACCAGGAAACCAGTGTTTGATTCTTGCTTGCACACCTTGGGCAAGTTACTTTACCCTCAGAAGAAAAGCCTGGTAGTCTTCTTCCAATCACACCTTGCCAAGAAATCCAGTCACCCGGAGTCAGCATTTACTCCACAGCACACAGGAGGCACACTTAAACTAATACAAAATCCCTTTAGTTTATTAGATATATCTTACACTATTTATGTTTGTTTCAAGAGGTGTGCAAAGGAGCTAGAATTAATCTGCCGTGAAGGGTTAATCACCTGCTGAATGAAGTGTCTTGAGAAGAGGAGCATAGCAACACTAGCAGACTATTAATTGTGCAGCTGAATTTTGAATAGATTGAAAGGGAAGGATGGTTCAGTTGGAGACCAGCAAGGAACACATTGCAGTTGTATAAATGGGAGGTGATGAAAGTATGGATAAGGGTTTTGGTAGCGTGTTCAAAAAGGAAAGGACAAATTTTGCTGATGCTATAGAGAAAGATATGACAGGTTTTAGCTGTTTGTTGGATATGAGGAGAGAAGGAGATAGAGGAGTCAAAGAAGACCCCAAAGCTATGAGCTGAGAAGACAATACGGATGATAGTGCTATCCAGTGAAATAGAGAAAGGAGAGAGGGGAGAGGTGTAAGGGAGAAAAGGTAACCTCCATCACAGAGGCAGCAACTGAAGCAGAGCCAGGTTTCAGTTCGCACAAGACAAAGCAGACTATGAGAGATAAACACTAACAGAAAGCTTTACTACCTGTCTCTTTTTTGTCTGACTTTTTAAATAAATACAGAATTTTAAATAGACGCTGAATTTATCAGTTCAATCCAAATCTGCCTTTTCCCCAAGTTTTAAGACATTTTCCCAACAGGTAAATGCACATGCGGATTCCTTATGTGCCTTAGTGAATATTTATTTATTTATTTTATTTATTTATTTAATTGGATTTCTATACCGCCTTATCATGTAATCAAAGCGGTTTAACATACGAAAAACACAAAAAGCAAAAGTGAAAACAATCAGTGATAATAGGTACATAGTTTGATAAAAATATGACATAGTGTCTTGGAATAAGTTGCGCTATCTACATGGTGAGCTATACTATAATGTGAGCTATTATACAATAAATATATGACTGATTTTTCAAAACATTAATTAATTGTTTACATGACCGTAGTATTCAATAAACAAGACCGTTTTCAGTTGTTTCCTAAAGTCCTTGAGATCTTGAGCTGCTCTTAAATCATAAGGTAGAGAGTTCCAGATGGTAGGTGCCGCAAAAGAGAATGCCCGCTCTGAGGTGATCTTACGTGTTTTTCTAACATCATTTGAGGTGCTGACTCTGTTGGAAGACTCCCTTCTTCTTGGTCTGTTGCTGATTTCTGACTGAATGAGAGAAGTCAGGCTTTCTGCAGAACAGTGATGTTTGATCTTAAAAATATATATTATTGTTTTATATTTAATACGAGATGCTATGGGTAGCTAATGAAGCTCTTTCAAAATGGGAGTTATATGCTCTTTACTAGATAATCCAAAAATTATTCTTGCAGCGGTGTTTTGCGCTAGCTGTAAAGGCTTGAGAGACTGTTTAGATAAACCCAGGTATATAGGATTACAGAAGTCAAATAATGGGGTAATTAACGCTTGACAAACATTTCGAAAGTGAAAGGTCTCAAGAAGGGGCCTTAGTCTTCTGATGATCTTCATTCTGTAGTAGGCATTTCTGATAGTCTTACTTATGTGTGATTTAAGATTCAATTCATTATCCAGAGTCACACCAAGATATTTTACTTTTGATCTAATAGGAATAGTTGAGTTATTTTATTTATTTATTTATTTATTTATTTAACAATTATTTCTATACTGCTCTTTCCCAAGTATCAAGTGCGGTTTACAATTAACAGTATGTTATATGGTATGGGTAGTATCATACCAAGTCATTTTACATAGAACAGGTGGAACTAGGTACAGGTAACAGTATAAAGTTTAAACAGTAAATTATTAAAACATTAAACTATTAGAACATATGTACATAGCAGATATTTACAAATTATATCATATATCACTTGTGGTTGTAAACATTAATTTATTCTTCAAGGCACGTAGTTATATTGTTTGTAGTATGGTAGTTAACCTGTGTCTCTTTGTGTAGTCTGGTTAGTTTCTGCTCCTTTGTTGTAGTGTAAAGAGAATAAATGGGTTTTCAGTTTTTTTCTAAATTCCTTTATGTCTGACAGTAGGCGAATGTTGTCAGGAAGGTTATTCCAGAGGATAGGTGCTGAATGTGAGAAGGCTCTCATGTTGGTTTGTTTTCTAGCTTTTGAGTAGTCTTTTGGTACTGCTATAGTGTTTGTGTTTTTACTCCTTTGTGGTCTTTTATCTATTTCTACATTGATGAGAGTATTGAGTACAGATGGCGCTAAGTTATTTATTAGTTTAAATGTGGTTAGGAGAATCTTGTATTTTATTCTGCTGTGAATAGGTAGCCAATGGAGTTCAGCCAATGTCAGTGTGATATTTTCAATTGAGCTTATATTCATTATTATCCTTGCTGCTATGTTCTGAGTTAGTTGTATCTTTTTAATATTTTGCTTTGTGATGCCATTAAGGATTAAATTTGCAAAATCAAAGTGTGGGGTTATGATAGCTTGAATTATGGTTATGAAGTCTTGTAAGTGAATTAAAGGTCTTAGTTGTCTCAAAGTCTTAAGTTTGTAGTGTATGTTTTTTGTTAGATATTTTATGTGTGAATCCATGTTAAGCTTATTGTCAAGTATCACACCTAGGTATTTTATTTCTTTTTTTATTTTGATCTCATGGTTATCAAGTGTGATGGTGCTTGGGGGTGTGTATGTTTGGTTTTTAGTAATATATAGTACATCAGTTTTTGAGAAGTTAATGTGTAAGTTCTGATCGCTGAGCCATATTGTTAGTTCTTTAAAACATTCTGTTATTTGTTGTAGTGGAGGGTGTGGGATTTTAAATGGGAGGTAGAACATTATATCGTCGGCGTAAATATGATAATGGACGCCATGACGTTTAAAGATGTTGCTGATTGGTTGTAGGTAAATGTTAAACAAAAGTGCTGATAAGGCGGATCCCTGTGGGAGGCCTTGTGTTTGGTTGAATGTGTTAGATGTTTGGTTAAGAATTCTTACTGTTTGGGTTATCTATCATGGGTTATCTATCATGATGTCAGGTGGATGTGCAAAATCATGGTTAAAAGTTACGAACAAAGCTTCTGTTTTGCTAAAATTGATTTCCATGTTGTTATTTTTACACCAAGTAGACATTTTTGAGAGACACTCTGTAATGCTGGAATAATCAGGGTGATCAATAGAGACAGTTGTGAATATCATAATGTCATCAGCATAAATAGCATATTTAATGCCATATTTCATCGGAATGTTGCATATAGGCTGTATATAAATATTGAAAAGAAGAGATGAA
The DNA here is from genome assembly GCA_033557465.1 of Ichthyophis bannanicus. Classification (NCBI taxonomy): domain Eukaryota; kingdom Metazoa; phylum Chordata; class Amphibia; order Gymnophiona; family Ichthyophiidae; genus Ichthyophis; species Ichthyophis bannanicus. The sequence goes on from CM066036.1 coordinate 78,355,329, forward strand.
AGAGCTAAACCTTGTGGTACACCTTGTATAATTTTTATGGGTTGAGATGTTTTTTGCCCTATCTTTACTTGTAAATGTCTCTCTGTCAGATAGGAATGGAACCATTTTAATGTGGTCCCATATAGACCAATTTCTTCTAGTCTATCTGGTAACCTTTTGTGATCTACAGAGTCGAATGCAGCAGAAATGTCTATGAAAATCATTATGATACCCTTCTTAATGTCGTCTATGGTCCGGAGTATGCTGTCAAAGAGGTAAATCATTAAAGTTTCAACTCCGTGGTTTGGGCGAAAACCATGTTGGTTGTCATCTAAAGGCGCGTGAACATCAATGTGTTCTTGAAGTTGCAGTTGTACTGTCTTTTCAATGATCTTCGCTAAAAAGGGTATACTGGATATTGGCCGGTAAGCAGCCGGGTTGTTCTTGTCTAGCGATGTCTTCTTCGGTATTGGTCTAACAGTGGCAAGCTTTAATTGCTCTGGTAACATACCTTGCATGAGGGAATTTTGCACAATGTTGTGTATGATGTGAATGAAACTTGACTTTGTGGTCTTAATCCATGATACTGGACATGGATCAGTGGGAGCAGTGCTTGTATTTATAGAAGAAATGATGTGGGAGAGTTGCTCATTTGAAGGAGAATAGAATGTATCCCAGATCCTGGAAATCGAGTCTAAATTTAAGTTAAGTCTACATATTGTTTTTTCCTTAGAGTGGAATTTTTCCTTGATTATAGTCTGCATAACTGCGGATCAATTTGAGCTTCACCTTCTGTTTTTTGTTCTTTTGTTAGACTTTTCACGATTTCAAAGAGCTCTCTAGGTTTGTTGATGGAAGAATTAATTATGTTTGTATGGTATTCTTTTTTAGAGTGTTTAATACGTTCGTCATATTGCTTTTGTTTTGTTAAGTATAGTTGCCTTACAACTGTTGTCTTGTTTATTCTCCATTTACGCTCTATTCTTCTGAGCTCTCTTTTCATCTGACGAATGGCTATTGAATACCAAGGCTTGTGATGGAGCCTATTAATCCTCTGTTTCTTTGGTCTCATGTCTGTCGTTCTGGCTGCATTGGAAATAATGCAGTTCCATTTGGTTACTTGTGTCTCGAGTTCCATTGAATCTGCGGACAGGTGAGGTAAAGTGTCCTGTACAAATGAATCCCTGTCAAAGTTCTTGAACCGTCTGTGAAAGCAATTGTTGTCTAGGCTCGTATTATTATTTTTTGTTTGTAATAAAATCTTTATCCTAATTAAGTAATGATCTGTCCAAGGAACTGAGGTGATGGTAGGAGTTGAAATTAGACCACTTAAAGTTAGATCATTGGATGCAAAGATGAGGTCAGGCGAATAACCATATATGTGTGTAGGTGCATTAACTATTTGGGTGAACTGCAGTGAAGACATTGCTTGAAGGAAGGCCTCGGAGTCACTGCAGTTAATTGACTTGAGGTTGAAGTCACCTAGCACTATGGAGGGCTTGCAAGGTGAAGTGATGGCACAAATAGTCTCGAGCGTTGAGGCCAGTTCCGCAGGAGACGCCTTTGGTGCTCTATAATGTAAACTGATAGCCATGTGCTTGTTCTCAATGTTAATGGAATTACATTGTTGCGATTCTAAGATACATTGTACTCTGAATCTTAAACTCATGCACTGTCTGAAAACCAAACCTGGGGGGGGGGAGGGGGATTTCACAAGGACTGTGTTGAGAACTTCTATTCTAATTTGATGCCTGCAAGGCTGTAGCTATTATGAATGCTGGAAATTTCCATTATTTCAACTACCGATTGGATTAAAATTGTGCTTAGCGATAACTGGAATGGTAAACTATGGTCCTGAAGTGCCACAAGAAGGTCTGACATTCAGGCTTTCCACGTGAGATAGTCTAGGAACCAAATTTGGGATTAATGTTTGCTATCACTAATCCATACTGCAGATGCCTAATTGTATGTTCTTGAACTGATACTCAGTGGCCCTGTATCCAGTTAAGGTTTACTGGATAAGTTATCCAATTATTTTAAACCAAATAGTCAGCGGACTTATCCAATTAAGGGATGGGGTTAAGTGCAGCCATGCTATCGGCAATCATGACAGCTAGCATGGTACCATCCCACGTGCTAGCTGTCAATGGCCACCATGCTGGCTCTCCACCCAGATCCCATCCTGTCCCGCTAATAGCAATTAGTGTAGTATTTTTACCTTGTTGGCTACTCATGGCATGCCGTAGCAGTTATCGCGGGTCGTTAGTGTGGTCTAAACCCCGCAGTAATCATTACCGCAGTTTAATAATGTATCTCTGTGTCCCAAGAGAATTGTTGTTGTTCTATTCACCTTCCCCCTCCTCATGTTCTCCCTTTAACTTTTACTATATTCATGTCTTGTATTTTTGCACTTGTTGAATGCGTGATTTGCTTGTTTATTTTCTATTATCACTGATATTGTACACCACTTAGATGCATACCCTAAGGGGCCACCATTATTGGTATAACAATTCAAATCAGTAAATAAATAACTACTAAAAAGGCCTCTAAGGGGGCATTATTTTAGTACAGGCCTCACGTTGTTCAATGTGACCTGCTTACTAATAATGCACATTAATGGTGAATTAAAGCATGTTAACATTAGCACACCTCACTAACTAGCCCCCTATGCTAAGTCACTGAATATACTTGCATAAGTTAACTACCACTTTTTATTAGGACAGCTATTTTTGTGGCCCAGCTTAACCCTGGGAGTACTGATGGGGTCAAAAGCGACCCCATTGCAAGTTTCACAACGTGTATCTCGGAAACTAGTTGTTCAAGAATGCAATCTTTTTATGACTTTTCACATGTCAATATTCTCTTTATATTGCGCCATGAGAGGAATAATTTTCAGCCGCTAGGTGACGCTAGTGATGAATTGCAGCACAGAGTACCAGTGGGGTCATTTTTGACCCCAGTTGCTTACGTCCGGTTTGGATCATGATACAATTTGCAGTTTTGTGAATTTTTTGATCTGACAAAGGTATTTATCATTAATTATGTATCATTTATTTTTTGTACTCTTATTTTATGAAAATTACACATTTTCTGTAATTGATATCATACGTTCTCTCATTATTTCTGATGAAATCTAAAGGCTTTCAGCTTGTTCATCACGATTATTGTACACCTATAGTAAATCTGCTTTGCATTTTATTCAACTTTATCTTTGTTTATTTAATTTAGGTTATTGTTTATGGTGTCAAAACAAAAGTATTCAGCTGCCCAACTAAGAGAAATATTGCAATGAGATGCTGACAGTGACGGCTCTGAATCGTCTGATGATGCAGCATATTCAGCAAGCGAAGAAGCATATCAGCCAAGTTCGGGCAATAAATCTGATGATGACAGTCATGATTCAGATGGCGACAGCAGTTGGTCGCCAAGTGAATGTGAGACTGATGTTGAGCCGGTAACATTGCCTGCAGCAAAGAGTCAAGTTACAGGTCGAGGCAAAGGTCGAGGCTGTGCTAGATGGGGAAGAAGGCAGGAGTCCTCGGTGTCAGTATCATCTGTGAGGAATCTTAGTTGTGGTTGTAGAGGAGCTAAGAGGTCATCAACTATAAGCACAAATGTTGCCATTGAAACCTATGTATCTAAGGATGCCACATCATGGAACAGGAAACCTATAAAGCAAGTTGCTGGAAGATACGCCAGAGCTAATGTCATGTCCATACAACAAGGTCCTACAAGGTATGCCGTACGAAATGATGGCTCTCTCGCAGCATTCCACTTGTTCATGAGGAAGAACTTATTGAATGAAATCATGATGTGGATGAGCAAACAAGGAAGACGCATTTATGACGACACCTGGAAAGATTTGACAGATGGAGAATTTCAACATTTTCATGGACTTCTGATCCTCTCAGGCATGTACAAGTCAAGAAATAAATCCATAGTTCAGTTGTGGAACCTTGAAGATGGTCATTCTGTTTTCGGAAAAAATATGGCCCATAACCGTTTTCAGCAAATTTCTTGTGCTCTCAGATTTGATGATGCAACCAACAGACATGAACAATGAGGCGTGGATAAGCTTGCTCCAATCAGACATGTTTTTGATACCTGGGAAGCAACTCTAAGTGACGCCTTTGTTCCTGGTGAAAATGTTACCGTCGATGAGCAACTGCTTACATTTTGTGGCCGTGTTCCATTCAGACAATATATTCCCAGCAAACCTGGAAATATGGCATAAAGCTATGGATGTTGTGTGACAGTGCAATGTCATATGTTCTGCGTCTTCAAGTATATACAGGAAGGGAACTCGGACAAAACAGGGAACAGAATCAGAGTGAAAGGGTTGTGCTGCAACTCACTGTAGGATTGACGCGATCTGGCAGAAATGTTACTTTTGACAATTTCTTCTGCAGTTTATCCCTGTCACGGAAATTGCTAGAAAAACAAATGACACTTTTGGGGACAATTCAAAAGAACAGAAAAGAATTACCTCCAGAATTTGTAACAGCAAAGGGTCGAGAGCTATCCACTTCACTGTTTGCCTTTCGCGATGACGCTACTTTGGTTTCCTATTGCCCGAAGAAAGGAAAAGTGGTTGTTCTTCTGAGCAGTTTGCATGATCAATAGGAAGTAGATAACACACGTCTAGACAAAAAACCACGCTTTATCTTGGACTATAATTCTAGTAAAGGTGGAGTAGATACGGCAGATCAAATGTTGCGCACGTATACCACAAAATGAATGACAAGACGCTGGCCAATGACAATCTTCTACAACATGTTGGACATCGGTGCTTTGAACGCCTTCATTGTTTGGATGTCACTAAATCCAGAATGGCAGTCCAAGTCAAAGCACAGATGTCGTCTATTCCTCTTGTAATGAGGAAAGCAGCTGCTTCAGAGTAATTGTAGCGAGACTTCTTCCAGCATTGAAGAAGCCACTGATGCTGTTTGCAATGTCAGGATCCCAAAGAAAAGGGCAAGGTGTCACTGCTGTTCCAGAGAAAAAGACAAGAAAAGCAACATAGTTTGCACCTCCTGCAAGCGCAATGTTTGCAAAGAACATTCAGAAATTGTCTGTGTCTCATGCAAATGACTGTAGTACTTTACTGTGTTCATCAAGTGCATGCAAAAACTGCTTTCATGGCAACTCTTCTTCATGTAATTTTATGATAAAGCATTAAATTTCAAAACATTTAACCTTCATATAATATTATAATTAATTCAGAATAATATTTTGTCTGTTTAGTTTAAATTATTTATGGTTAACAATTAAAATTTGTCATGGGGTCATTTATGACTCCAACGGTATTCAGTGTGTGCAAAAAATCTCGGTAATTCCAGGGTTAACCAGATAACTTTAAATCAATAGTCCTCAACTCAGGCCACAGTGCAAACTGTGTGCTTGCACAGGGCAACAATTACAAGAGGGCAACACAGTCAGCATAGTGAGCTGACTAGGCCAGACTGTAGGATGAATGGCAACAAACAATGGATAGCAGAGAGGTAGTACAAAAAGCAGATTTGGGCTTTAGAACCCATGTGTATACAGCATGTTTGATGTGTCTCCACCCCTCAGTAACAGGAAGTTGTATCAGATGAGGTGGAGACACATTAGCATGTAGAGCATGCATGGACTCCAAAGTCTCTTGATGCTTTCTTTTTTTTTAAATTTGTAGCAGTAACAAATTAGACATCATTAAAGAAAAGAGGAAGCAAGGCCAGGCAAGGCCAGGTGGACGCCATGGCACCAAGTGAGGTGTGACTCTGTTACTATATTCAGATCAGTAGGAAGTGGGTCCTTTGGACATCCTTCATGAGGAGAGGTAGAAAAGGCTTCAATGGGAAGCTTTCTGAGAAGAACCAGTGAGCAAGACAGCAAGCCCCACTGTATTCTTCATGGGTCAAAGACAGCACTGGATTTGGTCATGTGATTAACTGAGGTTATCTGTCCTGCTATTATTATTAGTGTGCCACCTTCAGAAACTTCCCTCAGAGCCTTTGCCTTAATAAGACCTGCAATTTTTAATTTCCATTTCTGACCGGATGCACAGAGGCCAGGATGTGCAGAATGGAATGTGCTTCGAATGCTCTTCTTAACATTTCTGCAAGTGTGTTTATAAAGTTTCTTTACCCTACAACATTTCATTACCTCTGCTTCCCATTCTTTGTAACTGCATCTTGTATTTTTCCAGACTATAGTCACACCAGTTCAGCATGTACTTGTCACAACTATTCTTCTATATGGGATGAATTGCAGAGCACAGCATAATATTATCTAAGGCCTAGCCATTTACCATGTTTCAGCAGGAATAACGTGGATATTTCCAGGAAACACTTGAAACGTACACTGGCCTTTCCTGAATACGCTTTATACGTCTCTGTGGCTCACCACTCCCCTATACCGCCCCTTCTGGGCATGTTCTGAGATCCCTACTGCTACTACTAAACATTTGTATAGCACTACAAGATATATTTAAAAGACGTTCCCTGCTCATTAGAGCTTACAATTTAGTCAAGAAAGGCAAAACAGTAGCTGTAGACATGGGATACATCTAGGGGGAATGGTAAGGAAACAGAAAGGAGATCAGGTGAGTCAAGATCTGAAAGCAGCAGCAAAGAGGTGAGTTTCAGCCTGACTTTGAAAAGGGTCAGAGAAGCCTCCTGACGTACAAACTCAGGTAGTTTGTTCCAGACATAAGGGGCAGCAAGGTGAAAGGAGCGAAGTCTGGAGTTAGCAAGAGAAGAGAAGGGCACAGATAGAAGTGATTTGCCAAAAGAGCAGAGTTCCCAAGGAGGGGAATGTATGCATATGATAGCAATGTTTCAGAATATGGTCGGGGAAATTTTTGGCACATAAACGTCCTCACTGCATGTACAGACCCCTTATTCGTGTTCTGGAATGACCCCCATAACGTGTTATCTTTTCATTGCACTAGCTGGTATCATTTATTCACCTGTATTTCTGTGCATTAAGTGGACTAACATGACCCCCACACTACTTTATTTAAGAAAATGAATCATGAGGCTCAGAAGCAGACTTTGCATGGACAATTTCAAAATTAAATTTATCTATTTCACTGAGTCATTAGATAGGGAAAGGAAACAAGGGGCTTTTCCCAAGGAATGGAAGATCAAACACTAAATGATCTTCCCACTCAGGCACATTTCTCTTTTGTACCAACCAGATATATAGGAAGGGACATATTTTATCAATAAAGTTAAAACAGATCCCAGAGTTATCGATGACTTGCTGCATTTATAATCTCACCTGTACATAAACCTTATAGATTAACCAATTTATTGAGACATGAACGTTCGAGGACAAGAGTCCACTTTGATGTGAACTCTTATCCTCGAAAGTTCATACCTCAATAAATTGGTTTGTGTAAAGATACCATCTGCCTCTGTCATTTTGGCTACCCCAGATTAACCTTGCTACCATCTAAGAATTTTCAACATGTTGGGACAAAAGAGAGGCTTGTGAAGGTCCCCATTGGAATCAACGAGGTTGGGGACAGCAGTGATGGCAGGGACAGATGGAAGACAGCACTGTAATCATTTGCCCAGGGCAGAGAAAAAGGTAGCACCAGCCCTGCCTTGGAGACAGTGTCAATCTGATTTTCAGAATTTCCAAAATGATTATGCATGAGACCAATTTATATATGCTGCTTCTATTTTATGCAAATATCTCTGATACATCTTCACTGTGGACATCCTGAAAACCCAACTGGCTGGGTGTGTCCTGAAGATGGGATTGAGAACCCCTGCTTTGAAAAGAGATTGCAAAGTATCAGTGCCTTATGATTTAAGAAGAGCTGTGCCCTGACACATATTTAACTGGTTTGCAGACTACAAATTTCAAAAGCAAAGATTTGCCTATGTAACTCCCAAAGCAATCCAGAGAAATCTTTTGAATATTGACCCGTATGTACTCTATGTTTTAGAAGATCTTAAATAATAGTATAAAGAAACTGAATAACTGCATGTGCTTTGTAACCCAATACTTGTAGTGCAGAGTTCTGATTACTATATTGAGCCTAAGCAAAATTGGAATCATAATAGATTATGACACCCTTTAATTGGATCAATGTTAAAACAAGTATAGCAGTCTTCAAATTCCTTATATGTCAGATCTCAGGTAAAGGGCAGGTAAATATTGTAATAGCACACCTGAAGAAGGTTCCTGTTGGGTTCATGTACCACAACACCCTTTCATGTTGCTTCACAAAAGCACAGACTAAGCAATATGAAATTAGACATGCTTCCACAGTACTTGTTCTGGGAAAAATAACCTGAAACTGGCTTGTTCTCTATTTTGTCTTTGAAGGTTGTCTGGGTACAGGAGAAGTGCATATTCAAGGATCAGGATTTTCCCCAGGAAATACATCGGTGACTATCTGTGGCACCGCCTGTAGAATAATTGGCACTCTGACAATGCCAACTGACATCAGGTGTCGTGTCAAGAACTTGAATGGTTAGTAAATTATAAATATGTTTCTAGAAAGTTCAATATGTGATCCAAAAGATCAAGGCTTTGCAACTGTGTAGTTTTGCTTTATAACATAGCATGATCTACAGCCTAACTTGTCAAATATGCATATTAATACTTGCAAGTTTAAAAACAAAATATCAGTTAGCATTCTCTAGATGCTTTGGTACTATGGTGATTTTAGGATCAGAGCTGGCCCAACCACTAGGCATACTAGGTGGTTGCCAAGGATGACAGCTTTTTGGGCTCAGGAAAGAACGGCTACAATTAAAGCAAAACAATAGGTCCTAAACAGCCAACCAAATTCAAAGACTAATCAATGCGCACTTTTACCTGCAGAGAGTACCGGCAATTTGCAAATAGTCCATTTATCCTTGAAATTGGCTTTTGAAAAGCTCCCTAGTTAGGTATATTTTACGAAACAAATATTTTACTATTTAAATCTGGACGGGCCAGCTGTGCACCCGAATTCTGCACCCGCAAGAGCTGGACGCTCCCGCGGGATCAGAATCAGGGGCAGCAAGCCTGGACGGGCAGGACGGGCCTCGATTCTGGCCCACTGCATGACCAGCTCCCTCCCGTACAAATCACCTGATGCTCCTGCTTGGAGCCCTGGTGCCATGGTGTTCCGTCACCATGGCACCGGGACGCCATGCAGGAGTCCCGATTGCCAGCAAGCCTTGTAACTTTCAATTTCCCTGCTGCTTGACCACCTATTGGGCCGTGGGGGCTGGTATTGGGCCCTGGGGAACCCCATGGTGCCACATACCTGTCCTGTTGTCCCCTCTGTGACTGACCGGCAGAATCTACCCCTTAGCATGTGCTATCTGCTGCATGACCCATTTTATACTGATGGGCTCTGTGTCAGATAGCCTGAGTTAAGTGTTAGTACATCTCTGATGTCCAAATATGCGATTTTATAGGATTGTTTGGGAGGGATTGTGTTGGATGATGATGATGATGGTTCAGTTTAATTATCAAAATCTTAGGCGGAGGGGCGCTAGGGGGTCTAAAAGTTAATTGCAGGAGGGCTGAAGGTTGCCCTAGGGTGTCAAAGTCCTTTGCACTGACCCTAGTTAGAATAGTTATATAAGGTTATGCATCTTTCACAATTTACTGTATGCCTTTATTTGTGACTGCTGTTTACAAATACATCACAATATAATGTCTAATAGAATTAACGTCTGCTGTCATGTTCTACATTTATTTGCTTATCTGAAAAATGGAAACCAAGATATGAAAGAAGTGGAAAGATATGATGAGAAAGAGAAAGCAAGACAGAAAAAGGGAATTCAACTGAGATGGATAGGGAAGATAGGCAAAATAATAGAAACATAGAAACATGATGGCAGAAAAAGACCACATGGCTCATCTCGTCTGCCCTTCCATATCAACTACATTTGTCCCCTTTTTTCCTTTAGAGATCCTTTGTGATTGTCCCATGCTTTTTTTAAATTCAGATACTGTTCTTGTCTCTACCACTTCCACTGGGAGACTATTCCATGCATCTACCACTCTTTCCATAAAGAAATATTTCTGCATATTACTGCTGAGTCTATCCTCTTTCGCCCTCATCTATGTCCCCTCGTAGCAGAGCGTGCCTGCAATTGAAAGAGACTCATCTGTGCATTTATGTCACAAAGGTATAAGACATAAGAAAATAAGGTATGTCATAATGGGTCAGACCAAGGTCCATCAAGCCCAGTATCCTAATTCCAATAATAGCCAATCTAGGTTAGAAGTACCTAGCAGTTTCCCAAGAAGACACAGGTTCCACAATGCTTGTATTGGGACAACTAGTGGATTTTCTGGGTCCCCTTTAATAATGATTTATGGACATTTCCACCAGGAAATTGTCCAAACCTTTTTTAAAGCCAGCCACACTAACATCCTCTGGTAACGAATTCCAGAGTTTGATTACATGTTGAGTGAAAAAATATTTGCTCTTATTAGTTTTAAACAGGTTACACTGCAGCTTCATTGCATGTCCCCTAGCCTTTCTACATTTTGGTAGTGTAAACAATCAATCTATGTTTGCCCGTTCCACTACATTCATTAATTTATAGAACTCTATCATATCATAGTAACATAGTAACATAGTAGTTGACGGCAGATAAAGACCAGCATGGTCCATCCAGTCTGCCCAGCAAGATGGCAAGAGTAGGTGCACCTGTCTCTCCGCGCAGGCCACCCCTCCCCATATCCTTGTTCAGGGGTAAACCCACCACTCCATGTAGGACATCCCTATTTGTTGAGACGTTATATGGTTCAGAAGTTAGATGGTACCGTTTATTTTGTTTTTTTTCCTATTTCTGTAAAGGGATCCTCTGTGTTTGTCCCATGCCTTTTTGAATTCCGTCACCATGTTCGCCCCTACCACTTCCATCGGGAGGGCATTCCAAGCATCCACCACCCTTTCAGTGAAAAAATATTTCCTGACATTGCCTTTCAATTTACCCCCTTGCAGTTTCATGTTATGCCCTCTAGTTTTTACAGGTTCCCCGTCTTTGGAAGAGGTTTGTTTGTTCATCATTTCTCTTTAAGTATTTAAAGGTCTGAATCATATCTCCCCTGTCCCTCCTTTCCTCCAAAGTATACATATTTAGGTCTTCAAGTCTCTTCTCATAAGGCTTCTGACGCAGGCTCCAAATCATTTCCCCTCAACTGTCTCTTTTCCAGGTTGAAGAACCATAAACTTTTTTTTTTTTTAAACTTTTATTTTCATTTTGCAACAAACAAAAGAAACAACACACCAAAGGAGACAAAACAAGTATACAATAAAGAAAAGTAAACCCAATTAAACCCAATTACCCCCCACCCCCACGCTTCTTCTCTAGCTGATTATGTCAGCATGTGAGCGCTTCCAAACAACAGTGATTATATATCAAAACAATCAAAAGAGTATCTGCGATACAGAATAATCATGGGATAAAGATATATACAAATTTAGACAGTCAGATGAGAGCATTGAGCAGAATGTACATAGTCATTGAGCATCTTCCATTTAGACCGATGATGAGGAGTCTGAGTGGGAGAAGCAAACATACGAGGTATTTGTTCATATTTACTGTAGAGACAGACATGATTCCACCATTCATTGGGGCTCAGCTGGGAGCTATTTTTCCAGTATTTCGTAATTAGGGAAATAGCAATGCCAAGCATAAAGTCCAAAAGGAAGTAAGCCGTTTTTGGAAGAGAGGGGATCCCCGCAGCTGAGCGAAGTCCCACTATCCTCCAAGAAAGGGGCTCTTGAAAGTGCAAAATAGACTGGATACGACCCCAGACCCGACGCCAGTAATACTGTAGTGCGGGGCATTCATACATAACATGAGGTAGTGAACCAATGGCCGCATGGCATGTCCAACAACTATTGCCCTGAGTAGTGTTCCATTTGGCTAATCTGTCAGGAGTGTAAAAACACCGGTGGGCTAGAAAGAAGAGTGTCTGAGTGAGTGAGGCGGATCGGGAGACCCGTGTCACTCTACTCCAGACAAGGCTCCATTGCTCCGGGGTCAAAGTCACATGCAATTCTCTCTCCCATGCTTTCTGCGCTATAGGGGTATCTCTAGTTATAGCATTACATAAGGTTTTGTAAAAATTGGATGCTACACCCGGTGAACTACCGATAGATCGGATAGTCTCCAACCAACCTTGTGTAGGGGAGGCCGATGGCGGGAGCACCTTAGCACTCCGAAGGCAATGCTGAAGTTGCACCAACTGAAAGTAGTGTTTCGCTGGGAGACCAAATTCAATTTGCAATTCACTAAAAGTTTTCCAGCGACCTTCATGGAACAACTGACTAGGAATCCAAATGCCCCTAGTGTACCAGGGGCTCCACGCCATCGGCTTATTTTGTATTCGAAATCGAGTATTATACCAAAGTGGGAGCTTGTCTAACGGACAGAGTCGGGAGTCTAAAGAGTGCATAAGAGTAGTAAAGGCACCTAAGGTGTCTAAAAGCATTGGTGGAAAGTGGGAGTCTGATGGGAGAGTCATACCAGGGAGAAAAGTAAGAGGAATCGGTTTGCAAAGGTCCTCTTCTATGTATAGCCACACAGGTCTACTCGGTACTGGATCTTCCAGCCAGCGAGCGCCTTGTTTGAGAAGAAAAGATTGATGATACTTCAAGAAATCAGGGAATCTGACACCCCCATTTTCCTTATCTGCTTGCAGCTTATGTTTCGCTATCCTAGGTGTCTTGTTTTGCCACAAGTATCTAGTCAGAAGGCCCTCTATATCTTTATATATACGTCGAGGGAAGAGACAGGGCAACATTTCTAAGATATAATTCACTTTCGGAACAATCATCATTTTTATGGTTTCTAATCGACCCCACCAGGTAAGTGTTAAAGGAGTCCTGCGGTGAGTTAGCGCCCGGACTTTAGAGATTAAGTCTTTGGCATTGAAGGAGATAGTGTCTTCCAAAGGAGAACAATAGTGAACCCCAAGGTATTTGACCATGCGAGGTTGCCATAAAAAGGGGAAGGGTTGCATATCTGCCTGATGAAGCAAAGGATTTAATGGAAAGGCTACCGACTTGGTCCAATTTATCTTATAACCGGACAGTTGTGAGTATTTACCAATTTGCTCTAGGACAGCCGGTACTGAGTCTATAGAGACAAAAAGCATAAGGTCATCAGCATACGCTGAAATTTTGATTTCCCTATGGGTGAAGGGGACTCCATGAATCTCCTCCGATTGCCGGATCAGTAAAGCCAAGGGTTCAAGTGCAAGATCGAAGAGAAGTGGAGACAGTGGGCATCCCTGGTGAGTGCCGCGTTGAAGGGGAAAAGGCTGAGACTTTAAAGCATTGGCACATATACTGGCTGTAGGCTGTGCGTACATGGTGCGAAGACAACGGAGAAAACCTTCCCCGAATCCGTACCAGCGGAGGACTGCAAACAGGAAGGGCCACTCTAAGCGATCAAAGGCCTTCTCAGCATCAAGTGAGAGGCCAACAAATGGGCGATCAAGATTAACTGCGGTAGTCAGTACATGGCATAGAGTCCGAGCATTGTCAGCAGTTGATCTACCAGGAATGAAACCGCATTGATCTGGGTGTATTAAGGTAGGCATCCTATCCGAGAGCCGGGTAGAGAGAATGGTGGCAAATATTTTATAGTCCGCGTTTAGGAGGGAAATTGGACGATAATTAGCTGTTAGTTGCGGGTCTCTCCCCTCTTTCTCAAAAACTACTACATTTGCCATTGAAAAGGACCCAGAAGGAGAACCCTCCTCGGCCAGAGCAGAAAAATAAATTTTCAAAACTGGAGCTAAGTCAGCGTGAAAAGTTTTGTAGAATTCAGCAGGGAGACCGTCTGGGCCTGCGGCTCGACCTGAGGCACATTTCTTGATAGCAGAATGAATTTCTGAGACAGTAAATGGTGTGTCTAAGGCCACTCTATCTTCGTCAGATAGGGTCGGTCTTTGTACCCCTGAAAGTAAGCGTTCAAATACATCTGGCTCAAAATCACATTCAGATTGATAAAGCCGGGTATAAAATTCACGAAAGAGTTCTAGGATTTCGGTATCTTTAGTGACCAAGCCCCCCCCCGACGGAGTACGGAGGGCGGTAACACGCTTGGCTTCTTTTTGACCTTTTAGGGCATTTGCTAATAATTTGCCAGCACGATTATTTTCCCGATAATATAGCCCTTGTTGAGATTCGATATTTTTAACAGCAGCAGTGTACAAAAGCTGATTGTATTGAAAACGCAAGCGTTGTAAACGGAGTAAAATACATGGGTCAGTACGGGACGTGAGGAGACGCTCCCCAGCTTGTATCTGCTGCTCTAGAGTCAGTAAATGCTGCTTTCTTTGTTTCCCCTGCCGAATTTGATAGCTAGTTATAGTGGCGCGGATAGATGCTTTAAAACCCTCCCACCAAGCCCAGCTCGCTGTGTCATGGGGTGAGTTAAAATGAAAATAATCTTGGATAGCGGCCTTTATATCAACCTGAAAATCTTTTTGACCCAGTAGGGATCTATCAAAAAACCAAGCTCGGGGAGAATCGTCCCGCGCAGTGACACGTAATGATAAAGATATGGCAGCATGATCTGAAATATGGAGAGGATGAGTCCTAGTCGTGTCTACTTGAGAAATCAGTGCTTTGGAAATGAGAAAGAAATCTATTCTAGATTGGGAGTGATGGGGGGCAGAAAAGAAAGTGAACTCTAAGTCGGAGGGGTGAAGCAGCCTCCATATATCTACCAGCGCAAGATCTTGCATCAGAGCTGTAAGGGTAGCAAGACTCTTGGGTGGACTACTCGTTCTAGGCGGCTGTCTATCTATCAGAGGGTCTAACACTTGATTAAAATCACCACCAAGTATTAATGGAGTATTGGCAGAGGCCTGTGCCAGCTGCGCAATACTTGCATAGTAAGCAGGGTTGTCCACATTCGGGGCATAAATGCAAATACATGTAAATTCACTATCTCCAACCTTAAGATGTACGCGGGCCCATCTACCCTCCTTGTCAGCGCTAGTATCAATTACAGTAGCTTGCAAAGATTTCTTAACCAAAATGGCTACCCCGCACCGTTTGGAAACGGCGGGAGAATAGGCAGCCACCATGTAAGGCTTAACATTGAGTTTCAGTGTTTCAGCAGAGTTTAAGTGCGTTTCCTGAAGAAACGCTAAATCAGCATGCTCATGGCTAAGATAGCTAAGGATTTTCTTTCTCTTGATTGGACTATTAATGCCCTTTACGTTGAGTGATAAGATTTTACATAAAGCCATTCAGACAAGTTAAAAATTCTGAGCATGATAGCGCACATAATATCACAATGTCCCTCATATTGACTGTATCTGGCTGTATATATGGCATAAAAGAAAATAAGCTTAGATAATACAATGAAGCGCCCCACATTAAAAAAAGAAAACCGCAGCGCGGTAGAGAAGAAGCAGAACCCCAAAAATTACTGGCGACCATGTGTCTGCGGGGAGAAGCCCCAGAGAAGGCCGAAATTGAAAAAACACATAACCTGTAGGACTGTGCGTGCTCCGAATCCGACCGAGGCACACATCATGGAGGGATAGGAGACCACAAAACAAAAGTCATAGAAAGAAAGAAAGAAAGTCCAGGTAGTCTCTGTGCTGAACTATGACCGCCGCATCGGGCCCTTCAAAATGGCGGACAGAGCCGGTAAATAAAAGTCCAAGTCGTTGGATTAGCGCATCTGCTCTGCTTCTTTGGAGTCTAAAA
The DNA here is from genome assembly GCA_033557465.1 of Ichthyophis bannanicus. Taxonomy (NCBI): domain Eukaryota; kingdom Metazoa; phylum Chordata; class Amphibia; order Gymnophiona; family Ichthyophiidae; genus Ichthyophis; species Ichthyophis bannanicus. The sequence goes on from CM066036.1 coordinate 78,370,999, forward strand.
ATGTTGATAGTAGATCAGGATCTTCGAATGTCCTGGTTTGGTTGTGGAGAGTCACTCGGAGCTTCGCGGGATACAACAGGCCAAAGCGAGCCTGTAGCTGTTGAAGTCGAGGGCGAAAAGCAAGGAGTTTCTTCCGTCGGTCGACTGTAGGCTTTGCCAAATCAGGGAAGAAGGAGACTTTGTGACCTTCGAATTCCAAATGATGGTTCGCCCGGGCAGCATTTAAAATTTGTTCCACTTGTTGATATCGTAGCAAGCGAAAGATAATAGGCCGGGGGGTCGTTCGGTTGAGCGCCATGTGGGTAGGAACACGGTGTGCTCGATCGATTTCCAGTTCTTTATGAAAGGTGATCTTCAGCAAGGAGGGAAGAGTTTTGAGCAGGAATTCTCTCATATCTCCCGCTTCCACCCCCTCCGGTATTCCAATGAGCCTCACATTGTTGCGACGGGCTCGATTATTGCTATCTTCTAACTCCTTTTGAAGATTCTGTATCTGGCGCTCAGCTTTGTCCAGTGTGCCCAAGCGCACCGCGTGCGAGTCGAGGACCCCCGCCATATTGTCCTGCCGTAATGAGAGACTTTCAAGTCGGTCCTGGAGCACTCCAAAGTCTTCTCGCATGGCTCTAAGCGCTTCTCCATTGGACTGCACCAATTCCTTCACGCCGCGTATTTCCTCTAAAATCTCCAGGTGCATTTCGGGGTTCTCCCGAAATGGAACCATCTTCTGTGGGGAGGACACCTCTGTTTTGGAGCGTTTTCCGTGAGAAGAAGAAGGAGACCCGAAGTCCAAGCGCGCTGGTTTATGGGCCGCCATCCCCCCCGAGGTACCCCGGTCAGCCCGGAGCGAAATAGTAAGTTTGTATAGGTATTATGTCAGGATTCTAAGTAGGCCTCTCGGGAGCTTCAGCGCGAAGCGTCTTACCCGCTGGACATCAGGCTCCGCCCCCCCGAACCATAAACGTTTTAACTTCCCCTCATAGGGGTATCCCTCAATCCCCTTTACCATTTTGGTGGCTCTTCTCTGTACGTTTTCTAATTCTGCTCTTTTTCTTTTTAAGATATGGCGACCAGAATTGCACACAATATTCAAGGTGCGGTCGCACCATGGAATGATATAGAGGTATTATAATATCCTGTTTTATTTTCCATTCCTTTCCTTTTGATTCCTAGCATTCTATTTACTTTCTTGGCAGCCACTGCACACTGGGCAGAGGGTTTTCAATGTGTTATCCACGATGACACCTAAATCTTTCCTGGGTGGTGGTTCCTAATGTGGAATCTTGCATTGTGTAACTATAGTTTGGGTTGTTCTTTCCTAGGTGCATAATTTTGCAGCTGTCCACATTAAATTTCATCTGCCATTTGAACATCCAGTCTCCCAATTTATTAAGGTCCTCTTGCAATTTTTCACAATTCTCATGGGTTTTAACAACTTTGAATAATTTTGTGTCATTTGATTACCTCACTATTCCAATGTCCAGGTAATTTAAGGATATGTTAAGAAACAGTGGACCAGCACAGATCCCTGGGGTACTCCATTATTCACCTTTCTCCATTGGGAAAATTGGTCATTTAACCCTACCCTCTGCTTTCTATCTTTTAACCAGTTCCTGATTCATAATAATACACTGCCTCCTATTCCGTGGCTTTTTAATTTCACCAAGAGTCTCTCATGAGGAACCTTATCAAAGGCTTTCTGAAAATCCATATACACTACATCAAGTGACCCACTTTTGTCTACCAGTTTATTTACACCTTTAAAAAAAATATAACAGACTAGTAAGACAATACCTTCCTGGCCTTTCTCCCATTAAACCATGACTATCTACGTGTTCTGAAATTTTGTTTCTAAAATGGTTTCTACCATTTCTCCTGATACTGATGTCAGGCTCACCAGTCTGTAGTTTCCCTGATCACTCCTGGAACCCTTTTTAATAATTGGTGTTACATTAGCTATCCTCCAATTTTCAGGTATTGCTGATGTTTTTAATGATATTTAAATGTCTCTATCATATCTCCCCTATCCTGCCTTTCCTCTAAAGTAGCAATATATTAAGACCTGAGTGAGATGGAAAAAGGAAGAAAAAAATGTCTCTTTGTCAGAGCAGCCCTGCAAACACAGATGGATGAAAACCGACTGTTCGCTGAGGTCGCTCCTTTTAATAATATTTTATAAGTGAAACAAACTTTAAACATTTAAAGCACTTAGCTGGTTTTCTTTCAAGCTTGTGGAACAAAAGGAATCCAAAGAAATCGACGTGTCACATTTCGGTTTGCTAAACTAACGATCCTGCTTCATGTTGGTTTCTTTGGATTCCTTTTGTTCCACAAGCTTGAAAGAAAACCAGCTAAGTGCTTTAAATGTTTAAAGTTTGTTTCACTTATAAAATATTATTAAAAGGAGCGACTTCAGCGAACAGTCGGTTTTCATCCGTCTGTGTTTGCAGGGCTGCTCTGACAAAAATATTTTTTTTTTCTTCCTCTTTCCTTCTCACTCAGGTCTTCATATATTGGCTCTTTATAAACTCCTGGGAGGGTACCTTGGTTTTATGTCATTTCCTCTAAAGTATACATAGTAAGATCTTTAAGTCTGTCATCATATGCTTCATAACAAAGACCACTAACCATTTTAGTAGCCACCCTCTGCACTGACTCCATCCTGCTTATATCCTTTTGAAGGTGCGGTCTCCAGAATTGCATACAACACTCCAGAGACTTAATCAGAGGCATTATCACCTGCTGGCCATTCCTCTCCCTGTACAGCCAAGCATCCTTCTGGCTTTCGCTGTCACCTTTTCTGCCTGTTTAGCTGCTTTAAGATCATCAGACACAATTACACCCTGGTCCTGCTCTTCTTTGGTGGACAGAAGTACCTCACCCCCTACACTGTACAGACACTGGTCCACTGCTATATTGTTTGAATTAGCTGGGCTGTTTGCATAACTTGGATCTTCAAGCGCTGCTAATGTCTCCTATCTATTTCTACTTGGTAACAAAAGCACTGGTGTCATAATTACCATCTCCTTAGGGTTTTCTCCCTTTTATAGCCATAAAGATGTCTTGTTCGTCAATATGAAATCCAGCCTGGCATTCCTTTCACTGATTCTCTGAAGTCTGTTTCCTGTCTCTGTCCACCAGAAGCTGCTGAGGCTTGCTTTTTGCACACAGTGGACATCTAACTTGTAATTTGTAAGAGTTATGCAAAATACTTCATCTTGTTGAAGAAATCCCTGTCATAGAATAGCCATCACTTTATTACTTACCATATTCTGTTCCTTAGATTTTAATGGTGCTGCCCTTCTAAAAATATGTTCTCAAATACTGCAAGTCTAAAACTAAACAAAACTAGCAAAGCCCCCAGCTCTCACTCAGCATATTCAGAGGGGGGAAAGCTGAAATGTGATATTCTTTTTGCCAGGAACAATAAATTTCCCATGAAAGTTTAGTGTTGGAAAAGGAAAGCAACATTAAGGGAGACTGCTAAATAATTTTACATTCTGCCAGATGTAACGTTTGAACTTCGATCACTTACTGATATAAACCATTATTAATCAGGGCTAATTAGATGCTGGCTTGACTGTAAAATGTGACAAAATACTGGAGAAAAACTGGACTTCAAGAGGTGGGGAGAAGTAGCCCGATCAATTTTACCCTTTTGTTTTCCAGAATATAAGAACTTTAATGGTCAACTTTTAAATAAAGCAGGCATATGTTAAATCTGTGGGTACCTTTTACGCACAGACATCAAATCAGCTTTTAAAGGGAAACATTTTGCTTGAAAATTGACTTGGGAACAGAAAGCACTGCTATTTCTGCAGGCACTTTTTCCATGAAAACTTGCAATTGGAAATTGAAAATCATGCATATAAGTGCACTCTCCATTCCAACCTGCTCTGGGGTGTGCATCACTGTACACAAGGACATGTATACCTGTATTGGCCACACACAGATAATTGTATGCATGCATGTGGGTCACCACTTTTCAGAAACACAGTTTCTGCACATATAAACCTGTTTTATGCAAGGGAATCCTTTTGAAAACTTCCCTCTAAGAGAGATCTGTAAGCTCTGAATGGGTGAATCTTATTAAAGAAGTCGTAAAGGATTCGATTTTTCTTCAGTGTAAACATAATCCTAAATGGCTGCATCATTGAATAATGATGAAGATGCTTTAATCCCCATACCTTGGGAGTTCTTAAGCAAGAATTAGCCTTACCCAACTTGGAAGCACAGTATTGGCTTTTCACTTTCTTTTTGCTCTTCCATAGGACATTATACACCTGGAGGCCGATTCTGAAAGGTGCATTGCCGGGCCATCAGGACACCCAAAACATGAACGGGGCCACGTTTTACCCAATTCCATAACAATAGAAGCTATACGTTCCCACGGTTGGAGAATCAGGCACTTAGATGGCCTGGCGTGTACCAGAGTCATTCATGCATCTGCCTGTCCAGCCAACACAATGCTCCGGTTGGTGTGCTGGTGCAATGGTGTCTCATCGCCAGGCACTGGCACGTCCAGCTGGGACACCTATTTGCCAGACCCTGTCACCTTGTTGTATGCCTCTCACCAGGGGCCCCTATGGCTGGGATCGGGCAGCTGAAGCTCTCCCGTGGCGGCGTGATGGGCTTGGGGGGGGGGGGGGCTGAAGCACCCGAGTTTTGCACTGCCCGGCACTTATTCCACCATCGGGTCTGGAATGTGTATGCTCATGTATCATGGTCTGCGCCTTTGGCCTGACAGATCCCATTTGCAAGACATGAATGTCAATTGAACCAACAGCATATCACTACAGAGCAACATACAGACTTAACAAGATGTCCCTCTCCCACACCTGCCTAACATACCTTGACAGAGATCTAAGCAGACATAGGCATACCCCAACTCATGTCCTCATACCCATGGATTGATAAACCCACATGGCCAGTGTGTGTATGAAAGAAGGATCATGGGTTCGAGACCAGTCTGTGGATCAGGAATGGTATGTCCAAGTGTGTTAACTTTATCCTATGTTTTCAGAATATTATCATAATGTGCAACCTTCAACATTTCGTCCAGCATGAGTTTTTGCATTCAGATGCCACACTGAGAAGCTGTACCACCAATGGCTGGATGGCAGAACATGCCAATAGCACTGGCACAATGAGCAGGCATTGACAGTGTCCGAGCATTCCAGAGTGTGCTAATAGTGCCTGCATACTGAGCAGGTGTTGACAATGGTGGAGCATTAAAGGAGGCCTAACGGGCAGGTAAGAATGCTAACTTGCACCACTTTTGGACAGCGGGGTCATGTGTGTGTGTCTCTAGAGGACTGTGAGCTGCAGCAATGCACTGTGCATGCATGTGATACTCAGGCTTTATGGCTGTACATGCAACATGCTGCAGATCAGCTGTTCAGCAACTCTACTTGCTGTGTGAGACAACATTCACAAGCAGAAGGTTAGTTTTCAGTAACCAGTTGCAATCTATGGCTGTGACGCTATAATGCATTCCTAGTTACATCATTGTCAAAGTCCAACCCCACAGCATTCCCCTACACTTACCTCCCAACATGACAGTGCTGTGCAGCTCCCATATCACCTGCTGGTTTATTTATTTATTTTATTTATTTAACGTCTCTTCTATACCGCGCTATTCATATCAGTGCAGTGTACATTTAACATAACCTTATACAATGCAGTCAGGGCTGCATTGTATTTACAATAAACAGGAACCAACTTGGATATAACTGGGGTAACTTTCTAGAAATTATTTACACTAATAAATGTACTATACACCTGAAATTTACACGGAGTTGCACCGGCGGGGCTAGCTGCCCTCTAGAGTGCTGGGTGTGCTGTTGGGGAGTCTTGGTGATTGGTGAGACTGTTTGTGAGCTGATCTTTGAGGCTGACCTCTGAGTAGTGCCGTATGAATAGGTGGTGCTTTAGCACCTTCCTGAATTGGGCCAGGTCGGTGATTGCTCGAATGGCTGTAGGTAGGGCATTCCAACATCTGGGTGCATAGAGCATGAAAGCCCTATTAGATGTCGCCTGGGTGCATTTTGTTGTTTCCTTTGGGATTATCAATGTATTTACAGCTGTGGATCTTCTGGATCTTTTCGGGGGTTTGGGGTGGATTAGCTCGGTGATGGAGGTGGAGGGTTGATTGTTTATGGCCTTGAAGGTCATTACTAGGATCTTAAAGCATAGTCTACCGTGGATTGGTAACCAGTGGAGTTTCTTCAGGATTGGTGTAATGTGGTCCATTCTTGAGACTCCGTATAGAATTCTGGTGGCTGAATTCACTGCAAGCTGGAGTGGATTCAGTGATGCTTGTGGGAACCCATATAGGATTGCGTTGGCGTAATCGAAGTGTGGGATTACTAGGGCTTGATTGATTGTTCAAAAGTCATCGGGGTCCAGTAGAGGTCATAGATGCCGTAGTGTCCGTACTTTATGGTATATTGTCTTGACTGTGTTTCTTATGTGGGTTTTCATGTCCAGCCATTGGTCCAAGGTGACACCTAGGTAACGGATTGTGGGTTTGGCTATCAGCTTGGCGTTCTTGACCTTTAAGGAGGGTGGAGGGGTGAAACCTTGGTTCCTCATGATGAAGAGGATGTCTGTCTTGTTATGGTTTATTCAGAGATTTTGCATATGGAGCCAGTCAGCAACTGCGTCAAAGCAGCTTGTTAGTGGGGAGAAGTCTGGCTGGTCGGCTGCAAATGGCATGTAGAGTAGAACATCATCTGCATAAACCAGGCAGGCAATGTTAAATGAGCGGATCAGGGCGCAGATGGGCTGCATGTATATGTTGAACATCAGTGCCGATAGCAAGGACCCCTGTGGCACACCCTGTTTTTGTAGGAACGGTTCCGAGGTTGTGGTGCCGGTTCTTACGTGCTGCCATCTGTTGGACAGGTAGGATTTGCACCAGCTTAGAGCTGTGTCCTGTATTCCCTTTTCCTCAAGACGTCCCAGGAGTATCTCGTGGCTTACGGAGTCAAAAGCCGCTTCGATATCCATGAAGATAAGGGCAAATCCTTGTCGAATGTTGTCAATTCCTGAGATTATGGTATTGAAGAGGGTGGTGATGAGGTTTTCAAGGCCATGTGCCTCCCTGAATCCGTGCTGACATGGGTCCAAAGGGGCATCAGTCTTGATGTGGTGTTGAATTTGGCGTTGGACTTCCTTTTCAATTATCTTGGTGAGAAGTGGGATGCTTAAGATTGGTCTAAAGGATTCGACCTTCAGGTGGTCCAGTTTGTTGTTTTTCAACAGTGGCCTGATGGAGGTATGCTTCAACCTTTGTGGGAATGATCCAATTGAGAATGGCTGATCCATGAGTTTATTCAGGAACTGGCTGAGATCATAACATAGTTTTTATCCAGAACACTGGACAGGGGTCATTTGGTGCAGTGGTGGTGTTGATGGAGGTGATAGTGTCCTCTATGTCTCTCTCTGACATGGTGGTGAATTTGGTCAGTGGCGTTGGGTGGGGTGGCTTTTGAGAGGTGTGGGGCTTGTGGTCTTGTCGGTCTGGTGCATTTTTGATTGGAGATAGTCTGCAAATTCCTGCGGTTGCGGCATGTATGGTTGGTCCGGGGCCAGTACCCTTGTTAATGTCTTCACTATATTGAAGAGGTTGTGTGGTTTGTTCAGCGAGTGCTTCAGGAGGTCCGTATGGAATTGCTTCCTTCTCTCCATTATAGCTTCTCGGTACTTTTTTAGGTGTAGGCTATATGCACTCCGTGCTTTGGTGGAGCGTGATCGGTGCCATCATCTCTCTAGCTTACTTAGGTGGAGGAGTGATGATCGCAGTTCTGTGGAATACTATGGTGCGGGCTCACGTCCCCTTGGAGGTTTGTTTGTGGTTGGGAGCTGAGCGATGGCACGGAGGCTGTTGTTCCAGCTAGAGATCATTTCCTCCAAGTTAGGGGCTGTTGTGTTGAGAAGTGGAATGGCTTTCCCCAGTATTTCTTCTTTGACAAAGGGTCGGAATCGTCTTGCTGGTGGTTTGGGGAAGATAGTAGCTCTGCTGGTGTTGTTATGGCTGTGGCAGTGGGCAGGAATTTAGAATCTAATCAGGCTGTGGTCAGACCAGGGTACTGGGGTTATAGACATCGCCAGGTCATGGGTCGAGTCCACAGTTGTTTGTGGGGCAAAGACCAGGTCCAATTTATTTCCTCTCACGTGTGTAGGTGCGTTGACTAGTTGCTTCTATCCTAGCTCATCGAGTGCTTCGAGGAAGGCTGTGGCTTGGGTATCTTGCAGACTAGACAGGTTGAAATTGCCTAGTAACCAGTTTGGGGAGCATGGATTACTGGTGTTGCAGGCAAGGTCAATTATTGTTGAGAGGTCATCTGGTGATGCCACCGGTGCTCTGTAGAGTAGGTTGATTATGTAATGATTGTTAGCTATGATGATTGTGTCTAAGTGGGCTGTGCTTGTGGTGTTGATCAGTTGAAATTGTAGCTCTGTTTTGGAGAGGATGAGCGCTCCTCCACCTCTCTGATTAGCTCTGTGGCAGGTGTGGAGTGAGAAAATAGGGGGTAACATCTGGTTGAGAAGAACGGTGTTGCAGTCAGATAGCCATGTCTCTGTGATCATTAGGATGTCCATGTCATGGAGAGTTATCAAATCTGTGACAACTGGCCATTTTTTGTGGATTGAGCAGGCATTGATGAGGGCACATTTCAGCATGTGCAGGTGCGGGTGTTTCTCAATGTGGGGGTTTTTGGTGAGTTGCAGTGAGATGTGCAGTATGTGGGGGTGGAGCATGCGATTAGCTTCTGTTGAAGAGTAGTGAGGGTTACCTGCCCATCTCTTCCCATCCGATGGGTAGCCCAGTGAGGAGGTAGAAGCTGGCTATTGCTATGATTGGGTGCATCATTTTGGCTGCTCCTACTGTAACTTAGGGGCTTGTTTACAAAGCCGCGGTAGTGGTTCGCGATCGCGATCGCAGCCGCGGCCCCATTGAAATCAATGGGGCCGCAGCTCCGATTACGATCGCAAACCGCTACCGCGGCTTTGTAAACAAGCCCCTTAGTATATCGGCACACTATCTGTTCAAATATAGGCAGGTATCAGGCACGCTATCTGATATGATACAGGCAGATAAATCAGGCATGCTGTCGATATGATACAGGCAGATAAATCAGGCACACTGTCTGATATGATACAGGCAGATAAATCAGGCACACTATCTAGTGTGATACAGGCAGATAAGTCAGGCACGCTATCCGCTGTTTGTTCACGCTGGGGTCAGTATTTAGTTAGTAGTTTGACTGGAGTGTGCAGAGGACACGTGTGTGTGTTGCAACCCTCACCTCTGACTGAGCCTCCAAGCCTTAGGATACACCAATTTGCACAGGTGAGAGGCCTGAGTAATGACAACTGCCATAACAGCTGTATCCGTGGCAACATTATCAGTCTATTTGGTGCAGCTGCAGCCTATAGGGAACTAGACTCAAGTGAAATGCTGGCCTCTGTGAATATCCAATTCTGGGCCAATTTCCAATTTCTAGTTGGTGACACTGGAAAGATACTGCAATTTACCTGCATGCACGTTGCTCTTGTCCTATGCTGCAGTCACAGAATGCAATTCAAGGGACTCTTTGCTCCATGCACAGTATGCACATACAAGCAGGTCCATATCAGGAAACTTTGCACACAATATATGCCATCAATGACCAAAGCATTCAGCAGTACATTACCTATTACTCCAAAAGAGAGTCAAAATACACTTCTTTGCCTGATTGTGACTGTGGGACACTGACCTCTGAATGGTGTGTACACAATTCCAGCTGCCAAAATGTGCCACAGGATATCATGTTGGTCTCTGCATCACCTGCCACCATTTAGGAACTGCCTGAAGGTGAATATTGGGGTGGGGGTAAGTATGGAGTGAACAGTACCATACATGTTGAGAATGTGCCCTTCATAGGTGGTATTGCTGGCCACAGTCTATGTTCACATGCCCAAAAGCTATGCGGGCCTACTCAGTGTCTGCATGTGTTACATCAGAAGGCCTGCATGACAGCCTCATCCGCTCCCGATGGGCAATACGTGTGACAGTCCCACGGATGTTGTTAGAATACAAAGAGGCAGGGAATGGTGGTGTATGTATATTCAGCAACTGTACCAACATCTAACCTCATGTCCAACCTGTCATGCTTCCATGCACTCTTTGGGGGGGAGGGGGGGAGAGAGTATCTGCAGGGTGGGAAAGTGCATGTGCTGCACTGGCCAGTTCTGCAGTGTCCACTGGCTAAGTTCATGACATCTTTTGGGCATTACAAGCATGGTACAATGTTCAATGCTCACTGCTAAAGGCTGTGTAGGGGGACACCGTATTTGGGTATGTGACAGACATAGGCCACTATGGGCCAGCATGCACTCACAGCCTGTCTCTGGCCACTTTCCACTGTGCTTTGCATTGCATAGGCTGTCCCCAAGTTCAGAATAAAAGGATACAAAATGAGGAGCAGAGGATTTGGGGTACTGCCTAAAACAGAACGGTTTGCATAGGATATATATATGAGTTGGAGGTTAGGTAAATGGCAGAGCCATCTTAACGTGGGTCTGCCACAGGCATGGTCTGGGTGCATACATCTGTTCATGATGAGAGGCCATTCTCACTCTGACCAAGCTGTGACGATGTCATAGCTATGTATCCACATGGTACTATATAGGGTCAAGCTGCGGTTATATGGGTGCTGTTTCTTTTTTGGCAGTCGGTCACTAGAACTGCTGAATGTCCATGCTGTTTGTACAAAGCCAATGTTTTCATGGTGGCTATGTGTACATGCAGTGGGTGGTGACTAGCAGACTGGGCACAGATGGTACGTTAGTGGCTGACACAGTCTAGTATTGCCCAACATATGCAAGCTGCCTGTGATTGATCTAGCAGAGCTGATTAGAATTCTCAGAAGAGGCTAGCAGGTGTACTTGGGCTATTGGTAACCTGCTGATAACTAGGGTCTTGGCAGGCCCTTCTGCTTGGTGCCAGCACCCCCCCCCCCTTCCTGCCTAGGCAACACTCACTGCAGTTGGGCTCCTTGGGAACAACTGCTGCAAGGAAAGTTCCTAGCCAACAGGTGCAGGACACAAGAGTCAGATAAGACAGGCTACTCCTATATGCTGCACTTGTACAGAACACTAAACAATGTGCATCACACGCTGCAGACAATACTGATAGTAAATTGGTAGTAAATTGCTCCAGAACCTGGAGAGTCCATCTATTGCAGTGTTTGCTCTGGGACCAGGTGACGTGTGCCCAGCCTCACATTCAGGCTGACTGCTGAAACAGGTGATTTACACATATGGTGACTGTTATGCAGGAGGCACACAATGTCCCTGCATATTACAGAGCTGAAGTGATGTATCGCTGCATTCTCCATATGGGTAACAGTTGCATATATCTGCTCAGATTGTGAGTTGCATTGTGGGTAATGGAGGAGCTAACCAATTCCAGCACCCAGAGCCCCAATTGCAGCCATAGTGTTGACTGTGATCACTGGAACATTGCCCAGTACCTGCATGTCTTCTGGGATGGTGGAGGAAGTCTGCATGGCCCCTGAAGAAGGCGGGATAGCCTGCGATGGACCTCATGGGTTATGAATGTGGCTTGAATTAGGTGTATGTGCAAATGTACCTATCTTGCAGTGTACAGCAGGTCATAAAGGACCGCATGCCCTGCACATGTGCTATCTCAGGGGTTAGTGCCACAGTGTGGCGCAGTGGACCTCTGTGTGCGACTGTTGTTTGGCATTGGAGGTACAGTGCAGGAATGGCCATTTTGCCTTCACATGTGGCTTGGCCTTTGGACAAGAGATGTATTCTGCAGTCATGTGTCTGTTATGCAGTTACAGTACTGACTGTCCAGCGCAGTACGTACTGAATGTATGCCACTGTGGGCAGTCCCTAGGTGTGGTTTACCACTGTCTCAGAATGTACCAACCACGTTGTTTCATGTCCTGGGTTTCGGCCATTGCAGGTAGGGACCTGCAGTCTGTTTGATTCTAGACATTGCTATAGGTGTGGAGGTGTAGCCTAATGGTTAGAGCACTGGTTCAGTAAACAACAAACAAGGGTTTGAATCCCACTTGTTTTCTTTGTGGCTGTGGGAAACTCACTTCAGTATACTGACAGAAACAGTCGTGGGTCTGCATTGACTGGAAGGCACATATCAATGTTGCTTTTTATGTGTTACGATAGCACATTGGGTCTGCAAACATGCACATTGCAATTGTGCCCATCTGACAGCATGGCTTTATTGGCTCTGCTACAGCCCATTGCAAAGGGTCAGGCATGTTCACTCTTTAGATGTATAACACATGAGTTGTACATGACTGGAATATTTCATCATAACTGTGGCTGAACATCTTTGGCTCCATCACATATACAGTATGCAGTATCTGCAGGCACATCCCACTCCAGGTACATCGGGGCAACAAGGCCATACCACACTCTCATCTACCGCCATCCATGCCTCAGTCCATCCATCAGCATATGCCAATCATGTACAGTCATGAATTCTCCTGCCAGCTGCTACACAATGGCCCACACAGGAACATTTTAATCATTAGGATGTATCACTCACACCTCTCCTGTGAATGATCTGCTCAGTCATCCTTTTGATGCCCGCATCGTGGCCATGCTGGATCCACTATGGCACACTTTTTCCCAATCCTATGCCACACACTGACATTACAACACATTAAGTGAGTACCCCTCACTGATACAGTACAAATGCCTCCCACATTATCATTCCACTTACTGTCTAACATGTTCATCAGCTCTTATGCTTCCTTTCATCCATCACCTAAAATGTGACTTTCACAAGGGCTCCCTTATCCTATGATAAGGTGACTGCTATTTTTGGGTGTTAAGGTTCATGCTTGCTACCTTACCACCTGGTGTCCTGTTAGCAGCCATTAAGTGAAGCCAAGTGCCCTAACTGCCGAAACACCTACTCCCCACTCCGGGCTTTATCGCATGAGAACACCCTTAATGCTGCATGATCTCTGGGGTGCCCTTACCGCTCTTTGTTAAACATCCGCCTAAGAAGAAAACATGCACACTCATACACAGAATAGAAAATACAACAACATTTTCGGCACACGTTGCATCTTTGTACACAGATTCACAGCCAAATGAACATGGGTATTAAACAATCATAAACAATCATAAAAAAAACGCTCAAGTCATGGCAAATTTGTCAGATTTGTTCAAAAAACAAAAAGGGAAGAAAATGGCTTGCAGAAAGGGTTGTAAATTGTTATGCATTTTATCTTTGCGATGCAAACAACTAAAACCTGTCAATTCAGCACTACCTATCTAAGACTCTCTGACACCACTTTACCTCTGATAACTCAGAACCTTGTTTCCTTGTATCGATACCAGTAACAATATGAATTTCTAATTCACAAACATATATTATTTTATTAATAGGCTGCAAAGTTATCTGTGAATAGAAGGCATTGTTCCTAATTTCTAGTGATGTTAAATCACATTGCACCATGGAACGTTATTACATGTCATTTATACAGCAGTGTCTTATTAGTTAGCAGCTGTGTCCTATTTAATATGTGTTACACTTTACTCCCATAGGAGATATTCCGCAGACCTGATCAGTCAAAAATCCATCTGTGTTCAGTATATTTCATTATAAAATATCCTGACTCAATGAATACTGTACCCAGGGTGCAAGAGGATATAATTTTTTGTTTTATCTCAAATGGCCTACTTACAGGATCACACGATTTTGGGCAATACACAGATTTGACACTAGGTGTCAGACCACGCCTGCTCTTCATTTCAGAATGTTTCTCTGCTGCTACATACAGTAAAGGCACTGGTTAGATTGTATGTTTCTCCTCTCTTGGTGACACTTTGATCCATTCATTAAAGGATGATAATGGGGTTTTTCTGTCCAAAAGTGATTTTAGTTGTGAAAAGGTTATCACCCTATCTACTAAGGTCACTTATCACATCAACTTTTTACAAGAAAAGTAGGATTTTTAGAAAGGAAAGAAGTTGAGGATCAATTTTGTGGAGCTATGGAAATTTCAGTGTAAATTTGTATGTTTCACCAAGATGAGCATTCATCTTGATGATTTGCACTATGGTTATGGAATCAAAATTGTCACCTGACTGGGGGATGCAAAAATTGCTAATCAAAAATATGCAAATATTGTGAGCAAACAGCTCTTAGGACATCTGTGAGAAAAGATGGAATGTTTCTTGTGTATACAAGGAAGAAGGATGTCGGGAGAAAAGGAGAGAGAGAGAGTACAATTTAATACGTAGGATACAGTTGCTGAATGTAAGAGAGTATTTTCAGCGGGGGAGGCAGGTGCTGGATGCCCAGTTCAGGGCTTTTAGGCAGAAGACAACGCTGCTTGGGCTTCCAGGAGAAGCAGCCATCTTCAAGCATGGACTGAGCTCAAATGTCATGTAGGCTTTAGGGAAAACCTGCGTCTTCTGACAGACATGTCTTGTGTCATACCTGGCCTTCTTAAACTTTTGAGCTCACATTTTCTAGTCTGTATGTGTAGTAGACATAATTGTTCTGAATATGTGAGGCAATGGAAGATCACATCTGCAGAACAACTGGCATTAGCTAAAGCATTATCCTCACACCTCTCCATTGCATGAGAGTCTCTTGGAGAAGAAACTACGGTAGATTCTCACAGATAGGTCACTCTCCCTCGGCGATCCTACACCTTTTTACAGGGAGGGTGGTTTTATAGCAATGCACCTAGGAAGGGAAGAAAATATGTAGGTGCCTGTCAATGTTCCCTCTAATTTTCTGTAGGCTGTGTGCGCATAAAATATCAGCTGTGTGCAGCTTTTGAAGGAAGGTTAAATTTTTGTGCACCACATAACGACACTCGGAGTTATATACTTTAAAATTTGACTACACGTCAGAATACAGTTTGTACACCACATTGATTTTAATCAAATTAAATGAAAATAGACGATTACTAAATGAAGCAGGAAATTTCTAGTAATTACAATCATAACTTTTAAATTTTAAGACGTCTGTGTTGTTTTCTATCAGAATCAGAGCCGTAATTTTTGTGCGCTCTGTTGTAAAGTATGTGCGCTCACTCGGCGAGGTGTGTGCGCGCGCACACGCGCACAGCTTAGAGGGAACAGTGGTGCCTGTATTATACCTATTTTATAAAGGCAATATATGCACCTATGTATGTGGCCCTTTCAATTACCTCCCTGAAAGCTCTTGCACAAGGCTATATCTACTACTGCTACTATACTATTAATCATTTATATAGTGATACATAGCATATGCAGTGCTGTACATATAGACATATATAGAGACAGTCCCTGCTCATTAGAATTTATAGTTAAATCAAGACAGACAAGACAAAGGATAAGAATAAGGGGAAAAGGAGGTCAGGACCAAAAGCACTTCAAAGAGATGAGCCTTTAGCGTGGACTTGGAAAGGGGCAGAGATGAAGCCTGACGTATAGGCACAGGGAGTCTGTTCCAAGCAAAAGGAGCAGCAAGGTGAAAGGATCAAAGTCTGGAGTTGGCCGTGGAAGAAAAGGGCAAAGAGAGAAGCAAGCTAGTAGAAGAGCAGAGTTCATGAGGAGGGGTGTAGGGGGAGAGGAGGGAGGAAAGGTACTTAGGAGTAAAAGGGTAAATTCACTTATAAATCAAAAGGAGAAGCTTGAATTGGATATGGAAATGGAAGGGAAGGCAATGAAGGATTTGAGAAGAGGGGTTATATGAGTATATCGAGGCTGGTGAAAAATTAGTCATGCAGCACAATTCTGAACAGATTGAAGGGGAGAAAGATGGCTAAGAGGTCGACCAGCAATAAGAAGGTTGCAATAGTCAAGACAGAAAGTAATTAGAGAGTGGACAACTGTTTTAATAGTATGTTCAGAAAGAAGGGGGTGAACTTTATGCTCCGTCCCTATGGAATTCTCTACCGAGCCGACTCAGAAACAATGACGATCTACTGTCATTCAGAAAACAGCTAAAAACCATCCTATTCCAAGAATACTTTAAAACAACACCCAAACACCCAAAAACACACCCAAAAAGTGCACTAACCCCTGATCTCGCCCACCATGAACCTCTGATCAAAAACTGCACTAAACTGTCCATGTCCAAAGTCTGTCTCATGTCGAAATCATCAATGTTGCCTCCCTGGTGATGGCCCCACCCTTATACTTAGTTTCCCCACCCTTGTATGTAACGCCGCTTTGACCCGGTGAAAAGCGGGATATAAATACAGTTAAATAAATTAAATAAATAAATTTTGTTAACGTTATAGAGAAAGAAATGATAGGTTTTAGCTATCTGTTGGATATGAGAGGAGGAGGAAAGGAAGGAGTCGAAGATGATCCCAAGGTTGCCGGCTGAAGAAACAGGAAGCAGAGGAGTATTATCCACAGAGATAGAGAAAGGAAGAAGGCTTAGGCGGAAAAATAAGAAGTTTGGGTTTTGGCCATATTTAATTTGAAGCGGTGGGAAGACATCCAGGTGTCGATGTTAGACAGGCAGGCAGAGATGCGGATCTGGAGTGTCGAAGAGATATCAGGTGCAGAAAGATAGATCTGAGAATCATCAGCATAAAAATGATACTGAAATCCATGGGAGGAGATGAAAGCATCAAGGAACTGGGTGTAGAGAGAGAAAAGGAGGGGGCCAAGAACAGATCCCTGGGGTACACCAACTGAGAGTGGAATAGCAGAAGAGGAGGAACCACCAGAAGAAACACTGAAAGAGCGATGGGAGAGATAAGAGAACCAGGGCAGTGCAGAGTCCCTAAAACCAAGTGAGGATAATGTGTCAAGAAGAAGTTGGTGATTGATAGCGGCAGAAGCAGCAGAAAGGTCAAGAAGGATGAGGATAGAGTAAAGACCCTTCAATTTAGCCAGGAGAAGTCACTGGCAAGTGCCGTTTCAGTAGAATGACAGGGGCAAAAGCCGGATTGAAGTGGATCCAACAGGGCTTGAGAGGCAAGAAAATCAAAACAACAACAGAGGACTGCATGCTTAAGAAATTTAGAAATGAAGGGAAGAAGGGAGATGGGCGATAATTAGAAGGACAGCTAGGGTCAAGAGAGGGTTTCTTAAGGAGAGGTGTGACCACAACATGTTTGAAGGACCGTGGAAGTGGAGAGCGAGAGGCTGAGAATATGTGAGATGGAAGGGATGATAGCAGAAGAAATGGAACTATGGAGATGGGTGGGGATAGGATCAGAAGAGCAAGTAGTAAGTATAGAGGATGAAAGAAGATTAGAAGTTTCCTCATCAGAAATCTTAGAGAAGGAAGAAAGGGTAACAGAGATTAAGGGGAAACATTATTGAGGTGGGAGAAGAGGGGATGAAGCTGATCTAGTGGGGAATTGTAGTGTAATCTTGTGGATTTTGTCATGGAAAAGGTCAGCTAGGGTTTGGGCAGAAAGAGAAGAAGGGGTTGGAGGAGGAAGTGCCTTGAGGAGAGAATTAAGGGTTGAGAAGAGATGTTGAGGATCAGTGGGAAGAGTTAGTCAGATGGGCATAGTAGTTTTGCTTAGCGAGTGCTAAGGCTGATTGGAAAGAGAAAAGCATGAATTTGAAGTAAAGAAAGCCAGAGAGGGAGCGAGATTTGAACCAAAAGCACTCAACTGAGCGCGCACAGGAAAGTAGATAGCGGGTAGTTGAAGATAACCAGGGCTGAGGAATAGTGGCACTTACAGGATGTGGGATAGGTGGGGCAAAAGTATCAAGATCAGAGGAGAGGGCAGTATTATATGAAACTACAGCCTCATCAATAGATTTAGACAACAAGGTGGAGGAAAGAGAAGATGAAACAATAATAGAGAGAGCTAAAGGATTGATAGCGTGAAGATTCCTGAAAAGGTAGGAGGAGACTGGACGAGATTGAAGAAGGGGGTGATGAAGGGTGAAGGTAAGGAGGTAATGATCAGATAAGGGAATAACTGAGAAATGGAAATTGGAGGGTAAGCAATTAGAGAAGAAAACGAAGTGAAGGCAGTGACCGTGCTGATGAGTGGGAGCAGAAGAGCAGAGTTTGAGGTTAAATGAGGAGGTAAGGGAAAGGAGTTTAGAAGCATAGGGGTCAGAAGGGTTATGGATGAGATTAAAGTGATAGAGAGAGGAGTGGGAGTGAGAGAATAGTTTAGAGGGGCCAGGGTTGGGATTAATGTCACTAGAGGAAAGAAGGAGAAGGAGAAGGAGTAGAGTGCGAGGCAGAGAGGAGACAGAGTGGCAGAAATGAGGATGAGGGGTTTTTTAGAGAGAGGGGAGAGGGATGAATGAGAAAAAGGTGAAGTTCAAGAGCTGAGGAGTGGAAGGAGGACAAGAATGGATATGAAATGGGGAGGGTAGAGAGAGGGTGGTATGAGGATGTTGGTGTAAAGGGGGAAGGTTAGGGAGTGTCAAGAATAGGAGGAAAAAATGATATTGAGCCATAAGAAGAGAAGAAATGGAGAGGAAAGCAGAAGAGACAGAAGAAGAGAGATCTCAACCGAATTATAAGTAAATAAATAAGTATGGCTAAAGAATGGCGATTATTGTAAATTAGAGTAAAGATTCTAGGAATAAATATAGTAATAGTAAAACGGAAGGGCTAACAATGATAAATCAAACAGCACAAAGGCAAGCAGTATTGTACAGATTCATGTAAGAGGATGTCCTTGCTTATAAATAGTTAATCAGTGGTAGTATCGCCAATGCAGCACACACACAGCAGGTTAAGGCAGCAATGAGAACCGACGACTCAAAATTCGCTCTTCTTTATGAACAGAAGTATTTCACCCAAAGTGCCACTGTACCAGGGCAGAAATGGAGGCTGGTCACAGCAGAGGCAATGAGGTCACAGCAGTGGCTTGGTTTATGCAGGGTGCAGAATGAGCGTTCCAATCTAAGCCCTGTTTCAAAGGCTGGAGGAGAATGGGAGGCCTGCACCTTGCTTAGTGGTGCCTGTGCACAGACTGCAGAAGTCACTTGGCAGCCAATGCTAGTAGCACATGCCGAACTGCAGCAGCAGAGCAGACGGGGGCCGGGTATGAGCCGCTGAAGGTGCGGCTCAGCAGCCACAGGATGGAACTGAGGCCTAACACGCTTTGCTCCTGGAACTAAGCCAGTAGCCTTCCACCAGGCTGGTGTCTTGCCACCTTACCTCTTATGCAGACTTAGTTATTATATACATATATATAAAACAGGATTAATTTTGTTAGCTGCAGGTGGAAGTCATCAAAGGTGTCTTCAAGCTGCAACCCTGAACCACCACCCACTGCTCACGCCGAGCTGGACTTGCTGCCATTCTGGCATCTGGCAGTGCTCGTGGGAAGGCCACAGCTCACTCGCTAATCAGCAGCCGACAGCAATAGAAGAAAAATGAGCTGGGACAACATTTTCAGGAGAGCGGCCAGGGAGCGAGGGTCAGGACTGACGATCTCGCAGGAGCTGGAGTCAGCGGTGTCATGAGCCTAGGCAGGAGGGCCCCCAAGTTCAAGAACACATTTGCTCCAAGGCCCTGTTTTTCCAGCACCCACCTTTATGCATGTAGATGAGCATGTAAAACACTGCCTTACACACTGAAATTGTTACCAGATTTGTGAATAGAATTAGTCATATTGTGGTAGGCGAAGGCCTATGATCCATGGTGTCTGAAATGAGCAGACAGGCCTGAGTAGCTTGACCTGTAAATGAAGCCTGTGGAGAGGCCCAAAGGAATTACACATTCCCCTGAATGCTGCTACCATAGAATCGAAACTTAACTGAACACAATTAAGTATAGCTAAGCAGAATCGAAACTTAGAAAATATAGAAAAACAAGTTTAATTGGTATTGATAAGAGAGCACAGCTTCTATGGAATTAATTAACACTGCTGAAAGAAAAGTTACAGTGCCCTGCTTTCCCACATGTTCTAGCTAGCTAAGTGACCTTGGAGCAGAGAAGTATCAAAGTTGGAAGAACTGACCATTGTAATTGGGACTAGAAGGGGGGTAAGCAGGTGCTGAGCCCAGACCAAAGTCCTAATTGGATGACTACGTAATGTTACCGGGACCAATAGATGGGGTGAAAGGGGTTACCGGGACCAATGAGAAGTTTGCCTATACCTAGAATGGACAAGAAAAGTATATAAGTTGTTGTTTTGCTAGAAACCATTGCTCAGCCATTTTGAATTTGATTCTGCTTGAGACTTGTGCACAAATAAATGATTTGGACCTTCTGAACAGACTCCTGGTATCATTGGTTTGTCTGCGCTCTGCTGCTACATATTCTTGGTGCGTTGGCCGGGAAGGTGTGGTAATAGAGGGTATATAGGGCAATATACCACGACTTTCCGCCTCTACAGGTTTGGTCCTGCCGGGATCGTGCCCTCCCGACGTGGGCTCGCTCTCTGGCGCCACCGGTCCCTTGTATCGGAAGGAGCTGGCCAGACCTCGGCGGGTGCCGAGCCCGGACGGAGCCAACACCTCGAACCCATGAGGGGAGTCCGAGGTCCAACTCATGCGCTTGCTTGGGAACTAGGACCGGATCCGGTGAGTATAATTTTGATTTGACTAGACAGAAGAGTCAGAGCAGAACTGTTGTTTGAACTTTGGAACTTTGGAATTTGATATTTGGTAAGAGAGCTTGATCACCTCTCAAGACGGTCCGACTAACCCTGCATGAGTATGCACAAGGTGAAACTATCGTCTTTTTGAACCCTGCATGAGTATGCGCAAGGTCTTTTGATTTTGGAATTTGATATAGCCTAGTCAACAGAGACAGGATTGGGCTGTTTTTGGGATACGTTGCTAGCATGATTGTGTGAATGAAGTGTGAATGAGAGGTCTTGCAACACAGACCAAGCGAAGGCGGACTCCTGAGTAACGCATTTTCTGGCCGGGCGACCGCATCCAGATCGTAAAAAGGAGGAAGCGACCGTCGTCTTGTCTTGTTATTTGTCTCCCTTGAATGTTTCCAGGGCCGTGAGGACCCCTTACCCACGGTCCGCCTTCCTCTTCCCTTCTGTCTGTTGTTGCGCGTACACATCGAAATGGGAGGGGCGGAGTCTACTAGGAACACTCCGTTAGAATGTATGATCAAACATTTTAGTAAAGGATATTCAGGAGATTATGGAGTAAAACTGACTGCCTCACGATTACAGCTTTTGTGTACTAGGGAGTGGCCCGTCTTAAACCCCATGTGGCCTCAAGATGGAACATTTAACCTAGGAATTATTCAGTCAGTTCATCGGAAGGTGCGAATAGCGCACCCCGATCAGTATCCCTATATAGATTCTTGGTTAAGTATTTGTGAAGATCCACCCCTTGGGCAAAGCGCTGTTATGAGGAGCAGTGCAGAATAATGTTAGCATTAACAGATCAGACCCAGAAAACAGGGACAGCTAAGAAACCTAGCCAGAAACCTGTTCTTGTAGATCCTGAGTCCCCGGGAGCTGTAATTAGGCAGTCCCGAGCTCAGCACCCAGTGAGAGTACCACCACGTCCCAGGGCAGGCCCCCGGGATCGGGAGAGTCCACCTCCTCACCAGCCAGAAGATCAGCCAGATGAAATACTCAGAGAAGGGGCTAGAGAAGATGCTGATCAGTCTGAGACAGAGACTGAGGATAAGCAGGAGTCAGAGCAGGAAGATGAAGATGTAGCCTCCCAGACAGAGACAGAAAGTGAAAAATCAGTTGTTAGTGCTAGTTCATCTGTTGCAAGCGAGGCTCCCCAGACTAGGCGAGTCTCAAAGCTGAAAGTCCCCACCCAGATCCCGAAAGTCACTACTAAGAAGCCGAAAGCCCTCCCGAAAGTAATAGCCCCCTTGAGACAAGTCCTGGGGCTGCCCGTGCGGGATGAGCATGATCAGATAGTAGCGGGACCCCTGAGTTTAGTATATGTGCCTTTCTCCACTGCTGATTTATTGAACTGGAAGATACATTATGCTTCCTACACTAATAAGCCCCAAGAGTTAACAGAATTGATGCATACGATCATGGAAACTCACCAGCCCACTTGGGCAGATTGCCGTCAGCTCCTGTCTACTTTATTTACTACTGAGGAGCGGACACGAATTAAGCGAGCTGCTATCGACTGGATGGCAGACAATCCCCTGGTAGAGAGAGAGGAAGCAGGAATAGACAATCGCGAAGCAGCTCAGAAAGAATTCCCTAACGAAGATCCCAAATGGGATCCAAATACTGAAGTTAGGATCCAGAGCCCTATCCTGGTTTCGCCAAGGCCTCATGCAAGGTCTGAGAAGGGGGGGTCAGAAAGCTATGAATCTTTCTAAAGTGACCGAAGTTAATCAGGGCATAGATGAGAGCCCAGCAGTATTCTATGAGAGATTGACTGAAGCGTATAGGATGTATACTCCCTATGACCCAGATACCCCAGGAAGCCTATGCATGGTGAATTCTGCTTTTGTAAACCAGTCACAACCAGATATTAGACGTAAGCTACAGAAACTAGAAGGGTTTGCGGGCATGAATGCAACACAGTTACTGGAAGTCGCTCATAAAGTGTATGTGAATCGTGATAATGAAAGACAGAAAGAAAGTGATCGACGGATGAAGAAGAAAGCGGATTTTTTGGCTGCGGCCATAGTGGAACAGAGAAGGGGAGGTGTCCCTAATCGAAGGAACAGAGGAAGAGGGCGCGGCCGAGGAAATGACTGGCCCCCATTAGGCGCGAACCAATGCGCTTATTGCAGAGAAGAAGGACTTTGGAGAAGTGCATGCCCGCGACTCGAAGAGGCTTCTCAGGATGAAGGGGAACACGCCCCTTGGAGGGAAAGAGAGAGAGGCCGATCCCAGAACCGCAGAGGAACCAATCGAGAACATTTTCAACAAAAACGCATGGAGGCCATCCAGGGAGTGTCAGCCGCCACAGCCTATGAATTGGATGAAGCAGATTAGGACAGACCGGGCTCCGAATTCGCTTTGGGTCTCCAGGAGCCTATGGTCAGTATACAAATAGGAGACCAATTTATGGACTTTATGGTTGATACTGGAGCAGAACATTCTGTAGTAGATAAACAAATAGCTCCTTTTTCTACAAGAGCAGTCACCATTGTGGGAGCAACTGGCGCAAAAGCCACAAAGCCATTTCTTCAAAACCGCATATGTAATTTAGGAGGACAGCAAATAACGCACCAATTCCTTTATATGCCAGAGTGCCCAGTGCCATTGCTGGGACGAGATATGCTAGCCAAGTTGCAGGCCCAAATATCCTTTACTGAGAAAGGAGAAATGCAAGTGACAGTGAATTCCCAGACAAAACCTGCTGGACTAATGGTGCTTACTGTTCCTCGAGAAGAAGAATGGAGATATTATAGTACTGAGCCAAGTACCGAGCCAATTATTGATACCTATTTTGAACCTACCTTGAAAAGCATTGATGCCCCTCCTGGAGTATGGGCAGAAGGCAATCCACCAGGCCTAGCCAAACACATAGCTCCAATAATTGTGAATCTCAAGCCTAGTGCACAGCCAGTACATGTCAAGCAATATCCACTCCCGAGAGCAGCAATTGAAGGCATCCATCGCCACTTGTTAAGACTACTGGAATATGGCCTACTCAAAGTTTGTCAGTCACCATGGAACACACCTCTCCTGCCACTGCAGAAGCCTGGGACAGGTGACTACCGCCCAGTGCAGGATCTAAGGAGAGTGAATGAAGCAGTTGAGACCATACATCCAGTTGTGCCAAATCCTTACACACTCTTGATTGATTCCTGCTGAAGCCACCCACTTTACTGTTTTGGACTTGAAAGATGCGTTCTTTTGCATAAGATTAGCCCCAATTAGCCAGTTGCTGTTTGCCTTTGAATGGCAGGACCCTGTCTCGGGGAGGCGGGGCCAACTCACTTGGACAAGATTACCTCAAGGATTCAAGAACTTACCTACCATTTTCAGTGCTGCACTAAACCAAGATCTTTCAAGCTATCCAGTGGCCCCTGAAAGAAGAGTACTCCTCCAATATGTAGATAATCTACTGGTAGCCGCCACCTCTGAAAGTGAATGTATACAAGCCACTACTGACCTCTTGCAACTATTGGATGAAACCGGATACAAAGTTTCCAGAGCAAAAGCACAGCTATGCCAAAAGGAAGTAAAATATTTGGGCTTTCGTTTAACCAAAGGAAGCTGACAATTGGGACGCGAGAGAAAAGAAGCCGTGTGCAGTATCCCAACCCCAACTACCAGAAAGCAAGTCAGAGTCTTTCTGGGAGCAGCAGGATACTGCCGGATATGGATACCTAACTTTGCTCAGATTGCCAAACCACTATATGAAGCCACCAAGGGAGAAGAAAAATCACCATTAGAATGGGGTCTTGAGCAAGATACAGCTTTCAAGACCCTGAAGGAGGAATTGATGTCGTCACCAGCACTCGGGTTGCCAGATGTCCACAAGCCTTTCCATCTATTCGTGCACGAGATGCATGGAAATGCCCTAGGCATGTTGACTCAGAAATTAGGACAGTGGGAACGACCCGTAGCGTACCTATCAAAACAGTTGGACACTGTGGCCAAAGGATGGCCACCATGTTTGAGAGCTGTTGCAGCTACAGCACTATTAGTAAGTAAAGCAGATAAACTCACCTTAGGACAGAGTCTACGCGTCACAGTACCACATGCGGTACTTGCCCTTATGGAACAAAAAGCAAATCATTGGCTCACCAATTCTCGAATGCTGAAATACCAAAGCATGTTATGTGAAAATCCACAAATACAATTGGAAGTGAGCCATGCCTTGAACCCAGCTACCCTGATACCAATCAGCGAGGACCCCCCAGAGCACGACTGCATAGAAGTCATGGATACTGTATTTTCAAGTCGACCTGATTTAACTGATGTGCCCCTAGAGAATCCTGACCAGACTTATTTTGTAGATGGAAGTAGTCTCATTATCGATGGACGACGTTGTGCAGGGTATGCAGTAGTAACCCAGGAGGAAGTCATTGAATCATCAGCTCTTGCATCAGGCACATCAGCACAGAAAGCAGAATTGATAGCACTCACCAGAGCACTAGTATTGGGGGCGGGACTTCTGCTAAACGTATACACAGACTCAAAATATGCCTTCACCACTTTGCATGCACATGGAGCTCTCTACAAAGAACGAGGGCTCATTACCTCAGGGTGCAAATCAATCAAATATGGCCCAGAAATATTGATGTTACTAGACGCAGTATGGGCCCCGACACATGTAGCTGTCATACACTGTCGAGGACACCAAGCGGGAAAAGGAGAAGTTGCCCAAGGAAACAGATTTGCTGATGCTTCAGCACGAAAAGCAGCCATGACAGGCCAAATTTCACCACAAGCCATGCCAAAACAAGCAGCTTTGTTTCCAGTACCCCTTAATTTATGGACACCACGATATACCACCAAAGAATTGGACTACTACTGTAATAAAGAGGAGGGAGTACTGAAGGATGGATGGATTGAACTGCCACCTCCCGAGGGCAGTCAACCCCCAGGACGAATAGTGATTCCTGAATCATTGGGACCAGCCTTTGTCAAAGCTTTTCATCAAGCCACACATTATGGGAAGAGTGCTATGGAGAAAGCACTTAAACCACATTTTTGTATCGCTCTATTGGGAGCCCTGTCAGCCTCAGTAGCTTGCCAGTGTCTAATTTGTGCCAAGAATAATGCCAAACAGGGTCCCACGCCACCACCACGAGTTCAGTCAGGAGGTGTAACCCCCATGCACCACCTGCAAGTAGATTTTACTGAAATGCCAAAAGCCAATGGATATCGCTACTTGTTAGTATTAGTTTGTACCTTCTCTGGGTGGGTGGAAGCTTTCCCCACCAGAACTGAAAAGGCCCGAGAAGTTACTAAAGTTTTGATGAGAGAAATTATCCCCAGATTTGGAATTCCAGCAGTAATAGGGTCAGACAATGGACCCTCCTTTGTATCTCAAATCACCCAGCAGTTAGCAAGTGCCTTACAGATACAATGGAAGTTGCACACTGCATACAGACCACAAAGTTCAGGGAAAGTTGAGCGAATGAATAGAACTTTGAAATCTCAGATGTCCAAGCTATGTCAGGAGACCCACCTGAAGTGGCCCCAGGTTCTCCCAATAGCATTACTTAGAATACGCTCAGCTCCTGTAAAATCATCAGGATTTTCCCCTTTTGAAGTTGTGTACGGCAAACCCCCACCAATAG
The DNA here is from genome assembly GCA_033557465.1 of Ichthyophis bannanicus. NCBI lineage: Eukaryota > Metazoa > Chordata > Amphibia > Gymnophiona > Ichthyophiidae > Ichthyophis > Ichthyophis bannanicus. Next base: position 78,397,148 of record CM066036.1, read on the forward strand.
TGCAGGGTGTTAAGGGTAGTTTGCCACAGATTGGTTCAGAAATAACCAGACAAGAACTTCTAGCTCTTAGTTTTGTTCTGCAGACTCTCCACATGTGGATACAGGACCAGTTGCCTATCAATTTGACGGAACCACTGCATCCCTATAAGCCTGGTACCTCGGTGTGGATCAAAGATTGGAAGAAGACACCGTTGGAACCTCATTGGAAGGGACCATATACCGTCATCTTGTCTACCCCGACTGCAGTAAAGGTAGCAGAAATCGAGTCCTGGATTCATCACAGCAGAGTCAAGCCAGCAGCAGTTCCAGATCAGGACCAGTGGACAGCAGAGCCACATCCTGACGTCCCTTTGCGTCTTACCCTACGAAGGCAGCCGGCAACTTAGATCTCATCGGGGACACTCATGATCTATAGTGTCCTACAGCAGCCAAGTCTTTCGAAGAGGATTGCTGTTCCCAATACAGCAAAGACATTTGTTTTCTTCATCGACTAACTGTGCCTTTATAGACTTTCGTCAGACCAACTACACTTGATAAGTTGGCATCATCGCATAACGAGACTCTTGAGGATCTTCAGTCAACATTGACACCCGTTGAATTGCTTCATTAGCAAACGGGTCAGCATTGCGCCAGAAGAAGAAGACGTCGTGGTCAAGATTTTCCAGCGGAGATCCAGAAGAACTACAATCAACATGCATCTTTGTTACTATTTTGCTTTGGCTGCTTGCCTGGGGAGTTTTGAACTGGTTCATGCTTTACCCCCATGTACTGCCTGCATTACTACTACTCGGACTGGAATGAAAGTAACTCAGACTTTGCTTTATCATTCTTACTATACCTGTACTGGTACAGTAAGTCGGTGTATTTATAACACCACTGAACTAAATGTTTGTACTAAAGGTAATTCTAAAGTTTGTTTTAACCCACATCAGAACCCATCTTATTATACCCTAGAAATAAGATGGAATGATGCAGATGGAGCTTTACTCAATGCTACACCCCCACTTACTGATCCCGCACAGCCTGCTATTTTGTATTTTGATGCCTGTGATGCCATCAATAGAGATAGTCGTTCAAAGTGTGCCAATTGGGAGAAAGCTTATGCTAATGATCATAAATATATGTGTCCTGAAGGAACCACAGGATGGGGGGCTTGCACAGGTAAATGAGGTGTAGCAGACAAATACAGCACAGCACCAGTTAAAGACTATTATTGCCCGAGGTGGGAATGTGTGTTCTATGCTACATGGAAAACTGGTGTGATAGAAAATACCAGAGACAATCAAATGGCTGCCTTAACCAAGCCATATGTGAAGAATTCTAAAACTTGTAAGAAAGGTACTTGTAATCCACTACAGTTGTTAATAGCCGAACCCAGTGCATGGAAACAAGGATATAAATTTGGATTACGCATTGCAGGTTCTGGATCAGATCCAGGAACCATTGTACATATTAGACTAAATACCCAAGCCCATCGATCATCAAAGTATCATATATATAACACTTTCTATGAAACCATGCATATAAACAAGTTTGATATCCCTCACCCCTCTCAGAATTTGTTCTTAGAGTTGGCTGGAGCTGTGGTCTCCAGTCTCCATATCTCAGATTGTTATTTTTGTGGTGGAACCAAGATGGGTGATCAGTGGCCTTGGGAGGCCCAAGAATTGAATTACTCAGTAATTTACAATCAGAAAGAGCTACACAAGACTTCCAGTGAATGGGTATTAGCACACCCAATAGTTGGACGTCTGTGTTATGCTCAAACTGGACCCCAGTTTATCTTTAAGGTAGGACAGCTTGTCTGTCTTAGCCAGAGGTTTTATAATGACACCACAAAGCGAACATCTTGGTGGTCAGGAGTTAATGAGTCTGAACCCACCAATCCATTAGCGAGGTTTCCAGAGCTTGCCCCTTTATGGACTAACCTTAACCAACATCATGGCTGACAAGCCCCACCAGGCCTATATTGGATTTGCGGAACCCGAGCATATGCTCAACTCCCTATCCACTGGAGAGGAGCGTGTGTCTTAGGGACTATCCGACCTTCTTTCTTTTTATTGCCCACAGAACATGGAGAACAATTAGGCTACCCAGTTTATTCAAAAAGACAGAAAAGAGCAGCTCTTCAGATAGGCAAGTGGCAGAAGTGGGATGGGGAAGATTGGCCACCTGAGAGGATTATTGCCTATTATGGACCTGCCACATGGAATGACGATGTATTGAATATAAAAGCCACTCCACTTCAAAACATTGGCTATTAGACAATATCAGCAAATTATTGGTCATATGTAGTCTCAGATCAAACTTGCGCTTATGATCACATTTATTTAGTGAATCATAAAATAGCGCTTGATGACATCAATGACTACGATATATTCTTTTCCTCTTGCTGATGTGTAGATAGAAATTCTTAGTGCCTATTCTTGAAAGCGTTTTTTTCTTTTTTTTATCTATCTATGTGCCAAAGGTTTCTTTAAAATTAATCAGTAGAAGCTTATAAGGCAGAACAAACTTAACTTGCTCTATGTTGTTCTCTTCTGTTCAGCTTTTAACACTTCTCCTTACGCCTCACTCATTCAGCGCCTTCGCGTGTTACTCCTATCCGGAGTTCCTCATGAAGTGTCTGAGTGAAATTGAAAAATAGCATATGAGATTAGAACTGCTCAAAAACAACTGTTTAAAGCTCCCTTATCTTTAGATAACTCCACCCAATGTGAATTCTATTTATTGTGAGTTCTTATTCTTACTTGCTAATAGTTGCTGCCCACGTTCCTGATGAGACGTTCTGATTTTCTTGTTTCAATTTGTTCCTCTGTCAAACAACGCCGCGCATGCGGGTTGTAAAATGTTACTCCCTAATATACAGCTGATGCTTAACTCTCATCTGCATAAGTGCCACTCCAGTGATTCATTCAGACCTAATGGTTGTACTGTGTCCAATAAAAAGATCCATCTTTGCTCGTAAAACAATAGAGTTTCCTCTAGCGTTTTACCTCTCCGTGCAAAGGTGATATGGTCTATGCAGAAGCATCGAAGCTGTGAATAGTCATGACCTTTTTCAACACAGTGTTTAACTAAAGGTGCAGTCATAATATTATTTGTCAAACGACTCTTGTGTTCCTGGATACGAGACTTTAGCTTACGACTGGTTTTCCCTACATATAACTTCTGGCACGGGTATCTAATGGCGTAAACAACGGACGTGGTATCACAAGTAGTAACTTTGTTTAGTTGATAGGTTTTGCCTGAATGCGTGAAGTTCGTAACAGTATCAGTAATTGGACATATGGAACAATGGCCACAGGCTGTGTGTCCTTTATTCAATGATTCGTGTTGAATTTCCTTCTCTGTATCGGATTTAGGACACAAATATTCCTTAAGATTGGTGTGTCTCTGCCAAACACATCGCATTGTTTTAGTTGCCAAGCCAGGAATTGTTCTTAGCACATCAAGATGTTTATGTACTATCTTTTGAATGTGGTAGCTGAGAGGAGAGAACTTAGTAATGAGATTAACGCTCTCTGTTTGGTGTTTTATTTTGGTGTCACTCTCCATGTTCAGCAGCCAAGCACGATCATTATTCAGTGCTCTCTGGTAAGCTCTTCTCGTGATCTGTGCGGGATAACCCCGAGCTGCAAAATCTTTGAGCAATTGTTTAGATTTATTCTTGAACTCTGCCTTTTCAGAACAATTCCTCCGAAATCGGAGGAATTGGGAGAATGGCAGGCTATTTTTTAACTGAAGGGGATGAGCACTGTTATAATGTAAAAAAGTATTTTGAGTAACTGGTTTCTTATAGATCGTAGTTTCCCATCCTGTTTCTCTCTTGGTGACCGCCAAATCTAAAAATACTATATTTGTTGAATTTATCGTTGATGTAAACTGTATAGCTTTGTTGCGGCCATTAAGCCAAGAAATGAACTCATAGGCTGAGGCTTCAGTGCCTTTCCAAAGGACAAAAATATCGTCTATATAACGCGTCCACATTCTTATTTGATGATACCATGTTGACGTGTTAAGCCATTGATGTTCAAAGGCTCCCATAAATAGATTGGCCACTGAAGGGGCACATGATGCTCCCATTGCGATCCCGGATGTTTGTAAATATATGGATTTATGAAAATGAAAAAAATTCTTTGTGATGACGAGATGTGATAGGCTCGACAGAAACGTAATATGAGCCTCAGAAAGATCCTTGCGATCTATTAACGATTGTTTAATAATAGTTAAAGCCTCTTGTTGTGGTATATTCGTGTATAAAGCCGTGATGTCAAGCTGTATATTAGGGAGTAACGTTTTACAACCCGCATGCGCGGCGTTGTTTGACAGAGGAACAAATTGAAACAAGAAAATCAGAACGTCTCATCAGGAACGTGGGCAGCAACTATTAGCAAGTAAGAATAAGAACTCACAATAAATAGAATTCACATTGGGTGGAGTTATCTAAAGATAAGGGAGCTTTAAACAGTTGTTTTTGAGCAGTTCTAATCTCATATGCTATTTTTCAATTTCACTCAGACACTTCATGAGGAACTCCGGATAGGAGTAACACGCGAAGGCGCTGAATGAGTGAGGCGTAAGGAGAAGTGTTAAAAGCTGAACAGAAGAGAACAACATAGAGCAAGCTAAGTTTGTTCTGCCTTATAAGCTTCTACTGATTAATTTTAAAGAAACCTTTGGCACATAGATAGATAAAAAAAAAGAAAAAAAACACTTTCAAGAATAGGCACTAAGAATTTCTATCTACACATCAGCAAGAGGAAAAGAATATATCATAGTCATTGATGTCATCAAGCGCTATTTTATGATTCACTAAATAAATGTGATCATAAGCGCAAGTTTGATCTGAGACTACATATGACCAATAATTTGCTGATATTGTCTAATAGCCAATGTTTTGAAGTGGAGTGGCTTTTATATTCAATACATTGTTTATACCACTCTGAAAAGACCATTTTTTGTCTTGTATTTCTACACATGGAATGACGATGGCATGTGGGGCTATCGGACCCCTGTGTATATGATAAATCGCATTATACGTTTACAAGCAGTAGTTGAACTAATCACTAATGAGACTAGTCAAGCACTTACACTTTTAGCTAGACAAAGCACACAAATGCGCACTGCAATCTATCAAAATCGCTTGGCACTAGATTACTTATTAGCTGCTGAAGGAGGAATTTGTTGTAAGCTGAACCTCACAAATTGTTGTTTGAAGATAGACGATAAGGGTCAAGTTGTTGAAGAAATTGCTGAAAACATGCGGAAGCAAACTTATGTGCCAGAAAAGACCTGGCATAGTCTTAAGATACCCAATTGGTTTGCATTTATCTTCTCTGGGTTAGGAGGATTCACTACTTTTGCTATGATAATACTAATCTTTGTAGCTTTGTTCTTTATGTTACCATGTATAATCCCATGTTGTATGCGTTCTATTAACAGTGTTATTGAGAATACAGTGGAGCGGAAAACCGCAACTAAGATTTTAGCCTTATGGCACCCTAATCCTACTACACATGGTCGAAACCCGACCCCAGTGTAATTGAGTGATTTAATTCTCACACCTTATTAGTAATAGGGTGAGATTAATCAAAGGGGGGAATGTGGTAGGCGAAGGCCTATGATCCATGGTGTCTGAAATGAGCAGACAGGCCTGAGTAGCTTGACCTGTAAATGAAGCCTGTGGAGAGGCCCAAAGGAATTACACATTCCCCTGAATGCTGCTACCATAGAATCGAAACTTAACTGAGCACAATTAAGTATAGCTAAGCAGAATCGAAACTTAGAAAATATAGAAAAACAAGTTTAATTGGTATTGATAAGAGAGCACAGCTTCTATGGAATTAATTAACACTGCTGAAAGAAAAGTTACAGTGCCCTGCTTTCCCACATGTTCTAGCTAGCTAAGTGACCTTGGAGGAGAGAAGTATCAAAGTTGGAAGAACTGACCATTGTAATTGGGACTAGAAGGGAGGTAAGCAGGTGCTGAGCCCAGACCAAAGTCCTAATTGGATGACTACGTAATGTTACCGGGACCAATAGATGGGGTGAAAGGGGTTACCGGGACCAATGAGAAGTTTGCCTATACCTAGAACGGACAAGAAAAGTATATAAGTTGTTGTTTTGCTAGAAACCATTGTTCAGCCATTTTGAATTTGATTCTGCTTGAGACTTGTGCACAAATAAATGATTTGGACCTTCTGAACAGACTCCTGGTATCATTGGTTTGTCTGCGCTCTGCTGCTACAATATGAATAATAACAATGTCAAATTAAACAAGTTGAAAAGTGCCCACACTTTTAGTGTGACACAATGGTGCATGTCCCCTTTCCTCCATTCACAAACTTGTGTTTGTCTGTTTGGAGAACTTGAATGACACAGCTATGGTAAAGAATATCTTGGTAGGATAGTGGGCATATGTGGTTGGGTGGATATAGGGACTGATGGTGTATAAGGTGCATATGTGTGTGTGTGAATCAATGGTATGATATGCATATCTATTTCCAGGGGAGAGTTTAGCTCTTTATCTGCAGAGATGTGAGGGCGGGATATCAGAAGCTGGGGGAGGGGGGAATGTATGTGGTGTGTGTGTATGTGCATTGACATGGGTGTGTTGGGTTATGTATATGTGTGTGTTTGTGCCTGAGGGGGCTCTCTGTCTGTGTGTGTGGCTGTGAATATGTAGACTTCTCTTTCTCTTTCTCTTGCACTTTCCCTTTTCCTCCTAAATCTACTCACTGTCCCTCCCACCCTCTTGCACTATTTCCCATCCCCGCCCTTCAATATCCTCCTTCCTGCATGCATCTTTTTTCCCGTCACCCAGCCATGTACTCTCCCCTTTTCCTCCCACCCAGCTCCGATCTCTTTCTCTCTCTTCCCCCCCCCTTGCTTTTCATTTTCTTCTTGCACTCTCTATATTCTCTGTTCTTCCTCTAACCCTGACCTCCCCAATGCGCCATCCCTCTTTTTTAGCCCTACCCATTCCCTTTTGCTCTCGCTGCCTTCTCTCATCTGGTCCCTTCTTGTGATGCTCCGCTCCTCAACTGCTCCTTCATTTTTTTGCTGCAACCCCACTCCCACCAGCATTTTACCACTCCAGCTCCGATCTTCATGCTGGCAGGACCAGGCAACTTCTGCTGGTTCTGTACTACTCCAGCTCCAATCTTCATGCTGGCAGGACCAGGCGACTTCTGCTGGTTCTGTACTACTCCAGCTCCGATCTTCATGCTGGCAAGACCAGGCGACTTCTGCTGGTTCTGTACCACTCCAGCTCCGATCTTCTTGCTGGCAGGACCAGGCGACTTCTGCTGGTTCTGTACTACTCCAGCTCCGATCTTCATGCTGGCAGGACCAGGCGACTTCTGCTGGTTCTGTACTACTCCAGCTCCGATCTTCATGCTGGCAGGACCAGGCGACTTCTGCTGGTTCTGTACTACTCCAGCTTAGTTCTTCTTGAAGGTGGAATCCAGGGATTCCCACTGGCACTTCCCCAGGTCTGTACTTCTCTTCTTGCCAGCAAGACTAGGGGCTCCCATCCTCCTTCATGCACTGTAGTGTTCTGTGAGAAGTGGGAAATGCTACAATATGTTTGTTTGCACAGACTCATGCGGACAGATAGGTGCTTCCTTAGCAGGCGCTATGGTTTAAGTGAAAAACACCTAACAATAAGAAATAAGTATTCCAAATAACTCTTAGAGGTTTGAGAGTAATCTAAATGTGCTTATGGTTTAAAAAAATACTACAATTGATAAAACCAATCAGATTATAGAATTTACTTGTGTAAAAATTTAGATAATTGCATTCACTAGAATTCATGAAGTATGAGTGCCAGAAAGTAAGGTTCTGCTAATTATTTTTACTAAAATGAAAAACCATCAATGAAGTGTAATTCTATATCTATAGAAAAATCATACTCTTCAGTTCAAATGGAATGATAGCATGAAACAATAGTGATTAGGGACTCCAGAGACCAGGGTTTGATTCCCACTAGCACTCCTTGTGGCCTTGGGCAAGTCACTTAACCCTACATTGCCTCAGAAAAATCCAAGTTATCAATGCCCCAAGTTTACGTTTCAATGTAAACCGCTTTGATTGAAATGATAAAACGGTATAAAAAACCTGTTAAATAAAAAAATAAAATACAAATTTGCATTATCTTGTTTATCTTATCATTAAAAAACCATTAAAAAGGGATCTTAGTTGAAGGGAAAAAAGCAAAATAATTTTTGGCAAAAACCCTCCATTGTCCGACCATTTGTCTCCAGAAATATCCGTTATAGATTTTCTCATATAGCATATAAAATTCAAACTGTTAAATACTCTATTGGCAACGAGATTATCTAACTAGTATGCTGAACTGTGCTCCAATACTGACTCATGTTTCATTGAATCATAGTACTATAGTATATGATCGCAGATAAAGTCCTGCATGGTCCATCCAGTCTGTCCAGTAAGGTGGCTAGAGTGGTTGTAAGTGCAACTCCATGTAGGTCACTCCCCTCTATGCCTGTGTTTAGGGTTGCACCTGCTGCTTCATCCAGGTCAGTCCCCCCCCCCCACTATTTATTTATTTATTTAACAAATTTTATATACCGTCTTTCTACAAGTCAAGACGGTTTACATAGAACAAATTAGCAGTATATTTCAACTGTTTACATGGAACAAGATAACGATGAATACATATGGTAACAAGAAGAACTATATACAAAGTTCAACAATCAACTATTTACATATGAATTTACAATAAGCCATATGGTTGTGTTAAAGAATTTGAGTTTTGCAGAAAGAATAGGGAGGAGGGAGTAAAGGTTATGAGCTAAGGTGGAAGGGAAAAGTGTTCAAGGAAAAGATGGGTTTTCAACTTTTTTCGGAACTCAGAGTGGTTTGAAGAGTTCCGAAGTTCGTGAGGAAGGGAATTCCATAAGGATGGAGCATAGAGGGAGAAGGCCTTGTTACTTGTCGATTGTTTAGAGCGTCTCATGTTTATAGGGATGGTCAGTAAGTTTTTTGTAATGATGCGGTGTGATCTTGTGCTGTTGGAGGAGAGAAGGAGAGGGAAGAGGCATGGAGCTGACTCATTGGAGATAATTTTATGTATAAGCGTGAGTACCTTGAATTGAACTCTGTATTAGATGGGGAGCCAGTGGAGATCATAGAGGATAGGTGTGATGTAGGAACGTCTGGGGTTGTTGGTTATAAGCCGCGCTATCGTGTTCTGGGCAAGTTGGAGCGGTTGAATAGAGTACTTGGGGAGGCCATGATAGATATGGTTACAGTAGTCGAGAAAAGGGATTGTGAGGGCCTGGCAGACAGTACGAAAGGAGTTAGGGCTTAGGAGGGGTTTGAGGTTGCGGAGGGTACGGATCTTTGCGTATATTATATTAGTGGTTCTCTTTATTTGGTCAGTGAAGGAAAGGTTCTGATCCAGGATAATACCAAGATATTTCACTTGGTTTTTTATAGTAAGTGTGAGATCACCAGTAGTGAGAGTGGGAGGTGGGGTGTATGTAGGATTGGAAAATACCTGGAGAACCTCAGTTTTGGATTGGTTGATTAAGAGGTTATGTTGGGAGAGCCATGATTTTAGATTAGTTAGGCATTTACTTTTTAGAAAAGTCAGGGTTAGAAAGGTTAAAAGGGGTGAAGCACATCATGTCGTCTGCATAAAGCTGATACTGAATATCGTAGCTTTGGAAGATCTTGCAGACAGGTTGGAGGAAGATGTTAAATAGCAGAGAAGAAAGGCTGGATCCTTGGGGGACACTTTGTTTTAGGATGAATGGTAGGGAGGTATCGTTTCCAATACGAACCTGTTGGGTTCTGTTATCTAGGTAGGAACGGAACCAATTCAGGGTTGTGCCTCTAAGTCCTATTTCGTGAAGTCTGCTTAGGAGTTGATGGTGAGGGAGGGAGTCGAAAGCAGCTGATAAGTCAAGGAATATAAGAAGACATCCTTGGGAGGGGTTCTGTGTGTGGAGGTATAAGGAATCGAGTAGTGAAGTAAGAAGGGTTTCGACTCCATGATTCTTTTTGAAACCATGTTGGAATAGGTCGAGGGGGGAATGTTCATCAATATAGTTCTGAAGTTGAATTTGGACCAGTTTATCATTTATTTTAGCCAGGAAAGGGATACTAGAGATGGGTCTGTAAGAAGTAGGAGAATTAGGGTCAAGCTTTGTTCCTTTTAGGATAGGGCGGATGGTGGCACTCTTTAGAGGTGGTGGTACAGAGCCAGTTTGGAGGGATGTTTGAACAATATACAGGATGTATGGGCTGAGAGAACCTTTGGTAGATTTGATCCAGGGGACAGGGCAAGGGTCGAGGGCAGAGGTTGAGGCATTTAAGGTCTTTATGGCATTAGATACATTTTCTAATGTAAGATGGTCAAAATTGCTCCAGGAGTTTGGGGGGGGGGGGGTAGGCTCATTTGGTTGGGTGTTGTAGTCAGTAAAGGTTTGGGGGTTATTAGAGGATAGGGGAGGGAGGAATTTGGAAATCAGGTGATTGGCAAAGGCTTGTGCAGTTATTTTTGGAGGTTGGTCCTGATGTAAGGGCTCGTTAATTAAGGAGTATTGAAGTATAAAATATATTTAAGGAGGTTATTTAAGAAGGTTATTTTTGGAGGTTATTTAAGGAGGTTATTTTTGGAGGTTGGTCCTGATGTAAGGGCTCGTTAATTAAGGAGTATTGAAGTATAAAATATATTTAAGCTTGCTTTGATTTCATCCTCTTGCTATAAAGGGATCCACTGGGTCTGTCCCATGCCGTTTTGAATTCCATCACTGCATTTGGCCCCACCACCTCTATTGTGTGGGCATTCCAAGCATCCACCACCCTTTCAGTGAAAAAGTATTTACTAATGTTGCTTTTAAGTTTATTGCCTTTCAGCTTCATCATATGCCCTCTAGTTTTATAGCTTCCCCTTTTTTAAAGAAGGTTTGTTTGTTCACATATGCACTAAGTGCAAGGAGCTCTTTTCTCTCAGGGAACGAGTCCGTTCTCTAGAGGCTAGAGTAGCAGACCTGGAAGACATAAGAAAGACAGAGAAGTACATGGACGAGACCTACAGGGATATAGTCCTGAAGTCCCACCTCCAGTCTGGCAGCATCCCTGTTGCCATGGAGGAGAGAGGTCACGTGACAGGAGAGCATCACCCTGGTGTGGCAGGAAGTGATCCTGTAACTAGGACCTGTCCTCCAGGTGATGTAAAACCCTCTCGCACCGAGGACGTTTCTCCAGGGCCATGTCCCCATGAGGGGAGGGTCAGGACAGCTGTTATAGTTGGTGATTCAATCATTAGGAATGTAGATAGCTGGGTGGCTAGTGGACGTGAGGATCGCCTGGTAACATGCCTGCCTGGTGCGAAGGTAGCAGACCTCACGCACCGCCTAGATAGGATCATAGATAGTGCTGGGGAGGAGTCTGCTGTCTTGGTACATGTTGGTACCAATGACATAGGAAAATGTGATAGGGAAGTTCTGGAGGCTACATTTAAGCTTTTAGGTAGAAAGTTGAAATCCAGAACTTCCAGGTTAGCATTCTCCGAAATGCTTCCTGTTCCACGTGCAGGACCCAAAAGACAGGCAGAGCTCTGGAGTCTCAATGCGTGGATGAGACAATGGTGCAAGGATGAGGGTTTTGGATTTGTTAGGAACTGGGGAACATTCTGGGGAAAGGGGGGGCTCTTCCGAAGGGATGGGCTTCACCTTAATCAGGATGGGACCAGACTGCTGGCATTAACCTTTAAAAAAGAGATAGAGAAGCTTTTAAACTAGAAAATAGGGGAAAGCCGACAGTCACCCAGGAGCGCATGGTTCGGACGAAGGTATCCTTGAAGGATACTACCAAAAGCAGTGAGGTTCCAAAAGGGAGTATAGTAGCCCAAATGCCCTTGAGTAAGGAGCAGACAGAGCATAAAGATTCCAAATTATCCATGCCTACCAATAGCCAGATTAATATTAATAAAATACAGTCTCTAAAATGCTTGTATGCCAATGCTAGAAGTCTAAACAATAAGATGGGAGAGTTAGAATATATAGCACTAAATGAGCGGTTAGATATGATTGCACTCTCAGAGACATGGTGGAAGGAGGATAACCAGTGGGACACTGTGATACCTGGATACAGACTATATCGTAATGATAGAGCTGATCAAATTGGTGGAGGGGTTGCGCTCTATGTTAGAGAGGGCATTGAGTCAGAAAGGATTAAAGTTTTGTAGGGAACAAAATTTGCTGTAGAATCTCTATGGATTGAAATTCCATTTATGAAGGGGAAGGTGACGGCAGTGGGAGTATACTATCGACCGCCTGGCCAGAATGAACAAATGGATGATGAAATGCTCAAAGAAATCAAGGAAGCTAACAAAAGTCACAACAGAGTAGTAATAATGGGTGATTTCAATTACCCCGGTATCGACTGGGTCAGAGTCACAGCAGGACAAGCTAAAGAGATAAAGTTTCTAGATGAAATAAATGACTGCTTCTTGGAGCAGCTGGTTCATGAACCGACCAGAGGGGAAGCCATACTGGACCTAGTCCTTAGTGGAACGCCAGATCTGGTGCAAGAAATAAGGGTGTTGGGACCACTTGGCAATAGTGATCATAGTATGATCATGTTTGATTTAATTAGTGGAGGACAGATAGTAAAGGAATCCACAGTACTACCTTTTAACTTTCAAAAGGGAGACTATGATAGAATGAAGAATATAGTTAGGAAAAAACTAAAAGGAGCGGTTCCAAAGGTTAAAGACTTACAGCAAGCTTGGGTGTTATTTAAAAATACTATCCTCGAAGCCCAGACCAGCTGTATTCCACGCATTAAGAAAAGTGGAAGAAAGTCCAAAAAACTGCCAGCATGGTTTAAAGGTGAGGTCAGAGAGGCTGTTGCTGCCAAAAAAGCAACCTTCAGGAAATGGAAAAAAGAGCCAAATGATGAAAACTGGAAATAGCACAAGCACTGGCAAGTTAAATGCAAAGCATTGATAAGGCAGGCAAAGCGGGAATTTGAGAAGAAACTTGCTACGGAAGCAAAAACATGAAATAAAGACTTTTTCAAGTACATTCGTAGCAAAAGGCCTGTGAGAGAGTCAATTGGATCATTAGATGATAGAGGGGTAAAAGGGGCAGTAAGAGGAGACAAGGCTATAGCAGAGAGACTGAATGAATTCTTTGCTTCGGTCTTTACTGAGGAAGATGTAGGGATGTTACCAAAGACTGAAGTGGTATTTAAAGGTGATACTGCAGAGGAATTGAGAGAAATATCGCTACACCGGAAAGATATATTACAACTATTTGATAAACTGAATAGTAGCAAATCACCTGGACCAGATGGTATACATCCCAGAGTGTTGAAAGAACTGAAATATGAGATTGCAGACCTGCTATTGGTAATCTGTGAACTTTCATTAAAATCATCTGTAATACCTGAAGATTGGAGGGTCGCCAACGTAACACCAATTTTTAAAAAGGGTTCCAGGGGTGACCCGGGAAATTACAGACCGGTGAGCCTGACGTCAGTAACAGGGAAAATGGTAGAAACCATCATAAAGAACAAAATTACACAGCATGTAGATAGTCATGGCCTAATGGGAGACAGCCAACATGGCTTTAGACAAGGAAGATCTTGTCTTACTAATCTGATATGTTTTTTTGAAGGTGTGCATAAACAGGTAGACAAGGGTGAGTCTGTTGATATAGTGTATCTGGACTTTCAGAAAGCTTTTGACAAGGTCCCCCATCAGAGACTTTTGGCGAAGCTAAAAAGTCATGGGATAGGAGGCAGTGTACTATTGTGGATCGGGAGCTGGTTAAAAGATAGAAAGCAGAGGGTAGGGCTAAATGGCCAATATTCCCAATGGAAAAAGGTGAATAGTGGCGTACCCCAGAGATTTGTACTGGGTCCGTTACTTTTTGACATATTCATAAATGACCTGGAAAAGGGAATAACTAGTGAGGTTATCAAATTTGCAGATGACACAAAACTGTTTAAAGTTGTTAAAACCCAAGAGGATTGTGGAAAACTGCAGGAGGATCTGGATAAATTGGAAGACTGGGCATCCAAATGGCAGATGAAATTTAATGTGGACAATTGCAAAGTTATGCACCTAGGAAAGAACAACCCACACTATAGTTACACGATGCAAGGCTCCACATTAGAAACCACCACCCAGGAAAAAGATTTAGGAGTCATCATGGATAACATGTTAAAACCCTCCGCCCAGTGTGCAGCGGCGGCCAAGAAAGCAAATAGAATGCTAGGTATCATAAGGAAAGGGATGGAGAATAAAACAAAGGATATTATAATGCCTCTGTATCGCTCCATGGTACGACCGCACCTTGAATATTGTGTGCAATTCTGGTCACCGTATCTTAAAAAGGACATAGCGTTATTAGAAAAAGTACAGAGAAGAACCACCAAAGTGGTGAAGGGGATGGAAGGCTACTCCTATGAAGAGAAGCTAAAAAGGTTAGGGCTCTTTAACCTGGAAAAGAGACGGCTGAGGGGAGATATGATAGAGGTCTATAAATTAATGAATGGAGTGGAACGGATAAACGTGGATCAATTGTTTACGCTATCAGAATATAGAAAGACTAGGGGACATGTAATGAAGCTACAGGGTAAACTATTTAAGACAAATAAGAGAAGATATTTTTTCACTCAACGTGTAATCAAACTCTGGAATCTGTTACCGGAGGATGTAGTAAGGGCTGTTAGTATAGCTGGGTTTAAAAAAGGTTTGGACAAGTTCCTGGAGGAAAGGTCCATAAACCACTATTAAAAAGGGACCCAGGATATCAATGCTTGACCCAGTACAAGCATTGTGGAACCTGTGTCTTTTGGGGATATTGCTAGGTACATATGACCTAGATTGGCCACTGTTGGAAACAGGATACTGGACTTGATGGACCTCGGTCTGACCCAGTATGGCATGTCTTATGTTCTTATGTTCTTATGTTCATTGATACCCTTTTAAGTATTTAAAGGTCTGTATCATATCTCCCCTGTCTCTCCTCTCCTCCAGAGTGTACATATTTATGTCTTCAAGTCTCTTCTCATCCATCTTCTGGTGCAGGCTCCAAATCATTTTGGTCGCCTTCCTCTGAACCATTTTAAGTCTTTTTATATCCTTTGTGAGATATGGTCTCCAAAACTGAACAAAGTTCTCCAAGCGAGGCCTCGCCAATAACTTGTATAGGGGCATTAACACCTCTTCCCTTACGATGGTTATTCCTCTCTGTATGCAGCCCAGCATCCTTCTAGCTTTGGCTACCACCTTGTCGCATTGTTTCTCCACCTTGAGATCCTCAGATATTAGCACTATGAGGTCCCTCTCCTGGTCTGTGCACACCAACCTCTCTCCCTCTATCGCATATGATTCCTTTGGATTTCTGTATCCAGATGCATAGCTCTGAACTTCTTCACATTAGATCTTAACTGCCAAGCATTATACAAATGATACTGCTAGGTATCCCTCTGAGCATATCAAAAGTGACTTCATGGCTCTGGGACAGTTAGGTGCACAGGTGGTGTTCTCTTCAATCCTCCCTGTTGAAGGTAAAGGCCAAGGCAGAGAGGCTCGCATCCTGGAGATGAATGCATGGCTGCGTGGATAGTGTCGAGAGTGTTTTGGTTTCCTAGACCATGGGATGCTGTTCCAAGTGTTGCAGAGATGGCATCCATCTGTCCAAGAAAAGTCGACGCGTCTTCAGCAGTAGACTGACTAATCTACTGAAGAGGACTTTAAACTAGATTCGTTGGGGATGGGTGAAGAAAGCCCCCAAGTAAGTGATACATAAAATACCTTTATGGAAATGGATAACAGGGGTAACATATGGAAAGCAGTGTGTATAAATGTCCGTAGCATGGGAAATAAGATCCCTGATGTTGAAGCTTTGGTGGGAGTGGCCGACTTGGATTTAGTGGCAGTTACGGAAACATGGTTCACAGAAAACCATGATTGGGATGCAACTATACCTGGCTATACTTTATTCAGAAAGGACAGGGTAGGAAGAAGGGGAGGAGGAGTGGCACTATATGTAAAAAATTACTATTAAAGCTTTGGAATTACAGAGCTTATAAGGGAGAGAGGAGGCATTGTGGGTTAAACTAGAAAGAGGGAAAGAGAAATCTGTTTGCATTGGCGTGATATACAGACCTCCCTCACAAGAGGAAGAGCTGGACAGAGAGTTAATTGAAGACATACGCAGCATTGCTAGGAAAGGGGAAGTGCTACTGATAGGGGATTTCAGTATGCCAGATGTTGATTGGCACATTCCCGCTGCAGTATCATCTAGAAGTAAATAGATCCTGGATTCTCTACAGGGAGAACTATTCAGGCAATTGGTAACAGACCCCACACGTGAAGGGGCCACACTGGACTTGGTGCTTACCAATGGTGAAAGTGTTTCTGATGTTATAGTGGGAGATCATTTTGCATCCAGTGATCACCAGATGGTGTGGTTCAGTATTAGGACTAGGGCTGTTAGAATCCATTCAAAGGTGAGGGTCTTAGACTTTAGGAAGACTAAATTTGCCAAGATGGGGCAATACCTCAGGGAGTCGTTAGCGGGATGGGAACAGCTGGGGGATGTAGAAAAACAGTGGGCAAAACTGAAAGGGGATATTTTAAGGGCAACCAACCTTTTTGTTAAAATGGTAAATAAAGGTAAAAGGAAAAGGAGACCGCTATGGCTTTCAAAAGAAGTAGCTGAAAAGGTGAAGAAAAAGAGGGGGGCCTTCATGAAATACAAGAGATCACAGAGAGAGGAAGACAGGCATCTATATTTGGAAAAACTTAGAGAAGCTAGGAAAGTAGTCAGGAAAGCAAAGATTCAAAAAGAGGAGGAAATAGCCAATGCAATAAAATGGGGGGATAAGACATTTTTCAGATATGTTAGTGAGAAGAGGAAGGGCAAAAGTGGTATTGTCAGACTCAAGGGTGAAGGGGAGAAATATGTAGAAGCTGATGAGGATAAAGCGGAATTGCTTAACAAATATTTCTGCTCTGTGTTCACAGATAAAGAACCAAGAGCAGGACCTCAGAAAACACCCACAAACAGTAACAAAAGCAAGGGACATCTTGAACAATTTTCAGAAGAGTGTGTTCGTGAGAAACTAGCTCAACTTAAAGTAGAAAAAGCGATGGGACCGGATGGGATACACCCTAGAATACTGAGGGAACTTGGGGATGTTCTAGCAGCTCCACTGACTGACCTTTTCAATTCCTCGTTGGAATCGGGAGTGGTGCCAAAGACTGGAGAGAGGCCCATGTGGTGCCTTTACACAAAAGCGGAAGTAAGGATGTGGTTGAAAACTACAGGCCAGTTAGTTTAACTTCGGTGGTGAGTAAATTAATGGAAACGCTGCTGAAAGAGAAAATAGTGAGGTTTCTGGAGTCCAGCGAATTACAGGATCCGAGGCAGCATGGATTCACCAGAGGCAGGTCTTGTCAGACAAATCTGATTGATTTCTTTGACTGGGTGACCAGGGAGTTGGACCGAGGGAGAACCCTAGATGTTGTGTATTTAGATTTCAGTAAGGCCTTTGACACTGTTCCTCACAGGCAACTTATAAACAAACTGAGCACCCTAGGGATGGACCCTAAAGTTACTGCTTGGGTTAGAAATTGGTTGGGTGGGAGGCGACAAAGAGTACAGGTAAATGGAGCTCACTCTGGGAGAAGGATGTCACCAGTGGTGTGCCCCAGGGATCTGTCCCTGGTCCGATTATTTTTAACATCTTTGTTAGTGATATAGCGGAAGGGCTGTCGGGTAAGGTTTGCCTCTTTGTGGATGATACCAAAATCTGCAATAGAGTAGACACCCAGGAAGGTGTAGATAACATGAGGAGGGATCTAGCTAACCTTGAAGAATGGTCTAGAATTTGGCAGCTGGGATTTAAATGTTACAAAATGGAAAGTCATACGTTTGGGCTGCAGAAATCCAAGTGAGCAATATAGTATAGGGGATGAAGTACTTTTGTCCACTAAAGAAGAGCGGGACCTAGGCGTGGTTGTGTCTGTTGATCTTAAAATAGCTAAACAGGTAGAAAAGGCGACAGAAAAAGCTAGAAGGATGCTTGGGTGCATACGGAGAGGAATGGCTAGAAGAAAAAAGGAGGTGATAGTGCCTCTGTATAAGTCTTCGGTGCGACCTCATTTGGAGTATAATGTGCAATTCTGGAGACTGCACCTTCAAAAGGATATAAACAGGATGGAGTCAGTACAGAAGGTGGCTACTAAAATGGTTTGTGATCTTCATTATAAAGCATATGAGGACAGACTTAAGGATCTTAATATGTACAACTTAGAGGAAAGGCGGGATAGAGGTGATATGATTGAGATGTTTAAATACCTCCATGACATAAATGTACAGGGGGAGAGCCTCTTTCAATTGAAAGCAAGTTCTGCTACAAGGGGACATGGGATGAATCTGAAGGGGGATAGATTCAGGAATGAAATGCAGAAATATTTCTTTACGGAAAGAGTGGTGGATCGCGGGAATAGTCTCCAAGTGGAGGTGGTAGAGATGAGGACTATTTGAATTCAAAAAAGCATGGGACAAATACAGAGGATCTCTAAAGGAAAAAAAGGTGACTGTTGTAGTTGTTGATATGGAAGGACAGACTAGATAGGTCATGTGGTCTTTTTCTGTTGTCATATTTCTATGTTTCTATACAATTTTCCCAGTGTTTTTAGATTTTTCCTCATGCTGTCCACTCCCTCAGAAGTGTCCACTCTTGCAAATTTTCATATCATTTGCAAAAAGGCAGACTTTTCCATTCAGTCCTTCTGCAATATCTCTCACAAATACAATAAACAGTATCAATCTCAAGACCGATCCCTGAGGCACACCATTACGCACCTTACTTTCTTCTGAATGTACTCTGTTTAGCACTACCTTCTGTCAGTCAGCCAATTTCTGATCCAGTTCACCACCTTTGGACCTATCTGCTGCCTGCTTAGTTTATTGATAAGCCTCCTTTGAGGAACAGTATCAAAAGCTTTGCTGAAATTTAGGTAGATCACATCCATCATATACTCTTGATCTTGTTCTCTGGTCACCAGTCAAAGAACTCAATCAAATTTGTTTGGCATGATCTTCCCCTGGTAAAACCATGTTGCCTCGGATCATGCAATCCATTAGTTTCCAGAAAGTCCACTATTCTTTCTTTCAAGAGTGCCTCCTTACTTTTCTCACCACAGAGGTAAGTCTATAGTTTGTAACCTTTTTCCCTACTACCACTTTTGTGAAGAGATACCACATCAGCCCTTCTCCAGTCCTGCAGAACCTCTCCCATCTCTAAGGATCTATTAAAAACATCCTTTAAAGGCCCTGCCAGAACCTCTCTGAGCTCCTTCAGTATCCTGGATTGTATCCCATCCAGTCTCATAGCCTTGTCCACTTTCAGTTTTGCAAGATGTTCAAAAGAATCATCTTCTGTGAATGGTGTGGTATCGTCTTCATTCCCATTTGCATATTTATCAGTCTTACATCGTCCTTCTCCAGGATTTTCTTTCATGAATACAAAACAAAAATTTTGATTAGATTGTAATCTCTGATAAGCAGGGACCGTCTTTTATATGTGTCTGTACCGCACTGTGTATGCCTTGTAGCACTATACAAATGATTAATAGTAGTAGTAGTAATTTAGCATTTTCGCTTTTTCAATGTCACTTTCCAGAGATCCATCCTCGGCACTTTTGAGTCTTGCAAGTCCACCTCTGATCTTCCTTGTCTCCTGAATATACCCAAAAAAGTTTTTGTCTGCATGCTTCACATCTTTAGCCATCTTTTCTTCCACCTTTGCTTTTGTTATCCTTATTTCTCTTTTTGTCTCTTTTAGCTTTATCCTGTATTCTTTTCTGTGTTCCTCTTTTTGTGATCTTCTGAATTTTCTGAAAGCTGTTTTTTTGCCTTTATTTGTGCAGTCACTTCTTTAGTGAACTATATAGATTTCCTTTTCCTCTTGTTTTCATTTACTTTCCTTACATATATATCCATTGACTCTTTTATTGCCTCTTTTAGTTTAGCCCACTGCAATTCCATTCCCCTTATCTTCTCCCACCCTGCCAACTTCTCCTTCAAGTACTTTCCCATTTTACTGAAGTTAGTGTTTTTGAAGTCTAGGACTTTGAGTTTGCTGTGATTGGACTCTACCTTGGCTTTTACCTCAAACCACATCGTGTGATGATCACTGCTGTTCAAATGGTTTCCCACCTGGACATTCAACATGCTATCTCCATTGCTGAGTCTAAATCCAGCATTGAGCGTTCCCTGGTTGGTTCATCACCAGTTGTCTGAGCAATGCTTCTTGGAAGGCATCTACAATTTTTCTACTTCTTTCCAGATTTGCAAAAGGTAGATTAAAGTTATCCAATATGATCCCTTCTCCCTTCATAGCTACCTTTGCAATATCAATGATCAAGTCTCTATATATTTCCTCAGTTTGAGTTGGAGGCCTGTAGACTACACCGATATGGATGACAGTGCCATCTCCTCTTTCCAACACAATCCACAGTGCTTCTTCTTTTCCCCACATCCCCTGTATTTCAGCAGTTTTGATATTGCTTTTGACATTGCTGTTCCTCTTCCTTTTCTGCCTTCTCTCTCTTCCAGGGGCTGGACAGCCTGAATGGAATAGGCCTCCACATGCACAATTGCTAGACTCCCCGATGTCTGTTTCTTTTGTGATACTGCTTAAACGTAGAATTGCTGGATTCCTTCCAATCTATTTTGTAATATTATTTGTAATTGCTGAGTAACATTGTGCGCTGCTCTGATTTTGTTATAATGGTAGTAATAAGCATTTTTAAATAAATATTGGGAGTAATTGAAATCTCCCATTACTATTTTGTTTCCTTTCTTATCAGCCTTTCTGATCTCTGTTAGCACTTTCATGTGTAGATGGACATTTATGCATGTACTTTAGCTGGTGGTGATTTTATAAGTATGTGCATTAGCTCGATGGTGCGCACTTTCACTGTAGGTGTGTGCATGGGCAGAGTTTGAGCAGCGTGCATAAGTACGCACAGAAATTATAAAATATCAGCATTTACATCTTTAAAAATCGAGGTTCTAGAGCTGGTATAAGTGATTACGCCTTAAATTAGCAAACCTTTTCGACCATTTATGCTAGTATTTTATAATGAAAAGTGGACACCTACTTTTAGGCATAAAGTATAAAATGACCCTTTAAATGAAAATCTGGTGGGACCGATAGCTAGCAACCTTCGTTAACCGGATAAGTGCCAGCGAAAGCAATATTCCGTGCCACTATCTGGATAGTGCTGATGAATATTACTTCTGACCACCTCGGCACTATCTGAGGCAGATTGTGGATAGAGCTGGGGAGGAATTGATTGTTGTCTGGTTAGTAGTGACTTTTGAGGCCACTATCTTGATAGAAATTAGCAAACACTTAGGAAAAAGGCCATCCTAAGTACTTGTGGATTGATTGTCCAGATACCAGCTGCATATTGCCACTATCTAGATTGTGCCTGCAATGACCATTAAATATAGATATTCAGCACCAGCCAGTATCCATATATCAGGTTTTTGTTTACCTGAGTGGTCAGCATTTTAAAAAAATTCTGACTGCCGTGGATCCGGTGTAGATATAATGGGCATCTCAGAGATCACTCTGTGGCTCCTCACTATCTTTCCTCTCTTATCTCTCCCTGCACCCCTCCTCGGGAACTCCGCTCTTCTGGCAAATCACTTCTAGCTGTGCCCTTTTCTTCTATTGCTAACTCCAGACTTTGCTCTTTTCACCTTGCTGCTCCTTATGCCTGGAACATATTACCTGAATCTGTACGTCAGGCACCTTCTCTGACCTTTTTCAAATCCAGGCTGAAAACTCACCTGTTTGCTGCTGCTTTCAAATCTTGACTCACCTGATCTCTTTTGTGTTTCCTTAGCATTCCCCCTAGCTGTATCCCATGTCTACAGCTACTGTGTTGTCTGTCTTAACTAGATTGTAAGCGCTGATGAGGAGCGGCCGTCTTTTACATGTGTCTGTGCCGCGCTGCGTACATCTTGTAGCGCTATAGGAATGCTCAGTAGTAGTAAGAGATGGTGCATAATGTTATGCAGCTTTTTATAAAATTGCCATACATATTATATATTCTAACTCTGCAAGCTTATTTTTTAAACTTCTTGCATTTGCATACAAACAAGTAAATCTATGCTGTTTTATATCTCTAGTCACAACCTACTTATTGTTAGTAGTTGATTCACTTAATTTGAAATTACTTGTGTTTGTCTACGTGTTATTTAACTCCACTTGAGCTGCCCTGTGTTTTTTAACATCCTCTCTATTAAGATGCTCTAATTTCCCCTGATTTTAATAGTATCCTTTGAAGATTCCTCACTCTGACCTGTATAGTCATGAGTGACTGTTGGCTTTCTCCAATTAAAAGCTTCTCTCTCATTTTTAATTATTAACACCACAGCCAGGAGCCACCCTGGCTAACATGGAGTTCATCCTATTGGAAAAGACTTCCCCTCACCCAAGACGTTTTCCGTCCTTAACAAATCTAAAGCCCTCCTCCCAGCATTATCTCCTCATTGTGATGTTTGAACTCTGTCTGCTGCTGCAGTCTTGGGCATAGAAATAGGATCATTTTGGAGAATTCTACCCTAGAAGTTCTAGGGTAGCATCCCTTAACTAAAAGACTAGATTTGACTTCTAGAATGTCTGCCCTTTATCTTCCTATCTCATTAATACTCACACTTACTATGACAGCTGGCTTCTCCCCAGTACTCTCTAAAATCGTATCTAGATGATACATGAAGACCTCTTCCTTCCTACCAGGGAAACAAGCAATCCTTGAACCCGATAGCCACGTATGATTTCTTATAAATGATTACCAATGACCACAGCAGTCCTATCCCTTCCATCTTGGATGCACACCTTTAGAGACACATCCTTGCTACAGAAAGATAACACATGACCTGAAAGTCAGGTCCTGGGTACGGATTGCTAGTCTGCCACTCCAATGTGATACTTTCTTTCCCGGTGACCTGATTTTTGCAAAGGAGCATAGGGTTGACAGAATGGATGTGAGACTGATCTATTATATTCCTGAACGCCTCCTCTATATATCTCTGCCTGCCTCAGCTCCTCCAGGTCTGTCATCCTAGCTTCCAGGGATCAGACTTGTTCCCTGGAAGCTAGGAGATTCTTGCATTGAGTGTGTAACCCAGAGCTGCCTTTTCTGCCCTGCAGTTGCTGAAAACCTACAGAAGACAAGCTATGAGACACTTTCAGGAACCTTCAGATTTTAGGTACTTAGATATGCGCTCCAGCCCCAGGAAAATTTTGCAGGTTTCAAAAGACTTGTATCAGATGTAGTGAGATCAGGGCCGGCCCGCCCATGGAGCAAGAAAGGTGTTTGCACAGGGCCCCGTGTTCCAGGGGGCCCCGCGCAAATGACATTCTGCATCAGCCCATAGGTTTTAAAAAAAACACAAACTGGCTGCTGCTGCCGCTGCCGCCGTGGCAGCAGCAGAATCAAGTGTCCCACGGGGCCCCCCCTGCCCGGCAGAGCCCTCCCGGCATCAGCTCTATCAGCGGCGGCTTTCAGAGACGTGAAGAGAGAGTTTCTCTCTTGTGGCTATGTTAAACCCGCCGGGGCTGATTGGACTTCCTGTTTCCCATCAGCCCCAGCGGGTTTAACAGAGCCTCCCTTTGTGGCTCTGAAAAGCCCACGCTTTGAGAGCTGATGCCAGGAGGGCTCTGTTGGGCAGGGGGGCCCCGCAGGACGCTTGATTCTGCCGCTGCCATGGTGGCAGCGGCAGCAGCAGCCAGTTTGTGGTTTTTTTAACTCTATGGGCTGATGGGGGAGGGGGGTTAGGACTGGTAATGGGTTATGGGGGGGCTAATACTGGAAGTGGGCTGATGGGGGGTTAGGACTAGTAATGGGCTATGGGGGGGCTAGGACTGAAAATGGGGTGATGAGGGGGTTAGGACTGGAATGGGCTGATGGGGGGCTTAGGACTGGTAATGGGCTAGGGGGGTTGCTAGGACTGGAGGAAGGGGGGCTTGAACTGCAAATAGCTGATGGGAAGGGGGGCTTGGAATGGAAATGGGCTGAGTGGAAGGGGGGCTTAAACTGCAAATAGCTGATGGGAAGGGGGGCTTGGAATGGAAATGGGCTATGAGGGGAGGGAGCTAGGACTGGAAATGAGCTGAGTGGGGGGGAGCTAGGACAGGAAATGGGCTGATGGAGGGGCTAGGATAGGACTGGAAATGGGCTATTGGGGGTGCTAAGATTGGAAATGGGCTGTGGTGGGGGCTTGGATTGAAATGGACTCATGGAGGGACTAGAACTGGAAGTAGGGTCATGGGGGGCTTGGATTGGAAATTGGCTGAGTGGAGGGGAGCTAGGATTTGACATGGGCTGTGAGGGGAGGGAGCTAGGACTGGAAATGGGCTGAGTGGTGGGGAGTTAGGACAGGAAATGGGCTGATGTTGTGGCTAGGATAGGATTGGAAATGGGCTGATGGGGGGCTAGGACTGGACATGGGCTAATGCGGGGACTAGAAGGGAGTGGATGCTGGGTGGGGATGGAACTAGAAAGGAGCTGATGTTGGGGGAGGATTAGAATAGGATGGAACTGGGAGAGTGAAATGGAGAAGGGAAAAATATTTTGTGTGGGAGGGAAGACAAATCTACAATTGGCTGGGTATTGGGAGAGTAAGTGGGGATTGAGAATGGAGGGGTAAAATTTTGAGTGGATGAAATAGGAATGAGGAAAGAGCAAAAGGAGAAAGATTAGTATGTTAAAGCAGATGTAGAGAGAGAATGGAAAAAAAACTAGAAGAGAGAAGAAAGGACAAATGGACAGCAGACAGCAGACGATGGAGAGTTAGCAGAAGACACAAAGAAACCAGAAGAAAGTGGCTGGAGCAATTGCAACTGAAAAAAAATGCAGAAAAGGTAGAAAAATATCTCTTTATTTTGAATTTATTAACTGGAAAGTCAGCTCTGGGAAATGTGCATAATTAACATCTGCGCTTTGTTTAGTACAAGAGGATATTAATTTATCTTTTTATTTGTAGTGTTGTTGTACATTCCAAGTTTGGCTTTTGGAGTTCCCAGTTTAATTACTGTCTTACTGTTTCTAAATTGTGATTCTTTGTTTGGTGATGGCCTATGTTCTGCATGTGTAACAGAGCTGAGGTATTCTGTTTATGTAATTCCTATTTCACATTGCCACTTGTTCTCTTTCCCCAGTAGGTCATGTATTGTTGTTCTCTGAAATGTATTTGTTTAATATTTGCAGTGTTGTCTTTGATAGGTAGAGTATGGTGCTTTGTAAGTCATGGTAGTGCTGTTAGGATACGGCGGGTTTGCTATTGGTTCTAAATGGGCAGTGGTTGTAGTAGTTCCTAATGTGCCTGGCGGTTGGCACTGGATTATAGTAATGCAGAAATATTTTAGTCTTTCTTTATCCATATACTCATTAAGAAGCATGTTTACTAAAAGTTAGTGTATGGTAATATTATGCAAATATTTATGCAAATGAGGCTTCTTATGCAAATGAGGTCCTGCACCAAGTCTCTGCACATGGCCCCGCACCGCCCTTGGGCCACCCTGAGTGAGATTGGCTAACTCTAAATGAAATACTGAGCAATGAGCCTTGTGGGGTAATGTACTGTGTTCAGAATAAAAGCAGACAAAAACATACCTGAACAAAACCCTTTCTTTTACTCTCATGAACAAGAAACAGCTCAGAAAGAAAAAAACAATACAGATATTCACCAAAGCAAGCCGAAGACAGAAATAGAATCATTAAACAATATCTTCCAAAATAAATCAGTAATTAAGGTAAACTGGTAGAATATGCAAATTGAAAGTTTGCACTGCTGGCTGACACCAAAACCAAGGCTTTTTTTTTTAACCCAGTTAAAGTAGTCAATCAGATCACTGAAACCAAATCATTATTGAGAATGTTGCATAAGTACCATAAATTCTGTATGGATCCAGATACAAGTCCAGTCCCAACAAAATCCTTGGCTTCTTTTCCTTTTAGAGAAAAGATCTGTCTTTTTTTAGTTTATTCTGGTTAGATCTCATCATTTAGATAGCAGTTCAGTTTGGAAGCTGCAAAGCTCAACCTCTTCCCCAGGGAACCTTGAAGTTGCAGGGTTGTCAGGAAATACAGAATCTCTTCCTTCTGAAGTTTGATCCAGAGCTGTGAAAGAATGTGGCCTTGCTGTTTTTTTTTTTTTAAGTCTGAGCCCAAGGCTTGGAACTCTGGAGGAGAGTTGAAGCCCAGCTCCCACATATTTTCTCTCCCAAAGCCAACAGCAGTCTCTTGTTGCTTCTTAGCCAGAAGCTGGCCAACACATGATTGTCTCAATTCAAAAAACATCAGGAAATTTACCAATCACAGAGGGCTACATTATGATGCAAGAGCTAACCCCCCTGTTGCTGACTTAAAAGTCAGTCCAACACTTTTCTGACAGTTTAAAAAGTCTGCTCATTAAAATTCACTTTGGGGGTCATTCTAGAACATGAATAAGGGTTTTGTATGTGCGGCGGGGACATCTATGTGCTGGCAACACCCCTGACCGTATTCTGAAACACTGCTGTCATGCACATCCACCGTGCTAGTACTGGGATCTCAGAACTAGCCCAGAAGGGGCAGAATGGGTCTGCCAGGGAGGAGGGCAGCACGGCTCGGTGAGCAGCAGGCCATGTGTGCCAAAGCACGCGGCCTGCTGCTCATAGAGATCTACTGCCCTAGGTGGCCATCTAGCCCACCTAGTGGATGGGCCGGCCCTGGTTGGACTCCAAGTCTCTCATTGCTATATGAGGACCTTCAGGTCTGTCCTTGCATCAGTGAGGCAAGGTGGTTTGCTTAACTCCTTATATTTTTCCAAGGAGTATTTTCTCTTTTCCATGTGAGAGCATTCTCATTTGTTTCTCTGCTTCTGGACTGCTTTTTCTAGTTCTGGACCCTGCCCTTTGGCCTAATTGTGGCTCCTGGTACGTTTACAAGGTAGTGGTAGTATTGGCAACATGTCTTTGTAAGCAAGGACCCCAGTGTCTCCTATTCCCGGATGTCTGGCCAGTCCAGTCAGTCTCCTTGGAGAGGTCCAGAAATGACCCAGGACTGGCAATTTCCTGCTAGAAAGGCTGGGGTTGGTGATCAATTGTCCTTAATACAGCCTAATTCTTTTCTAGGATTTGGAGTACCTGAGAGCTGGATTCCCTACTCTCCTGGGCTGGGTTTCCTTTCAACAGAGAGACCTCTCAAGCTTCAGAGCCGATTCAGAATATTTGGTACTCAGCCATCACCATGGGCTGAGAAGTACCTCAGGGCCTCAGATCCATGGAGTCAAACTTTGAACCAATTCCTTGGACCAGGGTATATATATGCCTGCTGCAGAGGCACCTGCTAGTCTTCTGGTTTCCATGTCCCCAGTTGTTCAACCAGTCTCTTCCTCTCCCCCAGTAGATCAAGGAGCAGTCAGGAGGTATTTGCAGTTCCGCCATCTTATAGCTGTGGTGCCGTTAGAGGCACTGGATACTGTTATTATAACCTTGGATACCAGCCTGAAGAGCAAGGGTGACAATGCCTGGACCAATTGACCCAGAGATTCTGGTTCCCACAGGAAGCCTCCCTAAGCAATCTTCCAGTGGGAGGCAAGGGTGATCCATTTAGCCCTAGAGAGGTTTAGACATCTTCTAGTGGGAAAAATGGCCTGGGTGTTCTGGGTCAATGCCACGGTGGTGGTGTATGCCTAAAAACAAAATGGAACTCACAGTTCATGGAGCTATATTGTTAGTCAGAGGAGCATCTGATAGCCATGTCTGCAATGCACATCCCAACCATCGACAACATCCAGGCTGACTCCTGATCCAGAATTCCAAGGATCATGGGAGTGAGAGTTTAATCCTCATGCATGAGATATCAGAGTACTAAAATGGCCACTCAAGGAAATGCCAGTTGGAAGAGCTATAGTCGAGGGTAGGACCTGAGGATGGTGGGTATGGATGCCCTTCCTAAGGAGTGGTCTCAGAAGGGATGCTCTTTGTCCCCATTCCTAGCCCTTGGTGAGCCATCTTTGACACAGATTTTGGGCCCACCTGGTCCTGGTGATCCTACTGACGCCAGGCTAGCCACACAGGCCATGGTACATAGATTCTCGATCCAGTACCAACTTCCTGTAAAGAGACTTTGAAAAGATGACTCAGTATTCAAAAGTATTTATACATTTAGCAGTACCCTCTCCAGGAATTTTCAGCAGCTATCTTCATATAGTGCCACTGAAAATTTTTACAGACCACCTTAGCCCTGTCTGATTAGTGCTGGAGGAGAGCATGGGCATCCACCCAACTATAGAGATAGCCAGTGATATTCAGCTGCTATCCATACACTGAGCAGTTTAATTGAGGAAATGCTATGAGCATGTAGTTCCTGCATGCCATAAATGACTGCTTCATGAAACTGCTGTACATGAAGCCAATTGATGAGGTACTACATTGGTTTTAGCTCTCAGTGAATTGCAGACCCTGGTGAAAGGGGTAAAGATGGTAGATCCCCTTGACAATAGTGAACATAATGCAATAGATTTGACATAATTATCCAAAAACTAAAAGGAGCAGTTGCCAGGGTGGAAGTTTGCATGAAGCATGGGCATTATTATAAAATATATGACCCGATATTTGAAGGACCTTACACAGGTAACATCCTTAGTTACACATGTAAGGGCCTTATCCGGGATATTCGAAGGGCACCTACATGGGTAGTAATTCCAAAGAAGACTGTGTTCATGAGGAACTAGCTAATCTAAAAGTACATAAAGCGATGGGACCAGATAGGATACATCCAAGAATACTGAAGGAACTTGGGGACATTCTAGCAGCTCTACTTACTGACCTTTTCAATGCTTCTTCAGAGTCTGGAGTGGTGTCAGTGGATTGCAGAGAGGCACATGTGATCCCTTTACACAAAAGTGGAAGTAAGGATGTGGTTGAAAACTACAGGCCGGTTAGTTTAACCTCGGTGGGTGAGTAAATTATTGGAAATGCTGCTGAAAGAGAAAATAGTGAGGTTTCTAGAGTCCAATGGATTACAGGATTGGAGGCAGCATGGATTCACCAGAGGAAGGTATTGTCAGACAAATCTGACTGATTTCTTTCACTGGGTGACCAGGGAGTTGGACTGAGGGAGAGCCCTAGATGTGGTGTGCTTAAATTTCAGTAAAGCCTTTTGACACCGTTCCGCTGAAGTGACTTATAAACAAACTGAGCAGCCTTGGGATGGACCCTAAAGTTACTGATTGGGTTAAAAATTGGTTGAGTGGGAGGCGACAAAGGGTACAGGTAAATGGAACTCACTCTGTGGAGAAGGAGGCTACTAGTGGTGTGCCGTAAGGATCTGTCCTTGGTCTGATTCTTTTTAACATCTTTGTTAGTGATATTGAGGAAGGGCTGTTGGGTAAGGTTTGCCAAAATCTGCAACAGAGTAAACACTTAGGAAGGAGTAGATAACATGAGGAGGGATCTAGCTAAGCTTGAAGAATGGTCTAGAATTTGGCAGCTGAAGTTTAATGTTAAAAAATGCAGGGTCATGCATTTGGGCTGCAAAAATCCAAGGGATTGGTACAGTGTAGGGTGAGAAGTACTTCTGTCCACAAAAGAAGAGCAGGACCTGGGCATAATTGTGCCTGACAATCTTAAAGTAGCTAAACAGATAGAAAAGGGAGAGGAATGGCTAGCAGAAAAAAATGAGGTGATAGTGCCTCTGCATAAGTCTTCGATGCGACCTCATTTGGAGTATTGTATGCAATTCTGGAGCCCGTACCTTCAAAAGGATAGAAACAGCTTTGAATCATTGCAGAGAGTGGCTACTAAAATGGTTAGTGGTCTACATTATAAAAGATATGAAGACAGACTTAAGGCTCTTAATATGTATATTTTAGAGGAAAGGCAGATAGAGGAAATATGATAGAGATGTTTAAATACCTCTGTGGCATAAATGCACAGGAGGAGAGCCTCTTTTGATTGAAAGCAAGCTTTGCTATGAGGGGACATTGGATGAGAGTGAAAAGGGATAGACTCAGGAATAATATGTGGAAATATTTCTTTATGGAAAGAGTGGTGGATACGTGGAACAGTCTCCCAGAGGAGGTGGTAGAGATGAAGACAGTAAATTCAAAAACGTATGCGACAAGCACAGAGGATTTCTAGGATAGGCCATAAAAAAACCCCCATAAAAAAAACGGAATCAATTATCACCACGAGAGACTCCACATTCATTCCCCTTATTGCTATCAACATATCCAATACACCAATTACAATAAAAGACGAAGTCAAATACCTCGGAGTGATTCTAGACAAGCAACTCACCCTCCAACCGCATATCAACAAGATATCCAGAACAGCCTTCTTCAAACTCGCAACACTCAGGAGACTAAAACCCCTCCTCAATAGAGAACATTTCCGTACAGTATGCCAGGCCATCATTACACCCCTACTGGACTACTGTAATGTACTATTCCAAGGTCTGCCTAAACAAACCACCTGCCCCCTACAAATAGTCCTGAACACTGCTGCCCGCATTATTACCAGCGCCTCAATACAAGACCATATAACTCCAATACTACAAGATCTACACTGGCTACCAATCTCTTCAAGGGCAAAACATAAATCAGCGCTCACCATGTTCAAAATTAAAAACAACATCTCATAAGAACATAAGAACATAAGATATGCCATACTGGGTCAGACCAAGGTCCATCAAGCCCAGTATCCTGTTTCCAACAGTGCCCAATCTAGGTCATATGTACCTAGCAGTTTCCCCAAAAGATACAGGTTCCACAATGCTTGTACTGGGTCAAGCATTTATATCCTGGGTCCCTTCTTAATAATGGTTTATGGACCTTTCCTCCAGGAACTTGTCCAAACCTTTTTTAAACCCAGCTACACTAACAGCCTTTACTACATCCTCCGGTAACAAATTCCAGAGTTTGATTACACGTTGAGTGAAAAAATATTTTCTTTTATTAGTCTTAAATAATTTACCCTGTAGCTTCATTGCATGTCCCCTAGTCTTTCTATATTCTGATAACATAAACAATTGATCTACGTTTACTCGTTCTACTCTGTTCATTAATTTATAGACTTCTATCATATCTCCCCTCAGCAGTCTCTTTTCCAGGTTAAAGAGCCCTAACCTTTTTAGCCTTTCTTCATAGGAGTATCCTTCCATCCCCTTTACCACTTTGGTGGCTCTTCTCTGAGCCTTTTCTAATATTGTTATATCCTTTTTAAGATACGGCGACCAGAATGGCACACAATATTCAAGTTGCTGTCTCACCATGGAATGATATAGAGGCATTATAATATCTTTTGTTTTATTTTCCATTCCTTTCCTTATGATACCTAGCATTCTATTTGCTCTCTTGGCCGCCGCTGCACACTGGGCCGAGGGTTTTAACATGGTATCCACAATGACGCCTAAATCTTTTTCCTGGGTGGTGGTTCCTAATGCCCGCAAGGTGACGTCAGCTGGGCTGCCCGCTCGAATCGCCAGGCTCCAACCGGCCCTCTCTCCCTCGAGGGGAACCGGACTTCAATTAGACGCTCCCAAGGAAGGTGCATTAGCAAGGTCTTTTATCAGGGCCAGCAAGGTGATGCCAGCTGGGCTGCCCGCTCAAATTGCCAGGCTCCAACCGGCCCTCTCTCCCGCAAGGGGAACCGGACTGCAATTAGACGCTCCCAAGGAAGGTGCAGTAGCAAGGTATTTTATCAGGGCCCGCAAGGTGACGTCAGCTGGGCTGCCCGCTTGAATCGCCAGGCTCCAACCGGCCCTCTCTCCCTTGAGGGGAACCAGACTGCAATTAGACGCTCCCCTGAAACTTAGGTCTAATAAGTTTCCTTTCAAGTGTGTTGGTTTATTAACTATCTGTTGGCAATTTAGTGTGCTCATGGCTTCTAGGGACATGTTGACATGGTTTCTACAGAGTGCAGTGAGGTTGAAGAGTACTAGATGTTTGTTCTGTATGGTGTTCTTTAATACTAATCGGCAAAAGTATTTTTTTCACTCAATGCATAGTCAAACTCTGGAATTCTTTACCAGAGGATGTAGTAAAAGCTGCTAGTGTAGCTGGATTTAAAAGAGGTTTGGACAAGTTCCTGGAGGAAAAGTCCATAATCTACTATTAACGAGGACTGGAGAAATCCACTGCTTACACAATGGATAAGCAGCATGGAATCTGGTACATTTTGGGAACATGAGAGGTACTTTTGACCTGGATTGGCCATTGTTGGAAACAGGATACTGGACTTGATGGACCCTTGGTCTGACCCAGTATGGCATATCTTATGTTCTTGTGTCATCTCACTTGTTATTGTCATTTCCAGGTCATTTATAAATATGTTAAAAAGCAATGGGCCCAACACAGATCCCGGGGATGCTCCACCATTCACCCTTCTCCATTGAGAAAATTGGACATTTAGCCCTACTCTCTGTTTTCTATCTTTTAACCAGTTCTCATTCCACAATAGTACACTGCCTCCTATCCTATGACTTTTATAATACTGGATTCCAATCACAGTTTATCTACATATGGAGGAGGATCCTTATTGGAATCCAGGATTCAATAGGACGTAAAGGACAATCAGAAAACAGCTGCACATTTCTACTAAAAATATCTCAGAAGGGAATTATCCAAAGGCTTGGCCTCTGAGCTGGTGCATAGCCTTGTCAAAGGATCATCTCTCCCCCACTTACACAGCTGGGTCTTGTTTAACTTGTAACTTTGTAAGTGGCTTCACGGGCCATAAAAGATCAGAGATGCGGTATATCAAGAAATAAACTAAACTAAAGCAGAGGATGGTGCAGTTTCTGGAATCCAAGGTATTAAGGGATCCAGCATGTCTTTACTAGAGGAAGTTCTTGAATAACCAGATAATTGAATTGGGGGAGAACACAAGATGTAGCATACTTGGATTTCACAAAGTTCTTTGACACAGTTCTGCATTTGTGACTTACAAATAAACTGAACGCCCTTGGGAAGGAGCCTAAGGTGACTGTCTGGGTTAGAAATTGGTTGAGTGGGAGGTGACAGAAGGAGTTCACTGTGAAGCAGTGGATCTCAACCCAATCCTCGGGACACAATTAGCCAGTCAGGCTAGTTGTGTCCTGAAATGAAAATACTGTGGGTATCCTGAAAATCTGACTGACTAGATGTGCCTTGAGGCCTAGGTTAAGAACCCCTGCTCTGAAGATAGGGGCATTGCCACTGGTATGCCACAGATCTTGGTCCTTGGTCCTATTCTTTTTAACATGATAACATGAGGAGAGATCTAGTGAAGCTTGAAGAATGGTCTAAATTTTGGCAGCTAAGATTTAATGCTAAAAAAAGTAAAGTTATACATTTGGAATGCAAAAACCCTCAAAGCAGTATAGTCTAGGGGTGAAGTACTTTATTGTATGAAAGAATAACGGGACCTGGGGGTGATAGTTTCAGATGATCTTAAAATGGCCGAACAAGTAGAAAAGGCGACCGCAAAAGCCAGAAAGATGATTGGGTTTACAGGAAGAGGAATGGCCACCAGTTAAAAAGGAGGCGATAGAGCCTTTGTCTAAGTCCCTAGTGAGAGCTCATTTGGATTACTGTGTACAGTTCTGTAGACTTTATTTTCTAAAGAATATAAATAGGAGTCATCCAAAGGGCATCTACTAAAATGGTCAGCAGTCTTTGTCATAAAAGGATTTTATTTATCACACTCCTTTCCAGTGGTAATTCAAGGTACTGTGCTTTCCTGTTCCTAGAGGTCTTGCAATCTAAGTTTGTACCTGAGGTAATAAAGGGTAAAGTGACTTGCCTAAGGCCTCAAGGATATGAACCCTGTTTTTCTGGTCACCAGGCTGCTGCTGTAACTGCTGGGCTACTCCTTCACAGCATAGGCTTAGGGGTTCTTTTACTGACATGTGTTCTGGCATGCACCGAAGGCGCGTTGGGACCCACGTTGCCAGCTAGTGTACAACCATGACAGCACAGGATGGTTCCCATTCTAACTGTCTAACTCGCATTAGGGTCATGAGTGGACGGGGTAGGGGTGGAGAGTGGGCATGGTGTGCTCTGTGCAGTTAGCGTGAGGTTCACACCACACGCTAGCACATTACCCATCTCATTAGGTAGCGTTAGGTGCACCCGCGCTAATACCACACACGCTAAGGTCCAGGACCCATGTTAACTGTCAGGGAATTCTTTCCACACCCTTAACAGTTAACATGGAGGTGTTGTATCTAATGTGCCATCATTTCAGAGCCTTTGCCGCGTTAGGCGTAACACCATAGCGCCCTTTAGTAAAAGGGCCCCTAAAAGATCTCAATATGTATACTCTGGAGGGAAAAGTGGGAGAGTGTAGATATGATAGACATTTAAATACCAGTTGAACAAAGCTCTGGAATTAGGGGTCATAAGAGGAAGGTGAAAAGGGTTAGACTTAGAAGTAATCTAAAGAAAATATTTCTTTACAGAAAGGATGGTGGATGGGTGGAACCATCTTCATGTGGAGGTGGTGTAGATGAGAACTGTATCTGAATTCAAGGAAGGACAAGTATAGAGAGGGAGGGATTGTAGACCTTAATAACTCTTAAGGATGGGCAGATTGGATAGGTCATATGGCCTTTATTTACCTTCATTTTCTATATTTTAACTGTGTGTATAAATATTTTATAACCTTTATATCAAGATGATGCAAACGTTTAGACACTTCTGGTAAAACTTTATGTTTCTATGGAATCCTTAAGTGATCAAAACCTCTATACAGTCTGAGAACAAAACCAACAGGGATGATATAATACAAGATGTAATTAAATTAATTTAATGTTAATCTGAAATAACAATAAATACTAATTGCCTGATATTGAAAGGCATTTACTTGGTTTACTGACCTGTAAACCGTGAAAATGCTGCTGAATGGGATATCCCCTGAATATCCCCAACTAGTGCCGCAATATGAATCGAGTTCACCACTTAGCATCGGTGCAAGTTGTGGGTATTCCAGGACGTGTCATGGGTGATAACAGTTGCTAACCAGGTAGTGGCAATATTGCAGTGCTACCTGGTTAGCGACCTACGGGTAAAAATAGGTGCTGCAAAAGCAGGCCTAGTTTTACCTGGGGAAGCTAACCAGGTAGCGAAACAATATCGTTGCTATCCAGTTTTCTTCTGCGGCATTGGAGGCTATGCGGTGACCCTGGATATTCAATACTAGGGCTGCATATCTGGGGTTAGAGGTCGACAATGACGGCTATGCACCGTAGCGGCCCATAGCCGTTCCAGTTCAATATTGGGCCCTAAAAACTTTAAAGTTATAAAATAATCATAAAACCCATCATGACCATGTTTTAGCTTTTAGGATAGAGCAAAGTGTGATATAACCTCAGATTTATTGTTTCACCCCAAAGGGCTGCTAAAAATGGCGGCCCTTAAGAGCCCCTTTGGGGTGAATCAATAAATCTGAGGTTATATCACACTTCACTCTGTCCTGGTGGTTCCTGTGTGTTCGTGTGAGTGTTTAGTGCTGTTTTTGGTTGGGCATGTTTCAGCTTTTGCTAGCAACGGGGGTAAAAATATACATCAAATTTAAATATAGTAAATGTATGAAATGACAAAATACATTTTAATTCATAATACACATTTTAAAATATATCACAGTACATGCATAAGTCCATGTTTACTTTAGTGCACTAAGGTTTTGCACTTAACGTGTTAGGAGCAACAACTAACAGGTGGTAAATATAGGGATGCTAACTGGTTCCAGATGCGCTTGACAGGCTTGATCCAGTCCTGAGTTTACCCCAATGCACGCAGGGATGTGCAGTTTTCCATTTCTTATGGAGTGCAATGGAGAAATCAGAACATCAAAGTACACACTAACCATTAGCGCACCTTGTAACATGCTTCACAGATATATAGTTACGATAATCTATATATTTAATTTTCAGTACTCTGCAGACAGGTACAAAGTCTGTGGATATTTTTACCTGTGGAATATGGACCAGTTTTCAAAGCAAAATCATGAGCATACTTTCCATTTTGGGATATTTTATCTTGGCTAAAATTCAGAGATTTGCATCTGCATTTTCTGCAGGTGCCTTTTCTGACGAAAACAATACACAGTTTTGAAAATACAGAATCATGTGCATTTTTGTGTCTTCTGTGCTAATCCTTTCCAAGATGCCCCTGTAAAAATGCGGCTAAAAGTATGCATGTTGTGAAACAAAGCGGGCAGTTTGCAAAAAGCCATTTCAGCTGCGTAAAGTCATTTACATGGCTAAATCATTTTGAAAATGTCCCTTTCCCATGTGTAGAACATGGTTTTACGTGCACAGAAAGGCTTTTCTAAAATGATCACATGTGCTACACACATACTTGTAGTTCACTTGCATGTAGATGTGTCCTGGGGCAGAGATTATAAAATACACATCTGCGCCTGCATACACTTACCTCTGCTTCTGAGCAGGTGCATTCTAACCGTGATTTCTGCTAGTATTTTAAAAAGACACTTAGGGGCATGTTTACTAAGCTGTGCTAGCTGTTAATGTGGGCTTAAGCACATTGTGTTAGCGCATGTACTAAACAGACAGCTTGGAATTAATTCCGTGCTGTCTACGTAATGTGTGAGAGGGAGGGAAATGGGTGGAGTGGGGGCAGGGCCAGCACAAGGAGATGAGGCACCCTAGGTTAACCCCATACACAATCCCACAGCGTTTACCTTACAACTTCAGCGCCATGGGGATGTTTGCCTCCATCCCTCTGACACCAATGCTGACTTCCTATTTGCAGGTAGGAAGTCAGCACTGGACAGTCAGAAGGGGTGGAGGCAAACAGCCCCATGGTGCTGAAGTTGTAAGGTAAACGCTGTAGGATTGTTTGTGGCCATTGCCGCTGCTGAAGGGCCCAGAGAGGGGTGGCGGCAGAGGCAATAGACTCCTCTGGACCATTGGCACTCTAGTCATCTGCCTAGTTTGCCTGATGGTCACATTGGCCCTGGATAGGGATGGAGCACAGGTATGTCTGCAAAGTGAAGTTAGCATGGGCATTGACAGTACATGTTCATTTCCAATGGTGCAGGCGGCATGGGTACGGTTAACAGCACTTGAATGAGTGTGTTACTTGCATCTGCGATATTGCTGGCACCCATTGAGATCCAAATCAGTGTACTAGCTGCTGGTGTCATGCCATGCACACGCCAACAGATAACACACATGTTGTGCCTGTACCATAAGTTTATGCCAACCATGAACGAGTGCTACCTGAACGCAGCTTAGTAAACATGCCCCATAGGTGCCTAGTGCCTTTATAAAATAGGCTATAAATAGGCACCTACTTGCCTTCTCAACCTAGATGGACTGTTGTAAAATTATCCCCTTGCAAGTCTGCTAGAATGCAGTAGTG
Organism: Ichthyophis bannanicus; assembly: GCA_033557465.1. NCBI lineage: Eukaryota > Metazoa > Chordata > Amphibia > Gymnophiona > Ichthyophiidae > Ichthyophis > Ichthyophis bannanicus. Next base: position 78,434,584 of record CM066036.1, read on the forward strand.
CTGTGGTTTGAAAGAGGACAGATAATATAATGGCACCATGTATCTGTGTTCTTGTGTGCTTTTCCTTTCTGCAGATTCTTTGGCATTTCTCTGCAGTTTTACCAAGGACACAGAAGGCAGCTGCAACACAAGTGGGAACAGCGCTATCCAGTGTGATCTAGTGGTCAGAGTGGGCATTTACAGTCTAACAAAACTGGCATCGTATACCTACATGTGCAATAACTCGCTGTGTGCTACTCTGGCAGAGAACAAGACCGATCTTAGCTTTCATCCAGCTTCTGTCGCTGGCCTCTTTTTCAGGTACTTGCTGATTCTAATGCTTGTTTCTTTCTACATTGTTGCCTAAGTGAGATGCCTACATTTTAAATGAACCTGATCTCTTTGAAGAGAACTATTTATCTATGTTTTTAGGTCATTTATTAATTGCCTCTACACAAACTCGAAGCAATTTTTGATACTCACATTATCTATCAGGTACAGAAATTAAAAAAATTTACAAAATTCAGTACTACAGCCAAACCCCGTTTACCCAAAATGTAAAGCAGTTTCATGGCTCACGGAGAGTTATGACATGGCTGCAGTCTGCTTGTGGAGTTCTGCAAGCAGAGTGAATGCAGATCACTAGCATAGCTCAGTGTAGGGTTGCCAACTGGCTCCAGATGCGCCCGACAGGCTTGATCTAGTTCTGTGTTTACCCCATTGCACGCAGGGACTTGTAGTCTTGCTTTTCTTATGGAGTGCAATGGAGAAATTAGAACTACATATTCCCTGCATGCAATGCGTAAACCCAGGACTGGATCAAGCCCATCGGGCGCATCTGGAGCCAGTTGGGAACCCTAGCTCAGTGTGATCCTGGAAAATCTGTCCTGCTGACTGCAAGAACGCTGCACCTCTCCCTGTGCTCATGCAGGTTATTTTCCTCTTTGCAGAGATTTTATTTATTTATTTATTTACATTATCTTATATACCGCGCTATTCAGGTGTACATGTATATAGGTGGTGGAAAGGAGTCCCTGAGCTGACAGAGTGCAGTGTACCTAATTCTGACAGTCACTTTCTTTCCTACCAGGAACATGGAGGATATATGGGCCTAAACTGATCCAGAGTTGCCAAGTTATCCATTTCCATGAGTGAGATTTTAAGGCAGTCCTGGATTTCTGACAATCTAAGCCTGATGAGCACTGATTCCAATGGGTAAAATCAGGGACTACAAATACCATACTGCATTGCAATTCAGATTTAAAACCAGAACTGGCAAAAAATCTCACTCATGGATTGGGTATCCTGTCAACTCTGCTGATCCCACTCCCAAGAAGAGTGTGAAAGAAAAGGGAGAGAATCCTCTAGAACCATGAATCCTTCAATCTAGTGGTAGATAGTGTGCCCACACATGCGTTTCTCGTTCCATATGAGCCTAGCACAATTCCTTGACAGATCCCAGTTAAGGAACCCAGGAAGGAGGTTCATAAATCATAGAATCTGGTTGGCTCATGTGATCCAGAATGCCCCATTCTACTATCACTCTATTGTATAGCTGGGTAAATCCAGCACTTTGTGCCATGGTAGAATTGTAATGCAAACATCCTTCCCTAATCTGCAATAGGAAAGTGTAGATAACATGAAGAAGGATTTGATGAAGCTTGAAGAGAGGTCTAGAATTTGGCAGCGAAGATTTAATACTAAAAAAAAATAGTATGGTCATACATTTGCAATGCAAAAACCTAAGGAAGCAGTGCAGTGCTTCAAATGAGGTCTCGTCAGAGACTTATACAGAGACACTATCACCTCCTTCTTCCTGCTGATTACTCCTCTCCCTGTGCACCCAAGCATCCTTCTGACTTTTGCGATCACCTCTTCTTCCTGTTTGGCTACTTGTTTGGGGGTAAAGTGCTTCACTGTACAAAAGTAGACTGAGACATGGGGGTAATTGTATCAGATGATCTTAAGGTAGCCGAACAGGTAAAAGAGGTGATAGTGCCTCTGTATAAGTTTCTGACGAGACCTCATTTGAAGCATTGTTCACAATTCTGGAGATCGTACTATCAAAAGGATATAAATAGGATGGAGTGAATCCAGAGGGTGACTACTAAGATAGCCAGTGTTCTTCATCATAAAACATAGGAGAACAAAGCTCTAAATATGTATATTTTGGAAGGAAGACAGGAGAGAATAAATATGATAGAGACATTTAAATATCTCCAGCATCTTAAAGTTATACCACTGCCTTTTAGGGTTGTAACTGCTACTCCTTTAGGTTACCCTGGGACTTTCGCATACATTGAACAGAATCACACCACTCCTGTTGAGGGCTGTGATCAGTGGTGGGATTTGAACCAGCCGGGAAACAGTTTTGGCCATCCCGCCAGCAGTCAGGACATGTGGCTGGCAGCACTGCACGCAGTAGCGTTGTGGGAATCACACGCCCAGACTGCTGCCTTCCTCCCCACAGTAGATTGATGGCATCAGGGGCTTCTCCCAGTGCTGCGATCCCCCCGATGCCATCAATCAACTGTTGGGTGGGGGGATCTTGACTCCGCAGAGCCAGCGTTGCAACATTGTGTTCGGCCTGGTTCAGTTAATGCAGGCCACAATAGGAACCGGTTCACATGAACCAGGCCAAACTGGCTGAATCTCACCACTGGCTGTGACTACCACTCTGTGCAGGCTGAACAATGCAGTTAGATCACTGCTATTTTAGGTTGTAACTATTGCTCTATGCAATTACCACACTGCTTTGTTTTCATCCTCTTGCCAGAAGGAATTATTTGTATTTATCCTTGACTTTCTATAATCCCTTTACAGTTTTTATAACTTCATTACAGTTGTGGTCAACATTATTGGCACCCTGGCAGTTCAACCCCTTAATGTCCAATATCTTCTAACAAAAAAGTGGCCAGTGAAATGACTTTGTACTATATATGCACACATAGTTGACACATAAAAGAATCAAATAAAACAACACTAATTAAAAATGGAAATAGTAGGAAATAGTATAAAAACATTGTCAGGATATGATTATTTGCCATGAAAGGGAAATCCTCTCTCGCAGCAAACTTCCTTTTTCTCTTTTAATTAAAAGCAAATACAGCTCAACTATCCACCTTAAACTCCAAGGGACAATGCACAAAGCGAACCCTCAGTATTACTTATCTTTCCTAGTAAATACTTTCTAGATGTATTACAAGATCGAGCCCGCAGTCCCACAAGTCTTAACAGACGTTAGCGAAATCCACCGCAGAAAGAATAGCTGAAAGATGGTAAGTCCAGCTTATCTTCTTAATCGTCAAATCTGAAGAATTGTGGTTGAGTTAATTTTTTGTTAAAACCACTATTACTCCTCTTATGAGTCCAGGCAATTTCCAATGGATTGCTAAATGTGACACAGCGCCATGTTTCCAGCCATCGTAAGTTCACAGCTCTTCCTCATGCAATTGCACTATTCCTGTTGACTCAGGAACTGGAGACCTGGAATCATGAAGTCAGGACTACCAAGGTATTTTGGAGTGAAATGTGTCAGAAAGCTAGGTCTTGGTTGAAGACAATGGGTCCTCCAGCAGGACAATGACCCAAAACATACATCCAAAAGTACAAAAGAATGGTTAAAAAGGAACAAATGGACTGTTTTAAACTAGCCAGCAATGAGTCCTGATCTCGATCCAATTGAGAACCTTTGGAAAGAGCTGAAATCTCCCATTGGTAAAAGGAAGCCTGGAAACATTCCTGAGCTGGAACAAATTACAGTTGAAAAGGTGGGAGAAACTACCAGCAGACAGATGTACAAACCTTATAGATGGCTACAAGAAACGTTTGGAGGCTGTCATCACTGCCAAGAGCTGTTCAACAAGATATTAGTGAAGAGTGCCATTAATCCTATCCAGTTGGTTTTTTTCTCAGAAATTGTTATGTCTAAGTTGCACAGACATCTTTTGTTTGTTGTATACCTTTGAACATAGTATTCAAATATTATCATGACATACAGTTGTAATATTTTCAATTATTTCTCAAGATATTGTACACAATATACCCAAAATACAAGGGTGCCCAGCTACACTAACAACTTTTACTGCATCCTCTGGTAACAGATTCCAGAGTTTGATTACACATTGAGGTTACATTGTAGCTTTAATGCATGCCCCCTAGTCTTTCTACTTTTTGATGGCGTAAACAACTGGTCTACGTTTACCCTTTCCACTCCTTTCATTAATTTATAGACCTCTATCATATTTCCTCTCAGCCATTTCTTCTCCAGGTTGAAGAGCCCTAACCTTTTAAGCCTCTCCTCATAGGGGTATCTTTCCATCCCCTTTTCCATTTTGGTGGGTCTTCTCTATATCTTTTCTAATTCCACTATATTCTACTGTTCAATATATTTGTGAGCAATATTGCTGAAGGACTGAATGGAAAAGTCTGTATTTTTGCAGATGACACAAAAATTTGCAACAGAGTGGACTCCCCTGAGGGAGTGGAGAACATGAGGAAAGATCTACAAAAGCTGGAAGAATGGTCTAATGCTTGGCAGTTAAGATTTAATGTGAAGAAGTGCAGTGTCATGCACTTGGAAAGCAGAAATCCAAGGGAATTGTATCCGATAGGTAGTGAGAGGTTTTAATCATTTCCTGATCCACAATAGTACGCAGTTTCCTATGCCATGATTTTTAATTTCACCAAAAGTCTCTCATGAGGGACCTTGTCAAAGGCTTTCTGAAAATCCAGATACATTGTATTGACTGGCTTACTTTTGTCCACCTGTTTATTCACACCTTCAAAAAAATATAACATATAAGTAAGAAAAGACCTTACTTGGCTATAGCCATGTTGGCTGTCTCCCATTAAACCATGACTATCAACATGTTCGGTAATTTTGTTCTTTATAATGGTTTCTATCATTTTGCCTGGTACTGACGTTAGGCTTACTGGTCTGTCGTTTTCTGGATCAGTCCTGGAACCCTTTTTAAAAATGGCTTTACCTTGGCCATTTGCCAATCTTCAGGTATTACAGATGATTTTAATAATAGTTCACAGATTACTAATAGTAGGTCTGCCATCTCATATTTCAGTTTTTTCAACACACTTGGATGGATAACATCCATCCTACGTGATTTGCTACTCTTTGGTTTATCAAATAGCTGTAATACATCTTCCCGGTTTATCAATATTTCTTTCAATTCTTCTGTTGTATCACCGCTAAATACCATTTCAGTCATGGGTAACTTCCATACATCTTCTTCATTAAAACCACAGCAAACAAATTATTAATTCTCTCCACTATGGCCTTGTCCCCTCTTAGTCCACATTAAATCTCATCTGCCATTTGGATGTCTATCTTCCAGTTTATCAAAGTCCTTTTGTAATTTTTCACAATCCTCTTAGGTTTTAACAACTTTGAATATTTTTGTGTCATCTGCAAATTTGATCACCTCACTTGTTATTCCTATTTCCAGGTCATCTATGAATATGTTAAAGTGCAGCAGGCCCAGCACAGATCCTTGGGATACTCTACTATTCACCTTTCTCTATTGAGAAAACTGGCCATTTAGCCCTGCTCTCTGCTTTCTTTTAACTAGTTCCTGATCCACAATAGTACACTGCCTCTTATCCCATGACTTTTTAATTTCACAAAGAGTTTCTGATGAGTGACCTTGTCAAAAGCTTCCTGAAAATCCAGATACATTATATCAACCAGCTCACCTTTGTTCACATGTTTATTCACACTTTCAAAAAAATGTAACAGATTAGTAAGACAAGACCTTCCTTAGCTAAATCCGTGTTGACTTTCTCCCATTAAACCATGACTATCTACATGTTTAGTCATTTTATTCTTTATAATTGTTTCTACCGTTTTGCCCAGTACTGATGTCAGGCTCACCGGTCTGTAGTTTCTCGGATCACCCTTGGAACGCTTTTTAAAGAGTGCCGTTACTTTGGCCATTCTCCAGTATTGAAGATGATTTTAATGATAGCTCAGAGATTACTAATATTAGGTCTGCAATCTCATATTTCAGTTCTTCCAACAACCTCAGATTTATACCATCTGGTCTGCTACTTTTCAGTTTATTTTGTAGTTGTGATACATCTTTTTGGTTTATTGATAATTTTTTCAATTTTTCCAATCCATCAAAGGGAGCTGGTTTTGCCCGATATCAAACCTGGGACTTTTTGTGTGTAAGCAAACATGATGACTAATGCACTGCAGAAACCTGCCTGATATACATTAATCTTATATAAAAAACAACCCAGAACCAGGTCACCCACCATAAACTTAATACAGAAAAAATTGAGGGGGAGACCCACTCTCCAGAAACAGAATCTCCTTTTAAATTACTTTTTTATTCAAGGAACACTCTATTAAAATCACTTATCTTATGAAGCACATAACAGAGAAGACAGTCTGCAGTCCTAACATGTGCATCACATTTTGATCTACAGTCAAATGCAATGTGTGCCTTTGAGTCAGTCCTGACTCCTGGTGACTCAGAAGCTCCTGGGTTTTCTTGGCAGTGTCACCAGAAGTAGATTGCCAGGCCTTTCTTCCAAGGCAATGGAGGGTTAAGTGACTTGCCCAAGGCCACAAGGAATGCTAGTAGGAATTGAACCCTGGTTGCTTGGTTACCAAGCCAGTGTTCTAACCACTAGGCTACTCCTCCACTCAACCTGATATAAATTAATGACACAAAATTCCCCTTTTTTAAATCAATTCATATTTATTTATTTATTTATTTATTTAAAGTGCCTTCAAGTCAATGCTGGCTCCTTGCAACCCAGCAGACTCTGGGTTTTCTTTGAAAGGCATGACCAGAAGCAGTTGCCAGACCTTTTCTTTTGAGGCAATGGAGGATGAAGTGACCTGTCGCAAGCCACAATGAATGGCAGTGGAAATTAAACCCATCTCTCCTAAGTAGTAGCTGTTGCTCTAACCACTAAGTTATTCCTCCACTTGAAGCTTCTGGAGTGGGCTTTGCCATTCATATATTTCTAATACATGCAGTGTGTGCTGACTTCTGATGACCCAGCAGCTCCTAGATATTCTTGACAGTGTCCCCAGAAGTAGATTGCCAAGCCTTTCTTCTGAGGCAATGGAGGTTTAAGTGGCTTGCTCAAGGACACAAGGAGTGCTAGTTGGAATTGAACCCTAGTCTCTTGGTTACCAAGCCAGTGCTCTAATCACCAGGTTGCTCCTCCCTTCTGAAAAGTCCTGTTTGCATGGGAGCAGAAGTGGCCAATCAGTCATCTACTTTTCTTTACAAAATAAGTGCATTTTGGCTGCCTTAATCTTGGTACCGAGTTATAAAAATTACCCTCAAAATACGGTTTTATTTTTCTTACAGGAGATGAAAATGAGCTTTTAGAGATCCTTTATCTGAATACTTTGTAACTCCATGCAAACTTTAATTAGGCGGAGGATTAAACTCAGTATCAAGAAGAGGAGCTTTTTGAAGAAGGGGAGACTTAAGGGTCTCTTCACAGCAGTTTGCAAGTAATTTTGTTAACAACTGTAAAATTAACTGTGCTCCAGCATATCTGAATGCATTTAAAACTGTTTTTTAAACCAATTTGCAAACTCATTTGGTAAAGACAATTAGAGGACAGAACTGTAGGAGAGCACGATACTAAACACACTAGTGAGTGATCACAGGCATGCAATAAGATGCACATGAGGCCCGCTATTCAGGCTGTATGAGGAGGAGCAGTAGTTGTTTTATTTTTTTTTTTTACACAGTGGCTAATAGGCCATTTTATGACAAGTTTATGAATTTAGACACTACGAAAGACTGATTTGTTTTTCCATCTTATGCACAAACACTTGGCTTTGACCATACTGGTTTTGTTTCTTTTTTCCCAAATTGACCCTACATTTTAGCATAGTTATCAGCATTGATCAGTGGCTAGCAGGTAAATAAAACAATGAGAAATCCGCTGTGGCGCGCACCTGGCAAATCAGGATGCTCATTTTAATTTAAGAGGGACAAATGGATGTTGTGCTTAGCTTTTATACTTTTTGTAGAACTTTCTATGCATGAAGCTTGGTCTTAAACCCTCTTTTCTCTCTACATTTGTTCCCTCAGTGCTCTGATCTCCCCCTAGGGCAGGGGTGGGCAATTCCGGTCCTGGAGGGCCACAGACCAGTCAGGTTTTCATGATGTCCCTAATGAATATTCATGAGATCTATTTGCATCCACTGCCTTCCATTGTATGGAAATAGGTCCATGAATATTCATTAGGGACATCATGAAAACCTGACTGGTCTGTGGCCCTCCAGGATCGGAATTGCCCAACCCCTACCCTAGGGCTTTCAGTGCTATTTTTCTGCTGGTGACTCTCAGATCTGCCTCTCTATACCAGTCTCAAATATCAGCCTGCTTGTCTGAGATTGCCACCTTCATTTATTTATTTAATTTTCTTATATACCGCGCTATTTGTCATCAGTGCGGTTTACATTGAAACAATATAACAATTGGTCAGATATAACATAATTCATGTTCTACCATATATGGCCAAGACAGAATTCTTTATCTTCCCCCTTAAACCTACTTCCCTCTTTTTCCATTTCTGTAGAAGTCACATTCAGCCTTGTGGTTTTCTTGACTCATAACACAGGGTCATTTTTGATGCGGCTCTGACCTTCTCTCTATACACAGCCAAAACACTATTAGAGCACGTCATGTTTTCTTTTTCAACATTGCTAAAATTCCTTTCTTCCTTTATGAGCATGCTAGCAAAATGCTCACTCACATCACTTCCCGCTTAAACCTCTGCAACATATTCTTCATGGTCTCCCATCAAACCATCTTTATCCCACTGTAATTTATTCATAATTAGGGACGTGCAGCCCCCAAAGTTTTATTTTTGTTTTGTTTCATTTTTTTAAAATCAAATTATTTCCCAGCAACAGTGTTCACTATTGCACAATAGTGCTTTCTACTACTATTACTACTACTACTACTACTAATTATTTGTATAGTGCTACAAGATGGTCCCTGCTCATCAGAGCTTACAATCTAGTTGAGACAGGCAACACAACAGCAATAGTGAGCAATACTGCATAACAGGGCACCCTATTGATCAATAGTATGCAATTTTGCTCAATAGTGCAAGTTACTGTTCAATATTGTACCCTATTGTAAGACAGTGCACACTCTTGTCAGATAATGTGAAATGATCAATATTTTGTCCTTTCCCTTTGCATCCAGATTGTGAAACAAAAGCACATACCTATTAATAATGCAGCTAAATGACCTATCTCTTTAATATTGCTATGACTATCCAACCCTTCTCTTCAAGTCATTACATTGGCTTCCCATCCACTTCTACATACAGTCAAGCTTTTATTGCACATTATTTTTTTAAATATTAAATTGTATTTTGCATATACAGTATATACATAGAGGGTGATTTGCAAAATCTATTTATCTGGATAAAAGCTATTTGGAAATTGTCTGGTCTTATTAGTGTTGATGTTTTTTTTGAGTTTGAGTGGCTTTCAGAGCCTATTGTTTTTCTTTGACTGCAGCTTCTATTTTCTGGTCCCAGAAGCTGCTGTCTTAGGTGACTGCCTAGCCTGCCTCATGGTTAATCCATTCCTGCCTCCACTGCTCACTCCTTACTCTGCTCATCAGCCTTGCTTTGCCATTTGCCTTGAACCTACTTCTGGAGCTGTTGTGTCGTGGTCCATCTCTGGTCATTTTCAAATTCAGATTCATCTTTTTTTCAAGGTTCTTTTTACATCTTGACTGCTTCTCTATAATAAATATAGTATCCTCGTCTTGTTTGTCACCTATGCTTGTCTTGACTAGATTGTAAGCTCTGTAGAGAAGGGGAAGCCTCTCTTATGTATGCGTCTATATTGTGCCTCATACACCTGATAGCACTTTAGAAATAAGTAGGTGTAGGAACCATGCTGTCAAAAAGGATGAAGAAAGGGTTTCACAAACCTGGTATAAGCCCTTTCACCTATAATCCATTGAATTGTGCTAATATCATTGATGTGGTGGTCACCAGGTTACCATGGTATAAGCGATCCCTTGGAAATCAGCATGCAGACAGCAGCAATAAACTAACAGTCAAACAAATACTGTTAAAATCCAAAAGAACAAAAATATTATTTATAGTCTGGCTGATTTAAAACAGAATAAAAATGGTTCAGGAAAAAAAAAAAAAAAGTGGTGCACATTGATCTCATGGAGACATAATGTACTAGACAGGTCCAGAATTCCTTGAATTCCTTGAGCATGCCAGAGAATTTCTGCTTATTGAAGAAAAATGGTCACACTAAAGAGAACATCAAACTTCTCTCAGGAAGGGGCAAGTCTACCACCATAACACTCTGGATAGGGACAATCTCCAGAAGCAAGTATAAACCAACACCACACAATCATTACACATACAGCTTTCCGAATGTGTGATATCCTCACCTCTATGATGATCTGCCCTCCATATTCTGGCAATCCAGTCATTCTTTTTCTCATCACCATGGTTAATGTCAGATATGATGAGGCCCAGGGCAGAGTCTGCTGTGATTTCTTCAGGACAGGCTTGGAGCCTCATGTGGTATGTGGACCTAGAGTGATTGCCCTGGTTGTATCCCTAACACTGACTCTATTCATCTAGCAAAGATAAGAAGCACCAAAACAATCATGCCCACAGCCTATGCTGCTGAACTATTCCAGATTCATGCTTCATGATCTTGTTGCCACTATGACTCCCTTTCGGATCATCTTCCATCAAGTAACCCTCTGCAGAGTTAAAATAAAAATATAAATTTTGCAAATCTGTACTTCTCCCATCTTTTCTTGAATTCAGATATAGTTTGTGTCTGTACCACTTTAACTAGGAGGCTGTTCCATGTATCCACCACTCCTTCCATAAAGAACTATTTCCTTAGATTACTCCTGAATCTATCTCCTTGACCTTCTCCTATGACCTCTTATTCCAGATCTTTCTTTCAAATGAAGAAGGCCAAACTCCTGTGTATTTATACCATGGAGTGATGTAAATTTCTTAGTCATCACTCCTAGATCCCACTCTTCTTTCATGCATTGAAGTGCTTCAACCCCTATGCTGTACCACTCTGTTGGGTTTCTGCAGCCTAAACACATTTGCATTGTCCAATGGATTGCACAAATTAACTACATTTGTGGAAGTCAGCGATGGAAACACTCAAGAATATTAACAAAGACAAAACCTGGAGCTGGTTGTGGTACAGATTACCAGCTATTGATATGAAAGCTAAAGCTAAAGCTTAAAAAAAAGCAACCCAATCAATCACCTTTTTTGAGGATAGTGCTGGATTCTTTAGCCTTGGAGGCGTGTCTGCCATGTGAGAAGGTGGACAAGTTTAGAGGTTTGATATCAGTGGTGGGGTCGGCTAGCAAAGTTACTATGCACGATGTGCAGTCATTGGTTGGTTATCTCAATTTTGTATGTCGAGTTATTCCAATGGGGTGCCTCTTTTCGAGGCGTTTATCTCTGGCAATAGCCAGAGTGGTGAAGCCTCACCATCACATTCAGGTGTCGCAAGGCATGTGGGAGGATCTACGAGTTTGGAATGCCTTCTTGGCAGATTGTAATGGGTGCACAGTCTTGCAGTTGGTTGAAGTGTCAACTTCAGATTTGCAGTTGTTCTCGGATGCAGCAGGTGGACAGGGATTTGGACTGTATTGCCAAGGAGCATGGAGGCTTGGCTGATAGAGGAGCATGCTGGGGGACTGACATGCAACATCACCTTTTTGGAGCTTTTCCCTATCATTGTGGTTTTGGCAGTAATGCCTGAGTGTTTAAGAAATAGGAGGGTTGTTTTCTGGTGCAACAATATGGCCGAGTTTGAGATCATCAATCAATAATCCCTCAGGTGTCCACATGTGGCAGCTCTGATGCATGTGTTTGTAATTTACTGCTTGCAACTCAATGTAGCCACTAGAGCTCACTATGTACCTGGTGTTCTGAATCGCATAGGGGATGCTCTGTCTCATTTTCCATGGTCCCAGTTCCATCTGTTGGTGCCTGGAGCGGAGGTGATATCCACAGCGGTATCTCTGCATCTTTGGCAAGTTGGGACCCAGATGTGATGATATTATTGCAGTCCTCAGTGGCACCAGTGACTTAGCTATCATACCTTCGAGGATATAGGAAGATGGATGACTTTATTACAGATAAGGGTTGGTGTGGGGGGTAATGGCTTGACAGTTTTGCAGATGGCAGCCAACTTTTCTTTTACAGATGGCGTTCCATGCCTGGAGAAATGGTGGATACTGGGCCATTCCTTTGTGTACTGGGCCAGGCAACAGGCACCTGCGCAATCTTTGGGTCCTCGACTTGGGCTGACGCCATCGGGCTTACAGCTGGGATGGCTGGGTGAGCGTGGGATGCAGTAGTGTCAATTGCTGCTGCTGGTATGATATTGGGCCAGGCAGCATCGCCGGCCTGCTGGACTTATACATTTGGGAGGCAATGACTTGCAAACAGCTCATTTGAGCAGTGCAACGGGACAATACTGCTATATTTACATTATTACCGGGTGTGATTATAGTGTGGTCCGATATTATTCCACACCCATTTTTCCAGTCCCAACGTAGATAGCCTCGGGGTCTGATGAAAATTACTCAGCAAATTGGGCAGTGTGCAAAGGAGATCGGAAGGTTCCAAGTGCAGCACACTCAGGCAGATGTGGGTTGTGTAGGTTTATATCGCACAGATGGAGTTCACCTGTTGCCGGCAGGGCAAGATTTCCTATTGAATGACTGGCAGGAGGTACCAGAAGCAGTTACTCAGACAGATCAGTTTTGGTTGCAGTTAACTTCATTGGGGGGGGGGGAGGAGGGTGGCGCAAAGATAGTAAAACTACCTTGTGCCGGTGGCGAGGTCCTGAGCCAAAGTACGCTGTCACAGCGGGACCTATAGGTCGGTGTGAGGGAGGAAGGGAGCTTAGCTCCCAGAGGGGGAGGTGGACGGAGATCTTGGTGGGGATCTTTGCCCTTATCAGAGAGGAGAGGGGCTGGCCTTTGCTAATAATATGGTGAGGTTGGTGATGGGGGGGGGGGGGGGTGAGAGAGAATGATGCACCACTTTGCTAATAATATGGCTGGTGGGGGGTCATCATCCGGTTAGGGATTATGGTTGGAATATGTTCATTGTAATGAGTTAATTTTGACTCCGTTTGGGCTCAAAACAAAGTTGTAATAAAGCTGCGACCATGTTTTGATCACCAATTACATATGTGTTGTTGTTTGTGGGTCAGGAATGGGGAGGAAATGAAGCAAGTGGGTGGATGGTAAAGGAAAGGAGAGAGTGCTCGAGAGGCTGGGTGTCTGGGTTACCCAAGTTAGTGTAGCAGGCCTCAGGTCAGGGTCCCAGGGGCCAAGTGGTAACCAGGTGCCCCAGCACCTGCTGGCCTGGAGAGCACATAAGGCATCAGGAAAAAAGGGGGGGGGGGGTGGAAAGGTTGCTAAGAAAAGGACTGACTACAGGTTTTGAAATCACCCTGTGTCTTGACGCAGGGAAATTTCATTGGTGGCCAGTGAGGCATGTATGCGGGGGGGTGGGGGAGGGGGCTGGGCTGGCTAGGTTTTGCAAGTCCACCGGCCCAGTCCTTTCTGTGTTGATGGGCAGATGGTCAGTGGATCACGGTCTTCCCACCCTCCCTCCCAAGCAAGGAGTTCATGGCGTGAGAAGATTGTTGCAGTTGGAGGGGGCAAGGTCCTGAACCAACAGATGCTGTCACAGTGGGGCCTAATGACCGGTGTGAGGGAGTAAGGGAGCTTAGCTCCTGGAGGGGGGGGGTTTGCAGATCTTGGTGGATCTTTTTGTTGTTTGTGGGTCAGGAATGGGGAGGAAATGAAATAAGTGGGTGGATGGTAAAGGAAAGGAGAGAGTGCTTGAGAGGCCGGGTGTTCAGGCTACCCAGATTACAACCTGTACCTTATTTATTTATTTATTTATTTTACATCTTTTCTATACCGCCACTTCCAGCGATCAGTGGCGGTTTACAGGTAAACAAAGTTTAATAATAGCATGCTATTATTTTACATGGAACAGGTTCAGAACTATTTTACATAGAACAGGATTAGAACTATTTTTACAATAGAACAGGTTTTAGAACAGTGAACAGTATAACAGAGGAACTATTATATTATGTAGAATGGATTTAGAGAAATAACATTCAACTATTAAAATTACAACTCAATAATACAATGAGGAAAACTGTCTCTCCACAGTAAATCAACGGAAATTGGGTATATTACATTAATTACACTTATTCACATTAGCGACAAGTAATTGCTTTTAAAGAGAAAGTTTAACTAGGTGAGCAATGTGAATATGAGTGAAAAAGGATTTTATGACCTGTCTAGGTAGGGTCAGTGAGTGACTGCTGATCAGTGGTTTTCTCTGAGTTAGGGTTATCATCCTTATGGAGGTTATTGTAGTGTAGAGTAAATAGGTGGGTTTTTAGATTTTTTCTAAATAGTTGAAGATCCTTTATTTCTCTGATTTCAGTTGGTAGGTTGTTCCATAACATAGGGGCAAAGTATGAGAAGGCTGTGTTGCTTGTCTTTTGACTTGTCTTTCGAATAGAATCAGGTACTTGTAGCATGTGAAGGTTAATTCTTCGTCTTGATCTGGTTTCAGGTGAGATGTTGATGAGTGTGGATATGAAGGAAGGAGCTATATTAGTAATAATTTTAAAAGTATTGATTAAGGATTTGTAGGTGATTCTGCATGATACTGGAAGCCAATGGAGAGCATAAAGAATCGGAGATATATGATCTGTTAGTTTTGCTTTGAAGATAATCCTTGCGGTGACATTTTGGGCTAGTTGAAGTGTATGAATATTTTTCTTTGAGGTCCCTTGAAGAATACCATTACAGTAGTCTAAATGAGGTGTAATGAGTGTTTGTACTATGGTTCTGAAATCAGTGTTGTCTAGTAATGGTCTAAGTTGTTGAATTGTCCTTAATTTGAAGTAAATTGTTTTTACAGTTTGTTTTATATGTTTGGTGAGGCTGAGGGTCTTATCAAGAATAACTCCCAAATATTTGATCTCGTCTTTAACAGGGAGAGAATTATTGCCAATGTTGATTTCCGTTGGAGGGGTGAAGTTTGTGTTTCTTGTTATAAATAATGCTTCGGTTTTTTAAAATTAATAGACATGTTAATAGATTTCAGCCACAGCTCCGCTTCAGTGAGGCAATGACATATGTTGGTGTAATCTGGGTTAGACACATCAAATGGTGAGTACAACATAATGTCATCTGCGTAGATGTGATAATTGATTTTGAAACGTTTAAATATGGAACAGATAGGTTGAAGATAGAGATTGAACAATAGGGCTGATAGGGCAGAACCTTGAGGGATACCTTGTTCTTGCGGAAAAGGGGATGATGCATTTTGGTCCATTTGAACATATTGTGTCCGGTTAGTAAAATAAGATATGAACCATTCAAGGGTTTTATCTTTAATGCCTAATTGAAAGAGTCTTGAGATGAGCGTGCTATGGTTTACAGTATCAAAGGCCGAGGAGATATCAATGAATATGAGAATGAAGGCTTGCTTGGTGTTATCGATACCTCTTATGATTGTGTCAAATAGAGCCGTCAAGAGCGTTTCTACACCATGATGTGGTCGAAATCCATATTGATGATCATCTAGAGGAGCCGTGGAGTCAATATAATCTTGTAGCTGAAGAATCTGCCTGAAGAATCAATCAATTCTAGAGGAGATCAAACCTAAGCTTTCCTTAGAAGTTTAAATGGCAAAACTTCAACTTTCATACTTTGGACACATCATGGAAAGAAAGAGTTTACTAGAGAAAGAGGTGAAGGTCAATGCAAAAGAGGAAGACTGGCAATGTGATGGATCAATACACTAACAATAGCCAAGGATGCCACTATATCAACAATTAGCCACCTGAATGAAGACCAAATACAGTTTAGGGCAACTATCCATAGACTTGCCATGAGTCGATATTGATTCAATGGCACTTAACAAGAACGAAAACAAATGCATGATCTTGCATTTTTTGGCATTACATTTTAACTGTCAAGTTCTCATTCATTCGTCAAGCTTCCCTCTAGCCCTATTCATATTATCCACATTTTCTAGGATATTTACCCTGTTGCAGAGTTTGGTATCATCCGCCAATCTATCCTGAAAGACCTTTCACAATATTGTTTACAAAAATGTTAAAAATAACAGGACTAAGGACCGATCCCTGCAGCACTCTGCTGCAAATGCCCATCTTCAGAGTGATGTCTATTTACTGCTACCCTTTGTCATCTCCCACTCAACCAGTTTCTTACCCATTCAGTCACTTTAGGGTCCATCCCAAGGACACTTAGCTTATTTATAAGTTGTCAATGCAGAAAGGTGTCATAGGCCTTGCTAAAATCTAAGCATACCACATCTAGCTGTTTCCCCTGATCCTATTCTTTGGTCACCCAGTCAAAGAAATTCCATGTGAGAAGGTGAAGGAAATTGCAGTGGGGATGTATTATTGTCCACCTGGCCATGGATAGAAATTCCATGAGAAGAGGGGAAGGGTATTGCAGAGAGTATTTACTACTCTCCACCTAGCCAGAAAGAATAGACAGGTGATGAAATGCAAAAAGAAATTAGGGCAATTAACAAAATTAGCAACATAGTAATAATGAATGATTTCATTTGCCCCACTATTGACTGGAAGATATCCTAATACAAAATGCAAACCTCTAAGCACCTGGTATAGCAAAAGCTACACAAGAAAAATGTAAACCAGTGGAATAAAAAAATACAGCACTCTGCACTAAACCTGTCACCAATGCTCACATGTGGAGAAAAAAGGACCTCAGTAAATATTATCACCAAACCGACGCAATGACTGTATTTCACAGTAGCTGTAAAAAGCAGTGTAAACGAGCAATACATGCTACAGAACGACACCATCATAGGAAAAAAAAGACCATCCACTTTAAAATAGGTGAGACATATGTCATATAAAGCAACAGTACTATACATATTATGCAACAGCACTAAACACTCTGCAGCAAAACACAAAGCATCACTATGCAAGCATAACATTGACATAAAGCTGTATAAGCGCAACAGGCACTGTGCTGACATAAATCACTTAGCTGAAACAAATAGATAGTGTTGCCCACAACACTTGTCCACACTCTGACGCTGGGCATTTCACCAGAGCTGCATCAGGGAGAAGGACACTTGCCAAATGTAATCCGGCCCATTCCATGGCAACGAAGTACTAGCGGCACCTGCAATAGTGAAACAAAGGGCAAAAACCCAGAAAAAACAAATGAACCAAGTTTCTTGTGCCTTAAGAACCCATAACCAGCAGAGGCTCAACCACGATGGAATATGAATACTGATAAAAAAACCTTCCAGTATACTCACATGCTATGGTCACAATAAGGAATTACACCCGCGACAACTGCAACTCAAAAACCAAACCTGTAGGACACAGTGCACATGAGCTTTTGACTGCCACCAAAAAGGTGGGACTTCACAATGGGACAGATACATTATCCAATAGACTCCAACCTAAAGTGGCACTTAGCCCAATAATAAAACAGCAGCTACCCACGTTGCACTCCCATCAAACATGTTCACTGAAATTCACCTGAGCCCGATAGTTTTCCTATATGCATTGGGGCTAACTGTCCACAGCCACAATCGCACCCCAGCATCAAACACATGCTCAAACCATCCAACACACATACCTCAAGAATCACCAACAGAAAGGCTTGACCAGTATGATCCGCTCCTCTAGCAAGCCCTCCAATGAATACATTCATTTAAACCGGACGGGGCAATCGTATCCAACCTAAAAATCCATGATTGCTCCCACCAGATCAATGTCAAATCCCTGTCTCCTCTTTGTAAAGGCAGGATATGATCGAAGACCCAACATTTCAAATCTTCAAAATTGTGAGCCAATGATTAACAATGGTTCACAAGAGGGGCTTGAAGAACTGCATGTTTCAGCTTGTTACGATGTTCCAACAAAGAAATACATAGTTGTTGAGACATCTTACCAACATATGCCAAACCACATGGGCACACCAATATATATGTAAATATCAAGCCACAATGTTACCTGTTTAATTGTATATAGTTTTCCCCTGTTCATACTCAGTTTATATTCCCTGTTATCTGTAAACCTATGTCAGTTTTATCTTGGATAGGTAATATGTTGTTTAATGTAAACCGCACTGATGATGAATAGTGCGGTATATAAAAACTGTTAAATAAATAAATAAAATATACCACAAATTCAGACCAACAATCTGTCTTCCATCATAGTTTGTAATCACAATCATGGTGTACGAACAAATGCAAAGTCACCATGATTTTACAAACTGAGCAAGTCCCACAAGCAGAACGGCCCCCTTCTAAAGGCCGCTCACTACATTTCCTGACAACTGTAGGACTAAGAACATCACATAAATTATTCCCACAGGAAAATACCATCCGAGGTCTATATTCACTCAATCCTGGGATCATGCACAACACTTTAAAATGTGAAAAGATAATTTGACACAACATCCCACTAAACGGTGTATATTTAGTCACAAAATGTAAAAAATAAGGATCGATTCCATCCCATTCTTTTCAGTTTTGTGACTCGGAACTCAAAGAGGACAGCAACCAACTACTGTCATTATATAATGCCCTCTTACGGTTTTTCTCTACAACTGATTTGAGATATCCCCCGTTACAAAAAGCTGAGGATAACTGCTGAGATTATTCTATGAACTCTGATGTTAAACTACAGTTTCTACAATAATGCAGAAATTGAGAAAATGGGAGTCCATCCTTCAACAGGGAGGGGTGGACACTAGTGTAATGTAGGAAAGCGTTCCTGTCTGCAGGTTGTCTATGGATTGAAGTAAAAAAAAAGTATGACTGGACCAGTATCACATCAGAACATGCTAAGGAGATAAAGGTGTGTGTTTACTAAAATGTGGTAGCTTACTGAGCGCTCAGCATAGAGGTGGCACAAGACTTTGTCACCATGTAGTTAGTGTGGGTTCCATGCCACCTCCACACTAAGCAGTTTGCCATGTTAACCACAGATGCACTTTATGTCACCCATTGAGGGTGCCAAGCTAAGTGCAACATTGATGGTTAGCATTCAGTAGACACCTGTGCAAACTGCAACATGCATACTCTGCTCCTGGACCACCTATTCTCTGCCCTAAATCCATGCAAAGTGGTTAGCAAGGGGTTCTTAGTGCAGCCACATGTTTGGCACCAACACCATCATCTCAAGCACTAGACACTGTATGGATCCTGAGTGGAGGAGTAGCCTAATGGTTAAAGCACTGGATGCAAAGTCAAAAGACCAGTGTTCCATTCCCACTAGCATTCATTGTGGCCTTGGGCAAATCACAACATTATTGCCTCGGAAAAAAAAAAACAAGTTAGCAATATCCCTGTTTAATGTACATTACCAAATTTAAGTTATAATGTAAAGAACTTTGACTAAAAAGATAAAATGATATAAATAATGGTTACTACAGCTCACTTGATGCATGGTAAATCTCACACTAACCATTACCGTGGTTTAGTAAAACACAGGATCTAGTGTGCGAGATGATGGTGCTGGTGCCATTTGGCAATAGTGATCATAACATAATCTAATTTGATTTAATAAATGGAGGGAAGACAAGAAGGAAATCTACTACACTAGCACTTAACTTTCAAAAGGGAAGCTATGATATAATGGTCAAAAAAACACTAATAGGAGCAGCTGCAAAAGAACAGTTTATATCAGGCCATAACAATCTTTAAACATAGCTGGGTTTAAAAAAGGTGGACTAAAGGCCAAAAGATTGCCTCGTGATTTAAAGATGAGCTGAATGTTGTTATAGCCAAAAAAAAATCTTTGAAAAGATAGAAAAAGGATAAAAATTAAGAAAAACAGGTGCAAAACATTGATAAGGCAGGCAAAGAAACAAATTGAAAAGTAGCTTGCCGTGGAAACAAATACATATGATAAAATCTTTTTCAGGTACATTTGAAGCAAAAAGCCTGTGAGAGAGTCTGTTAGGCCATTAGATGATAAAGAGGTAAAATGAATTCTTTAACATGTTGTTGTTGTTAAGTGCCGTCGAGTCGGAGTCGACTCATGGCGACCCTCTGGATAGCTATCCTAAATTGTGTTTGGTCTTGAGTCAGGCGGCTCATTGTTGACAGACTGGTACCCGTAGCTGTTGTTATTGTATCAATCCATCTCATTGCTGGCCTTCCTCTTTTGTATTTACCTTCTATCTTGCCAAGCATGATTTATTTTATTTATTTATTTAGTGTACACTTGTATCCCGCTACTTCCAGCGATCAGCAGCGGTTTTCTATACATAAGGGTGAGGCTGGACAGGCCAGAATTAGAGCATACAGTATGATTGCAGGGATGGGTAATAATCACATCAAACGGTTACAGATTTACATTTGATTTCTTGAGAGGCGGGTTTACATATATACATAAATTACATAATTACAGGACGCATTTCTTGTTGATATGATTATTTTCAATGGGTATATTGCTCGAAAAGCATTACGTCGCTCTGCCTAGGTTAGGTTGTAATGAGACTGAAAGAGGTGAGTTTTAAACTTTTTCCTGAAGTCCTTCAAGTCTTTGTTTGCTCTCAGTTCATAGGGCAGTTGGTTCCAGAGTAGTGGAGCAATAAAGGAGAACGCTCTGTTGGTGGTGTTTGCATTGCAATTTCTCAGGCTACTTGGGACATGAAGGGTGTTGCTATTTACTGTTCTTCTGCTTCTGTTGATAGGTTGTGCGGAGATTAAGGTATTGAGGTATGAGGGTGGTACATTATGAACGAGCTTGAATGTGGTTACTAAGATCTTATATTGGATGCGGGCCGTGATGGGGAGCCAATGTAGCTCAATTAGTGCGGGAGTGATGTGCTCAGTTAGACGTTTCTTCATGATGATTCTGGCTGCTACGTTTTGTGCCAGTTGAAGTATGTTAAGGGTTTTTTTAGGCAGACCTTGTAATATGGTGTTGCAGTAGTCCAGGTGGGGAATGATGAGGGCTTGTGCCACTGTCCTGAAGTCGGTGTGATCAATAATATTCCATAGCGGTTGCAGGATTTTTAATTTGTGGAAAATGGCCCGATTGGTAATTCGGAGGTGCTTGTCCATATTTAGGTTGCTGTCCAGCATTACACCTAGGTATTTTATTTCAGGCTTTGTGGTATAAATGTTGTTGTTCATGGTGACCGTTGGTGGTGGGTTGAAGTTAGGTTTTCTGGAAAGGCACATCATTTCGGGTTGTTTATGGTTTATTGACATATTATTCCGTTGCAGCCAATTTTGTAGTTCGTTTAGGCATTTTTCAAGTTGGTTGAGGTTGGGGTTGTTTATGTCGAGATGAGTGTAAAGCATCAGGTCGTCCGCATAGATGTGGTAGCTGATCTTGTGGTCCTGTAGGATGTCACAAATAGGTCGTAGGTATAGGTTGAACAGGAGTGAGGATAGGGCAGAGCCTTGCGGTATGCCTTGGGTTTGAGGGAAGGCGGAGGCCTTAGCGTTGTTGAATTGGACCTGCTGCATTCTGTTGTTTATGTAAGACGAGAACCATTTCAGTGGGGTCCCTGATATGCCTATGGAAGCAAGTCTGTCCAGGAGTGTGGCATGATGCACTGAATCAAAGGCTGCTGATATGTCTATGAAAATGAGCATGTACATTTTGTTTCTGTTTTCAAGACCTTTGAGTAGTTTGTCCATTAGGGCTAGCAGGAGAGTTTCCACACCATGATGTTGGCGGAAGCCGTATTGGTGATCATCAAGGGCATTGATGACATTGATGTGGTCTTGCAATTGTTGCTGGACAGCCTTTTCGATGATCTTGGCTAGGAAGGGTATGCTCGATATCGGGCGGTAGGAGGTTGGGTTGTTCTCGTTAAGAGTTTTGTTTTTCAGGATGGGTCGTATGAGGGATTGCTTGAGCTGTGCTGGCATGATCCCTTGCAGTAGAGATTGGTTTACTATATGGGCGATATACTTGGCAGCTTCTTGCTTCACAGCCTTGATCCAGGCTGTTGGGCATGGATCGAGGGGGGAGGTTGTGGTGTTTAAGTTGGCAATTATGTTCAGGATTTGCCTGTCATCCACGTTTCGGAAGGTATCCCACTCTTGGTACTGGTTTGCACTCTCAGACGTGTGGGTTTTTTGTTGGGTGATGACTGCATCCATCTCTTGAGCGGGGTGCGAGTGTTTGTAGGTTTAGCTTGCTATCTTGAGGGTTAAGCTTGCTGGCATAATGATCTGCTAGAGTTTGGGCCGTCATTGTTCCGTTTTGATTCGTAGCTTGGGACGTCTTGGTGAGTGATTTGACAAGTTCAAAAAATTCTCTGGGTCTGTTGAGGGCTTTACTGAGTATGCTGGTGTGGTGTGGTTTTTTGCCTGATTGATTTCATGCTTATATGTTGTGAGAAGTTTAAGGTATTCCCTTCTATGTTCTTCGGCTTTGGATTTTCTCCACCTTCTTTCTTGTTTACGCAGGTCTATCTTCAGTCCTCTTAGGGTAGAGGTGTACCACGGTTAGGTTGTGGATGAGTTGGTTGGGGGTATCAAGGCTGGTTGTGCAATTGCTTCGATTCCTTCATTCCATTGTCTCACTAATTTCTCGAGGTCCGAGTGTTCTAGGGTGATGTGAGATGTTATGGATGCTGTTAGGGATTCTTTATCGAATTTTTGGAATCTCCTTTGTAGGTTTGCAGCTGGGTTGGGTTGAGGATGTTCCGGAGCGGCAGGGAGGTGTAATGCGAATTCTATTTGGTAATGGTCAGACCATGATACCTGGGTTATTTGCAGTTTGGTTTGCTTTGGTTCCAGACGTTTGGAGGGCAGAAACACCATATCCAGAGTGTTGCCTTTGATATGTGTGGCGTCGTGGATTATTTGTTCGTATCCAAGTTGCTCCATGGCTTCAAGGAAGATTCTTGCTTGTACTGTAGAGACTGATGCAAAGTTTAGGTCTCCTAGAATGATCTGTTGTTTTTTGATTGAGGTGGTGTTGATAACTTCCAGGACAGTGGCTAGGCTTTCATGTGGTGATGTGGGGGGTCTGTAGATCAGACAGATGGATATAGTCTTGTTTTCCACTCTGAGAAAGTCAATGCCGTCATTTAAGCTTTGAGATGTTTGTTAGGAGAAAGGAAGCTTTAGCGATGATGAGGACTCCTCTTCCTCTTTTGTTTGAATGGGGACAATTATAGATTTTGTAGCCAGGTTTGCTAATTTGGTTGATGATTAATGGATCCGTATCGGTGATCCATGTTTCAGTGATGCATAGGATGTCGGGTTTTGCATCTGTGATGATATCATGTATGATGTTGGTCTTGTTTCTGAGTGATCTGGCGTTGAGTAGTATGAAGGAGACTGGAGTCTGTGGAGAGTAGTGTAGATAGAGGTTCTCGCTTTGCTTGGTTGTTGCAGGTTTGCTTATCTGTTGTTGCTTTTTTGGTTTTGCCTTGTGCTGAGGTCGTGAACTCCTGAAGGGGGCTGTGATTGGGTCTTGATTTAGTTGTAGATTCAAGTTTATAGGTACAGGAAGGAGGTTGGGTGGTGCTACGACAGGCACTATGCCAGGCTTATACACAGGGTAATAAGCATATATCGGATGCCAAAAGAGAAGTGGGTGGTAATGCAAGATTGGGTTGGTGGCACATGTGGACAACATGAGACAAAGGCACAACAGAAGAGTATAACTGGGGGGAGCCATTACTGGCCCTTTATGTACACAGATATGGCACAATTTTGATAGGATTTTGATGCTGGGTTATTCAGAGGTAAGGCTCTCAATCTAAAACTTTGTTTACCAAGTCATGCAAATACCCCAGTGTGCTAATTAAAGCTAAGTCGGGGAATAGCAGCTAAGTTTGGACACAAAAATCATATGCGGTACTACAAACAGTGAACAAATTGTTTCCCTTTGCCCTAATTAGCTTGCTACTCAGTACAGTGCTAATGTTTTACAGTTGTTATTTTGTTACAGGTGGATATGCTTTTCATGACATGGATTTGTAATGATAGCTCTAAATGCGGGGTCACAGTTATCAAAGTTGCTTTGGTGGATGTTGTAGCGATACAGGATTAAAGGTGGAGTGGTACCTGGTTTTGCTGCGGTGAGTTCAGATCGGTTTCTCACGAGCTCAACCTGAAATGGGAGCACTAGCTAGGTCAAGGTTCCTGTAGCTGTTTAGAATGGTAGTTGGTTTTCAGTCAGCTCGAAGAGGTCCATGGGTCGTGCTTCTTTCTTGCAGCGGAGTAGCGGAGTGGCGGTGTTCTCAGCTTCCGCGCTTTAATGTGGTGTTGCGGGAGTAGGTACTACCCTTGCCTACTGGCCACTGCCTAAGGGCCACGCCAAAGGGCCCTCTAGCGAGGCCCACAGGTGCGGGCCCACAAGGCGTGGGCGCGCCCAGGAGGGACGCCGCTTTTATGCAGCGGAGAGATGTCTTTCTCTAATGATCTCTCTCTTTGCATGATGTGTCCAAAGTATGAAAGTCGAAGTCTTGTCATCTGAGCTTCTAAAGAAAGCTTAGGTTTGATCTCCTCTAGTACCGACTGGTTTGTTCTTCGGGCAGTCCATGGTATACACCGTATTTGCCTCCAGCACCATAATTCAAAGGCATCAATTTTCTTCCTGTCTATCTTTTTCACTGTCCAGCTTTCACATCCATATGATGTTATTGAACAAGTCAAATCTTTATATGGAGAGAGACATCTCTGCTCTTGAGAATCTTATCTAGGTCTTTCATAGCCATTCTGCCAAGAGCAATGTGTCGTCTGATTTCTTGACTGCTTGTTGCTTCTTTATTGATAGTTGATCCAAGTAGGTTAAAGTTGTTCATGATTTCAATTTCTTCTCCTTCAATGATGAACCTGTTGATTATGCCAGTTGTCATGATCTTTGTCTTCTTTACATTAAGGTGCAGGCCCATTTTGAGACTATGTTCTTTGATTGTGAGAAACAAATGTTTCAGATCATATTCACTTTCAGCCAGTAATGTGGTATCATCAGCATAGCGAAGGTTGTTGATGAGTCTTCCACCAATCTTCACACCTCTGTTGTCTTCATACAATCCTGCTTCTATGATGATTTGTTCTGCATATAAATTAAACAGGTAGGGGGAAAGTATGCAGCCTTTTCTTACACCTTTGCTTATTTTAAACCATTCTGTTTCTCCTTGATCTGTTCGAACTGTTCCTTCTTGATCATTGTACAGATTGTGCAAGAGTACGATCAGGTGTTCTGGTTTACCCATGCTTCTTAATGTGGCCCAGAGTTTCTCATGGTTTACACAGTCAAAAGCCTTGCTATAGTCGATAAAGCCAAATAGATATCCTTTTGGTATTCCTTAGTCTTTTCAAGCATCCATCTCACATCCGCAATGATGTCTCTCGTTCCTCGCCCTTTCCTGAACCCTGCTTGCACTTCAGGTAGTTCTTGTTCCAGGTATGGTTGTAGTCTCTTTGAATAATCTTCAGTAGAATCTTGCTGGCATGTGGGATCAGAGGGATTGTGCGATAATTTCCACAGTCAGTTGGATCACCTTTCTTTAGTATTGGTATAAACATAGATCTTTTATGGATCGAAGTAAGAAAACCAGTATGACTGGACCAGTATCACATCAGAACATGCTAAGGAGATAAAGGTGTTTGTTTACTAAAATGTGGTAGCTTACTGAGTGCTCAGTCCCAAAACTTAGCATGGAGGTGGCACAAGACTCTGTCACCATGTAGTTAGTGTGGGTTCCATGCCACCTCCACACTAAGCAGTTTGACATGTTAACCACAGATGCACTTTATGACACCCATTGAGGTGGCAGTAGGTGCAGCCAAGCTAAGTGCAACATTGATGGTTAGCATTCAGTAGACACCTGTGCAAACTGCAGCATGCATACTCTGCTCCTGGACCACCCATTCTCTGCCCTCAATCCATGCTAAGTGGTTAGCAAGGGATTCTTAGTGCAGCCACATATTTGTTGGCCATGATGTTGTCTTCCATATTTCTTGGCAGAGCCTTGTAAGTACGGTAACAGCTGCATCAGATTGCTGTAATACTTCTATGGGAATGCTATCAATGCCTGGTGCTTTGTTCTTTGATAAGGCTTTCAATGTTGCTTTAACTTCTTCTTTCATCACCAATGGTTCCCGATCATAAGGTACAGGTTGAAACGGCTGTTGGTCCACTTGATCTTTATCATATAAAAACTCTATATATTCCTTCCACCTTTTCTTGATCTTCTCAGCATCATTCAACATAGAACCTTGAGCATCTTGTAACATTCCAATTCAAGGCTGGAACTTTTTCTTTAACTCTCGTAGCTTTAGGAAAGCCAATCTTGTTCGTCCTCTAATAGTTTCTGCTTCTATTTCCTTGCATGCATCGTTGTAGTACTTTTCCTTGTCCTGTCTTGCTGCACGTTGGAAATCTCTGTTGAGTTCTGTTATTGTCTTTCTTTCTCCTCTGGCTTTAGCTTCTCTGCGTTTCTGGGCAATTTTCAGAGTTTCTTCCGTCATCCATTTTGGCCGTTTTTGCTTTTTCACCTTTTGTAGAGACTTCTTGCTTTCTTCCAACACAACCTTCTTGATGTCATTCCATAACTCTTCTGGAGCTCTGTCATTTGTATCTAAAGCAGCAAATCGATTTTTCAAGCAGTCTTTAAATTCCAGTGGTATATTCTCAAGGTCATATTTTGCTTCATTCATGAGTGGTTTGCTCTTTCAACTTTAGCTTGAGTTTGCATACTAGTAGTTGATGATCTGTACCACAGTCAGCTCCAGGTTTTGTCTTTGTTAATGTCATAGAACTTTTCCATCATTGACTTCCACAGATGTAGTCAATTTGATTTTTATACAATCCATTGGGTGAAGTCCATGTGTACAGTCGCCGCTTGTGTTGATGGAAGAAGGTGTTTGAGATGAATAGATCGTTGGTCTTGCAGAATTCTATCAGTCTTTCTCCAGCTTCATTTCTGTTGCCAAGTCCATATTTTCCAACTACTTTGCCTTCTTCTTTGTTGCCAACGTTTGCGTTCCAGTCAGCTATGACTATCAGGATATCCTGTTTGCATGTTCTGTCAATTTCAGCTTGTACTTGTTCATAGAACTCTTCAATTTCATTCTCTTCTGCAGCTGTTGTTGGGGCATATACTTGAATTATGGTTGTGTTGATAGGTATTCCTCGTAGACGAATAGAGATTAAGCGTTCGCTGACTGCATTGTATTTCATTACAGTTCTTGCAAGTTTCTTCTTTATTATAAATGCAACACCATTTCCTCTTTGTTTCCAACAGTGGTTAATAGAGGCCACAAATACCTGCCAGGTTCCCAAGAAGCACACAGGTCCCACAATGCTTGCATTACCTGGATCGTTTTTAATAATGGTTTATGGACTTTTCCTTTAGACACTTGTCCAAACCTTTTTTAAACCCAGCTACGCTATCAGCTTTTACTACATCCTCCGATAACAAATTCCAAAGTTTGATTGCACATTGAGTAAAAAAATATTTTCTGTTATTAGTCTTAAATGGGGTTGCATTGTAGCTTTGTTGTGTGTCCTCTAGTCTTTCTACTTTTTGATGGTATAAACAACTGATCTACATTTACCCGCTTCACACCATTCATTAATTTATAGACCTCTATTATATCACCCCTCAGCCATCTCTTTTCCAAGTTGAAGAGCCCCAACCTTTTAAGTCTGTCTTCATAGGGGCATCCTTCCATTCCCTTTACCATTTTTGTTGCTATTCTTTGTACCTTTTCTAATTCAGCTATATCCTTTTTAAGATATGGAGGCCAGAATTGCATACAATATTCAAGGTGCGGTCACACCATGGAATGATACAGAGGCATTATATAATATCCTTGGTTTTATTCTCCGTTCTTTTCCTTATGATTCCTAGCATTCTGTTTGCTTTCTTGGCCGCAACTGCACACTGGGTGGAGGGTTTCAACATCTTATCCACGATGACACCTAAATCTTTTCCTTGGGTGGTGGTTTCTAAGTTGGCATCTTGCATCGTGTAACCATAGTTAGGATTATTCTTTTTTAGGTGCATAACTTTGCACTTGTCCTCATTAAATTTAATTTGCCATTTGGATGTCCAATATTCCAATTTTTTCAAGGTTCTCTTGCAATTTTTCATAATCCTCTGGCATTTTAAAAACTTGGAATCATTTTGTATCATCTGCAAATTTGATCACCTCTGTCATTATTCCAATTTCTAGGCCATTTATGAATATGTTAAAAAGGAGCAGGCCCAGCACAGAACCCTGGGGTACTCCATTACTTACCATTCTTCACTGAGAAGCCCTACTGTCTACTTTCTACTTTTTAACCAGTTCCTGATCCATAATACTACACTGCCTCCAATCCCATGACTTTTTATTTTTGCCAAGAGTCTCTCATCAGGGACCTTGTCAAAGGTTTTCTGAAAATCCAGATACACTATATCAATCAGCTCACCTTTGTCTACCTATTTATTCACACTTTCAAATAAATATAACAGATTAGTAAGACAAGACCTTCCTTGGTTAAATCCATACTGGCTTTCTCCCATTAAACCATGGCTTTCTACATGTTCAGTAATTCTATTTTTTATAATGGTTTCTATCAATTTGCCCGGTACTAACGTCAGGCTCACTGATCTGTAGTTTCCAGGATCACCCCTGGAATCCTTTTTCAAAACTGGAGTTACTTTCATCATTCTACAATCCTCAGGTACTACAGATGATTTTAATGATAGTTCACAGATTACCAGGTACGCAATCTTATATTTTAGTTCCTTCATCACCCTTGGATGTATATCATCTGGTCCAGGTGATTTGCTACTCTTCAGTATATCAGTTGTAAAACATCCTCCCGGTTTATCAATATTTCTTTCAATTCTTCCGCCATATCACCTTTATATACCATTTCAAGCATGAGTAACTTCCCTACATCTTCTTCAGCAAAGACCGAAGCAAATATTTCATTCAGTCTCTCTGTTATGGCCTTGTCCTTCCTTAGCACCCCTTTTATCCCTCTATCAATGGTCCATCTGACTTTCTCTGAGGTTTTTTACTACAAATGTACTTCAAAAAGGTTTTGTTATGCGTTTTTGCTTCCACGGCAAGCTTCTTTTCAAATTCTCTCTTTGCCTGCCTTATTAATGACTTGCATCTAACTTGCAAATGCTTATATTGTTTCTAGTGTTCATCATTAGGCTCCTTTTTCCATTTCCTGATGGATGCTTTTTTGACAACTACAGCCTCTCTGACCTCACCTTTAGACCATGCTGGTAGTTTTTTGGCCTTCCTTCCACCTTCCTTGAAGCATGGAATACAGCTGGTTTGGGCTTCCAAGATAATATTTTTAAACAATCCCCATGCTTGATATCAATCTTTAACCTTTGCAGCTGCTCCTTTTAGTTTTTTCTTAACTATTTTCCTCATTTTATCATCGTCTCCCTTTTGAAAGGTAGTACTGTGGATTTCCTTGTTGTCTTTCTTCCAATTATTAAATCAAATGCGATCATGCTATGATCACTGTTGCCAAGTGGCCCCAATGCCCTTATCTCTTGCATCAGATACTGTGTTTTAGTAAGGACTAGGTCCAAAACAGCTTTCCGTCTTAATGGTTCATGAACCAGCTACTCCAAGAAGCAGTCATTTATTTCATCCAGAAACTTTATCTCTCTAGCATATCCTGCTGTGACATTGACCCAGTCAATACCAGGGTAATTGAAATCACCCATTATTACTGTGTTGTAACTTTTCTTAGCTTCCCTGATTTTGTTTTAGCATGTCATCATCCATCTGTTCTTTCTGGTCAGACGATCAGTAGTATATCCCCACTGCTGTTGCCTTCCACTTTTTACATGGAACTTCAATCCATAGAGATTCTACAGTGTATTTTGTTTCCTGCAAAACTTTAATCCTATATGACTCAATGTCCTCTCTAACATATAGCACAACCCCTCCACCAATTTGATGTACTCTCTCATGTGATATAGTTTATACCCTGTTATCACAGTGTCCCATTAATTATCCTCCTTCCACCAGGTCTCTGAGATGCCTATCACATCTGACCTTTCATTTAGTGCTATCTGCTGTATTCTAGCTATCCCATCTTATATTTTAGACCTCTAGCATTTACATACAGGCATTTTAAAGGTTGTATTTTATTCATGTTAATCTGGTTATCAGTTGATAGGTATAATTTAGAATCTTTCGGCTCTGTATTGAAGGACATCTGGGTTATTTTTATCTTTGTTGGAACCTCTCTGTTAGGATGCTCTAACTTCCCTGTTTTGCTAGTATCCTTCAAGGATACATCCTTCTGAACTATGCACTCCTGGGCAACTGTTGGCTTTCCTCTACCATCTGGTTTGAAAGCTGCTCTATCTCTTTTTAAAGGTTAATGACAGCAGCCTGGTTCCAGCCTGGTTAAGGTGGAGCTCATCTCTTTAGAAGAGTCCCTCCCTTCCCCAGAATATTACCCAGTTCCTAACAAATCCCAAACCCTCTTCTTTGCACCATCATCTTACCCACATATTGAGAGTCTGGAGTTCTGCCTGCCTTTTAGGTCCTGCGCATGGTACGGGAAGCATTTCAAAGAATGCTACCCTGAAAATTTTGCATTTCAACTTCTTACCTAATAGCCTAAATTTTGCTTCCAGAACATCCCTCCCACACTTTCCTATGTCATCAGTGCCAACATGTACCAAGACAGCAGACTCTACCACAGCACTATCTAGAACCTTGTCTAGGTGGCGCGTGAGGTCCGCTACCTTCGCACCAGGCAGGCACGTTACTAGGTGGTCCTCACGTCCACCAGCCACTCAGCTGTCTACATGCATAATGATCAAATCACCAACTATAACAGCTGTCCTAACCCTTCTCTCATGGGCACATGTCCCTGATGTGAGAGGGTTTTACAACTCTTGGCAGACAGGTCTTAGCTACAGGATTACTTCCTGCCACACCAAAATAATGGACTCCTTTCACATGATCTCTCTCCTCCATGCAGCTGAGAGGCTGCCAGATTGGAGGTGGGACTTCAGTACTACGTCCCTTTAAGTCTTGTCGATGCACCTCTCTGTCTTCCTTATGTTCTCCAAGTTTGCTATTTAAGCCTCCAGAAATCAGACTCATTCCTTAAGGCAAAGAGTTCCTTGCAGCTAGTGCACATGCAAGACACATCACCACCTGGGGGAAAATCATACATGTGACACTCAATACAAATGATTGGATAGCCCCCATCTCGCTGCTGGACTGCTGTATGCATATTAGTTTGCTTCAATCTTTATTAAAAAAGATGTAGAGGAGCTACATATGCCAGGAATTATATTTAAAATTATGAATCAGAGGAACTGAAACAGATCTCAGTGAATCTGGCAAATATAATAGGGTGATTTGACAAACTAAAGAGTAGAAAATCATCTGGACTGGATGGTATACATCCCAGGGTGCTGAAAGAGCTAAAAAATGAAATTGCAAACCAACTATTAGTTAATTTGCAAACTATAATTAAAAGAGTCTACAGTACCTAAAGAATGGGGTGTGGACAGTGTAATGCCACTAATTCAAAAGGTTTACAGGAGTGACCTGAGCAACTATAGACTAGTGAGACTGACTTCAGTGCCAAGAAAAATGGCTAAAGCCATTATAAAGAACAAAATTACTGAACATATAGATCATCATAGTTGAATAGGACACAACCAATACGTATGTGTTTAGCCAAGGAACGTCTTGCTTCACCAGTCTGTTACATTTTTTGAAGGTGTGCATAAACAGGTAGGCAAAGGTGACACAGTGAACATAATGTACCTGGATTCTTAGAAAGCCCTTAAGAAGGTCCATCATGAGAGATTCTTGAGGAAATTAAAAAAATCAAGGGATAGTCCAGAAGGGCCCCATCCCTTTACGCACCTGAATTATGGAATACTCTACCTGATTGCATGTGAGCAATGAGAGACTTAAAGGACTTTAGACAAATGCTTAAGACTATACTATTCACACAATTTTATGGACCCTCTTAAGGTCTAATATAAACTAACTGTAGTTTCTGTTTTATGTATATTCTTCCCTATACCTCCCCACTACCTTTCCTTGCTTCTACCTACAATTGTATACCCTGTGTTGTAACCACTTTGATTGAAGGATAAGGTGGTATATAAAACTGGTTAAATAAATAAATAAATAAATAAATAAATAAATAAAATAGTCCTGTTGTGGATTGGGAACTGGTTAAAAGAAAACAGAAAGCAGGACTAAATGGTCAGTTTTCTCAGTGGCTGAAGGTGAATAGTGGAGTATCTTAGGGATTTGCCCTGGGCGGCCCACTGCTTTTTAATATATATTTATAAATGACCTGGAAATGGTAATGAGTGAGTTGACAATTTGCAGACAACACAAAATAATTCAAAGTAGTTAAATCACAAGAGGATTGTAAAAAATTGCTAGAGAACCTTTATATACTGGGAGTCTGGGTGTGTAAACGCTAGATGAAATTTAATGTGGACAAGTGCAAAGTTATGCACTTAGGAAGAACAACCGAAACATCTCTGACCCTTTTCAAATCCAGGCTGAAAACTCACCTCTTCGCTGCTGCTTCACCTGATCTCCTTGTTTCTTTACCATTCCCCCTTGTTTTATCCCTGTCTACACCTTCTATGTTGTCTACCTTGACTAGATCGTAAGCTCTGATGAGCAGGGACTGTCTCTTACATGTCTGTGCAGGGCTGTGTACGTCTTGTAGCGCTATACAAATGCTCAGTAGTAGTAGTAGTAGTAGTAGCTACACAATGCAAGGTTCCACATTAAGAGACACTACCCAGGAAAAGAATCTACGTATCATCATGGATAATACATCAAAATCCTTTGCTCAACGTGCATCAGTGGCCAAGAAAGCTAATAAAATGCTAGGAATTAAGAAAAGGAATAGAGAATAAAAGAAAGGATATCATAATGCTTCTTTATTGCTCTATGGTGCAACTACACCTTGAATATTGCTTGTATTTCTGGTTGCCACATCTTAAAATAGATATACTGTAGAGGAATTAGAAAGGGATCAAAGAAGGATGATCAAAATGATAAGAGATGGGACAGACACAGTGGATCCCATAGCAACAGGATAAAATCAAAATAGACTTAACTATCTCTTATATCTCAACAAATAGGGGTGACCTGCACGGAGTGGTGGGTATACCCCTAAACAAAGGCATGGTGAGAGGTGACTTGTACAGAGCGGCAGGTGCACCTACTCTTGCCACCTTGCTGGGCAGACTAGATGGACCATATGCTGGTCTTTATTTGCCATCATATAAATGTTACTGTGTTACTATGGATGGAAGGATACCCCCATGAGGGAAGGCTCAAAAAGATTAGGGCTCTTCAGCTTGGAGAAGAGACATCTGAGGGGAGATATGATAGAGGTCTGTAAAATAATGAATGGAGTGGAATGAGTAAACCAAATAAGTTATTTGCTCCTTCAGTATGTAGAAAGAATATTGGATCCAAGTCATGTACACTCAACCCGTCGCCAGTATTTGTGTAAACGCCATCAAATCTCAGCCATTTAACCTCCAAAGAGGCACGCGTCAAGGTTGCCCCCTATCACCAATGCTTTTTGATCTCGCTCTTGAACCCCTAGCCCTCCTTATTCGACAGTCTGCGTGTATTCGAGGTGTCCCCTTTAGTCATAGGGAGATTAAACTTTCTGCATATGCAGATGACCTCATGCTCTTCGTTTCCCTCGATTCGGTTCCAGCCGTCTTGGATCTGATTGACGGATACTCACAATTATCGGGCTATAAAATTAACTGGACCAAATCTGTAGCATTCCCCCTGAACCGCTGGGTACATGAGGCTGACATGCAGGCCTTTCCCTTCCTTTGGCAATCCCGCATGGTGAAGTATCTCGGGGTCCATTACTGTTCTCCTTTAGAAGACACTATCAGTTTTAATGCCAAAGAGGTAGTCTCCAAAGTCCGTGAACTCACAAATCGTTGGTCTCCCTTATCTCTCACATGGTGGGGCCGCTTAGAAACTGTGAAAATGATGATAGTCCCCAAAGTGAACTACATTTTAGAAATGCTGCCATGCTTACTTCCGTTACATACTTATAAAGATATTGAGGGCCTTCTCGTCCGTTATCTCTGGCAGGGCAAACCACCAAGGATAGCTAAACATAAACTGCAGTCTGCAAAGGAACGAGGGGGTACCAGATTTCCTGATTTTCTTAGATATCATCAAGCCTTTCTACTTAAGCAAGGTGCCCGATGGCTAGATACCGCGACAGACCGCCGACCAGTTTGGCTTGACATAGAAGAGGAGCTTAGTAGCCCAATTCCGTTGACCCATCTCCCCGGTATGTCCTATCAAGTAGACACCCGTCATCCACCAATGATTGTCGATACTCTTGCGGCCTTTAACACTCTCATTTTATCACTGGGCCCGAATGTATGTCCTCAGGACGGACTCCCGCTATGGCATAACCCCAGAATTCAAGTCCTAAATAGAACCATAGCCTGGAAACCCTGGTACTCCAGGGGGATCTGGACACCCCAACAGCTTTTCTCTGCAGCTCATTGGAAAACCTTTTCTGATTTACAAAAGGAATTTGCGTTACCAGCGAAACACTACTTTCAATTGCTGCAGCTTCAACACTGCCTCAAAAGTGCTCGAATCATGCCGCCCTCTGCCCCTACTGAGGATGGGCTATTAGAGACAGTTCACTCCATTAGTAGTACACATGGGGTAGCCTCTCACTTTTATAAAATAATTTGTCAGGGTACAGATACGGACACTTTTAGAGCTCAACAAGCCTGGGAGCGCGAACTGCAAACTACTATAACCCCTGTGCAATGGAGCGTTTTTTGGAGTAAAGTAGTGCGGGTTTCCCGGTCTGCCTCTGTTACCCAAACTCTCTTCTTCTTTGCACACAGATGCTTTTATACCCCAGAAAAAATAGCCAAATGGCACCCAAATGCTAGGGACCTGTGTTGGTCTTGCCATACTGCTGTGGGAACTTTCGCTCATGTTATTTATGAATGTCCTCAACTGCAGGTCTATTGGGGGCGGGTCTGGGGTCGTATTCAATCTATCTTACACTTTCATGAACCTCTCTCTTGGAAGGTCGTGGGACTCCGCTCTGCGGCGGAGGTCCCCTCTCTTCCTAAGAAGGGTCGCTTTCTCCTTGATTTCATGCTGGGTATAGCTATATGCTTAATCACGAGGAATTGGAAGGATAGCTCTCGACTTACTGTCCATGAATGGTGGAACCTCGTCTGCTTATATAGTAAATATGAGCAGATACCTCGGAGAGCTATTCCCCATGTCCAAACTCACTCTTGCTTATCTAAATGGCAGATGCTTAATGATTATGTACAATCCGCTCATTGCTCCAACATGCCTGTATAATGTGCACTCATCATGTTTTAGATCACCGTTAGGTTTTGTAATACAATAATGTAAGTACACGCCCGTTTCGGGAATGCTTAGTTTTCTAGAGAAGAAGCAGGGGGGGAGGGGGGTGGTAGGGGTTTACTTTGGTGTATGTATTACACGTTATGTATTTGTCTTTTAGCTGTATGTCTTCCTTTCCTTTGTTGTTATAAAACGAAAATAAAGAATTTAAAAAAAAAAGAAAGAATATTGGATGCACAATGAAGCTACAAAATAATTCATTTAAGACTAATCCGAGAAAGTATTTTTTTTTTCACTCAGTGCATTATTAAGCTCTTGAATTCCTTGTTGGAGGATGTAGTAAAAACTGTTAGGGATATGTTTTCAAAGCTGGGCTAACTGTTAAGGCATGTTATTTGTAACTAGGTCCCACTATTCAATGAGACCTAGCTTCAAATAGCACATTAGTCCAGTTTAGTAAATATACTCCTTAGTATAGCTAGGTTTAAAAAGGTTTTGGACAAATTCCTGGAGGAAAAGTCTATAAACCATTATTAAAGTTGACTAGGGGAAATCCATTTCTTATGCCTGGGGTAAGTAGCACTGAGTCTGTCTACTTTTTGGAATTCTGCCAGGTACTTGCGAACTGGATTGGCCACTGTTGGAAACAGTATATTGGGCTTGACAAGCCTTTGGTCTGACCTGGTATTTCAAATCTTATGTTTATTTGTTCTTAAGAAATCAATCAAAAACATCTGACAAGACCTACTTCAAGTAAAGCTATAGTGTCTTAGATCCTGTAGTTCCTTAGATTACAATGCTTGATAAACTGCTCATCGGGGGTCATCTAGGTGGTTTACACCAATATAAAATAGCAGGGGCCAAAGCCAGAAACAGAAAAGAACTGCAATATCAAATATAAACACACACAGTCATACCAGAGCCTAAGAAAGAAATAGAGAGGGACTTAAGCGGAAGGGGAAGAAGATGAGGAGGGGTCAGGAAAGGGGAGGTCATAGGCTGTACAGAAAAGATGAGTCTTGAGGAGGGATTTGAACTTGGGGAGCAATTGTTCTTGATGGAGGGAAGAAGGAAGTTCCAGAGTGATGGGGCTAGGAAGCAAAAAGCTGAATACTGGGTTCGCTCTAAATGGGCACGGGCTGGGGAGGGGAGAGCAAAACAATTGGTGTGTAAGGACCAGAGATTGTGGGGCATCAGGCAAAACTATATGGAGTCTGCTAGGTATTGAGGGGTGTGCATGTGAAGGGCATTGTGAGTCAGAGTTGAGAGCTTGAAGGTGATACGGTGGGGGAGTGGAAGCCAATGTAAGTGGATAAGGGATGGTGTAATGTGGCTGGAACGAGCGGTGTGGGTAAGATTTGAGTAGCAGTATTTTGAATCAACTGTAAAGGGTGGAGCAGGTGTTGGGGAATGCTGGCAAAAACAACATTGCAATAGTCTAAATGTGAGATTACAAGAGAGAGAGGAGTTGTGAGAGAAGCTGGAGAAAGCACGGGACTGATGGCTCGAATCTGGCAAAGGTAGTCAAATCCCTATCTAAGGAACCATCCCCATGCCCTCCGGAGGAGATCCACCCACAAGCCTTCGCGGACCATCTGCAATCAAAAATACTACAAACAAACAAAATCGCTGCCTTCAACCATCAAGACACCACATGCCTAAACTACCTCTCAATGTTCTCCACACCACCCAAGAAACATGTTGAAGATACCATTGCAGCCATCAACACCACCACTGCTCATACTGACCCTTGTCCAGCCTATTGGATAAAGAATATACGCAGTGATATCAGTCCACTAATCACAAGAATGATAAACCTATCATTCACAACAGGATCTTTCCCCTCAGCACTCAAGCAGACTTCAATTAGACCTCTTCTAAAAAAACCCAAACTTGACCCTAGCAAAGTGGAATCATACAGACCCATAGCTAGCATACCATTCCTAGCTAAGATATTTGAAAAGGAAGCACAACAACAAATACAAGACTACATCGATACTGCAGCCCCACTAGACCCCCACCAACATGGCTTCAGGGAATTCCATGGCGTGGAAACCCTCCTGATCTCCCTTCTCAATGACATTATCACCTTTGTTGACAACATCCACCAAGGTTGTGTACTTATCTTCATCGACATAGCTGCAGCATTCGACTCAGTACACCACGGTCTGCTCATTGAACGCCTAAAAGAAAAGGGCATTATCGGCCTAGCCCTTGATTGGTGCAGATCGTACCTTGAGGGAAGAGAGCAGCAAGTAAGATCAAGATCAACCAAATCAAAGCCCTTCCACCAAAATCAGGGCGTCCCACAAGGATCATCATTATCATCTCTCATGTTTAACATTTATGTACAACCCGTCTGTAACATCATAAGATCTTTCAATGTGCAATGTCAAATATACGCCGATGACATCCTTCTCTACATGCCATTCTCCACAAAGCAAATGGACCTCTCACCTATTTTTGATTGTTTTGACGCAGTTTCCGAATGGTTTCTATCTCAAAACCTCCGTATTCAACATAAGAAAACGGAGATACTCTTCATCACGAAAAATCCGAATTTTACCCCTCCACCTCATATAAAAGTGAGAGAAGCCGAACTCCAAACAAAATCTACAATTCGTTACTTAGGAGTCACATTGGATCAAAGTTTGGACATGAAATTACACATATCCCACATTGTCAAAGCCGTATATTTCAAGATCCAGACACTCAAACACCTCCGATCCTTATTAGACCCAAGTGATTTCCGAACTGTATATCAAGCCCTTATCCTACCCCATTTTGATTTCGCCAATGCCATTCTCCAAGGTCTTCCACAGTCTACATTGAATCCCCTACAACTTGCCATGAACGCCGCTGCTAGAGTTCTATTTGGAGCAGCGAGGTATAACCACATCACGCCCATCTTATTTCAGCTCCACTGGCTCCCATCACACGGAAGAATGCTATTCAAGACCCTCGTACTTACTTTTAAAGCTATCCACGGCATAACTGCTTTATCACTAGTCAATCTACTGCAGCCCACTCCGCCCAACAGATCCAGAAGATCCATATCAGCAAACACCCTAAATATCCCAAGTGCATCAACAAAATGCACACTAACAACATCCAACAGAGCTTTCAGTTTTTATGCTCCCAAGTCTTGGAATACATTGCCTCCAGAAATCCGAGCCATCACCAATCTCATGCAATTCAGGAAGGCACTCAAACACTACTTATTTATACAATACTACCAGATCAATCTTAATCCACCATAGGCACACCCCTCTTTTAGAAACCTTCGTATCATACTGCCTACTCTTCATATCTAGCCGTAGACTGTTCATAAGCCATTATTCAAAGCTTACTGTTACATATGTAAATAGTTGTGTTGCATGTTTCCCTAAGTTATCCAAGTTGTAAATCCCTGTTCTCTGTAAAGACTGATATTTGTTATTTATGGTTCCTTGTTCCATGTAAACCGCGCTGATACTAAAGAGTGCGGTATATAATAAAATAAAATAAATAAATAAATAAATAAATAAAGGTAGTATTGAGAACGGCGTGTAAGGGAGGAGATGTAGACGTGAAAGGAAAGGTCAGAGTCCAGAGTGACAGCTAAGTATCGAAGTATCCTCTGCTCTAAGAACATTTCCATGAATTTACTCACCACTGAGAACAGATTGTAGTTCCAAACTTCTTGGTTACGTCTGCTTTTGAGGACTGGAATGACATCCACCCTTTCCAGTCCTCTTGAATCACTTTTGACCCTATAGAAGCATTGAAATGGTCAGACAGCAGAACTGACAGAATTCCCTTACATTCTTTCAATACCCTTAGATAAATTCCCTTTGGTCCCATTGCTTTGTCAACTTTTAGTTTGGCTAGCTCCACAGCGGTATACTTTCATTATGAGTATGCACATAGGTGAAATTTGAGTGGAGCATGTAGCTAATGCTGCTCAATATCTCACTGGCCGGGACTTATCTGGGTAGCAGGTGCTGCTGACCAGTTATGTTTTTGAATACTGATCCCTATCTTTCCATGTCCCTAATGACTGGAAAATATTGATATGAGTCTGACCTTCTGCACAGTGCATGACCTTAGCTTTATGAGATCCCCTTTAGGATCTCTTTATCTTGCATTGCTTTGCTTCATGCGTGTTTGGAACTGTTTCCATTCACCACTGTGCTTGTTGTGCATATACCACTAAGTGAAAGGTAGACTATATTGTAAAATGAAATAAGTACAGTACAGTACAAGGAAACAAACCAGCAAATACATTGATTGTTGCTCTTTGCTGTGCAGTGAGAAGGCTACTTATGCTAAGTTAAAGCCAGGCACTTGTTTCCATTGAACAGTTTTACAGTATACTAAACATGGCCTGGGAAATGGCTTTATGTTGGTACAGAAACCGGAAGCAGGAACTGCCCCTTTCACCCAATTATGCCAAGGCATCCATGAAACAATAAAAAAGCTGCATTACTCTCCACATTCTTGTTTAGATTGCTTTTGTGTCTAACCAAGAGAGCCAGCTATATCTACTGTACCTGTAGAATCTTATTTCTGTGCTAAAAGAAACTGAACTGTTTGAGGGGATTCTCAAGCAATTGCATTTGAAAAGGATTTAACAAGATGTCTGCAGATGGAAGTTGGGCGAGTGAATAAAAGTAAGGATTAGAATTTCAAAGCCTCGTATACAGTATTGCAATGAACCCGACTTGTGAAAGGTTTCCCCTGTTTTGCATCTATGCTAAACTCCGTACCAGGCCTTTTTGTGTTAGGCTCTTATTTCAAATGTAGGCCCAGTTATCCCAGCTTCTTTGAATCCCACACAAGTGTCAGCGAAGGTAGTTAAGATGGGTTCTGATTGAATTGGAAGCTTGAGTATTAAATAGAAATGAGTAAGGCTTTCTATCTCTCTTAGGCCCAATGTCTTCAAATCATAGTTTTGTATGTTGGAGAATGACAAGCAACTCTTTATGCATTCTTCCTATTTCTTCTCCACTTACGGCTGCAAATTTTCACAGTACTGCCTGGCAGTATAACTGGCACATATATTGAATCTCCTTAGTCTGGGCTGCTAAGTAAGTTTAATTAAGTTAGCAAGTTAATGTTCCACTGTCAGCAGCCCAGAGTCTCATTGCTATCAGCAAGGTAGCAGGAGTTGGAATCCTGAAATTAGCTCATTTTTTCACAGCTGGAATTAGAGACCGGTTAGCCAGTTGTTGTGTGTGCTTTCCAATTTTTCTGTTGCCCTGAGGGAATTGTAAATTATACGCTTCCAGGTCCAAAGAGTTCAAAATGTGTTAATAGGGTACTGTAGGAG
This sequence comes from Ichthyophis bannanicus, assembly GCA_033557465.1. NCBI lineage: Eukaryota > Metazoa > Chordata > Amphibia > Gymnophiona > Ichthyophiidae > Ichthyophis > Ichthyophis bannanicus. The sequence goes on from CM066036.1 coordinate 78,475,316, forward strand.
AATCAGAAAGCCTCACTGATATTTGCTCCCAATGTTGGTTTTAGAATTGGTGGGGCAGTGCTAGCCTCCTCAACTTGCAAAATATTTTGCTGTTTGAGAACGCACTTAGAAAACGGGGAGGCATCAGTGAAAGATATTTACCACATGCACTGTCTTTGGAAAGGCAGCAGATAAGGAAAAACAAATAAACAATAAAAGAATGGAAACAAAATTACAGAAATTTGCAAAGTTTGACAAATGGTGGCCTGTAGTTGCCACAAGCTAATGGCTTGCAATGATTAATAAGAGTAAAAATAATTGCATTTCATTAAGATTGATGACACCCCATTTAACCTCCCCTCTCGTTTCAGCCCTAAAGTAGAAAGAGATGAAGTTCTCATCTATAATGGCTCTTGTAACATCACCATGGCAACAGAGGCAGAGATGGAGTGTGAGGCCCCTAATCAGCCAATTACCGCCAAGATTACTGAGATATGGAAAAACTGGGGCCAGAACATTCAGGTATAATCAAATCTTTTTTACAGACTGATTTAAACAGCTTAAAATTTAATTTGTAATATTGTGTACATTAAAAAAACAATTTAGACTGAACTGTACCAATATATAATTCTTATTGGTAATGTAACTTTGAATAGCTGTTTTAATGTTGAACCACAGAATTCATAGTTAATAAGTACTAACTTCCCAGTTAATCATATAGTTTTTTTGAAAAACAAATGAGAGCGGTCCTATTGCTTTCGGATTTTGTGTGGTTTTCTTTCTGTATAGATTATTGCTCCTTATAGGTTTCTTTTTTTATTCTATTCTGTCTCCTAAGAATAGTAATCAACCCTCCTTACTAAGCTGTTCTTTAGAAATTATAGTGGCAAAAAAACTCAAAACATTTTCTTAACCAAAGATTCTACCACTGAGGGTAAATGCTCATTTAAGGATTCTTTTCTCTTGTTATAGGCATGGATTAAGAGCAAACCTTTAGGACCTTATCTAGCTGAAATTATTTGGGTCGATACTTAAAGGGAATTATCTGTATAATAGCAGCTGTTTTCTACATAATTGCCCTTAGGCTGGACTATCTGTAGATTTTCAATAGCACTGGTGCCACTGGAAATCCTTCCCGACAGCCTCAGCACTATGCATCTAGTACCAAGTGGGCAAAGTGCCACGTTATCTGGAGAGCAGTGTTATTCAGTCTGCTGTCTGGCTAAATTTAGGGCAGTAAAAAAGTAAATCTAAATTTATCTGGATAGTAGATTCAATATTGCTGCTGTTCAGATAACTTCAGCACAGACGGCACTGTAGGGGTTAATTTAGAAGTATCACTATATCTAAATAGCAGCATCTACACGTGTAGATTGGCATACATATTTAAATGCCTTTTTAGAAGAGGGGCATTTTAAATGTGGGGATGCTTACTATGTTTACATTTTCTGGAGGTGTGGTAAGAGTAGGGAGAGGGAGTGGTTTGGACAGGTTTGTAGGATTCCCAAGTTCACAAGGCGAAGCCCCGTTTATAAAGAAGAAAATATATTCTCATTTAACGTTGCCCTGAGGCATGCCAGCTGTCAACGGCGAGGTCTGCCCTCCTTGATCTCGATCCCCTCAATCACTTCCTTGACCTTGATCCCTTCCCTGATCACCTTCAAAACCATATGATCTCCTCCCCGACCCCCCTCTCAACAGGTGATCCCTCAAACATCATATCCTCTTATTTCCCCAAAATCTGACCTCCCCCATATGCAAATCTCTACCAGCACAAAGACCGCTCATCTGCCCCCCCCCCCCTCAGTCACAAGAAGCCCCTGAGTCCCGCCAGCAGGCCCTCACCCCTAATCTTTATAATTGGGCTTACTGGGCATCCCTGATGTCTAGTAGGAGCAGAGAATATTGTGAAATTACCATTTTGGTACCAGGCACTGTAAAAACAAGGGATTGCTCCTGCTCTCACTAGATACCAAAGGTCCCATAAAATTGGGGTGGGGGGGGGGTCTTTGGGGATCAGGAAGTGGGAGTTTCTAGGGGGAGCCTTGAGACTCAGGTGGAAATAATGTTTGTAAGGTGATTTGGGAGAAGACAGAAGGTTTTCAAGACGATCAGGGGAGAAAGGAAAATATACAGCCCTGCCCTTATTTTACCAGAGGCTCTAGAACATAAGAACATAAGATATGCCATACTGGGTCAGACCAAGGTCCATCAAGCCCAGTATTCTGTTTCCAACAGTGGCCAATCTAGGTCATATGTACCTAGCAATTTCCCCAAGAGACACAAGTTCCACAATGCTTGTACTGGGTCAAGCATTGATATCTTCGGTCACTTCTTAATAATGGTTTATGGACCTTTCCTCCAGGAACTTGTCCAAACCTTTTTTAAACCCAGCTACACTAACAGCCCTTACTACATCCTCCGGTAACAAATTCCAGAGTTTGATTACACGTTGAGTGAAAAAATATTTTCTTTTATTAGTCTTAAATAGTTTACCCTGTAGCATCATTGCATGTCCCCTAGTCTTTCTATATTCTGATAACGTAAACAATCGATCTACGTTTGCCCGTTCCACTCCGTTCATTAATTTATAGACTTCTATCATATCTCCCCTCAGCCGCCTCTTTTCCAGGTTAAAGAGCCCTAACCTTTTTAGCCTTTCTTCATAGGAGTATCCTTCCATCCCCTTTACCATTTTGGTGGCTCTTCTCTGAACCTTTTCTAAAATCGCTATATCCTTTTTGAGATACGGCGACCAGAATTGCACACAATATTCAAGGTGCGGTCTCACCATGGAGCGATATAGAGGCATTATAATATCTTTTGTTTTATTTTCCATTCCTTTCCTTATCATACCTAGCATTCTATTTGCTCTCTTGGCCGTCGCTGCACACTGGGCCGAGGGTTTTAACATGGTATCCACAATGACGCCTAAATCTTTTTCCTGGGTGGTGGTTCCTAATGTGGAAACTTGCATCGTGTAACCATAGTTTGGGTTGTTCTTCCCTAGGTGCATAACCTTGCACTTGTCCACATTAAATTTCATCTGCCATTTTGATGCCCAGTCTTCCAATTTATCAAGATCCTCTTGCAATTTTTCACAATCCTCTTGGGTTTTAACCACTTTAAATAGTTTTGTGTCATCTGCAAATTTGATAACCTCACTCGTTATTCCACTTTCCAGGTCATTTATGAATATGTCGAAAAGCAGCGGACCCAGCACAGATCCCTGGGGTATACCACTATTCACCTTTCTCCATTGGGAAAATTGGCCATTTAGCCCTACCCTCTGCTTTCTATCTTTTAACCAGTTCCTGATCCACAATAGTACACTGCCTCCTATCCCATGACTCTTTAGTTTTGCCAAAAGTCTCTGATGAGGGACCTTGTCAAAGGCTTTCTGAAAGTCCAGATACACAATATCAACCGAATCACCTTTGTTCACCTGTTTATTCACTCCTTCAAAAAAACATAACAGATTAGTAAGACAAGATCTTCCTTGTCTAAAGCCATGTTGGCTGTCTCCCATTAGGTTGTGACTATCTACATGCTGAGTAATTTTATTCTTTATGATGGTTTCTACCATTTTTCCCGGTACTGACGTCAGGCTCACCGGTCTGTAGTTTCCCGGATCACCCCTGGAACTCTTTTTAAAAATTGGTGTTACATTGGCGATCCTCCAATCTTCAGGTATTAGAGATGATTTTAATGATAGTTCACAGATTACTGATAGCAGGTCTGCAATCTCATATTTCAGTTCTTTCAATACCCTTGGATGTATACCATCTGGCCAAGGTGATTTGCTACTCTTCAGTTTATCTAATAGTTGTAAGACATCTTCTCGATGTATCGATATTTCCTTCAATTCTTCCGCACCTTTAAATACCACTTCAGTTATGGGTAACATCCCTACATCTTCCTCAGTAAAGATCGAAGCAAAGAATTCATTCAGTCTCTCCGCTATCGCCTTGTCGCCTCTTAGTGCCCTTTAACCCCTTTATCAACTAATGGACCAACTGACTCTCTCACAGGCTTTTTGCTACGAATGTACTTGAAAAGGTCTTTATTTCGCGTTTTTGCTTCCGCAGCAAGCTTCTTCTCAAATTCTCTCTTTGCCTGCCTTATCAATGCCTTGCATTTGACTTGCCAGTGCTTGTGCTGTTTCCAGGTTTCGTCGTTTGGCTCTTTTTTCCATTTCCTGAAAGATGCTTTTTTGGCAACAACAGCCTCTCTGACCTCACCTTTAAACCATGCTGGCAGTTTTTTGGACTTACTTCCACTTTTCTTAAAGCGTGGAATACAGCTGGTCTGGGCTTCCAAGATAGTATTTTTCAACAACACCCAAGCTTGATGTACGTCTTTAACCTTTGCAACTGCTCCTTTTAGTTTTTTCTTAACTGTTTTCCTCATTTTATCATAGTCTCCCTTTCGAAAGTTAAAAGGTAGTACTATGGATTTCCTTACTATCCCTCCTCCACTAATTAAACCAAAGGCGATCATGCTATGATCACTATTGCCAAGTGGCCCCCACACCCTTATCTCTTGCACTAGATCTGGTGTTCCACTAAGGACTAGGTCTAATATGGCTTCCCCTCTGGTTGGTTCATGAACTAGCTGCTCCAAGAAGCAGTCATTTATTTCATCTAGGAACTTTATCTCCCTAGCATGTCCTGACGTGACACTGACCCAGTCGATACCAGGGTAATTGAAATCACCCATTATTATTACTGCGCTGTAACTTTTGTTAGCTTCCTTGATTTCTTTGAGCATTTCATCATCCATTTGGTCATTCTGGCCAGGTGCTCGATAGTACACCCCCACTGCCATTGCCTTCCCCCTTTTATATGGAATTTCAATCCATATAGATTCTACAGCAGATTTTGTTTCCTGCAAAACTTTAATCCTTTCTGACTCAATGCCCTCTCTAACATAGAGCGCAACCCCTCCACCCATTTGATCAGCTCTATCATTACGATATAGTTTGTACCCAGGTATCACAGTGTCCCACTGGTTGTCCTCCTTCCACCATGTCTCTGATATTCCAATCATATCTAACCTTTCATTTAGTGTTATATATTCTAACTCTCCCATCTTATTCTTTAGACTTCTAGCATTTGCATACAAGCATTTTAGAGAATGTATTTTATTCATGTTAATTTGGCTATTGTTAGACATGGGTAAATTGGGATCTTTAGGCTCTGTCTGCTCCATACTTGAGGGCATTTGGGCTACATTTGGCAGAGTTTCTTGTAAAATAGTATAGAAATTTTCCTCTCCATGTCCTGTCTAAAATTTTTCTTTATATATTTATTTACATTCTCTTATATACCACACCATTCTGCATCAGTGCAGTTTACATTGAAGAGGGCATTATAATATGGAGGTAACTATTTTACGGGGAACATGGGCTATAGAGGATTAGGTGGCTTGTCCAAGACCACAAGGAGCACCTGTGGGACTAGAAACCCCAGTCCTTCTGGCCCAAGGTTGCTGTCCGCTAGTGGGATTTGAACCCCTGATCTTCTAGCCTGAAGTACCATGCCCCAACCACTAGGCTACTCTTCTACTCCACTCCATATGTGCTTAGCTCTACTCACTATAAGGATAGAAGCACTGAATATACATATTTTATTTGAATACTGCAGCTGGCTTATAAAATAAAAGCTGACAGTGGTGTCTGAATATTGACCTGGCTGGTTTTTGTGAGATCTGAATTTATCAGTTGGCTTTGTGGATTTAGAGCTCATGTGCACGGAATATATGCTGCATTAATTGCAGGAAAGGGCACCTGGAGGTAAACAGGCAAAGGGTTCCAGAGGGTAATTTTATAAAGAGGCACTTAATTTTAGGTGCCAACGGTGTATGTAGATGTCAGTATTTTAGTCCTTTACATGCACAGTTGGCCACTTATGCATGCCAATGACCTCTTAGAAAATGCTGACAAGTGAGAAAGTTCACATGCTGTCTGGACAGAATGTGGACACTGCAAGTATGCCCGTTGACACTAAAATACTATAATTAATGTGCTTAATTGCACTTACCTTAAGGTACATTCTCTGCCAGTTATACTAGTGTTTTAGCAAGTCAGGTACACAAGCAGCATTGATAGGAGAAGAAGGATTTGAACCCTGGCTTCCTTTGTTCTCAGTCTGCAGCTCTAATTCACTTTATTTTTCAACTCTAGACGCTTATCTTAGGACCTGTGAAAGTCCATTTTTTTGTTAGATTGTGGAAAGGGGAATTGAGATGTCCAGGTCGGGACATGCTCAATTCACCCTGTATTTTACAAAAAGCTCTGCCAAATGTGGGAGTTTTTTGTAAAATACCTAAAAGAACATGCAGGAGTGTACATCCATTTGCCAACATGTCCAGTGAGAACAGATATTTTAGAAATAGAGATGCAGAAAAAAAGAGCACCCCCTTTCCATCCTTTATGTTGCTGCAGCCAGGATCATCAAGGGTTCTTGGCTACATCAACTCAGATAGTGGGCAAAATGTCAGGCCTGCTGTCTGGTAAGGGTGCCATTGATGGGAACTCTGATATCCACCTTACCTCTTTCTACCCCCATGTTACCAGCCCCCCCCCCCCCAACACAATTTCCCTGGATATCCCCATACCATCGCCGTGAACCCTCCCCACCCCAAAACATCTCCTTGACATGATGGCAGCCGCTCTGTCCCCTGAGGGGTTTTTCTGGTAGTCTAGCAGGGAGTAGGGCAATCCCCAGTAATTCCTGCTCTGTCGAGAACCTTGCATCAAAATGATGCCTCTGACCCCTGGTGATTGTTTCACTGTGCCCATATTTGGCAGCTTGACTCCTGGCAGTAGTACCATGAGATGACTGCTAGGCATGAGAGACAACATTTTGATGCCAAGCAGCTGATGAAGCACCAGGACGACCTCCAGTAAAACCTGAGAGAGTGAGGGCTATTTGTTAGTGAGGTCTGCCTTTGTTGGGAGCGCCTAAGGAAGTTGTGTGGGTATGACTGATGTTATTGGGGGTCCAGAGGAGAGTGAGCGGGGGTTCCATCAATCGTTACAGTTGCATTTCATTTAGATAGTAGGTTTAAACTGGGTGCTGGTATTTGCACATGCCTTGAGAAAGGTACAAAAGTGGCCATGGATATTTTTAAAATAACATGGCTTTCCACTGTAAAATGGGAAATATATGTCTGTGTTTGGAGCACACTCAGACAATGCCCCCGTTACTCCCCTGCCATGTCCCCTTTAAGTCTCTGCATCCCAAGTGATATACTCATCCAAGCAGCAACTTTCTAAAATTGCTAGTTGAACGCAGTCTAAATATCTACTGTAAATCCGGCTATTTTCATGGCTAGATGTTTCTAAAATGAGGGCCTTAATCTGGCCAGTTGAATTGCTGTTACTTAAATTTAGTAAACATTTCAGTCACAATTTTGGGCCCCTAAATTTGACATAATATTTTGCTAAATTTTGATGCCTAAATGAAAGGCTCTGCATTTTCTGAAAATTAACCTCTTATTAAACAGGGACATGAGAGGATGAGCATTTTGAGTCTTTGACTTAAGACTGCAGCTGCCAAGAATAACTTTGTTTCAGTGGTTGCAACTCTTGAAATTTCCTTGAAACATTGTTTATTTTCTTTTTCGTGATGAGCTATCAGTTTTCCCATTTACTAACTCTCAAGACGAGAGAAGAGATTCTGCCCTGCGACTTCCATATGTATTTTATTTATTTATTTGAATGGGCTTATAGATCGTCCATCCAATAAAACTGATGTGGGTGGCTAAGAACAATATATATATAATCAAATAATTAAATAATCAAATAACATTAAAACAAAGAAACATAAAACACTTGTAAACCACCCAAAGACTATCCATAAGCCAGTGCAAACAATCTGGCTTTCAATTGCCTGTGAAACCTCAAATAATCTTTTTCAACTTGTAACGTTACAAGTAAAACAATCCACATTGAAGGAGTCATTATAGAAAAAAGCAATACTTTGGGTCACATTCAAACTCCTACCCCACACTGCAGGGACCATTAACAAACCCAACCCAAAGGAACACGAAGAACGTTGAGGAACATAAGGGACCAATATATCCTGCAAATCGATAAGTCATACTTAATGGGCAACAAATGTAATGATGACAACATTGGTATAATCTGATCCCTCAGCCCACAACCAGACAACAGCACAACAATAATTCAGTGAGGACAAACGCAAGAAATTGAAGCAATACATTAAAATTGCCTGGCAAACATTAACATCACAGATGGTGCATCAAATGTGGCTTAACTTGTACCTTAAATGGTAAACTGGTGCCTAACAAATCATCTACATTTCGGATCATTGGCACAACAGATAGAGTGAGATCATTACACATAATCACTCCTACATCAACTAACAGAGCAGCTGTACTTATCGATAATAACTCTGCCTTCTTTTCATTGAGAGCCAAAAGGTTTTCAGACAACCATGATCCTATACAATTCAAGCAATGGTTCTGGGTCTCCGAAATCTCAGTCACTCCTTCAGCAAATATAAACAGATGATATCTTTTGCACACATGCGGAACCAAACACCCAATGATCTCAAAACCATTAAGACTGAATTTCTGTATGGTTTGGTATTATATAACACAGAATTTATCAATTGCTACAAAATATCTTTATAAAGTATGGAACCATGAACATCGAATACTGACATCATAATTGTCAATAATATATCTACTACTCAAAAGGCCAGTGCATAAAACAACAGCACTACAGCAGAGGTTAGTAATCCAAGATGTAGGCCAAACTTAACTTTTTAACACTCCTTCCTGATGCATATTGGTCTGACTTCAAATAGAAGAAGCTGTTTTACAAATTCCAGAATGCACAGACATCTGAGTTCAAAATCCAGGAATGACCAAAAGTCACCGTCCCAATGTGGTAGCCTTCGCAATGGCAAAATGTTTTGATAAAAAGTTGGTGGGCAAAACAAACAAATTGTTTTTGATTCTTTTTTATATTCTGATTTATATTTCATACCTAAAGAGACATTAACCTCTGAAATATTTTCAAAGGTCGTCCTACTTAGTCTTACCCACCAAAATGAATAGCACACCCTAAAGTGGAGCCAGGGGAAAGAGATTTGGTATTTAATTTGGGAATTTCACCTCTACAATTAAAATGGCTTTCTTGCCTACATGATCAAGGAAAATCGGAGCTAGGAGCACTGTAATGTGCCATATTTTTTTTTTTTAATAATCCTTACTACTTTATTAGTTGCTGTGATTTGCTCTCTTCCTGCTGCCTGTCTGTTTCTGTTATGCCAGCAGGAAGGGCTGAAAAGAGCAAAGCCATCCCTGAGGCATCATGGGGTAATTTTCTGTAGCAACACCCCATAGTGCCTCGAGGTGACTCTGTTCTATATGGTACTCCCTGCCGGTGAAATGCGAACAGATCAACTGGTGAGAGGAACACAAACAATAAATGTGATTTTGTAAAACTTTATGAGGACTGTGGTATGCTGTTTGTTGGCAATACATTTGACACTAAAAAGGAAGAGCTCACAAACTACATAACATAAAAATAACCCTTCTCCTCTCTTATAAACTTCTTAATTACTCTGATGCCTCGTTTGACAAAAAATGCATAGGCAACCCCAAGCTGTAGCCAGTCTGCACTGTTTGCTGTGGCCAATTGTGTCTATACAATTGCAATGACAAATGGAGTATGATGGCACTGTTGAGCAGCTTTGCCATGGCAGTGGTGACTGCAGTCATTTGTGCTCACAAAAATAGACTTTTTCCTATGATTCAATTAACATTGACCTGGATATGTCCTTATTTTGCTTCAATTATATATGCAATAGGTTCAATGGTAGAATGGATTAGATCAAACAGCTTGTCATCATTCTCCGTTCTCCACGTTTCACATGCTCGGACTATGAGAAACTAACAAAGTACCAGGCTGCATGGTATATTTATTATCCATAATCCCTCTGAACTGAAGTAAATGTGTGTATAATGTACTTCATTAATTCTATTATAATTCTATGAAAGAAAGATTATGGATAATGACACTGAGAAGTCACTATTTGTGATTTGGTCTAGACCAGTGTTAGATTACTGAAAAGGGCTGCACAACTTGGTGTTTGCAGGAAAAATAATTATTTTAGCTTCTCCATTAGCCTGTTTCTCCCCACCAGTGGCAACTCACCTTTATTATGCAAAACGCCAGTATCTTCCAGGCAGTATAATCAGTCATCTCATTTGTAAGAGCATCATCAAAGTGTCCCTTATGGATGAAAACAATGGGACCCATTTACTATAGGTTACTAAGGTGTTGCACCTAAAGCGCTAATAATGCACAAATCCATAGCACATTAGGTAAGCACAGTTTATGGTTATGGTTTATTCATTTGATATACCACCAGTCATGAACCATGTCTTAGTGATTAACAATAAAATAAAAACAAAAAAAACAAGTAACCCAAGACAAGGACATGAGGCAAAATAATAAGGTAAGGAACAAACCGGGGGGGGGGGGGGGGGGGGGGGAGGAGGGGGGGCTAGATTACAAAATCATGACAAATAATCTAAGACAATGAAAGATAAGGAAGACAGAACCACAACAAAACTGAAAAGCGTGTACTCTGTGGTGCAGAGTAACAGCAGACCAAAGTGGACTAGGGAGGAAAACAGCAATCATGAAACGGCAGGGCGAAAGGCCTGTGAGAAGAAATACCCTTTAAGCTGAGCCTTAAAACAACCAAATGAAAGTTGACTACATAAGTTGAAAGGGAGTTCCAAAAAAACGGTGCCACCACCTGAAAGGCTGAAGTGTGGGCGGCATTGGAATAGAGCACCCAGGGACCAGGAACTACTAACAAGTTGAGAGAAGCAGAGCGGAGGGAGCGAGAAGGAACATGGGATGTGAGAAGCGAAGACAGAAAGGAGGGGCTACCAGTATAAAATGCGTGAAAGGTAAGAGTAAGGATCTTATAGGAAATACAAAAAGAAACTGGCAACTAGTGCTCGAAAAAGAGAAGATGGGTAACGTGGTCAGAGCAATGGGCACCATGAAGCAGTTTAACAGCGATATTCTGAACCAACTGTAGGTGGGCAATTTGGTAATGGGGAAGGCCAGATAGGAGGGAATTAGCATAGTCTATTCAGGAATTCATGAGAGAGCAGCAGCAGTCGAAAGGAAGGGATATCAAGGTATTTACAGAGGGAACATAATTGATGAGGTTTGAAGAAATACCGCTGAACTGTTTGGGAAATATGAGAGACAAAAGCAAGAGAAGAGTTACAATAAATGCCTCCCTATCCCTATAACCGATTAACCCCCCCCCCCCTTTGTTACACCGCTTTGACCCGGTGAAAAGCGGGATATAAATACAGTTAAATAAATAAATGCCAAGGATCTTAATGGAATCCTGTACAGAGATTGCAATACCATTAATGGAGGGAAGCACAGAGAGGGTAGACAAGAACAGAATAGAAACAGTTTTAGAAAGGTTAAGCTTTAACCTTTGAGAGGACAATCAGTCTGCCACCTGGGAAAGTTGCACAGAAACTTGAGAGACAGCAGAACTGGATTGGCTGGGTAGATGAAAAAGCAGCTGAACATAGTCAGCATAACAGAAAAAGGTGATGCCCAAGGAATCAATAAGAGAAGCCAGGAGAATCAAGAAGATATTAAAGAGAATGGGCACCAGGATGGATCCCCGAGGAACACCAGAGTGCAGAGGCAAAGGAATAGAGCATTGGGAGGACCAGAAAACCGGTAAGTGTGACTCTGGAGATAAGAACAGAAACATTGTTATGCAGGACAGAAACACCAAGAGAGTGAAGATGAGAGAGGAGAAGAGAATGACTCACCAAATCAAAAGCTGCAGTAAGATCTAAAGAAAACAAAAGTACTTTACAGTGATTGTTAAGGGCAGTATGGAGGAAGTCAAATATAGCTACCAGAGAATGTTCTGTAGAGAGTTTTTGATGGAAACAGTTTGGGCCAGGTGGAGAGCATTGAACCAGTGAAGAAAAGTTTGCAATTGGTGAACCACCATGTGCTCTATGATCTTAGATAAGAATGGGAGCAAGGAAATAGGATGGTAGCTAAGGGAGTTGTGGGGGTCTACCTTACCAGGCTTAAGGAGGGGAAGGATGGTAGCCTGCTTCCAACAGAAGGGGAAGGAATAGGGTTGCCAACTGGCTCCAGATGCGCCCGACACATTTGATCCAGTCCTAGGTTTACCCCACTGCATGCAGGGACATGTAGTTCTGATTTTTCCATTGCATTCCATAAGAAAAGCAAGACTACATGTCCCTGCATGCAATGGGGTAAACCCAGGACTGGATCGAGCCTGTCGGGCGCATCTGGAGCCAGTTGGCAACCCTAGGAAGGAACCAGTAGAAAAGGAAGTGGTGGTAATGAAATGCAAGGGCAAGTGGAAGGAACTGGCTACAAGCTTAGAAAGATGAGAAGGCATAAGGTCCGAAGGGACTGTGGCAGAACAAGACTGAGAAATGTGGTGAGGAAGCTCACAGTAAGGACCTGAAAGAGCGAAAGATCCAATGAATTACAGGAGGGGACAGATGAAAAAGCAGAGGGAGAGAGGAGAGGAAGTTGGATGCAGGGTAGACTGAATATCCACGACCTTCTGTCGGAAGGCAACAGTGAAGTCCTGGCAGCCAAGAAAAGAAGGAGAAGAGGGAACAGCAGCAGCAGGAGGAGGAGGAGTGAGCCAATGCACCAACCGGTACAGACCGGAAGAGCTAGCATCATGATGAAAGTAAAAAATAATAAGACCTTTTAGCAGAAACAATGGCTGAGTGGTAATAGTGAGAGGAAGACCAGTAAGCATAAAGTGATGTGGGAGAACGAGACGTGCGCCAATGGCTCTTAGAATGGCACAATTAACATTTAAGGAGATGAAGGCCTGGGTGGTACAAGGGACAAGAGGACATGATAGTATAGAGGATGGACGTGAGGGAGCAACAGAGTCCAGAGCAGAAGAGAGCGCAGAATTAAGAAGAACTACCTGGTCATCAATGGAGCATGAGAGCAAATCAGCAGGAAAAGGCAAGCAGTGAGAAACAAACGTGTCCGGAGAAAAGTGCTGCAGGGTCCGGCACTGAGAGAGCATAGCCTGTAAAAAGAGATGAAGAGAAGAAGGGACAGTCCCCAAAACAGTGAGAAGGAAGTGATCAGACCAAGGAATGGGCATAACCCCTGGCAGAAAAAGTGAGACAGACAAAGAGATAAGGAGAAGATTTATTGTCCGCCCCAGAATGTGGTTGGGGACTGGATCAGCTGCTGCAGCCCATGAGTCTGCAAGAAGGAGCAAAGGTTGCATGTTATGGGGTTATGATCAGAATATAAATATGTATATTGAAATTCCCAAAGATGAGGAGAGAGCAGCAATCAAGCAGAAGACTGCATTATACAATTCCTGTAGGGCATGTAGAGTGACTGGGGGAGGCAGATACACCAGGAGAATCACGAATACTGAAGAAGCATGAGCCTTCACAGCAAGACATTCAAGGGAGGGTAAGACATGAGAAACCGTTGGGAACATGGGAAACATGTTCCCAGCAGTTATTTCAGTGCATCTGACCCTGCCGTGGCACGACAGTAACGTGGGAGCATTCAATGCCCCCTATGGAGGTGAAGGTGAGTGCACCTGTGCTACTAGCCTGCCATGCAGTTAGCACAGGTGGACTGTGTGCACGACCCTCATGCTGCTCTCCACCCCTAGTCTCCCACTCGCAACCCTAATGTCGATGGCAGTTAGTGCCAAAATCCAGTGGCACTGTCATGGCCCCTCTGCTAGCTGTTAACATGTGTCCAAAGCGTGTCTTCAGTGCACACAGACGCATGCTGACAGTTAGTGCCCTTCAGTAAAAGACGCCCATAGACTTCAGAATCCTTTCAGAGATGGGGGGGGAGGAGGGGGGGGGGGGTTGAGGTTAGAAAGCAGACATGCATAAAGTAGCATTTTAGGAAGAATGTCCAGGTGAAATCTGGGGCATCCGGGGCAAAACATCCCAAAAAAAAGGCAGGGATGTTTACATGTCAACCCAATTTTTAAAATATGGATGCCCCTGAAATGAATAGCTCACTGGTGGCCATGTAGATGTCCCCGCTAGAAAATTTGGGGTTGGGGACATTTATTCTATTTGTGAACATAAGCTATTTTGCTTTCAGTAATGTGCATCAGCATGCCAAATGGAAATCAAGTGTTCTAGTTTCCCTGCAATTTTCATTATCATCAGTAAAAAATATAGGAGGTTTTATAGTATCTTCTTCTTTATGCCCTCTGGATTTTTGCATGGCAGAACAAGAACTGTTCTGGTGCCTATTCTTGCCCTGGAGCAGGTATAAACTTGCATGCGACTTGGGACGTACAGGGCATTTCTGAAATTGAGTGTGGACGTCCAAGGTCTTGGGAATGCCCCTGACATGCCTACACCACACCACAATGCTGTTCAGCCTTGGACATCCTTGTGTCAGGGATGTCCTTAGAACTGCTTTTTAAAATGGCTTCGGGGATGTCTCTATGCTTTGAATATCTATATACCCATTTTCAGATGTCCAAAGCACAAATAGGGCTTCTAAAATAATCCCTATAGTGTACCTGACACTCCCCATTGCGAGTAGTATAAATAAATAATACCCATGAGCTCCTTTGGTTTGTATTGTTCTCTCCTATCCTTTACTAAGAGGAAGAGTGGTTGGCCAGACAGAAATTTGGGATATTCTAGAAGACCAGTGCTTTCCAACCTGTGGTCCATAGATCCCTGGGTTTCCATATGACCATTACAGGGGGTCCACAGAACACAGAAAAGAGAACAATAGATACAAGTAAAGTCTTATATGAGATGGCTTGGGGGAAAAGTTTCCTATTCCATATTCCTGGAACTAACCACCCATATCAGTACATCAGACTCCATCTCTGGCCCTATTTAAATCCAGGATAAATACCCACCTCTTCAAGGCTGCTTTTTGATCCTGATCCTCTTTTCACCTGCTTGCCACTTATGTGTGTCTTTACTATTTCCCCTAGATTTACTCTAGTCCACAGTTTATTGTGTTGACTGTCTTGATTAGATTGTAAACTATACTGAGTAGGGATGTCTCTTACATGTGTATGTACACCACTGCATATGCCTTGTAGCACTATACAAGTGGTTATTATTTGTAATAGTAAGAACAAAAGACTGGAAGGAACTGGCTGGGGGGAAGGGAGAAAGAAAGAAAATGAAATTGGTGGGGAATGGTTAGAGGGCAAGACAGAGAGACTGGTGGATTAAAGAAGGTGAAGGAAGATAAAAAGGGCTAGTTGGGGACAGGTTGGATACCAAGGGGAGGGGGTTCAGAAAGAGTAGTGAGAAAATCCACAATATTGCCTTTTAACTTCCAAAAGGGAGACTATGATAGAATGAGGAAAATAGTTAAGGAAAATCTAAAAGGAGCAGCTACAAAGGTTAAAGATTTACATCAAGCATGGGTGTTGTTTAACAGTACTATCTTGGAAGCCCACACCAGATGCATTCCATGCTTTAAGAAAAGTGGAAGGAAAACCAGAAGACTGCCAGCATGGTTTAAAGGCGAGGTCAGAAAGGCTGTTTTTGCCAAAACACCACCTTTCAGGAAATGGAAAAAGGAGCCATATGACAAACATAGGAAACAACATAATCATTGGCAAGTTAAATACAAGGTATTGTTAAGGCAGGCAAAGAGAGAATTTGAAAAGAAGCTTGCCATGGAAGCAAAACATATAATACAACTTTATCAAGTACATTCATAGCAGAAAACCTGTGAGAGAGTCATTTGGACCATTAGATGATAGAGGGATAAAAAGGATGCTAAGTGATAACAAGGCCATAGTGTAGAGACTAAATGAATTCTTTGCTTCAGTCTTTACTGAAGATGATGTAGGGAAGTTACCCATGACTGAAATGGTATACAAAGGTGATGTATTGGAAGAATTGAAAGAAATACTGATAAACCGGAAAGAGAAAAGTGGTACAAACGGTGGAATGAAGACCTTAAGGCATAGGGAGAGAGGTAAAACAACATCAATAGTGGCATGAAGAACCCGAGCAAGAGAAGAGGGTAAAGTGAAACAACAATGGCAGAAAGAGCCCAAAGCACCAGCATAAAGGAAGAAGGCACCAGCACTGGCATGGAGACCCCAAGGCACCAAGAGAGGACTAAAATGACACAAACATTGGCAGAAAGATCCCAAGGCAGTGAGGAAGGGTTAAAGCAGCACCAACACTAGTGGGAATGCCCAAAGGCACTAAAAAGGGGGTAGAGTAACTGATTTTCTTCATTTTGGGGCAACCATACTCAGCAGATATGATGGAATAATATTTTTTCTTCTTGTGTGAAGATGGAATGTGGAATGTCTCAGAGCGCCACCCCATCTCCACTTCTGTTTAGCTTTTACTTAGTTCCTTTGGCATATTTGATTTCTAGTTTGGAACTGATTGTTTATTTTATGCTCACAATATTTTCTTATCTGTCACAGTGGGAGAAGGCCAAGAACAAGTTATGCCGAAAATGGGCTGTTACCAGCAGGCTGCAGCTAAATAGTTGATTCCATATAGACTAAAACTAAATTTTTTCAAAGTACGACATTTTATGGCACGGTAAACAAGGGTCAGAGATGGAATTAAATGTGCTATTCAGAGGCAGGAGCTGGGAGAGAGAAATGTGGTGAAATATTTAGGGTTTTCTTGGACTCCACATTAAACTTTGAACATCAAATTTCTTAAGTGATCCGGATGTGTTTTTTTAGCATTGCTCTAGCTGCAGCAGTTATGGTGGGTCCTGATATTCTGACCATGGTTCATGCATTAGTCACTATGCAGCTTGACTACTGCAACACTGTTCTGCAAGATTCGCCGAAGAAATTACAAAACTCCACAGCAAGCCTGGTTACAGGGAACAAGCCAAGGATCATGTGACATGGAATCTCTCAGGATTACATTGGTTACCAGTTACATGTAATATAAAGTTTGAGGTATTTTTGACAATTTTTAAAGTTTGGAGGACCAGTGAGCTTTCTTAGTCATCCTCACTGCTGCATCAGTAAATACCCACTTGCTGTTTATAATCTTCATAGCATTTTCTTACATGTTCCTGATTTCTGGGAAATTTTGTAGTATATATCAGGAATTAGACCAAACAGCAGGAGAAGGAGGTATCCGCAAAAAATACAGTGGGGAGTAGCAGAAACCAAAAAAACATGGCCAAACACAGTGAAGATATCCAAAAAACTTTATTGGTAGATCCAAAAATGTTTTTTGGATATCTTCACTGTGTTTGGCCATGGTTTTTTGGTTTCCGCTACTCTCTACTATATCAGGAATTAGGCCTTGAGAGTTGTTGGGCTAGTCTCTGGAACAACTTCCTTATAAGATAAGGAAGGATGAGCTGATTTTATGATTGAAGAAATTCTGAAGGCCCGGTTGTTTGGAAGAGCCATTAATAGAAAACAGTTGCGTGTTATGCCTGTTAGGATCACTGTTAGGATGCTAGTATGTGCTGAAACATTTTGATTGTAGTTTGCTTTTAGCCATTTGTAAAGATTATTGTATGTACTGAGGATATTTTAAATTTGCATTTTATTTGGGGCTTTTGAAGAGACAGGATATCGAGTGCAAAAAAATAAAAATAAAAATAAATAAATATATTTTGACAGGACAACTCCAAAACACTGGAGCAGGAATAAAGTGCCACCAATATTGACATAGAGACTCCAAGGTACCAGAGGGGTGAAGTGGCATCAACATTGGCCACAAACCCCAAAGCATTAGAAGAGAAATAAACTGGCACTAAAATTGGCATGATGGCCCAAATCCTCTGGAGACGGGGAAAAAAAGCATCAAGAGGATTAAGACAAGGTCAGAGTACTGTTTCCCAAAAAGTTGCTATTGACTAGTCACAAACACAGCTTTTGGGACAATAGAACTCTACCATGTGAAATCAATAAATAAAGAAACAGTGACAAGAAAAACCCCAAGGCAACAGGAGAGGGGTAAAGCTGTGCCAATATTCACAATAAAGCCCAAAGCACCAGGAGAGGGGTAACACAGCATCAAATCAGCAGGAAGATCCAAAATTTGGACATTGGTTTCTAGCAAAGTGTGGTTATATCCAAGTGGCATCAATACTCAAGGTCCCTTGAATTACTTGGATTAAAATACAATTTGTTATCTTAGGAAATATAATCCTGGGGACCTTGGTAATTGGGACTTGGAGGTGCAGCAATCATTTCCTCTTTATACCATGGAGGGAAGAAGATCCTTAAGGCACTATAGAAAGAGTAAAGGAGTCCTAACAACAGTGGAATGAGGACTCAAGACAACAAGGGAAGCATAAAGCAAGCAGAGGAGGAAGACGGGTATCTTATTACCTAGATATTGATTGCAGAGGATGTAAACTAATGACACGACTGATAATGTAAACAAGAAAAAATATTTTAATCTATCTGGGAAGGGATCTTCAGGAGCTGCCACAGGCAGTGTGGGACCAGACAGCAGCCCTCAGCAGTAAAAAAAATGGAAATGGTAGCATCAGAGCCAGGGCAGCCCGGTGAAGAGGAAGTCCAAGCACAGACATTTAGAAATAGCAGAAAGAAGGGAGTTGCTCCTGGAAGGTATGGGAGGATGGTGGTGGTCTTCTGCTGGGGCTGCTACCCCTACAACCACTCTAGGTGATTGCCTAGTGGAAGGGCCAGCACTGCTAAAGGGATCATTGAGAGGGAAAAGTTTTGAGTTCATCCTAATGAAACTAAGGGCCCCGTTCTGAAACGCAGGCTGCTTGTCTGCACGTTTCTGTATATGCTGCCAAGCCCGTGGGGATGTGCTGCTTATATCACCTCGAAGGTGGTATAAGCAGCATTTTTTACGTGATCGGGGCTGGGGATCCCCTCCTTGGGGCTGAGGCCAGGTGCAGAGGAGGGTCCCCGCTGCCTGATCAAGGCTCTGGCTGGCCAGCCATGGATCGGGCAGTGGGGAAGAGGGTGGGGGCTGAGCCGCTTCGGCCAAAGGAGCCTGTGGGGAAGACGTCCCCACAGGCAGTTAGGGGCACACCGGACCGTACTCTGGCCCGATTCTGGCTGCCATGGGAACGTTTTGTTCCCACTGATCAGAATCAGGTCCAAACAGGCATGTCTTCCCTGGGGCCATCCAGACGACCCAGACATGCCCCTTTGGAAATCGGGATCTAAGTGTCAATTGTTTGCAAATTGAAAGTAATGTTACCTTAATCCAATTTGCTACTGCTATTGCCTTTGTTTGGATTACTTATATGTTTTAAATCAATTTATTTTTCCTATCCTTATTTGCTATGAACCTCAACAAGCAAATAACGTTTTGTTAACTATCTCATTTCTGTCTACTGTTTCCTGCTACCACTCCCTCTTTACAGTAGCCTTAACCATAAGAACATAAGATATATTGGATCAGACCAAGGGTCCATCAAGCACAGTATCCTGTTTCCAACAGTGACCATTCCAGGTCTCTAGTACCTGTCAGGTTCCCATTTCTTTCAGTGCCAGCTCCTTGCCCCAGCCTCCAGGGAAACCTTAGGTGAGCGTAAATTGTAATCTCACAGAGTCTTTGTGTCTTTGTTGTGTCTTGTCCAGAAGGAGGAGTCAGGGTCTTGAGAGGAAGATCCATCATCCGTGGAGCAAGTGAAGAGGAGCCCCAACCTCTGCTCTCATCTCCCTTAGCATGAGTGCCACAGAAAAATGTGAATGGCAAATTACTTAGATCATAAGTAAGCAATGCTAGGAAGTGGCAGTTACGTGGAGGAATAGTCTAGGGGTTAGGGCAGTAGCCTGGAACCTGAAAGGCCAGTCTCAAATCCCATTCATACTCCTTGTGTCCTTGAGCAATCCACTTAACCCTTCATTGCCTCAGGTACAAGCTTAGATCATAAGCCCTCTGATGACAGGGAAATAGCTACTGCACCTGAATGTAACTCATCTTGAACTGTTACTGAAAAGGTGTGAGCTAAATATTAAAAAGTGAATGGAGAAGAGTGCAGCAGAAACTTTATGCTTGGAAACTTCTCAGTAAAGTAGGCATCAAGCAACATAAAAATCTGTTTTCCATGTAGAAGAAAACACAGTTACAGCCATTGTTTTTATTGGTGTGTCCACGGCATTCTTTTCAAACCACTTTTATTCACCATTAACAGGACTATCGGTCATAGTACATTTAACAGCTTTCCTAGCTAAACAAAGACTTCATTCTGCTCTTTATGAGTACTGGAAGCAGGTCCTTGAAAAATGTCCTTGTTGAGTGTACTTAGCTAAAACCAGCCAATCTATTGTACTTTTATGAGCACACTATATACTTACAATAGTTCAGAATTTTCTGCATTAGATGTTTAAGTAAAGCCCATTCAAATAGTAACCCAAGATGATCCTTCATTTTTGTGGTCCCTTCAATTAACTTCTAGCCACCACCGCCACCCCCAACTCCAAGAGAATTTGAACATTGAAAAGAAGAATCCTAATAATCACCCTAATAACACCCTTCTCATAATGAACAAACCACTTCAGGGGAAAACAAGAAAGCAACAGAGCAGATGATTATGTTGGGCATATGAGATAGAGTGACACTAGCACTAATACAGTGAGGTAGTGGCATTGAATCAAGAGGGTGGGACAGCAACGGAAGGGCCTGGAGCAAAGAGGACAGGTGGTGACACAGGGACCAGCATCAGAAGCAGAGTAGGATGGCGTGGTTCTCCTTTTTTATGTATTTGCATATGGGGCTAACATAACCCAAAAACCAGGACAGCATGATGGACAGTGCAGGAACAAGCTGGACGGGCCATGACAGAGGTGGCAGTAGCAGCAACAGTAGAGTCGGAGAGGGCTAGGGAAGAGGAGGGATTTCTCTCTTTTTATGCTTTTGTATGGGGGACGAACAGAACACACTGGTAAAAAGAGACTGGGCATCAGCAACTTCAGTGGCAACTGACATAACCACAGCAAGGTACTGATGGCCGAGAGTGCGGGCGTACATTGTTTCAGTGGAGCTGTGCACTCAGCTCTCCTCTTAGTCATATGGAAATTAAGGTAAACCAAGCAGGTGGAGCAGTGGCATAAGCTCTGCCAAAATAGCTTTGGCGGTGCAGGAGAGCCCCAAGTTAAAAGGGAACCCACTTGCAGCTGTTACTATATCTTCTGAAGTGGGCTTCCCCCATTCTAGGGGCTCTTTCAAAATTGTTGCTTGAAAGACCATAATTTGAACTTCTGCCACTGAGGTGGAAGTTTCTAAGAACACTAGATTTTTTTTTCCTGGTCTGCTGCTAGCCATAAATCTGTCTATGGTCATGATCTTCATGGACCCTACAAAGTACCCTGTCACAGAAATTCATGCAGCAGTCTGAATTATAGTGGACTGATGTTATTCTGTGTCACTTTCGAGTGTACCTATGGTCTGTGTCAACAAAGATAGCCCTGTAGCGCCCACAGGGGAACTGGTGGAACACGGTAGAAGACAAAAGCTGTAGCTGTCAGTGTGCTGCTGATGTTGCCAGTATTGCTTGCCGACATGCCTACTGTTTCCCCTGGTGCATCACAACTGCCCCTCTGCTTCTAGCGCTCCGTTTCCTCCAACTTAATCACCAGCTTATATCTCTAGTAAATCTGTGTATTGCCCTGGATGATGATACTCCCATTCTCCCATAGGATGTAAGCATCCCCCTCGATGAGGGTTCAAACTTTTTACACTTGAAACTGAAAAAAGGCTATCAGTACCAACAACTTTTATGCAAATTCTGCCTGCTACCAAAAAACTCTAACTTCACCTCTAGGACATTCACAGTCAGGATGACAAATATCCAAATGGCTGTTCTTGAACTCATTTGCTCCATAACATCCATTAAAGGCTTCAGGACTTGTATGACCAGTGTCATATTTGTTCAATCCTAAATCCCAGGGAGATTTCAGCATTGATTGCAATATCCAATTGACATCTGAAGGAGCTTCGACCATTGCTCCACTAACCTCTCCAGCATCAGATGTGGAATTCTTTCTGGTGCCAACATTCTGAATGAGCTAGAAAACAAGTGTCCCTGCTACTTCCTGCTTCTGGTATAGCTAATGTCCCTCTTTTTTTAACTTCTCAATCAGTAGCTTCCAAACAGGGCTGCTACTTCTCTTGTTCATCAGGTCTAGGAGTCTCTCACTACAAGTTGCAGCATATGTACAAAGCATCAGATAAAAGTTCCCCCTCCTTCACTAGTTAACTAGGTTCTTTCCACTGTCCACTGAAAAGTAGCCAGGAATTACAATTGTTTCTTTCAGGTACACAGAAGAGAGATCAAAATGATAAAGGGGATGAAATGATTCTCCTATGAGGAAAGACTAAAGAGGTTAGGGTTTTTCAGCTTGGAGAAGGCTGAGGGAGATATGACAGAGGTCCATAAAATCCTGAGTAGAGTGGAATGGGTGGAGACGCAAATTGATTGTTTACATTTTCAAAAATTAGAAACATAGAAATATGATGACAGAAAAAGACCACATGGCCTATCTAGTCTGTCCTTCCATAACAACTACAACAGTCCACTTTTTACCTTTAGAGATCCTCTGTGTTTGTCCCATGCTTTTTTGAATTCAGTTACCATCCTCATCTCTACCACCTCCACTGGGAGACTATTCCACGGATCCACTACTCTTTCCGTAAAGAAATATTTCCGCATATCACTCCTGAATCTATCTCCCTTCACCCTCATCCCATGTCCCCTAGTAGCAGAACTTGCTTTCAATTGAAAGAGGCTCTCTCCCTGAACATTTATGCCACGGAGGTATTTAAACATCTCAATCATATCACCTCTATCCCGCCTTTCCTCTAAGGTGTACATATTAAGATCCTTCAGCCTGTCCTCATATTCTTTATAATGAAGACCACTAATCATTTTAGTAGCCACCCTCTGCACCGACTCCATCCTGTTCACATCCTTTTGAAGGTGCGGTCTCCAGAATTGCACACTATATTCCAAATGAGGTCGCACCAAAGACTTATACAGAGGCATTATCACCTCCTTTTTTCTGCTAGCCATTCCTCTCCGTATGCACCCAAGCATCCTTCTAGCTTTTGTCTTTGCCTTTTCTACCTGTTTAGCTACTTTAAGATCATCAGACACAACCACACCTAGGTCCCTCTCTTCTTTAGTGGACAAAGGTACTTCACCCCCTATACTATATTGCTCCCTTGGATTGCTGCAGCCCAAATGCATGACCTTACATTTTTTAACATTAAATCCCAGCTGCCAAATTCTAGACCATTCTTCAAGCTTAGCTAGATCCCTCCTCATGTTATCTACCCCTTCCTGGGTGTCTACTCTATTGCAGATTTTGGTATCATCCGCAAAGAGGCAAACCTTACCTGAAAGCCCTTCCGCTATATCACTAACAAAGATGTTAAAAAGAATCGGACCAAGGACATATCCCTGGGGCACACCACTGATAACATCCTTCTTCTCAGAGTGAGCTCCATTTACTTGAAATCTTTGTCGCCTTCCACCCAACCAATTTCTAACCCAAGCAGTAACTTGAGGGTCCATCCCTAGGGTGCTCAGTTTGTTTATAAGTCGCCTGTGAGGAACAGTGTCAAAGGCTTTATTGAAATCTAAATACACCACATCTAGGGCTCTCCCTCGGTCCAACTCTCTGGTCACTCAGTCAAAGAAATCAATCAGATTTGTCTGACAAGACCTTCCTCTGGTGAATCCATGCTGCCTCAGATCCTGTAATCCGCTGGAATCCAGAAACCTCACTATTTTCTCTTTCAGCAGCGTTTCCAATAATTTACTCACCACCGAAGTTAAACTAACCGGCCTGTAGTTTTCAACCACATCCTTACTTCCGCTTTTGTGTAAAGGCACCACATGAGCCTCTCTCCAGTCCTTTGGCACCACTCCCGACTCCAATGAGGCATTGAAAAGGTCAGTCAGTGGAGCTGCTAGAACGTCCCCAAGTTCCCTCAGTATTCTCAGTATATACAAAGACTAAGGGGCATGTCATGAAGATACAAACTAGTATATTTAAAACAGGGGAAATATTTTTTCTCTCAAAGTATAATTAATCTTTGGAACTCATTGTCAAAGGATATGGTAGTATAGCTGGGTTTGAAAAAGATTTCAACAAATTCCTGGAGGAAAAATCCATAAACCATTATTAAGGTAGTCGAAGAGAAAATCATTGCTTATCTTTGGTGGAGTGGTGGACATAGAATTTAGTGTATGTCCCTTTCCAGTAATATCCGACAAAAACTATTATCAACAGTTTCACAGGGGGTGGTTTTGGTGATTTTTGGATTATCTTTGGGGATAAGCAGCAAGAAACTGGCTACTTTTTGGATATGCCAGATAATTGTGATTTGGATTAGTCACTGTTGGAAACAGAAATATGGGCTTGTTGGATCATTGGTCTGATCTAATATGCAGTTATGTGCTCTATATTCGGAAGGCATTTACATGGTTTACAGCCCAGTAAACCATGCAAATGACTTAGATGGGGATATTCAACGTCACTTACATGGTCAGTGCCGTTGAATATCCCCATCTAAGTCCCCTTTGTGCCCCGATGTTATCCAGTTAGTATTGGAGCATGTTGGGAGCATTCCAAGGTAGAACAGAGGCAGAGAATGTCACTAATTGGGCAGCAGCGATATGGGTTGCTGCCTGGTTAGCGATCTGTGCCTTAAAGATAGGCGATGACAACCTTCACCTATCTTTAAGGCACCGGAGCTAACCAGCAAGCATCCAATATCACTGCTGTCCGGTTAGCTTTGGTTAAAGCACTGGAGCTAACCAGGCAGCATCCAATATCGCTGCTGTCCAGTCAGCTTTGGTGGTTTCTGACTTTGGCAGCGATCACTGGATATTCAATTCCATTGCTGCGGCATTGAATATCCAGTTTAGATGTCAGTGAGGAAGGCCATGCGCTTGTTGTTACATAGCCCTTCGAAGATCCAGACAAATGAATATCAGGTCATATGTTTTTATGTTCTTATGACCTAGCTGCCAGCCCTTTATCATTGCCCTTATTTCTGCTAAGATATAGATTGAGATATGGGTATCATCCATCACCTGAGTGTGCAGCACTGTCCAGATGGACTATCTCCAGTTGTTGCAGCTGCACTGTACCTACAACCTGCTCCTTCCTCATTCAGCTGACACCAATGTTCCATCAGGGAGAGGGAAGAATGTACAGCTATCTGACTAATAAAGATATCTATGGTAAAATGCATATTACTACCCATTGTCATGGCTATCAGCCTGTAGCTGGGTATTGCATTGATTACATAGGCTGGATAACCCACTTACTAAACTGTCCTGGAAGACTTATGGTAATTGGGTCTAAGAAATGAAGTAACCGTTCTTATGAAGGAGCTGGTCATCCAGGGTAATCATTTCACTGATACACCTGCCAACCACTTTTCCCAGGACAGTGATGCTGAACACCATTCCATCTCATTAATGGTGGCTTGCTTAAAAATACATTGTGGAATAAACATGTGTTTCCTAAAAATACATTGTGGCTGCTTATTTGCTACGTCACTGGTGGATGAGGCTGGCTGCTCAGCTTGGGAATTGGATTTCCTCTTTTCTATAGCTTTCTTGCTACTGCAACTTGTAGTGTAGAAAGGAATCCCTAGCCTTGTATCAGTGACCTCACTTTAATTCCAGTGTTCAAAAGATGGCCAATTAGCTTTCCTCGACTAATGGCCTTCTAACAGTACATGCATTCTACATAATATTGAATCTCAAGCACCTCAAGCTTTTATGCTTCTGATTTTTATGGAATGCCCTGTCTGCATTCTTGAGAATGATGTTGCTGCTGTTGAAACTGTGCTCAAAGTCTCAGTTCCAGCAACAAGTAGGACAGATGAATCAGGGAAATGATGCCCTCAGAGCAGAAGATGAAAGGCCAAGGGCATCTTCTACGTTCTCCATTATCTGTTCTATCTATGGAGTGCTGAATGTGATGAAAACATGTGATAAAAAGTGTATATGGAGGGACAATACGGTGAAACTATTCAAAACCATGTGTGTTTTGGTTGTACTCACTATCACTCCCTGTGGTGCGCTTCACATGTGGAGTAGTCCTGAATACTATACTCTGACTATGGGATGAATGACAAGACAAAATTGTAATCTAATTTATTCCAGTTTGGATCTCAGTCCTTGATACCATGTTGTAGTTTCACAATATTTTTATTAAGCATTTGGATTCCTTTAAAACAATGTATTCGAGACCCCTGTATCCCTCAATGCACAACATTGTTTTCTTAGTTTTTTTGTCTCTCCAGCATTATGGTTTATACCTTTAATGATTGAACCTAGAGTTAAAGCAACCTATTTATAGATTATCTCAATTTTTACAATACATATTTTGTTTTTTATAAAAATGTACATGTTCGGCTTCTCGTGTTATATTGCATCAGGTTTAATTGAACCACGACAGCCAGAGGTTCATCTAACATTAAAGCATCTACACTATATTTTAATTGTCATACCTCAAACAGGCCTGCACATGTTAGTTAAAAAATGTTTATTTCCAAGCGATATACAGACACTACTTCTATGTACCTCGTTAGGTGTGCGTGGTATCCATTGTCAGTAAGACACTTTTTCTAACTTTTTTAAAGAAAGGTACAACATAATGTTGCACAATGATTAAGTTCTTCTTTGTATACACTGCATCAGATGATTCATATATATAGCTTTCTAGACAGTTTTTCTAGTTATATTCCATTCAGTTTGTATTTTGCAGATGAACTAACATTGTTGTGTTTATCTAGTATATGCTATAATGATTACAATTTTGCCTTGTCATTCATCCCATAGTCAGAGTATAGTGTTCAGGACTACTCCACATGTGAAGCGCACCACAGGGAGTGATAGTGAGTACAAACAAAACACACATGGTTTTGAATAGTTTCACCGTATTGTCCCTCCATATACACTTTTTATCACGTTTTCATCACATTTTGGTTCAACATTGTGTATTCAGAGTCTTTATGTGTCCTTGTCCCTTTGCTGCCCTGCATTTTGTTGAGTTTTTAGTGTTTCATAATTGTTTTTTTAAATTATCCTTGATTTTTAATAATTTGTTTTTAATGTTTTGATACTTGCATATTAATACTTTGTTTTTTCTCTATTCCTGTTGCACATTCATTTTATTTTTATATTTATGTCTCATTTTATGTATACATTATGGTCCTTTAACATTTCTAATGTATACATGATATTTATTTATTTATATTATTTATATATTTTTATTTTACAAGCTGCATACCCCCTGAAGAAGGCGTTTGCCGAAACGCGTTGGGGTTTTTCTAATAAATGCTCCTGTGACCTTCATACGTCTCTTGCTCTTTGTGTTACCTAAGTCTTTGGTGAGGCATCATTTAGAGTATTGTGTGCAGTTCTGGAGACCATACTTTTAAAAGGATGTAAACAAGATGGAGTCGGTGCAGAGGATGGCTACCAAAACCTACTCCATATATTTCTTATGAGGGAGCAAGATGTACCAGGTACTCTGCTCCATTGGCAATAGTTTTACCTGCTACTGGTTTTCTGCCCCCTTCCCACATTATACTGGCCCTGCCTTTTTTCATCTTTCCATAGAAATGAAAGCAGATAAATGGTCCTACACACAACTGGGCAAGTAGCAGCCAGACTTAGGATATATCCCCCCAATTCCCCTATGGTCTGCCCTCACCCCCACCACACTTTTTCCCTTTACTCTTTCCCCGTGTCTCCTTGCTTGTTGACATCCTTTACCGCTGCACAGACTACCAGTTTGCCACAACAAAATATTTTCTTGGTTAATTTTGGCCACAGCATAACCTATGCAACACATAACCCATATAAAACTTAAATAAATGAATAAAACTGTACAATTCTCAACATATATACAAAACAGGAAGATGCCTTAATTTAACTGACCCTATTTGTGAGATGCACAGCCCGTACTTGCATAGGGGTGATGACATCAAAGCCCACCCCTTTTCCTCAACTCACTCCATTACCATTACTGTCACAAACCCATACACATTTTGTATAATGCACTGTGTGGGGGAAACACGCCATTGAAGCATGCCCATTGACCCCCAGCTGCAGCAAGGTTCTAACTTCCCAATTTCTGGCCTGGCCCGTAAAAGATCAGTACCTGTGCTTACCTGGTATATGGCACAGAGGTGTAGCTTTCCCTTCCCTACTATCCAAGCATGGGGAGGCGCATTGTCCACTAATCCTGCTGCAAACTCATTGACCCTAACTGGGGGGAGACAAATTTCCTTGTGGTCAATTCCCTCGCTTGTCGGGTGGCCCTACCTGGCACTCAGCTGCGGCCAACCCTTGCTTTATCCAAAAACATCTCTACTGTGTCCTGTAGCATACATAGGTAAATATCCATGCTGATGTCCAACAAGCGTATGCTATCTGCATAATACAGGCCAGGGCAACCTTTTCTATGAGATCGTGCCTAATACAGCTCCACTGATTGCCTCCATACATTGGGCCATCCATCTGTTCACCGTGCGTCTGGTTTTCTCGACTGCCCGGTGTGATCTTTTGCTCCTCCAAACCCTTTGCAATATGACATGGGACCACACCAGCCGAGCACAAGGGAAAATATTGGCTAGCACCAGGAGGTCCCTCTGGATCTTCCTGGTGAGCTCGATACTATTGGTATTTGCCAGATTGTTCCCTCCCAAATGCATCACCAAAACCCAGGGGATCCCCGCTGCCCTCTTTTTGTGCATAAGGGTCAGAACCTGCTGGTCTCGGGTCATACCACGAAAACCCATCCAGATGATGGAAACCTCTGCAGCATTCAGGCCCGAGTTGAGACTCTGTGGTCTAATCCTAGTTCTCCTCTGGGCCCAGTACATGTATGAATGGCTGCATATTCGCACCTCTTGGAGGCCTCGGGGAACACCTGTACCTAGGACAAATCATCTGAAAGAAAAACAGAAGAAAAATACAGATTAGTCAGTAACCACTGCCACAGAGTGGTGTGGGAGCCATCACTCCCTAGCCTCCAGGTGAATGTACAGTTTATTTATTTTTTATTTATTTTATTTAGACAGTTTTGTATACTGCCTTATCCTTCAATCAAAGCAGTCACAACACAATTGGGGGATACATTTAACATGCAGGGATATGAGACACATACACTAATACTTACAGGAAACATGGGCAATGGAGGGTTAAGTGGTTTGCCCAAGACCACAAGGAGCATCTGTGGGACTAGAAACCCCAGTCCTTCTGGACCAAGGTTGCTGTCCTCTAGTGGGATTTGAACCCCCGACCTTCCGGCCTGAAGTACCTTGCCCCAACCACTAGGCTACTCCTCCCTCCTATAATGATCTGAGCACCACCTTCCCAGGGACATGATCTGTTTTCATGTCATGCCCAGCCCCACTGCGGTGGTTGCTGCCCCAATGTGGAAGGAGTGTGTGCTGTAATAGCCCACTTCCAGGCCTACCTTAGCAGTAACCAACTACAGTACCTTGTCAAACTTAAAGTGTGACGGGGTGCACCATACACATGGACCAACAGTTGCTCACCTCCCATCGGATGGAAGAGACTATAATTCCTAACATTCCACACCGGGCATGTGGGGACTCCCAGCAGAAACAACAAGGGCAACTTGGCCCCTTTCCCATGGGATCCATCTTGGATCTGAAAAGATGCAGCACTAGCATGCCACTGCTCAATACAGCATCCTCCATACGGACGTCTGAATATGCCAGTGTGTATTTTAAGGACAAAACCAGCTCCCTTACCCAGAGCTCCCTGAAATATGCCAAGGAAAAAGTGCATCTGAAAATCTGTGACTCAAATATGTCGTAAAAGACATTGTCTATGGCAGCAACCAGCATCCTCAGCACCTCATGGGTAATTGGCTCTCTGCGATCTGGTGGACGGCAATGCTCGGCTGACCATCCCTTCATCACCATAGCAATGAAGAAATCGGCCGAAGGGCTCTTTTCCCCCATTGCTTTGGCAAAAAAGATGATTGCCGCCAAGTGCATCTAAACTGCAGATTTACTCTTGCCCTTGCCCTTGTAGGAGAGTATCCAGTGGAGAATGGTACCAGTCTTAAACCGGTTACCGTACCTGATCCTATTATGCACACAGAATTCCTGGAAATGCTCCCAGGCCTTCAAGTATTTTAGTCTGGTATGTTTGGCCAGGGAACCCATCAAGAGGTTCCAAACTTCATAAGAACATAAGATATGTCATACTGGGTCAGACCAAGGTCCATCAAGCCACTATCCTGTTTCCAATAGTGGCCAATCTAGGTCATATGTACCTAGCAGTTTCCCCAAAAGACACAGGTTCCACATTGCTTGTACTGGGTCAAGCATTGATATCCTGGGTCCCTTCTTAATAATGGTTTATGGATCTTTCCTCCAGGAACTTGTCCAAACCATTTTTAAATCCAGCTACACTAACAGCCTTTACTACATCCTCCGGTAACAAATTCCAGAGTTTGATTACACGTTGAGTGAAAAAATATTTTCTTTTATTAGTCTTAAATAGTTTACTTGTAGCTTCATTGCATGTCCCCTACTCTTTCTATATTCTGATAAGGTAAACAATCGATCTACGTTTACCCATTCCACTCCGTTCATTAATTTATAGACTTCTATCATATCTCCCCTCAGCCGTCTCTTTTCCAGGTTAACAAGCCCTAACCTTTTTAGCCTTTCTTCATAGGATTATCCTTCCATCCCCTTTACCATTTTGGTGGCTCTTCTCTGAACCTTTTCTAATAACGCTATATCCTTTTTAAGATACGGCGACCAGAATTGCACACAATAGTCAAGGTGGGGTCTCACCATGGAACGATATAGAGGCATTATAATATCTTTTGTTTAAAATTCC
This sequence comes from Ichthyophis bannanicus, assembly GCA_033557465.1. NCBI lineage: Eukaryota > Metazoa > Chordata > Amphibia > Gymnophiona > Ichthyophiidae > Ichthyophis > Ichthyophis bannanicus. The sequence goes on from CM066036.1 coordinate 78,506,214, forward strand.
ATTCCTTTTCTTTATGATACCTAGCATTCTATTTCCTCTCTTGGCCACTGCTGCACACTGGGCTGAGAGTTTTAACATGTTATCCCCAATGATGCCTAAATCTTTTTCCTGGGTGGTGGTTCCTAATGTGGAACCTTGCATCTTGTAACCATAGTTTGGGTTGTTCTTACCTAGGTGCATAACTTTGCACTTGTCCACATTAAATTTCATCTGCCTTTTTGATGCCCAGTCTTCCAATTTATCAAGATCCTCTTGCAATTTTCCACAATCCTTTTGGGTTTTAACAACTTTAAATTGTTTTGTGTCATCTGCAAATCTGATAACCTCACTCGTTATTCCCTTTTCCAGGTCATTTATGAATATGTCAAAAAGCAGCGGACCCAGCACAGATCCCTGAGGTACACAACTATTCACCTTTCTCCATTGGGAAAATTGGCCATTTAGCCTTACCCTCTGCTTTCTATCTTTTAACCAGTTAATGATCCACAATAGTACCCTGCCTCCTATCCCATGACTCTTTAGTTTTGCCAAAAGTCTCTGATGAGGGACCTTGTCAAAGGATTTCTGAAAGTCCAGATACACTATATCAACCGACTCACCTTTGTCCACCTGTTTATTCACACCTTCAAAAAAACATATCAGATTAGTAAAACAAGATCTTCCTTGTCTAAAGACATGTTGGCTATCTCCCATTAGGCCATGACTATCTACATGCTGAGTAATTTTGTTCTTTATGATGGTTTCTACCATTTTTCCCGGTACTGACGTCAGGCTCACCGATCTGTAGTTTCCCGGATCACCGCTGGAACCCTTTTTAAAAATTGACGAACATTGGCAATCCTACAACCTTCAGGTATTACAGATGATTTTAATGAAAATTCACAGATTACTAATAGCAGGTCTGCAATCTCATATTTCAGTTCTTTCAACACCCTTGGATGTATACCCTTTGGCCCAGGTGATTTGCTACTCTTCAGTTTTTCTTATAGTTGTAATACATCTTCCCGATTTATCAATATTTCCTTCAATTCTTCCGCACCTTTAAATACCACTTCAATCATGGGTAACATCCCTACATATTCCTCAGTAAAGACCGAAGCAAAGAATTCATTCAGTCTCTCCGATATCACCTTGTCGCCTCTTAGTGCCCCTTTAACCCCTCTATCATCTAATGGGCCAACTGACTCTCTCACAGGTTTTTTGCTATGAATGTACTTGAAAAAGTTTTTATTTTGCGTTTTTGCTTCCGCAGCAAGCTTCTTCTCAAATTCTCCCTTTGCCTGCCTTATCAATGCCTTGCATTTGACTTGCCAGTGCTTGTGCGGTTTCGAGGTTTCATTGTTTGGCTCTTTTTTTCCATTTCCTGAAAGATGCTTTTTTGGCAACAGCCTCTCTGACCTCACCATTAAACCATGCTGACAGTTTTTTTGGACTTCCTTCCACTTTTCTTAAAGTGTGGAATACAGCTGGTCTGGGCTTCCAAGATAGTAGTTTTCAATAACACCCAAGCTTGATGTAAGTATTTAACCTTTGCAACTGCTCCTTTTAGTTTTTTCTTAATTATTTTCCCCATTTTATCATAGTCTCCCTTTCGAAAGTTAAAAGGTAGTACTGTGGATTTCCTTACTATCCCTCCTCCACTAAATAAATCAAACGTGATCATGCTATGATTACTATTGCCAAGTGGCCCCAACACCCTTATATCTTGCACCAGATCTGGTGTTCCACTAAGGAGTAGGTTTAATATGGCTTCCCCTCTGGTCGGTTCATGAATTAGCTGCTCCAAGAAGCATTCATTTATTTCATCTAGAAACTTTATCACCCTAGCATGTCCTGCCGTGACACTGACCCAGTTGATACCGGGGTAATTGAAATCACCCATTATTATTACTGTGTTGTAACTTTTGTTAGCTTCCCTGATTTCTTTTAGCATTTCATCATCTATTTGTTCATTCTGGCCAGGTGGTTGATAGTACACCCCCACTGCCATCGCCTTCCACTTTTTACATTTTGTTTCCTGCAAAACTTTAATCCTTTCTGAGTCAATGCCCTCTCTAACATAGAGCGCAACCCCTCCACCAATTTGATTAGCTCTGTCATTACGATATAGTTTGTACCCAGGTATCACAGTGTCCCACTGGTTGTCCTCCTTCCACCTATGTCTCTGATATTCCAATCATATCTAACTTCTCATTTAGTGCTATATATTTTAACTCTCCCATCTTATTTTTTAGACTTCTAGCATTTGCATACAAGCATTTTAGAGACTGTATTTTATTCATATTAATCTGGATATTGGTAGACATCGGTAATTTGGGATCTTTAAGCTGTGTCTGCTCCATACTCGAGGGCATTTGGACTACTTTACTCTTTTTTGGAACCTCTCTGCTTTTGGTAGTATCCTTCAAGGATACATTCTTCCGACCATGTGCTCTTGGGCGACTGTCGGCTTTCCCCTATTATCTAGTTTAAAAGCTGCTCTATCTCCTTTTTAAAGGTTAATGCCAGCAGCCTGGTTCCATCCCAGTTAAGGTGAAGCCCATCCCTTCGGAAGAGCCCCTCCTTTCCCCAGAATGTTCCCCAGTTCCTAACAACTCTAAAACCCTCATCTCTGCACCATTGTCTCATCCACGCATTGAGACTCCGGAGTTCTGCCTGCCTTTTGAGTCCTGCGTGTGGAACGGGAAGCATTTCGGAGAACGCTACCCTGGAATTTCTGGATGTCAACTTCCTACCTAAAAGCCTAAATTTAGCCTCCAGAACCTTTCTACCACATTTTCCTATGTCATTGGTACCGACATGTACCAAGACAGCAGACTCCTCCCTGAACTATCTAAGACCTTATCTAGGTGGCGCGTGAGGTCCGCTACCTTCACACCAGGCAGGCATGTTACCAGCTGATCCTCACGTCCACCAGCCATCTACATGCCTAATGATCGAATCACCAACTATAATGGCTGTCCTAACCCTTCCCTCATGGGCACATGGCCCTGGAGAAACTTTCTCGGTGCGAGAGGGTTTATATATCACCTGGAGGACAGGTCCTAGTTGCAGGATCACTTCCTGCCATACCAGGGTGATGCTCTCCTGTCACGTGACCTCTTTCCTCCATGGCAACAGGGATGCTGTCAGACTGGAGGGGGGACTTCAGGACTATATCCCTGTAGGTCTCGTCTATGTACCTCTCTGTCTTTCTTATGTTTTCCAAGTCTGCTACTCTAGCCTCTAGATAATGGACTTGTTCCCTGAGAACAAAGATCTCCTTGCACCTAGTGTACATGTAAGACCTCTCACCAACTGGAAGAAAATCATACATGTGACACTCAATGCAAAAGACTGGAAAGCCCCCATCTTGCTGCTAGACTGCTGTCTGCATCTTAGTTTTAAGCTTGTGTTTAGATCTAAGTTCTTTACTTACTAAGAGTTGCTATGGATATATATTCTAATAAAACTGTACCCAATATGTTTAATATACCTTGTTCACCTCAAGCTTAATTAATCTCAGGCCCTTTAGTGTATGACTGATTTGGATAACAAGCTTTACCTGAGAGCACCTCCATTCCTTTAAGATGTGTAAGTACCTATAAAGCTACGATTATCCCAGGGGTAGGTGGTTGTTGTGGAGAGAGGGAGGGAAATAGCGCTTATTAAAAGAGGGCTGCTACACAGTACCCTGTCCTGTGCTGCTGAGATAAGCTTTGACCAACTTCCTGGGTGATTAAAAGTCCTTGCTTGGATAGAAGGAGTCTTTCAAAATGGCCTTTTGACCTGCCACCTGGTGTTAACACCTATTGAAAAGGTTTCACAGGTCTCTTGCCCCTAGGTAGAAGGCCTCTTTGTAAGGGTCTCTAGAAGACTATTTGTGCTCAAAGAGTACTGACCCTGTTTTGCCTTCTATGCTAAGTTTTATTCTGATTTGATTTAAATTACAGCTCTTTGTTGCTGCTAGGCTCTGACTTATTATGAAATTTAAACTACAAGCTCTCTGCTGGGTTCCAAATTTAACCAGAAAGCTCTCTTCTGTGTTTTAAATTTAAACTAAAAGTACTTTGCTGATACTAGGCCCTGAGTGACTATTAAATGTATACTACAAGCTCTCTGCTGGGTTCCAAAGTTAACCAGAAAGCTCTCTTCTGTGTTTTAAATTTAAACTAAAAGTACCCAGACTAAAAGTGCCCAGACTGCCTCTGAGATGGATATCTTGACTGTGTCTGCCACAGTAGAAATAGCACGGAATGATGTCATATTAAAATGAGAAAGGGCATCAGCAATATTATTATGGTAACCAGGAATATGCTCGGCCCTAAAGGTGATATTATGCAAAGGACAAAGTAAAACAATTTCCCGGAGAAGCGCCACCACCCCCAGATTTCTGGCATACATCCCATTCACTGCTTGTACTACTGTCCTATTGGCCAATTGCAGGGCCCAAATAAACACAGCTGCCATTATGGGGAACAGCTCCAGGAAAGTGATATTTTTGGTGGTGTGAAGGAGTGTCAATCACTCGGCCAAGAATCAGAGCACCAAGACCCTCTGAAGTATATGCCAAAGCCAGCCCCACGATATGCATCCGTGAACAGTTCCAGGTTGGAACTTGAAATGGGGGAGTCATGCCAGAATGCTAAGCCATTGAAAGACTTCAGGAAATGTTCCCAGACATGCAGATCTTCATGTATGTCCCTACTGACCCTTATGTGGTGGTGTTGCTTTTTTACCCCTCCCCCTCGTCGCCAAAGCTAGATAGCGACAGAAGATCCGCCCCATGGGAATTTTTAACATGTATTGTCTCGACACCTGTATGTAAATAGTTACCCCCATGTTATCCAAGTTTCTATTCCTGTTCTCTGTAAACATAGAACAGCTTGATGTTCTGTGTATATTTCAGTTTTCATGTAAACCGCACTGATGTCAAATAGCGCGGTATAAAAGAAACACAAATAAATAAATAAATAACTCTAGATGCAAAGCATAATAAACCAAGCAAGGATTGTAACTTTTTGAGTGTAGCTTTCCAAAGGCCCCTCATTTGCTTGCTGGTTGTTTTTAATTTATCTAGCTTATCCATGGGCAGTCAAGACACCTGGGCCTGGATCTTGAGTTCATTGCCGAGGAATGTAATTGTCAATGAGGGGTCCACAGTCTTTCTGATCCCAGAGAGATCCCAAATCTCTGTACAGTATGTTTGAAAGAGCCCAGGACCAGTTTACACTCTTCAAATCTGGCCACCACAAACAGAAAATCATCCAGGTAATGAACTACCAAGCAGGCCCAGATATTTCCTCAATCACTCAACACACGAAGGAGCTAAATAGCTCAAAATATGCACAGGAAATTGAACAGCCCATGGGCACACATTTATCATAGTAGTATTTACTCTCAAAGAGGTGAAAGGACTTTGGATGCACTGGGAGTAGGCAGAAGGCCGACTCTGTCAGCCTTGACCAGTTGTGCCCGTAGACCTAATTTCCAATGATTGCTATGGCTTGGTCGATAGACGCATATCGCACCGAACATAGATTAGAGTCGATATGGTCATTAACTGAATGGCTCTCGGGATAGGACAGTGGATATCAGGTGGAATTTGCCTGGCTCCTTCTTCGGGACTATACCCAGTGGAGATATGACCAAACTTGGGAAAGAGGTGTCCCAATAGGGGCCCGCCACCTTGCCCAGGCATATTTCCTTGGCATTTTTTTCTCTAAACACCTGAAGATTCTAGAGGATGGAAGGGGAATTGTGGACTGCACACAACATGGTGGGAATGGAGAAAGAAATACGGAAAACTTGGGAAACCTGTCAGTAATGCTGCATGTCCTGTCCTGATGGGGGTAGGATCACAGCCACGGGCGCATGCTCTCAAGTCTGATGGGTGAGAGGGCTAAGTCCATCATCGGTGCGCTGGGACTGAGGGCTGAAAGGTTTTCTCTCTCTAAAGGATCTGCACATGGTAACTCGGAGGCTGGCTCTATAGGCCAATTAGGCATGCCGAAATTTACATGCGTTCCATGTACAGTGGCCATTATTATATTGGTGGCAGTTCCACTGCCCTGGTGCCTGCCTGGAAGGTCAGATGAGGAAACCCTGAAAGGTCTGAAGTGCATTATCTGAGTTACATGGCCTGTTGGGAGACATCTCATCAAGCCATGAGTTGATGACTCTATGCCTCCACATAACGGTGTGATCCTCGGCCATACTCTTCCTAAACTTAATGCCCAAAGTTCAGCCAAGCCCAGCTGCCAAAGCACTTTTGCATGTCGGTGATAGTGTTCAGGTAACCAATTAGGTAAGGGCTCAGCTCGGGCTTGCACTGTACTATGACATTCATAAAGATATGGAATGCTGAAACCCAATTAGTAATTGATTTGAGAATTTTTGGTTTCTTATCCCTCTCCCTGGTCTTCTCTTTCTCTTTATTATTTTTAGTTTCGCCCTCCTGATCCCTGATTAACAATGAAATATCTATGAGCTCCCTCTTCCAAATCATTTTCTTTATCTTTTTTGCACCAAATTGGCCAACTAGGTAATACAACAACACACGTTGCCACTGGAGGCCACTAAGGAAACACCTGCCAGCTATTCTGATATGGCTCACTGACCTACTGCTGTCCCTTTGGCTATGATCGCAGAACTGCCTTCTCCTACACTCACCAACCAGACCTTAGATGCCGAGCTTTTCTGGCGGGCTTTACTTCTGAAAATTCTTTAGGGCATTTTGAATAATGCTTGCCAGAGTGAGCTCATCATCGCTGTCTGATGCCAAACTCTCAGATGTTGAGGTCGTTAGCTCTGGCGCCCCTGAGCTTCCCACAGACTTACTGCTGGAAGAAGTCCCTGCCATGCTATCCCTGGCATCTGACTTTATGGGGGCTGTTCCCTTTTCCATTGTGGATGTTTCAGCCTCAAGGTGTTGCCTGATGACCCCTGAGCAATGCTGGTTGACTTGCTCCCGCAGCACAGGTATGAGCTCCTCCATTTGATCCCCCAGATTCGTTGCCACATCTGCTCACTGAAGCGGTGCTGTCCATTTACTGCGATGTGTGGGAGCTGCAGCTGTACTGCTCGCCACCTTCTTCTTTGCTGCCATAGCCATAGTTGATGCCCTGACCACGGCTGTCTGGACTGGAGGGTCAAGAGGGTGGCCTGCAGGCCGTTAAAAAGCCAGCTAAGGCCCACTCTCCTGCCCCCCTCTACCCCACCACACATTAACCTCTACCTGCCACCGCTGCCCCCTTGCTAATCCCGCCAGCCAGGTCTTTTCTACTGAAAGCTGCAGCTGTTTGTACTCTCCTTTTAAAGACATATTTTGGTCATACCTTTCCAGTAATTTAAGGTGAATTATAATCAAGTACAATAGGTATTTCCTTATCTTCAGAAGATTTATAATCTAAGTTTGTACCTGAGACAATGGAGAGTTAAATGACTTTCCCAAGGACACAGGCAGTGTTAGTGGGATTCAAACCCTGGTCTCTTTAGTCACCGGGCTACTCCTCCTTAGTCCACTAGCTGTAGTGAAGAAATATCTCTTTAGCTTAATTAGTGCACCACAAAAAATTTGAGACAATCCTTGCTGTTCCTCTCCTCTTGTGCTGCTTCTGACTTTAGATCTCTCAGGAGTATCAACTAGCTACTCTCCTCTGCCTATTCCTTCCAAGCATTGTGATTCAAGAAACTAGATTGGAAGCTCTATAGGGTAGGAACTGTGCACCTCAACTTTGCAACAACTTGCCTCCTAACTTGCTTCCAGAACCCTCTTACCAATGATTCAGCTCCTCCTTAAAAACATACCTCTTCCAACTGATTAGCTCCCTAGGATTGTCCTGCATGTCCTCCCCCTATTCCCCTCCCCTCCTTCTCCCCGTCCTTTACTACCCCTTCCTCTCTCCCTCCTGTCTGTCTTATGCTCCTCTCTCTCTCTTTCCTTTACTGTCAGATTGTGTTTCTTTTCCCCACTTTTAGTTATTTTGCATTTATCTACACTGTTGTGATTTGCCTGAAAGGCGGTATATTAAGTAACAAATAAACCATAAACCATATAGGGGTTGCACATGGCCTATGGAAACTCTCTATGTCTATATTTGCACCTACCTCAGGGCACGTTTAGGTTTTTAAAAAGTTCTCATTTCATTTATAGAAGGGATTAATCCCCAAATGTTTATTTCCCCTCTCCACAGGTTCCTTCGGCAGACATTGATCCATCTAGAAACGATGACAGGTGGTGGGATGTCTAGATTTACAAAATGACCAAGATACATTTGCATATGCCATTTGCACAAGTGTATTCCAAAACACCAGCACTTACACATGCCAGTTGCTGAGGCTTCCCTTGTATATATTCCCCACGTGTATGTATGCAAAATAGCATCTTCCACTGCACGTGGATTTCCATCCCTATGAATACTTGTGTTTTCGGGTTTACTATAGCACATACATCTGGCGGAGATATGATTTAGATTGGACATACAAGTACCCACCTTCACCTTTAAAATCGACATAGAATTGCCTATGTTTTCACTTGGACATCACTGCAGCTATATGAACATCCTTTCTAAAATGTGTCCTCACATCAACTGGCTCACATTTTTACACACCTTCAAAATATTGTAGCAGACTGGTAAATTTGTCCCATTAAACCATGACTACCTATCTGCTCATTACTTATGTTCTTTATAGTAGTTTCTACTTCTTTGTAATAGTTTACGTTTTTCTCCTTTTATCTTAATAGCACCCAAGAAACCCCACCTGTCTTAATACTCCACCACCACTTTAGCTGGCAGGCCCTGGGAAACCAAGCCATCCAGCTGATATAACTACAGGTTCTTCCCACTGCGCCAAAGTTAGTTTGACCTGAGGAACTTGCCAGCATTAATAATCCAATTATAAACTCCTACCTCCGCTTTCCAGCTTGCAGGTCCAGGAAGCTTCATCCACCTTGCTGCACTAGCTACCGTCGTCTCCTGAGTTATTTAACTGATGGGGCCTAGAAGGCAGCACCAGACTTGCTGCTCAGGATCTTAGCTTCTATTGCTGCTTTCCATCTGTGCTTTATAATAAATATGTAACTTTCCATTAGCAGGAAAGTTATGTATGTAACTTGTTAAAGGATATCCTTGGGCCTAATCAAGAGCATAATTTCAGTTTATTTTTCATCTTACTTCCATCTGCTAGCATTCAAAAGGTATATAACTAATTCTGATACAGAAGTGTTTCTTATTAGTGCAAAAGTAAGAAGTGAGAGAGCTGCTACATGCAAAGAAAGTAGATCAAAGAGAGCGGAAAGGTACAGGAGAGCAGAAACATAGAAGACTACATTTTTAAAATCTTCTGTCTTATGTGCAACTACGTTTCTTCAGAGAGTCTGAAAGCACCTGGTGGGACTGGAAGGAAGCACGGAAGGGGATGAACCAGGGAGAAATCTGGATATACAGAACATAAGCAGTAAGTAAAAGCAAGACGTCGGAAAAAAATTCAGATTCTTTACTAAGGGTACAGTACAGCCACACCCGACACAGCCATGTTTTGGCACCTGCCTTCCTCAGGGGTGTACTGGTACTACAAACAAACAGCTGTGAAAATTAAAACAAACATTTATAAACAATAAATAAATCAATAAAACATTGCTTGAATATAAATGAGCATAAATAAAAAAGATTGAATAAATCTAATAAAACAGCGTATAAATAAATATATAGAAACAACTAAAAGACAATGTATAATTGAATAAATGACTAAAAACATTGGAAACCATTCAAGATCAAATTATATACTAAAACAGAACTTGTGAAAAAATAAAACTTAGAAAAACTGCAAATGACAGTGTATCTCGTGCACACTTGGGGGTATGTTTACTATGCAGCGGTAGCTGCTTCTGTACGATATCTGGTAATGCGCTGTTCCTTTGCACTCTAGTTTTGTACTCTCCCTCATGATTGTCTCTCTCTGCTCTACACTTGATTTTATTTGGAAATGTGATCTTAAGCCTCTTCATGCAATTTTGATCTCATTTGCAGTTTGTTATAGTTTTTATTTTTTCTGAAGTTTTGTTTAGTATATAATTTGATCTTGAACAGCTTGCAATGTTTTTAAAATTATTTATTCAATTTGTCACGGAGACCCTTATGGTAGAGTCTCTGTGAACCCTATTTAGGCCACTGCCTAGGGTATTGTGAGTTTTAAACTGCTCCTCTACTTTAAACAGAGTCAGTCAGTCGAGTGGTTAAACAATAAATTGGGGATTTATTCCCTTTCCCGAAACAGAAAAACATTCTTGGAAGTGCACACAGAACAAAACAGCATTAGAACAAAAGCAGTTACAAAAATATCTCTTCTTCTACCTTGTTAAGGTCACAAGGTCATTCTCCTGAAGGTCAACATAAAGAAGTGATGTCGTCTGACAAACAAATCGTACAGTCCATCGGTACTGGGTCTGGAAAATAGTTATTATTCTCCCATTGCATTATCTCGGGTCCACTCCCGATACTCTCAGTGTCACACTCTTTACATGTGCTGGAGCAGGGCACATTCCTCTGTGGCAGACAAACCCCTTTTCCTATAAAGTGCTCTTTAAAGTCAGGGTTATAAATGCCTGGTGCATGAAAGGCTTCTTGCTGGTTTCTCTCTCCTGTCCCACCTAGTGAGAACTCTGTATATCTTCCTGGGTTAAAGCTATGCTCAGGGCCACGCCCTTTAAAACATGCAGAGCTTCCAGCCTCCTCTTTATAAAAACAAGGCTTCCAGCTTTTTACCTTGTTTCTGGCTTTGAAGTCACGCTTGGGCTTTCTCTCCCCTGGCACACTTCCTCCAGCCTGAGCTATGCTCCTCAGTTGCTCATTCAGTCCTCCCGAGTTACTGCCCCACTTCCTGCTCCTGTGGGAACTCTCTCTAGGACTGCCTTTCCAGGGACCTCCTTCTCCACTCCTCTCTTGCCAAAGACTTCCTCCAATCTTCTCTGCCCGGAGACTTCCAATCCTCTCCTTCCAGAGACCTCCACTCCTGTCTTTCCAAAGACCTTCACCCCTGTCTTTCCAAAGACCTCCCCTTCCTGGTTCTAACCAGGAACTTATATGCTTCCCTTCTCTGTACATTACGTGGGACTCTAAGCACAGGTGCTCCTGATGAGCTTTTCTGTTTCTGCCTGCGTCAAAACTATTACCCACAGACCTTCCAAACAACAAATTCAATACAGACACCCCACAGACCTCCCATACACAATACTGAAGCCAGGATGAGATCATGTCTGTTATATTAATTAATTACCCTGTTATCCGAGTTGTATTTCCTGTTTTTTCTGTAAACACAAAGTACCGTTGAATTGTGTAACTCCTTGTTTATTGTAAACCGCGCTGATGCTGAATAGTGCGGTATATAAGAGACTATAAATAAATAAATAAATAAATAAATTACAGGGAAACTTCACTTTAAATCCTTTTAGCTTTTCTTGTGCTGACGGCACTTGTTGCTCAGCTGTTTCTACATGTGCTGAGTCTTCCTGTCTAGCTAAATCTGAGGTAAGTTCCTCCTTTTCACTAACCTCCATGGGTTCTATATTATCCACTGTATCACAAATTATACATTGTCTTTTAGTTATTTCTATATATTTATTTATACATTGGTTTATTAGTTTTTATTCAATCTTATTTATTGTTGTTGTTAAGTGACGTCAAGTCTGTGTTGATTCATGGCGACCCTCTGGATAGTTGTCCTAAATTGTGTTCGATCTTCAGTCAGGTGGCTCATTTTTGACAGACTGGCACCCATAGCTGCTATTATTGTATCGATCCAACTCATTACTGGCCTTCCTCTTTTGCGTTGACTTTCTACTTTCCCAAGCATGATGTCTTTCTCTAATGATCTCTGTCTTTGCATAGTGTGTCCAAAGTATGAAAGTCGAAGTCTTGTCATCTGAGCTTCTAAAGAAAGCTTAGGTTTGATCTCCTCTAGTACTGACTGGTTTGTTCTTCAGGCAGTCCATGGAATACACAGTATTTGTCGCCAGCACAATAATTCAGAGGCATCAATTTTCTTCCTATCTTTTTCACAGTCCAACTTTCACATCCATATGATGCTATTGAAAATGCCATGGCTTGAACAAGTCAAATCTTTGTATGGAGAGAGACATCTCTGCTCTTGAGAATCTTGTTTAGGTCCTTCATAGCCATTCTGCCAAGAGCAATGCGTCATCAGATTTCTTGACTGCTTGTTGCTTCTTTATTGATAGTTGATCCAAATAGGTTAAAGTTGTCAACTATTTCAATTTCTTCTCCATCAATGGTGAACTTATTCATTTTGCCTGTTGTTGGGATCTTTGTCTTCTTAACATTAAGGTACAGACCCATTTTAAGGCCATATTCCTTGATCTTGAGAAGCAAATGTTTCAAATCATCTTCACTTTCAGCCAATCTTCAAACCTCTGTTATCTTCATACAGTCCCGCTTCTCTGATGATTTGTTCTGTATATAAATTAAAGAGGTAGGGGGAAAGTATGCAGCCCTGTCGTACACCTTTGCTGATTTTTTGTATTACATTCATTTATATTCAAGTGATAGTTTTATTGATTTATTTATTGTTTGTATATATTTGTTTTAATTTGCACAGCTGTTTGTTTGTAGTACCAGTACACCCGTGAGGAAGGCAGGTGATGAAACACCGCCATGTCGGGTGTGGCTTTATTGTACTCCTTAATAAAGAATCTGAACTTTCTTCCGACACCTCACTTCTGTTTGCAGGTTGTGTTTCTGCAGGTGTCCTTCTTGCTTCCTTGCTGGATTATACAGAACATTTATTTATTTATTTTTATTTATTTATTTAACTATTTCTTTTATACCGCCCCTTCCAGAGATCAAGGGCGGTTTACATATAACAGGTTAACAGTCTTGTACACAGTTTGTATACATTTTACATAGAACAATAGAAATCAACTATTTACATTGAACAGTAATATAAACTTTGTAGATATTAAAGGAAAAACATAAAGCAGAAACATCTTTTAGGTATTAAAGCAAGAACTTTGTAGGTATTAAAGCAAACACATCTAACTTTTTACAAATGTATATTTACAGTGTGTGGTGTGTGTGTTGTGTGGGTCAGATATTGGTGTAGGTGTTGGAATTTAGTTACTTTTTATGTCGTCTTGGGGCGTGTGTGTGGAGGGGGGGCAGGCTTGTGTTTACATTGTTTGGATTAAGGGAGTTTGTGCATGTGTGACCACGTTTGTTGTGGAGCTAGCTTTGGGGTAGTAGGGGACTTCGAAGTGTTCAGTGAACAGGTAGGTCTTTAATTCTTTTCTGAATTGGAAGAGGTCTCTTACGGTACGAAGTTCAATAGGGAGGTCGTTCCAGAGTGTAGGAGCAGTGAATGAGAATGCTCTGGAGCTAGTGGTGTTCTTAGTTTTGCGGATGGTTTTTGGTATGATGAGAGAGTGGGCTGCGTTTTGTCTGAGGGTCCTTGTCGAAGTTGGAGATTGCAGTAATGTGGATAAGAGTGAGGGGGTTACGTCGTTTATGAGTTTATAGGTTGTTAGGATAATTTTATATTTAATTCGGCTGTTTATAGGGAGCCAGTGGAGGTCTAGCAGTATAGGGGTTACGTGGTCTGTTAGGCGAGCTTTAGCAATCACTTTTGCACAGATGTTTTGTGCTCTTTGAAGAAGGTATGTGCTTTTTTGTGGGAGGCCTATTAGGAGACTATTGCAATAGTCGAAGTGAGGGGTGATCAGTGTACCTACTACGGATCTAAAGTCTGGTGTTTCTAGGAGTGGCCTTAGGTGTTGAATTGTTTTGAGTTTATAGAAAATGGTTTTTACTGTTTGTTTTATGTGTGGTAGCATGGTGAGAGTGTGGTCTATTATTACTCCTAAGTATTTTACCTGTTTTCTGACAGGTATGGAGGTTTTGTTGATAGTGATTGTTTCCGGGTAGGTGTTCTCAGTCATAGATGATCTTGTCACAAACATATGCCATTCTGGGTCAGACCAAGGTCCATCAAGCTCAGTATCCTGTTTCCAACAGTGGCCAATCCAGGCCACAAGTGCCATGTTGCTTATCCCAGGGTAAACAATGGATTTCCCTGGTCCTCTTTAATAATGGTTTATGGACTTTTCCTCAAAGAACTTGCTCAAACCTTTTTTAAACCCATCTACACTAACAGCTTTTACTACATCCTCTGGTGATGGATTCTAGAGTTTGATTCCATGTTAAATGAAAAAATATGTTCTCCTATTAGTCTTAAATGGGCTACATTGTAGCTTTATTGTGTGTCCCCTAGTCTTTCTACTTTTTGAAAGAGTAAACCACCAATCTATGTTTACCCAGTCCACTCAATCATTATGTTATAGACCTCTATCATATCTTCCTTCAGCCATCTTTTTTCAAAGTTGAAGATCCCTAACCTTTTAAGCCTTTCCTCATAGGGGTATCCTTACATCTCCTTTACCATTTTGGTGGTTCTTCTCTGTACCTTTTCTAATTCTGTTAAAACCTTCTTAAGATATGATGGTCAGAATTGCACACAATATTCAAGGTGCAGTCACAGCATGGAAGGATATACTATAGGGGTCATTCCAATTCATGTTTAACGGGGATGGACATCCGGTCTGGATGTCCAAACCTGCTAAACACCAGGGTGACAATTCTGGTGAAAGACCTCCCCACACATACAGGGGAGATGCATGGGGAGTTCCATATGGGGGCAGGCAGGAAGGGGAGCAAAGGTGGACCAGAGGCGGGGCATCCAACCCAGATGTACAGGGCTGAATCCGGTGACGGCCCTCTATGTCTGGGCTGGGAATCTTAGATGAAGGACTTATTCCACCTCAGAGCACATTGAGGTGAGCAGGAGAGGGGGGGTTCCCCACAGTCCAATCCCAGCCTCAGAAGGGCCAATCGGGAGTCAGACTGCAGGGAAGCAGGCAGTTTGATGGTTGCAGCTGATCATGGCTCCTGCATGGAGCTGTGGTGCCATGGTAATGGGACACCACGGCACCATGCCCCTCCATGCAGGAGCCTGGCTAGCTAGCCAGGGAAGTACCTGGACATCTGAAGCCATGGAATTGGGGCACATCCAGGACGTCCAAGCCCTATGCCCCGATCCTGCTCCCGTAGGACCATATAGCTCCTGCGGGATCAAAATCTGGTGTATATCTGGGACATTCAGATTTCTGGACATCCAGACGGCCCAGATGTGCCCCATCAGATTTGGCCACTGCATCAAGCAAAGTGTAATAGTAGCTGCGCTTCCATGATGAGCACCCTGAAGCATAGGCAGCTGAGAATTTAGCAGATGAGATTTAATGCTAAAAAATATAGGGTCATGCACTTGGGCTGCAAAAATCCAAGGGAGCGGTACAGTGTGGGGGTCAAAGTACTTCTGTCCACACAAGAATAGCAAGACCTAGGTGTGATTGTTTCTGATGATCTTAAAGCAGCTAAACAGGTAGAAAAGGTGACAGTGAAAGCCAGAAGGATGCTTGGGTGCATAGGAAGAGGAATGGCCAATAGAAAAAAGGAGGTGATAGTGCCTCTGTATAAGTCTCTGGTGCCACCTCATTTGGAGTATTGTGTGCAATTCTTGAGTGCACCTTCTAAAGGATATAAACAGAATGGAGGTGGTGCACAGAGTGGCTACTAAAATGGTTAGTGGTCTTCGTTACAAAGCATATGAGGACAGACTTATGATCTTAATAGGTATATGTTCAAGGAAAGGCAGGATAGAAGAGATATGCTAGACCTCCATGGCATAAAAGCACAAGAGGAGAGCCTCTTTCAATTAAAAGCAAACTGTTCTATGAGGGGATATAGAATGAGGCTGAAAGGGAATAGACTCAGGATAATATGTGGAAATATTTTTTTACAGGAAGAATGTTAGATGCATGGAATAGTCTCCCAGTGATGGCAGTAGAAATGAGGACAAACACAGAAGATCTCTTAAAGGAAAAACAGGAGACTATTATACAATAGATGATATAGAAAGGCAGACTAGATAGAAACATGACAGCAGAAAAAGACCATATGGCCTATGTTTCTAATACACAGTATGCTACTGCATTAGACCTCATTGACATAAGCTCTGTTTGTAAACTCAAACAATTGGTTAGTTTTTAAAAGCTTCTGAGGCTTACACACAATGGTAAGGAGAAGTAGAGAACAATTTCAAAATCTATGGCTGAGTCAAAAAACTAAAATGGGGCAGCCTTCCCGGACCCCTGTACAATGGGAGCCCAGCCTCACTGCTCATGAGTAACAGCAGCACTGCTCCTGTTCCTGCACTTATTGCTGCTGCTGCCGCCCCTCTCCAGGACATGCCGCAGTGGGCAACTCATAAAAAAGGCACCAAGGTGCCGGAATTCCCTTCATTTCCAGCACTGTGGTGCTCTTTATGCTTCTGCTTCCACCACTCTCGATTCATTGGAGGGGGCAGAAGAGAAAGCGTGAACAACACTGCAGTGTTGGAAAAGAAGGTATTTCCGGTGCCATGGTATTTTTTTGTGTGTTGCCACCACTGCTTGTCCCGAAAAGGGGCAGCAGCAGTAGAGGGAGGGGGTTGCGTGGATGAGGGGACACATGGACGGGGGGGGGGGGGGCCTCTGCTGGAAACGTTTGCCCCAGGTCCCATAAGGGGGTTGAAGTGGCCCTGGCCCTCCCTTCCTTTGCTTGGTGGATCAGATTCAAAATCTTGGTTCTGATCCATAAAGCACATGCAGGTGAGACCCCCATGTATCTGAATACCGTTTTAATGATCTATAAACCCGCATAAATACTGCTTACAATTGCTGGATATTCCATCATTGTGCCAAGTCCACTTAGTCAAAATAAGGAGTAGGATTTTTTTTTCATTAGCAGTTTCAACTGATTGGAATAAGCTCCTCGTCTAGCTCTATTTGATGGAATTTACTAGCACTTCACAGAAGCAGGGAAGGTGATATTTTTTACTTAAAGTTTTGTTGAATAGGCTTAGTCTACATGAACTACTGAATCATACTGGAAAAGAATCTTCAGCAATGCATTATTGACCAAGAAACAAGTTTTACATCTTGTCATACTGTGTTTGTTTTTTGTTTTTGTGTTATTGACCTTGATTTTATATTTTTATTATTTAGTAGTGTTTTTTTATTTCTGCTATTCTAAAGATGTTGTGATATAACCCACCTAGGATAGTCTGGATTCAAATTTTATAAATACATAAATAAAAATAAGAGAGTAGTTGAAGCAGAGTTTTTCATGTGGTAGAATTTCATGTGGTAGAATTGTTTTGAGGGGGTTGTTTGTAGATGCTGTTTCTGTTTTTTAGCTTGTAGAGCTGGGGAGGGAGTACTTTGTATGCCTGTGGTGAGGAGTGAGGGAGTCTGCACCATTGCCTCATCCACGCATTGAGACTCTGGAGCTCTGCCTGCCTTTTTGGATCCTCCATGTGGAATGGGAAGCATTTCTGAGAATGCTACCCTGGAAGTTCTGGATTTCAACTTCCTACCTAAAAGTCTAAATTTGGCCTTGAGAACTTCCCTACCACACTTTCCTATGTCACTGGTAGCAACATGTACCAAGATAGCAGACTCCTCCCCTGTACTATCTAAAACCTTGTCTAGGTGGTGCGTGAGGTCCGTTACTTTTTCACCAGGCAGGCCTGTTACCAGACAGTCCTCATATCCACAAGCCACCCAGCTATCTAAATGCCTAATGATCAAATCACCAACTATATCAGCAGTCCTAGCCCTTCCCTCATGGGCACATGACCCTGGAGAAGCCTCCTCAGTTCAAGAGGGCTTTATATCACCTCAAGGTTAGGTCCTAGCTAGAGGATCATTTCCTGCCACACAAGGGTGATGCTGTCCAGTCACATGACCTCTCTCTTCCTTTGCAACTGAGAGGCTGCCAGATTGGAGGTGGGGCTTCAGTACTATGTCACTGTAAGTCTCATCTATGTACCTCTCTGACTTCCTTACATCCTCCAAGTCTGCAACTGCAGCCTCCAGAAATTGGACTCATTCCCTGAGAGCAAAGAGTTCCTTGCACCTAGTGCACACATAAGATCCCTCACCAACCAAGAGAAAATCATACATGTGACACTCAATGTAAAAGACCTGAAAGACCCCATCTCGCTGCTGGACTGCTGTCTGAATCTTAGTTTTAAGATTTTGTTTAGGTATTTAAGTTGTTTACTAACCAGTCCAGAACATCCAGGCACATTACAGAATTGTATTGGAATAATGTCCATTTGGAGTTCCAGTATCTTAGTGATACTGTTAAAGGCTTGGAGTCAGCCTTATCACAATTCTGTAACATGCCTTAGAACCCCTTAAGAAAGCATTGCGAAAACACAGCCATGTTGGGTCAGGCTCTGTGTACCCCGATATTGAGAAACTCATAGAATAAAGTTCCTTTGTGATCACCATGTTCTGGACTGGTTTAGACTACATCACGTGGTAGGTGTGCTTCACCATCAGATGATTTATGTTGTTTACTTACATAGGTTTTCTATTTCTGATATGTTTAATGGACTTTGCTCACCTCAAGATTAATTAATCTTTGGTCCTTAACTAATATATTCCTGATGAGGATAACCAGCTGCACCTGAAAGTGGATATGGGCACCTCCTTCTCTTTAACAGATTTAAGATCCTCTAAAGCTAAGGTTACCTATGGGATGGGTGGGAATCAGGTTGGGTGGGAGGGAAAGAAGACAATAAAAGCTGACATCTTACCCAATGCCCTGATATATGCTTCTAAGGTAAAATCTCACCAATTTCCTCTGTGATTCACACAGCCTTTGGTTTGATAGAGGGGGGCCTTTCAAATTGCCCCTTTGATCTGCCACTTGCCTTTGACACCTATTTAAGATAACTTCACAGATCTTTTGCATCCTAACTGGAAGGCCCTCTTTGTAAAGGTCACTAGAAACTACTCAACGACTATTTATTTTACTTGAATGTGATGCTATACTCTGATTTCATTTAAATAAAAAAGCTCTCTAGAAACAAATTTATTTCAGTGACTATTTACTCTATTTGACTTTCTGTGCTAAGTTATGCTCAGATTTGATTTAAATGAAAAGCTCTCTGGTGGTACTAAGACCTGATTGACTCAGCAAAAACACTGAATTCTAAAATACACAGAATTTTCAGCTTTAACCGAAAGAATTCCCTTTTTCCTCAAGATTTAGAGAATATTCCATAAGATAAATACTTGCAAGTGCAGATCTATTTCCAACTGTAGTAGACCCTTATGGTAGTACTTCTCAATTCATAATTGTTAATATTTATAGCCCAAATGAGGGGCAGGGAGATTATGTTGTGAGTACTGTGAAGGGTAATATTCTAATGGGGGGGGGGTATTTCAATATTACACTTGACCCCTACCTAGATAGCTCAGGGAGAAGGGCAACCTGGATAGGGGAGGCAATGATGGGTATTCAAACAGCCACTGAAGGAAATGGAGGTCTTTGACCCTTGGAGGGTGAAGAATTCTGCAGTAAGGGAGTATATGTTTTCTCCCATCCCAGTAATTCCTATTCTAGGATTGATTATATTTGGTTAATAAAGAACTAGATAATGAAATCTATGCAGTGAGGATTATTAGTATAAAATGGTCTGACCATGTAGGAATATCTTTTTTGCTAGGGATGGAGGTGAGTGGAGCATGAGAGGGAGCTGGATGCTGAATGAATTCCTATTAAGGATGGAGGAGTCTTGAAAGAAAGTACATTGAGACATTAAGGAATATTTTAAGCTGAAGAAATTTTGAATTCCTGTTGGTGTCGGATGCCTTTAAGATGCTGATTAGGGGTAAATTAATGCAAGAGGAGGATAGAATGAGCTACAAATTAAAATTTGTCAGCTCAAAGGACAACATAAGGACAATAGAGAACAGACGGATGAAGGGTAAATTGAGTGAACTGATGGTGAAAGAGATTGCTTTCAAAATGCAGCTTGCAAAGCAGAAACTATGAGAAAGGTGAAAAGGCAGATAGGATATTAGTTCATAAACTTAGAAAAAAAGGATACAAAACGTAGCTGAAAAGGTTCAGGATAAGCGGGGATGAATAGTATACAAGACAGATGGCATTCAGAATGTGTTTGTGTCCTATCAAAATTTTACAGGTGAGGAGGAGGAAGAGGGATGAGGGAGTATAATGCTTCAGTTGAGTTGAGTGGCATCTGCAGTGAAAAAGCTTTTTTGGATAGAGAGATATCAGAGGGAGAAGTTAGACTGTGCATTGGTAAGCTTCCACTGAGGAAGGTCCTGGGCCCCATGGGTTTTCAGACAAATTTTATAAAACTTTCTGGATTAGCTAGTGCCCATTATTTGCAGACTCTTTGCTAATGATGTTTGCTAGGGGGCAGAGCTGGCTATCTATGAGGCAGGTGGCAACTGTGACAATTTTGAAGGAGGAGAAGGACCCAACTCTACAGTATGTAGCTCCTGTTGGCTTTGACGTCCCAGATTGCACTTGGACATCCCATTTGGAATGTGCCTCCATGTGTATATTCAGGAACTGTCATCCATAGTTTATTTTGCGCTTATCTGATGAAGGGACATAGCTAGTCACAAATTCATTTAGGCCAATAAAAATGTTATCACTTACAGCAAAGGTTCCCAACCAGTCCTGGAGGGCCAAACACCATTCAGGTTTTCAGGCTGTCCCTAATGCAGAGCTACTCAATTCCAGTCCTGGTGGACTGCAACCCTGCAGGTTTTTGGGATATCCCTAATGATATGCATGAGATATATATGCATTAGAGATAGCCTGCCAACCTGACTGGTGTTTGGCCCTCCAGGCCTGGATTTGGAGACCCCTGCCTTACACCTCTGTCATTTAAGATTGTAAGTGGGCAAGGTGCAGATGTCCAAGACATCAAAGAGGTTAGAATTTGTCACATTCCTCCTTGCTTCTCACCACCACCAAAATATTGTCTATTAGACAACTTTTTGGTGGTGTTGAGAATCTAGGAGGAATGTGACACATTCTATCTACCCTTTTGATGTCTAGAACATCTGTACCTTGCCCACTCACAATCTTAAATGACAGAGGTGTAAGGCAGGAGTCTCCAAATCCAGCCCTGGAGGGCCACAAACCAGTCAGGTTGGCAGGCTATCTCTAATGCATATATATCTCATGCATATCATTAGGGATATCCCAAAAACCTGCAGGGTTGCGGGCCACCAGGACTGGAATTGAGTAGCTCTGTCCTAATGAATCTGCATGAGATACATTTGAATACAATAGGGGCAGTGCATGCAAATGCATCTCATGCATATTTATTAGGGTGTTTGGCCCTCCAGGACTGGAGTTGGGAACTTCTGACTTACAGCCTGTATATTCACATCTATACCTATGTATCCATGTAGACCAGAGGTACTCAAATCCAGTCCTGGAGGGCCGCAAACCAGTCAGGTTTTCGGGATATCCCTAATGAATATGCATGAGATATATTTGCATGCACTGCCTCCATAGTATTTGAATGTATCTCATGCATATTCATTAGGGATATCCCGAAAACCCGACTGGTTTGTGGCCCTCCAGGACTGGATTTGAGTACCTCTGACATAGACTAATATGATAACAGCACGTTTAAAAAATAGTCAAAAAGGAAATAAAAGCAACTAAAATGTATGCATAAAAAAGAGAGCTGAGTAGTATGGTATCAGACTCAATCAATCTTTTAAATTTAATTTAATACAATTTCTTATGTACTGTGGTCTTCCCAACATAGTGGTTAGTGCGGTGCACACAAGATACAACACAGACACTAAAGTATTAAACCTATTAAAAATCATTTACAAACAAGTTAACAACTATAACACAGGTACACTAAAAAAATTTTTTTTTAAACTGCCTCTAATGTTTCGATTGATTTTTACGTTTTTTGGTGCGCTGAATCCAAATCTGGTAACCAATTTGCTCCATCACGTACAGATTTTTTGCTACATTGGGTTAGCAGTTTGAGGTGAACGTTTCAGATTGAGTGCGATCGAGATAAAAGTTTCTTGGATGAATTCTTTATACTAATTGTTTAGTAGTTATTCAAATAAGAATAAAGAAAATTGTAACAAGGCAGCACATAAGAATAGAGTAATGTCAACAAAACACACTGTGATGGTAGCAAAATTGTCTGCACTTAAAACAGCCACATACATGTGCACAAACATTGAGCATATAAGAGCGAGGTTAGACACAAAGCAAAGCAAAGAAATGTGCAAAAAATGTTGTACAGGTATGTATGTAAGAATAGAAAACGCAAACCGCACCATTGCAATACATGAAGACAAACACCCGATGGTGTGAAAATAAAATTCTAATAAATGAGATCCGACACTGTGGTAATAACTAGCAAATTTTTATTTCAAAGTTTAGTAAAAACACGATATTTGTCAACACAGTTTAGATTTTAAAGTCATTCTTGGGTCAATCAATCTCCTGGTGGGCCCGTTTCTTCTTCGCCCGAATGCTTCTCTTGGTGCGCTGCTTGGCGTATTTTTCATCTGGGGTTTCCCGCAGCAGCAACCAGCAGAAATCAGCCATCATAGTGGTGTTCCATCTTCCTTGGTACCTTCTCTCTGCGTCCTTGATGTCCTGGTGAAACCTTTCACCTTGTTCTTCACTGTACGCCCCCAAGTTTTCGGGAAAGTAGTTCACATGGGAGTGCAAGAAATGGACTTTCAGGCTCATGTTACAGCCTTGTTCTTTGAAGGCATTGAGCATCCTGGCAACAATATCCTTATAGTTCTCATCCCGCCTGTTCCCCAAGAATTTGAGAACAACATCCTTGAAGGAATCCCAGGCTTCTTTTTCTTTCTCAGACATCGTTTCAGCGAATGCTCCATCTGAAATGAGTTTCCTTATATCAGGGCCAACAAACACTCCTTCCTTTAGCTTTGCTTCAGAAAGTCGGGGGAACTTTGAGCAAAGGTACCGAAAGCACTCACCATCTTTTGGAAGGGACTTGATGAATTGCTTAATGAGACCCAACTTAATGTGGAGAGGTGGTAATAGAATTTTATCACGAGGTACCAAGCTCTCATGAAGAACATTTTTCTCACCGGGTCTCAAATACTCCCGAATTGGCCAGTCTTTTTTCCCCCAGTGTAGGTCGCGGGCCCGGCTATCCCACAAGCAAAGGAAGCAGGGATATTTGGTGAAACCAGATTGCTGCCCTAATAGCATGGATAGAATTTTAAAGTCTCCACAAATCATCCACTTATGCTCATCATAACGAATCTTCTGAAGAATCAGGGCCAAATTCTCGTATTTTTCTTGGAGAATAACAGAGTGAGCAATAGGAACTGAAGCGAATGTGTTGCCATTATGAAGAAGAACACCTTTTATGCTGTCTTTTGACGGATCAATGAACAGCCGCCATTCAGCAGGATCATACTTGAGTTTAAACTTTTCCATCACTCCGTATATATCGTTGCAAAATACCAAATCTTCCTCTTTGCTGAAATACTTCAAAAATTGTGTCTCGCGGTTGCGGTACCAATAAAAAGTTGTTCCTGGTGACAATAGATTTTTCTGTTTAAACCGAGAACCTAGCAGTTGGGCAGCATCTTTTGGGAGTCCTAAATCCCGGACTAAATCATTCAATTCAGCTTGAGAGAAAAGTTCAGGTTTCGGATCTGGTTCAGTTTCAAACTCGGAAGTACTGGACTCATCGGGAAAAGCCATCTGATGAGTCTCATCATGATCAGAACCGTCCACACAAATATGATCCAAAGATTTTGGTGGTTCAGGCACAGGTACTTCGTTGCTATGAGGCATAGGCCTAATTGCTGAGGGAAGGTTGGGGTAACTTATTACGTTCTTATTTTTTAAGTTGTATCCCTTCACAATGCAAGAGCAAAAATAGCAGTCACTGCTGTGGTCTCTTTGTTCACGCACGCCACATCATAGGTATTCCGAAACGAAATGCTTGTTTTTTACCTTTCATCCATAAGCGTAGATCTTCCTCACATGTCTTGCACACTTTGTGAGGAGCCCACGGTTTGTCTTGATCGCCTAACTTCAAACCGAAATAGGCAAAATATACTTTTTTAATAAATGCAGAAATGTTCCTCTGCCGCTTTTTCACGGTATATTCCCCACAAATAAAACAAAAACTGTCCGGAGAGTTGACGCAACCTCTGGCTCTGTGAGCCATCACAAATACACAGAACTGCAAACTACAACTGTAGTGAACCACTTCGGAATAAAGCTGGATTACGACTGAGCAAACAAAAGGTAATAATGAACTTGCAAGAAACTGAAATTTGACAGGAACGTTCATGTCGCAACCACCGTGTTTGAGCGAGCGAACGAGGCGAGGCGAACAGGAAAGAACATGC
The DNA here is from genome assembly GCA_033557465.1 of Ichthyophis bannanicus. Taxonomy (NCBI): domain Eukaryota; kingdom Metazoa; phylum Chordata; class Amphibia; order Gymnophiona; family Ichthyophiidae; genus Ichthyophis; species Ichthyophis bannanicus. Next base: position 78,530,524 of record CM066036.1, read on the forward strand.
GCCAGCGCGAGTACTGGATTTAGCCCCCCGCCTCCCAATTGTCCTGTTAATGTATAAAATGAATACAAAACACTCTAAAATATCATGAGGGAGTGTTTCTAGTTAGTTAACCATTACAACCTCTATTTTGGGCCAAGAAAATAAACTGCAGTCGGCTAAAAAGAAATTATGTGAACATTCCTTATATGGGTAAGAAATCTAATTTTGCAAGAAAACGTGACGTGATGGAACATTTTGGCTATTTTTCCTGTGTAATTGATCTGACATGCCTCGTAGGTTCTAACCTTTAATTGTTGGATTGTACAATATATATAGAAAAGATAACAAGAGCATCAGGATAAGCATGCAACACAAATGGTGCCAATCAAAGATGTTTCCAAAGGACATAAAATCGGGTGGGAAAACCCCTTTGATAAATGAGACCCATGGTACTGATAGAATGCCTGTAATACTCTGTCCTGAATAAATAGCTGGTCATATATGCTGGAGAACCTCTACATGTAACAGTGCAACCTAACATTCTAACCATTCAGCAGGGAAGTGCAGTAGACTGCGATTAAAGCAAGATATTACAAATGATTGCATTTATGATTTTTTTTGACTGATTCATATGCTAACAAAACAGAATTTGGTACCCATGTTGATCAAAATATTTTTGCTGTGAATTTCCTTTTTTGTCTAAGGAGATATTGTATAAAGCATTTAAAAATTCCTCTTGGCGGTTCCTGAATTATGAATCATAATAAATCAAGGTGCTACTGTTTTGATACTTCTCATGATACTGTATCATGCAGGCAGCACAAGTGAAAAAATGTAAGGTATAATTGGAGATCACAGAACTAAAGAATGAACTCATTTGACTTCATAAATAAAACAAGCAAATCTTTCATTTCGTTTTGTACCCCCCCCCCCCCCAAAAAAAAACAAAACCCAACAACAACCCTATAGCAAATTGAAGTTTATGCTTCCAGTGGAACAGAAAATAGTCACAATAGTCCTTCATATTTTACTATTTTTACTGCTTCTGTAAACTCAAATAGCACATGATAGGGTAAGGGTGGGGTCTATGACTGAGTGGGAGGGGCTAACATTTTGACACTGCAAGAAAATTAGTGAGATGTTTTATTACCAATTCAATCTGTAGGGTTGTGAGAGGATGCTGCCCATGCATGTCCAGGATCTCTGCAATAGGGCCAGGTTGTCCAGGTTCCCGGTAATGCCCCAGACAAGGCTTCTGATGCCCCCATTCAGATTTGGACATCCTTATACTAGGGACATCCACAGAAACAGCTGCTAAAATGAATCCAGGGGCGTCTGCGGATGTTCAAAGCATGAATAGGGCTTTTAAAATAACCCCCATGTTTTGCATCACATGACAGTCATGATCCTCATTTCTGAGCCATATGCAAGCATTGGAATGTCCTGAGTATACACCCTGCCTTTGCTGAGTTTCCTCATATAGCATACAAACAAGGAAGCAGCCTGGGTGAAATGCTGACCAGATTTCATGTGCCTTCATTTATGTTACCTGTTTTGCCTGTGTCAAGTTCCTCTGATGGTCATTTTTCATGTGAACATTGTAACTGGTATTTTTTTGGCTCCATCCTAATGGAAGATCTTATTCCTCTAGGCATCATACTGACTGTGATACTGATTGGGTAACTTATTGGATTGTATGCCCTTGTCCTATGTTGTATGTAGGACGTACTAAGAGACAAATTTGACTGCACCTTAATGAGCATAGGAGACACATTCATACAAGACTGGAAGCAGCTCCTTTAGTATCAACATCAACTATCAGATGGTGAATTTTGGAGTATGTTTTTTTTTTACTTTGCGATGAGGAAAGAGGAAGAAGAAACTGAATTTACGTGAACATGCCTGAATTTTTAGTTTACCTTCTGTTCTTAATGAGGCTATTGATTAGATGTCTTTGCTGCGAGGTGCTCTCTATTCTTCATTGACTGGTTCAGCACGTGACACTTGATGCCTTTTCATTTATATATTTTATTGCTGTCAGAGTTTTTTAGTTCACAGTTTGCGCACAGCCGGCTGGAGTAGCGCTTTTGGGATCTGTCATTGAGCTCTTCTCCTGTTGCAGATAAGTTCTGTGTTACCTTATTGAAACACAATATTGTGTCGGTTTTGTTTATATCACTTTTTTGGTATTTCAAATTTTTTAAAAATTGGTTTTTTTGAGTGCGCAATTGATATAATTTGATACATCTAAGTTTTTTATGTGGTGTTATGATTGTTCTATTATAAAACCATCTTTGCGCATTCTAGTAGTGGCCCTGAAGGGCTTTTATACTAGAGGGCTAGTAGGTTTGTATAAGCTCACTTATGGTTGAAGTCCCTTGTTAATTTATAGTATTCTGGGTGGGTTTTTTTTGCTATTTGGAATAATAGAAGTCAACACAAAAGATCAAACCACCAGAGCACAAACTCACATATCCAGGTGCATCATAATTACAAACTCATTTTTTTGTCGGACTGTTCGTGACAAGGACTTTACCTCAGTTTACAAACATTATATTTTACTAATTTTATTTAACTTGTCATGCAAAACAGCAAAAATGCACTAAAACTGCATAAAACAATTAACTTATCTGAGATAATATCATCGAAGGAAAACAGCAATCAGTCTAATTGACACAATACTGTGTTTTGAACCATCTAGTCAGTGATGTTCTGCATCAGGATATGGTCAAATAATTCCCTCCAATGGGTACCTCAACAATCCAAAAGGTTATGGACACCAACAAACCACCATCATGGAAAACATGGTGCTCTTTGTTGTAGACAACGTCTGATACCTCAAGACTTTATGTTAACGTATCATCAGTTTCCTGAGAACCAACAGCCAATCAACCACCAACTGTTTTATGTGGTTATAGTGCTCTAGTATGCTATAGTAAAGACCAAAGCAAAGAATTCATTCCGTCTCTCCGCTATGGCCTTGTCCCCTCTTAATGCCCCTTTTACCCCTCTATCATTTAATGGTCCAAATGACTTTCTCACAGGTTTTTTGCTACAAATGTACTTGAAAAAGTCTTTATTACATGTTTTTGCTTCCACAGCAAGCTTCTTCTCAAATTCTCTCTTTGCCTGCCTTATGAATGCCTTGCATCTAACATGACAGTGTTTATGTTGTTTCTAGTTTGCCATTTGGCTCCTTTTTCCATTTCCTGAAAGATGATTTTTTTGGTAACGGCCTTTCTGACCTCACCTTTAAACCATGCTGGCAGTTTTTTGGACTTCCATCCACTTTTCTAAAACATGGAATACAGCTGGTCTAGTCTTCCAAGATAGTATTTTTAAACAACACCCAAGCTTGATGTAAACCTTTGCAACTGCTCCTTTTAGTTTTTTCTTAACTTTTTTTCCCTCATTTTATCATAGTCTCCCTTTTGAAAGTTAAAAAGTAGTACTGTGGATTTCTTTACTATCCCTCCTCCACTAATTAAATCAAACACGATCATGCTATGATCACTATTGCCAAGTGGTCCCAACACCCTTATTTCTTGCACCAGATCTGGCGTTCCACTAAGGACTAGATCCAGTATGGCTTCCCCTCTGGTCGGTTCATGAACCAGCTGCTCCAAGAAGCAGTCATTTATTTCATCTAGAAACTTTATCTCCCTAGCTTGTCCTGCCATAACACTGACCCAGTCGATACCAGGGTAATTGAAATCACCCATTATTACTACTCTGTTGTGACTTTTGTTAGCTTCCTTGATTTCTTTGAGCATTTCATCATCCATTTGTTCATTCTGGCCAGGCGGTCGATAGTAAACTCCCACTGCCATCGCCTTCCATTTTTTACATGGAATTTCAATCCATAGAGATTCTACATTCCATCCATGTCGATTGTCTTTCCATTCCCTCCATTTCTCAAGCAAACCTTGGGCTCACCCGCAACTTGGCTTCCTTCTTCCTTGGTCCCGCCCTTTGGAACTCTCTTCCCACTCCCCTTCACCTAGAATTGTCTTTTCATAAGTTCAAGGCCATGGTGAAGACCCACATCTTCCATGTTGCCTTTGACCTTCCCCCTCCTCATACCTGAATTTCCTCTGCCTGCCTTCATGTTCTCTCTTCCCCCCAACCGCGCTGTACTCTACATGATGACTATCCCTTTCCTATCTATAAATGGCATTCCTTTCCCACATCTTGTTTTCTCAGTAACCTTGTATTGTAAACCACTCTGATGCATTTGCCCTGTGTGGTATATCAAGTGTAAGAATAAAGAATAAGCAGTCTGTATGTGTGACAGGGACATTTATGTGCCAAAACCATGTCCCTGACCATATTCTGAAATGCTGCTATCATATGTGTACATGGCGCTAGCATGGGGATCTCAGAATGTGCCCAGAAGGGACAGAACAAGGGCACGGACAGCCACGGAGACATATAAACTGTATTCAGGAAAGGCCCGTGTACGTTTCAAGTGTTTCCCTGAAAAATACACCTTATTCCTGCTGAAACGTGGTAAAAGGCTAGGACTTAGAAAATGGTCTGCTGTGCTCTGCAATTCATCCCATATAAAAGAATGATTGTGGCAAGTATGTGCTGAACTGGTATGACTGCATTCTGGAAAAAATACAAGATGCAGTTCCAAAGAACAGGAAGCAGAGATAAGGAAATGTTGTAAGGTAAAGAAACATTTATAAACACCCTTACAGAAATGTTAAGAAGAGAAATAGCTTTTATTTAGGCTAACAAATCCTGTGTTCTGAAAACTGGGACCCCCGATGTAAGAATAGTATGTGAGTGAGTCTGGAAATAAATCATGTTGCAGTGAGAAAGGGAGGTCCTATGTGTAGTCCTGGGACATCATGCCATTATGGCATAGCAGCTATTAGCCATAGGTTTGTTTGGCAGAATGATGTCTTTTGTGACCACAAGTGAGAGTTTGTGGTATGGGGATAGCTTGGGAGGATCTGGTCTGCTGATCTACAATTCAGGAAGGCCATGAATGACTGGCCAGTAGCTGGACCATATGGATCACCGCAGTGTCACGAGGTGCCAGTGTGATAAGGCAGCCATACATCAGCTGTGCCAGGCACTGGGAGACATGACTGATGTTGTGCCAATATCCCCCAGATTGTACCATGAGGCCTACATCCTTCGTCAGTCCAGGTTCTATGCAAGCTACAAGAGTGGTGATGTATCTGGAGGCTGGCTAGCTAGGTTTGGTAGTACAGGGATCCCTCCTCCCATGCCCACACAGGCCTGACTAGGGGAGCAGAGCCTCAAAGCAGACTGTGGGAAGGCAGACAGGGTTGCCCCACAGATAGCAGATGTATACAGACTGACATACACCGTGATGGGACAGGTGTAGCTGCTGTGAGGAATGGCGGCACCCAGATATGTGGGAATCAGATGCCATAGCCAGAAGGCCATACTACTATCATTACTACTATGACTGATAAGTTGAATAGCGCTACAGGGCATGCACAGCACTGCACAGACACATGTAAAAGATGGCCCTTGCCCATCAGAGCTTACAATCTAGTCATGACAGACAACACAGCAGCTGTGGACAGGATACATTTAGGAGAATGGTAAGGAAACACAAGATCCAAAAGCAGCAAAGAAGAGGTGAGCGCTCAGCCTGGATTTGAGAAGGACCAGAGAAGAAGCCTGATGTGCAGACTCAGTTTGTACTAGGCATAGGGTGCAGCAAGGTGAAAGGAGCAAAGTCTGGATTTGGCAGTAGAGGAGAAGAACACAGAGAGAAGCAATCTGACAGAAGAGTGGAGTTCCTGAGGAGGGATATAGGGAGAGATAAGAAGGGAAAGGTAGTGCGGAGCTGCAGAATGAGTGCATTTATAGGCTGTAGGTACGAAAAGGGCATACATTTGTTGCTCAGCAATATTATGCATCCTTTGGGGAACTGCACTGTTAGTTTTGGGTTTGGTGCACTTGGTATGGGTCCATCCTTAGCAGTTTAAAGCGTGTTTGTAGGGATGACCAAGGCAGGAATCACTGAGGCTGGTTCCTACTGCCAAGTTCCATTTGGTGAAGGTATGTCCTGACGCACATGTTCATATTTGCATTCATATTAGGGTGCACTGGGATTGTCTAGCACTTTTCATGGCCTATAGAGGACTGGTATGTGGTCTAGGTTGCAGCCGCAGTCATTTCCCATTGGTATTTGTCTAGTTTGCATCAATACACTGCTATCAGTGCGAGGGGTGGCTCAGAAGATGAATGTTTTCCTGAGGGGCGTGGCGTCCATGGGTACATCGCGGAGACAAGCAGAATCTGAAACATGGAACTTTAGAATTTTGTGGGCATGGAGACGTCCAAATCGTTTTACTCATGTTCAATGTTATTGATAGGGGACGTGTTTCTCCATTATATCGCATGGCCCATGCCTGCACTCGTGTGCGGGCTGTGCACCAGATGCGTGCAAATGCCGACTGCATAGCGTTTTGCCCGTGCCATGCCAGACACATCTACCACCTCGATTCCGCATCCACAGGCATGTCTAGACCCGCAGATGTGGAATTAGGTTCAAACGGGGCCCGTTTGTGATTTAGATATGTCCGCAGACCGGACGTGCATGTTATGGAATTGGTCTCCACGGCAAGTGGCTCCCAGAGGTAAGAGAAACTGCTATTATCTGTTTTGTATTCCTTCTACAGTATTATTACCAGTTTCAATTAAGTATTTTCTGAAGGGATGATGGGAGTGCAGTTCTGCTCATTGAAAATCTCTGTTAAAGCTTGTTCCTCCTTGGCAGCTTGGCACACCTACTTATCTGATCAGGTTGGAGTTTTCACCCATTTATCTCAATTATGGCCTTCAGAGCCCTATAATTCCTTCCCTTGCCAAGAATTCAGGGACTTGTATTTCTGGCCCTTCTGTTAGCTCTGGAGGCTAGCAGGCTTCTTAAATTCTGTGACAGCCACGTCCTCAAATACCTGCATGCTGACGCGCATTAATTCCATGAGAGTTAAAAGTTGCCCTCATAGCAGCTGAAGATTGCTCTATGTATAACTTAGTGGTCCTCCGTATATTCAGCACCTCTGACATTACATAGCAGTGCCGAATATATGTGGATGATTTAACACCACCGTTGCCCTGCTTACCACAGGGTTTAAATACTGACCCGATAATTTCTTTGTTTTCGATACTGTTGCTCTTATCAGTGGATTTTCCCAATTTCTGAGTGCAGGAGTATGAATGGCTGTATATTGAGAGCAGGAGGGATTAATTGGAAGGAGACTCACGGGAGAGGGAGTTAGCAGGGTACGGATATGTGGCTATTGCCTAGTAGGCAGAGATGCTAATGCAAGAGGTAAGGGCAGCATCCACAACTTTGACAGAGACAAGTGCTATGATTTGCTGAGGCATTCCTGGGACTGTTTCTTTAAAATCAGTGAGACACAACATGGAGATGAGATTTGTTTTCTTACGTTTTCTGAAGCTGCTTTTGGCTTTCATTCTGGTGCCATAGGGTAGAGTAAACGAAAAAAATATGTGAATGACTGTCCGTGATTGTTTTCCATGGGAGAAAAAGAAAATAATTTGCTTGGTATCCATGGTGATAGTGTGCCTGTGGCCTAAATCTGCTAATGTGTTGCCTTCCATGGTGATACCATGCTGATGTGCTACAACGCTATAGCTTTTAACTGCTTTTTTATTTTTTTTTTCACACACACATGCATAACAACATTTCTTAGCCTTGTATATCTTGAAAAGCAAAGAAACAGATATTTAAAAAAATCAAAAGGATCTACCTTGGTTTAACTTTTATAAGTATAGGGAATATTAGATGTAAAATTCAAAGCTGTTCAGGGGTAGATGAACCCAGGGGGAAAAAAAAAAAGGTCGCTGTGGTTTCCAAGTCGAGCACTCTCGCCCTGCAGAACGACTGTGGTGCTTTTCCCGAAATGTACCACACTTGCATTATTGATGACTGACAGCCTGTGTTCTAAAGTTCAGAGAAAACAGACACTGCTTGTTTGGGGAAATGTTAATTGTAACCACAACAACCGTGGTCCTGCGGTTCTTTTCCAATACTGTTCTATAGCAGGGTGGCCATCAAATACTACCAAAGGGAGAAGCATGAAGAATTCTAATAAAAGATTACATCTCCATTCCACATCCCTCGCGGGCAGGCTTGGCCTATTAGGGACTCCAGCACTTACTCTGATGCACATTGCAGCACCTTGTCCATTGTTTAACGGTGTACACATAACAATCCAAAAAAGACAAATTCTTTTAAAAGCAAAACCCGTGTCCTAAAAAAAAAAAAAAAAGGCATTTGAGATTCTCAAGGAATCAGTTGCTTTAGTTTTGTTTTTGATGGCGTTCTTTTTAATTGATGAGCTCTCCAGCCCTTTCACCCGCAGGGCTCCCTCTTGCTGTCTGTCTGACTTCTTCATGCACTGGTGCTCATTGAAACACTCAGCGACAGCAGAAAGATTACTGCACGGCTGCATAATCGAGAGGAGTTGAAAGGCATGGAAGCCTATAAAGAAACACTGGAAGTGTGGGAACTTTACCAGGCTTATGCTCCAGGATTGCACCCTCAGCCATTGTTTCTGCTTTAATAATGTTACACAGCTAGAAATCTCACTACAGAATATTAAAGACGCAAGGTGTATATGCTTGAAAAGCACTTGAATGCAATGAGCACTGAGCTTTGGCTTCTATCTATAGGCAAATGGATTACAAGCTAGTAATGCTTAAACTAATATTTAAACAAGAGAATATGAATAATAATAAATTGGAGCAATGATAAATTTGTATACACCTAACCAGGTAAAAGTTGCCTAGACATTTCAATGGGTGAGTTTTAAATCATGCAAATAAACAATTCTGGTTGCCTTATCTTAACAAGGATATAGCAGGGTCACTGTAGAAAAGGCACAGACAAGAGGGACCAACATGATAAAGGGGATGGAAGGATATGAGGAAAGGCTTAAAAGGGTAGGGCTTTTCAGCTTGAAAAAGAGAAAGCTGAGGAGAGATATGATAGAGGTCTATAAAATAATGAGTGGTGAAGAACAGGTAAATGCAGATTGGATGCTTACTCTCAAGAAGTAGAAAGACTATGGGAAACACAATGTAGCACATTTAAGACTAATCGGAGAAAATATTAGCATCTCTCCTCTGGCTCCCCATGCCCCTTCCCCATGTGTCCAGCATCTCATAAGATCATAAGATCATAAGATATGCCATACTGGGTCAGACCAAGGTCCATCAAGCCCAGTATTCTGTTTCCAACAGTGGCCAATCTAGGTCAAATGTACCTAGCAGTTTCCCCAAGAGACACAAGTTCCACAATGCTTGTACTGGGTCAAGCATTGATATCTTCGGTCACTTCTTAATAATGGTTTATGGACCTTTCCTCCAGGAACTTGTCCAAACCTTTTTTAAACCCAGCTAAACTAACAGACTTTACTACATCCTCCGGTAACAAATTCCAGAGTTTGATTACACGTTGAATGAAAAAATATTTTCTTTTATTAGTCTTAAATAGTTTACCCTGTAGCTTCATTGCATGTCCCCTAGTCTTTCTATATTCTAATAAGGTGAGCAATCGATCTACGTTTACCCGTTCCACTCCGTTCATTAATTTATAGACTTCTATCATATCTCCCCTCAGCTGTCTCTTTTCCAGGTTAAAGATCCCTAACCTTTTTAGCCTTTCTTCATAGGAGTATCCTTCCATCCCCTTTACCATTTTGGTGGCTCTTCTCTGTACCTTTTCTAAAATCGCTATATCCTTTTTAAGATACGGCGACCAGAATTGCACACAATATTCAAGGTGCGGTCTCACCATGGAACGATATAGAGGCATTATAATATCTTTTGTTTTATTTTCCATTCCTTTCCTTATCATACCTAGCATTCTATTTGTTCTCTTGGCCGCCGCTGCACACTGGGCCGAGGGTTTTAACATGGTATCCACAATGACGCCTAAATCTTTTTCCTGGGTGGTGGTTCCTAATGTGGAACCTTGTATCGTGTAACCATAGTTTGGGTTGTTCTTCCCTAGGTGCATAACCTTGCACTTGTCCACATTCAATTTCATCTGACATTTTAATGCCCAGTCTTCCAATTTATCAAGATCCTCTTGCAATTTTTCACAATCCTCTTGGGTTTTAACAACTTTAAATAGTTTTGTGTCATCTGCAAATTTGATAACCTCACTCGTTATTCCACTTTCCAGGTCATTTATGAATATGTCAAAAAGCAGCAGACCCAGCACAGATCCCTGGGGTACACCACTATTCACTTTTCTCCATTGGGAAAATTGGCCATTTAGCCCTACCCTCTGCTTTCTATCTTTTAACCAGTTCCCGATCCACAATAGTACACTGCCTCCTATCCCATGACTCTTTAGTTTTGCCAAAAGTCTCTGATGAGGGACCTTGTCAAAGGCTTTCTGAAAGTCCAGATACACAATATCAACCGACTCACCTTTGTCCACCTGTTTATTCACTCCTTCAAAATAACATAACAGATTAGTAAGACAAGATCTTCCTTGTCTAAAGCCATGTTGGCTGTCTCCCATTAGGTTGTGACTATCTACATGCTGAGTAATTCTATTCTTTATGATGGTTTCTACCATTTTTCCCGGTACTGACGTCAGGCTCACAGGTCTGTAGTTTCCAGGATCACCCCTGGAACCCTTTTTAAAAATTGGTGTTACATAGGCGATCCTCCAATCTTCAGGTATTAGAGATGATGTTAATGATAGTTCACAGATTACTGATAGCAGTTCTGCAATCTCATATTTCAGTTCTTTCAACACCCTTGGATGTATACCATCCGGCCCAGGTGATTTGCTACTCTTTAGTTTATCTAATAATTGTAAGACATCTTCCCGATGTATCGATATTTCCTTCAATTCTTCCGCACCTTTAAATACCACTTCAGTCATGGGTAACATCCCTACATCTTCCTCAGTAAAGACCGAAGCAAAGAATTCATTCAGTCTCTCCGCTATCGCCTTGTCGCCTCGTAGTGCTCCTTTAACCCCTTTATCATCTAATGGACCAACTGACTTTCTCACAGGTTTTTTGCTACGAATGTACTTGAAAAGGTCTTTATTTTGCCTTTTTGCTTCCGCAGCAAGCTTCTTCTCAAATTCTCTCTTTGCCTGCCTTATCAATACCTTGCATTTGACTTGCCAGTGCCTGTGCTGTTTCCAGGTTTCGTCGTTTGGCTCTTTTTTCCATTTCCTGAAAGATGTTTTTTTGGCACCAACAGCCTCTCTGACCTCACCTTTAAACCATGCTGGCAGGGGGGGCGGAGCCTGATGTCCAGCGGGTAAGACGCTTCGCGCTGAAGCTCCCGAGAGGCCTACTTAGAATCCTGACATAATACCTATACAAACTTACTATTTCGCTCCGGGCTGACCGGGGTACCTCGGGGGGGATGGCGGCCCATAAACCAGCGCGCTTGGACTTCGGGTCTCCTTCTTCTTCTCACGGAAAACGCTCCAAAACAGAGGTGTCCTCCCCACAGAAGATGGTTCCATTTCGGGAGAACCCCGAAATGCACCTGGAGATTTTAGAGGAAATACGCGGCGTGAAGGAATTGGTGCAGTCCAATGGAGAAGCGCTTAGAGCCATGCGAGAAGACTTTGGAGTGCTCCAGGACCGACTTGAAAGTCTCTCATTACGGCAGGACAATATGGCGGGGGTCCTCGACTCGCACGCGGTGCGCTTGGGCACACTGGACAAGGCTGAGCGCCAGATACAGAATCTTCAAAAGGAGTTAGAAGATAGCAATAATCGAGCCCGTCGCAACAATGTGAGGCTCATTGGAATACCGGAGGGGGTGGAAGCGGGAGATATGAGAGAATTCCTGCTCAAAACTCTTCCCTCCTTGCTGAAGATCACCTTTCATAAAGAACTGGAAATCGATCGAGCACACCGTGTTCCTACCCACATGGTGCTCAACCGAACGACCCCCCGGCCTATTATCTTTCGCTTGCTACGATATCAACAAGTGGAACAAATTTTAAATGCTGCCCGGGCGAACCATCATTTGGAATTTGAAGGTCACAAAGTCTCCTTCTTCCCTGATTTGGCAAAGCCTACAGTCGACCGACGGAAGAAACTCCTTGCTTTTCGCCCTCGACTTCAACAGCTACAGGCTCGCTTTGGCCTGTTGTATCCCGCGAAGCTCCGAGTGACTCTCCACAACCAAACCAGGACATTCGAAGATCCTGATCTACTATCAACATTTTTAGACTCCAAAGAAGCAGAGCAGATGCGCTAATCCAACGACTTGGACTTTTATTTGCCGGCTCTGTCCGCCATTTTGAAGGGCCCGATGCGGCGGTCATAGTTCAGCACAGAGACTACCTGGACTTTCTTTCTTTCTTTCTATGACTTTTGTTTTGTGGTCTCCTATCCCTCCACGATGTGTGCCTCGGTCGGATTCGGAGCACGCACAGTCCTACAGGTTATGAGTTTTTGCAATTTCGGCCTTCTCTGGGGCTTCTCCCCGCAGACACATGGTCGCCAGTAATTTTTGGGGTTCTGCTTCTTCTCTACCGCGCTGCGGTTTTTCCTTTTTAATGTGGGGCGCTTCATTGTATTATCTAAGCTTATTTTCTTTTATGCCATATGTACAGCCAGATACAGTCAATATGAGGGACATTGTGAAATTATGTGCGCTATCATGCTCAGAATTTTTAACTTGTCTGAATGGCTTTATGTAAAATCTTATCACTCAACGTAAAGGGCATTAATAGTCCAATCAAGAGAAAGAAAATCCTTAGCTATCTTAGCCATGAGCATGCTGATTTAGCGTTTCTTCAGGAAACGCACTTAAACTCTGCTGAAACACTGAAACTCAATGTTAAGCCTTACATGGTGGCTGCCTATTCTCCCGCCGTTTCCAAACGGTGCGGGGTAGCCATTCTGGTTAAGAAATCTTTGCAAGCTACTGTAATTGATACTAGCGCTGACAAGGAGGGTAGATGGGCCCGCGTACATCTTAAGGTTGGAGATAGTGAATTTACATGTATTTGCATTTATGCCCCGAATGTGGACAACCCTGCTTACTATGCAAGTATTGCGCAGTTGGCACAGGCCTCTGCCAATACTCCATTAATACTTGGTGGTGATTTTAATCAAGTGTTAGACCCTCTGATAGATAGACAGCCGCCTAGAACGAGTAGTCCACCCAAGAGTCTTGCTACCCTTACAGCTCTGATGCAAGATCTTGCGCTGGTAGATATATGGAGGCTGCTTCACCCCTCCGACTTAGAGTTCACTTTCTTTTCTGCCCCCCATCACTCCCAATCTAGAATAGATTTCTTTCTCATTTCCAAAGCACTGATTTCTCAAGTAGACACGACTAGGACTCATCCTCTCCATATTTCAGATCATGCTGCCATATCTTTATCATTACGTGTCACTGCGCGGGACGATTCTCCCCGAGCTTGGTTTTTTGATAGATCCCTACTGGGTCAAAAAGATTTTCAGGTTGATATAAAGGCCGCTATCCAAGATTATTTTCATTTTAACTCACCCCATGACACAGCGAGCTGGGCTTGGTGGGAGGGTTTTAAAGCATCTATCCGCGCCACTATAACTAGCTATCAAATTCGGCAGGGGAAACAAAGAAAGCAGCATTTACTGATTCTAGAGCAGCAGATACAAGCTGGGGAGCGTCTCCTCACGTCCCGTACTGACCCATGTATTTTACTCCGTTTACAACGCTTGCGTTTTCAATACAATCAGCTTTTGTACACTGCTGCTGTTAAAAATATCGAATCACAACAAGGGCTATATTATCGGGAAAATAATCGTGCTGGCAAATTATTAGCAAATGCCCTAAAAGGTCAAAAAGAAGCCAAGCGTGTTACCGCCCTCCGTAATCCGTCGGGGGGGGTTTGGTCACTAAAGATACCGAAATCTTAGAACTCTTTCGTGATTTTTATACTCGGCTTTATCAATCTGAATGTGATTTTGAGCCAGATGTATTTGAACGCTTACTTTCAGGGGTACAAAGACCGACCCTATCTGACGAAGATAGAGTGGCCTTGGACACACCATTTACTGTCTCAGAAATTCATTCTGCTATCAAGAAATGTGCCTCAGGTCGAGCCGCAGGCCCAGACGGTCTCCCTGCTGAATTCTACAAAACTTTTCACGCTGACTTAGCTCCAGTTTTGAAAATTTATTTTTCTGCTCTGGCCGAGGAGGGTTCTCCTTCTGGGTCCTTTTCAATGGCAAATGTAGTAGTTTTTGAGAAAGAGGGGAGAGACCCGCAACTAACAGCTAATTATCGTCCAATTTCCCTCCTAAACGCGGACTATAAAATATTTGCCACCATTCTCTCTACCCGGCTCTCGGATAGGATGCCTACCTTAATACACCCAGATCAATGCGGTTTCATTCCTGGTAGATCAACTGCTGACAATGCTCGGACTCTATGCCATGTACTGACTACCGCAGTTAATCTTGATCGCCCATTTGTTGGCCTCTCACTTGATGCTGAGAAGGCCTTTGATCGCTTAGAGTGGCCCTTCCTGTTTGCAGTCCTCCGCTGGTACGGATTCGGGGAAGGTTTTCTCCGTTGTCTTCGCACCATGTACGCACAGCCTACAGCCAGTATATGTGCCAATGCTTTAAAGTCTCAGCCTTTTCCCCTTCAACGCGGCACTCGCCAGGGATGCCCACTGTCTCCACTTCTCTTCGATCTTGCACTTGAACCCTTGGCTTTACTAATCCGGCAATCGGAGGAGATTCATGGAGTCCCCTTCACCCATAGGGAAATCAAAATTTCAGCGTATGCTGATGACCTTATGCTTTTTGTCTCTATAGACTCAGTACCGGCTGTCCTAGAGCAAATTGGTAAATACTCACAACTGTCCGGTTATAAGATAAATTGGACCAAGTCGGTAGCCTTTCCATTAAATCCTTTGCTTCATCAGGCAGATATGCAACCCTTCCCCTTTTTATGGCAACCTCGCATGGTCAAATACCTTGGGGTTCACTATTGTTCTCCTTTGGAAGACACTATCTCCTTCAATGCCAAAGACTTAACCTCTAAAGTCCGGGCGCTTACTCACCGCTGGACTCCTTTAACACTTACCTGGCGGGGTCGATTAGAAACCATAAAAATGATGATTGTTCCGAAAGTGAATTATATCTTAGAAATGTTGCCCTGTCTCTTCCCTCGACGTATATATAAAGATATAGAGGGCCTTTTGACTAGATACTTGTGGCAAAACAAGACACCTAGGATAGCGAAACATAAGCTGCAAGCAGATAAGGAAAATGGGGGTGTCAGATTCCCTGATTTCCTGAAGTATCATCAATCTTTTCTTCTCAAACAAGGCGCTCGTTGGCTGGAAGATCCAGTACCGAGTAGACCTGTGTGGCTAGACATTGAAGAGGACCTTTGCAAACCGATTCCTCTTACTTTTCTCCCTGGTATGACTCTCCCATCAGACTCCCACTTTCCACCAATGCTTTTAGACACCTTAGGTGCCTTTAATAATCTTATGCACTCTTTAGACTCCCGACTCTGTCCGTTAGACAAGCTCCCACTTTGGTACAACACTCGATTTCGAATACAAAATAAGCCGATGGCGTGGAGCCCCTGGTACACTAGGGGCATTTGGATTCCTAGTCAGTTGTTCCATGAAGGTCGCTGGAAAACTTTTAGTGAATTGCAAATTGAATTTGGTCTCCCAGCGAAACACTACTTTCAGTTGGTGCAACTTCAGCATTGCCTTCGGAGTGCTAACGTGCTCCCGCCATCGGCCTCCCCTACACAAGGTTGGTTGGAGACTATCCGATCTATCGGTAGTTCACCGGGTGTAGCATCCAATTTTTACAAAACCTTATGTAATGCTATAACTAGAGATACCCCTATAGCGCAGAAAGCATGGGAGAGAGAATTGCATGTGACTTTGACCCCGGAGCAATGGAGCCTTGTCTGGAGTAGAGTGACACGGGTCTCCCGATCCGCCTCACTCACTCAGACACTCTTCTTTCTAGCCCACCGGTGTTTTTACACTCCTGACAGATTAGCCAAATGGAACACTACTCAGGGCAATAGTTGTTGGACATGCCATGCGGCCATTGGTTCACTACCTCATGTTATGTATGAATGCCCCGCACTACAGTATTACTGGCGTCGGGTCTGGGGTCGTATCCAGTCTATTTTGCACTTTCAAGAGCCCCTTTCTTGGAGGATAGTGGGACTTCGCTCAGCTGCGGGGATCCCCTCTCTTCCAAAAACGGCTTACTTCCTTTTGGACTTTATGCTTGGCATTGCTATTTCCCTAATTACGAAATACTGGAAAAATAGCTCCCAGCTGAGCCCCAATGAATGGTGGAATCATGTCTGTCTCTACAGTAAATATGAACAAATACCTCGTATGTTTGCTTCCCCCATTCAGACTCCTCATCATCGGTCTAAATGGAAGATGCTCAATGACTATGTACATTCTGCTCAATGCTCTCATCTGACTGTCTAAATTTGTATATCTCTTTGTCCCATGATTATTCTGTATCGCAGATACTCTTTTGATTGTTTTGATGTATAATCACTGTTGTTTGGAAGCGCTCACATGCTGACATAATCAGCTAGAGAAGAAGCGTGGGGGTGGGGGGTAATTGGGTTTACTTTTCTTTATTGTATACTTGTTTTGTCTCCTTTGGTGTGTTGTTTCTTTTGTTTGTTGCAAAATGAAAATAAAAGTTTAAAAAAAAAAAACCATGCTGGCAGTTTTTTGGACTTCCTTCCACTTTTCTTAAAGCGTGGAATACAGCTGGTCTGGGCTTCCAAGATAGTATTTTTCAACAAAACCCAAGCTTGATGTACGTCTGTAACCTTCGCAACTACTCCTTTTAGTTTTTTCTTAACTGTTTTCCTCATTTTATCATAGTCTCCCTTTCGAAAGTTAAAAGGTAGTACTGTGAATTTCCTTACTATCCCTCCTCCACTAATTAAATCAAAGGCGATCATGCTATGATCACTATTGCCAAGTGGCCCCAACACGCTTATGTCTTGCACTAGATCTGGTGTTCCACTAAGGACTAGGTCTAATATGGCTTCCCCTCTGGTCGGTTCATGAACCAGCTGCTCCAAGAAGCAGTCATTTATTTCATCAAGGAACTTTATCTCCCTAACATGTCCTGACGTGACACTGA
Source organism: Ichthyophis bannanicus (assembly GCA_033557465.1). Lineage (NCBI taxonomy): Eukaryota > Metazoa > Chordata > Amphibia > Gymnophiona > Ichthyophiidae > Ichthyophis > Ichthyophis bannanicus. The sequence continues at coordinate 78,547,671 of CM066036.1, forward strand.
CCCAGTCGATACCGGGGTAATTGAAATCACCCATTATTATTACTGCGCTGTAACTTTTGTTAGCTTCCTTGATTTCTTTGAGCATTTCATCATCCATTTGGTCATTCTGGCCAGGTGCTCGATAGTACACCCCCACTGCCATTGCCTTCCCCCTTTTATATGGAATTTCAATCCATATAGATTCTACAGAAGATTTTGTTTCCTGCAAAACTTTAATCCTTTCTGAGTCAATGCCCTCTCAAACATAGACCGCAACCCCTCCACCAATTTGATCAGCTCTGTCATTACGATATAGTTTGTACCCAGGTATCACATTGTCCCACTGGTTGTCCTCCTTCCACCATGTCTCTGATATTCCAATCATATCTAACCTTTCATTTAGTGCTATATATTCTAACTCTCCCATCTTATTCTTTAGACTTCTAGCATTTACATACAAGCATTTTAGAGAATGTATTTTATTCATGTTAATTTGGCTATTGTTAGACATGGGTAAATTGGGATCTTTAAGCTCTGTCTGCTCCATACTTGAGGGCATTTGGGCTACTTTACTCTTTTGTGGAACCTCTCTGCTTTTGGTAGTATCCTTCAAGGATACATTCTTCCGAACCATCCGCTCTTGGGCGACTGTCGGCTTTCCCCTAATATCTAGTTTAAAAGCTGCTCTATCTCCTTTTTAAAGGTTAATGCCTGCAGCCTGGTTCCATCCCGGTTAAGGTGAAGCCCATCCCTTCGGAAGAGCCCCTCCTTTCCCCAGAATGTTCCCCAGTTCCTAACAAATCCAAAACCCTCATCTCTGCACCATTGTCTCATCCACGCATTGAGACTCCGGAGCTCTGCCTGCCTTTTGGGTCCTGCGCGTGGAACAGGAAGCATTTCGGAGAATGCTACCCTGGAAGTTCTGGATTTCAACTTCCTACCTAAAAGCCTAAATTTTGCCTCCAGAATCTCCCTACCACATTTTCCTATGTCATTGTTACCGACATGTACCAAGACAGCAAACTCCTCCCCAGCACTATCTAAGACCTTATTTAGGTGGCGCGTAAGGTCCGCTACCTTCGCACCAGGCAGGCATCTTAGCAGGCGATCCTCACGTCCACCAGCCACCCAGCTATCTACATGCCTAATGATCGAATCACCAACTATAATGGCTGTCCTAACCCTTCCCTCATGGGCACATGGCCCTGGAGAAACTTCCTCGGTGCGAGAGGGTTTTACATCACCTGGAGGACAGGTCCTAGTTACAGGATCACTTCCTGCCACAGCAGGGTGATGCTCTCCTGTCACGTGACCTCTCTCCTCCATGGCAACAGGGGTGCTGCCAGACTGGAGGTGGGACTTCAGGACTATATCCCTGTAGGTCTCGTCTATGTACCTCTCTGTCTGTCTTATGTTTTCCAAGTCTGCTACTTTAGCCTCTAGAGAACGGACTTGTTCCCTGAGAGCAAAGAGCTCCTTGCACCTAGTGCACACGTAAGACTTCTCACCAACTGGGAGAAAATCATACATGTGACACTCAATGCAAAAGACTGGAAAGCCCCCATCCCGCTGCTGGACTGCTGTCTGCATCTTAGTTTTAAGTTTGTGTCTAGATCTTTAAGTTCTTACTTACTAGGGGTTGCTATGGGTATTTATACGAATAAAACTGTACCTAATACGTTTAATATACCTTGTTCACCTGAAGCTTAATTAATCTCAGGTCCTAAGTGTATGACTGATTTGGGTAATGAGCTTCACCTGAAAGCACCTCCTTTCTTTTAAGATGTGTAAGTACTTATAAAGCTTCGATTATCCCCTCTCCTTTTGCCTACCTCAACCCTATCCCCATTTCCAGCATCTCCCTTCCTTCACTCAACGTCCAGCATCAAGGAAGCTAACAAAAGTTACAGCGCAGTAATAATAATGGGTGATTTCAATTACCCCGGTATCGACTGGGTCAGTGTCACGGCAGGACATGCTAGGGAGATAAAGTTCCTAGATGAAATAAATGACTGCTTCTTGGAGCAGCTGGTTCATGAACCGACCAGAGGGGAGGCCATATTAGACCTAGTCCTTAGTGGAACACCAGTTCTATTGCAAGAGATAAGGTTGTTGGGGCCACTTGGCAATAGTGATCATAGCATGATCGCCTTTGATTTAATTAGTGGAGGAGGGATAGTAAGGAAATCCACAGTACTACCTTTTAACTTTCGAAAGGGAGACTATGATAAAATGAGGAAAACAGTTAAGAAAAAACTAAAAGGAGCAGTTGCGAAGGTTAAAGATGTACATCAAGCTTGGGTGTTGTTGAAAAATACTATCTTGGAAGCCCAGACCAGCTGTATTCCATGCTTTAAGAAAAGTGGAAAGAAGTACAAAAAACTGCCAGCATGGTTTAAAGTTGAGGTCAGAGAGGCTGTTGTTGCCAAAAAAGCATCTTTCAGGAAATGGAAAAAGAGCCAAACGACGAAACCTGGAAACAGCACAAGCACTGGCAAGTCAAATGCAAGGCATTGATAAGGCAGGCAAAGGGAGAATTTGAGAAGAAGCTTGCTGTGGAAGCAAAAACACAAAATAAAGACCTTTTCAAGTACATTCGTAGCAAAAAACCTGTGAGAGAGTCAGTTGGTCCATTAGATGATAAAGGTGTTAAAGGAGCACTACGAGGCGACAAGGCGATAGCGGAGAGACTGAATGAATTCTTTGCTTCGGTCTTTACTGAGGAAGATGTAGGGATGTTACCCATGACTGAAGTGGTATTTAAAGCTGCGGAAGAATTGAAGGAAATATTGATACATCGGGAAGATGTATTACAACTATTAGATAAACTGAAGAGTAGCAAATCACCTGGGCCGGATGGTATACATCCAAGGGTGTTGAAAGAACTGAAATATGAGATTGCAGAACTACTATCAGTAATCTGTGAACTATCATTAAAATCATCTCTAATACCTGAAGATTGGAGGATCGCCAATGTAACACCAATTTTTAAAAAGGGTTCCAGGGGTCATCCGTGAAACTACAGACCGGTGAGCCTAACGTCAGTACCGGGAAAAATGTTAGAAACCATCATAAAGAATAAAATTACTCAGCATGTGGATAGTCATGACCTAATGGGAGACAGCCAACATGGCTTTAGACAAGGAAAATCTTGTCTTACTAATCTGTTATGGTTTTTTGAAGGAGTGAATGAACAAGTGGACAAAGGTGAGTCGGTTGATATTGTGTATCTGGACTTTCAGAAAGCCTTTGACAAGGTCCCTCATCAGAGACTTTTGGCAAAACTAAAGAGTCATGGGATAGGAGGCAGTGTACTATTGTGGATCAGGAACTGGTTAAAAGATAGAAAGCAGAGGGTAGGGCTAAATGGCCAATTTTCCCAATGGAGAAAGTGAATAGTGGTGTACCCCAGGGATCTGTGCTGGGTCCGCTGCTTTTTGACATATTCATAAATGACCTGGCAAGTGGAATAACGAGTGAGGTTATCAAATTTGCAGATGACACAAAACTATTTAAAGTTGTTAAAACCCAAGAGGATTGTGGAAAATTGCAAGAGGATCTTGATAAATTGGAAGACTTGGCATCAAAATGGCAGATGAAATTTAATGTGGACAAGTGCAAGGTTATGCACCTAGGGAAGAACAACCCAAACTATGGTTACACGATGCAAGGTTCCACATTAGGAACCACCACCCAGGAAAAAGATTTAGGCGTCATTGTGAATACCGTGATAAAACCCTCAGCCCAGTGTGCAGCGGCGGCCAAGAGAGCAAATAGAATGCTAGGTATGATAAGGAAAGGAATGGAAAATAAAGCAAAAGATATTATAATGCCTCTATATCATTCCATGGTGAGACCGCACCTTGAATATTGTGTGCAATTCTAGTCGCCGTATCTTAAAAAGGATATAGCGATTTTAGAAAAGGTTTAGAGAAGAGCCACCAAAATGGTAAAGGGGATCGAAGGATACTCCTATGAAGAAAGGCTAAAAAGGTTAGGGCTCTTTAACCTGGAAAAGAGACGGCTGAGGGGAGATATGATAGAAGTCTATAAATTAATGAACGGAGTGGAAAGGGTAACCGTAGATCGATTGTTTACCTTATCAGAATATAGAAAGACTAGGGGACATGCAATGAAGCTACAGGGTAAACTATTTAAGACTAATACAAGAAAATATTTTTTCACTCAACGTGTAATCAAACTCTGGAATTTGTTACCGGAGGATGTAGTGAAAGCTGTTAGTGTAGCTGGGTTTAAAAAAGGTTTGGATAAGTTCCTGGAGGAAAGGTCCATAAACCATTATTAAGAAGGGACCCAGGATATCAATGCTTGACCCAGTACAAGCATTGTGGAACCTGTGTCTCTTGGGGAAACTTCTAGGTACATATGACCTAGATTGGCCACTGTTGGAAACAGAATACTGGGCTTGATGGACCTTGGTCTGACCCAGTATGGCATATCTTATGTTCTTATGTTCTTATCTCCATCTCTCTATGCTCCCCCCTTCATGTTTAGCGTCTCACTTCTATCTCCCTATACCCCTATGTTCAGCATCACCTTTCCTTCTCCCTGGCCAGTCTGTGCCCTGCATGTCTTACACCCTGTATCCAGTGTGCTCAACACCTCCCCAGAACTACCACCACTACCTAGCATTACTTTCACCGCTGTCACCGACTCCTCCGAGGTTGCGGCTGCAGCAGCAGCAGTAAGATCTCCAGTATCTGTGGGGTGTTTCAGACTTCAGCTATATCAGTGGCCCTGCAGGCTAATGTGAAAAATGTGTTGGGGGGGGGGGGAACAGACTGCAGGGCCTTTGAAACCGTGGAGGTCTAAAACACTCCAGGATCTATTCCAAGCCCCGAATAGCGGGGATGTATGCCCTGCTATATGTCCCCCTTGCTGTCCCCGTACAAGGCTCCCTATATGAACAGCGAAGTTCTATTTTGAGCTTTAGACAGGGGTGGGAGTTGATGGGTGGAAGACTGAGCGAGGGCAGTGTGTGGGCGGATCATCATCACCCTGGATGTTCAAGGCCGATTCTGAGGTCGGCCCTGTATGTCTGTGATAGGCCAATTAGACGGGGGGCTTATTCCACCTCAAAGGTGGAATAAGTTCCTTAGATGCAGAGTAGTGGCAGCAGCCAGTAGGTACAAAACATGGAGTTGTGGAGCGGCAGCCCGACAGTCGGATCCTGGCCATGAAAGGCTGGATCGGGACTCTGGCTGTGGGGAAAAGGACAGTCTCGGCAGTGGCCAGCAATAGCAGCTCCTGAAAGGAGCCATGGTTCCAAGGTGATGGGACACCATGGCATCATGGCTCCATTCAGGGGCCTGTCAGGGTAGACGTGGATGTGTGGCCTGTCAGAATTGGGACCCAGCCTGCACGTACAAGCCAGTAGATGCCCCCTCGGGATCAGAATTGGGTCTACAGCTGTATGCCTTGATTTTGAGGGGACGTACACGGGCTGGATGTCCAGTAATGAATAGGCCTCCACACATTTAGTGCAAATCTTACTGCTGCTGAAGCTACTGACCTGATACAACAGTGGCAGTGGTGGCTGGGACTAGCTTGGGGCAGTTCATTTGGGGGATAATGCCTCCCCTCACTTCCCCCAAACTGTCCCCCTGTAGGAGACTCTACTGCTCTTCATGAGGTCAGCAGGTTTTTTTTAGAGCCAGCTTGGTAGAAACATAGTCCTTCTCTAATGAGGTGTCTCACACTGTACCTGACAATAGCTTCATAGATAGTGGCAGCAGTCTCCACAGTGGCAGGATGGCTGTCTAAGGTTTACCTCCACCAGCTTACTCTCACTCCTTATCTGACATAAGAACATAAGATATGCCATACTGGGTCAGACCAAGGTCCATCAAGCCCAGTATCCTGTTTCCAACAGTGGCCAATCTAGGTCATACGTACCTAGCAATTTCCCCAAAAGACACAGCTTCCGCAATGCTTGTACTGGGTCAAACATTGATATCCTGGGTCCCTTCTTAATAATGGTTTATGGACCTTTCCTCCAGGAACTTGTCCAAACCTTTTTTAAACCCAGCTACACTAACAGCCTTTACTACATCCTCCGGTACCAAATTCCAGAGTTTGATTACACGTTGAGTGAAGAAATATTTTCTTTTATTAGTTTTAAATAGTTTACCCTGTAGCTTCATTGCATGTCCCCTAGTCTTTCTATATTCTGATAACGTAAACAATCGATCTACGTTTACCCGTAATCTCGTAATCTAGCAAATTGTCTGCAGAGGTTTGTGAATTAAACTGCTTTAGAATTGTAGGAGGGAGTAAGCTGTGAAAATGAAGTTTGTACCCCTCCCCTACAATGGACAAAGTCCAATCTTCTGCTGTTATCTGATGCCATCTGTTGACAAAGTGGCATAACCTGCCGGGAATATTGGGGGGTTGACATATTATGAGGTGCTCAGTCTTCCTCAACAGAGAGCTCATGAAGACTTCTTGACACCAAGTGGATGATCAGGGTACTCCAGGAGAACTCACAAACATGCTTTCCCTTTAAAATCTGCATAGATATACACCTACTAGGGAATCTCCCACTCCATTCCTTTTTGCTGAGTTCCAAATTCCTCCATTGTCAATTTTCCAGACATCTACCATATTTTCTCCAGGAACAAATTTTGCTGATGTTATAGAGAAAGAAACAACAGATTTTAGCTGTCAGTTGGATATGTGTAGTGAAAGAGAGAGTAGAGGCAAAGATGACCACAAGGTTGTGAGCTGAGAAGACAATGCTATCTACAGATAATAGAAAAATGAGAAAAGGGGGAAAAGGATTTAGGGGCAATGATAAAAAGCTCCATCTTGGCCATGTTCAGTTTCAGATGGCGGCAGAACATCCAGGAAGCAATGTTAGACAAGCAGGCTGAGATTTGGGCCTTGATTTCTGGAAATGTTTCTGGTGTAGAGGGGTAGATCTGAGAGCCATCATTGTAAAGATGACACTGAAAACATGTAAGGAGATCAGAGCATCAAGGGAATGGATATATAGAGAGAAGAGAAGGCCTCAAGACAGAGCCCCAAGGTACACTGACTAAAAGCATGTTAGCAACTGAGGAGGAACCACCACACTGAAAGTGCAATGGAAGAGATGATAAAAAAAACACAAGAGAGAAAAGAGTTCAGAAATCCAAGCAGAACAGGTTAACAAGATGAGATTGTGATCAACAATGTCAAAAGTAGCAGATAGATCAAGAAGGATGAGGATCAAGTAAAGGCCCTTGGATTTGGCTAGGAACAGGTCATTGGAGATGTTGGCAAGGGCTGTTTCTGTAGAATGTAGAGGCTGGAAGTCAGATTACAGTTCATCCAGAATGGTTTGAGAGGAAAGAAAGTCAAGACTGCAATAGTGAACCACATGTTCAAGTAGTTTGGAAGCAAAAAGCAGGAGGGAGATGGGCTGATAATTGTAAAAGGCAGAGAGGATCCAGTTAAGGTTTTTTGAGGAATGGTGTAACCACAGCATGCTTGAAGGCCACAGAAGCAGTTGCATTGGAAAGCAATAGGTAGAGTATATGACAGATAGAAGGGAAGATAGTGGGAGTAATGGAGTTTAGTAGATGGATGAGAATGAGTTCAGAGGTACAGCTAGTGAGTTTGGAGGAAGAGAGATGATGTGCAGTTTCCTCCTTGGTGATTTTTAGCATAGGAAAGAAGAGTGACAGGGGTTGAAGGAAGGATCTGAGAGTGAAGGGGAGAAATCAGGATGGAGGTGAGTGTATAGAGAACTCAAGACTAGTCTTGTGAACCTTGTCATAGAAGTAGTCAGCCAAAGTCTGTGCTGAAAGAGAAGGAGTAGTTGGGGTGGACAGGGCCAGCTCTACCCGATAAGCAAGTTAAACATGGCTTGGTGGCTCTGGAAGCCAGGGGTGCTGGTGCTAGCCATCACCCCTCTCCCTCTCCATTTTTCCTCTCTCTCCTGTCCCACAAACAGAAGATCTTGTCCGCAAGACTTGCTGCTTCTGTGAGCAGAATAATTGTGCAAGATCACCTGAACAGAAGATCCTGCCCGTGGGACTTGCATAACTCTTCTGCCCGCGGGAGCAGCAAGTCCCATGGGCAGGTTCTTCTGCTCGGGCCATGATTGCGGCCTTGCACAATTCTTCTGCCCCCAGAAGCAGCAAGACTGCAATTGTGGCTCCAAACAGAAGATCCAACCTGCGGGACTTGCTGCTCCCGCGGGCAGAAGAATTGTGCAAGGCCGCAGTTGCGGCCCTGAATGGAAGATCCTGCCCACAGAAGCAGCAAGTCCCATGGGCAGAAGAGCTGCCAGCTAGATTGCACCTGCTGCAGGGCCTGATGTAAGAGTACAAGATGGAGAGCGGGGAGGGGGAGTGAGAGCTCAAAGGGGAAGTGAAAAATGCAGAGAGTAGGAGGACAGTGGGAGAGTGGAAGGAAGATACTGGACATGGGAATGGAAGGCTGGGGAGACAGAAATACTGGACAGAGGGGGGCATAGGGAGATGGAGAAGAAATGAAGATGGAGTGAAAATGTTGGACTTGGATATCAAGGGAAAACAGGGTAGATTCTTGGTAAGGTGGGTCATGGGAAAACAGGAGAGATGCTGGACATAGGGAGGCATTGGCAAGTTGAGGGGCGATGCTGGACCTGGAGGGGCACATGAAGACAGAGGGGAGATGCTGGATGCAGGGTGGAATAGGGAGGCAGAGGGAACATGCTAGATGTGGGGAATTAGGAAGATCAAGGAGAAATGCAGGACTTGTGAGAACAGGGAGAAGCAAGGAATGGAGATTTTTGAGATGGAGTGGGGATGCTGAGCATGAGAGGGTATAGGGAGACTACAGGACGATGCTTAACATGGGGAGTGAAACAAAGGGAAATGGGAGATTCAGAGCACCAGAGTAATAGGGAGAGGGGGGAAAAGATTGGCACAGGGGTACGTAAGGTGAGAAAGAAATGAAGAGATGCTGGGTATGGGAGTAATAGGGAGGGGATGGTATGGAGATGGGGGAGATGCTGGACAAAGGGGGATAGGAAGGGGGAGGGGAATACGGAAGGATAGAGAGAGAGAGAGATCAGAGATGTTGGATGGAGGGAAAGAGCGAAAGAGAGAAAGACATTGGATGGGGACGAGAGAGAGTGAATGAAAGACTGGGGAATAATGGATCAGGGAAGAAGAGACAGGGAATGGGAGGACTAAGGTGAGGGTTGAAAGGTGGTAGGTAGTTGGAATAAAAGAAAGAGGGGGATTGAGGACTGGATAATAGGAAGTAGTAGTGAAAACTGAGTGGACAGAGAGAGAAGATTAAAGGAAGAAAGCTGAAAGGAAAAGATCAATATGGAAAGAAGAGAAGAAAACAAAAGGGAAGACAAGAAAGGGCAGATGGACTAGAGACCACAGAAAGAGAGTTAAGAGATAACAAAGGAAAACAGAAACCTGAGATTGGTACCAGCATGATCAGATATTAAAATGATCAGGCAACAAAGGTAGAAAAAATAATTTTATTTTTAATTTAGTGATCAGACTTAACACTATCTTTCTATTTTATACAGTACCGGGAAATGCATCTAATTCTATTTCTCTGGTGTTGCATTGCATGCAGAATCTGGCTTCTTGGGGTTTCTTTTTAAATTTTGTCTACAATGTACCAGACAATCCTCATATCTATCAGTCACCCAGCTATCTTAATACCTAATGATTGAATTGCCAGCTATAATGGCCATCCTAACACTTCCTTCTTGGGCACATGGTCCTGGAGACACCTCGTCAGTGTGAGAAGGTATTATGTCACCTGGATTAGAGGCCCTGACACCAATCTGATGCTTTTATTTTACATGATCTCTATCCTCTATGGCAGCAGAAAGACTGCTAACCTGGAGATGGGACTTCTCTACTATGTCCCTGAAAGTGTTATGTAAATACATCTGGCTGCCTGAGCTCCTCCATGTCTGCTACTCTAGCCTCCCGAGAGCAATGAGCTCTTTACACCTAGTACACACTAATATCTCACCAACTAGGAGATAATTATACATGCAACACTCAGTGCAAAAGACAGGAAAGCCACATCTCCTGCTGGATTACTTTCTGCATCTTAGTTATAATGACTTGTTTAGCTATTTAAAGTTGTTCAGTTATTTAAATTTGCTAGAATAGGGATATTTGAAGCAATACAAATATACCAAATTGGGGTCATTTCAATTCGCAAATATTGGTTGGTCCCCGCTATTCGGTCCCCTCTGCATCCCCGGCTAACCTCCCCATATGAATAAGACATTTGTATGGGGAGGCTAGATGGGGGCAGGACAGGGGTGGTGCGGAGGCAGAGTTAGGGCGGGCAGTGGGCGGTCCAGGGCCCCGGATGTACAGGGCTGATTCCGATGTCTGCCCTGTACGTCTGGGCCCGGCAGACTGAAGGGGATACTTATTCCACCTCTGAGGTGGAATAAGCTCCCCTAGATGGCGGGGGATGGCAGGCGATTTCCTACAGCCCAACCCAGGCCTTGGGAGGCCAGTTCGGGGGTCAGGCTGCAGGGTATTTAAGAACAGGTTGGCGACTGGGGATTGCAGCTCTTGAATGGAGCCGCGGTGCCATTGCAATCAGACGCCATGGCGCCACTGCTCCATTCAGGAGCACTGACTGACTGAGTTAGCCAGGTCCCCGCCTGCACGTACAGGCCTAGTCGCGATTCTGATCCCGCAGGGCTAGATGAGCCTAATCAGAATGGGGCCCAATATGTTTAAGGGACTGTGTTTAATGTTTACCTCAAAATGAACTTAAAGGATTTTTAATTTATTCCTAAGGCCTAATAACTTGCTGATGAAGATTACTGGTTAAACCTGAAAGTGAATTAGATACCTCCTAACTGGGTTAAGAGATTGTCTCTGGGGTGGCAGGGAGATGGCGTGGCTGGGAGACGAGGGTGGGTGGGAACCATGAATAAGCCACCTGTACATGCAGGATAGACATGTATAGCGCGAAAACTTCTAAAACCATATTCTGCACACTTGCAACCCTGCACGTACATGGCATATAAATGGGGATTCAAGAACATGTGTGAGAGGGGGCAAAACGGGGGTGTGGCGAGCCACAGAGACGTATAAACTATATTCCAGTGCTACACATGCACGTCCAGAGTAGTCCCCACAGACATCCAAGTTATACCTGCTGAAAGGTGGAATAAAGTTAGGACTTAGAAATATTGCTGCCCTGCACTGCAATGCAGCCCATAGTGTTGAATGGATGTGTAACCTATGCTGTGCACTGCTGTGCCTGCAGGCTGGGAAACCACAGCATGCAGTGTTCTTGAACAGAAAGCAGAAGAGAGAGAGGTTTGAGGTCGTAGGAACAAAATCAAACATCCCCACAAATGTATGGGGAAGAACACAGATGCGCTTACCGGCCACGTTGGCATTTGCTGAGTGAGCTACAGGGGCAAAGCATGGGTCCCCTAATGATGCCCATGTCCTCAAAATGATACTGGTAACAGAGCCCTAGGACCCCACGTGAAAATGTAAGCCCAGACATCGGTGCCATGTGCAGCACCCTGCCAGCTGGAGTGTTGCGCTCCACACAGTGGACCTTTATAATATGCCCTATGCAATGCGTACAGTCCCCGGATGCAGAGAAGGTCAGATGTAAACCTATCAGAGCACAATAATGGGAAGAGTCTATGCCGGTGACACTATGGTACATATCATGGACACAGGTCACTGTTGCAGTTGGTTACATATGTGGGTCTATGATTTGCAATGCGCATACGACCCTGACCCTTGAGGCTGATATACTTGATGGGATGCTTTGGCCAAAAGTAGCTCTCTGAGCTCTCTGTGTACGTATCATGTATGTCCATATGCATCTTGAAATGTAGTGATCATGTATGGTGATGGGTGGGAAGTACTGATATCCATGGTTTTTTATTTATTTATTTAGCACATATTTATATACCGCTCTTTCCCAAGTAACAAGTGCGGTTTACAATGAACAGAAAAAATTCAAGGTACATGATTAATCATATCCTAGTCGTTTACAGGGAACAGATTTAACTTTTTACAATTAACAGTGTAATTAAAGATATACAAACATTGGTTACATCCAGAGGTATTGTGTGGATGTAGTCAAACGTTTTACATATTTACATTAATTTTATACAATTTGAGATACATGAGAACGACCTTTTAATATCAGATTTTGCATTTATTTTTATCATGTAGGTGTATGCCATTTAAAGATTATTACCCTGTGTCCCCTTGTATGGTTTGGTTAGTCAGAGGTGTGTAATGTAAGATATATAGGTGTGTTTTTAGTTTTTTTCTAAATTCTTTAAGTTCAGTTAGGAGGCGAATATTGTCAGGTAGGTTATTCCAGAGAGACGGTGCACAGTGAGAGAAGGCCCTGTTATTGGTTAGTTTTTTAGATTTTTTATAATCTTTAGGTAATGATATTGTGTTTGTGTTTCTACTTCTTTGAGTTCGCTTATTTGGTTCTATGTTGATTAGGTTATTAAGTGCGGATGGTGCGAGTTTATTCATCAGTTTGAAGGTGGTAACTAGTATTTTGCAGTGTATTCTTTTGTGAATTGGTAGCCAGTGGAGTTTAGCAAGAATTGGTGTAATGTGTTCTTTTGAACTTACATTCATTATAATTCTTGCAGCAATATTTTGGGTTAATTGGATCTTTTTAATGATTTGCCGTGTGATTCCCTGGAGAATTAAATTTGCAAAATCGAAGTGTGGTGTGATGATTGCTTGTATTATCGATATGAAGTCATGTAAATGAATTAGTGGACGTATTTGTTTCAAGGTCTTGATTTTGAAATGTATGGTTTTTGTGAGATTTTTTATGTGTGAGTCCGTATTAAGTTTATCATCAAGGATTACACCTAGGTATTTTATTTCTTTTTTTGTTTTAATCTCATGGTTATTTAGGGTGATGGAGTTTGGAGGTGTATATGTTTGGTTTTTTGTGACATAGAGGATATCGGTTTTTGTAAAATTAATATATAGGTTGTGGTCGATGAGCCATTTATTTATTTATTTATTATTTATTACAAATTCTTATATACCGCGCTATTTAGAATCAGCGCGGTTTACATTGTAACAACATTTGCAATAGAACAAAATCTTTTGCTTACATTAAACAGGGATATTAACTTGGAAGTAACAGGGTAACTATATACATAAGAGACACATGTAGGTTATTTAAGTTAGGTCATTAAAGCAATCTTTTATTTGTTGTATAGGTGGGTGAGGGATTTTGAATGGTAGATAAAATATAATATCATCTGCATAAATGTGATAATGTACGCCGTGACATTTAAAGATGTTGCAGACTGGTTGGAGGTAAATATTAAATAGCAGTGCTGATAGCGCAGATCCTTGTGGAAGGCCTTGGGTTTGGTTGAAAATATTTGATGTTTGATTGTCAATCCTCACTGTTTGGGTTCTGTTTGTTAGGTAGGATTTAAACCAATTATATACGGTGGATGTTATTCCAATTTGTTGGAGTCTGCTTAACATTGTTGTGTGGTTAACACTGTCAAACGCTGTGGAGATGTCTAGAAAGATTAATATAAATGCTTGTCTTGTATCGTCAATTCCTCTTATTAATGTGTCAATGAGTACTGTCAGTAGAGTTTCTACTCCATGATATGGGCGGAAACCATATTGATGTTTCCATTCCATCATCTATGTCAAGCATGTTTCCATTCCATCATCTATGTCAGGCATGTCCAACAGGTAGATCACGGAGGGGTCAGAGGTAGATCACCAGCCCCACTTGGCTCCATCTCTCCAGCAGCTCGCCCCATCACTAGGAGAGAGCTCGTGCCATCAGGTCATCTGCCAAGGGCTTGCCACCGCTGCTGATCCTTTGCCTGTCTTTTTTCCCTGCCTGCGGGAATTTTTCCTGCGGGTGTATTGGGGGCACTTGTTGATTTTGTGCCAATAGTTTGTGGGTACCCCAGGCGCTTTCTTACATCTAGCCACACCAGTATAACTAAGATGAGTGTTCCAAAGAAGAGCAAAACCTACCACTTTCATGATGAATGGGAAATGGACTACTTCTTCATCATGGTGAAAGACAAGTGTTGTTGGCTAACTTGTAACGCCCCAGCATCCTTGCCCAAAAAGGGTAAACTGGAACGTCATTATAAGGCTCTACATAGCAATAAGTTTGATGCTGATTTTCCACCCAAAAGTGAAATTCGTAAACTGAAGCTCAAAGAACTTAAATCGAAATTGGCTACTCAACAACAGTTAATGGCAAAGCCAAGGTCACATTCAGTCAATGCAACCATAGCATCCTTCAAGGTCAGCAACCTGATCGCAAAGAAATAAAAACCTGTCACTGAAGGGGAATTTGTAAAAGATTGTTTTCTTGAAGAAGCTGGCAATCTTTTTGAGGGATTTAAAAATAAGAAAGAGATCATAGCTGCTATTCAAGATGTACAATTGTCAAGAAACACCATCGTGCGGCGAATAGAAAAGATGTGTAGAGACACAACTGAACAATTGTTGGAGGATGTTTCAAACTGTGTTGCTTTCTCACTCCAACTGGATGACTCTACAGACATAAGAGACATAGCCCAGTTGCTAGTCATTATCCGGATGTTTTTTGAAGACTTCAGTGTTAAAGAAGAACTACTTGGAATGATTTCTTTTAAAGGGAGAACTATCGGTCAGGAAATATTCAGTTCTTTCCATTCTTTTGTGACAAAGTGTAATCTTCCATTGCATAGACTTGTTTCCATCACTACTGATGGAGCAAGAGCAATGACAGGTGAGGTTAACGGTTTCATAGCCCTCTGTAGACAGCATGACAACTTCCCAGATTTCCTTTCTTACCACTGCATCATTCACCAGCAATTTTTGGCAATCAAGAGACTCAGTACAAAGACCATCATGAACATCACTTTCAAAATTGTAAATTCAGTTCGTGGAAGATCACTTCAAAGATGGCTTTTCAATCTTACTCTTGATGAAGGGTGTGATAAGGAAGCTTATCAAAGCTCAGGGAGTAATGACAGAAGAGGAGAATTTACTCTGATCAAAGGACCTGTGCTGGCAGGTTATAGAAATAAGACAGCTTGTTTCCCTAAAAGACTACATGTTCCAGAATGCACCAGTATGCAGAAAGTCCCTAGGGGAGCTAGAGTGGAAAAGCATGAGTCTAATCAGAGAAAGCATTATGTCATCCTTAATCAATCAGCCTCTAGGAGAGAGCTTAATCCACAACACCTGAAGAATGCAAGGGAGGAGTTGCAATCTAAGCCCTTTAAAACTAGAGGGGAATCTTCAGGAAGGGAGAGGCAGCAGAAGAAGGATCGGACAGAGAATCAGACGGAGTCAAAGGAGAACCAGAACAGAAGGAAGAACAACCGGAACCTGAAGGAACAAGGACAAGGAAGCAGACGGTCCAAGAGAGGAGCTCAGAGAAGTACGTATGCCTGGAGGGATACCTGGGGGAAACAATCTTCAGAGGACTGGAGAAAGCCAGAGGTCTGGAGATCCACAGCCAGGGACCCTCAAGCAGCACCTAGGAAGAGGTCTGTTGCAGCTAAGGAGAAAAGGAGCCCAAATACCTCTTGGAGGACGTCTGGAGAAAAGATCCTGAGGTCCAGAGATATCAACTGGAGGACAGGACACAGAAGCTCTATTACATACTGGCCAGAATACCAAAAGAAGCAGCCTGATGCTTGCCTGGATTCAGGTATGAACTGTGAACGTTTCTCTAGCTTTGAGCAATGCAAACAGCAGGGAAACAGTTTCTCTCCGTATAGAGGTCAGTTACAGAAGCCCTCTGAGCCAGATAGTGATAGTGAATCCATGCACTTTCAGGAGCAAGGTTTAATATCTGATGCAGAGGTTGATTATATCGACTGTTCTTTGAGTAGGTTGTTATTTTAGGAAAATCCTAAAAATAAGAACAAACATCAAAAGGAAACATTCTAATTATTGGCTTCCAATAAAGTTTTGATGGAAAGAAAAAGCTTGTGGGGAAGTTTGCACGTGTGCTGAAAACAAGCTGCTGATTGCTGCTAATTGTCACCTGTTGGTAGAAGCAGAGCACAGCACAAGCCATGCACACGTGGAGTGTAAACGTTCTTTTTTGTGTGGGAAAAGAGAGCTATGTTTTTGTATATAGAAGTTTTCCTTTTTTAATTTGTTTCCACCTCAGCACTGTTAAGGAGTTTATTAGCAGTGGCTGTAAGAAAGCCTTTCTCTTCCATAAATGACTTTGATTCTTATTTGCAAAAGCTTTTCAATTGCCTTGTTTATGTTGAATAAACCCTTGAGAAGTTATCCTGGATGTGTTACCAAGTATATCTGTGTGTGGAAATTCACCCCATAAATAAACTCTAATTTCTGCCTTACACTCGACCAACTACAAGTTCTTCATTTATTTAAAAGGCAAGCTTTGTGTGAATGGACTTCAATAACCACAATCCTTTGCAAGACAGTTAATTTACATACTTGCCAAGATGATGGTACCTTCATAACAAGCACCCCCTTTTACAAGGGGCAGCGGAAATCATTTTGCACACAGATGTAAGGTGGCTAAGTAGGCTCAAATTTCTGCAAAGATTTCATGATTTGCTGAATGAAATAAAAAGTTTTTTGAAGAAGAGGGGAGATGACGAAGCAGAGTTGGAAGATGAGGAATGGTTATGTGATCTGGCATTCATCGCTGACTTTACAGGCAAACTAAGTGATATGAACCTTGAACTACAAAGGTAAAAACAAATGCATTGGCGAGATGATGAGTACAGTTTCATCCTACAAGAGCAAATTTGAGCTAACGATGACTGACCTTGCAAACAACACTTTTGATCATTTTCCTAATACACAGGACCATCTGGGACAATATCCAAATTTTGTTTTTCAGAGCGAGAAGTATGTGACAGAAACCTGTTCTGTTATCCAGGAATTCAAAAATAGATTCTGTGACTTCCAAAAAATTGGAACAGTTGTGGAATACTTGTCATACCCATTCAAAGTAGATGTAGACATTAAAGAAACTGCAGCTGCTATCAGTAAAAATTACTCATTGAACAAGCCATCTCTTGAAAACGAAATATTAACCCTCAAAAATGACATTTTTCTCAAGACCCGTGCTGAGCAAGAATCGTTTTGAAAGCTAGTGCCTAGAGACAAATTTCCCAACTTGAGAAGATGCAGTGAAGCCGCTAAGAATCAACGACACCCGACACATACATGCATTCATAGTCTCACTACATGCACACACAAGACAGTATTTGTTCGATTGTTTGCTGTGTAGACCGCCTTGATTAAAGGATAAGGCGGTATAGAAATCCATTTAAATAAAAAAATAAAAATAAAAAGCCTGACGAATTACACCAACCTTAGCACTTGTACAAATGCCCGTACCTAGGTTTTTAAGGAAGTTATCGTATAACTTGCATGCATAGATTTGTGCTCCACTGAAGCTCCACCCCTATGCACACCCACAGTGAAAATAAGTGTCATTATCCTGATGTGCATACTTATAGGATACCAACTGGCATAAGTACTAATGTAAAGTCCCATCCATGCACATCAGTGAACATATAGATAGTCTGGTTTAATGGGATAAGGTCAACATGGAGTTAGCCAAGTAGGGCCCGATATTGAGTTTGGCAGGCTATGTGACCCTATGGCATCTAGCCCTGCCTGCCGACCCTTAACCCCAGATATTCAATGCCGGGATCATATGCGGCCCCAGTATTGATTATTCAGGGATCGCCGCAGACATCAGAAGCCACTGTAGCAGTATGGCAAATCATATGCACTTATGCCTTTTCACAGAAAACAAAAACATCTTAACAACAGGTAATAGAATAATTTAACCTTTTTAAGAAATTGCTGACATGAATATTTGTGTTCCAGCAGTGGTAGTGTTACTTTAACTTCTGTGTTCAAACCAGTCATGCCCCTGTTCAGGACCGGATTTACCTTGAGTGAGGCCCTATGCCAACAAAAATTGTGGGCCCCCAGCAGGGGCGGCCCAAGGGGGGTGTGGGCCTCATTTGCATAAGGGGCCTCATTTGCATAAATATTTGCATAATGTTACCATATACTAACTTTTAGTAAACGTGCCTCTTAATGAGTGTATGGATAAAGAAAGACTAAAAGATTTCTACATTACTATAATCCAGTGCCAACTGCCAGACACATTAGGAACTACTACAAACACTGCCCATTTAGAACCCATAGCAAACCCGCCGTATCCTAACAGCACTACCAGGACTCACAAAGCACCATACTCTACCAATCAAAAGGCAACACTGCAAATATTAAACCAATACATTTCAGAGAACAACAATACATGACCTACTGGGGAAAGAGAACAAGTGGCAATGTCAAATAGGAATTATATAAACAGAACACCTCAGCTCAGTTACACATGCAGAACATAGACCATCACCAAACAAGTAATCACATTTTAGAAACAGGAAGACAATAATTAAACTGGGAATCCCAAAAGCCAAACTTGGAATGTACAACACTGTAGAAATAAAACTATACATTAATTTGCTCTTGTACTAAACAAAGCGCAGACGTTAATGATGCACATTTACCAGAGCTGACATATTCCAATTAATAAATTCAAAATAAAGAGATATTTTTCTACCTTTTGTGCATTTTTTTCAGCTGCAATTGCTCCAGCCACTTTCTTCTGGTTTCTTCATGTCTTCTGCTAACTCTCCATCGTCTGCTGTCCATTTGTCCTTTCTTCTCTCTTCTAGTTTTTTTCCATTCTCTCTCTACATCTGCTTTAACATACTAATCTTTCTCCTTTTGCTCTTTCCTCATTCCTATTTCATCCAGTCAAATTTTACCCCTCCATCCTCAATCCCCACTTACTCTCCCAATACCCGGCCAATTGTAGATTTTTTTATCCCTCCCACACAAAATATTTTTCCCTTCTCCATTTTACTCTTCCAGCCCCATCCCATTCTAATCCTCCCCCAACATCAGCTCCCTTCTAGTTCCAGCCTCACCCAGCATCCATTCCCTTCTAGTCCCTGCATCAGCCCATTTCCAGTCCTAGCCACCCATCAGCCCATTTCCAGTCCTAACCCCCCATCAGCCCACTTCCAGTCCTAACCCCATCAACCCATTTCCAGTCAGCCCCCCATAGCCCATTGCCAGTCCTAACCCCCCCCATCAGCCCATCAGCCCACAGCCCATTTCCAGTCCTAGCCACCCATCAGCCCACCTCCAGTCTTAACCCCCCCCAGCCCATTTCCAGTCCTAACCCCCCCCATAGCCCATTACCAGACAGCCCCCATCAGCCCACAGCCCATTACCAGTCTTAACCCCCCCCCAAAGCCCATTACCAGTTCTAAACCCCCCCAACAGCCCATTATCAGTCCTAACCCCATCAGCCCACCTCCAGTCTTAACCCCCCAGCCCATTTCCAGTCCTAGCCCCCCCATAGCCCATTACCAGACAGCCCCCATCAGCCCACAGCCCATTACCAGTCTAAACCCCCCAAAACCCATTACCAGTTCTAAACCCCCCCCCAACAGCCCATTACCAGTCCTAACCCCATCAGCTCACCTCCAGTCTTAACCCCCCCCCAGCCCATTTCCAGTCCTAGCCCCCCCCATAGCCCATTACCAGACAGCCCCCATCAGCCAACAGCCCATTACCTGTCTTAACCCCCCCAAAGCCCTTTACCAGTTCTACCCCCCCCCCAACAGCCCACAGCCCATTACCAGTCCTCCTCATCAGCCCACCTCCAGCCTTAATCCCCCCAACCCAGTCCCAGTCCCAGCCCATTTCCAGTCCCAGTCCCAGTCCCAACCCATTTCCAACCCCAGTCCCAGCCCCCCCAATTACCAGTCCTACCCCCTCCCCCTCCCCCGGCCTAAAGTAAAATTTATTTAAAAAAAAAAAACCTGCTGGCTGCCGCTGTGGGGCCCCCTCTGCTGCCGCGGCAGCATGGACTGACCCGCGGGGGCCCCCTCTGTAAGCTCGGGCCCTCCCGCCGTGCCTCCGTGTCTCCCTCCGTGCAGGCTGTTAGAGACGCGAAGGCAGACTGTCTCCTTCGCGTCTCTGTTAAGCCCGCAGGGGCTGATGGGAAATTTCCCATCAGCCCTGCGGGCTTAACAGAGACGGGAAGGCAGAAGGAGACAGTCTGCCTTCGCGTCTCTAACAGCCTGCACGGAGGGAGACACGGAGGCACGGAGGGAGGGACCGAGCTTACAGAGGGGGCCCCCGCGGGTCAGTCCATGCTGCCGCGGCAGCAGAGGGGGCCCCGCGGCGGCAGCCAGCAGGTTTTTTTTTATTTTATTTAAAAAAAAAGCCTAACTACTTCAATTTTTGTGGGCCCTTTGCAGCTGTGGGCCCTACGCCATGGCGTACATGGCGTATAGCTAAATCCGGCCCTGCCCCTGTTGATTATTATCTCTGTCGCAGGGTAGATATAACACACTTATAAATGAACTATGACCTAATAAATGAACTATGACCTAATCCAATGGCAGTGTGCTATCCTGAAGTTAACCCTAGGATGATCCCATGAAGCAGCTCAAGATTGGTAAAATAACAGGATGATCATTGCATGAAAATGAAATGAGTTGGGCCTGGACAGCATGTCGTGCTGTGCTTGATTGCTTATTTTTGCTTGAATCATGGAACAGTAGCAGAGCTGAGTTTTAAAGAGAGCTTTATTGTGCCTCTAAGGCTTTTTATAGCAAGTAGCTTATCAGATTTTTAGGAGAATTAGAAGTGTGAGGACGACTTGGCCTGTGACATGATGACCCTCCTTGCAATTTAGGTAGGTTAGAGACAAAATTCAGGTTAACAAATCTGGTCTGGATACCTCTTAAATATTTAGTCAAATGTATATTATTGTTATTCTTATCATGATTTGCATAGTACATACAGGATGTACATAGTGCTTTACAAAAGCACATGGGCTAAGTTTAAAAGACATTTCTGCAAATGAAACAGCCTTTTACACATAAAAATCATTTTATTAAAATTGCATGGGGAATGGATACCTTAGTTTATGTGTATACTAGGATGCGCATTTGTGAGCCCCATTTGGCTTGTTTGGGTACCTACGTAAATATCTGAAGTGCTAGCATATTGCTTATATCCTGTATGTCTATGAATCAGTGTATGTATTTATTTATTTACATTCTCTTATATACTGTGCTATTCTGTATCAGTGTGGTTTACATTGAACAAACTGAAATTACATTGAACAGGGCATTATAACTTGGAGATAACTATTTTACAGGGAACATGGGCTATGGAGGGTTAAGTGGCTTGCCCAAGACCACAAGGAGCACCTGTGGGACTAGAAACCCCAGTCCTTCTGACCCAAGGTTGCTGTCCTCTAGTGGGATTTGAACCCCTGATCTTCTGGCCTGAAGTACCTTGCCCCAACCACTAGGCCACTCCTCCACTCCACTCCATGTATACTTGCATTTAAGTTCTCATGTGCAAGCAAAGCACACCTAAAGTAACAAACAGGTCAAACTAACACAAAAAATGTCCAATAATCAGGAAAGATTTATTTTAAATGCGCATGAATCAAACTTTTTTTGGCCCTGCACACCCCACGTGTATACACCCTGTGTGTGCATAAGTATATTGGAGCTGGTAGGAAGCATTCCTGGAGATGAGATTTGGGTGGAGCTTACACGTCTGCATATATTTTATAAAATACTTTCCTAAACACATAAACTTAGCTAGAAATTCTGCATATGTTTCAGAGCATATGTGAACATGTACAGTATGGGGTCTATTCCATCCCACGAACATGGTCAAAGCAAGGTATCTTCAAGTGATACTGACCTAATGCAGAAATTAGAATATCCCAATAGAGAGGTTATGATAAAAGCTGAAGTAATTACCCCTTTCACCTGCTGTTCAGGTTGTAAAAACAACCCCCACACACGCACATTATTTAAATTTTCTATTAGGCTTCTGCAGCTAGTATCATGATCTATGCAGTTTTCTCGGTCAAGCAACATATTAGGAAGTAGAACTGACATTTCAGCCATCATGCTATAGTTTTCTTCAGGGTGAAGTGGGTATGCAGTGGATCTGTGTACTTATATATAGTGCTTCTCAAACCAGATTGGTGGTATTGAGGGAGGAAATTAGAATTTTGGTGGAAAAATTCATTGGAAATGAGACAGAAAAGGTACAAGTTTGAATTCTGAAATCTCCCTGCTAAAATTTAAAATTCCCTGCCTTCCAGAATTCAAACTTACACTTTTCCCACCTTATTTCCAACAAACAGATGTTCTCACCAAAATTCAATTTTTCCACCAATTTGGTTTGAGAACCACTATATATAAGGACATCTACTGCATACCAACTTCACCCTGAAGAAAGCCACAGCATGATGACCGAAATCAGAGAAATCAAGATGGGAGATATCCTCTCTACTCCATTCATCCAAACTCAAGGCGTCCCACAAGGCTCCACCCTCTCGGCCCTGCTTTTCCCACAACCTACTCTACCACCTCTACACGGATGATATCTTGATCTACATTCCCTTCAACACCAATCAACCCACCTATGCAAAGCTACAGCACTG
This sequence comes from Ichthyophis bannanicus, assembly GCA_033557465.1. Lineage (NCBI taxonomy): Eukaryota > Metazoa > Chordata > Amphibia > Gymnophiona > Ichthyophiidae > Ichthyophis > Ichthyophis bannanicus. Next base: position 78,570,198 of record CM066036.1, read on the forward strand.
CTTCTCCGAATTATCATAATGGCTCACTAGTAACCACCTCTCCGTGAACTACAAGAAAACTGAAGCCTTAGTCATCACTAAGGATAGCTCTTTCATTCCCTTTGCAACCATAATTTTAAACACCCATATCAAGGTATAGCAAGAAATAAAATACCTTGGTATCACGCTAGACCACAACATCTTCTTCCAACAAGTTAAGAAAACGGAAAACTCAATCTACTACAAGATCCGCAACCTCCAACACCTCTGCCAAATCCTGGATCTCCACTCCTGAATTTAGATCAGCACTCCAAAAGGCAATCCTCCCAATCTTTGATTACTGCAACTCTACGTATCAAGGACTCCCACAATCAATCATCCTCCCATTATGTCCAGCTCTTCATACTGCCACTCATATCCTTCTGGCAGCCCTAAACAAGAAAACATTACACCCATTCTCAAGCAACTGCACTTGCTTCCACTCAATCGCATCAAATACAAAACATTGATGGCAACTCACAAAGCACTAACAGGCTTCTCCTCCTCCTACCTTCTCAGCCTCCTCCACCCCTTTCAACCCAATAGAGCCAGCAACCAATCCAACAGAAACACCCTGATCGTCCCTCACTCAAAAACAAAGAGCACCCAATAGGTTCGTTCAAGAACATTCAAACTATACACACCAACCCTGTGGAACTCTCTCCCTGACACAATCAGGAACATCAAAGACCTTTCCACATTCAGGAAGCATTTGAAGACCCATCTGTTCATTGAACATATGGACCTATAACATAATCCTATCTATCCAAGCCACCTCATCAGACCTCCCTAGGCTTCATCATAACAATGCTTCAACAGCGCTTCCATGCACCCCAACATATACATATCAATATAAATAGTTAAGTTATCTGTACATAGTTAATATCTATGTTCCATGTTTTTATTGTAATTGAGTTGTTTTGTAAAATGCTTTGACCTGGTGAAAAGCGGTATAAAAGCACATCTAAATAAATACAAATAAATAAAATACTAATATGTGGCATGGTTTGGAAAACCACAAAGATCATTATTTAAATTGACTGTGATATGCAAAAAATCTAAAAAAATAAGATGGAGAATAAAGTTTCTAGATGCCATAAATGACTGACTCATGGAGCAATTGTTCCAGGAACAAACCACGTGAGAAAGTACGTTAAATCTAGGGTCCAATATTCAAAGGCATTTACACAGACCTGTAAATGGTGTAAATGTCCCTAAGCAGGATATTCAGCAGCAGTAACATGATTTGTGCTGCTGAATATCCATTGCTACCGTCACTATAAGCTCTGATGCTTACCACTTAGTATTGGGGCGTGTTGGTGTCATTCCAGTGTGGAGCAGAGGTGAAGCTGATCGCAAACCAGCCAGCGCTGATATTGAGCCACTGCCTGGTTAGCGCTATGGAGTGAAAGCCAGGCACAGGAAATCCTGGTCTAACCTCTGCCACATATTGCTAAGTTGGCAGTAGCTCAATATCACGCTGACCGGTTTGTGATCAGCAAGAGCAGCTAATCTGGATATTCAATGCTGGTGGCCGGATATGACCCCAACATTGAATATCTGGGTTTAGTGTTGAGTGGTGACAGCTGTATTGTAATGGTGCTAGCTGATGCCACTGAATATCAGGCCCCTAGTCTTTACTGGTATGTAGGACCTGGTGTAAGGAATAATGGTGATGGGGCTTCTAGGCAGTAGTCATCAAAAGAAGAGCAGTGCCAATAACTGCTGCCATAGCACTTAATTTTGAAAAGGGAAGCTATGATAAAATGAGGAAATTAGAAGAAAAACCTAATAGAAGTAGTTAATAGGGTTAAAAGTTTGCATGAAGCTTGAACATTATATAATAAGACCATTTTGAAAACCCAGATAAAATATATTCTATGCATCAATAAAGATTGAAAGAAGGCTTACCAATGGCCAGTGTGATTTAATAGTGAAGTGGAAGTAGTAGTAAAAGCCAAAAGAACATCTTTCAGAAAATGATAATAAAACACTAATGAATAAACATAGAAACACGACAGCAGAAAAAGACCACATGGCCTATCTAGTCTGCCCTTCCACATCAACTACAATAGTCCCCTTTTTACCTTTAGAGATCCTCTGTGTTTGTCCCATGCATTTTTGAATTAAGATACTGTCCTCATGTCCACTTACTCTACTGGAAGACTATTCCACACATCTACCACTCTTTCCATAAAGAAATATTTCCACATATTACTCCTGAATTTATTCCCCTTCACTCTCATCCTATGTCCCCTCGTAGCAGAGCTTGGCTTCAATTGAAGGAGACCCTCTTGTACATTTATGCCATGGAGGTATTTAAATGTTGCTATTATATTTTATTTATTTAGCTGTATTTATTTAGCTGTATTTATATCCCGCTTTTCACCGGGTCAAAGCGGTCAATTGGGAGATACATTTAACATGAGGGGATATGAGACATATACGCTAATACTTACAGGGAACATGGGCAATGGAGGGTTAAGTGGCTTGCCCAAGACCACAAGGAGTGCCTACAGGACTAGAAATCCCAGTCCCTCCGGCCTGAGATTATATTATATTGCCTCATCCCACCTTTCCTCTAAAGTATACATATTAAGATTGTTAAGTCTGTCCTCGTATGCTTCATATTGAAGACTACTAACCACTTTAGTAGGCACCCACTGCACCGACTCCAACCTGCCTATATCCTTCTGAAGGTGTGGTCTCCAGAATTGTACACAATACTCCAAATGAGGTCGCACCAGAGACTTAGAGGCACTATTACCTCCTTTTTTCTGCTGGCCATTCCTCTCCCTATACACCCAAGCATCCTTCTGGCTTTTGCAGTCGCCTTTTCTACCTGTTTAGCTACTTTAAGATCACCAGACAGAATTACGCCCAGGTCCCGCTCTTCTTTTGTGGACAAAAGTCCCTCACCCCCTACACTGTACAGCTCCTTTGGATTTTTGCAGCCTAAATGCATGACCCTGTATTTTTTAGCATTAAATTTCAGCTGCCATATTCTAGTCTATTCTTCAAGTTTAGCTAGATCCCTCCTCATGTTGTCGACTCTTTCCTGTATGTCTAATACAGATTTTAGTATCGTCTGCAAACAAGCAAACTTTACCCGACAGTCCTTCCGCAATATCACTAACATGTTAAACAGAATCGGACCAAGGACAGATCCCTGCGGCACACTACTGGTTACCTCCTTACCTCCTTCTTCTCAGAGTGAGCTCCATTTACCTGTACCTTTTGTCGCCTCACACTCAACCAATTTCTAACCCAATCAGTAAGTTTAGGATCCATCCCTATGGTGCTCAGTTTGTTTATAAGTCGCCTGTATGGAAGGTATCAAAGACACATCTAGGGTTCTCCCTCAGTTCAACTCCCTGGTCACCCAGTCAAAGAAATCTATCATATTTGACAAAATCTGCCTCTGGTGAATCCATAAAACATCCACAAGCACTGGCAAGTTAAATGTGTAAAAGTAATAGGCAGGCAAAGAGAGAGGTTTTGAAAAGAAACTTTCTCTAGAGACAAGATATCATACTAAAAACCTTTTTCAAGTAGATCCAAAGGAAAGAATCTGTGAAGGAATTGGTTTGGTCACTGTAAAAACAAGAGCCAAAAGGCGTGTTTTCAGAAAATAAGGTAATACCTCGTAGCAGAAAAACTATATGATTTCTTTGCTTTGGTCTTTCCTGAGGAGGATTCATACTCCCATAAGAAACATTTGATTGTGATAATTTGCAATAACTAAAGCATATCACTATAAGTCTAGAAGATATAATAATCCTTGTGATCATGGGTAACTCAACCCTCAATTGCCTCAAATATAAACAGTGGCGTGTTTACTAAAGGTTAATGTGTGTTAATAGAATTAAGGGCACATTGATTTGTGTCCTACATTGAAGCAAGTGTGTTTCCAGCAGTCCCCTGAATGCCTGGTGCAGGAGTTACCCCCAGGATGGGGTGAGCTATGCACATTTAGTAGGCCAGGCCCAGGAACAAGTGTGGTCAGACGTTTCCCTCTCCCAGAACCACTTCCTCACGCTGATAATTGAACGCTACCAGTGTGACAACAGACGACGGGTGAAGCCGTTTCTCTGAGGGGTACTCCAGCACTCGCCGGAATGGAGGTAGCAGTAGCACAAATGGGAGATCTCAGTACTTTTACTTTTGCTTGACTGGAGAATTTCACTCTGGAGGCTATTTGGAAGGCTATAGTCTCTCTTGGGGAGGCTTTGATTCCTCAAGTTTCATCTTTGGTGGTGCGAGACTCTAATAACGAGGTTGGGATACAACAGGTAACTGCTTCCTTGGAATCTACTAAGACTGAGGTGTCTGATCTTTGTGTCAAGTTGGCATCTTTGGAAGCTCAAGCTGATGCATTTGTTAAAATGTTTGACGTGGTTGGGAAGAAACTGGAATTTTTGGAAAATATGCACCAAACTTGTAATTTGTGTTTAATTCGCTTTCCAAGAGTGTCTATCTCTGCAAGGGATATGTTTACAGAATAACTGGTGGACATATTAGCAGCGTCTCGGGATTCTCTCCCTCCTCTAGTTAAGATATTCTATCTTCCACCCGGTAGGAAACAATCCCTCTCTGGGGCTCAACAATTGGATGTTTTTAATATTACTGATATGCTTGAGTTCTCTCGGGAAGAGCAAGTGGTTCCTGCTACTTTGATTGTGACATTTGCACTTCTTTTGGATAGAGTGTGGCTTTTAAAACTCTTTTTCCGTAAGAGACATTTATTATTTTGTGGTTAACGTGTATATTTATCCTGATTTGGCTAGGGCAACCAGCGCCATTGTAAAGAGTTTCTCTTGATGTAGCCTGGGTTTTGCAGCTGGGTGGGCTCTTTTTTCTAAAACATCCATTTAAACGTCTGGTGAAATAGTCTGTATCATATATATTTTATGAGCCTACCCAGATGCAGACCTTCATGAATGCGAGAAGACTGGAAGCCTCTATTGGTTCCATTCAGGATGAGTCGCAAAATGTGTAATGGAATTTACTGGAAAGTAGCTCCTTTTCTTTTTTTGTCTTTGTAGTTAGGCATATTTTCTTTATGGATATCCCCCTCTTTTGTGGACTAGAGTGAGCAGGCACAATGATATTAAGTGATTGCTTGGAATTTTTTTTGCTGATGTATATGTTTCTGTGATGCTTTGTTCTTTTTCTGTACAGGATGGTTTTAGTTAACTTTCTAGAATTAAGATGCACTCAGAGAAGTAAAAGGGCTGTGAGTACTTGTTGTTAAGTGCCGTCGAGTCGGAGTCGACTCATGGCGACCCTCTGGATAGCTATCCTAAATTGTGTTCGGTCTTCAGTCAGGCGGCTTATTGTTGACAGACTGGTACCCATAGCTGCTGTTATTGTATCGATCCATCTCATTGCTGGCCTTCCTCTTTTGCGTTGACCTTCTATCTTGCCAAGCATGATGTCTTTCTCTAATGATCTCTCTCTCCGCATGATGTGTCCAAAGTATGAAAGTCGAAGTCTTGTCATCTGAGTTTCTAAAGAAAGCTTAGGTTTGATCTCCTCTAGTACAGACTGGTTTGTTCTTCGGGCAGTCCATGGTATACACAGTATTCGCCGCCAGCACCATAATTGTGAGTACTTAACCCATGTTAATTTCCTTAAAGTGCATAAAAAACCTTTAGCAAATATGCTCCATAGATTGTAAGCCTTCTGGAGATAGGAAATAACTGCTGTACCTGAAAGTGAATTGCCTTGAGCTACTACTCAAAAGACATGAACTAAATTATAAATTTATTTAACAAATATTAAAAATAAAATAAAAACAATGACACTCAAGAGTATCAAATCACCAGCTTCAGATGGCATTCAGCCCCGAGTTGTGAAATAGCTCAGACCTGAAATTGCTAAGGCCATGATATCATAGGATTAGAGAGTAGACAATAGTGGAAGATGTAAATGCAAATGGGATTCTATTTTTAAATATACCTGCCTTTATTTTGGCTTCAGCATATGCCTTTTTAGATACAGTAGGCATTTCCTTGTCCTCTAAGGACTCACAATCTAAGGACCCAATATTCAAAAAAAGATGAGCTCCTAAATTAGGCTTTTAATTTAGGTTTCTAAATTTGTGTCTTATTTAGGAGCCTAAGGGGGCCATTATAAAAGGCTTAGATATGATTTGAATATCTGAAAACATGCATGCAGACATCCAAGTCACGGGGGCATCCCCAGAGCCATTTTACACATGGCATATTAGGACATCTCCACTGCAGGGATGCCCAAGTAGGCAGGAGGCATAGCAGAGGCATGTCTGGGGTGGTGCAATGAACTTGGATGTCCTCGCCCAGTTTCAGAAATATTGGGGATCTCTGCAACCCCATCCAAGTTTAGACCTGCTTCAGGCATGAACAGGTATTGGGTAAGTGCTTGCTTGGTCTGTAAAATACCCAGAGGGTATAGAGAAAATGACACATCACCAACCCCAGTACTCTCCACAATCACAATGATAACAGTGGAATTTGAATTCTGACTTCCCTGCCCCAGCCCACTACGCTAACCATTAGACTATTCCTAGATGTCTCCAGTTCTGAATACTCTTCCAAGGATGTCTATGTAGATGGCCCATAAGAACATAAGAACATAAGATATGCCATACTGGGTCAGACCAAGGTCCATCAAGCCCAGTATCTTGTTTCCAACAGTGGCCAATCTAGGTCATACGTACCTAGCAGTTTCCCCAAAAGACACAGGTTCCACAGTGCTTGTACTGGGTCAAACATTGATATCCTAGGTCCCTTCTTAATAATGGTTTATGGACCTTTCCTCCAGGAACTTGTCCAAATCTTTTTTAAACCCACCTACACTAACAGCCTTTAATACATCCTCCGGTAGCAAATTCCAGAGTTTGATTACACGTTGAGTGAAAAAATATTTTCTCTTGTTAGTCTTAAATAGTTTACCCTGTAGCTTCATTGCATGTCCCCTAGTCTTTCTATATTCTGATAATGTAAACAATCGATCTACGTTTACCCATATCTGGTAACATGCCTGCCTGCTGCGAAGGTAGCGGACCTCACGCGCCACCTAGATAAGGTCTTAGATAGTGCTGGGGAGGAGTCTGTTGTCTTGGTACATGTCGTTACCAATGACATAGGAAAATGTGGTAGGGAGGTTCTGGAGCCTAAACTTAGGCTTTTAGGCTGGAAGTTGAAATCCAGAACTTCCAGGGTAGCGTTCTCCAAAATGCTTCCTGTTTCACGCGCAGGACCCAAAAGGCAGGCAGAGCTCCGGAGTCTCAATGCGTGGATGAGACAGTTGTGCAGAGATGAGGGTTTTGGATTTGTTAGGAACTGGGGAACATACTGGGGAAAGGAGGGGCTCTTCTGAAGGGATGGGCTTCACCTTAACCGGGATGGAACCAGGCTGCTGGCAATAATCTTTAAAAAGGAGATAGAGCAGCTTTTAAACTAGATAATAGGGGAAAGCTGACAGTCGCCCAAGAGCGCATGGTTTGGAAGAATGTATCCTTGAAGGATACTACCAAAAGCAGAGAGGTTCCAAAAAAGAGTTAAGTAGCCCAAATGCCCTCAAGTATGGAGCAGACAGAGCGTAAAGATTTATTTACATTCTTGTATATACTGTGCTATTCTGCATCAGTGTGGTTTACATTGAACAAACTGAAATTACATTGAACAGGGCATTATAACTTGGAGATAACTATTTTACAAGGAACATGGGCAATGGAGTGTTAAGTGGCTTGCCCAAGACCACAAGGAGCACCTGTGGGACTAGAAACCCCAGTCCTTCTGGCCCAAAATTGCTGTCCTCTAGTGGGATTTGAACCCCTGACCTTCTGGCCTGAAGTAACTTGGCCCAACCACTAGGCCACTCCTCCACTCCCAGAATTCAAATTGCCAATGTCTACCAATAGCCAGATTAATATTAATAAAATACAGTCTCTAAAATGCTTGTATGCAAATGCTAGAAGTCTAAAAAATAAGATGGGAGAATTAGAATATATAGCACTAAATGAGAGGTTAGATATGATTGGAATGTCAGAGACATGGTGGAAAGAGGACAGCTAGTGGGACACTGTGATACCTGGTACAAACTATATCATAATGATAGAGCTGATCAAATTGGTGGAGTGGTTGCGCTCTATGTTAGAGAGGGCATTGAGTCAGAAAGGATTAAAGTTTTGCAGGAAACAAAATTTGCTGTAGATTCTCTATGGATTGAAATTCTATGTAAAAAGGGGAAGGCAGGACATGCTAGGGAGATGAAGTTCCTAGATGAAATAAATGACTGCTTCTTGGAGCAGCTGGTTCATGAACTGACTAGAGGGGAAGCCATATTAGACCTAGTCCTTAGTGGAACACCAGATCTAGTGCAAGAGCTAAGGGTGTTGGGGCCACTTGGCAATAGTGATCATAGCATGATCGCATTTGATTTAATTAGTGGAGGAGGGATAGTAAGGAAATCCACAGTACTACCTTTTACTTTCGAAAGGGAGACTATGATAAAATGAGGAAAATAGTTAAGAAAAAACTAAAAGGAACAGTTGCAAAAGTTAAAGACTTACATCAAGCTTGGGTGCTGTTGAAAAATACTATCTTGGAAGCCCAGACCAGCTGTATTCCATGCTTTAATTGCCAGCATGGTTTGAAGGTGAGGTCAGAGATGCTGTTGTTGCCAAAAGAGCATCTTTCAGGAAATGGAAAAAAAGAACCAAACGACAAAACCTGGAAACAGCACAAGCACTAGCAAGTCAAATGCAAGGCATTGATAAGGGAGGCAAAGGAAGAATTTGAGAAGAAGCTTGCTGCAGAACCAAAAACGTGAAATAAAGACTTTTTCAAGTACATTCGTAGCAAAAAACCTGTGAGACTCAGTTGGTCCATTAGATGATAGAGGGGTTAAAGGGGCACTAAGAGGCGACAAAGCGATAGTGGAGAGACTGAATGAATTCTTTGCTTCGGTCTTTACTGAGGAAGATATAGGGATGTTACCCATGACTGAAGTGGCATTTAAAGGTGTGGAAGAATTGAAGGAAATATTGATAAATCGGGAAGATGTATTACAACTATTAGATAAACTGAAGAGTAGCAAATCATCTGGGCCAGATGGTATACATCCAGGGGTGTTGAAAGAACTGAAATATGACATTGCAGACCTGCTATTAGTAATCTGTGAATTTTTATTAAAATCATCTGTAATACCTGAAGATTGGAGGATCGCCAATGTAACGTCAATTTTTAAAAAGGGTTCCAGGGGTGATCCTGGAAACTACAGACCGGTGAGCCTCACGTCAGTACTGGGAAAAATGGTAGAAACCATCATAAAGAATAAAATTACTCAGCATTTAGATAGTCACAACCTAATGGGAGACAGCCAACATGGCTTTAGACAAGGAAGATCTTGTCTTACAAATCTGTTATGTTTTTTTGAAGGAGTGAATAAACAGGTGGACAAAGGTGAGTCAGTTGATATTGTGTATCTGGACTTTCAGAAAGCCTTTGACAAGGTCCCTCATCAGAGACTTTTGGCAAAACTAAAGAGTCATGGGATAGGAGGCAGTGTACTATTGTGGATCAAGAACTGGTTAAAAGATAGAAAGCAGAGGGTAGGGCTAAATGGCCAATTTTCCCAATGGAGAAAGGTGAATATTGGTGTACCCCAGGGATCTGTGCTGGGTCCGCTGCTTTTTGACATATTCATAAATGACCTGGAAAATGGAATAACGAGTGAGGTTATCAAATTTGCAGATGACACAAAACTATTTAAAGTTGTTAAAACCCAAGAGGATTCCACAATTCAATCTATACCTTTAACTACTATCCCTTCATCCACATGAGACTCATGATTCTTTAGGTATAGATTGAATTGTGGGGTCCTGGGTATGGTTTTGTTTGTTTTTTCTTATTAAATTATATGCTATGATCACTATTGCCAAGTGGCCCCAACACCCTTAGCTCTTGCACTAGATCTGGTGTTCCACTAAGGACTAGGTCTAATATGGCTCCCCCTCTGGTCGGTTCATGAACCAGCTGCTCCAAGAAGCAGTCATTTATTTCATCTAGGAACTTTATCTCCCTAGCATGTCCTGACGTGACACTGACCCATTCGATACCGTGGTAATTGAAATCACCCATTATTATTACTGCGCTGTAACTTTTGTTAGCTTCCTTGATTTCTTTGAGCATTTCATCATCCATTTGGTCATTCTGGCCAGGTGCTCGATAGTACACCCCCACTGCCATCGCCTTCCCCCTTTTATATGGAATTTCAATCCATATAGAATCTACAGCAAATTTTGTTTCCTGCAAAACTTTAATCCTTTCTGACTCAATGCCCTCTCTAACATAGAGCGCAACCCCTCCACCAATTTGATCAGCTCTATCATTACGAAGCATATGAGAAAGAGAAAGAAAGCACCAAATCAGAGTTTGACTAAAGAAGAAAGTATTGGGGGTTATTTTAGAAGTCTTATTTGCAACTTCCATGTAGAAAATACAGCATTTACTTGTGAAAACGGCATCCACATGTAAATTATTTGGACTTTCCATTTTAAAAACTACAATTCTATAATAAACTAGTAAAGGCTTCTTTCTGGAATGCACTTACATTCATATGTGGATGGGAAAATATACCTATGTCTGACTCCTTTTCCTCCCTCCCCCACCAGAAATCTCTTGGAAATTTGAATTAGTTGCAAAATCAAAATGTTATTAGATGACAAGCATGAGCATGCTTGTGCAATACATGGATTTCTCCTCAAAATACCCTACTCTTGATTTTTATAGACCCTCTGACAGGCCCTAAAAAGTTAGGGCCTGAATCTATAAGGGAGCCTATAAGGGAGTTATGTACCATGCAGTATTTTATAGGACTTAAGTGCCTATATCAGCACTTAGACACATGCCTTAAGAGGATGCTATTCAATAAAGGCCTGATTCTGTCCCGCACATACATCCCCTTTGTATGTCTGGTCTGAGTCAGACGTACAAAGGGGATCGCGATTCTGATCCCACGGGGCACGTCTAGCCCCGCGAGATCAGAATCACGATCAGATCTGTACGTGCAGGCCGGGACTGCAATTCAGTCCCAGCCTGCACGTACAGGCACTGCCCAGATAGCTCAGTCAGGCTTTTAAATGGAGCCATGGCACCATGGCATTGTGGCTCAGAATAAACTCCTAAGGAGTTATTCATGCTGGCTTCAGCCTCCGACTAACTTCCCCGCCAGTTGTGCAGGGAAGTTTGTTGGCGTGGAAGAGGCAGCCAGGGGCAGAGAGTGAGTGGGCTGTGGACGGTCTCTGGCCCTGTATGTACAGGGCCGATTTTAAATGTCAGCCCTCTACGTCCAGGGCCAGCGAAATGGCCGGGGAAGTTATTCTACCTCCGAGGTGGAATAACTTCTCTGGACGTTTTTGTTTTTTTTTCAACCTCGGGGTGCGAAACAGGCTGGGGGGGGGGGGGGGGCAGGGTTTATTCTCTGCAGCCCGACCCTGGCCTTAGGAGGCCAGATCAGGGGTCAGGCTGCAGGGAATCCATTTTTTTTCTGTGGCGGCTGGCATTGCGGCTTTTAAATAGAGCTGCAGTGCCATGGAACATGACGCCATGGTGCTGTGGCTCCATTTAAAAGCCTGACTGAGCTATCCGTGCAGTGCCTGAATGTGCAGGCTGCGCCGGATGTACCAAGGGGATGTACGTGTGGGACAGCATCAGGTCTTAAGTGCAAGCCTAAGTGTATTTATTTATTTATTTTATTTATTTAAACGGATTTCTATACCGCCTTTTCCTACAATCAAGGCGGTCTACACAGCAAACAATCAGCAAGATACAGTGTCTAGTGTACGCATGCATTGAGCAGTGAGTGTGTGTGTGTGTGTAGATGGACATTGATTCTTGGTAAGCTATTTAAAACATGCACTATTAACAATACTATGTACATCAGGACTTTATTTTAATACTAAAACTATGTACATCAGGACTTTAATACTAAATCATGTCGCTAGGGTGGGGTGTTGAGTTGGGGTATTGTCTGTTGCACCGTTTAAGTGATGTCACCGTAGTGCTCTATGAAGAGGGTCATCTTTAACAGTTTCCTAAAGTCCTTAATGTCTGTTGTTGACCGTAGTTGACCGTAGTTCAAGTGTAATCATGCCCACTTTGTGTGGGTGTGCACAGGGGTATAGCTTGGGCAGAGTCTAGATTTACATGCCTGAGATAAAATGCTATCACTTAGGTGTGTGCTTTTAAAATCTAGGTGTAAAGTCAAGTGCCTAGATTTTGGCTGCACATACACCCCTATTTTATAAAGAAAAGTAGGCAGCCACTTTCTTTATAAAATAGGCTTAAGATAGCCATATTTTAGGTGGCAAAAATTAGAAACCTTGGTTATAAAATTACCCTCCACATGTGGATCAGATTCAAAACCAAAAAAAGTTATTAGGTGAAACAATTATGAATACGTAGATTAAAATAAAATCCTTTCAGAATCTTCATGGCTTCCCTGACATATCTTGAATATGTGGTATGAAACGAATAGCAAGCAAAAATATTAAGTGGTAAAATTGTGCACGAATTATAAGATGACATAATTGTGCACATGTATTCATGGAATATGTGGATTCCCTCCAAATATCCCATCATGATTCTAATGGAACCCCTGGCATTTAGAAAAATTATACAATACATCTGAACTCTTCCTTTAGCTCAGTGCTTTTTAAACTTTTAGCCTGTATGACCCCATTTTAATAACTGAAAGTTCACGTGATCCCAGATGATGAAATTAAAATAGCAGGTCTCCAGCCTTCTTCTCCTCCCTCTACTCATCTAAAGCAGGAAGCTGCAGCAACAGTAGTGGCAACAGCAGCAGCAGTCAGCACAGGGTCCCTTATGTTGAGTACTGGGGTCTGTAAGTACACACTGCACACTGACACGAGTTTCCAATCTAACGAGAGGAACAAGGGCCTATGAATGTTCACTGTCTCTTAGGCCACATGTTGATTGATGACTGCCACTACTTGGCATAGATCACAGTGAAAGTCCAGAGAGAAGGGGACATGGCAATGTTTCGGTGACCCCATGCACTGATGATGTTGACCCCATTTGGGATTCCCACCCCAAGTTTGGGAACCACTGCTTTAGCTATACTAAACTTCCTTTCTTACAGTGGGGTCAGATAAACTAAAAAAGTCTCACCTACTTTAAACCTTCAGCTACATCGTCATAGAGTTAAAAGGGTCTAAGAAAAATAAAGTTCATCAATATTTACCCGAGAGAGTCAAAATGGAGCTTGCCCCCACCAATCAGAGAGGCGTTCTGTGGCTTCTGTCTACTTTAGAAGAAAGGGGCATTTATATATTTCTGTGGAACAAATGCCCTCTTCCAATAGAAAAGAAGCTAGGTAAAAAGAGATAGACTCAGGAGTAATCTGCAAGAATATTTCTTTCAGAAAGGGTGATGGAGGTGCGGAACAGCCTCCCAGTGGAGGTTGTGGAAATGAGAACTCTGTCTGAATTCAAGAAAGCATGGGACCAATACAGAGAGGGAGAGGAAGGGATTGTAGGAGGTAACAGTCCTTTTGGATGGGCAGACAGGATTGGCCATATGATTTTTATCTGCCATCATTTTCTGTGTTTCTATGAGGCACATTTTACAATGGGACGTCCAAGTGCAATCTGGGACGTCAAAGATAGAATGTCTGAGAAACAAAACAGGCACGTGCAAGTTCAGGCAAGATTTCGGAAATCTGGACGTGCCCAATATGCACGTGTATCAAACGTTTATATAGATATCCCCATGATAGCATTTCAACTCCAAGACATCTAATAGCATAGTGGTTAGAGTAGTATGGTCAGGGTTCATATCCCAATGTGGGCCTTTGTGATCTAAGACTAGTCACTTAGTTCCATTCTCTGGATGTTTTTTGGTGAGAACAAGTACTTTCCTGATACCTATCTTTGCGTGGAGCAGGTATAAACATGGATGTGTCTGTAAACGTCTCTGACTTTTATGAGATTGAACCGGGACAGATAAGTATATTGCCACTCCCCAGACATGCCTCTGCCACACCCCTATGCCTACTTGAACGTCTTTGCACTGGAGATATCTGCCAACGTCACTTGTGGAATAGCTAAGGAGACGTATCCGTGAGTTCAGCATTCCACGTGCACATCTTCAAACGTCCAATTCACGACTAAAATTTTTAAAATGACTATATCAGTGGTTCTCAACCCAGTCCTCTGGGACTCCAGGCCAGTTAGGTTTTCAGGATATCCACAATAAATATGCATGAGATAGATCTACATACAATGGAAGCAGTGCATGCAGATCTATCTCATGCACATTCATTGTGGATATCCTGAAAACCTGACTGGCCTGGGGGGGGGGGGAGGGAGTCCCAGAGGACTGGGTTGAGAACCACTGCTCTATATGTTTCTATGACATGTGAGTATGTATTTTTCAGAAAAATAACTCAAAGTGCTGATGTGTGCATTGATACTGAAAGTTGGCTTCAAAGTTTTTCTAATAAGCAGCAGTTTTGGTCCTCAAAATGCAGAAAGGAATTCTAGACACAGTGTGTAGATGAACCCCTCTCTTTGTGCATTGTATGCTTTAGTTTTGTAAGCTTAGCTTGCCATGAAGGGCAAGCCTTTGAAAATTACTGAACATGACTTTTTCTTTTGTGAATCCTGGTGAAACAGATTACCATTTTGTAATCTCTTTAATTGGCCCCAAGCTACAAACCGTTCTAAGGAAGGTATTAATCCTTGCAAGACTTGTGTGTGCAGAATGTCAAAAATTAAAGTACTGTGAGGGGGGGTGCAGATGTTATCAGTGCTGGCAAAGTAACATCTTCAAGGTTGTTAAAAAAGATGTAGAAAGCCAAGATGGCTGCCACAGTAACCACAGGCAATGTTAAGAGATAAATGGCTGACCCTGGCCTGTGTCAGGTTAGGATTGATGCCACTATCAGCCGTTGTACCTTCCCAATGATTTTTTTAAAATCTCTGATAGAGTGTGTTATCTAGTTACTGGCATAAGGGCAATGGCCTGAAGGCAAAAAGAAGGTCATTCCACGAGGACAATCTCTGTTGGATTAAATGAGAAAAAGGACCTCGCTGGAAAGCAAAATAAATAAATAAAAATAAAAGCTACTGCTAGGTGTATAGAATGGGATAGCTTAATTTGTTTCTTCTTTTTAGTTTTTTTTTTAGTTTTTATTAGGATGTGCCTTTGGCTGTGATGAGATATTTAGGAGATGCCAAGGTGAAATTTTCACTTGACCTTTTAAGATTTGCTGTGAAGCTTAACCTTTCCCTGTCTGTAAAGGATCAAAAACAAGAATTTTAATTATCCATACAAAAAGCAGCATGAAGCCTATTATACAATATATATATATGAAAAACATAGAATTATTCTAGATATGGAAAATTACTTTTTCTTCCATAAGAAAATCTAAATAAATGGCTCATGACTATAAACATTTATGCAACAATTTGGGGATAGGGTATTTGCTAGAAATAAAGGGGTATGTTTACTAAACAGCGGTAGCAGCTTCCATGTAATATCGGAGCCACGGCCCTATTGAATTCAATGGGGCCCGTGGCTCCAATATCGTACGAAAGCCTTTACCGCTGTTTAGTAAACATATCCCTTAGTTTACTATGAGGCTATTCTACTGGCTAGACCATGTGAGGTTCCCCTTGATTACCTCTGACAGAAATTCTTCCTAACTCTATGACAACTTTGACATAGACTATAAAAAAGAAAACTGAAATGTGCAAATGTCTGTAATCAACAGACTTGCTTTGAATAATTTTTCCTCTTTATTTAGTAGAAGCAGTACAATATCAGATGCAACAGAGGAATTACTACAATTATGTTATCCTCTTAATTTGACAATTGTTCCCTAGCAGTCCTCTTTGGTGAATATTCTGGAGGAGACAGATGAAGGTGACAAGAGCTTCTTTTTTCTGGCATACTCTTGATATTCTTGCATCGAAAATTAAGGATTTTCTTACTCCTTGATTCCTATCTCCCACATTTCCATGCACGCTTATCCCAACAATAATAAGGGGGGTATTTACTAAACAGCGGTAGTGGCTTCTGTGCGATATCGGAGCTGCGACCCCATTGAATTCAATGGGACTGTGGCTCCGATATCGCACAGAAGCCGCTACCGCTGTTTAGTAAACATCCCCCTAATAGTTTAAGTAATCTAATAAAACTGATCTGGGGCTTTACCACACTTCTACATGTATAGGAGGGGTCGGCAATTGAAAATCAGTCCAAGCAAACTGGTTTGCAGGCACCTTGCATTTTTTGCCCTACTCTTGTGAGAAATATCTTTTACATAAGGCATGATTTATGCATGTATAACTTAAGATTAGAATAAAGGTCATAAAAATTTGCACAATTTTGAAAAAAAAATCTGAAGGATTTAATTTCAGGCAATTTCAGAGACCTGCATATGCATATATTGGACACAGGGTAACATTCACTCCCTTGGCATGTTTGCAGCTACAGAAAAGGAAAAATAACGGAGCAAAATCAGTCTTTATTCAATTCCTTCATGATATATTTTAAATTATTTAAAGGCAAGTTCAAAATAAAATCACGAATGGTCAAACACGGCCTATTTTGCAGTTTAAGCTGCTGTTACATAGGGTATCTTTCAGTGAGCTTCAAGGGGTTTACATTTTTAAAATCAACAAAGCAAATGTACACATGCTAAATTAATTTGAAGCTGCTTTCAGATTTATTTATTTATTTACATTTCTTATATATCGCGCTATTATAATCAGTGTGGTGTACATTTGAACAGAACACACCACAATGTATCAGGCCACATTGAGTTTACAGTAAACAGGGGTAGCGAACATGGATGTAACCGAGGGAACTATTTACATATTATGATAACTATTTACATATTATAATAAACTTTTTACGAGAGATATAAATGGATCGTTTATCAGAGGGGTATATATAAGGGACATGGTGAGAGGGAAAGGGAGAGCTGATTAACCATTCTCTACGGGGGGGCTGAGCTATGGGGCAGTCTGGGTAGGAGGGCAGGGTGATGGCTGTGTGTTTTCCAGAGTTAGATTCAGGGTAATATTTTAGGAACAGGTGATGTTTGAGAGATTTTCTGAATAATGTTAGGTTCGTGATGGCTCGGATTTCAGATGGGAGGGCATTCCAAGCTCTGGGTGCCAATAAGGAGAAGGCTCTGCTGGCTGTTGTCTTTGTGCATTTCATCAACATCTTAGGGACTTCAAGTGTGTTCATATATGAAGACCTCCTGCTCCTATTGACTGGCGTGCTGTGGATAAGTTTACTGATGGGCGTGGGGGGCTGGTTCTTTGAGGCCTTGAATGTCAGGACTAGAGTCTTGTAATGGATTCTAGCCTGCAGAGGTAGCCAGTGTAGGTTCTTCAGGACTGTCATTATGTGGTCTGACCTTGATACTCCTACAAGTACCCTCGCAGCTGAGTTCATGGCAAGTCAGAGTGGGCTTAGTGTTGACTGTGGGAGTCCATGGAGGATGATATTGGCAAAGTCGAGGTGTGGGATAACCAAGGCTTGGAAGATTGAAGGTAATCAGTGAAGTCAAGTAATGGGCGGAGATGACGTAGTGCATTTTGGAAAAGGCAGTTGTGTAAGGCAGAGCAATTTGTTTCAATAATTGCACTGCACTGTGCAATGTGATGGCTGGCCACGTTCATGCCAGCAGGGAAAGTGCAAAGGTGCAGAACATGGCAGGGTTGGCTCCAGAGTTAGGTGTGGGCACCCTCGGCAAACCTTAGGCCTTATGCCCCCCTGGCTGTTAGAATCATTTGTATAACTTTCATTGACTGGCTCCTTGCCATCCCCCCAAAGCTGCTGCCCTAGGTGGGGTCACTTGTTTGCCTGATGATCGGGCCAGCTCTGGAGCAAGGTTTATATTGCTTTTTAAAAAAATGTTTTATTTATACTGATATTTCAAATATACATCCAAGAAATCCTTGAATGATAGGTATAAACATAGTAACATAGAAACATGACGGCAGAAAAAGACCACATGGCCTATCTAGTCTGCCCTTCCATATCAACTACTACAACAGTCCCCTCTTTTCCTTTAGAGATACTGTGTTTGTCCCATGTTTTTTTGAATTCAGATACGGTCCTCATCTCTACCACCTCCACTGGGAGACTATTCCAAGCATCTACCACTCTTGCTGTAAATAAATATTTCCGCATATTACTCCTGAGTCTATCCACTTTCACCCTCATTCTGTGTCCCCTTATAGCAGCGCTTGCTTTCAATCAAAAGAGGTTCTCCTCCTGTGTATTTATGCCACGGAGGTATTTAATAGTCTCAATCATATCACCAGCGCCACGTTTCCAGCTCCAGTTGCCCGATCGGCACCGGGCAAGGGAACGGGAAACCTAACTCCTCCCCGCTCCGAAGCACAAGACCAATCAGGGGCCTAAAGGACTGCCTTTAAATTTAAAGCACCATCAGGCAAGTCTGCACCTGGTGGGCCCACACCTGGCAGGTCTGCACCCGAAGTCCTCGCCAGAGGGTCCTTTGGCGCAGCCCTTAGGCGAGGACCACAAGCGAAGACACCAAATAGTAAGTAACGTTATACAAGAAACAACTAAACCCCAATATGTCAGTAGCATAAGAATATTCATTTAGGGTAATGACAAAACAACAACAACAACTCCAGCACCATATTGACACCGAAGCTCCACTAGACCCATCACAACACGGCTTCAGGGAAGCGCATGGCGTCGACACAATCCTCACAACCCTATTCAACGAATTGGTCACTGGAATGGACAGCATCCAACAAGGATTTGTCCTCATCTTCCTGGACATCTCCGCCGCCTTTGACTCTGTGAATCATGACATACTTCTACAACGCCTGAAGGAAAAGGGGATTCAAGGCACAGCACTTGAATGGTGTAGATCCTACCTATCCAACAGGTGGCAACAAGTAAAAACAGGTCATACATCCTCGGAACCATTCCTGCAGTCTCAGGGGGTACCTCAAGGATCGTCCTTATCGGCATTAATGTTCAATATATATATGCAGCCGATATGTGATTTGATCCGATCTTTCAACGTACGATGCCTGGCTTACGCAGACGACATCCTCCTCTACATGCCGTTCAAAATTGACCAACCGATGTTCTCCCCAATAATCAATTGTTTCGGAGTGGTAACTGATTGGCTGCTGACACAAAACCTTCGGATCAATCATAGTAAAACTGATGTCCTTTTTGTTACGAAGAACCGTAAATTCACACACCCCCCCCCCCATCGTTACTTGTCAACAATGTAGAATTGAAGTCCAAACCTACAATCAGATATCTTGGCATCACATTGGACCAACACCTAGATATGACCACACATGTGAAGAACGTTACAAAGTCTATATATCACAAGATCAAAACATTACGTCACCTCCGCCCCCTACTGGAATCCAATGACTACCGGACAACCTTTCAGGCATTAGTCCTCCCACACCTGGACTTTGCGAACATCGTCCTCCACGGCCTGCCTCAATCATCTTTAAATCCGCTCCGCCTGGCTATGAATGCCGCCGCAAGAGTTCTCTCTGGATCATCAAGAACTGACCACATAACACCAATCATGAAAAATCTGCATTGGCTGCCGTTACACGCCAGACTCCAATATAAGTCATTAGTCCTTACTTTCAAAGTCCTGAATAACTACCCACCTACACCGATTAGCAAACTAATCCACAGCACCCTGGAAAACAGAGACAGGAGATCCACCTCAATGAACACCTTAATAGTCCCCAAGATGATGACGTCATGTACTAAGACCACTTCCAACAGGGCTTTCTCTATATTCGCTCCCCTAAATTGGAATGCCCTTCCACATGAAATCCGTGGCATCAAAAGCTTAATCCTATTCCGTAAAGCTCTGAAACACCACCTATTCACAATATGCTACCCTGACACCAACCCTGACACCCACACATCGGGTAAACTGCCCTCATATCTCAGCTACCATAGCACCCTATTACAACCAGAAAATGGTTAGCCTATACTACCTCCCACCCACCTCTTTTACGCCTGTCCCTCCCACAAAAATGAAGATGATACCAAATTGGCTTAGAGTATTGGTGACAATACTAATTTAACCTGTAAATAGTTACCCTGTAAATAGTTACCCCGGTTGTCCTATGTTTTTTTTCCCTGTTCTATGTAAAACTCAATGTTGCTTGTATGCATTGTAGTATGTTTTGTTCGATGTACACCGCGCTGATTGTAATAGCGCGGTATAGAAGAAATGTTAAATAAATAAATAAATAAATAACCCCTGCTACACTCCAAATCGATCACAACAACACTCAACCAGATGCCTCCTAACCATATAACCTTCTCTTTGCATCACCCAATTGCTACTACTCCTGACACAACAACCCAGGTGCTCCGATGTGCACTGATCAAAGCCAGATCAGTGAGAGATAAAGTCCAGAATATCACAGATCTAATCACAGAATACCAACTAGACATACTTTGTATAATTGAAACATGGCTCACAGACACCGACAATGTCATCAGCAATCAAATCAAAGCATACTCACTATTCCACTGTCCAAGAAACAACAGAAAAGAAGGAGGGGTACTGCTGCTAACCAAATCACACCTACATTACCATCCTCTATCAACTTAACCAATGAAATTGACTCAGTCACCATCACAAACAACTATTTAACCATCATCTTCAGCTACCGAACACCTGCCCTCTCATCAAATGACCTATCTGTCATAATTGAAAACGTCATTGAACACACCAAAACCAAGAAACATTTTCATCTCCAGAGACATCAACCTCCCCTCCTTACCTGTCATAACAGCAGACACATTCCTATAGCCATGAAATCATTGGACCTCACCAAAATAGTGACATCCCCCACTCACAACAAAGGCAACACCCTAGATCTAATCTTTACCCCCACCGATCCAATCAACACCAACCCTCCTCACTAAAAACCTACCCCATGCCTTGGACCGATCATAGCTTCATCACCTTCACTCTACTCCTAAAATCACCAATAACGCAGACAGACACCAATAAGCAACATGATAATTCAGACATTTCAACAAGGACACCTTCCTTGAGAACGCATTGCCACACCTAACCACGGACATGTCGGACACCACAATATTGATGAACAACTGGAATAAAGTGCTCAGAGCCGCAGCTAAACTATCACCCAATCAAAAGCCTCCCAAAAAAAAAATCACATCCACAAAATGCTCTGGTACTCATTTCCCTACAACAACTGAAAATTGAACTAAGATGAATTGAACGAAAATGGCGGAAGACCACCTTGGTTGAAGACCGCAACAGCTACCTTGTACTACTACAGAACTACCACACCACTGCAGGTAAAGCCAAGAGAGACTATCATACAAAAATCCTCAGTACCGCAATAAATCATCCAAGAGAACTATTTGACCTAGTCAGACGCCTCACAGAGCCACCCGCAAACCACAACCCACCATCACTCATCAACAACTAGCTGCACACTACAAACAACTACACCTCTGCTAGAATTCCACCACCTCTGCCATTCCTAACAACAATTGCTGGCTCACATTTCAAACAGTCAGTAACAAAAATATCAAGCATATACTTACTAAGCTAAACATCTCCGCTTGACCCGTGCCAAACCAACTTGACCCATGCCCAACCAACTGGGTCAAAGCAGCAAGAACCAAATTTAGCCCAATTCTA
Source organism: Ichthyophis bannanicus (assembly GCA_033557465.1). Classification (NCBI taxonomy): domain Eukaryota; kingdom Metazoa; phylum Chordata; class Amphibia; order Gymnophiona; family Ichthyophiidae; genus Ichthyophis; species Ichthyophis bannanicus. The sequence goes on from CM066036.1 coordinate 78,591,963, forward strand.
GCCCATCAGACCCAGCTTCATACCAACCCATCACCAGCCTCCCATTCCTGGCTAAAGTCATCGAGAAAACCATACGGCTCCTGTTCTGAAACCATATTGATGAAAACCACCTACTTAATGCTCAACAGCATGGTTTCTGCCCAAAGCATGGAGTAGAAACCCTAATGACATGTTTCATTAACACCATAATCCAAGGCATCTAAGACCACACACAAACCTATCTACTGATATTCCTGGACATCTCTGTGGTGTTCGATATAGTCAACCATAATATGTTACTTCAGAGACTACAACTGTTTGGAATTCAACTCATCATTCTACACATTCAACACATCATTCAACACATCACACCTTTCTACTGGTGATTCCTCTTTGTGTGCAGCCCAAGAGGATGCTGGGATCCATGCAAGGAGGAGTTGCCGGTGGAAAGGAAGAGGTAGTAATGCTACCGTGTGGGTCACTGGTGAGGCCTCACTTGGAATGCTGTGTTCAGTATTGGAGACCATATCTTGCAAGGGATATAAGGGGACTGGAGGCTGTTTAGGGGAGGGCGGCCAGGATGATTTGGGGCCTGCATCAGCAGCCTTATGAGAAGAGACTTGAAGACCTAGGTATGTGCACTTTGGAGGAGAGGAAGGATGGGGGAGATGTGATTCAGACCTTTAAATACTTGGGGAGAGGTGATGAACAGGCGGGCCTCTTCCAAAGATGGGGGAGCTGTGGGATTAGAGGGTGTGACATGGGGCTGCAGGGAGGTAGATTGGGGGGCAATGTCAGGAGATACTTTTTCACTGAAAGGGTGGTGGATGCTTGCAGTGCCCTCCGATGCAGGTGGTGGGGGCAGATACAGTGACAAAATTCAGGATGGCATGGGACAGACGTGGTGGATCCCCTTGCAGCAACGGGATGAGGTCAGGATGGACTGAACTATCTAATTTCTCAAAAATAGGGGAGGGGTGGCCTGCACAGAGTGACAGGTGCACCTACTCTTGCCATCTTGCTGGGCAGACTGGATGGACCATGCTTGTCTTTGTCTGCCGTCATTTACTATGTTACTATGTTACTATGTAAATGATTCCAGTCACAGAGTTCACAGAGGTGGAGTTCAGAGGGGCCAAGCTAAGAAAGCAGCTGTTCAGAGGGAGTCTGCTAGGGAAACCAGTCAGGCTGGAGAGTGTGCCACTCCCTGCTCATGTAACGTTCCTGAGTCCAAAGCTGAGAGACGTATCCAGAGAACCAGAGAGTCAGGTTTGGAGGAGAACCTGCAGTCACTGAGATATGCTGGACAAGGTTTACCAGGTACCAAAGGAAAAGCAGTTTCTAACAAAGCTAAGTTGTCACTGAAGCATAGAGTTGAATCCATACCAGGTTTTACTAAGCTGCCAGAAAGCACAGCCCTGCCTAGAGGTTACCGGCAGAAAACCTGTTGCAAGAGAGACGTTCTTGGGAGAGAAGGCTCCAGGGATTCAAGCTACAGAAACTCAAGGTATGAAAGCTTTGTTCATCCTAAAGAATGCTTAACTCCTAGAAGCACTGCTAAAACTAATAATCAGTTTGTAAGAAGGAAGAAACCAGAGTGGTTGCAGAAAATACCAGGAGAACTTAAAACACAGTCTTATTGGAGGCAAGATCCTAGGGACAGTATTTACTCTGAGGGGGAATATAGTGAAGCAGAATCCATGGAAATAGAGGATATAAATGCTATTCCCATCCCTCAGGAAGAGGATATGGATTGTGGTTTGTGCATGGCCACCAGCCTAGAATCTATAGCCACTGTGTAAATAAGAAGAAATTTGTTTAATTGTTGTTGCCTTGGAATGAAGTAAATTCCTCCTGTTAACCTTTCAACTAATTGTGAAGATATTAACAATTGGTTGTGCCTGCTTATTACTGGCACCTTTACAAACAAAGGACATTCTTTAATTTCTAAGTGTCTTAATGAACCCTTGCACAGAGGGGAAATAAAAACCTTGTTTCCCTACACTCGTGGCTTAATTATTGAGTTCTCACCAGGAGCTGAAATACCTAAGACCAATCTCCATTTTTGGCCTTACAAAACCCCACGCTCCTGAAAAATAAATACATCGTGGAGCATGCCCTTACTGCCCTTGGCCACTAGGGGTTGCCCTCACGACAGAATGGCATAGTTGGCAGGATGTGGATGTTATCCTAAGACATACTGGAAAGAAAAGAAAAATTACCAGTATTAAGCTGAAAAAAAAAAAAGAAGGAAACCCGGACCGGCGGAGAGGAAAATCCGGACCGGAGGAGGAGAAAAAGCGGACCGGACTGAAGAAAATCCGGAACAGAAGGCGATGTTGCTGACTACAGTGGCAGAGTGCTACAACGCAGAGCAGCACCATCCTTGCTGGAGAGTTGGAGTCTACACTTCTACCAGGTAACAGGTAGAAGGGCATGACTTGATTGGATACAAGTTTAAAGTTTAAAGGAGAAATTAAAAAGAGAAATAAAAAAGGGTGTAGGGCTGATTCTGGTACAGCCCCACTTGGGTTTTTCTTGTTTCTCTTTATTTCCTAGGGGATCTCGTCGCCATGGATCAGCGAGAGATGTTCAGCTGGATGGCTGGATGTTCAGCAAGCAAAGGGAACTGGCTGCGCAAACACAGCAGCATGCAATTCTGGCCATGCAGGAACAGCAGAAGCCAGTCTTACAGATGCTGGAAACCTGGCTAGGCCATCAACAAAAGGCACAGGAAGCAGCCGCAGGACATCTAAAGCAGAGCTCAGGACTGGGCAACTGTCCGGTAGGACTAGGGTCCTACGACTCGCTAACTTTGGGGAAGTTGGGAGTAAATGATGATGTGGATGACTTCCTGGACACTTTTGAGAGAATAGCTCTTTCCGTAGGTTGGCCGGAAGAGCAGTGGTCCATTAGATTGGCAGTTTCACTCACAGGAGAGGCACTGTCAGCCTATAGGGCAATGCCTGCTTCGTTAGCGAACAATTATAGTGAGGTAACGAAGGTCATCAGGGAACGCCTGGGTCTGACTCCTCTCATCTATAATCATAAGCTACGTGTGGCGCACCTTGAAGTGGGTGAAACGCCAAAAACATTAGGTCACAGGCTGAAGAGCTTAGCCGAGAAGTGGCTAAGGCCTAGTGAAAAAAACATTGAAACGCTGATGGATATGATAATCCTTGAGCAGTTCATGACTGCAGTACCCAGTACTATACAGAGCTTCCTTATCCTACAGAATTGTCGCACTACTGCAGAGGCTATTGCCTTAACTGAAAGGTATTTAGAGACCGAATTAGCCACCCAGCGGACTGGGGAAGGTGCAAAGATGGCAGTAGCAACATTCAAGCAGTCATCAGGAAGTCTCTCACAGTTTAAAACTCAAAATGGAAAAACTGTTAAGAATGTAGAAAAAAGTCATTCTAAAAGATGTTTTGGCTGTGGAAAAATGGGACATGTTATGAATGAGTGCCGAGCACGTACTGCTCTCATGGGGGAGAACAGAGAAATGTTGTCTGAAGGATTTGTACTTGATGTAACTGTACAAGGAGTAGCTGCCAAAGCTCTTCTTGATTCTGGCGCAGACCAAACGATGATTTCACGCAATCTCTGGTCTGTTATCAAAGAGCAAGCGGCGTCCGCCCCAGATCAACCAGAGGGCAGAGTCAAGATAAAATGTGTGCATGGCGCTGCCACCTTTTATCCTGTATATAACTTGCTTGTAAGAGGCTTGGGAATAGAAAAAAGAATGTTAATAGCTGTAGTGCCCTAATTGCCTAAAGAGTTAGTCTTAGGTAGAGACTGGCCACAGTTTGAAAGAGGCCTAGAGGTGGGTCTAAACCCCAGAGAGGTTTTTGTCTCCACTCGCACCCAGGTGAATGCTGGGAAAAAACCTTCATGTTCAGGGGAAGAAAGTTTAGTTGACCTCCCATCCAATGAGGATTTAGTAAATGCCCCTTCAGAGAGGGACAGAAAGACAAAAGTCGAAAAGTGCAAAGAGAGAAAGGAACGCTCTCAAGGAAGAGCCGACTTGGAACTACCCTGGATTATAAGAACATAAGAACATAAGATATGCCATACTGGGCCAGACCAAGGTCCATCAAGCCCAGTATTCTGTTTCCAATAGTGGCCAATCTAGGTCATATGTACCTAGCAGTTTCCCGAAGGGACACAGGTTCCACAATGCTTGTAGTAGTTCAAGCACTGATATCCTGGGTCCCTTCTTAATAATGGTTTATGGACCTTTCCTCCAGGAACTTGTCCAAACCTTTTTTAAACCCAGCTACACTAACAGCCTTTACTACATCCTCTGGTAACAAATTCCAGAGTTTGATTACACGTTGAGTGAAAAAATATTTTCTTTTATTAGTCTTAAATAGTTTACCCTGTAGCTTCATTGCATGTCCCCTAGTCTTTCTATATTCTGATAAGGTAAACAATCGATCAACGTTTACCCGTTCCACTCCGTTCATTAATTTATAGACTTCTATCATATCACCCCTCAGCTGTCTCTTTTCCAGGTTAAAGAGCCCTAACCTTTTTAGCCTTTCTTCATAGGAGTATCCTTCCATCCCCTTTACCATTTTGGTGGCTCTTCTCTGAACCTTTTCTAAAATCGCTATATCCTTTTTAAGATACGGCGACCAGAATTGCATACAATATTCAAGGTGCGGTCTCACCATGGAACGATATAGAGGCATTATAATATCTTTTGTTTTATTTTCCATTCCTTTCCTTATCATACCTAACATTCTATTTGCTCTCTTGGTCACTGCTGCACACTGGGCCGAGGGTTTTAACATGGTATCCACAATGACGCCTAAATCTTTTTCCTGGGTGGTGGTTCCTAATGTGGAACCTTGCATCGTGTAACCATAGTTTGGGTTGTTCTTCCCTAGGTGCATAACCTTGCACTTGTCCACATTAAATTTCATCTGCCATTTTGATGCCCAGTCTTCCAATTTATCAAGATCCTCTTGCAATTTTCCACAATCCTCTTGGGTTTTAACAACTTTAAATAGTTTTGTGTCATCTGCAAATTTGATAACCTCACTCGTTATTCCACTTTCCAGGTCATTTATGAATATGTCAAAAAGCAGCGGACCCAGCACAGATCCCTGGGTACACCACTATTCACCTTTCTCCATTGCGAAAATTGGCCATTTAGCCCTACCCTCTGCTTTCTATCTTTTAACCAGTTCCTGATCCACAATAGTACACTACCTCCTATCCCATGACTCTTTAGTTTTGCCAAAAGTCTCTCATGAGGGACCTTGTCAAAGACTTTCTGAAAGTCCAGATACACAATATCAACTGACTCACCTTTGTCCACCTGATTATTCACTCCTTCAAAAAAACATAACAGATTAGTAAGACAAGATCTTCCTTGTCTAAAGCCATGTTGACTGTCTCCGATTAGGTCGTGACTATCTACATGCTGAGTAATTTTATTCTTTATGATGGTTTCTACCATTTTTCCCGGTACTGATGTCAGGCTCACCGGTCTGTAGTTTCCTGGATCACCCCTGGAACCCTTTTTAAAAATTGGTGTTACATTGGCGATCCTCCAATCTTCAGGTATTAGAGATGATTTTAATGATAGTTCACAGATTACTAATAGCAGGTCTGCAATCTCGTATTTCAGTTCTTTCAACACCCTTGGATGTATACCATCCGGCCTAGGTGATTTGCTTCTCTTCAGTTTATCTAATAGTTGTAATACATCTTCCCGATGTATCGATATTTCCTTCAATTCTTCCGCACCTTTAAATACCACTTCAGTCATGGGTAACATCCCTACATCTTCCTCAGTAAAGACTGAAGCAAAGAATTCATTCAGTCTCTCCGCTATCGCCTTGTCACCTCTTAGTGCTGCTTTAACCCCTTGATCATCTAATGGACCAACTGACTCTCTCACAGGTTTTTTGCTACGAATGTACTTGAAAAGGTCTTTACTTCGCGTTTTTGCTTTCTCAAATTCTCCCTTTGCCTGCCTTATCAATGCCTTGCATTTGACTTGCCAGTGCTTGTGCTGTTTCCAGGTTTCGTCGTTTGGCTCTTTTTTCCATTTCCTGAAAGATGCTTTTTTGGCAACAACAGCCTCTCTGACCTCACCTTTAAACCATGCTGGCAGTTTTTTGGACTTCCTTCCACTTTTCTTAAAGCATGGAATACAGCTGGTCTGGGCTTCCAAGATAGTATTTTTCAACAACAGCCAAGCCTGATGTATGTCTTTAACCTTTGCAACTGCTCCTTTTAGTTTTTTCTTAACTGTTTTCCTCATTTTATCATAGTCTCCCTTTCGAAAGTTAAAAGGTAGTACTGTGGATTTCCTTACTATCCCTCCTCCACTAATTAAATCAAAGGCGATCATGCTATGATCACTATTGCCAAGTGGCCCCAACAACCTTATCTCTTGCACAAGATCTGGTGTTCCAGTAAGGACTAGGTCTAATATGGCTTCCCCTCTGGTCGGTTCATGAACCAGCTGCTCCAAGAAACAGTCATTTATTTCATCTAGGAACTTTATCTCCCTAGCATGTCCTGCCGTGACACTGACACAGTCGATACCGGGGTAGTTGAAATCACCCATTATTATTACTGTGCTGTAACTTTTGTTAGCGTCCTTGATTTCTTTGAGCATTTCATCATCCATTGGTCATTCCGGCCAGGCGCTCGATAGTACACCACCACTGCCATTGCCTTCCCACTTTTACATGGAATTTATTTATTTATTTAACAATGATTTATATACCACATCTTCCATAGTTCAGTTGCAGTTCACAATAAACAACAGTTAACAAATCGGAGTTTGTTTTACATATAACATCATGTGACCAAAAACAATAAGATAAACAACCAGTGTTAATACAGAACAGTATAGAACAGTATAGAACAATTTCAATCCATATAGATTTTACATCAGATTTTGTTTCCTGCAAAACTTTAATCCTTTCTGACTCAATGCCCTCTCTAACATAGAGAGCAACCCCTCCACCAATTTGATCAGCTCTATCATTACGATATAGTTTGTATCCAGGTATCACAGTGTCCCACTGGTTGTCCTCCTTCCACCATGTCTCTGATATTCCAATCATATCTAACCTTTCATTTAGTGCTATATATTCTAACTCTCCCATCTTATTTTTTAGACTTCTAGCATTTGCATACAAGCATTTTAGAGAATGTATTTTATTCATATTAATTTGGCTATTGTTAGACATGGGTAATTTAGGATCTTTAAGCTCTGTCTGCTCCATACTTGAGGGCATTTGGGCTACTTTACTCTTTTGTGGAACCTCTCTGCTTTTGGTAGTATCCTTCAAAGATACATTCTTCCGAACCATCCGCTCTTGGGCGACTGTCGGCTTTCCCCTAATATCTAGTTTAAAAGCTGCTCTATCTCCTTTTTAAAGGTTAATGCCAGCAGCCTGGTTCCATCCCGGTTAAGGTGAAGCCCATCCCTTCGGAAGAGCCGCTCCTTTCCCCAGAATGTTCCCCAGTTCCTAACAAATCCAAAACCCTCATCTCTGCACCATTGTCTCATCCACGCATTGAGACTCCGGAGCTCTGCCTGCCTTTTGGGTCCTGCGCGTGGAACAGGAAGCATTTCGGAGAATGCTACCCTGGAAGTTCTGGATTTCAACTTCCTACCTAAAAGCCTAAATTTAGCCTCCAGAACTTCCCTACCACATTTTCCTATGTCATTGGTACCGACATGTACCAAGACAGCAAACTCCTCCCCAGCACTAAGACCTTATCTAGGTGGCGCGTGAGGTCCGCTACCTTCGCACCAGGCAGGCATGTTACCAGGTGATCCTCACGTCCACCAGCCACCCAGCTATCTACATGCCTAATGATCGAATCACCAACTATAACGGCTGTCCTAACCCTTCCCTCATGGGCACATGGCCCTGGAGAAACTTTCTCGGTGCGAGAGGGTTTTACATCACCTGGAGGACAGGTCCTAGTTACAGGATCACTTCCTGCCACACCAGGTGATGCTTTCCTGCCACGTGACCTCTCTCCTCTATGGCAACAGGGATGCTGCCAGACTGGAGGTGGGACTTCAGGACTATATCCCTGTAGGTCTCGTCTATGTACCTCTCTGTCTGTCTTATGCTTTCCAAGTCTGCTACTTTAGCCTCTAGAGAACGGACTCGTTCTCTGAGAGCAAAGAGCTCCTTGCACCTAGTGCACACGTAAGACCTCTCACCAACTGGGAGAAAATCATACATGTGACACTCAATGCAAAAGACTGGAAAGCCCCCATCCCGCTGCTGGACTACTGTCTGCATCTTAGTTTTAAGTTTATGTTTAGATCTAAGTTCTTTACTTACTAAGGATTGCTATGGATATTTATACTAATAAAACTGTACCTAATACGTGTAATATACCTTGTTCCCATGAAGCTTAACTAATCTCAGGTCCTCAGTGTATGACTGATTTGGGTAATGAGCTTCACCTGAGAGCACCTCCTGTCTTGTAAGATGTGTAAGTACCTATAAAGATACGATTATCCCAGGGGAGGGAGGGAAATAACACTTATTAAAAGAGGGCTGCTACACAGTACCCTGTCTTGTGCTGCTGAGGTAAGCTATATTCTGATTTGATTTAAATTATAGCTCTTAGCTGCTGCTAGGCTCTAACTTCTTATGAAATTTAAACTACAAGCTCTCTGCTGGGTTCCAAATGTAACCAGAAAGCTGTCTTCTGTGTTTTAAATTTAAACTAAAAGTACTTTGCTGTTACTAGGCCCTGAGTGACTATTAAATTTAAACTACAAGCTCTCTGCTGGGTATGAAATGTAACCAGAAAGTTCTCCTCTGTGTTTTAAATTTAAACTTAAACTGCTGCTACTAGGCCCTGACTGATTTAACAAAAATAGTGGGTTCACAGATTAATTAGCTTTAATACAAAGAATTCCTTTTAGAAAATTACCAGAAGTATATACTCACAGTTGCAGATCTCTCTCCAGAAGTAACAGTCCCTTTTTCTAGTCCTTCAAGACAGAGGATTCCAGCCGAGCTCGTGGAGAAGTTCCCTTCCTTTGCCGGAGAGCAACGAGATGACCCTGCGTTAGCACGCACTTTTGAATACGCGCAAACGAAGAGAGATAATTTCCCAAGGTTTATAAAAGAAGAAGGGCTGCTATACAGGGAAAGTATAGACCCACGGACTAAAGAGATCCGCAAACAGCTGGTAGTCCCAAATACGTTTAAAGCTGCAGTGCTGAGGTTAGCCCATGATCACCCAGTGAGCGGTGACAAAGGGATACAAGGAACCCTTGACCAGATACTGGCCAGGTTTTATTGGCCAGGAGTTTTTAAGGAGGTCTCACGTTTTTGTGAGTCCTGCGCCTCCTGTCAGCGGGTAACCTTCATAAGACCACCTGGGATGCCATTACTGACGATGCCAGTAATATCCGACCCTATCAGAAGGCTAGCCATGGACATCGTCGGACCCCTCATAAAAATGCCTAGGGGTTTCCAGTATATATTGGTCATCATGGACCAGGTAACATGTTTCCCATGGGCGGTGCCCTGGAGGAACATTTCAGCAAAATCCATCGCCTTGGAGCTTATAAAGCTATTTTGCGAGATTGGATTCCCTCAAGAGGTTTTGACAGACAGAGGCACAAACTTCATGTCCAAGTATTTAGCCCAGGTGTGGGATGCCTTTGGCATCAGGCATCTCAAAACCGCCGCATATCACCCCCAATGCAATGGTTTGGTGGAAAGAATGAACCAGACTATCAAGCTGATGCTGCGACGAGTGCTAGATGGAGAAATGGTAGAGTGGGACACGATGCTCCCATTTATATTGTACGCCTGCAGAGAAAGAACAAAGGTTTCATTAGGCACGTCGCCTTATGAACTGATGTATGGGAGATCGCCCAGAGGAGTGCTCGATATCCTGAGAGAGCAATGGGTGGAACCTGTACAAAATGAAGTAGGGATACCACAATTTTTGAGAAGTTTAAGAAGACGGTTAAGAAGGACTTCACATTTTGCTGAAGAAAAGCTGAAGGACAGTCAGAAAAAGCAAAAACAGTACTATGACAGAGATACCAAGCCCCGACGTCTAACTACTGGTGAGAAGGTAATAGTCTTGGTATCAGGCCCCACTCCGAAGTTTGAAGCCCAATGGAAAGGACCTTACATGGTGGTCAAACCACTTGGTCCAGCATCGTATTTGATACGAGACGCAAAGGGACATGAACAAGTGTACCACATAAATGTTCTTCGACTCTGGCACGAGAGGTTGGCCTTGTTTACGTCAGCACAGAAGATGTCTAGGATTATGTGCTATAATAATGATGAACATTCAGCCCGTAATATTTTAAGAGGGGGGATGTGTCATGAGGCTCGTACCAATAAAGATGCAAAGTTGAAAAGAAACCCTGTTTCTCAGAGAGATCTAGATGTGCAATTACCTCAAAGCACAGCTAGAGGGGGCAGGAGTGATCTTACAGGAGCTAATGAGGCTAGGAGAGCTGATTACTTGCACCTGGAAATGAGCCCGGGAGATTCAAAGGGAAGATCCCTTTATAAGCAGAAGCTGAATGCTAGCAATGGAGAAACAACTCCAAGGGCAGGAGGAACAACTCCAAGGGCAGGAGAACTGGAACCGGATCCAGAAGGCAAAGCAGAATGAAGAGAAGGACTAGCAGAAGGAACCAGGAGCACGGCTGAGGAAAGAAGGAGAGACCTGAGGGAAGGAATCCTCCTTGAGCAAGCCCAAAGGAACAGAGTTCACAGAGGTGGAGTACAGAGGGGCCAAGCTAAGAAAGCAGCTGTTCAGAGGGAGTCTGCTAGGGAAAGCAGTCAGGCTGGAGAGTGTGCCACTCCCTGCTCATGTAACGTTCCTGAGTCCAAAGCTGAGAGACGTATCCAGAGAACCAGAGAGTCAGGTTTGGAGGAGAACCTGCAGTCACTGAGATATGCTGGATAAGTTTTACCAGGTACCAAAGGAAAAGCAGTTTCTAACAAAGCTAAGTTGTCACTGAAGCATAGAGTTGAATCCATACCAGGTTTTATTAAGCTGCCAGAAAGCACAGCCCTGCCTAGAGGCTACCGGCAGAAAACCTGTTGCAAGAGAGAAGTTCTTGGGAGAGAAGGCTCCAGGGATTCAAGCTACAGAAACTCAAGGTATGAAAGCTTTGTTCATCCTAAAGAATGCTTAACTCCTAGAAGCACTGCTAAAACTAATAATCAGTTTGTAAGAAGGAAGAAACCAGAGTGGTTGCAGAAAATACCAGGAGAACTTAAAACACAGTCTTATTGGAGGCAAGATCCTAGGGACAGTATTTACTCTGAGGGGGAATATAGTGAAGCAGAATCCATGGAAATAGAGGATATAAATGCTATTCCCATCCCTCAGGAAGAGGATATGGATTGTGGTTTGTGCATGGCCACCAGCCTAGAATCTATAGCCACTGTGTAAATAAGAAGAAATTTGTTTAATTGTTGTTGCCTTGGAATGAAGTAAATTCCTCCTGTTAACCTTTCAACTAATTGTGAAGATATTAACAATTGGTTGTGCCTGCTTATTACTGGCACCTTTACAAACAAAGGACATTCTTTAGTTTCTAAGTGCCTTAATGAACCCTTGCACAGAGGGGAAATAAAAGCCTTGTTTCCCTACACTCGTGGCTTAATTATTGAGTTCTCACCAGGAGCTGAAATACCTAAGACCAATCTCCATTTTTGGCCTTACAAAACCCCACGCTCCTGAAAAATAAATACATCGTGGAGCATGCCCTTACTGCCCTTGGCCACTAGGGGTTGCCCTCACGACAATACGAACAATCAAACTCTGGAATTCGTTACCAGAGGATATAGTAAAAGTTGCTAGCATAGCTGGGTTTAAAACAGGTTTGGACAAGTTCTTTGAGGAAAGGTCCATAAACCATTATTAAAGGGGACCCGGGAAATCCACTGCTTGCCCAATGCTTTGTGGACCCTGTGTGTTTTGGGGAAACTGCTACGTACTAGAGACCTAAATTGGCCACTGTTGGAAACAGGATATTGGTCTTGATGAACCTTGGTCTGACCCAGTATGGCATATCTTATGTACTTAATGAAAATGCATGAGATACATCTGCCTACGATGGAGGCAGGACGTGCAACAGTATCTCTTGCATATTTAGTGTGGATAGCTTGAAATCCAGACTGGGTTGAAAACACTAGACTCATGATTGGTATTCCAAAATAGCAAAACAAATTTATTGTAAAAGCTTATAGCGATTCACCGTTCATACTACTTCTAAGGCTCAATTGATAGAAAATGTCAGCAAACCAACACTGTTAACTATAGTTCTGAACTACTTTGTGCCCTGCCTTTCTCAGACTGGAGCTAACTCCTTCCCTTGTTGCTCTAGATTCAAAAGACACCGTTTGGATACAGATTTGGGTTAAGGGTGAGAGGGAAACTGTATCTCTGTATCTTTGCTGTTTTCTCATTTGTCTTTTTCCTCTCTGTTTCACTCCTCATACTGGGATGGCCTCTCTGAAGGACCAATGCCTTGGGAACCCACAGAGGGATCTCAAATTCTTCTCTGAGCTCCATGGTGTTTGAAGGATTCTCTCCTCTGGATGGTATTCAATGGAACCACTATACTTCCACTACTGATGTCCCAGTTTCGTGCTCTTTTCCCTTTAAAGCTGATCTCCAGGTGATACACAGCATCTAGGAGCTCAAAGCAGGGTGTCCAGCTCTCACTGCTCTCTTTTTTTTCTGACTTTCTCTCTATCTTTCCTTAACCCTTGTGGCTCTTCCTTTTTAACCCTGGAAATGTACCAGCTGGGCCCTTCCACATGGGGAGAAGTCCCCTACCAAACTTCAGAAAATTCCACAATTTAAACACCTATACATCTATATCTAAAGTCAGTGGGAGTTCTGCCTTTGGTCATTAAGGTACGTATGGTGTTGCGAGTTAAAAAAAAAAAAAAAAGAGAACAGGAATTCTATTTTTAGGTCACAAGTAAAAATGGAAACAATTTTAGAAATAAATCATCATTCAAAATCATCATTTAAGAATACTGTGAAATACAGTGTCTGCGAGGAAAGTTCTTGCTGTACGGACATTTAAATGAAAATGAAAGTCAACTGTACATGACAAGAGTGTACTTGGTAAGAGCATTAGGGAAGTTAATGTTGAAAGCAGCAGAATGTAGTGATGCATCACTGCTTTACCAGTAAAACGTCTATGATACAGGCTAAAGGACATCAAAGATCTGCCGTTGAGGTGGTACTCTCTCTTCTGTTTCTTAAATTGCATGATTTATTTTTCCTGTATTCCATGTAGACGCTTTCATGCTCTCCAGATGCCAGATCTGTGCAGCGTGTCATTAACCCCAGAAATGGCAGCAAATATTTTTCGGAAGTAATAATTTACAAAATGCATCAAGATCTCAGTTGGTTGAAATGTACTATCCGTACTATTGTCACTTTTATTGATAGATACTAGAATTGTAGGACTTTATTTATACCCAAGACATTATGGCTTTAATTCTTTTCTTAAAATACTGTTCCGTGGATGGACTGTGGATTTTGTTTAAATAAATGTTTTGGGCTTGATTTCTTTTTGGATTAGGTGTTTTGTTTGACTTGATTTAAGATCCATTTGATGTGAACTCCTATTTATAAGTGGCTTTTTCAAGCTGAAACATCTGTCTATCATTCTCTTTAGCAGACAGTTCTGAACAGTGGGCCACAGTAGGGCTTAATATCACTGGATGGTGGCTGCAGCATGTTCTGTTTATTATTTTAAGGAATAATAAGTGACTTTTCTATTAGTGATAACACATCAGCAGAGTTCTTAAACTCTTACACAGATGCAATGCTCATGATAAGGCTGGGTCTTAGAAAACATAGAAACGCTGCAAGAGCACTGCCGTCCTTGCACTGTTTCATGTTAAACAATCTGCGCTTCGCGGCAGCAGATCACCTCTACTTCTTAATCATCAGGAGACTGAAACCACTCCTCGCCCCAGAACACTTCCGTACCGTCTGTCAAGCACTGATAACCCCTCTACTGGACTTCTGCAATCCGATATACCTTGGACTACCAAAACAAGCCATCAAACCACTCCAACTGGCACAAAACACCGCAGCACGAATCATATCCGGAACTGCAAGACAGGAGCACATCACACCCACCTTAAAGGACTTACACTGGCTACCAATCGATGCACGCATCAGATACAAAACTATTATAAACCTATTTAAGATAAAACAGCAAACATCAGCCAACAGCCTGCACACCCTCATACAACCAGACACCAGCACACGTCCTAGAAGAAAACAAACACACAACCGAGTCAGCACCCCAAGTGAATACAAACACACACGCAAGGACACAACAGACAGAGCACTCTCCATGGCTGCTCCAACAATATGGAACAAACTACCGGACGATTTGAGGGCAACTACAGACCTCAAGGACTTCAGAAAACAGCTGAAAACCATGCTGTTCATAGAACACTTTGGACACATCACATAAACTAAGGAACTGTATAGCAGCACACGTTACCGCCTAACACTAGATGTATATAAATGATTTTAGCACCACTGTAAATAGCCCACATTGTACATAGCTCACACCAATCTAGCAAACAAGACAACACACACCCAACGAAATTTCCACCCTCACTGCATGTATCAACACTCACACTACCAGATTGTTTGCTGTGATACCACCTTGATTATTATGATAAGGCGGTTTAGAAATACTGTTAAATAAATAAATAAATAAATAAATAACCTGATTTTGAAGCTTTAACCTGATGTTTTTAGAGGTGAGTGAGCACTGCCTAAGATGAAGTGGAAACTCAAGGGCTTTGCTGTACCAACCCCCTCCCCCCCCCCCCCGAAGAATAGGGCTTGATCTCAATTTAGTGTTCAAGACAGATTCTGCTATCAGATGTAAGTTGAATATTTCCTGTGTTGCCAGTAGGGCTCTGCCTGTTCCTGAAGCATTATGTAATTATGTGTGCATTTAAATCTGAACACTTAATGATGTAATGCAATACATTATAACGAGAAATGATAATGTGTAGTATTTTTAACAGGACTAAAACAAATATTGCATTTAAAATTAGACCTTGTTTGTCATGATTTGATTCATATCTTGGACTCTATGGAGGGGCTGGGGGGAGGGAGGTTGGATGGAGGATGAAATGAAAACAGAACACTGTGCATTTTCTTTTACCGTGGTTGCATTTATAAGGAGCCCTCTCTGTTTGCTTTCTGTGTTTTGGTTTTGTATGAGCCTGTTGACAATAAAATTAGACTAAGTGCTTTCAGTTTTGGCATAAACAAAGCACTTACAGTAACAGTACTACTTCAAAACATATCCAAACTACTTATTCTGTTACCTTATCCTCACCTTTACAGGAAGCGTCCTTTTTCTGGTTAGTGTTCTACTTTTGCTCAGGATATTTAAACTGCTATGATTAATACCAAAGGGGTTTTGGGCTGCAAACCTTAAAGACAAAGAGCCTGATTCAGAAAGGGGCACGTCCGGACTGTCTGGATGGCCCCAATGAGGACGGGACCATTAGGACCCGATTCTGTCACACTGGAGCAAAACGTTCCTGGGGCATACAGAATCGGGCCCTGAGATGGCCTGGTATGCCTCTGCAGAGACATCCTCCTCTCAGGCTCCCCTGACTCCTGTGGCACCGACTCTTTGTTTCCACACCGCCCAACACTGTTCCCTCTAAGCTGTGCGCGTGTGCGCGCGCACACACCTCGCCGAGCGAGCGCACATACTTTACAACAGAGAGCACAAAAATTACGGTTCTGATTCTGATAGAAAACAACACAGACGTCTTAAAATTTAAAAGTTGTCATTGTAATTACTAGAAATTTTCCGCTTCATTTAGTAATCGTCTATTTTCATTTAATTTGATTAAAATCAATGTGGTGTATATACTGTATTCTGACGTGTAGTCAAATTTTAAAGTACATAACTCAGAGTGTCATTATGTGGCGCACAAAAATTTAACCTTCCTTCAAAAGCTGCACAGCTGATATTTTATGCGCACACAGCCTACAAAAAAATTAGAGGGAACATTGCCGCCCAACCCAAAGCTGGGTAGCTGGGACCAGGATTGGGTGGTGGGGACCTACCTGACCCCAGCCCCAGTCTCTAGGGGGTGTTTCCTTCAAGGTGGAAAAAGCAGCACGTTCTCCCTAACCCTGCAGGACGTATAGGGCTGTGACCCGAATCGGCCCTGTATGTCCTACCACCTTGGCCCGCCCCCCGCTCACCCTCACTTTGCCCCCTCCCCCCTCCCCCTCCCCCCCCCCCCCGGCTCTCCCCATACTCATGCTCTGGCTGTGCAGGGAGAGACAGAGGGGCCCGCAAGTCATCTCTCAGAATCAGGCCCATAGTAACATAGTAGTATAGTATATGATGGCAGATAAAGACCAATATGATCCATTTAGTCTTCCCAGCAAGGTTACAAGAATCGGTACGCCTGCTACTCTGTGCAGTTCACCCCTCCCCATGCCTTTGTTTAGGGGTATACCCACTACTCCGTGCAGGTCACCCCTATTTGTTGAGATATAAGAAATAGTTACATTTATTTTTATTTTATCTTGTTGCTATAAAGGGATCCACTGTGTTTATCTCATGCCATTTTGAATTCTGTCACTGTATATGCTTTCACCACTTCTATTGGGAGGGCATTCCAAGTATCCACCACCCTTTCAGTGAAAAAGTATTTCCTGATGTTGCATTTTAGTTTACCCCCTTGCAGCTTCATGTTATGCCCTCTAGTTTTACAGCTTCCCGTCTTTGAAAAAGGTTTGTTTGTTCATTAATACCCTTTAAGTATTTAAAGATCTCTATCATGTCTCTCCTGTCCCTACTTTCCTCTAGCATATACATATTATTTTATTTAACAAGTTTTCTATACCACCTTTCTTTGTATCAAAGCGGTTTACATTACAACTTCAACAGAACATTACATAGAACTCATTTAGAAACATGGGAAGGGGTACATGCAGGATATGCTAGGAGCATAACTTATTTACAGTTGATGTATTTGGGTATGAAATTATTTAGGTGTGAATCGTTAGGGTGTGTAATGGAAGTCATCTTTGAAGTGTTCAGAGAACAGGAAAGTTTTTAGTTGTTTCCTGAAGTCCTTAATGTCCTTGGTTGTCCTTATTTTCTCCAGCAAGGAGTGCCAAATGAAAGGTGCAAGTCTCTTCATACGTCTTCAGACGCAGGCTCCAAATCATTTTGATCACCTTCCTCTGAACCATTTCAAGTCTTTTTATATCCTTTGTGAGATTGTATTCCAAGTGAGGCCTCACCAGCAACTTGTACAGTGGAATTAATACCTCCTCCTTTCTGCTTTTAATTTCTCTTTGTATGCAACCCAGCATCCTTCTGGCTTTGGCCACCACCTTATCACACTGTTTCACCACCTTCAGATCCTCAGAAACAATTACTCTGAGGCCCTTCTCATGGTCTGTACACACCAACCTCTTGCCCCCTATCACATGCAATTCCCTTGGATTTCTGTATCCCAAGTGCTTGACATTGTACTTCTTCACATTAAATCTTAACTGCCAAGCATTATACCATTCTTCGAGCTTTTGTAGATCTTTCCTCATGTTCTCCACTCCCTTAGGGGAGTTTATGTCATCTGCAAAAAATGCAGACTTTTCCATTCAGTCCTTCAGCAATATCATTCACAAATATATTGAACAGTACTGGTCCCAGGACAGGTCCCTGGGACCCACCACTACTCCCCTTCCTTTATTCCAAGTGAGCTTCATTTGCCATCACGTTCTGTCATCTGTCAGTCATCCGAATCTGTCAGTCAACCAATTTCTGAACCTGTTCACCACTTTGGGCCCCATCCCCAGCCGGTTCAGTTTATTGATAAGTCTCTTATGAGGAACAGTGTCAAAGGCTTTGCTGAAATCTAGGTAGATCACATCCATTGCATGCCCTAGTTCTCGGCTCACCCAGTCAAAGAACTCAATCAGATTTGTTTGGCAAGATCGTCATTTGGTAAAACCATGTTGCCTCGGATCATGCAACCTATTGGTTTTGAGAATATCCACTATTCTCTCTTTCAGGAGAGCCTCCATTACTTTTCTCGCCACTGAGGTAAGACTTACTGGCCTGTAGTTTGTTACTTCTTCTCTATTACTACTTGTGAAGAGGTACCGTATCAGCCCTTGTCCAGCCCTGTGGAACTTCTCCTGTCTCCAAGGATCTATTAAAAACATCCTTTAAAGGCCTTCTCTGAGCTCTTTCAGTATCCTTGGATGTATCCCATCCGGTCCCATGGCCTTGTCCACTTTCAGTTTTTCAAACTGTTCAAAGACATCATCTTCTGTGAATGGTGTTGTATTTACTCCATTCCCATTTGTATATTTGTCAATCTCAGCTGATCCTTCTCCAGGTTTTTCTTTACTAAAAATAGAACAGAAGTATTTGTTTAGTATTTTCACTTTTTTTAATGTCACTTTCCATGAATCCATTCTCAGCACTTTTGAGTCTTGCAATTTTACCTCTAATCTTCTTCTTCTCCCAAATATACCTGGAAAAAGTTGTGTCTCCATGCTTCACATCTTTAGCATCTTTTCTTCTGCATTTGCTACTGTTCTCCTTATTTGTCTGTTTGTCTCTTTTAGTTTTATCCTGGATTCTTTTCTGTGCTCCTCTGTTTGCGAACTTTTGAATTTTGTGAAAGCTGTGTTTTTTGCCTTTATTTGTGCAGCCACTTCTTTGGAGAACCATATATGTTTCCTTTCCTCTTGTTTTTATTTACTTTCCTTACAAATGTATCTGAAGCCCCTTTTATTGCCTCCTTTAGTTTAGCCCATTGCAATTCCACTTCCTTTATCTCCTCCCACCCTGCCAACTCCTCCTTCAGGCACTTGGCCTGAAGTCAGCATTTTGGAAGTCTAGGATTTTGAGCTTGCTGTGATTGGACTCTGCCTTGGCTTTTATCTCAAATCATATCATGTGATGATCGCTGCTGCTCACATGGGCACCCATCCGGACATTCGAAACGCTATCTCCATTGATGAGTACTAAATCCAGCATCAAACCTTCCCTGGTCGGTTCCATCACCATTTGTCTAAGTAATGCTTCTTGAAAGGCATCCACAATCATTTTACTTTTTTCCAGATTCGCAAAAGGAATACTCCAATCTGCATCGGCTAGATTAAATATGATCACTTCCCCCTTCATGGCTACCTTTGCAATATCAATAATCAAGTCTTTATCCATGTAGCAGAACACTGTTGTCAAATTCGACCAAGCATCAGGCAGTGATACAATAACTATCTCAAAACAGTTTTCAATGACTTTAGAACACATAGACATATGAACATATGAAAAGTCATGCTGAGTCAGACTAAGGCCCATCTAACACAGAATCCAGTCTCCAGCAGTGGCCAGTCAAGTCACAAGTACCCAACAGATCCCCAAAAAGTAGATCTATTTGACATAGTATCTTTCCAGAGACAATTTGGCTACTATTTTTTTTTAAATGTTCTTTTCCTCTAGGAACTTGTGCACATCCTCCAGGAATAGACTTCACAGCTTAATCATGCACTGCATGAAAAAATACTAGGATTTGTTTTCAATCTGCTGGTCATTAGTTTCATTGAATGTCCTCTTGTTTTCGTGTTGCTTAAACGGTTAAACCATTCCTTATTTAACCGTTCCACCCCACTGGTTTTTTTATTAACGTCTATTGTATCCCCTCTCAAGGGCCAGTGAGTAAGCTTTGCCATCCTTTAACACAGTGGTTTACTCCTGATTTTCGCACTCTAAACTTACTCCCAGTGCAATAAGAACTGTTAGGATGGGGAAATCTGTGGTAAGAACACCATGCTAACGAGTAATGCGATGGGTATGCAAAACACATTTGGTGCATGTAGTTGGAATTTTTTGACCTATGTGTATCACTTTGCATTTGCTCACATTAAGGGGGGGGGCAGTGGAGGGGAGGTGGCAGCTAATAACCTGCATTTACAGAATAATGCGCAATTTTTGCCCCTTAATGTTCATTAAATGGCAACAATGCATATAATTTTTACATTAACACACATTAGTGTAAGTTACTATGGAATGCATAAGAATGAGATATAAAGCACATAAATGCATGAAAAACATCACATTATTATGTAAATCTAATAACACAGTTTGCTCTGAACTCCACAAGCTGTGTTATTTTAGGGAAAAGTAATGCTAATTAGGTTTTCAGCGTGGGCCTGAAACTCCTGACCAACATCTTAAAGGGGCTGGTGGTTTTAAAATTGTGAGGCCCCCCCCCAGTCCAGAACTCCTACCCCTGGGAACTCCCTTACCTTCTTTTGGATCCTACCCCCAAAAGAGTCCCCCATAGCACCTCCCAAAAAAAGATTCCCTATCTGCCCCTTAGACTTCCTCTCAAGCCTACCTCTATCTGTAATGGTTCAGTGGTCTTGGGGCAGGAGTGATCCCCAGTCACCACCTGAACTCTTTAAGAACTGATAACTTCATGACATTGGTGATGCAGTATTTTCCACTACACAAGTGGTTAAAGCACAGGAGATGGGGTTGGCACCCCAACTGAGAGAAAATGTGGAGTTGCAGCACAAAATTGTGGCATGTGAAAATCTGAATTTAGTATGTGTGCTTGTGGATACTTGGTACAGAGGAATGGAACTATTTCCCTTGATGCACTCGGGATTGAGCTGACAAAATGCGAGTTGGAAAATTCCAAATTGAAAGTGTCTATACCAAATAGCATTCTGTTGAACCCCAGCAACTTGTGAAATGGCCATTTCCAAGCACATAAGAACATCGCTGGAATTTGAGATAAGTTTAAAAGCTTTGTGACTTGGAACTAGACCATGAAAGGGTGGTCTTATGATTAAATTAATGCCTTGGACAGTGCCACTGTGAAAAAAAAATTCTAAAAGAATTAAAAGAGAGCCTATGATTATATATGCATTAAAGTTGCTGCAATGCAGGAAATAACTCCTAGAGTTGTGGTATTTCGAGCGTTGCTTATAGGTGATTGA
The DNA here is from genome assembly GCA_033557465.1 of Ichthyophis bannanicus. Lineage (NCBI taxonomy): Eukaryota > Metazoa > Chordata > Amphibia > Gymnophiona > Ichthyophiidae > Ichthyophis > Ichthyophis bannanicus. The sequence goes on from CM066036.1 coordinate 78,612,990, forward strand.
ATCTGGATGACTGAGGATCTCTCATAAAATTGTAAAAAAAACTTATAAAGTCATTCTTGTGCATATGTATCACATACACACATATCTGACCTCTGATAAATAATGACTGGCATAAAACTACTTGCTTTGGCACCAAGGTGCTTACTTTGCCAGTGGATAAGCACATGGGTTGAGTTGGATTAAAGTGAGCATGCACACAGCACCTGATATTTAGCACGTGGTGTTCAGTGTTTTTAAAGCACCTGGTTGCTGTGGACAAAACTGAAACTGGATATTTAGCACTGAAATCCAGATATTCGCTGGCAATCAATATCCAGTTTCAGTGCTGACCAGCATGGCTGTCCATGCAGCAGTGATATTCAGCCCCTCTGGATAGCTGAGCTGCATAAAGACAGATTTATTGTTGACCTAACTTTATACAGCCACTTATCCCTGTGGAGCATGATTCTACAACATCCACATCTGGTCTGCAGATACAAACAAAATGAAAATGGGGCCAACTTGAACATGATTCCAAAACTGCTGGGATAGACGCACCCATGCTTCTGGAATCAGGGAGCTGAACATTTCTGGTGCGGCATTAGAACCACACTCTGCGAGACACGGGCCCTCGCTGTTACAAAGGGACGCAGATATGTGCAGCAAATGGCATGTGCGTCCTCATGCACACCGTATTCTGATGAGATGTGTATTCCTGATGCAGTCCATCTTTGCATGGCCACGCCGCTGCTGGTAAAACGTATAGTTCCTAGACTGATCTCCACACACAGTGTTGTGTAAATTCACAAAACCCATGAATACAGATGATGCAAATATGTGCATGCTAACCAGACTAAATATGTTGGTCGGCTGCATGCCCAGAATGTTACAAAGTAATCTAAGTGCACCATAGCTATTGCATTCTCAGGTACACTTAGATTGTGAGCCCTTCGGGGACAAGGGGATAAAAAGTACCTGTTAGTATATACATGCAAACCGCTCTGATGCATACGTAAAGGGCAGTATATCAAATGCCTAACCATAACCATTACCGTTCATTGTACCAGTTTTATTATTGAGCTGTTCTATGTATTTCTTATTGTTTGATGTAAACCGCCACTGATCTTGGGAAGTGGCGGTATATAAAAGACTTACAAATAAAATAAAATAAATAAATAAAATAACCATAACCATAATTAGAAAGTGAGCTTTGTGAGCTGATATACATTGCATCACAACATACGTGGCATTAGCTGAACTCCTTACTTACACTTGCAGTGATCATTTCTGAAAACAGTGTGTGCACTGCTAAGCAGAGAGCAGCAAATATATGGCTAGGGTCTTTACAGTGTAATATGAATAACTATCCCTGTCACGGTAGGGCAGGCCCGTATGGCTCCTCTAGCACAAACAGCAATTGTCAGCCTAGCCTGACGTAACACTACTGCACCACTGTATATTTCCTTTGAAGTGTGCTCTAATGTTACGTGTACCTACAAACATCCCTCACCTCTGCATTCTTGTCTGTAAAACTGCATCTTGTGTTATGCCAGTCTGCACACACACCAGTGCTATACGGAAGTGGCATACCCATACTTCCCTATAGGAAGCACTGATATGCAGAGCTGCACTTTTTCTAATTTCTGGTCATATTCGAGGTTTCAGCTGGTATAACCTGAATGTATATGGGCTACTCACAATACATACAGGGGCTATTCCTGAATATGACTTATATATCTCAACAGCTCACCATTCCCCCGTTCCACCTCTCCCTGCCCACATTCAGAGATCCCCATAACTAGTGCCCTGTTTGTGCAGGTCCTTGGGGCTTCCAAATATGCTGCTCAACATTTTAGGCAGAAAAATGTCTATCCTACATGTGTAAATGGCTTATTACCATTCTGGAATGACCTCCTTAGTAGAGTGAAAATTGCTGCTAACCAGATAAGTGCTGCGACTGCTCTTACCCCACTCAGAGGCCATCCTGGTACTCTTCAGACAGTGCCACTGAACATCCCTTTTGGTGGAATTTATCTGGTTAGTAGGTCATGCTAATAGAGTTTACCAGATAAACCATTTCAAATATCTGGCCAAACATATAAGCTATGCACATACTTGAAATACGTAGGCGTGGGCATTTGCACCAACTCTAGGGCTAGTATACTACAAAATAAGGACCCTCCGTCACCTATGGCCTTTGTTGGAGGCTGCCGACTTCTGCACCGTATTCCAGGCACTTATCATTATACACTTTAACTTTGCAAATATCATTCTTCACAGCCTGCCGGGCTGCACACTTCATCCCCTTCAAATGGCCATGAACACTGCAGCATGAACTCTGTATGGAGCCTCCAGATATGAACATGTGACACCCATCCAAAAACAGCTGAATGAGAAGAACAATCATGGCAAACACACCATCCCCTCAGCAATAAGAAAAAGCTACCAAGCTGCTAAGAACCAAGCTTTCTTACTATATGTGCCAACTCTCTGGAACTCCCTCCCTGCCCCAATCCGTGTAATTTCTAATCTGTCAATCTTTAGGAAAGCAATAAACATTCCTTTTTTTCGAAATGTATTATGAGCATATAACATAGCTTCACCTTGGATCCTGTCTACCAGTCTTAGCTCAGACCCACCTACCTGTCACAGTCCACTAACCAGCCTGTAGATAGTTTGCCCTATTACTATCCAAGATGACACCTCTGTTTTATTGTAAAAGGTTTACTGTTATAGTGTAATTTGTGATGCTATTTTTCTGTTTTACACTTGTTCTATGCAAAGCCTGTTCTATGTAAAGCGTTGATACTTGTTCTTTGTAAACCATGCTGATTTTGAAATAGTGCAGTATATAAAAACCAAATAAATAAATAATACTCATGGGAGATAGAGTCCCATAGGCAGAATAGGAAGGGAAGGCCATTTTAATTAATAAAATGAAACTGCAGAGAGATCATTCGGACCTCTGGAACTTAAGTGTGCCCGTAGCTTTCTGTTTATTTACAAGGCCAGAGACGTATCAGCCCCCCTCGTATTCCCAAATATGAAATCAAAATAATTAACCTGAAAAGCAAAATAAATACCAGTCAGTTTTGGTAAAGTAATCACTGACACAGTTTATGTCAAATCAGCTAGTATAGCAAAACTTCCAACACTATCATGTTTCAAACCTAACGTGATACAACAACAAAAAAAAAACTGGTTTTGAACATTGTTCATCATAGGTTATCTAATATACATGAAATTATTTGTGCTGATTTTTTCATGTTGAGCAGTATGATTAGCTGATTGTTATGTAATAGAAGAACACACTGAAACTAAATACTAGGTTTATTCCTTCTCTCAACATCTTCATCTTTTCCATTTTCTCCAAACTCTTTTTTCTTTTTCTGTTTCTTCTCTTTCATCTTACTTGTTTTTTCTCCTTCTCCCCTACATCTGCCTCTGCCATTGATCTTTCCTTTTCATCTCATTTCTTTGCCTCCCTATTTACACAACTATTTTTCACCCCTCTTTTTTTTTTCTCTTCTAGGTACAGTATCTTTGTCCCATCTATTCATTTCCTCAACTCATATCTCCACTATCCCCTCTCAGTCCTCCATCAATCTTCAGACATCTGACTCCCTTGTCTATACTCCCAACTGTTGCTTCACTTTTAGTTGTCTCGCCTCCCACTATCCCTAATTTGACTCTTTCTCTCCAGACAACCTTTTCAAGCTCTTCCATCCCCATCTCTTTTTCACTCCTTCCTTGCCATTTCACCACATCTTTTATTGTCTTGCATCCTCCCCTATCCTCCCCATCCTACCTCTATTTCTTACTTCCATTGCCCCACCTAGCTCTCACAATTTTCTGCCTGACACCTACTAACTTTCCATCTTCTGCTCAGCCCCCTTCCCAGCCATCTTTCCTTCTCTCTCACCCACGCTCCTCTAGTCCTCCCCTCCCCAGTCTTACTCATTTCCCAGTCTACTGTTTCCCCTATCTTTCACTTACTACTTAGACCCCATTTCAACCCTTTGAGCTTACCCCCTCCCTAGCCCTCATCTCCTTTTTCCTGCCTTGTATCCCTCACCAACTCAAGTTCCCTCTTTAGACACTCACCTTGTTCCCTCTCTTCTCTCTCTTACCCCTTACCAAGTTTTCCATTTATTCTCACTTTCATCTCTTTCCCAGCCCATCCTCACACTATCTCAGTCTGTCCCTTTCCACAGCCTCTTATGTCTGCTCCAATCTTCCAGGTCCTTTGTACTATCTCCTGCCTTCTTCCCACCCTTTCAGATCCTTCACATCATCTCCTGCTCTTTTCACACCCTTTAGTACCCAGTCCCTAACCTTGACTCACACCCCACTGATAATACCCCCTGACTTGTCTGCAGACCCTTAGTTATATACCTTATCATATCCCCCACTCACATTACCCAATTTCTGTTACATATTCTCTCATGATACTCATAGCTTGCAGCATAGCACCCTCCAAACTCTGATCCCACCAAACGTTAGGTCGCTCTGACCTCCAGACCGCAGTACTTGCTCTCTTCACTGTCCATTACCTATGCCTCAACTGTCATTCATTACAATCCTCCATTTACCAACCCAGTTGCTGCTTTTTTGGCCCACTTATGTTTAATCTCCCAGGCCTTGCTCACCCAATACCCAAGTCAAAATGAACCTCATTTCTTAGTTGCTGTTCTCCCCAATCACTCTATCAATCCATGCTTCGCAGCCCCTCTCCCCCCTCCTCCCATACACACATTTCAGCCAGGTGCTTTCTTCCAACCCTTCATCACTTCAGTGCTATATAAGACAAAAAGTAGAGCAGACCTGTGATGTTTGCCTCTTTCCCATATGGTTCAGTTTCCAAGATTCATTGAATATTTGAAACATGTTGGAAGACGTTAGCGCCGTTTAGTAAACATACCCCATAGAGTGGGGATGATCTCCATGGAGTGGTAGTCATAACCTAAAGTAAAAAGCATAGAGCTGAGATAACTTGCACAGAGTGGCAGTTGCAATGCTAAATACCTTGCTGGACAGACTAGAAGAGCCATGCTGGCCTTTATCTGCCGTCATTTATTCTGCTACTATGTTACTATGCGATACAATCGGGAATGTAGTACTATTCTATTCAATGGATGCACTGACAGCTGCCTCTGATACGGCTCTAAATTCCTCACTGACATTGCCCTCCTTTATTGGTGTAAAAATAAATCTAATATGACTTGTGCATGCCACACTGGTACTGCTAGTAATATTCCTTGTCTGCAGTATCTCCTCATATTCACAGTATGATCATCATTTTGCATTTAATAAAACAGAAAAAATGATGATCTCTGTGATGCAGTGCTCGGCAAAGTGGGATTTATTGATCATCAAATAGTACTATAACTTACAAATATGATTCAATTTCATTAGCACCATGTTCGTACAATCTGATTGATCATGCTGTAGAAAGGAACATATTCTGCTATTTCTCTTATATTGGATATTTCTTTGATTAATTGTATTTTTCCTCCTGTTTTTATTTTCTTCTGGGCTGTGAGTGCTCCCTCCCCATCCCCACAATCCCCCAACTCTCCTGATGCGATGATGCATGAAAAGTAAAATAATGTGTCTTGATAGGTGATATTGTCATGGCAAGGCAGCACAAAGTGATTGAGAAGCAGCAACTTCAGTGCCTGAAGGCTGAGCCTATGCATTGATTTAGCATCAGCTGTACAATTCAAATCCTGTGTACAACAATACGGAGCATCTTGGAGGGTCAGTAGTGCTTTGATGTGTGGCACTAGTGTGCCATTAGCCAACAAACATAAAACGAGTTTTCTTTTTTCTAAAATGTGCACTTTGGCAAGAAAGAGGAGGCAAAAAGAGATAAGTGAACCTTCAAAATGCTAGAAAGAACTGTTCCTGTCTGCTTATTCAATACATTTTTGATTTATTACCAGAGATATGAGGCACTCTTTGTTCTATAATCGCATTTAGAGCCTCTCTGTGGAGATGAGGGACTATAAACCATTGTAGGTTTTTGAGGTGTGAGGCTTTATAGATTTATCTATAGGGGGGAAAGCAGCCAGATTTGATTGTTTATTTTAATGTATAGGAAAAACGATGCTGACATTATATGCTGCTAAAAATGCATAATTTTCTTTGTTTATAGCTGATCAAGAAACACTGGTCAACACTGAAATCGTTACTGACTTTAAAAGGCCCTAATCTGTAGTATCCTGGTGAGCTGAACACGAATATAACATTAAAAAAAAATTATTGGCTCTCGTTTTGAAGATATTGCATGTAGTTCATTTTTGACGTTTCACCGTGTAAATCTATCCAGTAGGACATCAACAACATCCCAAATAAGCCTTGAATGATGTAATATTGCATCACATTGCATAATACCAGCATGCACACATCATCCAGAGTTGATTGCATCATTTTCTGATGCAATGCAATACTACTGCCAGACGGCTGCTGAAGCCATCTGACGTCAGCAGTGTACTATATGCAGTCGGAAAGGAAAATAATCTGGTATTCTGTTCCGATATTGAAAGCCTCATGAATGCCTTAAAAATCACTCATGACCCACAAGACTGGAGACTATTTATAGACTCTTCGAAACGGAGTCTGAAGGCTGTGCTTTTGAACAATGGAAACCGTCTTCCATCTATTCCTGTAGCGCATGCCATCCATATGAAAGAGACATACGATAACTTAAAGCATCTATTGACTTCCATTAACTATAACAAGTACAGCTGGCACCTCTGTGGTGACTTGAAGGTAGTTGCCCTTTTAATGGGACTGCAGCAGGGATATATAAAATACATGTGTTTCTTATGTGAGTGGGATAGTCGAGCAAGGGATTGGCACTACTTGTGGAAGGAATGGAATCGCAGACAAAATGTAACAGTTGGATAGAAGAATATCCAGCACCCAGCTCTGGTTGGGCTCACAAAATCCTGCTACCACCCCTTCACATCAAACTAGGTTTGATGAAAAACTTTGTGAAAGCTATGGACCCCACTTTGCCAGCGTTCCGATACCTGCATGAAAAATTCCCTTGACTCAGCAAAGCAAAGATTAAAGAGGGAGTTTTTGTGGGTCCTCAGATTCGAGAGCTCTTTAAAGATGACCGGTTCAACAACTTGCTGCAGGGTGATGCGAAACAAGCATGGAATGCTTTTCGCCTAGTGTCAACAAACTTTCTCGGGAATGTTAGGGCAGAAAACTGCAAGGAACTAGTAGAATACATGCAGATGCAGTATCAGAAACTTGGCTGCAATATGTCTCTAAAGATCCATTTCCTTGATTCCCATCTCGATTTCTTTCCTGACAACTGTGGTATGGTTAGTGATGAACAGGGAGAATGTTTTCACCAGGATATCGCAACGATGGAGCAAAGATACCAGGGAAAATGGTCCACTATAATGCTGGCTGACTACTGCTGGACACTCCCCAGAGAAGCTCCCGAACAGCTGTACAAGAGACAGGCAAAAAAATCTAAGACGTAGTCTATGACTTGTTTTTTTACAGATATTAACCAAAGGCCTATTATATTTACTATTGACATGCATTTCGTGATGTATACATTAATTCTTGTAGATTACATAAAAACTAGAGCCAACTTTACAATTTCACTGTCATATTCATGTTCAGCATATAAACATTGATAAGAAATGACTATTTATTTCAGTAACAAGCCTTTTGTAAAAATCTGTTGACCAGTGAAATCAATCTATACTGTATGTCTTAAAAGTCATATTTTACCTGGGCATCATTTTGTTTCTTTTTCCAATCCATGTTATGATGGAGAGAAATTTTACGTAAGGAGTTGAAAATATCTTTCTCTAAAGGGGCAACATAACTGAAAATTGAATGGAAAGGGACCAAATTTAGTATGGGGAAGAAACTCATGAAGAGACATGTAGAGTTTGAAAATAGGTCAGATTGAGGAAGTGTTCCAGAGAAATATAACTCCTCTCCAAAAGGGCCCACTGCACGTCTATGGGAGAAGCAGTTCCAGCTTCTGTAGTACATGCTGTTTGATACAGGGAAACATAGCAGTTACAAAACTGCTGCTTTCAAACAGACTCTTCTGTATTCTCACAGTCACAGAGCCAAAAAACACACAGACATGCACATATCATAAACAAATGCTCAAAGACACATTAGATCATGTGTGCTCATGCATGTGCACACACACTCTTACCCCCCCCCAGTGAACAGATATACACATACACATACAAACATACAGCACAGAAACAGGCACACGCTCAACAGAGGGCTTTTCTTACTATGAATCCCTTCTCCCCCCAAATGCTGTCATACCCTATGCCTGACGAGCAGCCTCTAAGTGACTCAGATGTGTATTTCAGATTTTATTTTGCAAATGAAGATCAAACAAGTTGTAAGTGCTATTTTTTCTTAGACTAACTCAATATATATATGACAAGCTTTTGAGAGCTATTCTTTCTTAATATCTCAAACTTGCCAAAGAAATATTAAGTTAGTCCAATAAAGAAGTAGCATCCACAACTTGGGGGTATGTTTACTAAACCACATTAATGTAGCAGCGGCTACATTAACATGAGTTAGGTAACATTAACGTGCGTTAAGGGTACTTAACGTGCGTTAACGTCACCGTCTGCGGTAAATTCCGCAGAGGGCAGAGAGAAGGGGTCAATGGGTGGGGAGTGGGCGGGGAGAAGCTCCCACGGCACTAACACGGGGTACTGAAGGGCTGAACATTACTGGGAATGAAAACCTGTCATTAGCTGCAGATATGCAGGAGAGTGAAACCATTTCAGCGTCAGCAATGTACAACATAGTCAGGGAGCCCAAAAACGTGACAGTAGTGCTCCATATGCAGCAACAGCATAGTGCCCAGGTATGAAAGGCCACTATAGCGATGGTGCAAATGGGGCATAGGGGGCTGCAGGCGGGACATGTAGTGGGGGCAGCTGGGGCACAGGGCAGACTAGGCTGTCGCCTAGGTGGCACATAGGAACATAGAAACTGGAAAGCAACAAGACAGCAACTGACCAAGGCCAAACACAATCCACCTACATCTTCTTGGTCCACCCTAGCCAAAAGTTGCTAGCGCACTGACCTGACATCCCCCCCCCAGCCATCCCTCCCCCATGTGGAAGGGACATAATATTGGTAGGTGGTGATGGGGGGGATGTGAGGATGTCAATGTATGCCTCCCCACCCCAGACCCCACTCCCTAGGTGACTGCCTACCTGCACAGTGGATGGCCTGGGACTGCGCACTACCAGCACCAACAGCATATGGGCATGTCAGCATGGCAGGGGGGGGTGTGGTGGTGCTGGAGAAGGCAGTGGCACCTGCCTGCAGTGCACCCAGGCAATGCCCTGTACCAATATGTGGTATGCAGTACAACAGAAAAGGTCTGGCTGAAGAGACGTAAAGGTAGCCCCAGGGACTGCTTTGCTTCTGTAGCAACAGTGTGGTGTAATACACACAGCCAGCATGTCCTGGTGCAGAGGGTCATAGGTTCAGGTCCCAGCTGTGAATCCTGCAAAGCACATCCCTATATTTTACCCTACAATGCAGATACAACAGCAACATGTGCAATCCCCAAGCAGCGGCCAACAGGGGTGCAAACACCCACTCACACAGTCTCCACTATCCAAAGCTCCATGGAGAGTCAGGCTGTTGGCCCCAGCACAGAGCCACAGTTATCACCAGAGCACTATAACTACCTCCTGCACAGTTTGGCAATATTGGCACTATGATCATGACCAGTGTGGAAGGCAGGGATGCCAACCACCCCTATCTTTGCACAATGCTGCAGTAGGTGTGTGTGTGTATGTCTATCCATTGATTTGTGGCTGTCTACACCTCTCTGGGCCCACAATGTCCCACTATTACCAGTGTTAGCATGCAAATATGCATATTGAGGAGCAAGGTATTGTGGGTATGGCCTGGGCAGGACGGACTGGGCAGGATGCATCTGCAGAGGGAGTAGGGCAATGGCTGCGACATTGCAGTGCCCTACCACCACCTGCATGGACAAGTTGGCCACAGCACATCTTGCTGTTAGGGCACGCTCACACTGACCAAACAGTGACCATGGCACAGCTATGTTTCCACATAGTGCTACATAGTATCTGTCCCAAGTGATATATATGTGTCCCCCTGTTCTGGGGGCCTGTGCCATACAACCCAGGTCTGGGTGTGCACAGTTCCACTGAGAACATGCAGGATAAACTGGATAGCAGAGTGCCCACAGTTAGTTCATGCATGGTTGGGACACCTGGTGTGGTGCAGCAGGCACAGTGGAAGGGACAGTGTGCCTGCTGCTGGTGAATGTCAGACCATGGTTGGGTGCTGGGGTACAGCTGTAGTCCTAGAACTGGTGGGGAAGGGCAATGGCCAGGTAGTCTACTGTAGTGCACAGTATTGCAATGGATATGTGTTGCATCTTATGTGCATTACAGTGCACGTGCATTGTAGCGCACACAATAGCACGTGTGATGTCTGTTTGGGACGTGCATTGTTACGCGCCATAATCTGACCACATATGCTAAGGCGCCTAGTCATATCTTATAGGGCACATAAAAAGCTCTGTACAGTCATTTATTTATTTATTTATTTATTTATTTCAGTTTCTTATATACCGCACTTTTTGGGATCAGCGCGGTTCACATGGAACAACAACTAGCACCGGAACAACAGGCTGTTCAGTGTTACATAAAACAGGGGTAACAACTTGGATTAAACTGGGAGAGTTATATACATGGAATATGTAGTATGTTAACTAGATAACATATATATATAGAACTATATACATGGAATACGTAATCTGTTATTAGATAACATAATCAAACTATGTACATGATTTGGCATGGTTGTTGTGCGAGAATATAGAGGACGCGGGAAAAGGAAAAAAATTGGCAGGGTAGATGTGGGACTGTTAAGCTGAAATTTTATGTGGGGTAGTATTTGGTGAATAGGATGAATTTAATGGCCACATAAATGCAATGCACGTACGACGCAATGCGCATAGGATGCACTACTGCATGATAATCTAGCAGACACGATGGCCACTTGGTGGAACATATTTGCATTGTGCTTGTTGTGGTTGTTTGGGATAGTGGTTACAGACGTGTGTGGCACCAACATAGGTTGTGGGTTTGGGTCCCACAGGTTCCTTTTCATTTGTTCTCCTCTCCTTACCATACAATGGCTCCAGCTTTGTCCCTTCTCCAAACACCCTACACTCTCTTCACTGTACACTGCAGTATCCCTTCCATGCTGCCTATCCGTCACATGCTAGCTGTTACATATGCTCCCTTTCTTTGGGCTGTCTGGGTGGGCAGGTGGCTCAGTGGTTTGGTATTGGTGTCTATGAGCTGTGTTTGAGCTTTTTGGTGTACCAGTTCAATTCCCACTTACTCCTTTTTGGATTCCCTACTCATTTTGCCCTTGTACACATACACCATCCACACAGCTGGCCCTTCAGACCAACCCCTGACGCCCTTTCCGTTACCGTTGTTTACTCCTCTACATGCTGGGTTCACTGCACACACTTTCATGGTGTGTGTGCTTGTGTTACCTGTGGCTCACATCCCCATTACAGACTGCGATACCAGCTGCCTGTGGTCTATGGCCTTACACCTACAGCTCCATTTCTCATGTGGCACTATGTCTGCACATCCCCCATCGCGTCTTCTACTGTCAGCGTGCCTTAGATTGCGACCCCTTCGGACGCACTGCTGCTTCCCATCCGCTGTGGTGTTCACATGCGGTGGGTCGATGGCATGCTGTACCGCACACTTTACCGCTTGTTAGCACCTTGTAATGCGCTTTACCTGACACGGCTTGCTTTAACGATGCACCACCCACTCCTTTATATGGGCATCCATAACATTACCAGGGAACTTAACGCAGGTAACATCACAGCAGTTTTGTAAACATACCCCTTAGTCTGTCAACAAACATAGAACAAGGGATCACAGTTTGGAAATATGAAGACAATGATTTAACTGGGAACCCAAAAAGTCAAACTTGGAATGTAAAACACCAGAGAAATAAAACTATAAATTAATTTCTGCTTGTACTAAACAAAACACAAAACGTTAATGATACTCATTTCCCAGAGCTGACATATTCCAGTTAATAAATTCAAAATAGTTTTTTTCTACCTTTTGTTGTTCGAGCATTTTATTTTTCAGTTGCAATTGCCCCAGTCGCTTTCTTCTGCTTTCTTTGTGTCTTCTGCTCACTCTCCATTGTCTCTTGTCCTTTTGTCCTTTTTTCTCTCTTCTAGTTTTTTCCATTCTCTCTACATCTACATCTAACATACTGATCTTTCCCCTTTTGCTCTTTCTTCCATTTCTTTCTTTCTTCCTTTTTCATCCACTCAAGTTTAACCCCTCCATCCTCAATCCCCACTTACTCTCCCAATACTCAGCCAATCATAGATTTTTCTTCCCTCCCACACAAAATTGTTGTCCCCCCTCTCCATCCTCATTCCCCAGCTTCTTTTTTTCTCCCCCAGTCCCAACCCCACCCACTTCTGGTCGTCCCTTCCAGTCCCCCATCCCCAGGCCATTTCCATTCCTAACCCCCAGTACCAGTCCTCCTCCAATCCCTCCCAGCATCAATTTCCTTCCAGTACCTGTCTCCCGTCCCCCTCCATTCTATTCTAGCCTCCCACTGCTGTTCTTGTTCTAGTCCCCAGTCCCATATTTCATTCTAGCTCCATGTCACCCCGTTCCTGTTCCCATTCCTATTCTAGCCCCCAGCCCTCCCTCCCAGGCACACACCAAAAGATGCCTCATGCCTGATTGGCTTCAGAGGGACAGTCCAAACCAACAAAAAGCACAAATGTACTTGCAGGCCCAAAGGAAACACAAAACAAAGTGAAGTACTAAGAAGAATTGTTTATTAGGGACACAATGGTCCGGAAAGGAATACCAAAAACATTAGACTCTACATGAGCTGTGTTTCAGCGGAGCCTTCTTCAGGGGTCAGTACTGTGAAAAACATATATAAGACAATTAATAGCAATGATAAATACCAGATAATAATAATAATAACACTGTTAAAAGACTAAAAGAGCAGATCCATAATATCAAAACATTAAACACATAAATAACCATATCTATAAATACCAAATGATAAAAACTAATGGGTACATTAAAAAGGAAATCATTCTTTGAAGACATATAATTAACTCATAAGATAATTATACACGGTAAAAACAATCATATAGACTGTTATAATGCGGTTATAAACCACCAAAATTGTTAATAAACTCATATATAATAAACCAAACAAAACTGCATAAAAGCTGACTGACAAACATTAGTTTAAAAGCGAGGACTATGAGATGATCAGAGAATGAAACCCATATTCTAACATTGGATCCAATCAATGTGTAGCTAATCAGATAGCGTGAAAACCAAACTCAATAAGGGGGAAAAAAGGTTATAGTGTGCAAAAGAATCAATGGCACCTGTAATGTGATTCCTTCTGCTCAATGATTCTATTCTATGAGTCCTTCAATGCTCTATTCATAGAACTAAAAGGAGCCAAAAAATTGGAACAGGGAAGAGAGGGAGGAGAGGAATGGGGGGAGGGAGGAGGGAGGGAAGGGAAGGGGGAAGGGAAAAAGGGGAAGGAAAGGGAAGAACAGGGGGAGAGGGGAGAAGCGAGGGAGGGAAGGAACGGAAGGAAAGAGAAAAAAGGGGGAGAGAAGGTCAAAAATGCTGGAGAGTTGTTAAGCAAAATCTCAACATACCATTGGAAAGCATCTTATTTTTTTAGTTCCCAGTGATAAGCACACAACTTCTAGCAGATTCAACACTGGAAGCCTCCATAGAATCCATAGTTATGTCTGTTACCACCAACCATACCTTATTGATAAATACTATCAATTAAACTTAATTTCTGCTTAAAAGATATTAGCTAGACTTCATACTAAATACACCAGCATGTGTACTCGCTTAGGTATTCAAGTATTATAAACCGCAAAAAAGGATTATTTACCTAACCATGGTATGGCAAACCTTCTGAGCCAAAGCACAGCACTGATGAGAAAAGCCAGAGATAGAAAGACGCCGAGTTGGCGTATTAAGGGCTAAATCGGCGCCAAAATCCATCACCATAGTAACCAAATAAATAAGTTGAAAAGAACCCTCACTCTCACTAGCCCATTTACAAATGTGTTGTAACAAGATTGAAATCACAAAAGAAAATGCAACATACATATGTTATCGGAATCCTTTTGATTTATGGAAACGATCATAACAGTTATACTCATCAATCCAGTGCTGATGCAACAGACACTACTGGAGGCTTCTACCCAACATTAAAAATTATGATATTATAATGTGCAATTGTGTCAAAGGGGTATGTTTACTAAACTGCGGTAACGTTACATAACGCGCGGTATGTAATGTTACCGCAGTTTAGTAAACATACCCCTTTAACACAATTGCACGTCTATGCCTATGGTGAGTTTTAATGTTACATAACGCGCGGTATGTAACGTTAATGCGCGTTAACGTTACTTAACGATCGTTAACGTCCCCGGCCGCGGTAAACAAAGCAGAATGTGGAGAGAGGGCAGAAAGAAGGGGTCAATGGGCGGAGAGTGGGCGGGGGAGGCCCCTTTCACACTAACGCGCTGAACTAAAGGGCTGAATCCTACCGCGAATGAAAACCTGCTGATAGATGCACATTTGTAGGAGAGAAAAACCATTTAAGTGTCAGCAATGTACAGCCAAGGCAGGGAGCCCAAGAAATGTTATAGTAGTGCTCCATTTTCAGCAACACCATAGTGCCAAAGTATGAATGGCCACTATGGCGATGGTTCAAATGGGGCATAGGGGGCCGCAGGCGGGACATGTAGCATGGGCAGCTGGGGCACAGGGTGGACCAGGCGGGCACCTAGGTGGCACATAGGAACATAGAAACCGGAAATCAGCAAGATAGCAGCTGACCAAGGCCAAACACAATCCTCCTATATCTACCTGGTTCACCCTAGCCAATAGTTGCTAGGGCACTGACCTGACATCCCCCCAGCCATCCCACCCCCATGTGGAAGGGACATAATATTGGTAGGCAGTGATGGGGGGGGGGGATGTGAGGATGTCCATTATTGGCCCTCCACCCCGGGATCCGCTCCCTAGGTGGGCGCCTACCTATACAGTGGATGGCCTGGGACTGCACACTACTAGCACCGACAGCAAATGGCCATGTCAACTTGGCAGGGGAGGGGGTGCCCGTGCTTGAGGGGGCAGTGCCACCTCCCTTCAGTGGACCTAGGCCATGCCCTGCATCAGTACGTGGTGTGCAGTGCAACATACAAAGTCTGGCTGAGGAAAAGTACAGGTAGCCCCAGGGATAACTGTGCATCTGTGGCAACAGTGTGGTGCAGTACACTCAGCCAGTGTGTCCAGAAGCAGAGGGTCACAGGTTCAAACCCCAGCTGTGGTTCCTGCAGAGCATGTCCCTATGTTTTACCCTATAATGCAGATACAACAGCAACATGTGCAAAGCCCAAAGGAGTGGCGAACAGGGGTACAAACACCCACCTACACAGGCTCTACAATCCAAAGATGCATGGAGAGTCAGGCTGTTGGCCCCAGCATTGAGCTGAAGTTATCACCAGAGCACTACTACCACCCCCTGCACAGTTTAGCAATGTCGGCACTGTGATCAAGACCAGTGTGGCGGGCAGGGTTGCCAACCACCCCTATCTTTGTACAATACTGCAATAGGAGTGAGCGTGTGTGTATGTCTATCCATTGTTCAGTGGCTGCCCACCCTTCACTGGGCCCAAAATGTCCCACTGTTACCAGTGTTAGCCTGAATAGGTGCATAATGAGGAGCAAGGTATTTTGGGTATGGCCCGAACAGGGCAGATTGGCCAGGATGCATCTTCACAGGGTGTGGGGCAATGGCTGAGACACTGTAGTGCCTGACCACCACCTGCATGGACAGGGTGGCCACAGCATGGCATGCTGGGAAGGCACTCACTCTGACCGAGCAGTGACCATGGCAGGTATAGGATCCCACATAGTGCCCTACACTATCTGCCGTCAGTGATATATTTGTGTTTCTCAGTCCTAGGGTCCCAATCACTGAGTTGCCTGCTTGCTGCACATATTTCCTCTGTGAGCAGGCTGGTGGACTGTCTGCAGATAGATTGTGCATGGTCAGAACACCTTTAAGGTACAGTCTGACTGTGCTGTCTGCTGGTGACTGGCAGAGAGTGGTGGGAGGCAATTGGGCTTTTCCAGACCTAACCCCAGCATTGCTGCTGGTCTGCCACTGCTCCAGTCATAGGTATGACTCTGGCCCATCAACCCTGGAGGGCTGTGTCATATAAACAGGATGGAGGTTGCTTCCCCAGGGCAAGGGCACCTGTGCTTTACCTACAAAAAGGGTGATGTGGGCCCTTTGGGGGATGTAGTATATACCACTGCAACCTCTAAAGGCACTGCTACACACACCTCATGCAATTCTAGGAACCCCTCTGCCCTGATAACAGCTGCCCATGTCAGCCAGACCCTAACATGGGGTACATACCAATCTGGCTGGTGTCTGGTCCCACAGGGCCACATGTGACTGCAGGATACAGATGGACACCAAACTACCTTTGGCTGCACTGCAAGGAACACCTGTCACACACTGGTAGTAATGGGGATGTACAGCAGGACTTATCTCTAGCACCACATGTACTGCGGACCTAGTGCTGGGCACCCATCCTATTCCTCAGGGTGAACACAGACCTACACAATGGCATGGTCTGTAGCTACTCTGTGCCAGTATCACACACTGTCAGTTCGTCTTTCCAAGCTGAGGTACCGGAGAGGTGCAGACCCCATTTGGTGATCAGCTGTAGACTGCTATTCAGCATGTGCATTGCATCATGGGTACTGGTGGGGTTACCCTATCCTGGCACTCAGAGCAGACAGTTTGTGCGGTGACCTGCAGTCGTTCTGTACCCAGACATTGCTGTGACATACACCATGGAGGTATAGCCTACTGGTTAATACAATACCATTCTTGGCAGTATTCATGGGTTCAGTTCCTCATTGTTCCCTCCTCTCATGCCTGTCCTACTCAAATAGTGTGCATGCCTGTAGAGCAGGGGTCTCAAACACGCGGCCCGCGGGCCGCATGCGGCCCGCGAGAGCATCTTGTGCGGCCCGCGAAGCACTTACCGGTGTCTAAAAAAAAAAAAAAAAATCCAAACTTGCCGCCGCAGTATTAGGCGTCCCGCGGCCCCTCTGCCTGCTCTGAGTCCTCTCCTCCCTGCAGCATCAGCTCAAAAAGTGGCGGCTTTCAGAGCCGCGAAGAGAGAGAGTTTCTCTCGCGCGGTTCTGAAGAATCGCTGCTCTTAAGAACCGCGCGATAGAAAAACTCTCTCTTCGCGGCTCTGAAAGCCGCCACTTTTTGAGCTGATGCTGCAGGGAGGAGAGGACTCAGAGCAGGCAGAGGGGCCGCGGGACGCTTAATACTGTTGGCATTGGGATCAGGGACTGACTGCTGCCAATAGTGGCTATGTTTTAAAAAAATAATAGTCCCGGGTGAAAAACTGACACTACTCAAATTTCTCTGTGGCTGACTATGTTGTCTGTGTGAGTTTGCCATTGGTTCATAGACCCATCTGTCTGTTCATGCAACTAATAGTGAGCTCATCATTTTGGAAAATAAAAGAAAAACACAGTTTTAAGAAAAAAGGTAGGAGAGTCTATAAACATCAAAATAAAAGGCTTGTGCAACAGCTGGTGTAAAAATGGCCAGAGTGCACATGAGCTCTTTGGTCATATCATCAGTGCAAGACTTGGGGATCCTCTCCCATTGCTCCTGAAGTAGAGAAAAAGCAAGCAACTAGCCAGAGATGTCATTCCCAAATCCCAGAAACAGAGAATGTAGTAACACAGGGCCAGGGATCCCTTCCCTGGGACCCAAAAAGAGACAGGATGAATGAAGGAACCAGAGATCCTCTCCTCACAGAAGAATAAAGCGAGCATAAAGCTGGATGCCACCCTTTGAACAGCATAAAAGGAAGATCGTGAGTATAGGATCAACATAAGCAGAGAAGGAACATGGGGCAGAAGAATCCTCCCCCCAGGACCTTGAAGGAGAGAAACTGCACAGAACCAAAAGATTTCTCTCTCCAGACATCAGGAACAGAGAGAACAGAGAGCTAGGAAATCCCCTCCTTAGGGTTTTCAAGCAGAGAATGAACACAGGGCCAGAGATTCGAGCCACAAAGGTGAGAGCATCCCCCTCCATGTGACCAGAAAAGATATGGGAGTGGACACAGGCCCAGGGGCCCATTCTCCATGATTGTTCCCTTACATACAAGAGGAAATCAATTTATAGTTTTATTTCTACAGTGTTGTACATTCTAAGTTTGGCTTTTGGGGTTCCCAGTTTAATTGTCTTCCTGTTTCTAAATTGTGATTCCTTGTTTGGTGATGGTGTATGTTCTGCATGTTTACTAAAAGTTAGTGTATATGCAAATATTTATGCAAATGATGCCCTTATGCAAATGATGCCATTATGCAAATGAGGCCTGCGTCTTGTGCGGCCCCCGGGTTACTCTACAAGTCCTCATTTGGCCCTCAAAGCAATTTGAGTTTGAGACCCCTGCTGTAGAGTCATATATTTTCAGATCTGTGCTTCCAGCCCATAATACCCTCGCCACAATTGCCAATATTCCCTCGGTCCGTCTATCTGTGTCTGTCAGCTGTGTAGAGTCCTGTCTGCCAGTGCAGGCTGCCACCCCATGTCATGCCCTGCTACCCTTTCCTGCATTGCGCCTCTTCATGCTTGTTTCACCTGTGCCTGATCTGCATGGCACCACCACTCCTCTGTCCACCCATCATTGTAACTATCCTGCCACCTCCGCCTCCACTGGGGGACACATATTCCCATCGTCTGCCACCAACTGTTTTTCAAGTACTTTACATTGCCAACACCCTGTGCTGTGGTACAGTTGCCCCACCATGTTTGTCATCAGTACTAGCAGGCACATGGGGTGCCCGCAGATATGGCAGGTCCAGCGGCTCCCACTTCTCCCTCCTTCACTCACCTGTTCATTGCCTTTCCTGAGTGCTCTATCTAGTGTTAGGGCTACATCTGTCTCTGTTCCGCACAGGTCATGCATGTCATCTTGAGGCACCTTGCAGTCCCTAGGGCACACTAACCTAGGACATCATAACCTTGTTAGGCCACCTTAACCTATGGTTCCATAGCCCAGGGTGCCTTCTGCGGTGCCTTGTCCAAGGGTGCCTAATATGGTGCTTAGCCTAGGAGGCCCTATAGGGCACCTTATGAGGCACCTTACATGGCACCTTACTTGGCACCTTGTAAGGCACCTTGCAAGGCACCCTGTAAGGCGTCTTGCAAGGCTCCTTATAAGGCGCCTTACAAGGTGCCTTACAAGGTGCCTTGTAATGCTTGTTAGTCTAAAGCGCCTTGTAACATGAGTTAGCTGCTACAGCTTGCTGTAAAGATGCAACACCCACACCTTCAAATGGGCATCTGTACCTTTACCATGGAACCTAATGCGAATGACATTACCGCAGTTTAGTAAACATACCCCAAAGTGATGATATGGAGAAGAGAACTGAAAATAGGAACACATACTGTAGAGACATGGACTGAATAATCCGCACCAGAAGCTCTGCTATGGGCACATATAGAAAAATAAATCATGAAAGTCTGAGTGCATGTAAAGAAATGAGAGCAACTGAAAGCAAGAGAGTAGGAAAAGGGGAGGAAGAAGGAAGGAAGGAGGGAAAGGGGAGACAGGGGGGGGAAGAAAAAGGAAGGGAAGGATGAAGGTAGGTGGGTGGGTGGGGGGGGGGGAGGCAAAGCAATAATGAACCTCGAAGGATTACTACTGGGCAATGATACGGCATGAAAAATTGCTATCTGACATATAAAGTCGTAGCTTTTAGTAATGATTCATAATTGTGAACCCTTTTTTAATACTCTCATATAGAAACATGTAAAAAAGAGGGGGGAGGGGAGAGGGGAAAGAGCTATTTCCAAGAGATATCTAAGATGGAAACTAGAAATCCATATGGCTATGAAAACTCAATACAAACGTAAGAAAGGTAGAAGGATACTAAACGTATAGTGCAATCATCCCACAAATATGGAGTTATAAAGCTATAAATAAATAAGCACACATAAAAAGGAAGGGGGGGTAAACCAACTACTCTAAAAGATAATAAATAAATAGATAACCTCCCAGGCTAAAGAAGCCATATTCCAGTTGTCTGAAACAAATCATAAACTGTGGCTTTTTATATCAATAAAGAGTAAAAAGTGACTGTGTAGTCTGCACATAAGCTAAAAAAGATAAAAACAAACAAAAATTGTAAAAAATAATCTATACTGCACATCAGATCCTCACAAGTGCAAATTCTGTAAGCAATATCATAATAATAGTACCAAACCTCCACCATTGAGGGGCTATATAAAAACAGACTATGGGGTATGTTTACTAAACTGCGTTAGTGTGATTCGCGTTAGGAGCCACGTTAGTGGAAGAAATGCCAAAAAAGGACATGGGCGGTACATCGTTACCGATAACGCGCGTTATAAGGCGCCGCGCAGCAACGATCGTTACAGGGCGCGTTACTGTGCGTTAAGCTTAAGAAGGCACGCTGACACCTAAATGCAGAAACAGAGCTGTAGCACAATGGTTACTACACAGACTGATGGTACAAGGGTCATGGGTTTGATTCCCCAGTGTGCCAAATGAATGAGGCATCATGTGTAACCCTTTGAAGGCCTACTATAATATTTTATTCCACATTCTGCAGCCGGGTTAAAGTTTGCATATGTCAGGAAAATTGTGCCCGTCTTATTCAATATGTTCCAATAGTGACGTTCCCTCTGCCATGGTCATGTATTATATACCATTTGATAGGAATATTTAGGCAGAGGTTTGGATCCCGAAAGTGTTGGGCTTGGCCTGGAAAGGGTTAAGTATTGGGCTGTGAGGAAGTTTAGTTGTACTTTAATAGTGCTGCCAGCAAACACACCCTCACAGTGGCGTAACTTAAGGTGCCACATAAGGCACCCTAGAAGGCACTCCATAGGGCACATTATAAAGTGCGCTGTCTGCCAAGGCACCCTATAATGTCCCCTATAGGACACCATATAAGGCACCTTATAAGGCGCTTTATAGGGCACTGTATAAGGCGCCCTATAGGGTGCCTTATGAGCCACCCTAAGGTGACAGTACCCTGAGGGTGGTTCTGCTGGCAGCACTAATATACAATAAAAATAGACCATGCCTAAGACAGCCCTATCGATGAACCCCACTGTGGGTTTTGAACCCATGACCTCTGGCTCCATGGACAGTGAAGTAACCAGTGGGCTAGAGCTGCTAATAAACACCTGGCTGGCTACAGGAGGACTGCACGGCACCACACCCACATTCTGCTGTGGTTACCAGGATAGGGTCAACCCATCCATACCCAGGATGCACAGCACATGCAAATAAGCAGTCTACAGATGATCACAAGATGGGGTATGCACCCCACAGCACCTCAGCCTGGTAGGGGGTGCCGACGGTGTGTGTTAGTGGCACAGTGTAGCTACAGACCGTCACAGTGTGCGAGTCCTGTGCTCATCCTGAGGGAGAGGTATGGTGCCCAGCATCATTCGCACAGCACCTGGCTGTGCTGAGATAGGCTATGCTGCAGGTCCCCATCAGTGCCAATGTGTAGTCCTTGCAAACACCCCTAGGATATGCCTGTGTTCATGTGTATGTCACATCTAGCCCTTGTGGATTATGATGCACCCAGAAAAGTGCATACCCTGTGTGGGTGCCATGGTCACATGATGTAAGTGAAGGAGGGTGTTGGGACCCACAGGGAAATTACATACCACCACCCAACGCACCCTCTGGGGCTCAGGGTGGGGGAGAGGATCTCCCACCAACAGATCCACTTTCTACCCCCCTGCAATGGTGGCAGGAGAGAGGACCATCACCCCAGTTCTGCTAGAGATCAAACACCCTACAGGGCAGACAATGCAGAGCAGTACACATCCATAACGCAATAGCAGACAGACGGCAGGTCTGGGAATGCTCAGCTGTCCCCCACCATTATCTGACATTCTCCAGCAGCAAGCCTACAGCCGCTGCACCCTGCAAGGTGTTCCAGCAAGACACATACTAGCTGCAGACAGTCCGCCAGCTAGTCCATAGTGCATGGTCCTGGAGGAGATGCATGTACCCAGAACGGGGATATCAGCATACACACCAAGGAGATAGGTCAGTGATTGGGCCCCCGAAGAAAACCCATAAATAACACATGAGAGAAATGCTAGATAGCACTATGGGGGAACTTAGCCATGCCATGGTCACTGCTCAGTCAGGGTGAGAGTGACCTCCCAGCAGGAATGCTATGGCCACCCTGTCCGTGCAGGTGGTACCGGGCACTACAATGTCCAAGCCATTGCCCTATGCCCTGTGCAGATGCGGCCGGGCCAGGCCACCCTATCCAGGCTATTCCCACAGTACCTTGCTCCTCATTATGCACATTGGGAGGCCAATACTGGCAACAGTGCTAGCGGTGTGGGCTGTGGAGGGTGTTGGCAGCCACCACACACTGGATAGACAGACACACACTCCCCACACCTATGCCAGCATTGTGCAACTATAAAGGTGTTGGGCAGCCCAGGCCACCACACCAGTCCTGGGCATAGTGCAGGCATGGATATGGTACGCAATACTGTAGGAGTCACTCACCAGATTGGTAAACACTGTCAGACACAAGACCTGTAGCACACTCCACAGACATCAGAAAGGTTGCTATGATGCAGCTCACTCCGAAAATTGTACTTAACCTAGTAATTGCTATCTGCCAGTAATCATAGCAACCTTTTGATAGATGTGTACCACATTCCCAGGTTTAGGGTGGCATTACTAAGGTATGCAAGTGCTTGTATTGGAAGATGCACGCAGAGCCCAAAGTCCTGCCTCTCTAGGAGGCTTTGGATAATGGGGCCTGTGGGTGCGGGTGTGTCTGCCCCTGTTGGCTGCTGCTTTACGGCAGAGGTTCCCAACTCCAGTCCTGCGGTGCAAAACACTGTTCGGGTTTTCATGCTGTCCCTCATGAATATGCATGGGATACATCTGCATACCATGGGGGTGGCGCATAGAAATGCAGCACAGGCATCTTTATCAGAGGCAGCATGGAACCTGAATGGTGTTTGGCCCTCCAGGACTGCATTTGGGAGGCTCTGCTCTAGGTAATGTACATGTTTATGGTGTCTGTGCTCTGTAGGGTAAAATGTAGGTGTTTTGGGCATGTTTACGTCATCTGCAAGAAAGGTTCTGTCTGTATTAGCACGTTATAGTAGTGGGTAAAATATGAGGACTGGGTTGGCGGAAACCACAGCTGGGACTTGAACCTGTGATCTTCTGCTTCTGAATACACTGGTTTTGTGCACTGCACCACCATGTTATCACATAGATGGTGCATTCCCCGGTGATACCATGACTGTTGGTCTGACAGGGCCTGTCTGTTGCAGTGCATGGCACCCACCTACACAGGGCTAGGCCACGGTCTGCTCTGGGCAGCTGCCACTGCCCCCTCCACCACCAGTATCCCTCAGCCACCATGCTGACATGCCCTTCTGCTGGTGGAGCTGGTGGTGCGCAGTCTCAGGCCATCCAGTGTGCAGGTAGGTGGCTGCCTATGGTGCAGGTTCTGGGGTAGGGGTGCCTGCATAGACGTCCACTCTCCCCCCCCCCCAGCCCCGCCTGCCAATGTTCTGTGCCCTTGGGGGTAGCTGTTTGGTACTATCCCCTGTGACACTTTGGGAAACACACTTGTGCCCATGTTGGGCTTTCAGCAGTTGCTGTCTGGCTGCTCCGCTGTTTCAGCATTCGTATGGGCCAACTAGGCATCACCCTAGTCCGCACTGTGGCCCAGCTCCACCACAGCATGTGCCGCCTGTGGCCCTCTGTATCCCCTTCTCCGGCATCTGTCCAGTTGCCGTTCCAACATGCCCACCCTGATGTTGCGGGACATGTGCACCTGTCCGATGGTGGGGAAAACCCTGAGCAGCGCTATTTCACTGTGGGCTCATTCACCTTGTATGGGGACGGCGTATAGACCATTTCACGATTTATATCTGTTCTATGGAGCTTACTCGGGGGGGGAGGGGTTGATGTTTCTCATTGATACCACTATTGGCCAGCTTGGTTATTGTTTTTTTCCTGTTTGTTGGGGTCATTTTCAGTGTTTCTGTGCCCTTTTGTTCTGTGCACATGTATCACACTTATCACTGTTTTTTGGTTTCCCTGCCTGGGCTGTACACTGCTGACACTGAAATGGTTTCTCTCCCCTGTAATGTGCCTTTAACGGCAGGTTTTCATTCGCGTTGGAATTCAGCTCTGAAAATCAGCGCGTTAGTGTGAGGGGAGCCTCTCCCCACCCACTCTAAGCACACTGACCCCTTCTCTCCGCCCTCTCTCCACCTTCTGCAGTGTTTTACCGCGCCGCGGAGCATTACGATCGTTAGTGCATCATAACGTGCGTTATGATGCGCTAACGATCGTTAACGTTATATAACGCGCGTTATTCACGATTACCGCAGTTTAGTAAACATACCCCTATATAAAAAAGAAAAGAAAACTCTTCAGAGAATAAAAGAGTGCACTCACCTTTTGTTTTTTTCACCGAAGCAAAATTATGAAATCATCCTCAGTCTCTCGGAATGTATAGAATAAGAAATACTTAGCTCCAAACTCCGACGTATTCCAACCTCCAGTCCACGAATCAGCAACAGCTGTATCAGAACAATTGAATTCAACATGGAGTATGGAGCTCTATCGGGTACCAGCTAATATTCAGATAGTTCCACAGCTACTATTTTTCCATTCTTCTTCACCCCTATGGGTTAATCATTCCAAGATTTTCAGCAGATCTTCCTCTAAAGACGTATATCAAAAATTTGAAATTTGTACACAATATTGTGCTTCAAATCGTGAATCTCCTGGTCCTTCTTCATGCACTACATGTCGGTGAAAAAAACAAAGGGTGAGTGCACTCTTTTATTTAAAGAATAAAAGGAGGGTTTGCTACGAGAGAGGGAACGTTCCCTCTCAAGGCAAACGATCCGGCAAAAATAAAATTTCTTTCCTTGTTAGGGTATATATGAATGGTCATTATTTATCTCTTTGATATGCTAGTAATTAGGTGAGATAATTCACAGTTTATAGTTGATATAGGACATTACTCTTGGCACCCTTATAAACAATTCAAATTAGTTTGAACAGAAGAACCACATTCCCACTGCAGTAAAATTAGACACGCCTGTGATCAATTGTTTGTACTTACATGACTTGAACCAACCAATGAATGATGGCTGTAATATTTAAAATGGCCACATTCACTCTCTGTCCTGTTTCACAAAGATAAGAAAGCTGTCTGAGACCGTCAGAAAAGCCATTATCACCAAAAATCAAACTTCAGAGGGGTACAAAAACATCTCCAGAGACCTTGGGATTCCTGTGTCTACAGTTCTCAATGTTATTAAGACGTTTTCTGCTCATGAAACTGTCAATAACCTCACAGGACATGTTGGGAAGAGGAAAATTAATCCAAGAAGTCTTTGAAGGTCAGTGTGAACTGTTGGAAAAACACCATGCACAACATCCAAAGAGCTTTGCCTAAACCCACCTTGAGAAACCACAATCCTTCTGAGAAAATGTTCTGTGGACAGATGAAACCAAACTGGAGCTCTTTAGCACTGCAAACCAGCAATACATTTACAGGAGAAGAAATGAAGCTTATAAGGAAAAAAACATCCTTCCTACAGCTAAATATGTTGGAGGTTCCATAATGTTGTGGAAATGTTTTGCTGCCTCAGGAACTGGAGGACTGTAACTTATTAAAGGAATCATGAAGTCAGAGGACTACCAATGTATTTTGGAATGAAATGTGCTTCCTAGTATTAGAAAGCTACAGTAGGTCTGGGTCAAAGGTCTTGGATCCTCCAACAAGACAATGACCCAAAACATACATCCAAAAGTACAAAAGAATAGTTAAAAAGGAACAAATGGACTGTTTCAAACTAACCAGTCTCGGCTCAATTGAGAACCTTTGGAAATAGCTGAAATCTGGTAAAAGGAATCCTAGAAACATTCCTGAGCTGGAACAAATCACAGTTAAAGAGTGGGAGAAACTACCAGCAGACAGATGTATGAAACTTACAGATTGCTACAAGAAACATTTGGAGGCTGTCATCACTGCCAAGGGTTATGCAACCAAATATTAGTGAAAGGTGCCATTAATCCTGTTCAAGTCATATTTTGTTTTTTTCTCAAATTACTATGTCTAAGCTGCACAGACATCTTTTTTTGTGTTATATACCTTTGAACATGCTATTAACATATCATGATGATATACAGTTGAAATATTTCCAATTATTTCTCAAGATATTGTACACAATGTACCTAAAAATGCAAGGGTGCCATTAATGTTGACCACATCCATAAGTGACACTGTTTGCATGTGAAAATGGTAGTTTTTGTAAAACTGTTTTTCCGAGGGGAATTGATTGATGAAATAAGCTCGGAATCTCAAGTTGTTTGCCTTTGAGGTGATTTTCATCATCAGAGAGTTAAGCACACTTCCCCATGAAGCACTTCTCAAAAGCCCAAGGTCAAAATAAGAAGTTAGCCAGGCATTGCAGGTGTAATGATCAATGTGGAAATTTTCCTAGGTGCTGCTGTTCTAAAATATGGTATACTCTGAAGGACCATCCAAACCATTCCCAGAGCACGCCTTCTTTATATATCTGCATTATACGGCATATAAGTAGCATTTAAAAATCACTCCTTGTATGTGTATGTCAATTTGCATGTGTAAATGAGCTTTTGACTTGTGCAAATTATACCTCACCTTTCTAGAGTTGCCTTCCATGCTTTTAAATAACAAATATTCTTTCATCTATACATATATAATGAGGCTAATTTCCAAAAGCCATTTACCCAGATAAAAGGGCTATTTGAGCATTGCCCAGTGTTCTTGCAGGGAAAAACAAGTATTGATGGCTGTTTGAATTTGTACAACCGTTAGGACCTACTGTTTTGTTTTTGATTGCAAAAGCTGTTTGTCATTCCCCCACCCCTCTTTGGAAAAACGTTGCCACCTTAGGCAACTGCCTAGTCTAACTGATGGTTGAGCCAGCCCTAAATAAGGGAGATAAGAAGCATATATATATATATATATAAAGTTTGTACAGTAGAAGTATCACAAAATAAGGCTGTGTGAAGGAAAGTGATCAGAGGGGCAAGAGAAAGAAGACAAAAATTAATCAATTTAATATGTTTTAATCATAGCTGCTTTCACCCACCTTACTAATTGCTTCTTCATTATAATGTTGCTGGTTGTTTGTTTCCCTTAAAGCAAAAGTAATTAACTTTTGTTTGTTCCTGTATATTTTTTTACCCTCCAGGAGATAATTATTTCTTTTGTTGTAAGAAGATGGTAGCCAAAACATCAGAAATAAATTAGACCAGATGGTAGTAAATACTATTTGGCGGTATACATATATCATAATAAAATAACTCCCTCCTTTTTTTTTCAAGAAATATTCATTTTGTTTCCCTTCAGGTGTAAGGAAAAAAGGTAAAGATTTCCCCAGTGTATTAAGCTGAGGAGCTGTCAGGGGTTCACGGCCTGGAAAGCTCATACACCATGTCTCTCCCAGCTCTAATATTAAGTGTTTTCAACTGTAGGTCCACAGTATGGAGAACTTTACACTCTATTCCATCACTTAAAATGTTAACCTTGTCATACTGGTGACTGAAAGTAGAAACACTTGTTCTGTATGTGCTGGTTAAATGGCAATCTGTCAGCACTGTAGAAAAGGCTGCCTTGTGTGTCAGCCTAGTGATGTGGCAGTGTTTTCAGCATTCAAATTTAACTTGCTCATTGCTTGACAACCAGTGGTGAGAGTGGGATAGAGGCACCAAGATATTATGTCATTTAGAAACATAAAATAAAAAGAACAGATGTATTCAGATGGAACAATATATGGATGAGATATTAGATTATGACAAAATATGTAGATAATTACTATATACCAACTTGCATCTGGAAAACCCCATGAGTAGGTTTTACCCATGAAGTTTGTTGCAATAATCATAGCAAAACTACATAGGAAGTTTTGCTGTGATTATTGCCTTCAAAGGTATAACGTGTAGTTTTCAGTATACAAAACCACATGTGTAATTCTCTCCCCTGACCTAACCATACTGTGAACACTAATGAAATGTTGCAGGTGGTCAACATTATTGGCACCCTTGCATTTAGGTATGTTGGGCCCAATGTTCAAAGCCCTAGGGGCATGCTACACGTGTAAAAGATGGCCTTACCTGGGCAACACTGCCATAACCATGTAAACCAGATTTTCAACAAGGTAGCTTGAATCGGAGAAGGCCAGCTACCCCCACAGTGCCAAGATCTGAGGCTCGGGGGTGGAATGGGAGCGTGTCATCCTGAAACCCGTGTAAAGTGGATTTCCAAAAGCCCTATGTGCCGACATTGGTTGTCACTAACCGCTAAGCCTACACGATGCTGCCTGACGCATACAACTACTTAAGGTGTGCAGCGAACTAATATATTGGCATTACAGTGCATAGTACAGCATGGAGAGGTACATGCAGAGGTACATCATTGCTGTATTAGCAGAGAAGCCATGTGGGCCATGCACAGGGTGTTCCAGAGGTGGAAACATGCCCTTCATGCCCGGGCACAGCAGAGGATGCAACAAGCAGTGTGGATCCATCAACAAGCAGTAGCCCAGCACCAGAGACGCAGGTACCATGCCCCACGTGTACACAGGCCAAGGGTGAGCTATCTCCAATTGATGGAGGAGGAGGTCTACCAGAGATGCAGACTGGATAGGGCAACGATTACTGAGTTATGCGGTATTCTCAGTGTGGACCTGGAGCCTTCCACTTCCAGAAGCCAAGCCCTGCCAGTGGCTATGATGGTGACCACTGACCTGGGATATCTGGCAGCTGGTAGCTTCCAGCATGTGATTGGGGTGACTTGGAATCACGCAGTCTGCTGACAGTCACTGCATAAGTGCCTTTACCAGGGCTCTGCTGTGGAGAATGTGCCACTTCATGTGCCTTCCCCCAGACACAGCAGATGTGGTATAAGACCATACAATGTGGCTGGATTCCCACTGGTGCTTGGAAATATAGATTGTACCCACATTGCACTGCGGGCACCACGGCTGGAGCAGAGGGCATAACAGAACAGGCATAATTACATATTGATGAACATGCAGGTCTTTGTGGATGCCAACATGACCTTTACTGATGTGTGTGCCTGCTACCCGGGGTCCTGCCATGATGCATTTGTCCTTGCCCAGTCCAGCCTGGGACAGGCAGCAGTTGGGGGTCAGCTTGGAGATGCATGGCTGCTAGGTGAGTGTGCACATATGTGATCCCCAGAACATGCCCAGAAGGAAACATTGCTGTAGTATGATGCTATGTATAATGCAAACATGTGGGGATATATGTGTTATGTGCATATTGCAACTCATGATGGTCACTGTGTGCACATGTGCTGCTGTTCTGCAGATGCTTGCGCACAACAGGCGATGTTGCACATTGTGGAGACAACAAGGGGAAGCCCCATGGCCAAGAGCAGAGAGCATGCACCAACATGTGGCATGAGGAAGAGCATGGGCTGTTGCCATGTAGTGCAGCTACAAGGCATCAGCCCGTGTAGGGCACATCCATGTCTGCTCCCACCCCCAGTCAGCAGACCCCTCACATCCACATGCCATGCCCCTGCTCCCCCCTTTCCATCAGGCCAGCCCTTGTCACTGTCCCCTATTGCCCTGCTCCACATGCCTGACAGCCACATAAGCTATATGTTGGTGTCCTCGGAATGCCACCGTGTCTCTGTTTCATATTGCACCCTGCCCTGCTAGTACATGTTCTGTTGTATGTTGTCCGTAACAGCTCATAGACCCTAACCAACACATGCCCCCTGCTTATATGCACATCTCACATTGCTCCCACAAGCAACTGTGTATATCCCCTGAGGACCTGTCTGCTGAACCAAGTGTGCCACATTATGAGCTGCCAGGAGGAGTGGTACAATGCCACCCATCAGCAACCTGGGTGGTTGTGGAACAAGTAATAGGGGTGCTGAAGAGCTGTTTCTGGTGCCTCAACAGGAATGGCGGGGAACACCTCTACAGTCCAGAACGTGTATGCCAGATATTTGCATCATGCAGCATACTTCACAACCTTGCACGTATGTAGGGATTGTTGGACCCAGAACCTGCAGTTGCAGAGGAGTGGGAGGACACAGAGGCAGCAGATGGTGATGGTGCAGAGGCTGGGAGCCAGCAGCAGGCCCGGCCACTGGCTTATTGTGCGCAGTTTATACAAGACAGTTTATGAGGTGACCGCCCCACACCATCACCTGGATAGGATACACACATTCACCAATAAAATGCCTGAAATGACGTTATGTCTGCAGAGTGTTTATTTCTCCCCACATGTCCTTTGCACCTGGGATTTCAGCCGGCCATGGGCACTTAAGAACATAAGAACATAAGATATGCCATACTGGGTCAGACCAAGGTCCATCAAGCCCAGTATTCTGTTTCCAACAGTGGCCAATCTAGGTCATATGTACCTAGCAGTTTCCCCAAGGGACACAGGTTCCACAATGCTTGTATTGGTTCAAGCATTGATATCCTGGGTCCCTTCTTAATAATGGTTTATGGACCTTTCCTCCAGGAACTTGTCCAAACTTTTTTAAACCCAGCTACACTAACAGCCTTTACTACATCCTCCGGTAACAAATTCCAGAGTTTGATTACACGTTGAGTGAAAAAATATTTTCTTTTATTAGTCTTAAATAGTTTACCCTGTAGCTTCATTGCATGTCCCCTAGTCTTTCTATATTCTGATAAGGTAAACAATTGATCTACGTTTACCCGTTCCACTCCGTTCATTAATTTATAGACTTCTATCATATCTCCCCTCAGCCGTCTCTTTTCCAGGTTAAAGAGCCCTAACCTTTTAAGCCTTTCTTCATAGGAGTATCCTTCCATCCCCTTTACCATTTTGGTGGCTCTTCTCTGAACCTTTTCTAAAATCGCTATATCCTTTTTAAGATACGGCGACGAGAATTGCACACAATATTCAAGGTGCGGTCTCACCATGGAATGATACAGAGGCATTATAATATCTTTTGTTTTATTTTACATTCCTTTCCTTATCATACCTAGAATTCTATTTGTTCTCTTGGCCACCGCTGCACACTGGGCCGAGGGGTTTAACATGGTATCCACAATGACGCCTAAATCTTTTTCCTGGGTGGTGGTTCCTAATGTGGAACCTTGCATCGTGTAACCATAGTTTGGGTTGTTCTTCCCTAGGTGCATAACCTTGCACTTGTCCACATTAAATTTCATCTGCCATTTTGATGCCCAGTCTTCCAATTTATCAAGATCCTCTTGCAGTTTTCCACAATCCTCTTCGGTTTTAACAACTTTAAATAGTTTTGTGTCATCTGCAAATTTGATAACCTCACTCGTTATTCCACTTTCCAGGTCAGATCCCTGGGGTACACCACTATTCACCTTTCTCCATTGGGAAAATTGGCCATTTAGCCCTACCCTCTGCTTTCTATCTTTTAACCAGTTCCTGATCCACAATAGTACACTGCCTCCTATCCCATGACTCTTTAGTTTTGCCAAAAGTCTCTGATGAGGGACCTTGTCAAAGGCTTTCTGAAAGTCCAGATACACAATATCAACAGACTCACCTTTGTCCACCTGTTTATTCACTCCTTCAAAAAAACATAACAGATTAGTAAGACAAGATCTTCCTTGTCTAAAGCCATGTTGGCTGTCTCTCATTAGGTCGTGACTATCTACATGCTGAGTAATTTTATTCTTTATGATGGTTTCTACCATTTTTCCCGGTATTGACGTCAGGCTCACCGGTCTGTAGTTTCCCGGATCACCCCTGGAACCCTTTTTAAAAATTGGTGTTACATTGGCGATCCTCCAATCTTCAGGTATTAGAGATGATTTTAATGATAGTTCAGAGATTACTAATAGCAGGTCTGCAATCTCATATTTCAGTTCTTTCAACACCCTTGGATGTATACCATCCGGCCCAGGTGATTTGCTACTCTTCAGTTTATCTAATAGTTGTAATACATCTTCCCGATGTATCGATATTTCCTTCAATTCTTCCGCACCTTTAAATACCACTTCAGTCATGTGTAACATCCCTACATCTTCCTCAGTAAAGACTGAAGCAAAGAATTCATTCAGTCTCTAACTAACTGCAATCTCAACCAGAATAATACAATTTACTAATACAGGTTTACATGCCCACTATCCTAAAAAGAGCATCAGTTAATCCTATCCTAAAAAGCATAGCCTTAGAAGCAAACAACCCTGACTCATACAGACATATCTCCTGTCTACTCTTCCTGGCAAACATAATCGAAAAAGTCATTTTTTACACAGCTACAAGATCACAGCCCTCACTTGGTTGCAGCTTGTCATGCTGTGAGTGCTTCACTTGGTTTGCATCAGTGATGCTGAGGGCTAAGCTATTGGTAGCTTTACTACTGCCAGGGACTTTCACAATGGACAGGTCTCAGCTTAGGTGCCAGACCAAGACAAACCACCCATCTGGGTAGCAGCAGAATGGGATGGTGTTGGAAGCGGAGGATCACATTTCTGTGACAATAGCAACAACATTAAAATTAAAATGTGCGGAAGAAAGGCCTGGCAATCTACTTCTGTATCTTGCTACAGATAGTCACAACAAAACAAATTACACTATAGTGCTGGAAGATGAGATCCCCAGGTCGGAAGGCACTCAACTGGCTACTGGGGAGGAGCTGAGGTCTTTTCAGTGTAAAGCCAGCATTTATGATGTGGTTGGATCAAAGCCCTGGGGACATCTGACTACTGATGTAGCTGTGCTTGAAATGAGAGTTAGAAGCTGCAAAGATTTCTTACATAGTGGGACATGGAATGTATGAAGCATGAAACAAGGGAAGTTGGAGGTGGTCAAGAATGAAATGGAATGTGTACAACTCGATCTGTTGGGTGTCAGCGAACTGAAATGGACTGGCATCGGGCACTTTGCATTTCATGATCACATGGTCTATAAAGTTGGAAATGAAAGACAAAGAAGAAACA
Source organism: Ichthyophis bannanicus (assembly GCA_033557465.1). Lineage (NCBI taxonomy): Eukaryota > Metazoa > Chordata > Amphibia > Gymnophiona > Ichthyophiidae > Ichthyophis > Ichthyophis bannanicus. The sequence continues at coordinate 78,646,197 of CM066036.1, forward strand.
ATACAATGCAATCAATGAATGCTAAATTTCTATTCACCTACGAGGAATGCCCATCAACACAACTATAATTCAAGTGCATGCCCTAACAACAGCTGCAGAAGAAGATATGGTTGAGTTCTATGAATTATTCTAAATGGAAATTGATGGAACATGCAAACAGGATATTTTAATAGTCATGGGTGACTGGAATGCAAAGGTAGGCATTAAAGAAGAAGGCAAAGTGATTAGAAAGTATGGACTTAGCAACAGAAATGAAGCTGGAGAAAGATTGATAAAATTCTGCAAGACCAACGATCTATTCATCTCAAACACCTTTTTCCAGCAACGCAAGTGGTGACTGTATACATGGACTTTACCCAGTGGATTGTACAAAAATCTAATTGACTACATCTGTGGAAGTCAACAATGGAAAGGCTCTATAACATCAACAAAGACAAAACCTGGAGCTGATTGTAATACAGATCACCAACTACTAGTATGCATACTCAAACTAAAGTTGAAAAAGAGCAAGCCACTCATGAATGTAGCAAAATATGACCTTGAGAACATACCACTGGAATTTAAAGACTGTCTGCAAAATCGATTTGCTGCTTTTGATACAAATGAGAGAGCTCCAGAAGAGTTATGGAATGACATCAAGAAGGTTGCATTGGAAGGAAGTGAGAAATCTCTACAAAAGGTTAAAGCAAAAACAGCCAAAATGGATGACCAAATAAACTCTTAAAATTGCTCAGAGAAGCTAAAGCAGGAGGAGAAATTGCCCAGAATTGCCCAGAGAAGCCAAAGCAGGAGGAGAAAGAGAAGCAATCACAGAACTCAACAGAGATTTCCAACATGCAGCAAGACAAGGCAGCAAGAAGTACTACAATTATGCATGCAATGAAATAGAATCAGAAACTATTAGAGGAAGAACAAGATCGGCTTTCCTAAAGCTATGAAAGTTAAAGAAAAATTCCATTCTTGAAATGGAATGTTACAAGATGCTCAATGATCAATGTTGAATGCTGAAAAGATCAGAAAAAGGTGAGAAGAATATACAGAGTTATTATATGATAAAGAACAAGTGGACCAACAGCCATTTCATCCTGTACCTTTTGATCCGGAACCATTGGTGAAGATAGAAGTCAAAACAGCATTGAAAGCCTTATCAAAGAACAACACAAAAAATGAACCTCAAGGTCAAGGTAAATCAATAACCAAATCAAAAAGAACCCCAACCAGATATATTGTGACCCGCTGTAAAATAGTATTCTTTTGTCGGAGCTGACCGTGGGGAGGTCGAAAGGGAAAACGACCTCCACCAAGCGGGTAGCTACTTTTTATTATTTATATGGTTCTTCACCAAAAAACACAGTCAAAATTTCTTTATAATATAAAACTTATCTCAGTCCAAACAACGCTGCTTCCAGAAGTCCCCTCGCACTGTGCTGCAGTGAGACGGCGTTTCCTGGAAGGTTGCTGCAAATTTATACTTGGTTATTGCACTTGAAACAGGGTGAAGGTGCCCGAAACGCGCGCGTCGTGCGAGGGGACTTCTGGAAGCAGCGTTGTTTGGACTGAGATAAGTTTTATATTATAAAGAAATTTTGACTGTGTTTTTTGGTGAAGAACCATATAAATAATAAAAAGTAGCTACCCGCTTGGTGGAGGTCGTTTTCCCTTTCGACCTCCCCACGGTCAGCTCCGACAAAAGAATACTGTACTTTATCTGAGTGTGTATATGCCAAGCAAAGTGAAAAGATCCTTCCCTGCCCTTACATACAGGTGCTGTGGAATGGCAGGCACCTTACCACCCTTCCTAGTCCCCCTCCTTTCTTTTTCTGTGGTTGATATCTCTGAAGTTGCAGGGGGACCACATATGGTGCCATATGTGACCCATAAACTGTCATACATGAATCTATGACATTAGTTTAAGATGCACATTCTAGCTCCCAAACAAACTTATGACCCCTTCGTACCTTCATATATATCAGTAGCATCACCTTCCATGGGCAGATAACCATTGCGTTTTTGTTATTCGCATCTCTCCGCTCCCCCCCATGGAATTCTTGCTTATTTGTATATTTGAGAGTGAAATTTTCACAAAAAAGACATGCACTTCCCTTGGCAATAAACCTTTGCACTGTGGTAAACACATCAGGCATGTTTACTAAAGGTTAACCCGCACTAATGAACGCGCTGCAACAGCCAATATGAATGAATGGGAAGTGGCAGCACTAAGACATGTTTTTTAAAGTCTTGCAATACCTGGTTACACTGACTGCAAATGAATGATTGGTCCATTCCACAGGGTATTCCAGGCATACTGGAATACTCTTTTCCCTGGAAAATGTAAGGTGTTAAGTAACTTTGCCAACTCTGGCATGGCATGTCCAAGAACTGTCACTTTTAATTTCTTCATACTAGGACAAAACTGCCCTTGTGCAAAAATGTTAAGTATGCACGATATATTTCTCTGGTAGTCCCTCCAGTCAGGGCTAGTGCTATCATTAGATAAACTAGGCCATTGCCTAGAGTGCTGGCTATCTAGATGCATCCATTTCTGCCACTGTCGCCCCTCTCGGGAACTGCAGCAGTGGCGGCAAACAGCTCCGGGACACTTACATTACAACTTCAGTGCCCTGAAACTGTTTGCTTTTCCCCCTCTGATGCCAACCTCCTGTTTGCAAACAAAGTCAACATTAGGCGGTATGAGAGGGCAGAAGCAAACAGCCCCCGTGGTGCTAAAGTTGTAAGGTAAGCATCAGAGGGCTGTCTGCGGCAATTGCTGCTGCTACAGGTCCCAGAGAGGGGAGGCAGCAATAGACACTGTGGGGGGTGGGGGCACAAAGGACGAGTTACACTGGCCCTGCCTCCAGTGCTGCCTTTGTTCAAAATATAAAGGGGTATGTTTACTAAACTGCGGTACTGTGATTCGCATTAGGATCCGCGGTAGAAGAAGAAATCCCAAATAAGGACATGGGCGGTACATCGTTACCAATAACGCGCGTTGCAAGACGCCATAAAATAACGAGCGTTACATGGCACGTTACCGCACGTTAATCTTAAGAAGGCGCACAGACATAAAACACAGAAACAGAGTTATAGCACAATGGTTATTACACTGACTGATGGTACAGGGACCATGGGTTCAATTCCCCAGTGTGCATAATGCTGGTGGAGGCATCACCCTTTACATTTAAGTAGTGATTGTTGAGGCATTTTACTTTTATTTTCATTAGTGCTGCCAGCAAACACACCCTCACAGTGGCGAAACCTAAGGTGCCGCATAAGGCACCCCATAACGCACTCCACAGGGTACATCATAAAGTGCACTGTCTGTCAAGGCACCCCATAATGTCCCCTATAGAACACCTTATAAGGTACCTTTTAGGGCACCCTATAAGGTGCCGTATGGGGCGCTTATGAGACACCGTAAGGTTACAGTACTCTGAGGGTGTTTTTGCTGGCAGCACTAATTTAAATTAAAAAAGGAAATGCCTCAGACAGCCCTATCAAATAACCCCACTGTGGGGTCAAATCCATGATCTCTGACTCCACAGGCAGTGAAGTAACCAGTGGGCTACAGCTGCTAACAAACCCCTGGCTGGCTGCAGAAGGACTGCACGCCACCACACAAATGGTGCGCTGTGGTTACCAGGATACGGTTAACCCACCCATACCCATGATGCACTGCACATGCAAATCAGCAGTCCACAGATGGGCACAGGATGGGGTATGCACTCCCACAGCACCTCAGCCTGGTAGGGGGAACTGACCGTGTGTGGTACTGGCACAGAGTAGCCACAAACCGTCACATTGTGCGGGTACTGTGCTCCCCCTGAGGGTGAGGTGGGGCGCCCAGCACCAGGTCCACAGCACCTTTCATGGCTGAAATATACCATGCTGTAGGTCCCCATCATTGTGTGATAGGTAGTTCCTGCAGACACACTTAGGATACATCTGTGTCCTTCTGTATTTCTCAGTCATATCTAGCCCCTATGGGCTATGATGCACCCAGAATAGTTCATATTCTGTGTTGGTGCGGTGGAGTAGGAGTAGGAGTGGGAGTGGGAGTGGGAGTGTTCGGACCCATAGGCAGATTATGTACCTCCCCACAACCCACCCTCTGGGGCTCAGGGTGGGAAACAGGATCTCCCACCAATAGATCCACATTCCAACTCCCTGCAAAGGTAGCAGTCAAGGGGACCATCAACCCCAGTCCTGCTGGGGAACAGACACCTTACAGGACAGGCACTGCAGCTCTGTACCCATCCATAAATCAATAGCAGAAAGAAGGCCTGGAAATGCCCAGCTGCCCCCCACCACTATCTGACATTCTCCAGCAGCAAGCCTCCAGCCGCTACACCCTGCAAGGTGTTCCAGCCAGACACATACTAGCTGCAGACAGTCTGCTAGCTAGTCCATAGTGCATGTTCCTGGAGAAGATGCGTGTACCCAGAACTGGGACATCAGCATACACACCAAGCAGATAAGTCAGTGAGTGGGCCCCAAAAGAGATCCCATAAATATCACACAAGAAAAACGCTATATAGCACTATGGGGGAACCTAGCCATGCCATGGGCACTGCTCAGTCAGGGTGAGAGTAACCTCCCAGCAGGACATGCTGTGGCCACCCTGTCCGTGCAGGTGGTGGCCGGGCACTACAATGCCCCAGCCATTGCCCTATGCCCTGTGCAGTTGCATCCTGGCCAGGCCACCCTGTCCGGGCTATACCCATGGTACATTGCTCCTCATTATGCACATTGGCAGGCCAATACTGGCAACAGTGCTGACAGTGTGGGCTGTGGAGGGTGTTTGCAGCCACCACACACTGGATAGACCATGGGTGGGGAACCCTGGTCCTGGAGAGCCGCAGACCAGTCAGGTTTTCGGGATATCCCTAATGAATATGCATGAGATATATATGCATTAGAGATATCCTGCCAACCTGACTGGTTTGTGGCCCTCCAGGGCTGGATTTGGAGACCCCTGCCTTACACCTCTGTCATTTAAGATTGTGAGTGGGCAAGGTGCAGATGTCCAAAATATTGTCTATTAGACAACTTTTTGGTGGTGGTGAGAATCGAGGAGGAATGTGACACATTCTATATACCCTTTCAATGTCTAGGACATCTGCACCTTGCCCACTCACAATCTTAAATGACAGAGGTGTAAGGCAGGGGTCTCCAAATCCAGCCCTGGAGGGCCACAAACCAGTCAGGTTGGCAGGATATCTCTAATGCATATATATCTCATGCATATTCATTAGGGATATCCCAAAAACCTGACTGGTCTGCGGCTCTCCAGGACCAGGGTTCCCCACCCCTGGTATAGACAGACACACACTCCCACACCCATGCCAGCATTGTACAACTATAGAGGTGTTTGGCAGCCCTGGCCACCGCTCCAGTCCTGGACACAGTACAGGCATGGCTATGGTAGGCAATGCTGTTGGGGTCGCTCCCCAGGGTGGTAAACACTGTCAGCACACTCCACAGACATCAGAAAGTTTGCTATGATGCAGCCCAATCAGAACATTGTACCTAACTTCGGAATTGCTATCTGCCAGTGATCATAGCAACCTTTTGATAGCTGTGTACCGTATTCCCAGGTTTAGAGTGGCATTGTTAAGGTATGCAAGTGCTAGTATTGGGAGATGCACGCAAGACCCAACATCCTGCCTCTCCAGGAGCATTGGATACTGGAGCCTGTGGGTGTGGGTGTGTCTTCCCCTGTTGGCTGCTGCTTTAGGGCAGAGGTTCACAACTCCAGTCCTGGTGGGCCAAACACTGTTCGGGTTTTCATGCTGTCCCTCATGAATATGCATGAGCTACATCTGCATACCATGGGGGCGGCGCATAGAAATGCAGCACAGGCATCTTTATTGGAGGCAGCATGGAACCCGGATGGTGTTTGGCCCTCCGGGACTGCATTTGGGAGACTGCTCTAGGTAATGCGCATGTTTTTGGTGTCTGTGCTCTGTAGGGTAAAATGTAGGTGTTTTGGGCATGTTTACGTCATCTGAAATAAAGGTTCAGTCTGTATTTGCACGATTTAGTAGTGGGTATAATATGGGGACTGGTTTGGCAGGAACCACAGCTGGGACTTGAACCTGTGTCCTTCTGCTACTGAACACACTGGTTTTGTGCACTGCACCACCGTGTTATCACAGAGTCAGTGCATTCCCTGGTGATACCATGACTCTTCATCAGACAGGGCCTGTCTGTTGCAGTGCATGGCACCCACCTACACAGGGCTAGGCCACGGTCTGCTCTGGGCAGTTGCCACTGCCCCCTCTACCACCAGTAACCCTCTGCCGCCATGCTGACATTCCCTTCTGCTGGTGGTGCTGGTGGAGAGCAGTCTCAGGCCATCCAGTGTGTGGGTAGGCGGCTGCCTATGGTGCGGGTTCTGGAGTAGGGGTGCCTGCATAGGTGTCCATGCTTCCCCCCAGCACCGCCTGCCAATGTTCTGTGCCCTTGGGTGTAGCTGCTGGGTACTATCCTCTGTGACACTGTGGGGAACACAGTCGTGCCCATGTTGGGCCCTCAGCAGTTGCTGTCTGGCTGCTCTGCTGTTTCAGCATTCGTATGGGCCAGCTAGGCATCACCCTAGTCCGCACTGTGGCCCAGCTGCACCACAGCATGTGCCGCCTGTGGCCCTCTGTATTCCCTTTTCCGGCATCTGTCCAGTTGCCTCTTCCGACATGCCCACCCTGCTGTTTCGGGACATGTGCACGCCATAGGACACCTGTTCACTAACAAGGGAAAGCCCTGATCAGCGCTATTTCACTGTGGGCTCCTTCACCTTGTATGGGGACGGAGCATAGACCCTTCCACGATTAATATCTTTTTATTGGGGCTTTATCGGGGGGGGGGGGTTGATGTTTCCCATTAATATCACTATTGGCCAGCTTGGTTATGTTTTTTTCCCTGTTTGTTGTGGTCATTTTCAATATTTATGTGCCCTTTTGTTCTGTGCACATGTATCACACTTATCACTTTTGTAGGTTTCCCTGCCTATGCTGTACATTGCTGACACTGAAATGGTTTCTCTCCCCTGCAAATGTGCATCTAACGGCAGGTTTTCATTCGCGTTGGGATTCAGCTCTTCAGATCGGCACGTTAGTGTGAATGGAGCCTCTCCCCTCTCACTCTCCGCCCATTGACCCCTTCTCTCCGCCCTCTCTCCACCTTCTGCTGTGTTTTACCGCGCCGCGGAACTTAATGAGCATTATGTACCGTTAACGCGCGTTATGAGATGTTAATGCAGTTTAGTAAACATCCCCCAAAATGTCAAAATGTCTGTAGGTTCTCATGATGATGGCTTGAACCTGTGCCGCTTAATGCTCCTCTGTCTTCTTTTTTCTACCTCATTACTCTGGTCTCTCTGTTTTCTGTTTTCTCCATCTTTTCTTTCATCTTCTTGTCCTCCTCCAAGCCTCTAGTACAGAGTTGAAAGCAACAAAAGAAGATGTAAGTAGGTCACTCTTGCAAAAACAATTTTTGCCACAATAACGTGGACCACAACCAGAACACAGCACTTTAATTTTCCTCGGACCATAAGCTATGTAAGCTATGTAAGTAGTTTAGTTTGCATTCCCCGTTTATCCAAGTTATTACTCCTGTTCTATGTAAAGCATAAGCATGTTATCCAAGTTATTACTCCTGTTCTATGTAAAGCATAAGCATGTTATCCAAGTTGTTTTCTCCTGTTCTATGTGAAGCCAAACAGTTTGTTATGGTCATTTTGTTGTATGTAAACCGCGCTGACAATAGTGCGGTATATAAGAAATTGTAATAAATAAATAATAAATAAATAAAATAAGCTAAAGCAGTAGCATTATGAGGTTGTGCGCTCAGCCTTCTGGTCTTATGAGCACTTCTTGGCATCTGGGTGAAATGGCTAATGACCTCATCACCTTGCGATTATAATAATTTGTACTGCTATCTGCACTGTCGCTTGTGCACAGATTCTGCTTGCGCAAAACCCCTCTCTGTATTGTGCACCTATGATTGCACACAAAATCATGTACAAAAGCTGAGCTAACTTTTGCAGAAAACCTAGTACACTTTATTGCATTGCCCCCTTTGTATCTCTGTGATTTAATGCAAGGCTGGAATTACAGGAGGCACGTTCCCAGGATCTTGAAGTTAGGATTTCTGGGACCGAGAAAGCTTTGGAAGGAACTGAAATTCCTTGGGAATTTCTAAGGAAAGATAAAGTAAATCAGGTTGTCATGTTGACATTTTTAAAAATAAAATTAGGAGTAAAGTCCCGAGATCAGGGCCAGTCCCAGCACTAAGCCGAACATGCACCCACTTAGGATGATGTAGCAGTGGCAGGAGCGGAGGGTGGGAAATCCTAGACATGGCACTCACACGTCAGTCAGCATGGGCGGTTCTTTGTGCAGCATGTGCACGCTCAAGGCCTGTCATGTCCTACCTCTCTGAAATGGAATGTTTGCATCAAAGACTTCAGGACACAAGGCCCTTGAGTATGTACAGTGTTCGCAAAGGTTCTGCACGAACTGTTCTTGCTGTTGCAGACTGGGGTGATGTAGTGTGGCAGTGATGATTGATGAGGAGAGGGGGCTGGGTAAAGGTAAAAGAAGGGGGATGCTGGACATGTGGAGGTGGGAAGAGAAGCAGAGATGCTGAACATTGGGAGTAGGAAAGGGAAGGGAAGATACTGGACATGAGAAATGGGGAAGGGAAGAGAAGGGGAGATGCTAGAATATGGGGAAAGGAAAGGAAATGGAGATGCCTGAATATGGGGGTAGGGAATGGAATGAAGAGATGCTGGACACAGAGCAAGGGCAAAGGAAGAGAAGAGGGGATGCTAGATACAGGCAGGACAGAAGGGAAGAGGGGAGACACCGGACTATGGGAGCAGTGGCAGCAGAACAGCTTCTTGTTTGGAGGGGCCAAACAAATCAGTCTCCACCCCTGCCCCAAAGCTCTCTGGTAGTAGATGCTGTGATGGGCAAGATATTGGTAAGGCTATGCCCACCCCATTCTATTGCCTATGTATGGAATATAGGGATGGGAAGAGAAAGAGAAATGCTGGATATATGATGTGATAAGGGAAGAGAAGGAAGCTTCTCGACACGGGGTGGGGGAGATGGCGGGAGAGGTGAGATGCTAGAGACAGGTTAAGGGTGGAAATGGAGAGAGGGGGAGGGTCATGGGTATGGGAAATGGAAAGGGGGATGCTGGACATGGGTAGGGAACAAAAAGAGAGAGAGGAGAGATAGTAAAAGGCTTGATAATTGGGGCCGGGGAAGGAGTGAAAGATTTGGAATGGGAAGGCTGGGGTTAGGGAAATGGAAATCTATTATTAGTTGCAGTAAGAAAGAGAAAGATTAAAAGCCGAATGATGAGAAGGAGGGGTAAAATATAAATGGAAGAAAGCTGAAAGATCAAACTCAGAAATGGATAGAGGAATGGAAGAGAAGATAAGAGGAAGGAAAAGAAATAGCAAATAGACAGAAGACCCTGGAAACAGAGTTAAGAGAAGACAGATGAAAGAAGAAATCAGAAATAGAGTGAGACAATTAGAGAAATAAAATGGCCAGACAACAAAGGTAGAAAAAATATTTTCAATTTATTTATTGAAATATCAGTTTTTGGAATTTACATCTGCTATTACTGCAACACTGTTTTTATTTTTCTGGTGTTGCATTGTATGCAGAATATGGTTTCTTTGGATTTCAATTTAATTTTTGTCTATATATTTCTTATTTTTAGCTTGTAGTAATTTATTCTGGACATAGTGAGGGTCTATCTGTGTTCAGTATGTGTGACCAAGGCAAGATACTGTTTTAGAATGGAATTTCTGTATAGGGATATGTAGTAACCCAGATTATTAAGGGTTTTTTTTTCCAGTAGCTGCACTGATGTTCTATGTTTATGTTTATGTTTATTACATTTGATATACCGCTCAGGCCAAAGCATTAGAGCAGTTTACAATACTACATAAATGATACTGAAAATATGAAAAGAACGCCATTAACAAGATAGGACAGAGTAAGAGATAGTGATAGTCAAAGAAATAGAAGAGATAAGAGGAAAGGTTCATTATAACACCAGAGAGGCAGAATATCATACCGCCACAGCTCAGTCCTTCCAAACAGACTTGACCATAATCGCTACTCATCACAAATTCAAGCCAGGCAGAAATACGCTGCAGAAATGGCTCCTTATAAACCTCTGCTGCCTGGATATACTTGACAGAAGCAGATGAGGCAGAGCTCTCACTCACAGCCTACGACGCCGGCATCATTCCTCCACCGTCCCGCTCGTTGTGGCATGCAAACCAAATACAGCAGATAACCCGGTCCCGCACGGTCCAGCGCCTAAGGGCCACGCCAAAGGGCCCTCTTGCGAGGCCCTCAGGCGCGGGCCCGCAAGGCACGGGCGCACTGGTGGAATGGCAGTTTAAAAGCCAATGGAGTGGGCAGGCTCTGTGGAGGGAGGTGGAGCTCCCGCTCTCACCTCTGATGCTGGCTGCTGCTCTCCCCTCACAGAACACGCTGGTGGAGCCCGTTGCAGTATTTATAATCATAGGCAGCAGAAAGGAGTGGGTCATAGAGGCCAAAGCCTCACCAATATTTTGCCCAACACAGCATCAGGATCTAGAGAGATTGGGGACAGGACTGGAGATTGGTATGCTTGACCCCTCCAAACAAAAAGATGTTCCATGATCCCTATTTGTGGTGCTGCCACAGGTAGAACCATTGTTCTGTGAGCTCTGGTCCTGAGTGATTTGTATAGGGTTCTGTATTACATTATAATATGCTGGATACAGGAGAGGACTGTGCTGATGATTCCTAAGTGGCACACATGTACATATTTGACTCCACTGGAAAAGGTACCCAGCAATTGTGCCTGTGGTGCAAAAACTTCAATAAACATAATTTTTTGTACTCTCAAAAAATGCCCAATTAGCTGGAAAATAAACACCTAAATTTACAATTACAAACTCTTAAGATTAGAAAACCCTAATTACAATTAATACCATGTCCAACATACAGGATCTAAGTGCAAAAATAAGAAACAACCCTGGTGTTCAAAACCCAGTCTTCAAAACCCTTTAAGTAACACATTATATTTTTGTCAGAAAGGCCAACCCAGCTAAAGAGGATCATGCCTCAAGCCATCATGGCCCGTCCATTTTATTCACCTAAAAATTAAGAGTAAACCACTTTGGAAGCAGCATATATCGTTACTTAGCTGAATCCATTGGAAAGTAGAAAGCCGTAATAGAATTGCAGCAGTCAGCTTAAAGACGACGTGACACGTTTCAGGGTATTTTCAATAATCCCCTGCTTCAGGTCACTGCGCAAAACCGCTACCTCTTCAGGACGTGACACATTTCGGGGTATTTTCAATAATCCCTGCTTCAGGTCACTGCGCAAAACTGCTACCTCTTCAGCCATTCCAACTTTGATCTGCCGAAAACTGCCGGTTTTATTCCTCACTCACAAAACCTTTGCTTAATCACACCTGAATGCAGCCAATCCAAGTGGTTATGGGGAGGGATCATGAAAGCAAGCTCCACCCCCATGATAATATAGTAAAACCAAATGTGGAAATGCAGAACTGCCTTCTTAATAGATCGTATGCCAGTCAACTTGCACGTTCATACCAAAGGGATGAATTGAATTTAATCGGAAAATCCACCTTTGTTCCAAATTTTGAAGCCGCTGAAGACGATCACCACCCCTAGGGTATTCAGGCACAAAATCAATCACCCGCCACCTAAGATCTTCAAACCGATGTGCTGATTTCAAACAGTGATCCACCATCGGGGCCGATAAAGTGGCCGTCCTTAATCTGGAAGCATGTTCCCCCAATCGCACTTTGATAACCTGTGAAGTACGGCCGATGTAATATAGGTCACAAGGGCAGATGATCAAATACACAGCAAAAGAAGATGTGCAGTCAGTGTGCCAACGAGAGGAGTGGGTAAGCTGAGTGTGGCCATCCACCCAATCAAGCCCAGAAATGGTATTAGTGCAATAAAGACAGGCCCCACAAGAATAATGCCCCGCTAACTCATGAGACCGGGGAGGGCAACCAATAACTGCAGCAGTACGTACCAATCGATCCTTCAAGTTAGCCCGCCGTGAATAGGCTATCCGAAGAGGAGTACGAAAGCATTCATGTAAACCCAATAAAGGCCAAAACTTATGCAGGATCTTTATAACCGCCGCAGACCCCGTCATGTATGGAAAAACGCCCGTGATCTTATTCTGAGATTGTGAAACAACAATAGGTTCAAAGAACCACTCGCAATGGTAATAACGGGCTCGTTTAAAAGCCTTATAAATGACAGTTCGGGGATAACCCCGCACCAGCAGGCGATGACCCAATTCCTTCGCATGGATCCGAAAATCCGCAAGAGATGTGCAATTCCGACGTAAGCGTAAAAATTAGCCAAAGGGCAATCCCCGTTTTAACGCTGGCAGATGAAAACTCTCAAACCTTAATAAGGTATTGCGCTGAACTGGCTTTCTAAACAAAGAAGTAGTGAAACCCGATGATGACAGAGCAACCACAATATCCAAGAACTGGATTTCAGATGCTTCAACTTGAGCCGTAAACTGAATATTCGATTTGAAAGTGTTTAGACTATCCAAAAAAGAATCCAGCTCCAATTTGGTGCCTGTCCATAAGAAAAAAATGTCGTCAAGGAACCTGCGCCAAAAAGGGATTTTATCAAAAAATGGGTGCTTATAAACATAACTCTCCTGGGGGGGGGGGGTTAGGAGTGCTGATGGGCTATGGGGTGCTAGGGGGGGGTTAGGAGTGCTGATGGGCTGGGGGTTAGGAGTGGTGATGGGCTATGGGGGGCTGGGGGGGTTAGGAGTGGTGATGGGCTATGGGGGCTGGGGGGGTTAGAAGTGGTGATGGGCTATGGGGGGGCTGGGGGGGTAGGAGGGGTGATGGGCTAAGGGGGGGCTGGGGGGGTTAGGAGTGGTGATGGGCTATGGGGGGCTGGGGGGGTTAGGAGTGGTGATGGGCTATGGGGGGGCTGGGTGGGTTAGGAGTGGTGATGGGCTATGGGGGAGCTAAGTCTTTATATGGGCTGATGGGATTAGGACTGGAAGTGGGTTGATGGGGTGGTTAGGACCGCTAATGGGCTATGGGGGGCTTAAACTAAAAATTGGGTGATGGGGGATTAGGATTGGAAATGGGCTGGTGGGATTAGGACTGGGAGTGGGCTGATGTGGAGGTTAGGACTGGTAATGGGGTATGGGGGGCTTAAACTGAAAATTGGGTGATGGGGATTAGGACGAAATGGGCTGATAGGGGGGTTAGGACTGGTAATGGGCTATGGGGGGGGGGGGTTAGGGCTGATAATGGGCTATGGGGGGCTAGGACAGGAAATGGGCTGATGGGGAGGGGTTAGGACTTGAGGTGGGCTGATGGGGTTAGGACTGGTAATGGGCTGTGGGCTGATGGGGGGGTTAGGACTGGCAATGGGCTATGGGGGGCTGACTGGAAATGGGTTGATGGGGTTAGGACTGGAAGTGGGTTGATGGGGGGGCTAGGACTGGTATTGGGTTGGGGGGTTGCTAGGACTGGAAATGGGCTGATGGGGGGCTAGGACTGGAAATGGGCTGATGCAGGGACTAGAAGGGAATGGATGCTGGGTGAGGCTGGAACTAGAAGGGAGCTGATGTTGGGGGAGGATTAGAATGGGATGGGGCTGGGAGAGTAAAATGGAGAGGGGAAAATATTTTGTGTGGGAGGGATAAAAAATCTACAATTGGCCGGGTATTGGGAGAGTAAGTGGGGATTGAGGATGGAGGGGTAAAATTTGAGTGAATGAAATAGGAATGAGGAAAGAGCAAAAGGAGAAAGATTAGTATGTTAAAGCAGATGTAGAGAGAGAGAATGGAAAAAAAAACTAGAAGAGAGAAGAAAGGACAAATGGACAGCAGATGATGGAGAGTTAGCAGAAAACATGAAGAAACCAGAAGAAAGTGGCTGGAGCAATTGCAACTGAAAAAAAATGCACAAAAGGTAGAAAGATATCTCTTTATTTTGAATTTATTAACTGGAATATGAAAGCTCTGGGAAATGTGCATCATTAACGTCTGCGCTTTGTTTGGTACAAGAGGAAATTAATTTATAGTTTTTATTTCTACAGTGTTGTTGTACATTCCAAGTTTGGCTTTTGGGGTTCCCAGTTTAATTATTGCCTTCCTGTTTCTAAATTGTGATTCCTTGTTTGGTGATGGTCTATGTTCTGCGTGTGTAACTGAGCTGAGGTGTTCTGTTTATGTAATTCCTATTTGACATTGCCACTTGTTCTCTTTCCCCAGTAGGTCATGTATTGTTGTTCTCTGAAATGTATTGGTTTAATATTTGCAGTGTTGCCTTTTGATAGGTAGGGTATGGTGCTTTGTGAGTCCTGGTAGTGCTGTTAGGATACGGCGGGTTTGCTATTGGTTCTAAATGGGCAGTGTTTGTAGTAGTTCCTAATGTGCCTGGCGGTAGGCACTGGATTATAGTAATGTAGAAATCTTTTAGTCTGTCTTTATCCATACACTCATTAAGAGACATGTTTACTAAAAGTTAGTGTATGTTAGCATTATGCAAATATTTATGCAAATAAGGCCACTTATGCAAATGAGGCCCCACACCGAGTCTCCGCACATGGCCCCGCACCCCCCTTGGGCCGCCCCTGATTGCATGTCCCCTCATCTTTCTATTTTTGATGGCATAAACAATTGATCTACGTTTACCCATTCCACTCCATTCATTAATTTATAAACCTCTATCATATCTCCCGTCAGTCGACACTTTTCCAGGTTGAAGAGCTCTAATCTTTTTAACCTCTCTTCATAAGTGTATCCTTCCATCCCCTTTACATTTTGTTGGCTCTTCTTTGTACCTTTTCTAATAACGCTATATCCTTTTTAAGATACGGCGACTAGAATTGTACACAATAATCAAGGTGCAGTCACACCATGGAACGATACAGGGGCATTATAATATCCTTTGTTTTATTTTCCATTCCTTTCCTTATTTATTTATTTATTTGAAACCTCCATTCCAAAGATCAGGGGCAGTTTGGACACGTTCCTGGAGGAAGGGTCCATACACCATTATTAAAGAGGACCCGGGAAATCTACTGCTTACCCTGGCACAAGCATTGTGGAACCTGTGTAATTTTTTGGGAACCTGCCAGGTACTTGTGACCTTGATTGGCCACTGTTGGAAACAATATACTGGCTCAATGTTTGCTCCTGCTGGGCATCCCAGTGCCATGGCAACTGTGGTACATCTCCCTGCTCAGGATACTGTGTGCTTTGACCTGTCTAAGTGATTGGTCCTGCACCCACAGGAACATTTAGCTCCTGCGGCTGCAGAATCGGGTACACCTGTGCCCCATCCATAATCTGGCTGTCCGTACCCCCAGGATGTTCAGATTTATGGAACTGGCCTCCAATGGTCTTGGGCCCACTCCTTTTCTCTCTTTATACCCAGTCCCTTGGTGCGCTCATCTCCTCCCATGGTTTTCAGTACCATTTTTACACTGACTCTCTATACCTGAAATCTCTCCAACACTCCATGCTCGGATCTCTGCCTGCCTGATATTGCTGCTGGATGTCTCACCACCATTTGAAATTGCACATGGCCAAAACCGAGCTTTTTATTCTTCCCCTTAAACCCACTTCTCCCCTTCCTTCTTTCACTATCTCTGTGGATAACACTTTATTACTCCCTTTTTCCTCAGCTCACACACTTGGGGTCCTCTTTGACTCCTCCCTCTCCTTCTCCACACACATCCAACTGAGAGCTAAAACCTGTCGTTTCTTTCTCTATAACATCAGCAAAATTTGCCCCTTCCTTTCTGAACACATTGCTGAGACACTTATCCACTCTTTAGTCACCTTCTGTCTAGACTATTGCAGCCTCGTCCTTGCTGGTCTCCCTCAGAATCATCTCTCTCTCCTTTAATCTGTTCAAAACTCGGCTGTGCGGCTAATCTTCTGTCTGCCTCAATATACTCATATTACTCCTCTTCTCAAGGCACTTTACTGGCTCCCTATCCATTTCCATATCCAATTCAAATTTCTACTGACCTAAAAGTACACACATTCTGCTGCTCTTCACTACCTTTCCTTTTATCTCTCCCTTCTTCCCTCCTCGGGAACTCCACTTCTGGTGGTTCACTTCTGTCTGTCCCCATCTCTTCTACTGTAAACTCCGGACTTTGACCCTTTCACCTTGCTGCTCCTTACGCCTGGATCAAACTACCTGAGACTCTGTGTCAGGCTTCATCTCTCATCCTTTTCAAATCCAGGCTGAAAACTCACCTCTTCGATGCTGCATTTGGATCCTGATCCGCTTAGTCTTCTATGTGATTCCTTACCATTCTCCTAGATGTATCCTTGTCTTCAACTGTTGAATTGTCTGTCTTAACTAGATTGTAAGTACTGTTGAGCAGGGACCATCTTTTACATGTGACTGTACAGCACTGCATACTCCTTGTAGTGCTATATCAATGATCAGTAGTAATAGTAGTTGTTGTTTGTTGTTGTTGTTGTTAAGTGCCATCGAGTCGGTGTCGACTCATGGCGACCCTCTGGATAGTTGTCCTAAATTGTGTTTGGTCTTCAGTCAGGTGGCTCATTGTCGACAGACTGGCACCCCGCAGTTGCTGCTATTGTATCAATCCATCTCATTGCTGGCCTTCCTCTTTTGTGTTGACTTTCTATCTTGCCAAGCATGATGTCTGTCTCTAATGATCTCTTTCTTCGCATGATATGTCCAAAGTATGAGAGTCAAAATCTTGTCATCTGAGCTTCTAAAGAAATCTTAGGTTTGATCTCCTCTAGTACTGACTGGTTTGTTCTTCAGGTAGTCCATGGTATACACAGTATTCACCGTCAGCACCATAATTCAAAGGCATCAATTTCTTCCTATCTTTTTCACTGTCCTACTTTCACATCCATATGATGTTGTTGAAAATCCCATGGCTTGAACGAGTCAAATCATTGTATAGAGAGAGACACTTCTGCTCTTGAGAATCTTGTCTAGGTCTTTCATAGCCATTCTGCCAAGACCAATGCGTTGTCGGATTACTTGACTGCTTGTTGCTTCTTTATTGATAGTTGATCCAAGTAAGTTAAAGTTGTCCACAATTTCAATTTCCTGTCCATCAATGATGAACTTATTGATTTTGTTAGTTGTCAGGATCTTTGTCTTTTTACATTAAGGTGCAGGCCCATTTTAAGACTATGTTCCTGAATTGTGAGAAGCAAATGTTTCAGATCATCATCACTTTCAGCTAGTAATGTAGTATTATCAACATAGCAATCTTCACATCTCCGTTGTCTTCATACAATCCTGCTTCTCTGGTAGGGGAAAAGTATGCAGCCTTATTGTACACCTTTGCTTATTTTAAACCATTCTGTTTCTCCTTGTTCCGTTCGAACTGTTGCTTCTTGATCAATGTACAAGAGAGCGATCAGGTGTTCTGGTATATGCATGATTCTTAATGTGGCCCAGAGTTTCTTATGGTTTACAAAGTCAAAAACCCTGCTGTAGTCAATAAAGCACAAGTAGATATCCTTTTGGTATTCTTTAATCTTTTCAAGGATCCATCTCACATTCACGATAATGTTTCTTGTTCCTCGCCCTTTCCTGAAGCCCACTTGCACTTCAGGTAGTTCTTGTTGCAGATATGGTTGTAGTCTCTGAATAATCTTCAGAAGAATCTTGCTGGCATGTGGGATCAGAGCAATTGTGTGTTAATTCTACAATCAGTTGGATCACCTTTCTTTAGTATTGGTATAAACACAGATCTTTTCCAGTCAGTTGACTATGATGTTGTCTTCCAAATTTCCTGGCAGAGCCTTGTATGTATGGTAACAACTGCATCAGATTGCTGTAATACTTCTATGGGAATGCCATCAATGCCTGGTGCTTTGTTCTTTGATAAGGCTTTCAATGCTGCTTCAACTTCTTCTTTCATCACCAATGGTTCCGGATCATAAGGTACAGATTGAAATGGCTGTTGGTACACTTGATCTTTATCATTTAAAAATTCTATATATTCTTTCCACCTTTTCTTGATCTTCTCTTCATCATTCAACATAAAACCTTGAGCATCTTGTTACATTCCAATTCGAGACTGGAATTTTTTCTTTAACTTTCGTAGCTTTAGGAAAGCCTATCTGGTTCTTCCTCTAATAGTTTCTGCTTCTATTTCCTTGCATGCATCATTGTAGTACTTTTCCTTGACCTGTCTTGCTGCACGTTGTAAATCTCTGTTGAGATCTGTGATTGTCTTTCTTTCTCCTCTGGCTTTAGCTTCTCTGTGTTTCTGGGCAGTTTTCAGAGTTTCTTCCATCATCCATTTTAGTCATTTTTGCTTTTTTAACTTTTGTAGAGACTTCTTTTATTTTATTTTATTTTATTTATTGTACATTTGTATCCCGCTGCTTCCAGCGATCAGCAGCGGTTTCTATACATGATTAAGGGTGGCTGTACAGGCCAGGAATTAGCAAAATATACATTGTGATTGGGAGAGAAAGTTAGGAACACAGCAAACTTTGGGTTACAGATTACACTTGCTTACAGATTACAGATTACACTTGATTGCTGGGAATAATCTACATAAAATACAGAATTGCTGGGAATACTTTACACAGGATACAGAGTTTACATATTTACATATTTACTGAATGCGTTTCTCAAAGCGGGCTTACAAGGGCAGGGTGACTTTCTGTAACATGGTGGACAGTTGGTAGTGGGATACAATGCCTAGGTTACATTGTAATGCATTTGGAAGAGGTGAGTCTTAAGCTTTTTTCTGAAGTCCTTCAAATCACTGTTTGCCTGCAACTCACATGGCAACCGGTTCCATAGTAGTGGGGCTGTAAGTGAGAATGCTCTGTTACTAGTAAACGCTTTAACAGCTCTCCAGCACTTTGGGACACAGAGGGTATTGAGGTTTACTGTTCTTCTACTCCTGTTGGGTGGTTGATTGGTGATAAGGCTGTTGAGGTATGAGGGTGCTAAATTATGAATGAGTTTGAATGTAGTGACTATCATTTTGTATTGGATGCGGGCCGCAATGGGGAGCCAATGTAGCTCAATTAGTACAGGTGTAATGTGATCAGCGAGGCCTTTTTGCATGATGATTCTGGCAGCAACATTTTGTGCCATTTGCAAAATGTTTAAGGTTTTCTTTGGCAATCCTTGAAGTATGGAGTTGTAATAGTATAGATGAGGAATGATGAGAGCTTGCGTGACAGACCTGAAGTCGGCATGCTCAATGATGTTACGCAGTGGTTGCAAGACTCTTAATTTGTGGAAGATGGCCCGATTGGTAATTCGGAGATGTTTGTCCATGTTTAGGTTGCTGTCTAGCATTACTCCTAGATATTTTATTTCGGTCTTTATGTTGTAGACGTTATTGTTCATGGTGACTGTAGTTGGGGGATTGAAGTCCAGTTTCCTGGAGATGCACATCACTTCTGTTTTTTTATGGTTTATGAACATGTTATTGCGTTGCAACCAGTTTTGCAGTTCGAATAGGCATTTTTCAAGTTTGTTGAGGTTTGGGTTGTTTACGTCTAGTTCTTGCTTTCTTCCAACACAACTTTCTTGATGTCATTCCATAACTCTTCTGGAGCTCTGCCATTTGTATCTAAAACAGCACATTGATTGTGCAGGCAGTCTTTAAATTCCAGTGGTATATTCTCAAGGTCATATTTTGCTACATTCATAAGTGACTTGCTCTTTTTCAACTTCAGCTTAAGTTTCCTAACTAGTAGTTGGTGATCCGTACCACAGTCAACTCCAGATTTTGTCTTTGTGGATGTTATAGAGCTTTTCTATCATTGACTTCCACAGATGTAGTCAATTCGATTTTTGTACAATCCATTGGGTAAAGTCCATGTGCACATTTGCTGCTTGTGTTGCTTGAAGAAGGTGTTTGAGATGAATAGATTGTTGGTCCTGCAGAATTCAATCAGTCTTTCTCCAGCTTCATTTCTGTTGCCATCCATATTTTCCAACCATTTTGCCTTCTTCTTTGTTGCCAACTTTTGTGTTCCAGTCAGCCATGACTATCAGGATGTCCTGTTTGCATATTCTGTCAATTTCAGCTTGTACTTGTTCATAGAACTCATCAATTTCATCCTTTTCTGCAGCTGTTGTTGGGGCTTATACTTGAATTATAGTTGTGTTGATAGGCATTCCTTGTAGACGAATAGAGATTAAGCATTCACTGACTGCATTGTATTTCTTTATAGTTCTTGCAAGTTTCTTCTTTATTATAAATGCAACACCATTTTTTCTTTGTCTTTCATTTCCAGCATAGTAGATAATCTGATACAAAATGCCCGATACCAGTTCATTTCAGTTCGCTGACACCCAACAGATCATGTTGTACACATTCCATTTCATTCTTGACCACCTCCAACTTCCCTTGGTTCATGCTTTGTACATTCCATGTCCCAATATGTAAGAAATCTTTACAGCTCTACATCAGCTACATCAGTAGTCAGATGTCCCCAGGGCTTTGATCCAACCACATCATAAATGCTGGCTTTACTTTGAAAAGTCTTCAGCTCCTCTCCAGTAGCTAGTTGAGTGCCTTCTGATGTGGGGGGGTCTCATCTTCCAGCACTATGGTTCAATTTATTTTGTTGTGACTATCCATCAGGTTTTCATGGCAAGATACAGAAGTAGATTGCCAGGCCTTTACTCCGCCTCCAATACTGTCCAAGTCTGCTGCTGTCCAGATGAGTGGTTTGTCTTGGTCTGGCACCTCAGCTGAGACCTTTCCATCTTGGGAGATCCTGCCAGTAATTAAACTACCGATAGCTTAGCCCTCAGCCTCACTGATGCGGGGGCTGGACGTGCCTACTGGATCAAAATTGGGTCTACAGCCTGGACGCACAGGCCATGCTGTGATCCAATCAGCCACACATCCAGCCAACATACCCGGCTAACTCATCCAGGCTCCTGAATGGAGCCATAATGACATGGCGTCCCATTGCCATGGCACTGAGGCTCCATTCAGGAACCATGATTATCTGCTGCAGGGTGTTCCCCACTGCCAAACCCCTGATCTGGCCTTCCAGGGTCAGGTTTCGGGGAACACACTGAACCCCCTCGCCCTCCTTACCGGCCCTGACCATGTCGATTTTCTCTGTCCAGGGGTCTTATTTCACCTTTGAGGTGGAATAAGTCCCCCATCTCTGTGGCCAAACCCGGGCGTACAGGGCCGACCTCTGGATTTGCTCTCTGCCCACTGCCTGCCCTAGTTCTGCCTATGTCCTGCCCCCTCTCTCCCACAAACAGAGCTCCCCATATAAATTGACTGTTTGTATGGGGAGGTCTGTTCCTGGCAGGCTGCCCAGCCATTTAGCGAGTCCAAACATTTGGATCAGACATCCAGACCTGCTAAACAATGTTCAGGATGACCCCAATAGTAAATAATATTAAGATGACAATATTAACCAGGCTACAACAGTTAGTTCAAAACAATATGAACTTAAACCACACAGTCCCTATGGAATTGTGTGCTAGCTGGTTAGTGTGGGATTTTTACCGCTCTAAGAGTTAGCACAGTGCACTTAGCATATGGCAAACCCCATGCTAACATTTAGCACAGTTTTGCAAACCTGCCTCATAGTAAACATTATGGGGCCCTTTTACTAAAGGGTGCTAAGTGGTTAGCATGGGTTACCACGGCTGATAGTGCGGGGATAGCGTGACCAGAAGGAAACGAAGGGTAGTGGTGGTTGGAGACTCTCTTCTGAGGGGTACTGAGGCGTCCATCTGCCGACCAGACTTGATGTCCAGGCTGCCTGGTGCCAAGATCCAAAATGTTACGGAGAATTTGCCGAGACTCATCAAGACCACTGACTATTACCCAATGTTGCTAATCCATGTTGGAACAAATGATACTGCCAGGTATACCTCGGAACGTATCAAAAGTGACTTCATGGCTCTGGGACAGAGGGTGAAGCAGGTAGGTGCACAGGTGGTGTTCTCTTCAATCCTCCCTGTTGAGGGTAAAGGCCAAGGCAGAGAGGCTCGCATCCTGGAGATTAATGCATGGCTGCGTGGATGGTGTCTTCGAGAGCGTTTTGGTTTCCTAGACCATGGGATGCTGTTCCAAGGGTTGCAGAGCAGAGATGGCATCCATCTGTCCAAGAAAGGTCAACACATCTTTGGTAGTAGACTGGCTAATCTACTGAAGAGGGCTTTAAACTAGATTCGTTGGGGATGGGTGAAGAAAGCCCCCAGGTAAGTGAAAGCCCCCAGGTAAGTGATACATTAAATACCTTTATGGAAATGGGTAACAGGGGTAACATATGGAAAGCAGTGTGTATTAATGCCCGTAGCATGGGAAATAAGATCTCTGAAGTTAAAGCTTTGGTGGGAGTGGCTGACTTAGATTTAGTGGCAGTTACAGAAACATGGTTCACAGAAAACCATGACTGGGATGTAACTATACCTGGCTATACTTTATTCAGAAAGGACAGGATAGGAAGAAGGGGAGGAGGAGTAGCACTATATGTAAAAACTACTATTAAAGCTTTGGAATTACAGAGCTTAAAAGGGAGAGAGGAGGCATTGTGGGTTAAACTAGAAAGAGGGAAAGAGAAATCTATTTGCATTGGTGTGATATACAGACCTCCCTCACAAGAGGAAGAGGTGGACAGAAAGTTAATTGAAGACATACGCAGCATTGCTAGGAAAGGGGAAGTGCTACTGCTAGGAGATTTCAATATGCCAGAAGTTGATTGGCACTTTCCTGCTGCAGTATCATCTAGGAGTAAGGAGATCCTGGATTCTCTACAGGGAGAACTATTCAGGCAATTGGTAACAGACCCCACACGTGAAGGGGCCATACTGGACTTGGTGCTTACCAATGGTGAAAGTGTTTCTGATGTTGTAGTGGGAGATCATTTTGCATCCAGTGATCACCAGATGGTGTGGTTCAGTATTAGGACTAGGGCTGTTAGAATCCATTCCAAGGTGAAGATCTTAGACTTTAGGAAGACTAACTTTGCGAAGATGGGCCAATACCTCAGGGAGTCGTTAGTGGGATGGGAACAGCTGGGGGATGTAGAACAACAGTGGGCAAAACTGAAAGGGGGTATTTTAAAGGCAACCAACCTTTTTGTTAAAATGGTAAATAAAGGCAAAAGGAACAGGAGACCGCTATGGTTTTCAAAGGAAGTAGCTGAAAAAGTGAAGAAAAAGAGGGAGGCCTTCATGAAATACAAGAGATCACAGAGAAAGGAAGACAGGCATCTGTATTTGGAAAAACTTAGAGAAGCTAGCAAAGCAGTCAAGAAGGCAAAGATTCAAAAGGAGGAGGAAATAGCCAATGCAATAAAATGGGGAGATAAGACATTTTTCAGATATATTAGTGAGAAGAGGAAGGGCAAAAGTGGTATTGTCAGACTCAAGGGTACAGGGGGGGAATATGTAGAAGCTGATAAGGATAAAGCGGAATTGCTTAACAAATATTTTTGTTCTGTGTTCACAGATGAAGAACCAGGAGCAGGACCTCAGAAAACACCCACAAATAAGAACAGAAGCGAGGGACATCTTGAACAATTTTCAGAAGACTGTGTTCGTGAGAAACTAGCTCAACTTAAAGTAGACAAAGCGATGGGACCGGATGGGATACACCCTAGAATACTGAGGGAACTTGGGGACTTTCTAGCAACTCCACTGACTGACCTTTTCAATGCCTCGTTAGAGTCGGGAGTGGTGCCAAAGGACTGGAGAGAGGCTCATGTGGTGCCTTTACACAAAAGCGGAAGTAAGGATGTGGTTGAAAACTACAGGCCGGTTAGTTTAACTTCAGTGGTGAGTAAATTAATGGAAACGCTGTTGAAAGAGAAAATAGTGAGGTTTCTGGAGTCCAGCGGATTACAGGATCCGAGGCAGCATGGATTCACCAGAGGCAGGTCTTGTCAGACAAATCTGATTGATTTCTTTGACTGGGTGACTAGGGAGTTGGACCGAGGGAGAGCTCTAGATGTGGTGTATTTAGATTTCAGTAAAGCCTTTGACACTGTTCCTCACAGGCGACTTATAAACAAACTGAGCACCCTAGGGATGGACCCTAAAGTTACTGCTTGGGTTAGAAATTGGTTGGGTGGGAGGCGACAAAGAGTACAAGTAAATGGAGCTCGCTCTGGGGAGAGGGATGTTGCCAGTGGTGTGCCCCAGGGATCTGTCCTTGGTCCGATTCTTTTTAACATCTTTGTTAGTGATATCGCGGAAGGGCTGTCGGGTAAGGTTTGCCTCTTTGCGGATGATACCAAAATCTGCAATAAAGTAGACACCCAGGAAGGTGTAGATAACATGAGGAGGGATCTAGCTAAGCTTGAAGAATGGTCTAGAATTTGGCAGCTGGGATTTAATGTTAAAAAATGTAAGGTCATGCATTTGGGCTGCAGCAATCCAAGGGAGCAATACAGCATAGGAGGTGAAGTACTTTTGTCCACTAAAGAAGAGCGGGACCTAGGCGTAGTTGTGTCCGATGATCTTAAAGTAGCTAAACAGGTAGAAAAGGCGACGGCAAAAGCTAGAAGGATGCTTGGGTGCATACGGAGAGGAATGGCTAGCAGAAAAAAGGAGGTGATAATGCCTCTGTATAAGTCTTTGGTGCGACCTCATTTGGAGTATGGTGTGCAATTCTGGAGACTGCACCTTCAAAAGGATGTGAACAGGATGGAGTCGGTGCAGAGGGTTGCTACTAAGATGATTAGTAGTCTTCATTATAAAGCATATGAGGACAGACTTAAGGATCTTAATATGTACACCTTAGAGGAAAGGCGGGATAGAGGTGATATGATTGAGATGTTTAAATACCTCCGTGGCATAAATGTTCAGGGAGAGAGCCTCTTTCAATTGAAAGCAAGTTCTGCGACGAGGGGACATGGGATGAGGGTGAAGGGAGATAGATTCAGGAGTGATATGCGGAAATATTTCTTTACGGAAAGAGTAGTGGATCCGTGGAATAGTCTCCCAGTGGAGGTGGTAGAGATGAGGACAGTAACTGAATTCAAAAAAGCATGGGACCAACACAGAGGATCTCTAAAGGTAAAAAGTGGACTGTTGTAGTTGTTGTTATGGAAGGACAGACTCGATGGGCCTTGTGGTCTTTTTCTGTCATCATGTTTCTATGTTTCTATGTTTCTATGCTATTCCCACACTATAAGCCATGGTAACCATTAATGCCAGGCCAGCACAGCACATTAATGCCAGGCCAGCAAAGTTAGAGTAGCCCGATATCTGTGCCTTCGCACATTGAGGTGGAGAGGTGTGGGTGGGGAGTGAAAACCTTGCAGTCAACATACCCCACACCAACTGCAAGGCATGAGATTAGCACAGGTGCACTTCTTGTCACCTCCATAGGTGGAGGTAAATGCATCCCTGCTAATTTTAGGCCACATTAGGGCAGAGAGCATTATGTTAACTGCAGGAACATTCTTTTCATACCCTGACAGTTAACATGGTGGTTTTGCATCTAATGCACTATAGTTTTGAGTGCTATTGGCATGTTAGATGCAATACCACAGCACCCTTTAATAAAAGGGCCCCTTTGCAAAGTAGAATAACAACAGTTACTGCTACTACTACTGAGCATTTGTATAGCGCTACAAGTCGTACACAGTGCTGCACAGACATTTAAGAGACAGTTCCTGCTCATTAGAGCTTACAATCTAGTCAACACAGATAACACAGAGGGTTTAGGCAGGGATAAAACGAGGGGGAAAGGAAAGGTAAAAAGGAGAACAGGTGAGTCAAGATCCAAAGGCAGCAGTGAAGAGGTGAATTTTCAGCCTGGATTTGAAGAGGGTCAGAGAAGGTGCCTGGCGTACAGACACAAGTAGTTTGTTCCAGGCGTAAAGTGCGGCATGGTGAAAGGAGCGAAGTCTGGAGTTAGCAATAAAAGAGAAGGGCACAGATAGAAGCAGTTTGCCAGAAGAGCGGAGTTCCCGAGGGGGTTGTAAGGAGAGATAAGAGAAGAAAGGTAGTGAGGAGCTGCAGAGTGAATGCATTTATAGGTCAGCAGGAGAAGTTTGAACTGGATGCAGAAACGGATAGGGAGCCAATGAAGTGACTTGAGAAGAGAAGTAATATGGGCATGACGAGGCTGCCAGAAGATTAGCCGCACAGCAGAGTGTTGAACAGATTGAAGGGGAGAGAGATGATTCAAAGGGAGACCATCAAGGAGAAGATTACAGTAGTCAAGACGGGAGGTGATTAAGGAGTGGATAAGCATCTTAGTAGTGTGTTCAGATAGGAAAGGGCGGATTTTGCTGATGTTATAGAGAAATAAATGGCAGGTCTTAGCTATGAGATGAATGTGTGTGGAGAAGGAGAGAGAAGAGTCGAAAACAACCCCAAGATTGCGAGCTGAGGAAACAGGAAGAGTTATCCACAGAGTAAGAGGAGAAGAGATTTTAGAGGAAAAGATAAGCGGTTCAGTCTTGGCCATGTTCAATTTCAAGCGGCGGTGAGGCAGCAATGTCAGAAACGCAGGTAGAGATCCGGGTCTGGATTGCCGGAGAGATTTCAGGCGTAGAGAGGTAGATCTGGGAGTCATCAGCATAAAGATGGTACTGAAAGCCATGGGAAGAGATAAACACACCAAGGGACTGGGTATAGAGAGAGAAAAGGAGTGGACCCAAGACAGATCCTTGGGGTACACCAACTGGGAGTGGGATAGCACAGGAGGAGGAGCCACCAGAACACACACTGAAAGAGTGATGAGAGAGATAGGAGGAGAAGTAGAATAGTATGGAGTCCTTAAAATCAATCGAGGACAGGGTATCGAGGAGAAGGTTACAGTATCAACACCTGAATTGCTGGAATATTATACCCTTCCAGACACAGGTGGTCTGTCACATTACCAGCTGACAAAGTTGCCGAAGGGATCATTGTTTGTAAAGCAAATAACAAAGGTTTTGCAAATATTTCAAAATCAGTCCTGATGTCTGCCAGGGAAATAGCATCCAGGCAATGTAAACCAATCAGTGTCACACTACATTTAAAACAAATTACCAATCAACTAAAACGTATAGTGTTCATGTTTCCTTTTTACCAAAAGGCTTTTACAAGCCTGCATTGTCAGTTCATTTTGAACCCACCATACACATTAAAACCAGGCTACTAAACATCTGAAAAAATACATTCACTCCAACCAAAAATGCAGTAACAAGCAGAACAGTGGCATAATGCACATTGAAATCCTAAAAAAAAATAATATTTTTGCTGCCAGAAATATGTTCAAAGAAAACTTACCCTAAAGCCATTTTTCAGCTCAAAATGCTGCAAATCTGAAGAGTGCTGTAGAACCATGGGCTGCCATTTAAACTGGCATTACCTCACCCCCAATGCTGATTCCACCTAACTTAAATATACCAGTTCCAAGAAATATTAAAAGCAAAGCTAAAAGATAGCTCTTTAAAAAAAAGACACTTTTTTAAAGGGCTGTCTTTTAGCTCTGCTTTTACAGTACACTGTGGAATAGCAATATCTCTATGGAATTATAAGACCAGAATCAGCAAAATTGTATTAATAACAAAAAATCATATACAGAAAAAAATCATAAAAACTTAAGAACATAGAAATAAATCAAAACCAAAAACTGAAAAAAAACCCTAATCTGCTGGTAAAGATTCTTCATGTCTACCAAAGTTCTTCCAGACCTAAAGGATTCTATCTGTAAAAACAATACATAAAAACTAAGTAGGTCTTTTACTAATGGGCACAATGGTGTTGCACCTAATATGTGATTAGTGCTGAAACCATGGCACATTACATGTAACACCACTGCATTAACTGTCAGGAGCATGAAAAACATTTCCTTGGCAATTTTCAAAGTTAGACTATTGCAGTGGGGGCCAATTCAGTCAAAGACGCCCTGCCCCTGTACGGCTGATCAAAATCAGGGTGCAGCGGTAGCACTTGATTCTGATCCCATGGGGGCTAAACATGCCTGTGGGATCAGAATCGGGTTTACCAGCCTGGATGTGCAGGCTGGGCCCTGATTCTGATCGGCCACACATCCGGCACCTACCCAGCTAATTCAGCCAGGCTCCTGAATGGAGCCACAGTGCCATGGCGTCCCATTGCCATAGCACTTTAGCTCCATTCAGGAGCTTCGATCACCGTCCTCCAGCAAGAAGATTCTTTCCCTGCAGCCCAACCCTCGATCTGGCCTTTTGTGGCCAGGATCAGGCTATGGGGAACCCTCTGCACCCCTCACCTTTCTATCTCTACCGACTTCTGCTGTCCATCTGCATCCAGGGAGACTTATTCCATTTACGAGGTGGAATACGTTCTCCGTCTAACTATTTGACCACAGATGTACAGGGCCAGCCTCAGAATCGTCCATGTACATCTGAGGTCACAGCCCCGCCTGCCATCCTCCTTTGCTCCACCCCCTCCCTCCCACAAACAGAGCCCCCTACACAAGTGGCCTGTACGTGTGGGAAGCTTTGCTGCCACCGGAGGACTCCAGTCATTTAGTGGGGCTGGACGTCTGGTTTGGATATCCAGACATGCTAAACGGAGACCAGAATGATCCCCATACCGTATATCTTGGTCTTCCTCAATACCAGTTACACTGACTTCAACGTATTCAAAATACTGCCGCGAGTGTTGTTTCCTTTAAGAACATAAGATATGCCATACTGTGTCAGACCAAGGTCCATCAAGCCCAGTATCCTGTTTCCAACAGTGGCCAATCTAGGTCATACGTACCTAGCAGTTTCCCCAAAAGACCCAGGTTCCACATTGCTTGTATTGTGTCAAGCATTGATATCCTGTGTCCCTTTTTAATAATGGTTTATGGACCTTTCCTCCAGGAACTTGTCCAAACCTTTTTTAAACCCAGCTACACCAACAGCCTTTACTACATCCTCTGGTAACAAATTCAAGAGTTTGATTACACGTTGAGTGAAAAAATATTTTCTCTTATTAGTCTTAAATAGTTTAGCCTGTAGCTTCATTGCATGTGCCCTGGTCTTTCTATATTCTGATAACGTAAACAATCGATCTACATTTACCCATTCGACTCCCTTCATTAATTTATAGACTTCTATCATATCTCCCCTCAGCTGTCTCTTTTCCAGGTTAAAGAGCCCTAACCTTTTTAGCCTTTCTTCATAGGAGTGTCCTTCCATCCCCTTTACTATTTTGGTGGCTGTTCTCTGAACCTTTTCTAATAACGCTATATCCTTTTTAAGATACGGCGACCAGAATTGCACACAATATTCAAGGTGCGGTCTCACCATGGAACGATATAGAGGCATTATAATATCCTTTGTTTTATTTTCCATTCCTTTCCTTATGATACCTAGCATTCTATTTGCTCTCTTGGCCACCACTGCACACTTCTCGGTTTGAACATATTTCACCTTTCCTCGTCCGTTATCATTGGTTCCCTGTAAACTTTTGCATTCGGTACAAACTTCTCACTTTGGTACATCATGCACTGCATTCTGGTTCCCCCTGTTATCTCTCTGACTCGTTACTACTTCACCCTCCCCACTGTACCCTCCGTAGCATCCATGGCAATTGTCTGTACCTTCCCTCAGCTTCTCAAGCCCATTTAGCCTCCACACGATCGTCAGCCTTCTATGTTATTGCCCCTGCATCCTGGAACTCACTTCCCCCTGCCCTTAGACTTGAACTTGTATTCACCAAATTCAAATCACTTCTAAAACCCATCTCTTCAATGCTGCCTTAGAAGTTTCTATTCCCTAGTGTCCCCCTATTTCCCATATTCTGGTTGCATGACTCCTTGTGTGCTGCCTTTTCTATCCTATGATTTCATGGAGTTCTTTTCCTCTTCTTATTTAATTTATACTGTTTTAAATTGTACACCGCCTTGCTGGTCCCTCTGAAAGGTAGTTAAGCAAATATAATAAACATAAACACAATTAACACAGAGCCTTGTCTCATAGTGTGTGCTTTAGGTGAACCCATGCTAATGCAGTTAGCGCACGGAGTTAACACAGCACTATCCGACCCTACCCCGCCCACTCGCACCTCTAACCCAGATTGCAAAGTTAGTGCAGGAATCATCCTGCGCTGTCATGGACCTGTGCTACCTGCCAACATGCATCCCAGCGTGCCTTTATTGCATACCAGAACACATGCTGCCCGGTAGGGGCTGTTAATAAAACACTCTCTAAAAACCAACAACACAGATAGTAAACACTATGTAAAATAGAATAATAGCAAATAAAAAAACTTACTAAGGCTGGTATCAGCACTCAAATTGCTAGAATGCTACACCTTTTCAAGTATAGGTGGCTCATGACATTACCAGCGGACAGTCACAAAAGGGATCACTATTTACAAAACAAATAGCAGAGGTTGTGCAAATGCCTCAATTAGTTCCTGCCCCCTGCCAGCCGTGCAATGTAAACCACTGCATTTAAAATAAATTACCAATCAACTAAAATGTATAGTGTCATTTCATTTAGAACCAACAAAGAGACATTAAAACCAGGCTACTAAACATCTGAAAAAATACATTCACTCCAACCAAAAATGCAGTAGCAAGCAGACCAGTGGCATAATGCGCATAAAACCCTAAAGGGAGGAGTAGCCTAGTGGTTGGGGCAAGGTACTTCAGGCCGGAAGGTCAGGGGTTCAAATCCCACTAGAGGACAGCAACCTTGGGCCGGAAGGACTGGGGTTTCTAGTCCCACAGATGCTCCTTGTGGTCTTGGGCAAGCCACTTAACCCTCCATTGCCCATGTT
Organism: Ichthyophis bannanicus; assembly: GCA_033557465.1. Taxonomy (NCBI): domain Eukaryota; kingdom Metazoa; phylum Chordata; class Amphibia; order Gymnophiona; family Ichthyophiidae; genus Ichthyophis; species Ichthyophis bannanicus. The sequence goes on from CM066036.1 coordinate 78,676,971, forward strand.
CCCTGTAAGTATTAGTGTATGTGTCTCATATCCCCATGTGTTAAATGTATCCCCCAATTGTGTTGTGACCGCTTTGATTGAAGGATAAGGCGGTATACAAAACTGTCTAAATAAATAAAATAAAAATTCATCCTTCTGCTGCCAGAAACATGTTTATTTATTTAGTAAACATTTGTATACCGCTGCTTCCTATGATCAGCAGCGGTTTACTTTACAGAATCATAACGTATCGTACAATACAGCGAGATCTTTCAGATTTACATTTTTGATTAGTCAAAGATTTATATAACACGGAGAATCAGTTGGATACAATATACATTTGATTAGGGCACGCAGATCTGGGTATACATTTGATTGCGATAGCGTGGGAGGGGCCCAATATATACAATTTATACATGATTACATGCCAAAAAGTACAATCCATACATGATTACATGCCAGTATTCCTAAAGCCGCCGTGGCAGGCAAAGGTCATCTGGTTGAGGTAGAGTATCGCAGTTAGGTCAGGTTATAGTGGGTCTAAAACAAATGAGTTTTAAGCTTTCGTCTAAATTCACTCAAGTTGTTTGTGAGTCTCAACTCATGTGGGAGTTGGTTCCAGTGGACTGGTGCTGTATATGTGAATGCCCTATTGCTTGTTTCAGCCTTGACAGATCTTATGCTGGTCGGAACACATAGATTGTTGAGATTCATGGTTCTTCTGTTCCTGTTGCATGGTTGAATAGCGATTAGGTTATTGAGGTAGGAAGGTGCGATGTTATGGATGAGTTTAAACGTTGTTATGAGCAGTTTGAAGATGATGCGAGCGGCCACTGGGAGCCAGTGCAGTTCCATTAGTACTGGGGTTATGTGGTCTGTGACTTTCTTTTCCATGATGACTCTTGCAGCAACATTTTGAGCCATTTGCAGGATGCTTAGGGTGTTCTTTGGAAGCCCTTGCAGAATGGCGTTGCAGTAGTCCAGGTGTGGAATAATTAGAGCTTGTGCAACAGTCCTAAAGTCAGATTTCTCGAGGATATTGCGAAGTGGTTGCAGAATTTTCAGTTTGTAAAAGATGGCTCGGTTAATTGTTCGGAGGTGTTTGTCCATCCTAAGGTTGCAGTCCAGTAGGACTCCTAGATATTTTATTACAGGTTTCGTATGATATATGTTTTGTTAAGGGTGACTGTGGTCGGCGGGATGAGATTGGCTTTCTTGGAGATAAACATGACCTCTGTTTTCTTGTGGTTTATTGACATGTTGTTTTGTTGAAGCCATGATTGGAGCATGTCAAGGCATTCTTCTAGCGGATTGAAGTTTGGTTGTGTTATGTCAAGCTGCGTGTATAGCATCACATCGTCGGCATAGATGTGGTAATTGATGTTGCGTTTCTGAAAGATCTCGCAGACCGGCTTTATATACAAATTGAATAAGAGAGATGATAAGGTGGATCCTTGAGGGATCCCTTGGGTTTGGGGGAAGGCATCAGCTTTATCATTGTTGAACTGCACTTGTTGAACTGCATTGTTGAACTGCACTTGTTCAAGGGAAACATTGTGCTTGAATGTAACTCACCTTGATCTACCCAGGGAATACTACAAATAAATAAGTAAATACTGTAAACAAACCATTTTTTAACTCTGAATATACTACAAATCTAAAGAATAGCTGTCCATGGCTCTGAAACATTGCATAGACTTGCAGCATCTTTGGAGTTTGTGATGGGGTATATAGGAAGTTACCCATCCATCTCCATAGGGACTATTGGCAGTCCATCTAACAAGAGTTTAAAGCTCAGAGCTCAGGGTTGGGAGGGCATGGCTCAGACAGAGGGATTAAGAAGCCAGCTGTGTGTACAAGGGAGAAGAGAGGCCCTTGGAGACAGAAAACTCCTTCCAAGCAGAACTGGAGAGGAGTCCATCTGTAAGATAGGAAGTGGTAACCATACTCGCAAACACCAAAGCCCAAGTGACTGCCTAGACTTTGGCCTGAATTGAATTCTGCCTTTACTTTGTGGGTCGGTGGAAGGGCACTGAGAACCAGCCTGTGAAGGGGAACAGACTGGGAAATGATGGCTGTGAACTCAAGGACAATACCAACAGTTTTGTTTGCCTGAACTGTTTGCCTGCTTTTTTAAAAGCCCCTTGCCACCACACACCATGCTATACCACAGAGTTAAAAGGGCCTCCCCTGCCTGGAAAATGCATAAGCCTCTATATATGTAGAGCCTCTATATATGTAGAATATGTAGACACTGATATGCTTAACAAGATGCTGGCCACGCCCCCTGCATTTATCGCACAGGCTTTGCACCTTAACTTTATCGGGGTAACTGCTGAGGGAGACTGCTCTTGCTCTGAAGAACACTAGATACAGAGATGACCCGGATAAGACCTGAGGGGTGGGGTTGGACAAGTCAGATAGGGTCAGGGTTTATACCAAGCTATAATTTATTCAGGAAAGAAGGGTAGGTAGAAAGGGAGATATAAAGTGGTGCTATATGTAAATATAGAATATTAATGATACAGAACTTTAGGGTTTATAAGGAAAGGTGGAGTCATTTGGGTTAGTCTGGTAAAAGCAAATGGAAAATCTTTTTACATTGGCATTATATACAGATATCCCTCACAGGCAGAAGGAATAGAAACTTAATTGAAGGCATTCACAATATTGCTATGAAAGTGGAAGTACTATTGTTAGATCTCAATTTGCCTGATGTTGATTAGAATATTCTTGCTATGGTGTCATGTAGAAATAAGGAGATCTGGATGCTGTACAGAGAAAACTGTTCTGGCAACTGCTAATGGAACCCATGCAGGAGATATTCCTTATCACTTCTCCGGGCCAGTCCAGGGAAACGCTAGGGTTGTCAATCCCCTTCAGCAGCTGAGGACTGAATACTTCAAGTTTTCTTGAGACCCTAAGCCACTCCCCCTGAGGTGAATACCCCAGTCTTTCAGTCCTCACCAGCTGAAGAGGATCAATGATAGCCATCTCCCTGTATAAAATTCAATTTGTTATTTTTCTTGTTTTCCTCACTTATAGCACTTTAGTCCTAGCAGGGCTGATAGTGGCTATATTCTCCGAGGCTCCTTGTGAATCTTGATTTAAGTCAGCACAGCAGTAGAAACAGCTCCGGTAGCAGTGTAGACGGCCCTTGCCTGCCTGTCTAGGGGCGGAGGGGGGTAGAGCCTGCCTTTCCTCGGGCGTCTGCATTTCTTGATAGTTTGGTTCTGGGAGCCCCAGTGAACCTCTATCTTCTGTGCTGCCGAGGGTTCGCTCCCCCGCTGGCAGCGGGACGTCGATCTTCGAGCCGCGCTGTTTCCTGCACTCAGGTGAGCTTTGAGCTGCGGGGAGTCGCTTGCCTTCCGTTCGGTGCATTTTCGCGGCGGTCGGGGGACAGTGATTTCGCCGTTTTTGTTAGAGTGCTGCTTCGCGGTTGTGTTTAAACGCAGGGCGTTCTTTTGGAAGGGATGGAAGGCAAGCTCTCTTCGGATCCTGAGAGGTCCTTGTTAATGCCGGAATTGGCGGGAATGGTGGCCATTTTGAAGGAGCCGTCCGTTCCTCCCGCGGACCTCCCGAAGTCTGGGAAACGAAAATCTAAGTCGTCCAAGGAGCCTCCGGTTGCAGTGAAAGTTCCCCGGGCTCTTCCTGAAGCTCAGGAGGCTGTGCCTGCCTTTTTTTCACCAGAGTTTATTCTGGCGATGCATAAAGCATTTTTGCTGAAGTCTTCTCAATCTGTGCCTGAGTCCTCCGGTTCTCCTGCTTTGGGGGAGCTTCGGGCTACAGGTCTTCCAAATGATGCTGGTGAGGGTCCTTCCCTAGCGGGGCTAACGGCTCCATTGCATTTAGACCCCTTGGGGCCCCTGGTAGCTGAGGCACAGCTGGGGGAGGACGGGGAACTCCTGTCAGAGGCAGGGGTCGATCCCTGGCAAGGAGAGCTTGAAGAGGGTGAGATAGCTCCGGGCAAGGATCCTAATCTGTTTCGGGTGTTTAGGAAAGAGGAGCTCGGCACCCTTATTTCTCAGTCCTTGACGGCCCTAAATCTCGTCTTGCCTTCGGGTTCTCAGGAGCCCTTGGAGGATCCGTTGTTGCAGGGCTTTAAGGCCGAACAATGCTGTTTTCCGGTGCACCGGGTTATAAAGCAGATGATTGAGTCCGAGTGGGAGTGCCCCGAGGCCTCCCTGAGGGGTGCTCGTGCCTTGGCTCGCCTCTACCCCGTTCCGCAGGACGAGAGAGATCTATTGCGAATGCCTAAGGTCAATGCCTTAGTTTCTGCAGTGACTAAAAAGACCACGATTCCGGTGGAAGGTGCAGCGGCGCTTAAGGATCTGCAGGATCGTAAGTTGGAAGCTCTCTTGAAGCAGACGTTTGATTCAAGCGCTCTTGCGCTGCAGGCTTATGTTTGTGGGGCGTATGTCTCCAGGGCTTCCATTCGCTGGCTTCAAGGAGAGGTCTCGGCGGATCCTGGGACTTCGGCCCCGGCGGAAGGCGCTAAGTTGGAGTCGGCGGCAGCTTATTTGGCGGACGCCTTCTATGACTTGCTTCGCATTGCTGTCAAGTCTATGGCCTCGCTGGTGGCGGCAAGATGCTTCCTTTGGTTGCGTAATTGGTCAGCGGACGTCTCGTCTAAGTTGCGCCTTAGTAGACTCCCCTATAAGGGTAAGTTACTGTTTGGGGAGGCTCTAGAGAAGATTGTTAAGGACCTTGGGGACTCTAAGGGCGGTCGTTTGCCGGAGGATAAGCCAAAGGCGGCTAGAGGGCTGCCCGGTCAACGCGGTCAGGTTAAGGATACTCGTAGGTTTCGGGGTGCTTGGTTTGCTCCCTATCCCAGAGGCCATTTCAGATCTCGCGGAAGTTCCTTTTGCAGAGCTCGGGGATTCGGTAGGCCCTACTTTAATGCTCAGCCATCCGCTACCAAAAAGGCACAATGAAGGTTTGCTGGTCCAGGCGCCGATCCCAATTTGGGTCGTCTGCGGGAATTTTTCTCGGCATGGACCGCGATAACCTCAGACAAATGGCTGTTAGGGATTATTCATAAGAACATAAGATATGCCATACTGGGTCAGACCAAGGTCCATCAAGCCCAGTATTCTGTTTCCAACAGTGGCCAATCTAGGTCATATGTACCTAGCAGATTCCCCAAGAGACACAAATTCCACAATGCTTGTACTGCGTCAAGCATTGATATCTTCGGTCACTTCTTAATAATGGTTTATGGACCTTTCCTCCAGGAACTTGTCCAAACCTATTTTAAACCCAGCTACACTAACAGTCTTTACTACATCCTCCGGTAACAAATTCCAGAGTTTGATTACACGTTGAGTGAAAAAATATTTTCTTTTATTAGTCTTAAATAGTTTACCCTGTAGCTTCATTGCATGTCCCCTAGTCTTTCTATATTCTGATAAGGTAAACAATCGATCAATGTTTACCCATTCCACTCCGTTCATTAATATATATTGACTTCTATCATATCTCCCCTCAGCCGTCTCTTTTCCAGGTTAAAGAGCCCTAACCTTTTTAGCCTTTCTTCATAGGAGTATCCTTCCATCCCCTTTACCATTTTGGTGGCTCTTCTCTGTACCTTTTCTAAAATCGCTATATCCTTTTTAAGATACGGCGACCAGAATTGCACACAATATTCAAGGTGCGGTCTCACCATGGAACGATATAGAGGCATTATAATATTTTTTGTTTTATTTTCCATTCCTTTCCTTATCCTACCTAGCATTCTATTTGCTCTCTTGGCCGCCGCTGCACACTGGGCAGAGGGTTTTAACATGGTATCCACAATGACGCCTAAATCTTTTTCCTTGGTGGTGGTTCCTAATGTGGAACCTTGCATCGTGTAACCATAGTTTGGGTTGTTCTTCCCTAGGTGTATAACCTTGCACTTGTCCACATTAAATTTCATCTGCCATTTTGATGCCCAGTCTTTCAATTTATCAAGATCCTCTTGCAATTTTTCACAATCCTCTTGGGTTTTAACAACTTTAAATAGTTTTGTGTCATCTGCAAATTTGATAACCTCACTCGTTATTCCACTTTCCAGGTCATTTATGAATATGTCAAAAAGCAGCGGACCCAGCACAGATCCCTGCGGTACACCACTATTCACCTTTCTCCATTGGGAAAATTGGTCATTTAGCCCTACCCTCTGCTTTCTATCTTTTAACCAGTTCCTGATCCACAATAGTACAATGCCTCCTATCCCATGACTCTAGTTTCGCCAAAAGTCTCTGATGAGGGACCTTGTCAAAGGCTTTCTGAAAGTCCAGATACACAATATCAACTGACTCACCTTTGTCCACCTGTTTATTCACTCCTTCAAAAAAACATAACAGATTAGTAAGACAAGATCTTCCTTGTCTAAAGCCATGTTGGCTGTCTCCCATTAGGTTGTGACTATCTACATGCTGAGTAATTTTATTCTTTATGATGGTTTCTACCATTTTTCCCGGTACTGACATTAGGCTCACCGGTCTGTAGTTTCCCGGATCACCCCTGGAACCCTTTTTGAAAATTGGTGTTACATTGGCGATCCTCCAATCTTCAGGTATTAGAGATGATTTTAATGATAGTTCACAGATTACTGATAGTAGTTCTGCAATCTCATATTTCAGTTCTTTCAACACCCTTGGATGTATACCATCCGGCCCAGGTGATTTGCTACTCTTCAGTTTATCTAATAGTTGTAATACATCTTCCCGATGTATCGATATTTCCTTCAATTCTTCCGCACCTTTAAATACCACTTCAGTCATGGGTAACATCCCTACATCTTCCTCAGTAAAGACCGAAGCAAAGAATTCATTCAGTCTCTCCGCTATCGCCTTGTCGCCTCTTAGTGCTCCTTTAACCCCTTTATCATATAATGGACCAACTGACTCTCACAGGTTTTTTGCTACAAATGTACTTGAAAAGGTCTTTATTTCGCGTTTTTGCTTCCGCAGCAAGCTTCTTCTCAAATTCTCTCTTTGCCTGCCTTAATAATGCCTTGCATTTGACTTGCCAGTGCTTGTGCTGTTTCCAGGTTTCGTCGTTTGGCTCTTTTTTCCATTTCCTGAAAGATGCTTTTTTGGCAACAACAGCCTCTCTGACCTCACCTTTAAACCATGCTGGCAGTTTTTTGGACTTCCTTCCACTTTTCTTAAAGCATGGAATACAGCTGTTCTGGGCTTCCAAGATAGTATTTTTCAACAACACCCAAGCTTGATGTACGTCTTTAACCTTCGCAACTGCTGATTTTAGGTTTTTCTTAACTGTTTTCCTCATTTTATCATAGTCTCCCTTTCGAAAGTTAAAAGGTAGTACTGTGGATTTCCTTACTATCCCTCCTCCACTAATTAAATCAAAGGCGATCATGCTATGATCACTATTGCCAAGTGGCACCAACACCCTTATCTCTTGCACTAGATGTGGGTTTCCACTAAGGACTAGGTCTAATATGGCTTCCTCTCTGGTCGGTTCATGAACCAGCTGCTCCAAGAAGCAGTCATTTATTTCATCTAGGAACTTTATCTCCCTAGCATGTCCTGACGTGACACTGACCCAGTCGATACCGGGGTAATTGAAATCACCCATTATTATTACTGTGCTGTAACGTTTGTTAGCTTCCTTGATTTCTTTGAGCATTTCATCATACATTTGGTCATTCTGGCCAGGTGCTCGATAGTACACCCCCACTGCCATCACCTTCCCCCTTTTATATGGAATTTCAATCCATATAGATTCTACAGCAGATTTTGTTTCCTGCAAAACTTTAATCCTTTCTGAGTCAATGCCCTCTCTAACATAGAGCGCAACCCCTCCACCTATTTGATCACCTCTATCATTACGATATAGTTTGTACCCAGGTATCACAGTGTCCCATTGGTTGTCCTCCTTCCACCATGTCTCTGATATTCCAATCATATCTAACCTTTCATTTAGTGCTATATATTCTAACTCTCCCATCTTATTGTTTAGACTTCTAGCATTTGCATACAAGCATTTTAGAGAATGTATTTTATTCATGTTAATTTGGCTATTGTTAGACATGGGTAAATTGGGATCTTTAAGCTCTGTCTGCTCCATACTTGAGGGCATTTTGGCTACTTTACTCTTTTGTGGAACCTCTCTGCTTTTGGTAGTATCCTTCAAGGATACATTCTTCCGAACCATCCGCTCTTGGGCGACTGTCAGCTTTCCCCTAATATCTAGTTTAAAAGCTGCTCTATCTCCTTTTTAAAGGTTAATGCCAGCAGCCTGGTTCCATCCCGTTTAAGGTGAAGCCCATCCCTTCGGAAGAGCCCCTCCTTTCCCCAGAATGTTCCCCAGTTCCTAACAAATCCAAAACCCTCATCTCTGCACCACTGTCTCATCAACTCATTGAGACTCCGGAGCTCTGCCTGCCTTTTTGTCCTGCGCGTGGAACAGGAAGCATTTCGGAGAATGCTACCCTGGAAGTTCTGGATTTCAACTTCCTACCTAAAAGCCTAAATTTTGCCACCAGAACCTCCCTACCACATTTTCTTATGTCATTGGTACCGACATGTACCAAGACAGCAGACTCCTCCCCAGCACTATCTAAGACCTTATCTAGGTGGCGCGTGAGGTCCGCTACCTTTGCACCAGGCAGGCATGTTACCAGGCTATCCTCACGTCCACCAGCCACCCAGCTATCTACATGCCTAATGATCGAATCACTAACTATAACGGCTGTCCTAACCCTTCCCTCATGGGCACATGGCCCTGGAGAAACTTCCTCGGTGCGAGAGGGTTTTACATCACCTGGAGGACAGGTCCTAGTCACAGGATCACTTCCTGCCACACCAGGGTGATGCTCTCCTGTCAAGTGACCTCTCTCCTCCATGGCAACATGGGTGCTGCCAGACTGGAGGTGGGACTTCAGGACTATATCCTTGTAGGTCTCGTCTATGTACCTCTCTGTCTGTCTTATGTTTTCCAAGTCTGCTACTTTAGCCTCTAGAGAACGGACTTGTTCCCTGAGAGAAAAGAGCTCCTTGCACCTAGTGCACACGTAAGACCTCTCACCAACTGGGAGAAAATCATACATGTGACACTCAATGCAAAAGACTGGAAAGCCCCCATCCCGCTGCTGAACTGCTGTCTGCATCTTAGTTTTAAGTTTGTGTCTAGATCTTTAAGTTCTTACTTACTAGGGTTTGCTATTGGTATTTATACCAATAAAACTGTACCTAATACGTTTAATATACTCTGTTCACCTGAAGCTTAATTAATCTCAGGTCCTTAGTGTATGACTGATTTGGGTAATGAGCTTCACCTGAAAGCACCTCCTGTCTTTTAAGATGTGTAAGTACCTATAAAGCTATGATTATCCCAGAGGAGGGTGGGTGTGGGGAGGGAGGGAGGGAAACAACACTTATTAAAAGAGGGCTGCTACACAGTACCCTGTCTTGTGCTGCTGAGGTAAGCTAAATTCTGATTTGATTTAAATTATAGCTCTTAGCTGCTGCTAGGCTCTAACGTCTTATGAAATTTAAACTACAAGCTCTCTGCTGGGTACTAAATTTAACCAGAAAGCTCTCTTCTGTGTGTTAAATTTAAACTAAAAGTACTTTGCTGTTACTTGGCCCTGAGGGACTATTAAATTTAAACTACAAGCTCTCTGCTGGGTATGAAATGTAACCAGAAAGCTCTCCTCTGTGTTTTAAATTCAAACTTTAATTGCTGCTACTAGGCCCTAACTGATCCAACAAAAGAAACAGTGGGTTCACAGATTAATTAGCTTTAATACAAAGAATTCTTTTTAGAAAATTACCAGAAGTATATACTCACAGTTGCAGATTTCTCTCCAGAAGTAACAGTCCCCCTTTCTAGTCCTTCAAGACCAAAAGGGGTATGCGCTAGATTTTGCTTCCCCTTTGTCAAGTGCTTTTCTGCAGTCTCCCTGTGCTCCCGGTCCGAAGGCGCAGGCAATCCCCGATACGCTGTCGCTCCTGTTGAGTCTGCAGGCAATAGTTCCGGTACCTCGCGACCAGTACGGCTTCGGTCGATACTCGATTTATTTTGTGGTTCCCAAGAAAGAAGGTTCTTTTCATCCAATTCTCGATCTCAAGCATGTAAATCGCATCTCACGAGTGCCTCATTTTCGCATGGAGACGCTGCGCGCGGTTATTCGATCGGTTCGTCCGGGAGAGTTTCTCTCGTCAATAGATCTCACGGAGGCTTATTTGCATATACCCATCAGGGAAGCTCATCAGCAATTTTTGCGCTTCGCCCTCCCAATGGGTCACTTTCAGTTCCGAGCTTTGCCCTTCGGCCTAGCCACTGCCCCTCGCACCTTCACGAAGCTGATGGTGGTGGTGGCGGCGGCTCTTTGGAAGGATGGCATTCGGGTGCATCCGTATCTCGACGACTGGTTAATCAGAGCAGATACTCAGGCGGCTTCAGTCGAGGCGACGGCTCGGGTGGTGCAACTGCTGGAGAGGTTAGGTTGGGTCATCAACCATGCCAAAAGTCACTTACAGCCGGTGCAGCAGCTGACTTATCTCGGTGCTTTCTTCGACACAGCGCGAGGATTGGTCTTCCTGCCGGAGAGCAGGGTGTGAAAAATCTTGGAGCAGGTGCGTGCCTTTTTGCTGAGTCTGGCTCCCTCGACGTGGACTTATTTGCAACTCTTGGGGTCCATGGCGGCGGCGTTGGATCTGGTCCCGTGGGCCAGGGCTCATATGAGGCCTCTACAGCAGGCGTTGCTTTCCAGGTGGTCTCCTCAACTTCATCCTCTCTCGCGGAGACTTCTCTGTCCGGAGCTCGTCCGTCAAAGTCTGGTTTGGTGGTTAAATCCCGCACATCTCAGGGCGGGAATGCCCTTGTAGAATCCCCCGTGGCTGCTAGTGACAACGGACGCCAGTCTCTCCGGCTGGGGAGCACACTGTCAGTCTCAGGTGACGCAGGGTTCCTGGTCACCGGTCGAAGCCTCGTGATCGATCAATCGGTTAGAGCTCCGGGCAGTGCGTCTCGCTCTTCTTCATTTCGAGCGCTTGATCGAAGGCGCGGCTGTTCGAGTATTTTCAGACAATGCGGTGACAGTTTCCTATATCAATCGACAGGGCGGGACCAGGAGTCTGCCCTTGCTCCTCGAATGCCAGGAATTAATGGTTTGGGCGGAGTGTCATCTCATGGCGTTGTCAGCGGCGCACGTAGCGGGCAAGGACAACGTGCAAGCCGATTTTCTCAGTCGTCATGTCCTCGATCCGGGGGAGTGGGAGCTCAACGTGGCGGTTTTTCACGAGTTGATGCTGCGCTGGGGGCGGCCGGTGATGGATCTAATGGCCACCCTGGGCAATGCCAAAGCGCCTCGTTTCTTCAGCAGGCGCAGGGAGCACATGTCGGAGGGTCTCGATGCGCTAGTCCAGCCCTGGCCCCTCGACATTCTTCTGTACATGTTTCCTCCATGGCCGATGCTGGGACGGATCATTCAGCGGATAGCGGCTCATCGGGGCACGGTGATTCTCATTGCGCCGGATTGGCCTCGGCGGCCTTGGTATGCCGATCTGGTGCGGCTATTGATAGATTCTCTTTGGCGGCTTCCGGTCCGGATCAATTTGTTAAGTCAGGGTCCGGTTCTCATGCCACAGGTGGATCGCTTCTTGCTTACGGCTTGGCTCTTGAGGGGCATCGATTAAGGCGCAAAGGTTACGCAGATTCCGTAGTTGCTACCCTGCTTCGGTCAAAGCGTTCCACAACTTCGCTAGCATACGTTCGCGGGTTTTTGAGGATTGGTGTTCTCAGCGGTCCTTGCGACCTCTGTCTTCTACTTTACCACAACTGCTCTTGTTTCTCCAAGATGGCTTCGATAAGGGCTTGGCTTTCAGTACCTTGAAAGTGCATTTGGCGGCTCTGACTTGTTTCAGAGGTCCGGTGCAGGGCCGCCGTATCTCCACGCATGGCGACGTTCAAAGGTTTTTTCGGGCGGCTCGGCTTATTAGACCTCCGTTGCGGCAGGTGGTGCCGTCTTGGGATTTGAATCTCGTTTTGGAAGCCTTGTCCCATCTTCCGTTTGCTGGGGCTTCTTCGGTATCTGTGAAAGAGATATCATGGAAGACAGCCTTCCTAGTGGCCTTGTGTTCGGCCAGACGGATTTCCGACTTACAAGCTCTTTCCTGTCGCGAGCCCTACCTTCAATTCTTGCCTGGGAAGGTCCTTTTGCGGACGGTGCCTTCGTTTCTGCCTAAGGTGGTATCGGCTTTTCATGTTAATCAGTCGGTGGCATTGCCGGTTTTCTACGATCTTTCCGGTTCGCCCATGGATCCTTCTCTCCGTAAATTGGATCTGGGTCGCGTCTTGAAGAGCTACTTGAAGATTACAAAGTCTTTTCACAGGTCCGATCGGTTATTTGTTCTGATCGCAGGTCCGAGAAGGGGCCAAGCTGCTTCCAAAGCCTCCATCGCTCGCTGGGTGAAGCGGGCTATTGCTGCAGCATACGAGGTCAGCGGGAAAGCGCCTCCTGATGGGCTGAGGGCTCATTCCACTTGTTCTCAAGCTGCTTCTTGGGCGGAGTTTACGTTCGCGCCCCCAGTGGATATTTGTAGGGTGGCGACATGGTCATCGTTGCATACATTCGCAAAACATTACAGATTGGATGTTCAGTCACGAGAGGATGCGAAAGTTGGGGCTTCGGCAATTATCGCTGGTCTTGCTGGTCCCTCCCGGATTTAGATACTGCTTTGGTACTGCCCTAGCGTTTCCCTGGACTGGCCCGGAGAAGTGATAAGGAAGGTGAAATTAGGTCTTACCTGCTAATTACCTTTCCTTGAGCTTTCTCTGGGCCAGTCCAGGGCCCACCCCTTTGGTTCGTCTATCGAAGTGCAAGACTGCTACAAGATTATTATTTTTCTTCGGTTAGGCGTGGCTTTGGGGTTTCTTTGCGAGTGTGCGAAGGAGTTGTTTCTCCTGTTTGGTACTATATTAAAACTATGCTATTGAGAGACAAAAAAATAATAATAATAATAATACACAGCAATGTGAACATTCGGGGGGTATCATACGTTTGGGTGATTCATGCCTTGAGAATATGGCTGTTTATCAGTTTCTCTGTTCTAGGTTTTTAATTGTTTCGTTTCAGGCATTAAGTTAGCTGCTTTGTCAGATGTAGACTGGAGTATTCACCTCAGGGGGAGTGGCTTAGGCTCTCAAGAAAACTTGAAGTATTCAGTCCTCAGCTGCTGAAGGGGATTGACAACCCTAGCATTTCCCTGGACTGGCCCGGAGAAAGCTCAAGGAAAGGTTAGCAGGTAAGACCTAATTTCACCTTAATATTGGACCTAATGCTTACATCTGAAGTTGTAGTGGTCATCATCTGGTGTGAAATAATTGTTGGATTCTGAGCTTCAGTGTTACGATATAGGTGGGGATGGTTCATTCAAAAGCAAAGGTCCTAGACTTCAGGAATACTAACTTTGTGAAGATAAGGGGATACCTTTAGGAGTTGTTAGCTGGATGGGAACTTCAGGGGGAATAGAACAACATGAAAGGAGATATTTTATGGGCAACAAACTTTTTTGTTAGAAAAGTAAACAAAAGTAAGAGGGGAAGGAGGCCCATACAAGTTTTCTGATGTTTGGCTTTTATAACTACATAAAGATATTATTATACCACATTGAACTGTAAAAGCAAGGCTAAAAGATGCTGGAACGCCTTACCACCAAGCGTTCGTGCCATTACCGACTTAACCCAATTTAGGAAAGCACTTAAATATCACCTTTTCCTCATATACAACCCACCAAACATTACCCCCAGCAAAAGCCCCCCCAAATAAGAGACATGCCTTATCTTCAAATAGCCTCTCCCACTTTCTCAGTAAGATTACTAGGACTTTTGTGTTGTCATGATACCTTTTATAATCATGTTTGTAATAAGTTAACCTTATGTTACCCAAGTTTATATACCTATTTGCTGTAAACACGGAATAGCCTGTTATTCTGTTGATGTTGTTGTATGTGGACCGCGCTGATACCAAATAGCGCGGTATATAAAAGATTGTAATAAATAAATAAATAAAAAGACGGTCCTTATTTAATAAATAAGCCTCCTTTTCCAAAGAAGTAGCTAAAAGGGTAAAAACGAGGTCAGCCTTCATAAATCATAAGAGATCAGAGAAATAGGAAGACAAACACAATATCTGGAGAAGCTGAGGAGAGCTGGTAAAGTAGTCAGGAAAGCAAAGATGCAAAGGGAAGAAAAATAGCTAATACAATAAAACATGGGGACATTTTTTAAGGAATGCTAATGGCAGAAGGACGTGCAAAGGTGGCATTGTGAGACTCGAGGGTGATGAGGAAGAATATGTAGAGGCTGATAGGATAAAGTAGGATTGCTTAACAAATATTCCTGTTCTGTGTTCACAAATGAAAGGCTAAAAGTTGGATCTCAAATATGAATGGAAGTGAAGTAGAACTCAAAGGATTTTTAGAAGACTGTTCATGAGGAGTTAGCTAACTAAAAGTAGGCAAAGTGATGGGGCCGGATGAGATTCATCTGAGAGTATCAAAGGAACTTAGGGAAGTACTGGCAGCAAATCTGTTTGACCTTTTCCATGCTTCTTTAGAGTCAGAAGTGATCCTGCAGTATTGGAGATGGATGAATGTGGTTCCTGTCCACAAATGTGAAATTAAGGAAGAAGTGTTAACTACAGAAAGCTAGTCTAACCTCTGTGGTGACTAAATTAATGGTAATGCTGATAAAGCAGAGGCTGGTGCATTTTCTGGCATCCAAAGGATTCCACGATCTGAGACACCAAGACTTTACTAGAGGTAGGTTCTGTCAGATGAATATGATTGAAATTTTTTGACTTTGTAACCAATGAATTCAAAAGGGGAGAAATGGAAAGTGTTAGATGTGGTATATTTAGATTTTAGCAAGACCTTCGACACTGTTCCATGTCAGTGACTAATAAATTACCTAAGTTCCCTTGAGACAGAGCCAAAGTGACTGACTGGGTAAGAAACTGGTTGAATGGGAGGTGACAGAGGGTAGCAGTAAATGAAGTTCATTCTGAAGATAGAGGCATTACCAGTGGCGTGCCTCAAGGATTGGTCCTTGCTTCTGTTCTTTTTAACATTTTTGTAAGCAATTTTGCACAAGGCCTTTCAGGAAAGGTAGGTTTCTTTGTGGATGACACCAAAATCTACAATAGGATAGACAGCGTGGAAGGTGTGGATGACATGAGAAGGAATCTAGCAAAAACTGAAGCATGTTTAAGAATTTGACGGCTAAGATTTATTTACTTAAAACTATTTCTAACTCACCTTTTAACTTAAGGTCAAGACGGGGAATAAAAAACATCAACATTAGCATATAATAAAAGTATAACATCACTGTGCCTGAAAAGCAGTGGAATCATGACCCTAAAAGAATTACAGAGAATGAAGAGATTATGATCACCTAGGATACTCTCATTCTGACCAATAAAAAGCTGGATGCGAGGAAGACAAATATAGTGATTAAGGAGAACACCACCAGACTGGCATTGATTATAGAGGTATCATCTCCAAGCAACCACTCTATCAGTTTATTTATTTATTTAGACAGTTTTGTATACCACCTTATCCTTCAATCAAAGTGGTCAACCAATCAATTGCATTGAGAAGTAGTAAATCTTTAAGTTTCAAGCAATGCAGTCAGAGACCAAGAAGATGTGACAGAAAGATACTGAGTTATTTCCCATCATGTTGGGTGCTACAGGCTTAATTCTGAGGAATTTCCAAGCACACCTTGATAAATTCAATAAATGTAACATCATACGAACTCCAGAGAGAGTCTCTCTTTGGCATGATTCATGTATTACGCTGAGCACTAACAATACATTTGAGAGACTGAGATCATACTCCTGGCTTAGAAGTGAGGTTTATGACTGTTACGATATTTGCAAAACTAACCCATTTGGAGAAACTGTTCCTAAAAATACATAAAATCATAACACAAAAACATAAACAAAGAGAACAAGGAGAAACAGACTGATTTAACTCAGTAAAGGTATACGACAAGGCTGTTTTCTTGCCCCATACATGTTTAATTTATATACAGGGAAGCCGGACTATATGAAGACAACCGAAGTGTGAAGATTAGTGGAAGACCCATCAACAATCTTCACTATGCTGATGATACCACATTACTGGCTGAAAGAGAAGACAAACTGAAACATTTGCTTATCAAGATCAAGGAACATGGTCACAAAATGGGCCTGCACCTTAATGTAAAGAAGACAAAGGGGTATGTTTAGTAAGGTATGATAGGGAGCTTGGGGCTAATGTGCAAAAATCACGCATTCCTACTGCGACAGAGCCTAGCGACCATGGTAGACACAAGGGGCACAGCTACAGTAGGCTACTATCACTGTTCTAGGAGCATCACTAGTGCGGTAATAGGGAATGCATGGCCATAGTGCATGCATAGGGTGCATACGTTTGCAATGTACATCCTGTGAAGGAAAGCCACAAACGTGCCATTAGGGCAGCAGTGGATTAAGGAACCACTGTGGACAGTAGGGAATGTGCCCTGAGCAAACATACAGGAAGGTAGCAACTGGCCAGTTCAGAATAGAGAGGGATGACAGGGAATAAGCTCAGCTGCGTGCACAGCTCAGAGCATTGGGGCTAAGTACAAGAGGGTGGGGAATGTAAAGCAGCAAAGCAAACACATACAGAGAGACTGTACTGCATTCTTAACTGTGGGAGATAGGGGTAAATGTAGCATCTGGAGATGCAGGGAGCCTTGTATGGGCCCAGGCAAAGTGTTCAGTGTGCTTCATGGGAGCAGGTTTATGACCCCTCTCACGCAGAGATGCCCAAGATGCCTGTTCAGCTAGGCTTCAGGGACCATAGTGCAAGGTTTCTGGTGTGGTGATAGGTTCGACCTCTCAGTCTCTTCTCTGATTATGGCTTGGACAGTACCATAGGCATTGTGGGTCTCCCATGTTGGGGTAAGGAGGAGGCCAAGCGCAATCAGCACACATGCACCTGGCAGCATGCACATGGGATCCAAAGAATCAAGAAACACCCCTATGGCCTACCGACTTGAACATCCACCTCTGTGGCCTGACATCTACAATATGGGAAGGAAGTGCCCAGCCATCATAAGAACATAAGATATGCCATACTGGGTCAGACCAAGGTCCATTAAGCCCAGTATCCTGTTTCCAACAGTGGCCAAGATAAGTCATAAGTACCTAGCAGTCTCCCCAAAAGACATAGGTTCCTCAATGCTTGTTTTGGGTCAAGCAGTGATATCCTGGGTCCCTTTTAATAATGGTTTATGGACCTTTCCTCCAGGAACTTGTCCAAACATTTTTAAACACAGCTACACTAACAGCTTTTACCACATCCTCCGGTAACAAATTCCAGAGTTTGATTACACGTTGAGTGAAAATATATTTTCTCTTATTAGTCTTAAATAGGTTACCCTGTAGCTTAATTGCATGTCCCCCAATCTTTTTATATTTTGATGATGTAAGCAATCGATCTATGTTTACCTGTTCCACTCCATTCATTTATTTATAGACCTGTAGCATATCTCCTCTCAGCTGTCTCTTTTCCAGGTTGAAGAGCCCTAACCTTTTTATCCTCTCTTCATAGGAGTATCCTTCCATCCCCTTTACCATTTTGGTGGCTCTTCTCTGTACCTTTTCTAGTAACGCTATATTCTTTTTAAGATACGGAGACCAGAATTGTACACAATATTCAAGGCATGGTCGCACCATGGAACGATACAGAGGCATTATAATATCCTTTGTTTTATTTTCCATTCCTTTCCTTATACCTAGCATTCTATTTGCTCTCTTGGCTGCCGCTGCACACTGGGCGGAGGATTTTTTTTTTTTATTGAGAGGCAACACAAAATGACAATAAACCATATCCTCATGAACTATATGCACAATACAATAACAGAGAAAAACAGTGGCAAAGTCGCAAACAGCAGTAAGTGAAACCATCAAAGCCCTCCTTTTTTTTTGTTTTGTTTTTTGTTGCCCCTCTTCCCCACTGCCCAGCTATCATCCAAAAACATTCTGCCTACCCCCTTTTTCCTCCAACCCCCCCCAGCTAAAAGTGAAAGGAATACCCTAATGGCGCCAGACCGCACGGGGCAGAAGAGGAATCCAGGGACCCCACCACATGGAGAATCACGGG
Source organism: Ichthyophis bannanicus (assembly GCA_033557465.1). Classification (NCBI taxonomy): domain Eukaryota; kingdom Metazoa; phylum Chordata; class Amphibia; order Gymnophiona; family Ichthyophiidae; genus Ichthyophis; species Ichthyophis bannanicus. The sequence goes on from CM066036.1 coordinate 78,695,102, forward strand.
ATCAGTGCCTCCAGGGGGATAGGAATGACACCCAAGCAGTCAAGTACCATACTTTAAAACAAAAGCCTCCCACACACATTCAAAGTGCGGCAGCCGTAGCTTTCCAGCAGCCACTCCACGCTCCATAGTGTACATATCCCACATCCGTTCCAACCAGTTAGAAAACGGTGGCGGCAGAACCTTCTTCCAAGCAGTAGCCAAGGCCAGCCGAGCAGCATTCAAACCATGACGAATCAAAGCCAACTGATGGCTTCTGGCTCCAGGAACATTCCCACCAAAAAGAAAAATACCTGGATCCCAAGGGATGTTCAACCCGACCAACTGTTTTAAGCGGTAGTGAATCCCCCTCCAAAAAATCTGGATATGAGGACAAAGCCACCAGACATGCGCCAGGGTACCCTTCTGTCCACAACTCCACCAACATAGATCCGAAACCCATGGATACACTCGAGCAATCCGCACAGGCGTCATATACCATCTGTATAGTAGTTTATAATTAGTTTCACGGGCATTAATCGCCACCAAACATTTCCATAGCCTACTCTCCACCTGCTCCCATCGCTGCTCAGAATAATGAAGACTCAAGTCTTGATTCCACTGCTCTCTATGCTTGCCTAATCCCAGCTGTTGTTTTTGCAAATGGGCATACAAGGCAGCAATGAGACCTTTCGTGGTTGTACACTCATCACAGAGGCGCTCAACATCGGATAAATCACAGGCAACTTGAGACCGCACAGCCCGAGTCCGAACCCAATGAGCCACCTGGGTGTACTGGAAAACATGACGGTTGGGAACATCAAAATCCTCCTGAAGCATACTAAAAGAGTGCAGCCTACCCTCATCAAATAATTGACCGACACAACTAAGTCCTCCATGCCCCCACAACCGAAAAACCGGGTCAGTCATCCCGGGGGGAAACAAAAGATTATTTACAATAGGCGCCAAAGGAGTCAGGTCCGCCTCCCGAGGCCGAAAAAACTGGTCCCAGCAGTGGAGAGTGTGTAGGATATAAGGGTTACATGAACTCAGGCCACCCCGTAGCTTGGGACTGAGCCATAACCGATCTCCCAGCCCCGCCCCCCAGAAATGTGCATTTCCATTTGTACCCAACATTTGATACTGTCAGTATTCATCCATTCCACCCCGGCATGACAATGTGCTGCCGCATAGTACCACCGAAGGTTAGGCGCCCCCATACCCCCAGAGCGTGTGTGCATATAAAGAATCTGACGCGCTATATGGTGTGGTACCGCAGAGCCTATTCATGGAGAAAAAAGGGTTTTAAATCCTGAAAAAAGATTTTATCATCAGCTGCAATGTTATGAGGAGCCCAATAGAGGGAGCAGGAGTGACCTTCCAAGGCCCAGAGAACTGCACCTCAGAGCTGATGAGGTAATGCAACCTAACAGCCAATGGAGAAAAGGGGGAGTTCCCCTGAAGAAAGGCTGGGAACTTGAAAAGGAGGAGCTAGGACAAGTTAGAGACAGACCAGGAAGAGAGAGACCAAGGGGAGGCATACCAAGGAAGGCCTACCAAAAGGAGGCATACCAAGAAGAGGCTTATCAAGGAAAAGCAGACCACGGAGAGTCACACCACAGAGAGCTTCTGGAAAGGAACCAAGAAGGAGAGCACCATAAGGAGTGTCCAGAGCACCAGAGAGGAAGGAGTTCCTGGCAGGAGGGCATAGTGAATCCGAGGCCACAGAGTTCCAGGAGTCCTTGGTTGAGAGGTACTGGAAAGAAAGGCACAAGGGGAGAAATAAACCCCAGAGTTTGGTGTGAAGAACCGGCAGCAGTAAATGCAAGACACAGTAAGCATTATCTGAGCAAGGATGAAGTCTTTGCTGCAAATGGTAATATTCCTTATTCAAATGGTAAAAGGTGTGAATGTGAGAGAGTGGTGACTCTGCATGAAGGCCAGCTGGAGTGTGAAAAGCCTACTGCTCAAGACAGGCTGAACTACAGTGGGACCAGGCCGTGGGACTCAACTAAACAAGGTAAAATACCTTTTTATTCTGATAAGCAATATAAGTTAAGAAGACAGGAAACACAAGATACTGGAGTATATCCTCCCTATCAAACTGTTTGTGAAACAAGGCACAAGCCCTTGGTAAAAAGACTGTATAACATAAGGCAGCCTGCAAGGGGAAGTAACTGCCATAACAAACACTCACATGGGCGCGGCCCTGACTTGAATGCTGAACATTGGAAACTAGTAAACGTGTTATATGAGAAACCTCAGTACACTCCTCAAGAGTTTACTGACACTGATTCACAGCTGTCTGATACTCAGCCCATGCAGGTGGAATTCAACGAAGACCCACCTGAAACCCCGATGGACTGTAGCTACTGTCAGGCAGGTAGCCTAAGGTCTGTGCATGAAACATAAAACAGTGAACAGTAACGAATGCCTGTAAAGTTTGTTTATGCCAAGTACTGTGAAGCAACAGTTAAACAAAGCAAGTGTGAATATATTTTCTTTTTGTTGCCTGAAGCAAGGTTTCTTTCAGTTGGTTGAAGTAGTCTCCCATAACTTGAACCATTGTGCTTAAAGGGAAATAAAGCCTTATTTTCCCTACATTCTGGCTAGTGTGTTCTCTTGAACTTTGGCCCCCGGTAGGTCCTGGGAACATTACCAAGACCTCTTACAGAAGGACCAAATTCAAAATATATAAAAAAACTCTCATGTCCATCTGACCTGCCCATACCAACCTTGGCCTCTGGGGCGGCAGCATGACAACGGGGACGGCGAAACTGCCAGATAAACTTCATGAGCAGTGTTTGCCAAGCGGCCAGGACTCCCTGTGGTAATGGTATGGGAAGTACCTGAAAGAGGTACAAAAACCGTGGAACAACAACCATCTTAACCACTGCTAAACGCCCAAACCATGACAACATCAAACCAGCCCAAGATTCCAGGTTACGCCTAACCTGCTGAAGTAACGGTCCATAATCAGCCTTATAGAGTGCCATCCGCTCAACTGTCAGGTGCACACCTAAATAACTAAGAGCAGGTGTCACCCAACGAAACGGATAAAGAACCTTCAATTGTGAGCAGGTCACCTCCGGGACCCCAACATTTAAAATCTCAGATTTAGTATAATTAATTTTGAACCTGGAGACCTGAGAAAAGGCCTCAAAAAGTTGCATGGCAGCTGAAAGAGACACAGTCGGGTTCACCAATGACAATATGATGTCATCCGCAAAGAGTGCAATTCTATAGTCAGTAGGGCCCACGCGGAAGCCCACGATATCCGGATGCTCGCAGAAGCTTTGCGCCAAAGGTTCCATCACCAATGCAAACAGCAAGGGCGACAAAGGACATCCCTGCCGAGTACCCCTTTCCAATGCAAAACTCCCCGACTGACCCCCATTTACCCGGACACATGCCATAGGATCTTGATAAAGGTTGTGAACCCAACGCGTAAAGTTGGGGCCAAACCCCATCGCGTCTAACACACACCAAAGATAGCCCCAGCTGACTCGATCAAAGGCCTTCTCTGCGTCAACTCCCACCAAGAGCACCGGCTGAGAGTCCTGTCGGGCAACATGGATAACCTGTAATATTCGCCTAATATTATTGGCCGCCTGACGACCCGGCATAAAACCAACCTGGTCCGGATGCACCAACACTGGGAGAATTCGATTCAGTCGAGCAGCCAACACTAAAGCCAGTATTTTCACATCTGTATTTAGTAGAGAGATAGGGTGGTATGAGGCCACCTCTTGCAGGGGCTTACCTGGCTTAGGGATCATTGCAATGAGGGCTTTGCGTTGGGAAGGGGGCAACGACTCTCCCCGTAGAACATCATTAAAAAGCACTGCCAGAGTTGGAGCTAGTTGAGCACTAAATTTTTTATAATACTCCACAGGAAAGCCATCACTGCCTAGTGCCCCCCCAGGTTTTAAACGTCGAATTGCAATCTCCACCTCCTCCACCGTGAGTTCAGCTTCTAATTGATCTCTATCTGAATCATTCACTCGTGGCAATGTAACCGTCTGCAGATAGTCTTGTACACGAATCCGATCAAAGGGCTCAGCTTTATACAACTGTTCCAAAAAAGTGGTAAATACCGCGCGCATCTCCCGAGAGGCCACCTTCCTATGCCCATGTGCATCCCGAATTTCACTCACCATCTTCGAGGTTTGCTGCTGACATAGTCGCAGGGTAAGATATCGACCGGACTTATTCCCCCATTCATAAAAGGTTTGCCGCAATTTCTGACGCTTATTATCCAAGTCTCTCTGCATACACACATCTAACTGAGCCCGTGCTACCCGCCATTGGCGCAAGATTCGTTTAGAGCCTGTCCGGGCATGCTCCAATTGGAGACGCCGATTTTCCTCCTCTAATTGGCAAGACTCCTGCCTCCAGGCCCGCCGAGTACGAGCTGCTTCAGCTATCAAACGGCCCCGAGCTGTGGCCTTTAAAGCTTCCCAAACTGTAGGTAGTGGGACCTCCCCAGAATCATTTAGCTCAAAAAAATCGGAGATAAAGAGGCCATGATCCTGAACAGCGCGCTGCCACCGAAAAAAGTGAGCATCTAATCGCCATAGCCACTGCCTCTCACTGCACAAATCCACAGGAAGAGTCATCCAACATGGGGCATGGTCTGACCACGTCAGTGTCCCATGCCCAGCCTTCACTCCCCCATCCATCAGATGCTGGTCTAACAGAAAATAATCAATACGGGTATGCACCTGATGGACGTGGGAGTAATAGGTATAGCTCCTCTCCCCCTTGTGTGTATTTCTCCAAACATTGCGCAAGCCTAAATCAAGCATAAAGTTCCGCAAAGCCTTGCTAGGCCCACCAGTCACCCTCCCAGCATTGCCCGTCGAATCCAAGTGGGGTAGCATGTGGGCATTACAATCCTTACCCAATATAATAGTGCCTTTCGCAAACTCAGCCAAGACAGTTTTTAGCCGTGCAAAAAAAGTCACTTGGCCCTCATTGGGGGCGTAAATATTAGCGAGTGTTAATAAATGACCCTCCAATCGAACATTCATGAAAAGCCACCTCCCCAAAGTGTCCCTCCTAACCTCCTCCACCCTGAGAGATAAACACTGATGGAACAGCAAGGCCACACCACGTTTCTTCCGTCCATTTGTATCCGACGCCACCCACAGCTCAGAGCAAGGTTTACGTTTTAACCACCCCTGAGTGCTACTCCGGAGATGCGTCTCCTGCAAAAACACAATGTCCCCTTTCAAGGATCTCAATTCCGCAAACAGCAAGGAGCGCTTTCTAGGGGAATTAAGACCCTTGACATTCAGAGAGACCACTCTCAACATGAGTAATCAGCTTCCGTGCCACCGCTGCCCCCTCCCCCCCGCCTCATGCAGTCACAAGCCTTAAGCACTATAAACGTCCTCTCACTCATCAACCTTTCAGCAATGTTCGGAGGTACACCCCTTAACCATAACCACTCCCCACCTCAGAGAATTATCCAAAAACCTCTCCCCCTCCCCCCTCTCCCAAACCGCCCCCATCTGTACTCCCCCCCTTCAAATCCCCCCCCCCAACAGTACCACTTGCCTGCCAAAAGGACAGGGCACGGTAAGACTGACCCCTACCCCAGCTCCATCCGGGCCCCCTTGCACGGGTGGTATTATGCTGTAATGAGCTGTTATACCCCCCTTGTTAAAATCACCAGTAAATTGTGGTTCTTACTATACCCTTCTCCACACTACAATGGCATTCCCCTCCACCCCCACAGAACTGAGAGCAAATTCCAAAATCCCCATAAGGTCAGAAAGCATTTAGTGCTGTAAGGCCCTGTTACTTACAAGAGACCGATTACTAATTATCACTAATTTCCTGTATAGTCCAGATCCAAAAGTCAGTACAGGTGCAATCAGAATCTCTGTTTATTAGATTACTGATGAACAATACAGGCAGTAGGGAGGAGAATTTCTGACAGTCATCAGACACCAGACAACTCCAGAATCCCTCCTCCCCCTGAGTACAATAGTCGTGTTACATATATACGTTTTTTGCTTCCGTGTATTGCTTCCGTATATGCAGTCTCCACATTCATCCCTCTGTGAGGCCTCTCTGTGTCTTTTCTCCCCCCTCCCTTCGTTTCCTGCTGCTGACCTCTCTGACCCCTCTGTTCCTGTTTCAACATCTCTAAGGCCTCTGTCTTGGTTATACTCACCACCTGTCAACCGTCTACTGTCTTCAGGACTAACGGCCCAGCTTTGCATGGTTTCCTGTGTATGTGCCTTCTGCAAAAAGTCTCTGCATGGATCCTTCAATCCAAGCATACACTTTGCTAAGGCTTATAATATATGATATTTCCTTATATGGTTCTTTATGCTGGCCTGTTTCTTCCTTTGTCCACTATATAGTAGTTTGGTTGACATATTTTTATTAGAGCAGAACAGAATAAAGGCCATTGAGTGATTATGAACCAAGAACATATACCTAAACCTTATAATCCCTACAATTCACCCTTTTTTTTTTTTTTTTTTTATTGTGGAGGAGATAAGACCAAGTCAGAGAATTCAGAAGTGGGGACCGTGGCATAGGAAGCATTCACATGTGTATGGCATGTTAACCAATTACCTTCATTCAGTCTTCCCTTAAGGTCATCAATATGTAAATCTGACAGGTGGCGTATTTTATCCATAGCATTAAGCACAAACACTGAATGATTTGCTATGACTATACAACAAATAGTGGCATTAATAAAAGAGCAAAAGGCCTCCTTCAGATGCAAGGAGCAAATCTAGCACTTCTCTATTTTTGCAGAGTCATTTGTGTATTTTTCTCTAATGACTCTGACAACTTACTAATAGAATCAATAACAGCTTTCATTTGAACATACAGTAAGCATTGCAGATGGTGTATAGCCATACCAAGTTCAGCAGTTATGGCAGGGGTCTGGAAAGGTATCAAGGAAGTCCAGCATCTAACCTACGTGTAATAGCAATGGAAAACACAAGGGTATCAAAAAGTTCAGCAGAATGTTCCAATAAGAATTCAGTTCAAGGCAGGGTTTGATTGAGAACTTCTTTGGAGATGTGGGTTGTACTGTGAACACGCAGAAGTAAAACTAATTGTCCATCAGGATGAAGGAAACAGATAGTGTCCCAAAGAACAGGTTTAGCAGCAATCATCTTGGTCAGCAACAGTTCATACAGAAAGGAAGTAGATCAAACAGAGGTGACAGTTGGAGAAACCTTCAACTGACTGACATGAGTCCAAGTGTCAGTATCATTCAAGTGGGCAGCAAAGGGGGAAGCAACGGTGACAATGGTGGGCTGGATACAGACTGTGTAGTAGCCACCCGATCAGCAATTTCTTGAAACGCGATCTGAAGCCAAGGCTCTGGTCGAACCTCTCTAATGTAATTAGCCAAATCAAATAGACAATGTGGGAATCACTTATTCAAAAGTAGCCTTAAAGAGATAAGCTTAAAGCATGGCTTAGAAAAAGAGCAGAAATACAGCCTGATACACTAGCTTCCAGGCATATATTCCTGGATACATGATAGCATTTAAAACATAATGCAGCAGACACTTGTCACTCTCCAGAGAGAGCAGAAGGAGAGAACGCACAATACTGAAGGATAAGGCGGTATACAAAAACTGTCTAAATAAAAAAAAATAAATAAAATAAATAAATAAAATAAATACTGTTTATACCATTATACCATTCTATATAAATTGCAAACAAGCTTGAACCAGTTCAAAAGGTCACACAAAAGTCAGCATTATGTAGTTGCAGTAGGGGTCGCTGTTGTCCACAGGTGTGCTGCATCAGATCTGAAATAACTTCTTATCAGAATGTCCTTCACTCGTTCCACCAATTCAGTTGCCTGAAATTCTATAAGTACAAACAAAAGAATGCTATCTCCCTCCCCCCTTCTTCCTCTTGGATTGCTTTCTGGGATTGCTGCTCGCACACAACAGCTAATCCTGCTTCTAAAACAATTGTTAAAAGTCAAACAAATGGGAGGCAGAAAATATAAATTTAGATTCTTAAACAATGTCCCAGTCCCACTAACTTAATTGGTGTAGTTTTTGAATGGATATATGTGCTCATTCTAAACAGCAACTAAAGACAGAACTCCTGGAACTGAAATTTAAAAGACTTCCAAAAAAGTACAAATTACACTTTTGCTCTGGACACTAACACATAACTTTAAAAACAGGTGAATTTATCCTAAAATCCAATATCGTAGCAAATAAAAACTGGGAAGATGAGTGAACGCCCATGGTGGCACTGGCCTGTAACAACACACACAGTAATTTACCCTGAATCTTACAGTTCGGGGAAGCAGACATTTAAAACTGATACTTTTTCATGAAAAGACTGGTGGACATCTAGAATGCAAACACTTCCCTTTTTAAGTTATTTCAATCACTGAGAGTTACAGCTAACCTCGACTTCCATGAGGTGCTTGCCATAATATATAAAATCCCTGTTTAACTTTTAATTTTTGCTTAATAGCATATACAATCAAAACAAAATCCAAACATGATTAACTTCTTATTCACTCAGGATTTAAATCATTCTCAAGTTGCAATCTGCTCCGAATACCACACTATCCTGCAGGGATCTTAACCTCTACTTTGAAGGTCAAATGGAAAAAGGAAACAGTTTTCTTCTGTTGCACCTGTAGCAAAGAATTCTAAGCAGTTCAATGTCAGAGATCATAAAATCTAATTAAGAAAGCATTGATTGCGTGAGTGTTATACAGAACTTCCAGAAGGGAAACGGCTGCACTGGTAATCCTGCTTCAAAAGCAAAGTAACATTTGAATCACACTCTGCAGTTATAGCTGTTATTGTTCCTCTATTACCAATTTTGTTTCCAGAATATATATTACCACAAAACAATAATCCTATATCAAAGCATGGAAGATCTTCCCATTCATTCACAACAATTATAACTATCACACATAGAACAGAATCAGGTCCCTAAGTTTTCTAAACAGTTTTTTTTTCTTTTTTCTTTCTCTCAGCATCATTTCCGTACCTAGAAATCTAGCAAGCTAATTACAGAGGAAAAAATACTTCACCAAAAGAGTTCTGAACTTCATCTCCTGTCACACTTTGATTGAATGAATTCTTTATTTTAAACAAACAAGTGAGACTGCTCAATCGGGAGTTTCCCCTAGGTAATGCATCCATTCCCAGAACAAATCCCTTAGCAGCCTTTCTCCCTCTCTCTAGCTGGAACAGGCAACTTATCCTGCTGTAGACAATTAGCTATCTTTCATCAGGCGACATATAGGAGCAATTATTCATTAAACACAGCCAGGCACTGGCCAGGTGACTGGCAATGTTCAAAGAACAAACCTCAAAGTTCAGAACTCCATAATTACAATTGATGTGTACACTGTTATGTAACTAGACTAGTTCTTTTCAATTGATCTAATTGTCGCCCTCTCTGGTCTGTGAACATCCCAGATAAGGAGATTTCTTCCATTGTTCTAAAACAAAAAAAAAGAAAACAATCTTTTATTCTCCTTCACTGTCCCTCAGCCTATAATCAGTAAACCTGGTGTTTTCACTGTGTAGGGGTGAAAATAGACAGAACTTTCTCTATTTCCTTTCCTAATAAGGGATTATCTCTCATCATCCGTTCGACCGGAGTCACTGGGGAAACTTGATTTACCATTATGTCCTGATTGCCACCTTTCTCTCTCCTAAACAGAGACATGATTCCTACGTGCAACCTTTTATTTAAGGGTCTCAATACCCACCCTCTTTATTTACAGAGGAAGGAAGTGCACAAAATTGTATTTTATTTATTTTATTTATTTACATTCTCTTATATACCGTGCTATTCTGCATCAGTGCAGTTTACATTGAACAAACTGAAATTACATTGAACAGGGCATTATAACTTGGAGATAACTATTTTACAGGGAACATGGGCTTTGGAGGGTTAAGTGGCTTGCCCAAGACCACAAGGAGCACCTGTGGGACTAGAAACCCCAGTCCTTCCGGCCCAAGGTTGCTGTCCTCTAGTGGGATTTGAACCCCCTGACCTTCCGGCCTGAAGTACCTTGCCCCAACCACTAGGCCACTCCTCCACTCCTGGGGACTAGAAATGTCCAGGACACCTTTCAAACAAGAATTCGCTTCATTCAAGCCCAGCCAATCTCCTCGCGGAGGTATGGAACCGTGAGCAAGAACACATACACGCTTCATGTCAGACGACACGTACTGTCTCAATCACTTATCACTCAGTCCCAGTTTATAACAGCAAATTATTCTTACACTTTATTCATATAACAAAAACAAAAATTCATATAACAAAAACAAAAATTAAACAACACTTACCAAGCTTGGTTAAAAATACTTATACTCACGACACCGTCGTTACAGCCGCCGTCTTCCTAGGGAATCCGTCACTCACTTCTTCTCCTCCGGTCTCTACTACTCACCGGGAACGTACCTCCCTCTTCTTTCTTGAGGGGAATCCAAATCTTTACGTACCTCCCTCTTTCTTCTTGAGGGGAATCCAAATCTTTAAATTTGTATCTTGGTCATAAAGACCCACCCGTACCCCAATCCCGGGTTTCGTCACAAATTGTAAGGCCCTGTTACTTACAAGAGACCGATTACTAATTATCACTAATTTCCTGTATAGTCCAGATCCAAAAGTCAGTACAGGTGCAATCAGAATCTCTGTTTATTAGATTACTGATGAACAATACAGGCAGTAGGGAGGAGAATTTCTGACAGTCATCAGACACCAGACAACTCCAGAATCCCTCCTCCCCCTGAGTACAATAGTTGTGTTACATATATACGTTTTTTGCTTCCGTGTATTGCTTCCGTATATGCAGTCTCCACATTCATCCCTCTGTGAGGCCTCTCTGTGTCTTTTCTCCCCCCTCCCTTCGTTTCCTGCTGCTGACCTCTCTGACCCCTCTGTTCCTGTTTCAACATCCCTAAGGCCTCTGTCTTGGTTATACTCACCACCTGTCAACCGTCTACTGTCTTCAGGACTAACGGCCCAGCTTTGCGTGGTTTCCTGTGTATGTGCCTTCTGCAAAAAGTCTCTGCATGGATCCTTCAATCCAAGCATACACTTTGCTAAGGCTTATAATATATGATATTTCCTTAAATGGTTCTTTATGCTGGCCTGTTTCTTCCTTTGTTCACTGTATAGTAGTTTGGTTGACATATTTTTATTAGAGCAGAACAGAATAAAGGCCATTGAGTGATTATGAACCAGGAACATATACCTAAACCTTATAATCCCTACAGTGCAATAAGAACCAAAGTGAGAAACAGCTAAGTTCTACAGAGCTAGTCTAGTCAGCATTAGTCCCATATCAAAATAGTCCCAAAGGATTTCACCAGATTAGAGAGACAAAATCACAGGATCCAGGCAATCTCAAGCAGATCTTCCCACCCGGGTCCCTTTTGAGTGTTGGGGCTTAGAAGCCGATAGCACTGGCATAGCATTGTCTTCCACAAGACCTTCCTGGCGCAACGCTCTCCACGCTTCCGTATGATCTTTCACTGAAATCTTTTTATTTCCCAAAAGGAAGTTCATCCGGAACAGAAAAGACCAGGAGTAGCGAATTCCCTTGTTGTTCAACACTGCTATGATTGGCTTCATCTCCCTCCGGCGTGCCAGCGTAAAAGCTGAAAGATCCTGGTACACTGAGACTGTTGCCTCTTGGTATTGAATCCCTTTCTTCTCCTGACCCCTGTGCAGAAGAAGCTCTGCATCAGCATACCGCAGAAATCTGGCAATAACATCCCGTGGTTGATTATTAGGAGGTTGTCCCAAGGCACGATGCACCCTTTCGATCTCCATCCCAGACCCACGAGCTGCAAATTCCTCTGCTGTAAGTAGTTCCCCCATCAGGGTCTTGAGCACCACCACAAGATCTTCAGCACCCCCTACAACTTACAGAATGCCACGAAACCGCACATTATTGCGACGGGACCGATTTTCGATGTCATCTATTTTATAAATTAGTTCCATTGCTTGTGAGTGCTGTCTGTCTACGGCACACTTTAAGTCCACCATAGCACCATCATGATCTTCATTTTTTGACTCAACCTCTTCCACTCGGGTACCTAAGTCTTTGATGTCACCTCTGAGCTCCGCAATTGTGCTCATCACATCCTCGTGCATGGAGCGAAATTTACTGGCTAAATCCTCAAAGCCCCGTCGAGGCTCCCGCTGCAAAAGCGCATGTGATGATGACGCCGCATGACCCCGCTCAAGCTCGCTTGGTGTCTCATCCCCGGACCCTTCTGACGACGGCTTATTGGATGGGCTGCTCTGGGCTCCACTCTTACTCAGCAGACGATGGGAAGCCCGCATTCCCTCCCGGGCTTCAGGCCCCTTGGCTTTAGCAGCCATGAGGCACCCGGCTCCTCCACCAACAGAGCAGACCAAAAGATAAAGTAAGGCACTTCCAACTTCCGAGCCAGCCCACGTGCAGTGGAAGAGAGAGTCAGAGTCCTATGGACCAGGGGTTGGTGGAAAGCTGCTACAAATCCATAAAAAGCTGTGATTGGAAAAAAAAAAGAAAAAAGGGAAGAGAGAAAATCCCACTTCTTAACAGCAGATGGCGTTCCAGGTGCACAGCAAACAGCAACGTCCGGGAATCACAGAGAAGCACTTACTACTGGTCCGGCTGCACAGAACGAGGAAGTCAGCCAACCAAATTCAGAGATAAGGAAGCAGGGGGGATTGTCCAGCAATTGAGGCAGCAGTCTCTAGGAACATAAGGGTTCAGAGCGCAGGGTTATGATTTGGTGACAGCTCAACACGTGACCAATTCCCGCCGAAATTGACTGGCACGCAGGCAGGGCTATGCGTTCCACGGTCACGTGGCAATGGCCTCCAGACCCCCCAATTCAGCCACCTGCACCCTGCCAACTTCACCCCAAGGGGCCGGGCACAGCTCTCACCTCCTCTGACAACACTCGCAAGTGCCAGCACAAGTGATCTTCAAAGACAGGAGAGCCTAACCCAGCAAGTCCACAATCTCTCCCGTTGCTCTGCTCCCCGATAGTGAGCCGGTCAGCTTTGCAGTCCCAGCAGCTACTGCTCTCCCTCCGATGAGCAACCTCCAAGCCAGGGGGTCGAAACAATTGCTCCGCTGGGATCACTGAGAGAGAGGCCCCAATCTGCTCTGCAGCGACAGCCGGCAGGAGGAGAGCGGCTCCATCCACGGAGACACAAACAGCCTGCCCTCAAGGCACACAGGGGACCTCCGATCCTTCTCCCGGGCATCAGATCGGATCCACTGAGCACCACCAGGTTGGATCGGGTATGCAGGGGGGATTTCGCTTTTAAAAAATGCAATTTCTAGCGATATATGGGGAAATCCCAGATGAGAGCTGATCTAAAATGCGGCCATTCCTTCATGGGCTCACTAGCGCCCCCCCTGGGCGGAGGATTTTAACATGTTATGCATGATGATGCCCAAATCGTTTTCCTCAGTGGTGGTTTCCAATGTGGAACCTTGCATTGTGTAACTATAGTTTGGGTTGTTCTTTCCTAGGTGCATAACTTTGCATTTGTCTACATTAAATTTCATCTGCCATTTGGATACCCAGTCTTACAATTTATCAAGATTCACCCAAAGAAGGGCTCCTATGCTCCCTTTTACCAGGAGAGGTTGTGGGAGAACACCACATAGAGGAGGTGAATCACAAACAGCCCCCTGATGGAACACCCAAGCTTTCAGGGAAATCTGATGATGCGTTGGTCTTCACCAAACAGTTATGAAGGACCTAGATAAGATTCTGAAATGTAGAGACACATCTCTACATACAAAGATTTGACTTCTCCAAGCCATGGTATTTTCAATAACATCATATGGATATGAAATATGGACAGCGAAGAAAAAGACAAGAAGAAAATTGATGCTTTTGAATTATGGTGCTGGCGTAGAATACTGTGCATACCATGGACTTTCTGAAGAACAAATCAATCTGTGCTAGAGGAGATTAAACTTAAGCTTTCTTTAGAGGTTCAAATGGCAAGAATTTGGCTTTCATACTTTGGACACATCATTAAAAGAGAAAGATCATTAGAGAAAGACATTATGCTTGGCAAGGTTGAAAGTCAGCGCAGAAGAGGAAGCACAGCAATGTGATAGATGCCATTCTATCAAATTAGTTACCATACTGAAGTTTGATTACAGTTTAGGACAACTATCCAGAGGGTCACCATGAGTCGACATCAACTCGACGGCACTTAACAACAACAACAACAACATATACATAAAACTGCCACATCATTCAAAAGTTACATCATTCAAATTCATACTGCAGCTTGTACTGTACGTACCGAAGTTTGTACAAACAAACATGTTTTCAGTTGTTTCCTGAAGGCTGGAATATCAGATATCATGAGTAATTCATTTGGCAGCGCATGCCAGATATGAGGTACATATATCAGAAATGCACATTCTCACGTTGTGTGATGCTTTCCTGCCTTTAATGGCAGAATCACATGTACCGTATGTTCTGGGAATACTGTCTAGAAGAATGAATTTATAAGGCCGTTAGGTACCTCAGAGCTAAGATGATATCTAACCTTATAAATCTTCATGAAAGTTAATACAGTATTCTAAATACTATCGTGAGCCAGTGTAAATAAATTAACATTGAGGAAACAGGATCATATCTGGGCTGTTTAAGCAGGCCCTCTTGCTGCAGCATTTTTCACTAACTGTAATGACTGGAGAGCAGAGATTGGTGGCCTCCTGAAATACACTATGGAAAGATTGCTTGAAAAAATTGTTCAGCTGTAAAAACCTTAGGAAGTGTAAGTATAGGGAGTGAAGTAATTAAGTACAGAAATGAAGAGCGGGACCTGGGGTGGTTGTATCAAATGCTTTCAAAGTGGCCAAAAAGGCAGAAAAGGTGACGGCAAAAGCCAGAAGGATACTTGGGCACATAGGGAAAGGAATGACTGAAAGGAAAAAGGAGGCGATAGTGCCTCTATAATCTCTGAGACCTCATTTGGAGTAGCACTGAATCTACACTGGGGGTTTATACCCCTCACATTTTCCCGCCAGAGCAATTTTGGGTGAACTGAACCCAAAGCAAGCAATAAAGCATGGGTTTCAGAGTCTTTTTTAATAGTTGGTTTCAGTGGTTGCTCTCCTGCCTTGGAGGATGTCCCCCATCACAGAAAACACCTCTCTGTGACGATGCTCACACCCTCCCCCCCCCCCTTCACTGGGACCTCATGGAGGAGGCACGGATGGCAAGCATACCTTTGCTGGTTTGCCACACTGGTTTGCCTCTTCTCCAAGTCCAATGGCTGTTCCCTCCCAGCAAAGTCTCATGAGAGCAGCTGCATCACGTAGCGTCTCCAGGAGGGAACAACAAGCCAGCAAATGTATGCTTGCCACACGTGCCTCCTCTGTTCGGACCCGAAAGCAGCATCCCCCTCTTGGCCAGCACCTGGGGTGGGCCACACCCACTGCCCCACCCTCGATATGCCACTGGTCAGTTTGCTCATTTTCTATTGCAATACATAGGAATATATCTAAGAGCCATATTATTTATTTATTTATTTAACAATTATTTCTATACCGCTCTTTCACAAGTATCAAGTGCGGTTTACAATGAACATTATGTTATATGGTATGGGTAGTATCATACCAAGTCATTTTACATAGAACAGGTGAACTAGGTACAGGTAACAGTATAATATTTAAACAGTAAATTATTAGAACGTTAAACTATTAGAACATATGTACATAGTAGATATTTACAGTTATCATATATCGCTTGTAGGTGTAAACATTAATTTAATCTTCAAGGCACGTAGTTATATAATGGTTGTATTTGCTAGTTAACCTGTGTCTCTTTGTGTAGTCTGGCTAGTTTCTGCTCCTTTGTTATAGTGTAATGAGAATAAATGGGTTTTCAGTTTTTTTCTAAATTCCTTTATGTCTGATAGTAGGCGAATGTTGTCAGGAAGGTTATTCCAGAGGATAGGTGCTGAATGAGAGAAGGCTCTCATGTTGGTTTGTTTTCTAGCTTTTGTGTAGTCTTTTGGTACTGTAATAGTGTTTGTGTATCTACTCCTTTGTGATCTTTTATCTATTTCTAAATTGATGAGTGTATTGAGTACTGATGGTGCTAAGTTATTTATTAGTTTAAATGTAGTTAGTAGAATCTTGTATTTTATTCTGCTGTGAATAGGTAGCCAATGGAGTTCAGCCAAGATCAGTGTGATATGTTCGATTGAACTTATATTCATTATTATCCTTGCTGCTATGTTCTGAGTTAGTTGTATCTTTTTAATGTTAATATTAGGCTGCTCTTGTGACATACCTACTCACTAGCTTTTTCTTCTTTCTAATAAAGTACATCAAAGTGAAGCAATTTTGAAAGGAAACAAAATTTAGTGCTAAATATGATTTATTGTGTACTCTCCCCTCTACTGGTAGCATTCCGTACACCTAGTGGGATGGTCTGTGCTGGAGGAAATACAAAGCAGCAGCCTAGGTTAACTGAAATTAAAGATTTATTTCTGTAATGTCCTAGGTCTCTCTTAATCTTAGATACACTTTTGTTGAGGTTCACATCCATGCATAACTAGCCTCTATAGACCTTCATGCCATCACCCTCATTAATATCAGAACCAGGCAATCATAGCTTAGAATTTCATTTCCTGGGAAGTTATTCTAAGTGATTATTCTGCGAATCATGTGGAGAGACAGAAGATCGTAAAGTATCAAGAAATGTAGTCAGAGACTAAGAAAATGTGGCAGAAAGATATAGAAATATTTCCTATCGCATTGGGAGCCACAGGCTTGATAAAGAAGTAGTTCCAAGTACATCTTGACAAACTATGGTCTTTATCTGCCATCATATACTATATTTCTATGTATATTACAGTACATCCTACAAACTCCAGAAGGAGGCTCTCTTAGGCACGATGCAAGTACTATGCCAAGCATTAGCAGTAAATGTGAGAGACTGAGATCATACATCACATGCCCTGTCTTAGAAGTGCAGTTCATGACTGTCATGGTATGCGCAAAACTAATGGGTTGTTTTTGTGAAGACAATTTGATTTAAATCTATTTTGGGAGTCTCTCTGCTTTGGAATGTCCGCCTAGGAAGTTTTCAACGTAGCGGTTGAGCGCTAACGGAGCGATCGGCTTGAGGCATCTTTAAAGATAAGTAATTGCTGACTCTACTGGCGAGCTTTATTTATATTTACTTATCGTTATTCTCCTTCTTTTAGGGAATCACGATCTGTTCCTGTGTTGCTCATCCTAATGTTGATTATTATGACGCTGTTTGTGTGATTATGGATGTCGTGTATGTAGTGTGAGTGTAATTAGATGTAATCTTTATATTACCAGAAGTATTTTTTGTGGTTTTAGGGTATATTAGTGGTGATTGAGTACTGGTTGAATAAAAGTGGCTATATGACCTATGATGTGAGCGTCAGCTGTTCCCTATAGTGATTTAATCACTACATGTAGGGCTCTAGCCATCCTGAGGTCATTTTTTGCCTACGTGAGGTATTAAGGTGTTAATTAAAGTGTTAAGTAATTCTATTTAGGAGTAAACCTTGTATTTAAGGGCATTTTTTGTGTTATTTTGAATGCGCAAAACTAATCCATTTGGAGAAACTGTCCCGAGTGAACCAAAGGCTATAAAGGATGTAGCCCAAAGCACCCAGAATACTCAGCACATTGTCATTTGCAATGATTGATTTGTTGTTACAAAAAGGTTAGAAAATAGCCACCAGGGACAACCAGATATTTTGCAGCAATAACTATATATATTTGCATATTCCTATAACAGGCCAAGAAAACTCAGATGCTTCTGGGTCGCCAGGAGTCAGCATTGACTGACTCACTCACTCACTCATTCACACATACACGCACACACATCCCAGGACAAAAATACTCCCACCACCCCTAACTACAGACATACCTCTTCTAGTTAGTGTGGATGGCCTTACATCACTGTCTTTTTATTAGCAGATGACAATATTGTGGCAGTAAAGCCTAAATTATAATCAACAAATTAAAATGTGCCAAAAAAAAAATCTTATGCATATTATGTTCCTTTGATCCTTTCTTCTTTTTCATTTGAAGTGCTAAGCAAATGAGATCAATTAATTCATTGGCATCTTTTGTTGCAGAACGACCTTTCTCTTCAATTCTGTGCAGTGTGGTCTCGGAGCTCAAGCTGGTTTTCTGGACGCCCACCACAAGATGGCGATAATGTCACAATAGAAAGAGGCCAGATCCTGCTGCTTGACTCCAGCACTTGCATCCTGAACTTTCTGCATATCAAAGGTTTTACTTTTGTTTCATTTAGTCTAAAAATGAACTACAGGGACAAATATGGCTAATCAAGTGTTTGGTTGTGTACAATGTGCAGAGAGAGATGAACATGTTTGTTTATTTTCTGATAAAGTAAGAACCAGGAAGGTGTAATTAGGAAACCTCCATACACCAGTGGCACCTCTTCTGTACAGTTTGGCTAATGCTGAAATAGATTCCTTAGTCATAAACTAGCTCCAAGCAGGCATTTGTCCACATCACAGAATCAGGCAGTAATATGGCAGTTTAACAAGACTGAAGACCTTGAGAGTGTTGCAACTGGAATGGCAGGGAATACTACAAGTCAATACCAATGGGGGATATTGAGGGATGAAGTTTGCAGAAGACTTGTGTGTGCTGTAGGCTTTCCAACCTCTTAACTTTATGGGTATTCATATAACACACAAGTAAAGACAAAATATCTGCTAAGAATTTTTTTTTTTTTTAGGAAAGATGGTTTTCCCCGTCTGTTACATTTAGCTTGGTACAGAAACTCCTTTTAGTCATTGCATGTTAGAGTTTCTTCTTAGCATAGGTGTTGAAAATATGCACACACTGTTGCATCTGCTTATTTTTCCCTTTATATTCTGGTTGCATTGTCCTTGAAATTCAACAAGACATTTTTAAAGAAAACATATAGGGAAAAGTTCACTAAATGTTAGAGAGTGCTATCTGCTGCGGTGCCCATAGGAATAACATGGGTGTTGCAGGAGATAGCACACACTAATGCTTAGTAAACATGGCCCATTGTATGATGGTATTTTTTTGACAGGGCAATTGCCTAGCTTTCTGACACTGTAGCACATTTCACTCCAAAATACCTTGGTAGTCCTCTGACTTCATGATTCAATATGTTCCAGGCCTCCAGTTTCTGAGGCAGCAAAACAGCCCCACAACATTATGGATCCTCCACCATATTTAACTGGAGGAAGAGTGTTTTGTTCCTTCTAAGCTTCATTTCTTCGCCTGAAAACGTATTGCTGGTCTGCATTGCCAAAGAGCTCAGGTTTGGTTTTATGGGCCCAATTTTCAAAAGGCATTTACATGGTTTACAGCCCAGTAAACCATATAAATGCCTTAAATGGGAATATTCAATGGCACTTACATGGTTAGTGCCGTTGAATATCCCCTTCTATCTCCCCTATGTGCCATGATGCTATCTGGTTAGCACGGGACATGTTGGGGGCATTCCAGGGCAGAGTGGAGGTGGAGACTGCCGCTAACTGGGTAACAGCGATAATCCATCCTGCCCAGTTAGTGACTTGTGCCTAAAAGATAGGTGAGGAAAACCCTTGCCTTTCTTTAAGGTGCAGAAGATAGCCAGGCAGCATGCAAAATCACTGCTACCCAGTTAGCTACTGCATGCGCGGCGATCCCCAGATATTCACTGCCAGGGCCGCATATGACCCTGGTAGTGAATATCCTGGGTTAAGAGTCAGCAGGCAGGGCTATGCCCTGTAGGCGCACATGGACTGCCCAACTCAATATCAGGCCCCATAGAACATTTTCCCAGAAGGATTGTGGTTTCTCAAGGTTTGTTTGAGCTAAGATCAGGCATGCCTTTTTATGTCTGTTTTAGAGCAGTGGGGTCCTCCTTGACCTTTACCCATTAACTCCTTCTTTGTTTAGTGTGTGCGCATGGTGTATATTGAAACCTCCACTCCAGATTCCTCCAGGTCAGCCTTAAGCTCTTTAGATGTTGCACATGGTGTTTTTCTAAAAGTTCACACTAACCTTTGTAGACTTCTTCTTGGATTAATTTTCATTTTCTTATCACATCCTGGGAGGTTCTTAACTGTTCCATGAGCAGAAAACCTCTTAATAACATTGCGAACTGTAGACACAAGAATCCCAAGGTTTTTGGAAATGGCCTTGCACCCCTTTAAATTTGATGGTCGGTGATAATGACTTTTCTGTCAGTCTCAGACAGCTCTGTTGTCTTCACCATTGTGAAAATGGAACAGGGCGTGAATGTGTCCATTTTAAATATTAGAACTGTCATTCATTGGATTATTCAAGTTATGTGAGTACTGACAATTTTAATGCAATAGGAATGTGGTTTTTCTGTTCAAACGGATTTGAATTGTTTATAAGGGTGCCAATAATCATGTCCTGGCAGTGTCCCAGTTTTTATACTAATTACTACTGTTTCATTTTTTAATTATTCTTGTTTTATTTAATTATTTTGTATCAAATATGTGTGCATATATAGTCCAAAGCCATTTCACTGACCACTTTTATTTAGGAGAAATTTGACATTAAGATGTTGAACTGCAGAGTGCCAATAATGTTGACCACAACTGTATGTGTGTGTATATATAAATATAATGTATGTGTATATATATATATATATATACTTTCGCTTTGAAAACTGCAGTAAGTATCTGTAGCCTTGGCAGCAAGGCATAAAAAATTATTCCCATAAAGGATAATTTTAAAATGTCATTTCCATAGATAAAACAATGTTTACGTGCAAAAAATATCTATAAAAGTTGCCCACCTGATATGTGATTAAAACTGCACACATAATCCCAGTATATGCATGATTACAGCTGCATCATTTAGATAGTCTTCTGGGGATTGGATCAATTGGGGGGGGGGGGCATTTACCTGTATTCTTTTTTATTTTAAAATTTATGATGCCAGTATTCAAAGGGTTTATGTGCCTAACTTTGAAAGTTAGGCTGCTAAATTTGCCTCTTTGAAAATTTTCTAGGCCAAGTGCCTACATTTTTAAGGAAAAATTTCATAAATACTTAAATTTAGGATCCTAAAATGTGGGCAGCAATAGGGATAGTTTTAGGACAGGAAAACAATTTAGGAGCTTAGCACTGCTTTTCAGCACTGGGTGCCTAAATTAGTCTCAAAGCTCGACAAATGAATGGCAGACCTAAATTTAGGAACATTGGGCCCGATATTCAAAGTGATTAACTCAGCGACTGGGATATTCCGATGCTAGCCGACTGATCCGGATATTCAATGCTAATGACCAGATATAGCCCTAGCATTAAATATCTAGGTTTAACCTTCAGCGGCAACAACTAGCCACTTTACAAGGGCTGGCCATCAACATTGAATAACTTTTAAGCCCTTAATTTTGATGAATTTTCAGCAAAAATGTTATGGCTCAGTATTCAAATGCCATGGTCTGCAGTTTCTGTAAATGCTAGCTGTGGTGTTTAAATCTATTATACATTTTCAGCGCCGTTGTGCTCAGAAGTGGTAGTGCTGAATATTTGTATTCATCGGTGACCTCTGCTAAGCTCTTTGGATAGTGACAATATTCAGCTGCTATCCATATAGGCAGGCAATTTAAGCCAGGGCAGTGTTTTTGCTGTCTTAATTTAAACCACATAGCTATATGGGTAGTGGCTAAATATTGCCAACTATCTGTGGAATTAGGAGGAAGGTCCACGTTCACAATTGCTCTGCTCCAGCGCTATCTGAATAGCGCTGGTCTGGTCTGTAAGAATTTTCAACATTAACTGAATATAGGGTTGCCAACTTTTTGAAAGAGAAAAACCCGCCACCTGTGGCTAGCCATGCTCCACTCAGGTCCACCCCCTGCCCCACCCATAAGAATAATTGCAGAGAGGGCGTCTGCAGGCTACATTAAATGGGGGGGTTACAAGACGTTTGACTCTTCAGCACCTATTCAGCCACAGTCCTCTGCTCTTCCATATGGCATTAAATCCAAACATATATTCTGCCTCCACCAAACGCTGCCCCCTCCCCCACCACTTCCCCAACAATCTGTGCAGAGCAGAACAGAGCTAGAACCTTCCCCATAAAACTTACCATACGAGAAAAAATCCCTTTCAATACCAAGCATATTGTGAATTAATCAAGGCCAGCTCCAGAGTTGGCACCCGAAGCAAAACTTAACCGTATGGCCCCCCTGGTTGTTAGAATTTATTGTTTAGCTTTGAATCTTCTACTCTCTGCCAACCCCCAGAAGTGATCACCTGGGTTGCCTGATGGTTGGGCTTGCCCTGGAATTAATACAAAAATGTCATTCGGGACCAAGGGTAAATCTACAATGCCAGTACTAACTTCCAAAACTCACACAAGGACCCCAGCTAGAAAAAGGCAGCACCGTAAATATTGCAGTGAGCCCTAAAATCTCAGTAAACCTGAAAAAAACAGATTACTACACGTTAGGAAAGCTGGACAAAACAGATTACTACACATTCTTAAACAGAAACTCCATACTAACAGTACACCCAGTCTTGGACACACACACACACACACACACACACACACACACATTCATAACAGATTGGCCTTTGCCAATAAGTGACCACAAAATGCAAACAGAAATATGCAGACAAAAATTAAATTAAAACCTCCGAAAAGCAAGATGCTGCATAGAGTGCAACACCAGAGAAACAGAAAGAAATTCATTTCCCCCTATACTGTACCAAACAAAAGGCAGCAGATGTCAGGATTGGCATTAAGAGGGAAGCAACCAGGGCATGAAATGAGAGTCAGAAGCTGTAAAGATGTCTTACACATTGGAACATGGAACGTACGAAGCATGAACCAAGGGAAGTTGGAGGTGGTCAAGAATGAAATGGAACGTGTACAACTTGATCTGTTGGGTGTCAGCGAACTGAAATGGACTGGCATCGGGCACTTTGCATCAGATGATCACATGGTCTACTATGCTGGAAATGAAAGACAAAGAAGAAATGGTGTTGCGTTTATAATAAAGAAGAAACTTGCAAGAACTGTAATGAAATACAATGCAGTCAGCGAACGCTTAATCTCTATTCGTCTACAAGGATTGCCTATCAACACAACTATAATTCAAGTATATGCCCCAACAACAGCTGCAGAAGAGAATGAAATTGAAGAGTTCTATGAACAAGTACAAGCTGAAACTGACAGAACATGCAAACAGGATATCCTGATAGTCATGGGTGACTGGAACGCAAAAGTTGGCAACAAAGAAGAAGGCAAAGTAGTTGGAAAATATGGACTTGGCAACAGAAATTAAGCTGGAGAAAGATTGATAGAATTCTGCAAGACCAATGATCTATTCATCTCAAACACCTTCTTCCAGCAACACAAGCGGCGACTGTACACATGGACTTCACCCAATGGATTGTATAAAAATCAAATTGACTACATCTGTGGAAGTCAACGATGGAAAAGCTCTGTAACATCAACCAAGACAAAACCTGGAGCTGACTGTGGTACAGATCATCAACTACTAGTATGCAAACTCAAGCTAAAGTTGAAAAAGAGCAAACCACTCATGAATGCAGCAAAATATGACCTTGAGAATATACCACTGGAATTTAAAGACTGCCTGCAAAATCGATTTGCTGCTTTAGATACAAATGACAGAGCTCCGGAAGAGTTATGGAATGACATCAAGAAGGTTGTGCTAGAAGAAAGCGAGAAGTCTCTACAAAAGGTGAAAAAGCAAAAACGGCCAAAATGGATGACGGAAGAAACTCTGAAAATTGCCCAGAAACGCAGAGAAGCTAAAGCCAAAGGAGAAAGAAAGACAATCGTAGAACTCAACAGAGATTTCCAACGTGCAGCAAGACAGGACAAGGAAAAGTACTACAATGACACTTGCAAGGAAATAGAAGCAGAAACTATTAGAGGAAGAACAAGATCGGCTTTCCTAAAGCTGCGAGAGTTAAGGAAAAAGTTCCAGCCTCGAATTGGAATGTTACAAGATGCTCAAGGTTCTATGTTGAATGATGCTGAGAAGATCAAGAAAAGGTGGAAGGAGTATACAGAGTTTTTATATGATAAAGATCAAGTGGACCAACAGCCGTTTCAACCTATACCTTATGATCAGGAACCATTGGTGATGAAAGAAGAAGTTGAAGCAGCATTGAAAGCCTTATCAAAGAACAAAGCACCAGGCATTGATAGCATTCCCATAGAAGTATTGCAGCAATCTGATGCAGCTGTTACCGTACTTACACGGCTCTGCCAAGAAATATGGAAGACAACATCATGGCCAACTGACTGGAAAAGATCTGTGTTTATACCAATACTAAAGAAAGGTGATCCAACTGACTGTGGAAATTATCGCACAATCGCTCTGATCCCACATGCCAGCAAGATTCTACTGAAGATTATTCAAAAGAGACTACAGCCATACCTAGAACAAGAACTACCTGAAGTGCAAGCAGGGTTCAGGAAAGGGCGAGGAACGAGAGACATCATTGCGGATGTGAGATGGATCCTTGAAAAGACTAAAGAATACCAAAAGGATATCTATTTGTGCTTTATCGACTATAGCAAGGCTTTTGACTGTGTAAACCATGAGAAACTCTGGACCACATTAAGAAGAATGGGTATACCAGAACACCTGATCGTTCTCTTGCGCAATCTGTACATTGATCAAGAAGCAACAGTTCGAACGGAACAAGGAGAAACAGAATGGTTTAAAATAAGCAAGGGTGTAAGACAAGGCTGCATACTTTCCCCCTGCCTGTTTAATTTATATGCAGAACAAATCATCAGAGAAGCAGGACTGTATGAAGACAACAGAGGTGTGAAGATTGGTGGAAGACTCATCAACAACCTTCGCTATGCTGATGATACCACATTACTGGCTGAAAGTGAAGATGATCTGAAACATTTGCTTCTCACAATCAAAGAACATAGTCTCAAAATGGGCCTGCACCTTAATGTAAAGAAGACAAAGATCATGACAACTGGCAAAATCAACAGGTTCATCGTTGAAGGAGAAGAAATTGAAATCGTGAACAACTTTAACCTACTTGGATCAACTATCAATAACGAAGCAACAAGCAGTCAAGAAATCATACGACGCATTGCTCTTGGCAAAATGGCTATGAAAGACCTAGATAAGATTCTCAAGAGCAGAGATGTCTCTCTCCATACAAAGATTCGACTTGTTCAAGCCATGGTATTTTCAATAACATCATATGGATGTGAAAGCTGGACAGTGAAAAAGACAGACAGGAAGAAAATTGATGCCTTTGAATTATGGTGCTGGCGGCGAATACTGTGTATACCATGGACTGCCCGAAGAACAAACCAGTCGGTACTAGAGGAGATCAAACCTAAGCTTTCTTTAGAAGCTCAGATGACAAGACTTCGACTTTCATACTTCGGACACATCATGCGAAGAGAGAGATCATTAGAGAAAGACATCATGCTTGGCAAGATAGAAGGTCAACGCAAAAGAGGAAGGCCAGCAATGAGATGGATCGCTACAATAACAGCAGCTACGGGTACCAGCCTGTCAACAATGAGCCGCCTGACTGAAGACCGAACACAATTTAGGATAGCTATCCAGAGGGTCGCCATGAGTCGACTCCGACTCGACGGCACTTAACAACAACAACAACCAGGGCAATTGTCCTGGGCCCCCAAGCCAGAGAAGCCTTAGATCTGTTTGAGACTGAAAAAGGCAGAGCCTGCTATCAGGCTTTAGGGTCCCTTCTCAGATTTTTGCCTTGGGATGAACCACAGCCATGCCTGACATCAATCCTGACTCCTCGTAGATGTACTTTCCAGCCACTACAGACCCCGATCGGCATCCCACAGCATAGGGGCGGGAACAAAGGATTCTCCCACCCTTCTGCTGCAGAAGACCAACTGGAGCCCCGAATCCACCAAAGAACTCTGCCTCAAGATTTTAAACAAAGGGTGCTTAGGTGCTGTGAGAGCCAGCCACCACAGACCCCAATCGGCGTCCCACAGCAAAGGAGCAGGAATGCAGGATTCTTCCGTCCCTCTGCTGCAGAAGACGAATCGGAGCCTTGAATCCACCAATGAACTCTGCCTCAGGACTTTAAACAAAGGGTGCTTAGGCATGTCTACGCTTGACAGGCCAGTGCCTGAGGTCATCGCCAAAGGGCCCTTTGGCGTGGCCCTTAGGCAAGGAGCAACAGCAGCAGCGAAAAACAAGCAAAAACCTGCAGCATCACATAGCAATGGTGCTCTTACATGCACAATACACTCTCTTACAATACACTCAGACGCACAATACACTCTCCAAAGAACACCACTGATAACAACAACCAGAAGGTAAACTACCCAACATACTCACCATTTACCCTCTGCTCTACCTGCTGCTAGTGCTCCTGCTGCTTACCACTGCACACAATTCTACAACTACCACAGCACCCCTGCTATGGTACACAAATCAACTATCTAGTAGAGTGAACACACATCTCCCACACAACACTCACCGAACCACTAGATGACTAATACACATAAAAAACTCTGCATCCCAAACCACCCCAATACCACTCAACTCCACGCTCACACACTCCCTACAATGTGCCCTTATAAACTCTAGATCCATTAGAAACAAAACTCAAATCATCAATGACTTCTTGGAATCAAATAATCTAGGCATTCTCTGTATTAACGAAACATGGATTACCGAAACAGACAACACACTCCTGAACAAGCTCACACCAAACGGATATGACATATACCAATGTCCCATAACCCAACAAAGAGGAGGCAGAGTGATGGTCACAGCCAGGAAAAACATCAATCTCCAGCTCCAAGCAGACAACAGCACCAATGAATCTGGTTCTATCACCGTCTCCAACAAAATCACCATAATCTGCCTCATATACAGGACATCGACCTCCAACACCAGTGACCTATCACCAATACTGGACACAATTTTAACAGCAGCAAGAACAGGAAAGGAACTACTAGTTCTCGGAGACTTCAGCCTCCTCTCACTACACCAAAACCATGCACAGTCCTTCCTTCAAGCCATGACAGCGATGGAGCTAACACAACTAGTAAATGCTCCTACACACACAAAAGAAAACACATTAGACTTAATCTTCTTCAGTAGCCATAACGCCCAAACAAATGCTTCTCACTCTATGCAAGTCCACCCAGTCCCCTGGTCAGACCACAAACTCATTGAGTTCTCACTCCCACAAGGCCCCATCAGTACAAGTCCCAACCAACAACCATCAACCAAAAGAAGATTTAAACCATTCAATAAGGACAACTTCATCAAAGAAACCCTCAAACAACTGCCTATAGACTCCACTGACCCAGAGCTTCTCATTGAGAATTGAAACAACACCATCAGAAAAGCGGCAATCACCCAAACGACCCAAAGACCAAAATGACAGCAAATACAAATATACACATGAAGCAACCCAAGATTGACTGGTATATCCCAACCCTCCGATACCTAAAGAGACAACTCCGCAAACATGAAAGGAAATGACAAAAAAACAAAACAAGAAAGACAAAGCACAATATTTACAGCTGATAAAGGAATATCATATCGGAACAGACAAAGTAAAATGAGAACACCATACCAAACTACTAAACACTGCAATCAATAGATGAAGAGAGCGTTTCTCCATTGTAAAGAAGAAAGGAAAAACACCATCCACCGACAATCAAGAAATCAAGATCACCCACCAACAACTTGCCCAACACTACAAACAGTTAAAGCCGCAAACAAATATCAACACCCCACACAATACTGTAGATGACCACATAGACACCTGAAGCTTCTTCAATCAAATCAACAAAAGACAAACAGAGAACATCATAACAGCTCTGAATGCAACAACCCGCCCCCCCTCCTCCCCCCCGGATCCCTGCCGTATATCATGGATTAAGGTAACCAAAAAAGAACTCAGCGGAATAATCACCAAATTCACACAAGTGATACTTCAACAAGGAACCATGCCCACAAGCCTAAAAACCTCCTCCATTTGTCCTACAGTGAAAAAAAACAACCCTGAACACATCAGACTCGGCATCATACAGACCCACTGCAAGCCTGCCCTTCGCAGCAAAAATCATAGAGAAAACAGTGCAGCACCAACTACAAGAACACATTGACAGACACGATCTCCTAGATCCTCAGCAACATGGCTTTCGACCACATCGTGGATTGGAAACATTATTAGCCACCTTAATAAACACTCTAACGCAAGGAATGCAATGGGCCAATCAAGGCTTCCTGTTAATCTTCCTAGACATTTCATCAGCCTTCAACACAGTAAACCACCAAATACTATTACAACATCTTCACACAACTGGAATACAGGGACCTGTCCGTAAATGTTCTGTACTGTTTTAACTAATGTACTGTTCTAACTAGATTGTAAGCTCCGATGAGCATGACTCTGATGGGCAGGGACTGTCTCTTGTATGTTGGCTACCTCTTGTAGGTTAGCTGTGCAGTGCTGCATGCGTGGCGCTTTAGAAGTGCTGAATAGTAGTAGTAGTAGTAAATGGTTCACATCCTACCTCACCAACAGATATCAACAGATAAGGATTGGAAACAACTCCTCCACCCCATAAAAGCAAATCCAAGGAGTCCCACAGTGATCCACCCTCTCTGCTATGCTCTTCAACCGGCAACCATTCTTCACAATCATAAGAACACACAACCTAAACCTCCATGTCTACGCTGATGATATTATGATTTATGGACCCATCGACACACACTAACCCAAAATAACAGCCCACCATGAATGCTTCACCAAAGTAATGAGATGGCTAACAATCTGCAAATAAATTTTAACAAGACAAAGGCCCTCTACATAACAAGAGACACTACATTCACCCCCCCCCCCCACGATAACACTGAACAACATTATAATTAAAACCAAAACCGAGGTGAAATACCTAGGAATCACCATTGACAAAACTACCCGAACAATTTACTTCAAGGCGAAGGCACTCCAGCGCCTCTGACCACTCCTAGAAATAGATGACTTTCATACTGTACTCCAAGCTATTAATAATACCCCACCTGGACTGCTGCAGTGCCATCTTCCAAGGACCGCTACAGTCCACACTCCTACTTCTCTAGACAGCTTTCCACTCAACAGCAAGAATCCTACAAGCAGCAACGAGAAAAGAACACATCACTCCAATACTCAAACAGCTTCACTGGCTCCACCTACAGAGCCACATAACATACAAAACTATCATGCAAACTCACAAAGCAATTCATTCAGACCCCCCCCCCCCCATACCCACGATCACTTATACAGCCCTCACAACCACATAGAGCTAGACAGACCTTGACAATGAATACCCTCAACATCCCCCACATCAGAACCAAATCAAATCAACAGGCATGCAAAAGAGCCTTCCAACTCTACACACCTTCCATATGAAATAGACTGCTGGACCAGCTCAGGAATATCCCAGACCTCAAGACCTTCCGCAAACAGTTAAAGACACATCTGTTTATTGAACATTTCAATACCAGTGACTAACCTCCTCCCCCCAGAAGAACAATGCACATCTGCCTAGCACTACTGTTGTATAATCAAACCTGTATATAGTTAATTGCCTATGCTGTACATAGTTTGATACCAATGTTTCAATGTAAATTAAGGGGTATGTTTACTAAACTCCGTTGCTGTGCGGGTCCCCGTTAGTGTGCTGGTGCCATATAAGGAGTGGGCGGGCCAGGCAGAAAAAAGCAAAAAAACGGACCGTAGGTGTGTGCGTCGCGCTAATGTGCGGGGCCCACATTAGCGCGTGGGAAGGCTAAGTGGGGTGCTGCTACAAAACCCAGCAACAGAGCCGTAGTACAACGGTGAAGACACCAACCAATGGTGCAGGGGCCAGGGGTTCAAACCCCCATTGCACTCAACAAAAAAGACCAGCTGAGGCACCAACATTTATGGGCAAAAGTGCTTAGGAGGCATATTAATTTTGGGCGGCAGAAGGCGGCGCACTGTTATTTTTATTACGGCATGAGGCGGCGCACTGTTTAGTGTGGGCGGCAGATGGCGGCGCATTGGTAAATTTGGGTGGCAGAAGGCGGTGCGCTGATAAATGTGGGCAACAGAAGGCGGCGAGCCGGTGGGCAGAAGGCGGCGCGCTGATGTGTGAGGGGGCAGTCCAATAGTGGGAGGGAGAAGTGGCGCGCTGATGTGCAAATAACAGGAACGGAGCCATAGCACAATGGTTAAGACACTGACCACTCCTGCAGGGATCATGGGTTCAATTCCCCACAGTGCCCATTGAAGACAGCTGGCTGAGGCATTATTTTAGGGGCATATCCATGTTGTGCGGCATAAGGCGGCGCGCTGTTAATTTAGTGCACCACAAGATGGCGCGCTGATGGCTACAAGGCTGCGTGCGGATGCACAAACACAGGAACAGAGCCACAGCACAATGGTTAGGACACTGACCAATGGTGCAGGGGCCAGGGGTTCAACCTCTCACAGTGCCCAGTGAACAAGGCTGGCTGGGGCAGTATGTATCATGGTGAGGAGTGCTGTAGGAGGCCTTCCATTTATATTTTATTTCCCACCACTAGTAAACCCGCTCTCACAGTGTGTTAACATATGGATGCCCGTAAGGCACATGTTACAGTGCACTGTCCGCCAAGGCACCCTAGAATGTCCCCTATAGGGCACCATGTATGTTGCGACACAGGATAATGTATAGTGCACCCTATATGGATGGCAACCATAAGGTGGCCTATAGGGCGCCCTATAAAGCACCCTCAGAGGCACCTAATGGGTATAGTAAGCTGTGTGTGGTTTTGCCGGCATAGACATATGTACAGTAAATAAAAATAAAGCTGTGGACAGCCCTATCAAAGGGCCCCACTGTGGGTTCAAACCCATGACCTCTGGCTGTACAGGGAGTGACGTAACCATTGGGCTACGGCTCTATAGCTGACAGCAAACCCCTGGCTGGCTGCAGAGAGCCTGCACGTCACCCCACAGACAGTCTGCTGTTGTAGACAGGATAGGGTTAGGCCACCCGTACCCATGATGCACTGCACATGCAAATCAGCTGTCCACAGATGCACACAAGATGGGGAATGCACCCCAACAGCTACCCGGCCTGGTAGGGGGAATTGTCCATGTGCACCCACACAGCACCTCGGCCTGGTAGGGGGTCCTGAGCGGGTGAACTACCAGCAAAGAGTAGCTACACACCATCACATTGTGCGGGTACTGTGCTCACCCTGAGGGTGTGATATGGCGGCCAGGACCAGGTCCACAACACCAGCCATGGCTGGATGAGGCCATGACAGAGCTCCAAAACAGTACTAACCTGTGAGATAGGAAGGTGCTGTAGAAACATGTTGGATATCTCTGTCTGTCTCAGTTAGTGGAAACCCCCAAGAACCCCTAGGTGGTCAAAAAACCACCATCACCAACCCCCCCCCCCCCCATGGCAGCAAAGTGGACCATCAAACCCCAGTCTTGCTGGGGAACAGACACCATACAGGGCAGTCCAAGCAGCTCCACACACATCCATAACACAATATCAGGCAGACTTTAAGCCTGGATATCCAAAGATGCACCCCAGCACTATCTGATATTCACCTGCAGCAAGCCATCAGCCGCTGCACCCTGCAAGGCACTCCATCAAGACACATACCAGCTGTGAACAATCTGCTGGTTAGCCCTGATGGAAATGCATGCACCCAAAACTGGGGTGGTAGCACACACAAGCAGAGAGTTCTGTGAGGAGGCCCCAACAGGAAACACAATACAGCACTATGGGGGTGCCTAGTCATGCTGTCATCACTGCACACTCAGGGTGACAGTGCTCCCCCAGCAGCACATACAGAAGTCACCCTGTCTGTGTAGGTGGTGGCCTGGCACTACAATGTCACAGCCAGTGCCCTATGCCCTGTGCAGATGCATCCTGGCCAGCCCACCATGTCTGACCTATACCCATGGTACATTGCTGCTCATTATGCACATTGACAGGCCAATACTGGCAGTAGTGCTGGCAGTGTGGGTTGGGGAAGGTGTTTGCAGCCAACACACACTGTATAGACAGACACACACTCCCACACCTATGCCAGCATTGTGCTACTATTGAGGGGGTGATTAGCCTTGGCCACCACACCGGTCCTGGGCACGGCACAGGCATGGATATGGTACGCAGTACTGCTGGGGCTCACTCCCCAGGGTGGTGAACACTATCAGAGGCCA
The DNA here is from genome assembly GCA_033557465.1 of Ichthyophis bannanicus. NCBI lineage: Eukaryota > Metazoa > Chordata > Amphibia > Gymnophiona > Ichthyophiidae > Ichthyophis > Ichthyophis bannanicus. The sequence continues at coordinate 78,727,334 of CM066036.1, forward strand.
GGCCTGGAGCACGCACCGCAGACACCAAACAGATTGTTCGGATGGGGTCAACTAGCAGTATGTGCGTAACGTAGGGATATCTATCAGCCTGTACTCTTAGCAAACATTTCAGAGCTGTGTACCTCAGGTGTAGGGTGACATTGCTAAGGTATGCAGGTGCTGATATTGGGAGATGCACGCAGGGTCCAATGTTCTGCCTCTACAGGAGACATTGGCCAATGGGGCCTGTGGGTGTGGGTGTGGGTGTGTCTGCCCCTGTTGGCTGCTGCTTTACGGCAGCGCTTCCCCACTCCAGCCCAGTTTTGCATCACACTGTTCGGGTCTTCCTGCTGTCCCTCATGAATATGCATGAGCTACATCTACATGCCGTGGGGGTGGTGCATAGATATACAGCACAGGCATTTGTATGAATGGCAGCATGGAACCTGACTGGTGTGTGGCCCACCAGGACTGCATTTGGGGGATTCTGCTGTAGGTTCTGCCCCTGTTCATGGTGTCTGTGCTCAGTGGGGTAAAAGATAGACGTATTACCATTGCATATGTCCTTGTCACCAAAGGTGTGTCCTTACTGTCACTGTTTATTTGTGGGGAAAATATGTAGGCAGGATTGCTGGTAGCCCCAGCTGGTCTTTGAACCTGTGACCTTCTGTTCTTGCATGCACTGTTGGTGTGCACTGCACCACCATGTAGCCACAGCTTGGCTGAATTCCCTGGATAGTCCATGACTGTGGATCCGGCAGGGCCTGTCTGTTGCTGTGGACTGTGCCAGCCTGCACATGGCTAGGCCTCTGTCTTCTGTCGCTAGCAGCCACTGCCCCCTGCAGCACATGTACTCATCCGCCAACATGCTGGCATGAGCTTCTCCCATAAAAAGCAGGTGACCTGATTGGAATGTGGCAGTACGGGACTGCATTTGGGGTACTTGGCTGTGGGTAATGCCCATTGTTGTGGTGTGTGTGCATTGTTGGGTAAAATATGGGTGTTTTCCCCATGCTTATGTCCCCTGCAATACAGGGGTGTCTGTGCTATCTGTGTTTAGTGGTGGGTAAAATATAGGGACTGGGCTGGCAAGTGCCCCAGCTGGGCTTTGAACCTCTGACCCTAGAGGTACTGACTCTGCCCGCTGCACCACACTATGGCCACATAGATAGTGCAGCCCCTGGAGGCAGGATGGAGTCACAAACCCTGCTCTACGCAAATTTACTGTGGGCATATGCACCCTGTCTGGTGACAAACGTGCACATAAACCCAGGAAATGACCACGGGAAATGGGGGACAAAATATCACCACGCTGGGCAACAGTGATATTAATGGGCAACCATAGCAAACACTCCCAGGAAAGCTCCACAAAAGGAAATGTTTTTGGAAGAGTCTCCGCTCCGTAAACCCTTCCAAAATTCATTTCTTTTTTCTGGAGCTTTGCTGGGTGTGTTTTCTGTATTTGCCCATCACTATAACTGTTCCCCAGCTGAATTAATATTTTTTAATAGTTCTGTTGTGGTCATTTTCTATTTTTATTTGCACTTTTGTGCTGTGCACATGTATCACACTGCTCACGTTTTGCTGGTTTCACCGGTTTTCCTGTACATTGCTGACGGAAATGGTTTCTCTTCCCTTTAAATGCTTTCTACCGCGAGTGTTTCCCTCGCGGTAGTTTTTACATGCAAATTCGGGACCGATACTGTGTGGGAAGCCTCTCCCCTCCCACTCTCCACCCATTGACCCCGTCCCTCTGCCCCTCCGGAGCCTTCCTCTGCCCTCCTTTAGCCGTTCCACGCCTCTATCGGACATTTGCGGGCCCGCACTTGTACGGGGCCCGTTAGTGTGCCGCGCACCTTTGCGGGGATGACACGCACGTGTGCGGGGCGTTTAAACGCGTTTATTAGCGTTTCAGTGCCGCGTTTCCGTGCGCTCTTTTGCGGCGCGCACATTTCCGGTTTTTAGTAAACATCCCCCTAAATCTCAGTTCAATGTAAACTGCCTTGACTTGGAGAAAAGCGGTATATAAATACAGCTAAATAAATAAATAAACAAATACTGACATTTTCCAGTTACAAAATAGAAAACAAAATTATTTTTTCTACTCTTGTGGGTCATTTTATTTTTCTGATAGTGTTGGTCCCAGACTCTGTTTTTTATTTCCCTCTGTCTTCTCTTAACCCCATGTTGGACAAGTTCCTGGAGGAAAGGTCCATAAACCATTATTAAGAAGTGACCGAAGATATCAATGCTTGACCCAGCACAAGCATTGTGGAACTTGGGGAAACTGCTAGGTACATATGACCTAGATTGGCCACTGTTGGAAACAGAATACTGGGCTTGATGGACATTGGTCTGACCCAGTATGGCATATCTTATGTTCTTATGGACCAGCATATGTTTTACATACATAAGGTTTCCATACTTACTACTCAACTGTTTACTAATTAATGGTTATAAATTCAATGGAACTATGTTTAGCTATTATCGTTATGTCAAAAAGCGTTATATACAGATTTTATCTGAGACCCATATGTAGAAATATGGTAAAACATCTACTTTTGTTTGTAAAACATGGTTAAATTGTGAAGAAAAAGACATACTTTTATTTATTTTTTATAATACTTGTTATTAATTCACCCTTTCAAGTGAATAATGTGCAATGCTAGCCAAGATCAGGCAGGACAAGTTGTACAAGGTCAGATATATGCTGCATAATGTCAATACCTGTTAACTATTCAGTTGCAAGCTTAAAAATGGTGTGCAGCACTGCACGCTTTGCAAACTACAATAGTTCTATATTTATTCGCTAGGTGGACAGCAACAGTCAAAGTATGGTGCCATTATGTCAAGTAATGGCATGATGCAAATTGTGACAAAAAAATTACCGTGTTATAACAAATTGACAACGGTGCATTGTAAACAACAGAAAACTAGTAAGCAATACATGAAGTACATTGACTGTTTTTTTCAACAACAGTTTATGCACAATGTGCTAGTAGTTGTTCTTGAATGTTCAGGACACACTCGCTTCAGACAGATTTCACATTCGGTAAATACTTTTCGATCTCTGTCACTTGGACAAAAGGAGCATCTTTTTCTTTTCTTTGCTGATGCCCGTGTGGTCAACGGTCTTGGTGGCTTAGGCATTTCAAGGCAAGGATAGCCAACATTGGCCATGGATTGACGTGTATGGCTTGTCAGACCTTCTGGATGGCTTTGACGATTTTGTAGCTGAGGCTTCATGAGATTCAAAGCGAGTTCCTGCAGAAAAAACCTTCTCTTGCAGTTTTCCTTGTGATGAAACATAGGATTGTTGTACATAAATATTATGAATGAATTTACAGCCGCGATATCAAGCAGTCCATAAAACACGCAAAGTGGCCATCGACGAGTTGATCTTTTCACACTGTATGTGTGGCACAACTGATCTACTGTGTCAACACCCCCTTTCGTTCTGTTGTAGTCAAGTATTATTTCTGGCTTCTTTGATGTTTCATCAATTTTATTATCATGGTGAAGTGTTGACAGCAGCATAACTGATTTGTTTCGTTTTGGGACGAATGACACCAAAGTCTTGTCTCCACTGAAGCCAAATATTAAGGATCCCACAATTCTTGAGCGATTTGCCTGGAATTCTGAAGGTATGTCACGGTTGCAACGTCTTACAGTGCCCAGTAGTGTCAAATTCTTGCTAAGAAGAACATCAGCCAGTTGAACGTTAGTAAAGAAATTGTCGCAAGTAATGTTCCTGCCAGACCGTTCCAGAGGTTCAATAAGCTTCAAAACAACATCAGCTCCTAGAGATACTGTTTTGTCACGAGTAACTGACTCTTCACGCCCTAGGTATGGCTTCATGTTGAATACATATTACGTTTCGGCATCTGCACACACCCATAACTTTATACCGTATCGGTCTGGTTTAGACTTGATGTATTGACGAAACGGACACTTGCCTCTGAACCCCAACAATTGTTCATCAACAGTCAAGTATGCAGTTGGTGTGTACATTTTCATGCACTGAGAAATGAATAAATTCCAAACATCTCTGACTGGAGTAAATTTGTCATTGGCCCTTCGTGATTCACGGGTTTGTTTGTCATCAAATCGAAGTAAACTCAATATTTCTGCAAACCTTTTACCTGACATAACAGCTGGAAATATAGGATTCTGGATAGGGCTTTTAGCCCAAGTTCTACGTACAGATACTTTGTTCAACCTGAAAACACCACTCATGTACAGAAGACCCAATGTTGCTTGGAGCTCTTCCATTGTTACCTGCTTCCAGTCAGTACATGGTGGCTGCATTGCTTCAGCTCTACGTATGCCTTCAGAATTTGTGAAATCGAACACTGCTGACAATATATCTGGAGTTACAAACATGTCAAAAATATCCTTAGCATTAGTTATACCTCTGATCAGAGCAATTGGTCCAGAAGATTCTCTGACTATATTTGCTTCCCTTGTTCTTGATGTTGGCGGTACAGTTTTATTCCAATGCATGCCAGAACGAGCTGTGTAATGACTGTCAGTAACTTCCTCATTTTCAGAAGTTTCAGAATTGCTGTATGAACTGCTATCGTCATCACTTGTTTTATTTTCTTCGACAGCATCTTCCGCTTGACTGCCACTATCATCAAGATCAAGCTGATCGGACTGGGCGGGAACGACTGCACTATCCGTATCAGCACCTTCAGTATCATTACTCAAACTATCATTACTGTCACTTTCTTCATTCAACCAACGTCTAATTTTTTCAGTTGCTGCACAGCTGCTGAAGCGTTTCGGGAGTGGCATTGTTTACCTTTGTCGTAAAAAATTTTAATCCACAGAAACAAACAAGGAACTGACGTCAGGTGACATCATAAATGTAAGCAAGATGTTAGAAAACACAGGATTGTAATGTGGACTTGGAGTGGTGACTTTCTTTGCTGCTATAAAACAAAGGAGAGTGTTATTGTGCGCGTGTCGAAAATCACCCCTTGTTTGTTCAGCAGCATGCAGTACTGTATAAAAACGTTATTTTTGCAAACCATATGTATGAAAATACTTAAAAATGGTTCGTTGAGGAATACCTCGAGTACCAAAATACAACTCCTTACCATTTTGAAGAAAAAACACAAAAACCGACACCCGGGTCACCCCTGACCCGGGGGTAGTGTATCCGAGGGTTAAGTCAATGAATATTGGAACTGAATCCTATCTTTTCTGAAGACAGACAATATACTATATTGGACCAGTGTATGAAAAACATACACTATGTGAAACTTCTATTTTCTGCAGTTTTAATATTTTTTATTATTGCCGGTATTTCATAGTTGTTTGAGTGTAACAAATCTAATAAATCATCCAGAACAGAGAGAGAATATGCGAGCTGTCCAAAACGGGTTAACTCTTTTCATGATCTCCTCTCCAGTTGCCATTTCTTCTCTTTCCTCCTGTCTTCACTTCCTCCCTTATATAGTTTTTGGGGGTTTAATCCAAGATGCCTGCAGTGGTTTGAGCTCATTCCTATCTCCCAATGCCTAAGAGAAAGGGCAAGGCTAAGGCTTTCCCAGTCAAGCCAAACAGCCTGCTGTTTCAGGTCCAATGGGCAGATTTGTAGAGCTCTCTGAGGCTGCAAGGAGAGCGATCAGGGTAGGCGCTGGGGAGAGGAAGGATGATTCCTCCTTGCCCCCTGACCTGGAAATTACCTGTTGAGGTTTTTTCTTTCTGTTATAGTGCTGTGTGTAGTGCTATGTGTACCACCCCAACATTAAGGGGTATGTTTACTAAACTGCGGTAATGCCATTCGCGTTAGGATCCACGGTAGAGGCAGAAATACCCAAATAAGGACATGGGCGGTACATCGTTATCGGTAACGCGCGTTACAAGGCTCCATAAATTAACGAGCATTAGAGGGAGCTGTGGCACGTTACCGCGCGCTAATCTTAAGAAGGCGCGCAGACATGCAACTACAGAAACAGAGCTGTAGCACAATAGTGACTGCTGGTACAGGGGTCATGGGTTTGATTCCCCAGTGTGCCTAATGAATAAGGCTGGCTGAGGCATTATGTTTAACCCTTTGAAGACCTACTTTAAAATTTTAATCCACATTCTGCAGCCGGGTTAATTTTTGCATATTTCAGGAAAATTGTACCCGTCTTATTCAGTATGTTCTAATAGTGATTTTCCTTCTGCTATGGTCAAGTATTATATACCATTTGATAGGAATATTTAGTCAGAATTTTGGATCCCGAGAGTTTTGGGCTTGGCCTGGAAAGGGTTAAGTATTGGAGGAAATTAAGTTTTACTTTAATTAGTGCTGCCAGCAAACACACCCTCACAGTGGCGTAACCTAAGGTGCCGCATAAGACACCCTAGAAGGCACTCCATAGGGCACATTATAAAGTGCGCTGTCTGCCAAGGCACCCTATAATGTCCCCTATAAGGCACCTATATGGCATTTATACGGCACCTTATAAGGCGCTTCATAGGGCACCGCAGAGGGCACCCTATGAGGCACCCTAAGGTGACAGTACCCTGAGGGTGTGTCTGCTGGCAGCACTAATATACAATAAAAAAAGACAATGCCTAAGACAGCCCTATCAATGAACCCCACTGTGGGTTTTAAACCCATGACCTCTGACTCTACAGGCAGTGAAGTAACCAGTGGGCTACAGCTGCTAACAAACCCCTGGCTGGCTACAAGCGGACTGCATGGCACCACAAAAACATTCTGCTGTGGTTACCAGGATAGGGTCAACCCACCCGTACCCAGGATGCACAGCACATGCAAATCAGCAGTCTACAGATTATCACAAGATGGGGTATGTACCCCACAGCACCTCAGTCTGGTAGGGGGTGCCGACGGTGTGTGTTAGTAGCACAGAGTAGCTACAGACAGTCACAGTGTGTGGGTCCTGTGCTCACCCTGAGGGTGACGTGGGGTGCCCAGCACCATTTTCGCAGCACCTGGCTTTGCTGAGATAGGCTATGCTGCAGGTCTCCATCAGTGCCAATGTGTGATAGGTAGTCCTTGCAAGCACCCCTAGGATATGCCTGTGTCCATCTGTATTTCACATCTAGCCCTTGTGGACTATGATGCACCCAGGAAAGTGCACACCCTGTGTGGGTGCCATGGTCACATGATTTAAGTGAAAGGGGAGTGTTTCGACCCACAGGCGGATTATGTACCACCACCCAACCACCCTCTGTGGCTCAGGGTGGGGGACAGGATCTCCCACCAACAGATCCACATTCTACCCCCCTGCAATGGTGGCAGTAGAGGGGACCATCACCCCAGTCTTGCTGGGGAATAGACACCCTACAGGGCAGGCAATGCAGAGCTGTACACATCCATAAAGCAATAGCAGACAGTAGGCCTGGAAAAGCACAGCTGCCCCCCCACCACCATCTGACATTCTCCAGCAGCAAGCCTCCAGCCACTGCACCCTGCAAGGTTTTCCAGCAAGACACATACTAGCTGCAGATAGTCTGCTAGCTAGCTAGTTCATAGTACATGCTCCTGGAAGAGACACATGTACCCAGAACTGGGATATCAGCATACACACCAAGCAGATAAGTCAGTGAGTGGGCCCCAAAAGAGAACCCATAAATATCACATGAGCAAAACACTATGCATCACTATGGGGGAACCTAGCCATGCCGTGGTCACTGCTCAGTCAGGGTGAGAGTGACCTCACAGCAGGACATGCTGTGGCCACCCTGTCCGTGCAGGTGGTGGCCAGCCACTACAATGTCCGAGCCATTGCCCTATGCTATGTACAGATGGATCCAGGCCAGGCCATCCTATCCTGGCTATTCCCACAGTACCTTGCTCCTCATTATGCACATTGGCAGGCCAATACTGGCAACAGTGCTAGCAGTGTGGGCTGTGGGGGGGTGTTTGCAGCCACCACACACTGGATAGACAGACATATACTCCCCACACCTGTGCCAGCATTGTGCAACTATAGAGGTGTTTGGCAGCCCTGGCCACCGCACCAGTCCTGGGCACAGTGCAGGCATGGCTATGGTACACAATACTGTTGGGGTCACTCCCCAGGGTGGTAAACATTGTCAGACACAAGACCTGTAGCACACTCCACAGACATCAGAAAGGTTGCTATGATGCAGCTCAATCAGCAAATTGTGCTTAACTTTGGAATTGCTATCTGCCAGTAATTATAGCAACCGTTTGATAAATGTTTACCATATTCCCAGGTTTAGGGTGGTATTGCCAAGGTATGCAAGTGCTAGTATTGGGAGATGCACGCAGGGCCCAACATCCTGCCGCTCCAGGAGGCATTGGATAATGGAGCCTGTGGGTGCGGGTGTGTCTGCCCCTGTTGGCCACTGCTTTAGGGCAGTGGTTCCCAACTCCAGTCCTGGTGGGCCAAACACTGTTCGGGTTTTCATGCTGTCCCTCATGAATATGCATGAGATACGTCTGCATATCATGAGGGCGGCGCATAGAAATGCAGCACAGGCATCTTTATTAGAGGCAGCATGGAACCTGGATGGTGTTTGGCCCTCCAGGACTGCATTTGGGAGACTCTGCTCTAGGTAATGCACATGTTTATGGTGTTTGTGCTGTGTAGGGTAAAATGTAGGTGTTTTGGGCATGTTTATATCATCTGCAATAAAGGTTCTGTCTGTATTAGCACGTTTTAGTAGTGGGTAAAATGTGGGGATTGTGTTGGCAGGAACCACAGCTGGGACTTGAACCTGTGACTTTCTGCTTACACTGGGTTTGTGCACTGCACCACCGTGTTATCACAGAGCCAGTGCATTCCCTGGTGATACCATGACTGTTCATCAGACAGGGCCTGTCTGTTGCCGTGCATGGCACCCACCTACACAGGGCTAGGCCACGGTCTGCTTTGGGCAGCTGCCACTGTCCCCTCCACCACCAGTATCCCACTGCCACCATGCTGACCTGCCCTTCTGCTGGTGGTGCTGGTGGAGTGCAATCTCAGGCCATCCAGTTTGTGGGTAGGCAGCTGTCTATGGTACGGGTTCTGGGGTAGGGGTGCCTGCATAGGTGTCCACGCTTCCCCCCAGCACCGCCTGCCAATGTTCCGTGCCCTTGTGGGTAGCTGCTGTGTGCTATCCCCTGTGACACTGTGGGAAACACAGTCGTGCCCATGTTGGGCCTTCAGCAGTTGCTGTCTGGCTGCTCTGCTGTTTCAGCATTCGTATGGACCACCTAGGCATCACCCTAGTCCACACTGTGGCCCAGCTGCACCACAGCATGTGCTGCCTGCGGCCCTCTGTATCCCCTTTTCAGGCACCTGTCCAGTTGCCCATTCCAACATGCCCACCCTGCTGTTGCGGGAGATGTGCACGCCATAGGACACCTGTCCAATAACAAGGGAATGCCTTGATCAGCGCTATTTCACTGTGAGCTCATCAATATCTTTTTTTTTGGAACTTTATCGGGGGGGGGGGGGGTTGATGTTTCCCATTAATGTCACTATTGGCCAGCTTGGTTATGTTTTTTTTTCCAGTTTGTTGAGGTCATTTTCAATGTTTATGTGCCCTTTTGGTCTGTGCACATGTATCGCACTTATCACTTTTTTGTAGGTTTCCCTGCCTATGCTGTACATTGCTGACACTTAAATGGTTTCTCTCCCCTGCAAATGTGCATTTAACGGCAGGTTTTCAATCGCATTAGGATTCAGCTCTTCAGATCAGCGCGTTAGTGTGAAAGGAACCTCTCCCCGCCCACACTCCACCCATTGACCCCTTCTCTCCGCCCTCTCTCCACCTTCTGCGGTGTTTACCGCGCCACGCAACGTCAATGATCGTTAACGTTACGTAATGCGCGTTAACGTTACATAACGCGCGTTATGTAACGTTACCGCAGTTTAGTAAACATACCCCTAAATGTCTTACCATCTAAAATCTTTATCTCTTTCACAACAGGACACCGGACATTGAATTGATAACATAAGCACCTAATTTATTGGTTGGTTTGCAATAAACAAGCTCAGCATTGACTTACATCTGATACCCACAATTTGCAGTTATAATCAATCTTAAGCACCACTTATGTGTCCTGTGGGGCAGAAGGTGACTTTGTTCTCATCTAGAGTGTCTTTCACTGTCTGCCCCAGTATACAGCTTTCAGGTACTCCTCAAAATATGCCGCCTAAGTCCCTTGGTAGTTTGTAGCCTATAAATCAGTTTCCTTGCCTTGACATGTTCTTAATCCCTCCCTCATTCGATGATCTGATCTCTTAATTTACTATCTACATCCCCATACACACCCTGGCTCCCCATTATCTAATTGTCTCGTTTGCTATATTTACCCATCTCAATACTGTTTTTAAATGTGCCTTCAGCAGCTTCCTTATTTCTGGAATTTCCTATCCAACTGGTTTTCTTCTCACCCTTTGTAAGAAGGGCTCCATCTGACCTCTGGTCTGTGGTTGTAACAAATTCGGCAACATTTGCTGTTCCATTGTACAAGCTTTGGGTACCAGCTTTGGGTACCAGTTGACCAGGACTGGCTAGTCCATTGTGCAAAAATTGTTGTTCGCACAGGGCCCAGTGCCAGCAACATCCCACACTGAATGGCAGGCAGGGCGACTTTATAGGGAGCCGGAGAGGCCCCGACTCACCTCTAACAGCTGCTTATGTGAAGCATGTCTTTTTCCTTCACTTCGGCAGCTGTACTGAAGTTTAGAATGCTGCCGTGCTGAGCGCCGGGAAACAGGAAATCCCCTTTGACCTCAGCATGGCAGCATTCTAAACTTCAGTACAGAAACTATTATGATTCTTGCAGAAGCAGTTGCTTCTCAAACGGCTGGGATTGTTGCAAAGGTGAATCAATTGGAAGAATGAATGGAAAGTTTTGCTACTGTGATTGAGAGTGTTAAGGTGAAAGTAAGTGAAAATGGGAAGAAAGTGAATTATGTTTCGATACAACCATGGCTCTTGTTAAGGATAACATGGCTGTTTGGGCAAAGATAGAATTGCTCGAGATTTCTGCTTGTGCTGCAAACATACATTTGTTAAATTTTCCCATTGTATCGGGCATTGCTCCAATGGAGCTCTTTAAGATGTATCTTAAGGATATTTATTTATTTATTTAACTGTTTTTTTATACAGTTTTTCTGCAAGGCAAAATGGTTTACATTGAACAAGTAGTAACATTTACATGGAACAGTTGGAACTATGTACAGATAACTGGCATAAATATTACATTGAACAAGTAGTAACGTTTGTATGGAACAGTTGGAACTATGTACAGATAACTGGTATAAATATTACATTGTTACATGAACAAAAGAACAAAATGATTATTTACATATGGCATAGTGACTATGCGGTGAGGTATTGTGTTTGCCTGCTTATGGGGGTGAGTGGTGAAAGTGGTGAGGAGGGGCAGGGTATGGTCTTGTGGGTGGTTTGTGGCGGTAGATGTGTTGACGTATTCTTCGAAAAGAAAGGTCTTAAGATGTTTTTTGAAGAGAGTGTGGTACTGGTGGGCCCATAAGGTGGGGGGTAGTTTGTTCCAGTTGGTGGGGGCATAGAATTGGAAGGCTCTTGTGCAGGTGTGTTGTGGTTTCTTGGAGCTCTGTGCAGGTAGAAGGAGGAGATTTGTTGCATTTTGGCACCGGAGTCTGCTGTTGTTGGGGCGCTCAATTAGTAGTTGTAGCTGTTCCGCTGTAGTGTTGAGGAGAGCTCTGTGCGTAAGGACAATGGTCTTACACCTGATATGGGATAAAACTTGTAGCCAGTGTAGGGATTTCAATATGGGCGTGATGTGGGTGTGCCTGGTTGCTCCGGCGATGAGTCGTGCAGCTGTGTTTTGAGCCAGCTGCCAGGGGCAAGGGTGGTCTTGGTAGTCCTTGTAGGATGGAGTTACAATAGTTGAGGAGAGGGGTGATGGATGCTTGACAGACTGTATGGAAGCTATCATAGGGTAGGTTGCGGAGAATTCTGATTTTATAGTAGATATTCCTGGTGGTGTTTAGGGTGTGAGGCTAGATGTTCAAGAGGTGGTCCAGGGTTATACCAAGGTACTCGATATGGGGTTTGACCTGAATTTCAGTGTCGCCCAGTTTGATGCTGTGGGAAGGATTGAAGCTGGGATCTCTGGAGATGTGAAGGAGCTCTATTTTGTTTAAATTGATTGTGAAATTGTGCTGTTGTAGCCATTCGGTGACTGCTGTGAAGCAGGCTGCAAGGGTGGAGTAGTCAGGGGAGGTGGTGTTGAAGGAGGTGAAGAGCATTATATCATCTGCATAGAGTTGGTATCCGACATTGAGGCTCTAGAGGATGTGACAAAGGGGTCTGATGTAAATGTTGAAGAGGAGGGAGGAGAGGGCCAATCCTTGTGGTACTCCTTGGGGGAGGGTGAATGGTGATGAGCATTGGACCATTGTAGTGGGGTGCCTTGGATGCCAACGGTGTTAAGTTGATTGATGAGGGTCTGGTGAGATACTGTGTCGAAAGCTGCGGATATGTCGAGAAATAGTAAGATGATGCCTGAGTGGGGTTTCTCTGTCCCAGTTTTGAGTGTGTTGAGAAGGAAAGTTATGAGGGTTTCCGCACTGTGGAGTGGGTGAAATCCATGCTGGTTGCTGTCGAGTGGGGCAAAATTGTCCAGTGCTCCTGAAGCTGGATTTGTACTGCTTTTTTGATGACTTTAGAGAGGAAAGGGACACTGGCAATGGGTCTGTAGGATGCAGGTGAGTTGGGATCAAGGTTGGGTTTCTTCAGGAGGGATCTAATGGAGGCTTTTTTGAGTGATGGGGGAGGTAGGCTTGGTTGAGGGAGGCGTGGAGAACTGTGGAGATAAGCGGAAGCATCAATGTCTTTGCTTGATCCATGTTACTAGGCATGGATCTAGGGGGGAAGTGGAGGCATTGATGAGGGTGATGATGTTCTGGAGTTACTCTGGGTGGACATCTTGAAAGAGGTCCAGGGTTGGGTTGTGGGTGTTAAGAAGATGGTGGACAGAATGGTTAAGGTAGAGGTGGCAGAGTGGCTATGTTTAGCTATAAGAAAATCTGCTATCACTTGGGGGTGGATGATGTCTTCCTTGGGGAGGGGGGGCTGTGATGGGTCATTTGTGAAACTCCTGACAGATTGAAAGAGTTCTCTGGGCTTGTTTATGGCACAGAGTAGTAAGTTGTTGTGGTGTTCCTGCTTGCCATTGAGAGTACTGGTAGAGTATGCTGCACGTTGGTCAAGGTAGATGGTCAGCAGCTGTGGGTCTTTGGTTTTTCTCTATCTTCATTCTAGTTTTCTAAGTAGGCATTTCTGATTTTTGAGGTAGGATGAGTACCAGGGGGGCATGGTTCCAGGGGTTTTTGGGATGGTTGTGTTGTGGAGCTTGAGAGGCTGTGGTGATGATGGTGTTCTAGGTTTGAATGAGGAGATCAAAGTTTGAGTGTTGAAATGCTTGCTTTAATTGAGGAATGGTTTGGTGGATGAAGGTGTCTTCATGGAAGTTTGTGAATCTTCTTGTCGTGTGAGGTTTGGGTAGTGTGGGATGTTTGAGTTGGGGGTTGGGTAGGGTGAAGGAAATGAGGTGATGGTCGGACCATGGGACTGGAGTGGATGAGGGGGTGATTGAGTAGGAGGAGGAGAGTAGTTCATTGGGTAGGAAGAGCAGGTCCAGGGTGCTTCCTTTTTGGTATTTTGTCTATACCACGATTTGATACCAGCAATTACCAGAGCTTTCTATTTGCCGTATGGAAAGAAAAAACTTGTGCCTGCTAATTTGAATTTGAACGTAGAAATGGATGTTTTAAATCTTTCAGTTTTCCTCAGACGTCTACAGCTGAAGCTGTGAAAGTTTCTACTTTATTAGTTACTTTGGCATTGATATCGGACAGAGAGTGGCTGTTAAAATTTTGTTATAAGAAAGGCTTACTTCTTTTTCATGGTGTAAAGGTTTCCATGTTTCAAGATGTATCAAGAGAAACAAAGAAAAAGCGTAGGTAGTTTTTGCTGTTAAGAATGGGGGTACTTCAGCAAGGGGCTTGTACAATTTGCAATTTTCTTGTAAATGTATTGTGATTTTCAAAATGCAGAGATTTTTTTTCTTTCAACCAGAAGATGTGTCCGCTTTTAGTAGTGCTCGGATTCCTTTAGTGTCCACTACCTCACCGGTGGGAATGTTATCTGATCAAGTGTAGGAAGTATTTGTCTCAGCCCCACTCCAGCCTTTTTCTAATTGAATTAATATTGTACTTATATAAATTCAGTTGGTCTTCCTCCAGTTCAACTGTTTCTTTCCTTATACACCCTTTGTTTATATTGTGGGCTAGAGCTATCTCTGTTATCTTTCTTTTACTTTTTTTTTTCTGAAAGTACTTTCTGGATGATTTACCTTTTCTGTACAAAAATAGCTTGAAAATTGTGTAAAAATGCATAATAAATATCAGTTTTTAACATTGATCTCTTCATTCAGTTTTCTTCCACTTATTTTCTGCTTCTCTATCCAGATTTCACACCTTCTTCTTGCCAACCACTCCTCAATTTCACCCTTTTTACTGTATCTAGCTACAGCTTTTAAGGTTTTTTTAAATGATATTTATGGTTTAGGCACTTGATATACTGCTCTTTACTATGCACGTCAGAGCGGTTTATAGATATATACAAACAGGTACTTTCCTTATCTTTCCCTCACCCCAACCTTCCCATTTCCCATCTCTCTCTCTTTCCCAGCCTTATTCCTAGCCTTTCACTAACTCTCCCCCTCTCTCCCCCATGTCCAGTATCAACCCCTCTCCCCACCCTGCTTCCCTTCCTCCATCCAGTATTTTCCTATCTCATCTTTTCTCTGTGTCCCCATCCCCCATGTCCAACATCTCTCCTCTTTGTCACTTCTTCCTCCCCCCCCATGTGCAACATCCCCATCTATACCTATCCCTCCAGTTCTAGAAACTTAGCAACTCCTCATGTGTATCTCTACGCCCACCCCCCCCCCCCGTGTCCAGTATGCCTCCTCTGTCCGTATTCCCCTCACATCCAGCATACTCCTTCTGGCAATATCCCTGCCATATCCAGCATACCCCTTTTGTCCCTATCCCACCCATGCCCAGCATCTCTTTCTGTCCCTAATCCATACGCAGCATCTCCCCATCTCACCCTACCTCATGTCGCCCGGCTACCTGCCCCAGCCCTTTCCCTGCCACTGCAAGTGGGTCTTTGTGACTCCGCACTTGGAAGGACAGTCTGGTCCCGCTTTCTCTGACACGAGCATACATCAGAGGAGGGAGAGAGCAGACCAGCCTTGCAAGTGTGGAGTCACAAAGACCTGCTTTTTTTTTATTGGAGGTCTGCCGCCACCATCACTGTACCAGAACAGGAAAAACAGGGGCAGGGAAAGGGTAGGGGCAGGCAGCATGGGGAGGGGATCCGAGGCCGGCGGTAGGCAGAAAACTGGCCCTTCATTGGCTGATTTTACCTTCCTGCTGGCTGCTGGCAAAACTGGCTGAGCCAGCCTGAAACTACTAATAAGTTGACAAACCTAACTAGATAGTGCCACTGAAAAACTAACTAAAAAAAAAAATCTCCAATACCCAGCAACTTGTAGATTTTTCTTCCCACCCACACAAAATATTTTCCCCTCCATCCTCATTCCCACAGCTCCATCCCCTTCTAGTCCTCCCTCAAAATTAGCTCCCTTTTAGTTCCAGCCCCACTCAGCATTCGCTCCCTTCTAATTGCATTCTCCCCCCTCTCGCATCAGCCCATTTCCAGTCCTAGACCCCCCCAATCAGCTAATTTCCAGTCCAAGCTCTCCCCATCAGCTCATTTCCAGTCCTAGTCCCCCCCTCCAAATAAACTCATTTCCTGTCCAAGCTGCCCCTATCAGCCATTTCTAAAAATAGACCCCCCCATCAGACATTTCCAATCCTATTCCAGAACCACATCAGTCCATTTCCAATCCTACCCCCCCAAATGCCATTTTGGTGTCCTAGTCCTCCCCATCAGCTCATTTGCAGTCCTAGCCACCCCCCCCCCCTCACTCAGCCGATTTCCATTGCTACCCCCCACTCAGCCGATTTCCATTCCCTAGCCCCCCACTCAGCCCATTTCCATTCCTAGCCTGCCCCCCTCCTCAGCCCATTTCCAATCCTAGCCTCCCCCCCCCCACTCAGCCCATTTACAATTGTAGGCCCCTCCCAGCCCATTTCAAGCTCAAGCCCCGAAGAGCCCTGCGGCAGTCTTTAGCGGCTCCCGGCAGGCTCACCTCAGCTTGTTACAGCCGCCGAAGTGAAGAGCGTTGTTCCCTTCACTTCGGCAGCTGTATTGTAATGAAGATCACAAGCGCGCTGAGAGCCGGGACACAGGAAGTGTCCTTTGACCTCCAGCGTGCCTGCGATCTTCATTACAATACAGCTGCAGAAGTGAAGGGAACAACACTCTTCACTTCGGCGGCTGTAACAAGCTGAGGTGAGCAGCGTGCAGAATGTTGTTGGCGTGGGGCCCCCTGAAGCGCGGGGCCCTGTGCCAACAACATTCTTGCTCAATGGACGGGCCAGCCCTGGTGACCAGTGGAAATGTACCTCTGTCACTGAGATAAACAGAGCCTGTCTGCTTGTAGTGAGGGAGACCCAGTGCTGAATTGCTGTGATTTTTAACTTCCTTAAATTGTATGCCTGAAATCTGAATATAAATTGAGCATTGTTGGCAATCTCGATTGTGTAACAGAACAGTTGTGTACTAGTCTAGACATAACAACAGTTCATGCCAGGCACGTGGTGCCAGCGGCCCTGCAGCAAGCTTGGCCTGGTCCAAGAGGGTCAAGTGATTTTTTTTTTCCTTTTCAGGGGATCACAGAATGGAGCAATCGATGCAACAGCAAATCAAAAGAGCTCCAATAAGATGCAGTACTATTGGCATACAATACCAGGCAATTACTGTAAATCTGCAAGACAGTTTCCAGAGCTGGTTCAATCAGATGCCTAGCAGTACACATTGTAGGAACAGCAGGTGCGGCTAGAGAAAGAGCAAGTTTAAGAAGGAGATGGCAGAAGTTGAAAAGACCACAATACAAAACACCAAAAATGAGGGCACCAGAAGTATCAACAAATATAAAGAGAAAAAATGGGACTCTAATTATACATTCTAAATCTAAAACCACTATAAAAAATATGCGTAATAAATAGACTTTAAATAAGTGATGATAGGAGCTCAATTAGTGGACTTACTTGTGGTAATATGAACACGTCAAACCACTCATTACTGTCATCATTGTTCCATAACCAACACTCAATCTAAACGTAATGCCAACCGACCACCCCATGGTACCATAGTATATTCTAGCATGAAACAGCGTAAATCACACAGCTGATGTCCCTGCACTGGCCAGAGCTCCACAAGAGGTGCTGTGACTACCCCCAGCGTAATGCTGAGAGGTGTTCAGCAATTCTTATTTTACATTTTCTCATAGTCTGCCCAATATATAATTTACTACAAGGGCACAATATCACATTAACAAGCAAGCATTTACTGGTGGTAACATGAACACACTAAACCTCGGGAGCAATCTTTTATTTGTCGTTGGTGCACAGTAGCTCCATGGATCCTTAATGCATCCACTGAATGGCAATGGTTCTTTCCCTTTCAGTATATTGATCAGTTAATATTCCTCAGTTTCCATCATGATTTAGTTGTGGGTGGCTGTATTATTTGTGGTTGTTTTGGAGGAGTGGGTGAGTATGAAAGAGTATTAAAAGTTTATGGTGATAGGTAGTGTGATTCTTTGCATGACAGGTTGTAGGGTGATTGGTGCATTTGAGTGAGCTGTGATTGGTTGATAGTGCAGAGGAAGTATTTGGCTTAACCTGTGGATGGGTGATGGAGTATTGTGATTGGTTCTTCTGTTTTTTAAAGTTTGGCTGCATTGTAGTGTTTTGCTGATATGGTAAGAGACTTTATTTAAATAAAATATTGTCGGTAAAGTATAGCAATTGGGTTTGGAGCAATATTATCTAATGCTGTTTATGTTTGTTTGTATTTAACATTCTTATATACCGCTTTTCATGATATCAAGACGGTTTACATTGAACAAACTGAAATTACATTGAACAGGGAATTATACAGCATGATATAAGCCAGGATCTCATTCAAGATCCTAATTATGACCCATAAAGCCATCAATAAATACCCTGCTACTGCCATTACTGATCTAATTTCAATCACACCTCCCAATCTTGCAAGGAGACCGAATGCCGCAAATACTCTCATATTACCTAAGGCAAGCACGAAGTGTTCTCAATTCACTAGATCCAGAGCCTTCTCCTTCTTTGCTCCATCCTGCTGGAACGCACTACCAGCAACTATCAGAACCATCAGTGAACTCTCCCAATTTAGGAAGGCACTGAAACGGCACCTCTTTCTTCATCACTATGATGATGCAGTCTTCTCCCCACACTCACCCACTCTCACATCTCAATGCAGCACCTCAAACTCATGCACGTCACATTCCCAGACTGATCACTCGCAATCACACCTTCCCCTCCAACCACCATGAGAAACTTATGCAGTGCCGCATAACTCATTATATTGTTGCATAAAGTAGACTGTATTTATTCATCGTGTCTCCTTGTTAAGGGACTGGTTATTTATACCCTATTTTACCTGTTATACCTGCTTAATGCATACCCAAGTTTAATTTTCCTGTTTAATGTATACCCAAGTTATTATACCTGTTTCACTGTAAGCACAAATCACGAAATTGAGATGTGCAACTCTTATGTTCATTGTAAACTGCACTGATGTCGAATAGCGCGGTATAAAAGAGACTGCAAATAAATAAATAAATGATACGGTGAGTGAATAAACTCCTTTGAAAAAGTCATGGTGACGGCGAAACCAGTGGCCGGGATCAGGTGTCCTGAGTTACCATAACAAGAGTTTTGACATCTGCCTGTAGTATGTGCAATTTGAGTTTCGAATGTTATTTATGAGTATTTTTTACCAAACAAGAAAAGTTTCTTTGCGTGAGTGATGGTTTATGTAGCGATGATGACAGTATTATTGTCAGCAATCCGCTGATTGAGCTCCTATCATCACTTATTTAAGGTCAATTTATTATGCATATTTTGTGATAGTGGCTTTAGATTTATAATGTATAATTAAATTAGAGTTCCATTTTTTCTCTTTATATAGAAGTTAAAAATAGGCAAAAATGGCTTCTATTTTTCAGTCCTTACCCCCCAAAAATCACTATTGAGCAGTAGACAATGGGGTAGATTCTGACCCACGTTTAGTGGGGCTGGACATCCGATCCAGAAGGCCAGTCCCGCTAAACACCAGGGTGGCAGTTCTGAAAAAAGAGCTTCCTGCATGTAGATCTAAGATGTGCGGGGAGCTCTGTTCCTGACCGGGAGGGGGTGGGCCAGAGGAGGAGCGAGGGCAGGAAGTGGGCAGGAACCTGACCCAACATACAGCGCCTATTTCAAGGTCGGCCCTAAACATCTAGGGTCAGCAGATTGGATGGGAGACTTATTCCACCTCGTATGTGGAATACGTCCCCCTAGATGGAGCCAGATGATGTGGCCAGGCCCGGAATGGAAGGTGAGGGGGTGCAGGGGGTTCCTCATGGACGGCACTGGACACAGCAGGCCCGATCAAGGGTCGAGTGGCAGGGAAAGGAACTTCTCGGGGCTGCCCGAGATAGTGGCTCCTGAATGGAGCCGTGGTGCCATGGCAATAGGATGCCACAGCCCTGTGGCTCCATGCAGAAGTCTGGCTGTGCTATCCAGGTACGATTCTGTATGTCCCAGGACCCAGAATCAGGGCACGGCTGGCCCGTCCAGACTGGCGGCACTGATTCTGATCCCGCGGGGATGTCTAGCCCTTGTGGGATTGAAATCAGGTGCAACCTTGGCCCATCCAGATTCTGGATGCCAGGACGGCCTGAGGATGCACAGAACTGAATTAGCCTCAATTTGCATAAGGCTTACAGCAGAAGTTATGAAACCTTGTTATATTCTGATATAATGATGATCCATATAAATATGTTCTACCGGCAGTTGTTCTTGTACACCGCCATAAGTTAAATTACAGTTTACTGCACTTGTATTCCACGTACGTAAGTTATGTTAGTTTTTCAGTAAACCGTCTTGGCTTTAAGATTAGGTGGTATAAAAAACAAAGAAATAAAGAAATAGTGGACCAGCAGCTTGCTGTTGCATTTGAATAACATGTATCCTTTTCTTTAAATTTTTATTTATGAAAAACAACTTCAGTTCTACATCCAAAAATCAAACCAGAATGTAAAGGAATATGGAAATAAAAAATAAATAAATAATAGAGAAGTTATAGCATATTTATAATCAACCACAATAAACAAGGAAAAAGAGTCAAGAAAAAAGGAGAAAACAAAAGACAAATTAAGAGATCAAAAACTAGCACTTGACAAATTTGCCTCTACGGAGCCAGCATCAAGCCAGCATCAACAGCACTCAACCCTCCGGGACGATTAAAGTCACGATTACAGGTTCCTTTCCTATCAAAATAAAGTCAGCCAATTGTATGGGCTGAAAGAAAATATATTGCTTGCCAGCCAAAGAAATAAAACACTTGCAGAGAAACTTCAAGATCATGGGGACCCTGAGTGCCTGCACCCTAGACTTAAGGGTCAAGAACTCCCGGCGTTTCTGCTGAGTGTCTCTAGAAATGTCAGGAAATACTTTAATTTTTGAACCCAAAAACTTTCTAAAATGTTCATAACCACAAGCAAAGTACCACATTCCTGTCAGATTCAAATGCAAAGCAAGCCATTACAGTAGACCTTTCATTGATAACTTCCGGGGAATTTTCTAGGAAATCTGTTAAATGCAAACTAGAATGAGCCACATCCTGGTCCCTGGACTGCCCAGCCAGTGGAGATGTCTTAAAATCCATTTACTATACCCACACAGAAGGCAGCAAGATATTTTTGAAGCTTTTCAAGAGTTGATAACCTTGCATCTACTGATTCCCTGTAGACTGTGTCCTCTGTGTTATTTAACCAGGAACTGGTTAAAAGATAGAAAGCAGAGGGTAGGGCTAAATGGCCAATTTTCCCAATGGAGAAAGTTGAATAGTGGTGTACCCCAGGGATCTGTGCTGGGTCCGCTGCTTTTTGACATATTCAAAAATGACCTGGAAAGTGGAATAACGAGTGAGGTTATCAAATTTGCAGATGACACAAAACTATTTAAAGTTGTTAAAACCCAAGAGGATGGTGAAAAATTTCAAGAGGATCTTGATAAATTGGAAGACTGGGCATCAAAATGGCAGATGAAATTTAATGTGGACAAGTGCACCTAGGGAAGAACAACCCAAACTATGGTTACACGATGCAAGGTTCCACATTAGGAACCACCACCCAGGAAAAAGATTTAGGTGTCATTGTGGATACCATGTTAAAACCCTCGGCCCAGTGTGCAGCGGCGGCCAAGAGAGCAAATAGAATGCTAGGTATGATAAGGAAAGGAATGGAAAATAAAACAAAAGATATTATAATGCCTCTATATCGTTCCATGGTGAGACCGCACCTTGAATATTGTGTGCAATTCTGGTCGCCGTATCTTAAAAAGGATATAGCGATTTTAGAAAAGGTACAGAGAAAAGCCACCAAAATGGTAAAGGGGATGGAAGGATACTCCTATGAAGAAAGGCTAAAAAGGTTAGGGCTCTTTAACCTGGAAAAGAGATGGCTGAGGGGAGATATGATAGAAGTCTATAAATTAATGAACGGAGTGGAACGGGTAAACGTAGATCGATTGTTTACCTTATCAGAATATAGAAAGACTAGGGGACATGCAATGAAGCTGCAGGGTAAACTATTTAAGACTAATAAAAGAAAATATTTTTTCACTCAACATGTAATCAAACTCTGGAATTTGTTACCGGAGGATGTAGTAAAGGCTATTAGTGTAGCTGGGTTTAAAAAAGGTTTGGACAAGTTCCTGGAGGAAAGGTCCTAAACCATTATTAAGAAGTGACCGAAGATATCAATGCTTGACCCAGTACAAGCATTGTGGAACTTGTGTCTCTTGGGGAAAGTGCTAGGTACATGTGACCTAGATTGGCCACTGTTGGAAACAGAATACTGGGCTTGATGGACCTTGGTCTGACCCAGTATGGCATATCTTATGTTCTTATGTTCCTATGTACTCTTGCTCTACTTGCTGTTCTTCCTTCTCTTTCCTGTTAAAATATGGTGTTCCTTTCTCTTTCTGCAGCATTGTTATTGTTATTTTTGAATTTATTGTAAACCGCCCTAATGTTTCGATGTGGGCGGTATATCAAGTGCCATTAAAGATAAAGATAAAGATAATGGGCACTTAGGAAAAATTAAAGAATCTCAAATTGTTCTTCCTAAGGTGATTTTCAAGAAAAACAATCCTGCAAAAAGAAGCACTATGTTTAATCTGTGCACCGCTCACAGTCTTTTTTTCTGCCATGACTGCCTTAATGGAGGCATTTCCAACAGCCTGCTGTTGAAATTTCTGATCAAACTCAACAGTTGGAAGACAAGGAAGGAACTTCTGCCTTAGTCTTTCCCACCAAACTCTGGAGTGAGGAGTCCATCCTCTGAACAGCATCCCAGACTGTTTGACTCTCGCTGGGGCTAACTCCACTTCCTGGCCTCAATGACACTGTACAGTTCTTAGGGATCAAAGAAACTCCATTGATTCAATACCCTGTTGCTCCACTGAAAGAGACTGCCAAAACAGAGAGGCGTTCTCAGACTGGCATCTTTTTGTACAGTTCCAGGATAGGCTGATCGAATGACTTGGGCTGCTGCAGAATGGAGGTGAACACTAGAGCTTTGCTCTTCCTTTTGCCCATGGGCACGATATCCAGAACATGCAGGCAGGGCCAGCGCTAGCATTAAGTGAACTAGGCAGTTGCCTAGAGCACCGGCCCTCTCGGGGCACTCTCAAACCCATTGCCACCATGCTGGCACCCCTCTCCAGGGCTGACAGTTTTGGAAACTGCCCCAGAAGCTGCGACGTGACACTTACCATCAGTCTCTGGGGCTGCATTGCGGTTTCATTCTGTTCAATCTGCCATTTCGGCACCCCCTCCTCTACAGATGGCCAGTACCTCCAGTCCTTGCACTGACCCTGTATGCAGGTAGGCCGAAACTCAAGGAGATATGGCATACAGATTCAAGTAGCTGTCACTGATGCCATCTTGGCTCAGCAAGGCTTCATAAAAAATATTCATAAAAAAAATATTACCACATGTAACTTCTTTTCTGGCACATCTGTTGGACCAGGGGTTCATTTGGTTTTAGGCAGGGCTGGATTTAAGATGTCGACATCAGTAGTATAATGGGTACACTACTTGTCAAACTGATTGACAGGTGAGATAAGGATGGCAGGAGCCAATCAGTGTTCACTTCCGGTGTATGTCCCGCATTAGGCCATGCCCCCTCCCATAGAAGTGAATGGTGAGTTAGCCCCACCCACCCCACCCCCAAAATGTTGATAGGTACCAATCAGTGCCCACTTCCGGTGTATGTCCCGCCTTAGGCCATGCCCCCTCCCATAGAAGTGAATGGTGAATTAGCCCCGCCCAGCCCCGCCCACTCCCGCCCCCAAAATGTTGACAGATACCAATCAGCGCCCACTTCCGGTGTATGGCCCGCCTTAGGCCGCGCCCCCTCCCATAGAAGTGAATGGTAAGTTGGCCCTGCCCAGTCCTGCCCCCAGGCGTGGCCACCGCCCCCCACTTGACACACCCCTGCCCCTGCCCCAAGGATGACATCATCCAATCAGCGTACACTTCCAGGGGTGTGTCACACCCATGCCACGCCCCACAATATGGCATTAGCCAATCAGCACCCACTTCCGGGTTTGTGCTACGCCCAAAGCCTCCCACCCTCCTCCACGCCCCCTGCCTACATCACCGGAAATGGACTGTCCCTTTTTGCTGACATCACCGGAAACAGTGTGTCATCAGAAGAGGGACTGTCCCTTTTTGCTGACATCAGCGGAAACAGTATGGCTGACTCCGGAAATGACAGTATGGCTGACTCCGGAAATGTGTTTTTGCTTCTGCTTAATGCTGACAAACAAAAATGCTTTTCTCTCTCTCTCTCTCCCACACAGACTCAGTTGTTTTTTTCTCACACAAAAACTGATTCTTAGCACAGAGAGACAGGCAGGCTAGAATCTTTTTCTCTCCAAATGCAATTAGCACATCTTTGTTAGAGGGATCAGTGCTGCCTCTCACCCTCAACCACGCCCCTGTCTACATCATCAGAAATGGACTGTCCCTTTTTGCTGACATCAGCAGGGAGCAGTGTGACTGACTCCGGAAATGTGTTTCTTTACAAATGCAATTAGCACATCTTTGTTAGAGAAACCACTGCTGTCCATGTGATAGAATTTTACTTTTAAGACCTCACTGTTAGAGAGAAGTATTCTGACAGTCCTGTAGAGTTCAGACTGAAATACAGAGAGACCTGAGTTCAAATCCCCCTAATACAGCTATTTTTTTTATGGGGGAGAGAGAGAGAGACCTGAGTTCAAACACAGACACAGCTATTTTTTAGTGGCTTTGAAAAAACCAATACTGAGAGACAAGTCTGAACATGCCTCTCTAGGGTGTGGTAACATCTGACTGGTTGAAAGAAGAGGTCTGTTCTGAGCATGCTCTAGGGGTGTGGTAACATCTGATTGGTTGAAAGAAGAGGTCTGTTCTGAGCATGCTCCAGGTGTTCTGAGCATGCTCCAGGTGTAAGGCTGTTTGTGTCCTGTGCAAGGGGAACATTTTAACACAGAAATTAAAAAATGGCTCTTTTTGAAACACCAAGCAGAATTTCCAGCAGGGCACACAACATTAATTACTTCCTTAAGGACCATGATGCAGAAGCAGAGGGGTATCCACCGATTGAAAATCCACTTGAAATACTGGAGAGTCCAGCAGAGCCTGAACAAGAAATAACAGAGAATGTATATTATCCAGATGCCCAAATATTTTTCGACTCTCAAGAACCCTGCGATTTTGGCACCGAACTTGACTTGACATCTGACAACACGATGGATCCGGAGGATATAGAAATATATTACGCCACTGTAGATGCAGAAACAAACTGTTTATTGGAAGAACTAGGATCAGCAGAGGTAAGAGAAGTATTAACAGTGGTAGACATCCTGTCAAAATATGCATGGGCTGTAAGTTTAAAATCGAAAACCGGTCATGAAAATATTTAATCTAGGTCGTATACCTGAAAAAATACAGACAAGGGTAAAGAATTTTTAAATAGGTCCCTGAAGAATTTATTAAAACAAAGAGGGGTTCATCATTTTGTAACCAATAATGATGTTAAAACAGCGGTGGTAGAAAGTCTTAACAGGACCTTGAAATCCAAAATGTGGTGTTATTTTACTACACACAACACCTTTAGGTACCAAGACGTATTGCAGGCTTTTGTGCACAGTTATAATCATAGTTTTCACAGAACAATAAAGACGAGGCCTGTAGATGTGACACACACACACAAATTCTCTGCAGATCTGGAAAAAAGTCTACGGTGATAGCATCAATTGTGTCTTTTTAATACCACTAGAAATCCAGGACAACTGTTCAATATTTTGCTTAGATCTGCAAACTGTGATATGAAGGTTTAATCTGTGACAGAGATTATAGATCGTTCTTTAAAAAACACCAAGTTCTGTAAAAATTGACTTTTTATGAAAATGTATGTATTTCCAGAATCTATTAGTTGAACATACAGATGAACAAAAATTAAATGTATACCTTTTATTTTTTATTTTTTTAAACTTGTAATGTGCAAATAAATCATATTACAAGATGAAAACATTTTATTTGAAATAAAACATTTTGAACCGACAGTTTTGTGTGGTGTGTTTTAGGAATGCTTAGTTAATTAATCCTACAATGGGTTGTCTGGAAAAAAAATGGGGCATCTAGGTGTGTCCTAAACAATAGGCCATAAGATAAGAATGTGCAGAGCTCTGTTGTAGAATTAAAATCCACTTAAGATGTCTGGGAAATGGGTGGGAATGTGTATTAGCCACATACACAATATATGGCATCTATTACAATGTACTGTCTGCGAAAAAAAAGGCATTGTGAATTAGCCAGGTCGTATGATAAGATTATGAGATCCAGTACATTTCAGCAGTCAGAAAAGATCACACAGTCTCTCTACAGTTTGCAACTTTTTCTTCAGACATGGTGAGTAGATATGAGTCTTACTTTTTTTAAAATATTGTTGGCTATGTAATGTTTCTGTCTCTTATGATTGTCTTTAAAAAAAATAGGAGCAGAAGCCGCGGGATGTAAATAAACTCTCTCTTACAAAAAGAGAAAGTTAAAATGTATGACCGGTGGTTTTTAATCCAATGGCTATGGGAAAGAAGTCTAACAGGAAAAGATCACACAGCGAAAGTTTTTCTGCTGGTGAATCTATACACGCCGGTACAGAATACGGAGGGCGTGGTGAAAGCCGTGTCTTTGATCAGGGTGTTTCAGAGCACAGCGCAAATAATCATGCATTAGGCCCCGCTGCAGAATCAGAACCAGTTAGCTATGTTCAGTTTGTGAAAAGGTGGGATTGTAAATTGGACAAGTTTAATGGTATAATTTATTCAGAGGAATTTCGGTTTATTCATTTAGACAGGGTAACATCATTATCTGAGGCTCAATTCGCCATTTGGCAAGGTATCCAGCATATTCTGGATGAGGTTAGCAGCAGGGTTTCACCCGGTGATTAGAGGTGCATCTACACTCATCTCTTTTTCACAATTCCTTGTATTCTGGAAAGTTAAACCCAGAAGCATTAGACGCTGACTTTTTCTTAAATCAGATTGCTAAACTCCTTCAGAGTCACAGAGAAATCCAGGTTTGTGATATATTCCGTGTTGTTGTACTTGTCATAAGAAATCGGGGTGGGGGAGCTCGTAGGGTCTTAAAGACTATACCGTTTAACCATATTATTCATAAGAAAAGGATGTATTCGATAGGCTTGAATAACACTGATAATAACCTGTGTTTTGCAGGTAGCCTCACAGCCCTCATGTCACAGGTAAAAATGACAGATGACGAATTGTTAGAAGGTGCTAAAAAACTACATAATGAATTGGGGTGGCCGGTACATAGAAAAGTCATGCTCGATGATGCAGCAATATTTGAACAGCATTTAAAGATAAACATACGCTTTGTGCTTCACACAAATTCACGGGTTTGTTTTAAGACATCAGACAGACCTGTGTTCCCTAAGACTGTGTTCTTGTTGCTACACGATGACCATTTCTATGGTATAAACGATGTCAAAAAATTCTGTGGGGAGCGCAACCTCTGTAGTTACTGTCAGAAACCGTACAGTCACGATCATAATTGCACATTGTGGTGCCATCTTTGTTTGACACTAGCGTGTGTGAATAATGTTGGTGTACAACAGAGATGCCCTAATTGCAAACTCTTTTGACGTTCTAAAGAGTGTTTAGATAGACACGCATATTTGGCTCTGAAAAAAGAAGTGGCGTGTTTATCTAAGATACTGTGCCAGAAATGTGAGTCTTATGTGGACAAGAAACATAAGTGCAAGGGCCGGCATTGTAAACTATGTCGTGAACCCCTAACCGGGGATGGCGTCCACTTATGTTTTATGACCCCTATTGGTAAAACTGAAACATCTGAAAAGTATATTTTTTTATGATTGTGAATGTATGCAAGAAACAGGCTGGCATGTCCCTAATTACATATGTGTGTCAGACTTAAATGATGAAAGAAACTGGGAATTCAAGGGTCTCGAATGTATTTCTGCCTTTATACAGATTTTTGTGACAAAAAATTTAAAGGCTACACCTTCATAGCCCATAATTCCAAAGGTTATGACGGATATTTTGTTCTTAAACAACTGCTTAAGGAAAAGATGGACACGGGGCTGCTGGTTCAAGGTGCTAAACTTTTACAAATTACCGTGGAACTTTTGACTATCCGTTTTATAGACTCTCTAAATTTCCTGCCTATGAAACTTAGCAAACTTGCACAAGCCATGGGTTTTACAGGCAGCAAGGGGTAATTTCCGCACTTTTTTAATACGTTGGAAAAACAAAATTATGTGGGCCACATGCCGGGTATTGAACATTACGGTGTGAGTAACATGTTGCCTGAAGAAAAAGAGGAATTTTTACAATGGTACAAGGACAATCAGCATAAAACTTTTAATTTGCAAAAAGAGTTGGCTTATTACTGCCAGCAGGATGTATCTATTTTGTGGCAGGTCTGTTTTCTCTACCGAGCTGAAATCATGAAAATGACAGAGAAAGAAGTGGTTGTAGAGCATGGTGACATCTCAGAAATTCTAACAAGATTTTTAGACCCTTTCCAATCTATAACCCGTGCATCTTGTCATGGAGCAAGGCAGATAGTGCCTATAAAAGTAGATGAAAACACACAGGGCAGTTTTAAAACCGGCAGTACAAAGCACATGGCTAGAGGTTGCTATGAGCAACCAAGCAAAACAAGAGCACAGGCTGTAGGTAAACGCCCAGATAGAGAATTACGTCATGGCTCATCAGGGAAGCAGAAACAGCTGCAGCAGTTTGAGCTAACAGGAGTCTCAGAGAATGACACACTTAAAAAGTCAGTCTTGAGCAAATCAGGGCAGAATCGAGAAAAGAACCGAGAGAGGAGGAGACTCAGTCTCGAGAACCGAGAAAGCAGCAGTCTCAGGAGCAGACACGCAAGAACCGAGAAAGAAGCAGACACACACACAAGGGAAACAGAGACGGGAGCAGGGAGTCAGACTCATTCTCTGATGCCAAGGGAGAAAGAGACCCTGAAAGGATTCATTGGAGAGGAAAGAGCAGAGCTCAGGAGAGCCAGGAGTCATACCTGAATGCTTCTGAAGTGGATTCCATCTGTACCTCAGAGGGGTTTGCCCAGGAGGAATTCTCAGAGGTTAGTGCTGGAAAGTTGGGCTGCACTAAGCCAAAGTCCGGTTGGGGACAGAGAGAGATTCCAAGCCGCAAACCACGAGGAGCTGGGAGAGGGAATACCCACGAGAGCAGGTACCTGGGGAGCAAAAGCTATTATCCAGAAGTGAGTTCCTACCCAAGAGAAAAACGTCCCTTGAGGGGAAGTGAAAGGGAGAAAACTTTCAACTTCCCGGTTGCAAAACGGAGAGTCAGAGCTCAGCCTGAAGAAAGGCATAGTACCTTGAATAGAGGGGCACTGGATTTTAACTACAGTGGTCCTGAAGGATATGGCACTCTAAGGAGAGAATCCATAGTACACGGTAACCAGCCTTTCTGCAGTGGGAGAGGGGAGAGAAGCTCTAGCCAAGAAGAGAGGGAACACGGGGGCGGAGCCTGATGTCCAGCGGGGTAGACGCTTCGCGCTGAAGCTCCCGAGGGGCCTACTTAGAATCCTGACTAAACATCTGCATAAATTTAATATTTTATACCGAACTTACCGGGGTGCCTTGGGGGGAATGGCGACCCACAAACCAGTGCGCTTGGACTTCGGGTCTCCCTCTTCTTCACATGGAAAACGTTCCAAAACAGAATTGTCTTCCCCACCTAAGATGGCTCCACCTCGGGTAAGCCCGGAACTGCAACAGGAGATCTTGGAGGAAATACGTGGTGTGAAGGAACTGGTACAGTCCAACGGAGAGGCGCTCCGAGCCATGCGAGAAGACTTCGGTAAGCTTCAGGACCGGCTTGAAGGTCTTTCACTACGGCTGGACAACATGGCGGGGGTCCTCGATTCGCATGCGGTGCGTTTGGTAAATCTGGACCAGGCTGAACGTCACATACAGAATCTTCAAAAAGAGTTAGAGGATTGCAATAATCGTGCTCGTCGCAACAATGTCAGGCTCATTGGAGTTCCAGAAGGGGCGGAAGCAGGAGATCTCAGAGAATTTCTGGTCAAAACTCTCCCTTCCTTGCTGAAGATTACCTTTTGCAGAGATCTGGAAATTGACCGAGCATATCGTGCTCCTATCAACATTGCACTCCATCGGACGACCCCCCGGCCCATTATATTCCGTTTACTGAGGTACCAGCAAGTTGAGCAAATTTTCAAAGCCGCCCGGGTGATGCCACACCTGCAGTTTGACGATCATAAAGTCTCTTTTTTCCCCGACTTGGCAAAGCCCACAGCTGACCGGCGGAAGGGACTTCTTGCTTTTCGTCCTAGACTTCAACAGTTACAGGCTCGCTTTGGCCTCTTGTATCCAGCGAAGCTCAGAGTGACTCTTCATAACCAAACTAGAACCTTCGAAGATCCTGCTCTGCTAGCAACATTTTTGGATTCCAAAGAGGCAGACCTGATGCGCTGAGTCAACAATTTGGATGGTCTCCGCTGGCACTGTCCGCCATTTTGAATGGCCCGGTGCGGTGATTATTGCCTGGAATAGAGACTGCCTGGACCTTCCTTTCTTTTATATCTACCTCTCTTGGTCTCCTTTTCCTCCATGATGTGCACCTCGGTTGGATTCGGAGCACGCACAGACATACCGGTTATATGTTTCAATTTAGGCCTTCTCTGGGGTTTCACCCCGCAGACATCAGGTCGCCTGTAATTTCTGGGGTTATGCTTCTTCTCTAAGGCACTTCGGTGCTTCTACTGTTATGTAGGGCGCTTCATGATTTTCCTTGGCTTATTTTCTATCATATCGTGTGTACCGTCATTTATAGTTGATATGAGGGACATTGCGCAACTCGGTGCGCCATCATGTTCCTTTCTCAGAATGTTTGACTTTGTTGTATGGCCTTATGTATGCTCTTAGTATTGAACGTAAGAGGCATCAATAGTCCAATCAATAGAATGACCATTCTTAGTTATTTTAATCATGATCATACTGATTTAGTGTTTCTTCAGGAAATCTATTTTACTTCTGTTGAACCACTGAAACTTGCTGCCAAACCTTATATGGTGGCTGCCTATTCTCCCGCCGTTTCTGAGCATGGTGAGGTAGCCATCTTAGTTGAGAAACTTTGCCAATCACTGTAATGGATACTAGCTCTGATGGGGAGGGTAGCTGGGCCTGTGTATACTTTAAGGTTAGAGATAGTGCATCTGCGTGTATCGGTATTTATGCTCCGAATGTGGATGACCCTGTTATTGTTACTCGGCGGTGACTTCTACCAAGTATTTGTTCCTTTGATAGATAGTCCGCCGCCTAGAACGAGTGGTCCGCCCAAGAGTCTCCACACCCTGCCAGCCCTGATGACAGATTTTGCGTGAATTGCTATATGGAAGTTGCTTCACCCCTCAGACTTAGAGCTCACCTTTTCTCAGCCCCCCCCATCACTCACATTCTAGATCAGATTTTTCCTATCTCCTCAGTACTGCTATCTCATGTAGACAAATACTCCTGATAGGTTAGCCAATTGGAATGCCATCCAGTGCGCTTGATGCGGGACATGCTATGTGGCCTTTGGTCTACTACACTCCTGTTACGTATGATTGTCCCGCATTACAGTATTACTGGAGTCGGGTCTGAGGTTGTCTTCATTCTATTTTATATATTTTGGATCCCCTTTTGGGAAGTTTGTGGGGCTCCGCTTAGCTGCGGGGATCCCCTCTCTTCCTAACTTGGCTTACTTCTTTCAGTCTTTATGCTGGGTATTGCTGTCCCCTATTTCCTCAATCACGAAATATTGGGAAACATATCTGTCTTTATAGTAAATGTGCGCAACTACCCAGTATGTCTGCCTCTTCCGTTCAAACTATTCACTATTGGTCTAGCTAGAAGACGCTCAACGATTATGTTCAAAATTTCGATGCTCTTCGTTGACTGTTTGATTCTGTATTAATCTTTGTCACATGCTCATCCGGTATCATGGATTTTCCTTCTGTTTGTTTGATGTACAATAATTGTTGTATGTAGGCGCTCATATGATGATTCTAATCAGCTTAGAGAAGAAGCATTGGGGTGGGGGGTAATTGGGGTTGCTTTCTTTATTGTATGTGTGTATTTGATTCTTTTGCTGTGCTGTTACTTTGTTTGTTGTAAAATGAAAATAAACGTTTAAAAAAAAAAAAAAAAGAAGAGAGGGAACTTTTAAACACTGATACACATTACAGCCCTGACAAATATAATTCCCAAGAAGCACACGAGGACATGGAATGTGACTTCTGTGAAGAGAGCTCAGATATTTGTAAAATGGACTGTACAATGGTGTTTTCAGACAGCGTGACCTCTTTTTGTTGAAGCCTGAGTAAAACCCTGCCTAAGAGAAATCTGTGGAGGAACACAGATTTCACTGGAAAGCTTTTGGTGAGAGAAAAAGCCTGTTTTTCCTTTTTGTTTGTTTAAAGCTGACAAGAAGCATTTTTGTTGTAATTTGTAGTTCCCATTTGTGTTGTACCAGTTTTCATGGTTTAATTTCTTTTGACCCTTGTTGCAAGAATTCTCCCGGGAAGGGAAATAAATACCTCTTTAAGCATAGCTTCTCGACCACAGCTACCTTCTTATAAGAATAGCTATTGGGACTCAAAATCCCAGGGGGCATTACTCCGCCTTTGCTACATAAGAGGATCCTCATTGAAGCCCCAGGCCTTCCGCCTCCGGGGTAGTAGGTGAGTGACAATCTGTATGTATGGCTATGTTCAGATTAATGTTTCTAGAACCCAAGACTGTGGCACTCATTCCACCAGATAACTATCACCGACAGACAAAGAGATATTCATCCCCCTCTATTCAATGGCTGATGTATGTAGAGGCCAAAGAAAACATACAGATCATACATGCTCTGAAAGGTGGCGAAAAAAGGTGGGGGTCTTATTTTCTTGATGGCTATGCCGTGATCGATGGGGTAGAAACAGCTTTTGAATTTAATGATTGTTTTCATCACGGCTGTCCGAGTTGTTATAACGATAAAGACCAGAATCCTGTAACAGCCACGACCTATGGTTTTCTTCATTACAAAACACAGCTAAAAGCTGCATTCCTGGAAAGCCGGGGGTTCAAGGTCATAAGTCTATGGGAGCACGAGTGGAAGCGGATGGTAAAAGAAAATGACGGTGGCTGCGCAGATTTCCTGGCTGACTCCGCATTACCGCAACCTCTGATTCCACGAGATGCCCTTTTTGGGGGTAGAACAAATGCCATTTGTCTGTACCACAAAACAAGACCTGGGGAAAAAATACACTACTATGATTTTACCAGCCTATACCCTTTTGTCAATAAAACAAAGGAATATCCAATAGGCCATCCAAAAATCATTTATGACAAATTTGGTCCCCCTACAAAGTACTTTGGTTTTATAAAAGCAAAAGTATATCCCCCACGAAAGCTCTTTTTTCCGGTGTTACCCATACGGTTGGGCGGTAAACTTATGTTTCCACTGTGTCACACGTGTGCTGACACACGGCAGCAGGAAATGTGTGCCCACATGGATGAGGAGAGAGCTTTTGTGGGGACTTGGTGTACGGTGGAGATGAATTTAGCCATTGCAAAAGGGTATGTGGTTGTTGAAATCTATGAAATCTGGCATTTCGAGCAAAAATCTGATAATCTCTTTTCCGAATACATCAAAATGCACCTCCGTCAAAAACAAGAGGCTTCTGGCTACCCTTGATGGTGCAATGATAGTGAAAAACAAAATGTGTACATAGCTGATTTCTTTATAAAAGAGGGGGTGTGTTTGCATGCAGACCAGATTAATGTAAACCCTGCTAAGCGTCAAATAGCAAAACGTTTCTTAAATTCCCGGTGGGGTAAATTTGGTCAAAGAACAAACCTGCCTACCACAAGCAAGAGGTTTCATCATGCAATTTTATTGATGATGAAACAGCCTGTGTGTCTTGGAGACACTCAAAAGACTGCTGTATATTGTCTGTTTCATCATCAATAAAATTGCATGATGAAACCTCAAATTCAGGAGAAAACAGATATTTAAAGAGATCATCAGTTTCTCTCACAATGCTTGTGGTAGGCAGGTTTGTTCTTTGACCAAATTTACCCCACCGGGAATTTAAGAAAAGTTTTGCTATTTGACGCTTAGCAGGGTTTACATTAATCTGGTCTGCACGCAAACACACCCTCTCTTTTCTAAAGAAATCAGCTATGTACACATTTTGTTTTTCAGTATCAGCCAGAAGCCACTTGTTTTTGACGGAGGTGCATTTTGATGCATTCGGAAAAGAAATTATCAGATTTTTGCTCGATTTCATAGATTTCAACAACCACATACCTTTTTGCAATGGCTAAATTCATCTCCACCGTACAACAAGTCCCCACTCGTGCTCCCTTAGACTTATGACCTTGAACCCCGGCTTTCCAGGAATGCAGCTTTTAGCTGTGTTTTGTAATAAAGAAAACCATAGGTCGTGGCTGTTACAAGATTCTGGTCCTTATCGTTATAACAACTCGGACAGCCGTGATGAAAACAATCATTAAATTCAAAAGCTGTTTCTACCCCATCGATCACGGCATAGCCATCAAGAAAATAAGACCCCCACCTTTTTTTCGCCACCTTTCAGAGCATGTGTGATCTGTATATTTTCTTTGGCCTCTACATACATCAGCCATTGAATAGAGGGGGATGAATATCTCTTTGTTTGCAGGTGATAGTTACATACATACAGATGCACGGGTTATAGATTGGAAAGGATCTAAACATCTTGTTAGAATTTCTGAGATGTCACCCTGCTCTACAAACACTTCTTCCTCTGTCATTTTCATGATTTCAGCTCGGTAGAGAACACAGGCCTGCCGCAAAACAGATACATCCTGCTGGCAGTAATAAGCCAGCTCTTTTTGCAAATTAAAAGTTTTATGCTGATTGTCCTTGCACCATTGTAAAAATTCCTCTTTTTCTTCAGGCAACATGTTACCCACACTGTAATGTTCAACACCCGGCATGGGGCCCACATAATTTTGATTTTCCAGAGTATTAAAAAAGTGCGGAAAGTACCCCTTGCTGTCTGTAAAACCAATGGCTTGCGGAAGTTTGCTATGTTTCATAGGCAGGAAATTTAGAGAGTCTATAAAACGGATAGTCATGCTGTCTGTAAAACCAATGGCTTGCGGAAGTTTGCTATGTTTCATAGGCAGGAAATTTAGAGAGTCTATAAAACGGATAATCAAAGGTTCAACGGTAATTTGTAAAAGTTTAGCACCTTGAACCAGCAGTCCTGTGTTTATCTTTTCCTTAAGCAGTTGTTTAAGAACAAAATGTCCGTCATAACCTTTGGAATTATGGGCTATGAAGGTGTAGCCTTTACATTTTTTTCACAAAAATCTGTATAAAGGCAGAAATGAATTTGAGACCCTTGAATTCCAAGTTTCTTTCATCATTTAAGTCTGACACATATATGTAATTAGGGACATGCCAGCCTGTTTCTTGCATACATTCACAATCATAAAAAATATACTTTTCAGATGTTTCAGTTTTACCAATAGGGGTCATAAAACATAAGTGGACGCCATCCCCGGTTAGGGGTTCACGACATAGTTTACAATGCCGGCCATTGCACTTATGTTTCTTGTCCACATAAGACTCACATTTCTGGCACAGTATCTTAGATAAACACGCCACTTCTTTTTTCAGAGCCAAATACACGTGTCTATCTAAACACTCTTTAGAACGTCAAAAGAGTTTGCAATTAGGGCATCTCTTTTGTACGCCAACATTATTCGCACATGCTAGTGTCAAACAAAGACGGCACCACAATGTGCAATTATGATCGTGACTGTACGGTTTCTGACAGTAACTACAGAGGTTGCGCTCCCCACAGAATTTTTTGACATCGGTTATACCATAGGAATGGTCATCGTGTAGCAGCAAGAACACAGTCTTAGGGAACACAGGTCTGTCTGATGTCTTAAAACAAACCCATGAATTTGTGTGAAGCACAAAGCGTATGTTTATCTTTAAATGCTGTTCAAATATTGCTGCATCATCGAGCATGACTTTTCTATGTACCGGCCACCCCAATTCAATATGTATTTTTTAGCACCTTCTAACAATTCGGCATCTGTCATTTTTACCTGTGACATGAGGGCTGTGAGGCTACCTGCAAAACACAGGTTATTATCAGTGTTATTCAAGCCTATCGAATACATCCTTTTCTTATGAATAATATGGCTAAACGGTATAGTCTTTAAGACCCTATGAGCTCCCCCACCCCGCTTTCTTATGACAAGTACAACAACACAGAATATATCACAAACCTGGATTTCTCTGTGACTCTGAAGGAGTTTAGTGATCTGATTTAAGAAAAAGTCAGCGTCTAATGCTTCTGGGTTTAACTTTCCAGAATACAAGGAATTGTGAAAAAGAGATGAGTGTAGATGCACCTCTAATCACCGGGTGAAACCCTGCTGCTAACCTCATCCAGAATATGCTGGATACCTTGCCGAATGGCGAATTGAGCCTCAGATAATGATGTTACCCTGTCTAAATTAATAAACCGAAATTCCTCTGAATAAATTACACCATAAAACTTGTCCAATTTACGATCCCACCTTTTCACAAACTGAACATAGCTAACTGGTTCTGATTCTGCAGCGGGGCCTAATGCATGATTATTTGCACTGTCCTCTGAAACACGGTGATCAAAGACATGGCTTTCACCACGCCCTCCATATTCTGTACCGGCGTGTGTAGATTCACCGGCAGAAAAACTTTCGCTGTGTGATCTTTTCCTGTTAGACTTCTCTCCCATAGCCATTGGATTAAAAAACACTGGTCATACCTTTTAACTTTCTTTTTTTGTAAGAGAGAGTTTATTTACACCCCGCGGCTTCTGCTCCTATTTTTTTTAAAGACAATCATAAGAGACAGAAATATTACATAGCCAACAATATTTTTTAAAAAGTAAGACTCATATCTACTCACCATGTCTGAAGAAAAAGTTGCAAACTGTAGAGAGACTGTGTGATCTTTTCTGACTGCTGAAATGTACTGGATCTCATAATCTTATCATACGACCTGGCTAATTCACAATGCCTTTTTTTTTCGCAGACAGTACATTGTAATAGATGCTATATATTGTGTATGTGGCTAATACACATTCCCACCCATTTCCCAGACGTCTAAAAGGGATTTTAGTTCTACAACAGAGCTCTGCACATTCTTATCTTATGGCCTGTTGTTTAGGATACACCTAGATGCCCCATTTTTTTCCCAGATAACCCATTGTAGGATTAATTAACTAGGCATTCCTAAAACACACCACACAAAACTGTAGGTTCGAAATGTTTTATTTCAAATAAAATGTTTTCATCTTGTGATATGATTTATTTGCGCATTACAAGTTTAAAAAAATAAAAACTAAAAGGTATACATATAATTTATGTTCATCTGTATGTTCAACTAATAGATTCTGGAAATACATACATTTTCATAAAAAGTCAATTTTTACAGAACTTGGTGTTTTTTAAAGAACGATCTATAATCTCTGTCACAGATTAAACCTTCATATCACAGTTTGCAGATCTAAGCAAAATATTGAACAGTTGTCCTGGATTTCTAGTGGTATTAAAAAGACACAATTGATGCTATCACCGTAGACTCTTTTCCAGATCTGCAGAGAATTTGTGTGTGTGTGTCACATCTACAGGCCTCATCTTTATTGTTCTGTGAAAACTATGATTATAACTGTGCACAAAAGCCTGCAATACGTCTTGGTACCTAAAGGTGTTGTGTATAGTAAAATAACACCACATTTTGGATTTCAAAGTCCTGTTAAACCTTTCTACCACCACTGTTTTAACATCGTTATTGGTTACAAAATGATGAACCCCTCTTTGTTTTAATAAATTCTTCAGGGACCTATTTAAAAATTCTTTACCCTTGTCTGTCTGTATTTTTTCAGGTATACGACCTAGATTAAATATTTTCATGACCGGTTTTCGATTTTAAACTTACAGCCCATGCATATTTTGACAGGATGTCTACCACTGTTAATACTTCTCTTACCTCTGCTGATCCTAGTTCTTCCATTAAACAGTTTGTTTCTGCATCTACAGTGGCATAATATATTTCTATATCCTCCGGATCCATTGTGTTGTCAGATGTTAAGTCAAGTTCGGTGCCAAAATCGCAGGGTTCTTGAGAGTCGAAAAATATTTGGGCATCTGGATAATATACATTCTCTGTTATTTCTTGTTCAGGCTCTGCTGGACTCTCCAGTATTTCAAGTGGATTTTCAATCGGTGGATACCCCTCTGCTTCTGCATCATGGTCCTTAAGGAAGTAATTAATGTTGTGTGCCCTGCTGGAAATTCTGCTTGGTGTTCCAAAAAGAGCCATTTTTTAATCTCTGTGTTAAAATGTTCCCCTTGCACAGGACACAAACAGCCTTACACCTGGAGCATGCTCAGAACAGACCTCTTCTTTCAACCAATCAGATGTTACCACACCCCTAGAGCATGCTCAGAACAGACCTCTTCTTTCAACCAGTCAGATGTTACCACACCCTAGAGAGGCATGTTCAGACTTGTCTCTCAGTATTGGTTTTTTCAAAGCCACTAAAAAATAGTTGTGTCTGTGTTTGAACTCAGGTCTCTCTCTCTCTCCCCCCCCCCCAAAAAAAATAGCTGTATTAGGGGGATTTGAACTCAGGTCTCTCTGTATTTCAGTCTGAACTCTACAGGACTGTCAGAATACTTCTCTCTAACAGTGAGGTCTTAAAAGTAAAATTCTATCACATGGACAGCAGTGGTTTCTCTAACAAAGATGTGCTAATTGCATTTGTAAAGAAACACATTTCCGGAGTCAGTCACACTGCTCCCCGCTGATTTCAGCAAATAGGGACAGTCCATTTCTGATGATGTAGACAGGGGCATGGTTGAGGGTGAGAGGCAGCACTGATCCCTCTAACAAAGATGTGCTAATTGCATTTGGAGAGAAAAAGATTCTAGCCTGCCTGTCTCTCTGTGCTAAGAATCAGTTTTTGTGTTAGAAAAAAACAACTGAGTCTGTGTGGGATAGAGAGAGAGAGAAAAGCATTTTTGTTTTTCAGCATTAAGCAGAAGCAAAAACACATTTCCGGAGTCAGCCATACTGTCATTTCCGGAGTCAGCCATACTGTTTCCGCTGATGTCAGCAAAAAGGGACAGTCCCTCTTCTGATGACACACTGTTTCCGGTGATGTCAGTAAAAAGGGACAGTCCATTTCCGGTGATGTAGGCAGGGGGCGTGGAGGAGGGTGGGAGGCTGTGGGCATAGCACAAACCTGGAAGTGGGTGCTGATTGGCTAATGCCATATTGTGGGGCGTGGCATGGGTGTGACACCCCACGGAAGTGTACGCTGATTGGATGATGTCATCCTTGGGGCGGGGGCATGGGTGTGTCAAGTGGGGGGCAGTGGCCATGCCTGGGGGTGGGACTGGGCGGGGCCAATTTACCATTCACTTCTATGGGAGGGGGCGCGGCCTAAGGCGGGCCATACACCGGAAGTGGGCGCTGATTGGTACCTGTCAACATTTTGGGGGCAGGAGTGGGTGGGGCTGGGTGGGGCTCACTCACCATTCACTTTTATGGGAGGGGGCGTGGCCTAAGGCAGGACATACACCAGAAGTGGGCGCTGATTGGTACCTGTCAACATTTTGGGGGTGGGGGTGGGAGGGGCTAACTCACCATACACCGGAAGTGAACGCTGATTGGCTCCTGCCATCCTTATCTCACCTGTCAATCAGTTTGACAAGTAGTGTACCCGTTATACTACTGACATCCATAGGCAAGACCAGAAAGTGGCAAGGAGAGGAAGTATTTCACCCAGAGATCATAGAGCATGGTTCTACAGCAAGTGAAATCAAGCTGCTGTTTAGCACTGGTTTTGGTGACCTAGGTAATTGCCTATGATGCCTTTGTCTAAATTCAAACCTGGTTCCAATGCTAAGTCTCACACACTCTATGCAAACCCTGGCATGGATTCTTCAATGGAGGAAAAAGGATTATCCACTGCAGGCCCAAGGCTTATGGCTAGTAAGTGCAAGGAAACATCTCAAACAAAAGTGGCATTCCAAAATTTAAAAAAAGAACAAACTTTACTGGTAAAAATTACTTTGAAGCAACATAGTCATTGGTGGCAGGTTCAAATATAGATGTACAGCAACAGTACACAATGTAGGATAGAGCGAGTTTTCTTCTTTCTTCCCACACATTTCTTGAACATCCCCCTATATTTTCTTTTGGACCTTTACTGAACTGTCTGACTGCCCTATCTGTTACTCTAAATGCTTGAATATCTCCTCTGATCTCCTTTTTCTCTTTAATCAGCTGGACACATGGATTTAGCACCAATTAGGTTGTTCTCTTCTGAAGTCATAAGAGACAGACTCAAAATACAGGATGTAGAACTTTAGAGCAAAGGCACTCTCCATTCCACAGTTGGATTCCTCAAGCATGACTACTTCAATGGCATGCCAGAAACACCACTGCAAAAACTCTATGATGTGACATTGGCATAAGTTCATATTAAAGACCCCCAAACAAATTAACAGTTGGATCCCCAGAGTAGTAGTAGATCTATCTCAGAAGATATGTAAGTAACTATAAGTGGGCCCCCTCCTTTTCTGTGTCCCCATTTACTTCCTGTTTGGAATATATTCTGTTGCTATATGATCCTCCGAGTCCACCACTGGGCAGCAGAAACAGCAGGTAGGCATCCTCTGTCTCCAGCCCCAAAGATATTCAGGAGCAGGAATCAACCTCCTTATCTCAGCTCCTAACCCTCTGATTAGAATCTCCGTGTGAATAATCTGAGCAACAATCGGGGCCAGCGCGACCATTAGGCAAACTAGGCAGTCTCCTAGAGTGCCAATGGTCTAAGAGTGGCCCATTGCCACCACAGCCACCCCTCTCTGTGATCTGCAGCGGCGGCAGTGGCTTCAAACAGTTCTGCAGCACTGGGGTAATTTCTCCAAACCGGTTAGTTTTGTACATATCATGACAGTCATGAACCTCACTTCTAAGTCATGGAATGTGGAGTATTATCTCAGTCAATCAAATGTATTGCTAGTGCTTGACATAGTACTTGCATCATGGCAAAGAGTGCCACCTCTTGGAGTTCATAGATATAACATGTATAGAAACATAGAAACATAACAGCAGAAAAAGACCACATGGCCTATCTAGTCTGCCCTTCCATATCAATTACTACAATAGTCCCCTTTTTTCCTTTGGAGATTCTCTGTGTTTGTCTCATGCTTTTTTGAATTCAGATTCTGTCCTCATCTCTACCACCTCCATTGGGAGACTATTCCACACATCTACCAATCTTTCCATAAAGACATATCTTTGCATATTACTTCTGAGTCTATCCCCTTTCACCCTCATCCTATGTCCCCTTGTAGCAGAGCTTGCTTTCAATTGAAGGAGGCTCTCTTGTGCATTTATGCCAACGAGGTATTTAAATGTCTTAATCATATCTCCTTTATCCCACCTTTCCTCTAAAGTATACGTATTAAGATCCTTAAATCTGTCCTCATATGTTTTATAACAAAGATCACTAACCGTTTTAGTAGCCATCTCTGCACCGACTCCAATCTGTTTATATCGTTTTGAAGGTGTGGTCTCCAGAATTGCATACAATACTCCAAATGAGGTCACACCAAAGACTTATACAGAGGCACTATCACCTCCTTTTTTCTGCCATTTCTCTCCCTATGCACCCAATCATCCTTCTGGCTTTCACCGTCATCTTTTCTACCTGTCTAGCTACTTTAAGATCATCAGACACAATCATGCCCAGGTCCCACTCTTCTTTTGTAGACAGAAGTACTTCACCCCCTACATTGTACCGCTCCCTTGGATATTTGCAGCCCAAATGCATGACCCTGCATTTTTTTAGCATTAAATCTCAGCTTCCAATTTATCAACCATTCTTCAAGCTTAGCTAGGTCCCTCCTCATGTTATCTTCTCCTTTCTGGGTGTCTACTCTTTCAGATTTTGGTATCATCTGCAAAGAGGGAATCCTTACCTGACAGTCATTCCACAATATCACTAACAAAGATTTATTTATTTATTTATTTATTTATTTTCATTTGTATACCGCTACTTCCAGTGATCAGAAGCGGATAACTT
Source organism: Ichthyophis bannanicus (assembly GCA_033557465.1). Classification (NCBI taxonomy): domain Eukaryota; kingdom Metazoa; phylum Chordata; class Amphibia; order Gymnophiona; family Ichthyophiidae; genus Ichthyophis; species Ichthyophis bannanicus. The sequence continues at coordinate 78,769,292 of CM066036.1, forward strand.
GCAGATCAAACATAACTATGGGTTAGAACTGTATGAGTTAAAAATTTACATTTGATTTTCGGGTGAGAAACATTAGGGTTTACTATATGATTATAATGGTAATAACATATATACAATAGAAATAACATGTAAAATATATTAGTAACATATATATTTAAGGAAGCGCCGGCAGGCGTGCCCGCGCCTGGCGGGCCCGTGCCTGAGGGCCTCGCCAGAGGGCCCTTTGGCGTGGCCCTTAGGCGTGGACCGAAGGAACAAGGCCATACGGCTGCGCCTTGGACCACATCAACCAACTCCAATCAATGCTGAAATCTAACCGGCAGTGCCACTTCAGTAATTACACCAGCGAAACCGGAACCCTCACCCGAAGAAAACGTCTCCCTCGTCAGGAAAGTACTAAACGGATAACCTGGGACTCAGACTGACCCAACATCCAACTGCCAGACCGACATCCAAACAGCAGAGAAAAGTCCAGAACATTAAACCGCGAAAACGCAAGTAAAATCTCTCTACCCTCAGCTTAGCACCTACCCTACACGGTAGCCATCATAGAATCAGATATACATGATAACCCAAGCAAAGTAGTTCATATGCGAACTTTACTATATACTCTAAGAAATATTGCTCATACATATATCCTATAATACCAGATTAATGTATTATCCACACTTGTTCTATGATGTATGTAGCATAATTGTCTAACCTACTAGATCTAGTTTGCTCAAACAAGTGATAATTGCGTAACCTGCTACTAGTGTTACTGTTGTATGATCAGATGTTATCAGCTTAACCTCCTATTTACAATTACCTCTGAGATATGTTGTATAATCTACGAACCAGCCAGTCCCAGTTAGCTTTGACTCAATATACCTGTGTAATCTGCAGTTAGCCAATATCAACAGTTATCTGTTAAGCTGCAGTCTCTACTACCCGTGTAATCTGCAACTGAAGCAAAACTATCATAACCAGGCAGCTTAGCTGACCCACCACCGCCAACCAACATCCCAGCCCAAATCCACACCTCAACATAGATCACAAAATGGCCCTATCCTGCACCATCTCAATTACCCTCTACCTCCTTGCTACAGGACTAGGCAATGTCACTGGCCTATATACTAACAACAATCACATACCAACTATCCACAGTTATAGAAAGAGGTGGCCAGATGCCCCATTCTATGAATCACTAGAAACCACTCAAACACACCACCACCACCTCCTGCATATATCAATACAGCATAGTAAAAAGAAAACACAGCGACTCCCACGTCTTTTGAAATGTGCCCTTGTAAATGCCCGATCGGTACGTAAAAAATGGCCAATCATCTCAGATACGATAACACTACACAACCTTGACCTGCTACTGATCACCGAGACATGGCTTTCCTGTGATGACAACGTGATACTCAACCAGCTCTTGCCCGCTAACTTCTCTGTCCATACATGTCACAGATCAGGCAAAAGGGGTGGCGGTGTCCTCGCCATCACCAGATCTGACCTTCATTTCAACATAAAAGATGCAACCAGCTCGCCGCTCCTAGACTCAATCTCGATAGCGAATAAGTGTTCCTCCATCAATCTACTTTACAGAGCTCCATCATCCGATCCAGATGCACTAACAACGATAATCGACACGGCCGCAAACTCCCAGAGCCCACATACAACAAGCTGGGTACTAGGAGATTTCAACCTCCCCTCCCTGCAAGACACTCACTCAAAGGCGTTTCTCGAAGCCCTGAAGGATCTAGGATATAGCCAATTAATCAAGGATCCTACCCACACAAAAGGAGGCATGCTTGATCTAATATTCACCACAGACCCAACCAGCAGAGGAACAACCATCCCTGAACTATCTATTACCGCTGTCCCATGGTCTGATCACTCATTAATCCTATTCCAAATTCCTCAACCAAGCCAAGGCCAAAAGGTAGATAACTCAACAATTGGTCAATCCAACAATCTGCCAAGAAGATTCCAACCATTCAACAAAGAACTTATCCTGGAATCAACAATCCCACTAATAACCTCAACAGCACACAACCCAGACGAACTAGTCTCCAACTGGAATGAGATACTCAGCTCAATAGCTGTTCGCCCAGCAATAAACAGACCTCAAGGGAAACGACACACAGCAACATGGTACTCTACTGAGCTGAAAGCCTCACTCGCGACACTAAGAAAACTTGAGAGACGATGGCGCCGCTCACGCTCAGAAGTAGACCAAAGTGCATACAACCTACAGCTCACAGCGCACCGTACCGCAGTAACTGAAACCATGAAACGTTACCACGCTAACACCTTAAAGAGATCCCTCAACAAACCTCGTGACCTGTTTGCCCTTGTTAAGCGACTTACAACAGAACCTGCATCAGAACAAGCAAATGGAATCCATCCTCAAATATATGCAGACTATCTACAAACCAAACTATGTCAGATAAACAACAACTCTGCGTCCAATACTATCCTTCAGCCTTACAACCAAACATCACTCACTACCTTCATGACCCCATCCAAACAATGCATCGAAAACACCATAGCAGCTATCAACACGACTACAGCACAATCTGATCCATGCCCAGCATTCTGGATCAAAGAACTACGAACAGACCTCAGTCCCATCATAGCCAGACTCATGCAACAATCGTTCACAACAGGTGATTTCCCACGCACCCTCAAACACACATCAATAAGACCTCTACTAAAAAACAACAAACTCGACCAACAGAAACCGGAATCCTACAGACCTATAGCAAGCATACCGATGCTAGCAAAAATAATGGAAAAGGAAGTTCAGAGACAAATACAAGACCACATTGACTCCAATGCACCACTGGATCCATGCCAACACGGATTCAGAGAAGCACACGGGGTTGAGACCCTTCTTACCACACTCTTCAGCAGCATAATATCAGGCATCAACAATACCCGCCAAGGCTTTGTCCTTGTCTTCCTTGACATCGCGGCGGCGTTTGATTCCGTGAACCATGAACGCCTCTTAGAACGCCTCAAAGAAAAAGGAATCTCCGGTAAAGCGCTCGAGTGGTGCAGGTCCTACCTCTCTGACAGATGGCAGCAGGTTCGATCCAAAGACACATCTTCAGAACCATTCCACCAAAGCCAAGGTGTCCCACAAGGATCCTCCCTCTCTGCCTTGCTGTTCAATATATACATGCAACCTCTCTGCAACCTTATCCGGTCCTTCAATGTGAACTGCATGATATATGCAGATGACGTGCTATTATACATGCCTTTTGCAACAGAAAACCCAGACCTCTCACCAATAACATGCTGCATAAATGAAATATCCAACTGGCTACAATCTCAAAACCTCCGGATTCAACACAAAAAGACGGAGGTCATGTTCATTACAAGAAATCGTAACTTCACTGCGCCTACAGTACTAAAGGTGAAGGAAGCTGACCTCCAGATCAAATCCGCGATCAGATACCTTGGCGTCACACTAGACCAGAACCTAAATATGCAGGCGCATATAAGTAACACTGTAAGGGCAGTATACCATAAAATCAGATCCCTCAGATACCTACGATCGCTGCTGCAGCCTGACGATTTCAGGACCATCTTTCAAGCACTAATAATTCCGCATTTCGATTATGCGAATGCAATACTGCAAGGACTCCCCCAAACCACTCTGAACCCACTGCAAATGGCAATGAACACCGCAGCAAGAGTACTACACGGAGCATCCAGGAAAGACCATGTCACACCCATTATGAAACAGCTCCACTGGCCCCCGATTCAAGGTAGGATTACATTCAAAACCTTGCTACTCACCTTCAAAGCCACCAACGGTCTCTCGTCAACATCACTATCAGAGATAGTCCAGAAGACACCCCACAATAGGGACAGAAGGTCAGTAGCACAAAACACCTTGATAGTCCCAAGATCAATGACTCAATGCACCAAGTCAACATCCAGCAGGGCATTCAAACTTTATGCACCAATGATCTGGAACAGCCTCCCTCACAACATCCGAACAATCCCAGACATATTCCAATTCAGGAAGGCTGTGAAACACTACCTCTTCCTCCTACATTACCCAGAAACCAATGAAAGCTCAGCACCAATTACCGAGACCTCACAAATCTCCTCTGTCTGAAACCATAAGAACACATGACCAGCCTGTAAATTGTATATATTGTTATTGTATATAGTTACCCTGTTAGCCAAGTTGTTCTCCTGTTCATATGTAAACACAAAGTACTATTGGAAATGTGTATGTTCGTTGTTTATTGTAAACCGCACTGATGCTGAATAGCGCGGTATAAAAGAGACTTTAAATAAATAAATAAATAAATAAATAAATATATACAATTTTTACATGAGAAGAGCCTTATGACTACGCTTATGGTGGTTCCATACATAAGAGATTTATGCTAACAATTTAGGTATGTTTGTTTTGGCTCTTAGGTATTGTTTAAGTCGGGTCATATACCTCATTAAAGAGGTGCGTTTTTAACTTTTTTTTTAAGTCTTTCAGGTCGATAATTGACCTCAAGTCTTCTGGCAGTTGGTTCCATATGGTAGGTGCTGTGTACGTGAATGCTCGTTTACTCTTGCAGGCTTTGGTTGATCTGATACTGGCTGGTATACATAGGGTGTTTGCGTTGCAAATTCTTCTATTTCTGGAGGGGGGTTGGGCGTCTATGAGGTTGTTGAGGTATGATGGTGCTATGTTGTGTATGAGTTTGAATGTTGTTACTAGTAGTTTGTATTTTATACGGGCGGTTATGGGAAGCCAGTGCAATTCAATTAATATTGGTGTGATGTGTTCAGCAATTTTCTTCTTCATGATTACTCTGGCTGAAATGTTTTGAGCCATTTGAAGGATCTTTAATGTTTTTTTAGGCAGGCCTTGAAGGATTGAGTTACAGTAATCTAAGTGTGGGATGAGCAGAGTTTGTGCTACAGTTCTGAAGTCTGAGTGGTCGAGGATGTTGCGTAGAGGTTGAATAACCTTTATTTTGTGGAAAATTGCTCTGTTGGTTAATCGTAAGTGTTTTTCCATTTTTAAATTGGTGTCAAGGGTTACTCCAAGGTATTTTATCTCTTCCTTTACCGAGTAAGTGTTGTTGTTCATTGTTATTGTTGGGGGTGGTTTGAATCCTTGATTTCAGTGGAGTGGAGGAGTGGCCTAGTGGTTGGGGCAAGGTACTTCAGGCCAGAAGGACTGGGGGTTCTAGTCCCACAGGTGCTCCTTGTGGTCTTGGGCAAGCCACTTAACCCTCCATAGCCCATGTTCCCTGTAAAATAGTTATCTCCAAGTTACAATGCCCTGTTCAATGTAATTTCAGTTTGTTCAATGTAAACCTCACTGATGCAGAATAGCACGGTATATAAGAGAACGTAAATAAATAAAATAATTTCGGGAGATGTACATTACTTCTGTCTTTTTATGGTTTATTGACATATTGTTTTGCAGCAACCAGATTTGCATCTCTTTTAGACAGTTCTCGAGATGATTGTAGTTTGGGTTTTCTGTGTCCAATTGTGTGTATAGCATTATATCATCGGCATACAAATGGTATTGTATCTTGTGCTTACGAAATATTGTGCATACTGGTTTTATGTAAAGGTTGAAGAGTAGAGAAGATAACGCTGATCCTTGCAGAATTCCTTGGGTTTGGGGAAATGCTTTTGCCTTTTCACCGTTGAATTGAACCTGTTGCATCCTGTTTGTTAAATAGGATGTGAACCATTTCAATGTAATTCCTGTTATTCCCATAGAGGCTAGTCTGTTGATGAGTGTTTTGTGATGTACTGTATCAAATGCAGCTGATAGATCTATGAATAGTAATATATACATTTTCTTCCTGTCTTCTAGTCCTGTCTTCTAGTCCAAAGATGTTAAAAAGAATCGGACCAAGGACAGATCCCTGTGGCACACCACTAGTAACCTCCTTCTCCTCACAGTGAGCTCCATTTACCTGTACCCTTTGTCATCTCCCACTCAACCAATTTCTAGGGTGCTCAGTTTGCATATAAGTTGCCTGTGTGGAATGGTGTGAAAGGCTTTACTGAAATCCAAGTACACCACATCTAGGGCTCTTCCTTGGTCCAACTCCTTAGTCACCCAGTCAAAGAAATCAATCTGATTTGTCTGACAAGACCTGCCTCTGATGAATCCATGCTTGGGATGCTTGGAAATTCTTCTTAATCAAGCCATTTTCTTGGTCTCTGTCTAAATGTGATTCACAGAATAGCTGTTTGTGACTGACACCTCTATAATCAATGCTGTTCTGATGTTCTTCTCCTTTACTGCTATGTCCATCTTTCGTGCATCTGCTTTTAATTAGTCAGAATGGGTGAATCCCAGGTGATCATGACCTCTTCATTCTGTTATTCTCTTATGGTCATGATCCCAGGGCTTTTCAGGCATAGTGATGTTGTAGTGTTTACAAAATTTCCAATGGATGAGATGTGCTTCTTTGTTGTGCCTTACTGTATGGAAATTTTCCACTATCAGACCTTCACAGCCAGCTGTTTACAGCTGTGGCATTGTGAGGCTGTTTGTGCTTATGCCTCCTCTGATGTCCGATGCCGATGTTCTGTTTGCAAGGGCGCAGAAGTGGCTAATCAAGGCCACTTCTGCCCACATGTAAAAGGCAACAGTGGGCTGTACCTTTGTAGCCACTCCAGGAGGGGTGTGTCATAGCTAATTGGTTCAGTCTACAAAATCCTTCCAGTGCTCCAGCTGCTATCCTCTTGGAAAAACATAGGTTTTGTAAAAGGGTGCAATTATTCTGCTAATAATGCCACTACTTCTCTTTGTGTACCTGCTGCAACTTATCAAGTAAAGATGTTCCTCACCTAATGGAAGTCATATAGCAGCCAGCAAGAATTGTATTTTGAACTGGTTAGACAGGGGACTTGTCACTGTGCCATTGGTGGGGGAGGAAAATGAGAAGAGTGTTCCAGAGGGATTTGGGGGGGGGGGGGGGGCTGGAGGAGGCTTGTCTTTGTGCTGGGGGGAAGACGTAACATAGAATATTGAAAACAACAGCAGGTAAAGACCATACCATCTATCCAGTCTGCCCAGCCACACCAACTACTAAGCTCGACAATCTCTTCCTCTCCGTCAGAGATTATCTGTGTTTGCCCCATACTTTCCTGAATTCAAATACCATGCTTGCCTCCCCTAAGAAGCTATTCCATTCATCTACCTCTCTTCCCATAAAGAAATATTTTTCCTTCAATAAATAATACACACATACAAATTTATTGGCATTTCTGTTACCGCCTTAGTTATTTTTGCTACTCTAGTGGGATAAACTTTTGCTAAGTTCCACGCAAAACTTTTTAAACTTGAATTTTTATTGCACAGGCCCTAAAGAATTCAAAAAGCTACTTGCACTAGTAATAAACTACTAAGTCTAAGAAAATATAGAAAAAATGCATAGAAATAAAGTAGTGCCTCGTCAAGCTGCTTCATTCGGTCATACCCTGTCTAGCTGTCAATCTTCTAACAGACCGATTAAAGGTCAAACCTGGCTCAGATGACCTAATAGTAGCTAGCTAGAATGGGCTTGAATTTATAGCAGGGTGCTTGTGTGGAATGTCAAAAAAGATGCTTATGCTATGCTTATTTTCTGAAGTTAACTTAGGCGGCTATTTATTTATTTACTTTTATACCATGCTATTCTGCATCAGTGTGGTTTACATGGAACAAACTGAAATTACATTGAACAGGGCATTATAACTTGGAGATAACTATTTTACAGGGAACATGGGCTAAGGAGGGTTAAGTGGCTTGCCCAAGACCACAAGGAGCACCTGTGGGACTAGAAACCCCAGTCCTTCCAGCCCAAGGTTGCTGTCTTCTAGTGGGATTTGAACCACTGACCTTCCAGCCTGAAGTACCTTGTCCCAACCACTAGGCCACTTCTCCACTCCACATTTATAAAATAGGCTTTCAGAAGTGGCATTATAAGCACACAAATGTACACTCATTGCATAGCAGTTATAAATGTGCATGTATGCTCGATGCATGTGTTCATGTATTTCATAACCATACACGTGCATAGCAGCTCTGTCCCTGTTTCACCCAAATTATACTACAAGAACAAGAATGTGTAAGTACTCACAATCTTGTCATGTACTTATTAAACATGTTTTGACTTTTATAATTTTCACCATGCAACACAATAAAACAATTAATCAAAGTACCTATTGTTATCATTAATCATAGCTGAATAAATATCCCTCCACCACCCTTATCCCCTATTCCCAGTGCTAATGAATAAATGAGTGAATGATTGTTTTTTTACTAACTAAGAAGAGCAAAGCATTCAGGCTATTAAGAGGTGTGAAGGCAGATTTTAGATAGGCTTTGAAGAGCAAATCACCATGTCTAGGTCTGGACATGGAGAATTCCCATATTATTTTACAAGAAGCTCTACCAAGCGTAAAGCCTCTTGTGAAATAGGTGTAGGACTGTATGTTGATTTCTCTGTATGCCCAGTGGGTACAGCTATTTTAAAAAGATGCACATGGGAGAAAAAGTGCACAAATACTTCTCATATATGTGTGTAAGCATCTTTTTATAACTGCTGTTCCCACTGTGCAGAAACTCCCAGAGTGAACAGTGCCACTTTCTCCCGATCACCCCCCCCCCCCCCCAACCTCAGTCCCTCCCTGATGGCCCGCTAAACTATCCAGTACCTTCTCTGACCTCCCCAACAGACTATCCCCCCTAACACATCCAATCCCACCCAACCACCACCCACGAGCATCTAATCCCCCCTTAATCAAACCCTCCCTGAAACAAATACCTCCCCACCTCATCCCCCCCCCCACCAGCAACAGCGACCACCGTGAGGCCCCACCAGCAGACCTCCTATCCCAGTCCCTATCACTGGCCTTACCATGGTTCCCTGGTGACTTGAAAGAGCAAGAGAAAACCCCAGTTGCTCCTTCTCTTATGTTTCAGGTTCCAAAATAGTGCCAATGATCTCTAGCAGTAATCTCGTGATACTACTGCAATAGAACTTGGTGCCATAAAAGTAGGAGAGACTGGGAATTCTTACTGTTCCCTCTAGCTATCAGGGATCCCCAGTAAGGCTGGGGATAGGGATCAGGGTGGGGGATCTGCTGGGGGAGGTTGCAGGTAGGTTATTGTTACCAGAAATTTTCATGGTAGGGGGATTGCTTATTGGGAGGATCAGATGGTTTTGGGGGTAAAGGGATAAGATGTATTGGGAGGATAACCTATCGGAGGGGGATCAAGAGGGGCTTGGATGGTTAAGCAGGTCATTGAAGGAGGGATCAAGGTAAGGGGGTGATTGGAGAGGCAGACATAAGAACATAAGAACTTAAGATATGCCATACTGGGTCAGACTAAGGTCCATCAAGCCCAGTATCCTGTTTCCAACAGTGGCCAATCTAGGTCGTAAGTACCTAGCAGTTTCCCTAAAAGACACAGCTTCCACAATGCTTGTATTGGGTCAAGAAGTGATATCCTGGGTCCCTTTTAATAATGGTTTATGGACCTTTCCTCCAGGAACTTGTCCAAACCTTTTTTAAACCCAGCTACACTAACAGTTTTTACTACATTCTCCAGTAACAAATTCCAGAGTTTGATTACACGTTGAGTGAAAAAACATTTTCTCTTATTAGTGTTAAATAGGTTACCCTGTAGCTTCATTTCATGTCCCCTAGTCTTTCTATATTCCTATGACATAAACAATCGATCTACGTTTACCCGTTCCACTTCATTCATTAATTTATAGACCTCTATCATATCTCCCCTCAGGTTGAAGAGCCCTAACCTTTTTAGCCTCTCTTCATAGGGGTATCCTTCTAACCCCATTACAATTTTGGTGGCTCTTCTCTGTACCTTTTCTAATAACACTATATCCTTTTTAAGACATGGTGACCAGAATTGCACACAATTTGCTCTTTGCTGCAGCGGCCATTTAAAACAGCTCCCCAATCGGGGTAGAGCAGAGGGTGAGCGTTCCTTTCCCGCTCCTACACTCCGGCCCAATCCGGGCCGTGGGAGACTTCAGCGGCAACGATAAAAGGCAGCCGCGGGCACAAGACAGCCCTCTTTGCTGCAGCGGCCATTTAAAACAGCTCCCCAATCGGGGTAGAGCAGAGGGTGAGCGTTCCTTTCCCGCTCCTACACTCCGGCCCAATCCGGGCCATGGGAGACTTCAGCGGCAACGATAAAAGGCAGCCGCGGGCACGAGACAGCCCTCTTTGCTGCAGCGGGCATTTAAAACAGCTCCCCAATCGGGGTAGAGCAGAGGGTGAGCGTTCCTTTCCCGCTCCTACACTCCGGCCCAATCCGGGCCGTGGGAGACTTCAGCGGCAACGATAAAAAGGCAGCTGCAGGCAGGCGCGCCCGCGTCTTGCGGGCCCGCGCCTGAGGGCCTCGCAAGAGGGCCCTTTGGCGTGGCCCTTAGGCGGGGCACGACAGGCAGACAACGAAGCAACAACCAACCACCAAATAAAGCACCAGCCCTACAAACGCGTCACTATAGCATATATGAACAAAACCAGTTCATCACCAAACAAACTGTAAGTTACCTCTTCAATAGCCAATGTACTAAAGTGCACAGGAAAAAACAACGAAGGAACAGAGCATTATCATAAATTGTTTAAGTCACTATATACTTTTATTACATTGAATATATCAGCATTTATTACTTTTATTACCTTAAACATAATTACATTTACTGCTCTCTTTTGTATTACCATACCTATACTGCTATCTTTTACTACGTATACTACTAATATACTCTTATATGTTGCTAATGTTCCTATTATAAATATTGCTGAAATAATTTTATGGTTACTAACACATCACCATTATACTACTACTAGTGTTCCCTTAAGCAACAGTTTGCTTTCACTATTGCCATTACCTCTCCTATATGGTTACATTGTTACTCAACTGTTTACACTGTTGCCAATACCTATCTCATATAATCACACTGTTGCAAACACCTTACCAATCCTACTAACACTCTCTCCTCACTAATTACAATTGCCTCCCACCTGCCTCCACGGTTGCCAACATATTTACAATCTCATCTTTAGCATTCCCAAAAACAACATTTTACACCCACCATTATTCCTATACACACACTAATTCAAAGCAAAAATGAAACCTGCACAAGTCATTATACAGCTCTTATATTTAATAAGTATTACTTTAAGTATACTAACCTCCCGTGGAATATGCTACCAATCACAACACTTACTCTATCATCCTGCTAGAATAGCTCATCTTTATAATGCCCCACCACATATCAATCATATGAACATTAATAACCACAAATCATACACACACACACATAACCCACCAACAACTAAATACTCAGACACACGGATAAGAAGATTAATCAATATACAAACTAAAACTGATAATGAAATAAAAAAACTGAATTCACTCAATCAAAACCTGAAAATTATCCTCATAAATGTAAGATCTGTCAGGAATAAAATTCCAATCATCATAGATCTCCTCACTGATGAAAACCCAGACTACCTCTGCTTAACAGAGACATGGTTGAGCAATTCCGATACAGTCCTAACTAACCAACTAAAAATAAAAGGATATACTTTATTCATCTGTAACCGAAATAAAAGAAAAGGTGGTGGAGTCCTGATACTAGCAAAATCTAGCTTGAATTGTTCCACTTCCATTAGTGAAACTAATGAAAATACTGATATACTAATGATAGAAAACAGAAACCTAGCAATCTGCCTATTTTATAGACCCCCTGCTTCAAACACCCATAATTTGACATCTATACTAGAAACAGCATGCAAAGCATCCATGAACAAACCTCATATCATCCTAGGTGATTTTAACTTACCAACCTGCAATAATAACCAATCTTCAATAATACTAGAATCAGTGGATGTTATAGGCTATCAACAAATCATTAAACAACCTACTCATACTAAAGGTAATATTCTGGATTTAATATTCCTTCCCATGTCATTCACTATTTCACATGAATATACTCCCCCTATAATATCACAAATCCCATGGTCTGACCATTTCCTAATAAACTTCTCTATTAAAATACCCTCCGCTACCTCTTCTAATCAACCTAAAATTCATTTGGGACCCAAATTTAGACTATTCTCACCTGAAGAATTCCTCAACACAATTATTCCACAATTATCTACTGACATAATAAACCTCGATGAAGCTACATCTACCTGGAATTCAACTATAAAATCAGCATCTAAACCAACACATAAGATACTAAAAAAACACCATACTAGACAATCAGAAAAATGGTACACAACAGAATTAGCCTCCATTAAAAAAAACCTTCGCAAAATCGAAAAAGAATGGAGAAAAACAAAAACAACAGATCTACGAGTCTTATACTTTGCAACTCTCAACAACTACAGATCATCCACAAACAATGCCAAAAAACAATACCATGCGAGGATTCTAAACAAAGCCATTAATCGCCCCAGAGAACTGTTTGAAATAGTAAAATCATTATCTAAAGCTCCCATAGATACCCAACAACCAGCCTCAATTAACATACAAGATATGGCAGACTACTTTGCCAGCAAACTTAAATCATCAATGATACCAATACCTTTCAATACTATTCCATCTACTAGTAACCACACCTGGAACGTTTTCCACCCAATAGATAAGAAGCAATTACTCAATATTATATCGAATATCAATACAACTACATCCATACTTGATCCCTGCCCAGTTCTCTGGATCAAACAAACAAAGCAAGAACTTGCGCCCTTTATTCTAAATATAGTTAACCAATCACTCCTTCAAGGGGTATTACCTAAAGAACTAAAATTATCTGCAATCCGCCCTATATTAAAAAACAAGACTTTGAACAAAAATGACCCATCATCCTATCGTCCGATAGCTAGCATCCCCTTCATAACTAAAATTATAGAAAAAGCCGTACAACTTCAATTACAGGATCATATAGATACATTTGCCCCACTGGATGAACATCAATACGGTTTTCGCCCTTTTCACGGCGTAGAAACCCTACTCATTACACTTCTTGATACACTTAATAAAGGTCTAGACAATACTAAACATGCATTCCTTATGGTTTTCCTTGATATATCAGCTGCATTTGACAGCATCAACCATAACATACTTATCTCAAGACTTAAACAAATAGGATTACTAAACACCACGCTCGAATGGTTTAAATCATACATATCCGATCGTTCACAATATGTTCAGTTTAACCAATGTTCATCATCCCCTTTCCCTCAAGAACAGGGTGTACCCCAAGGCTCAGCTCTGTCTGCTTTATTATTTAACATATACCTCCAACCAATATGCTCCATATTCAAAAAATACAAAATTAATTATTCTATATATGCAGATGACATTATGTTATTCTCTGAGTTTAATGTAAATAACCCAAACCACAACAATATAATAAACTGTCTAACAGAAACTGAAAAATGGCTCCTTTCAAACAACCTAACTATTAACATAAAAAAAACTGAAGTCCTGATTGCAACAAAAAACACAAAATATACTCCCCCAGCTAACATTAATATCCTCAATGCCACTCTTCCAATCAAGGAAGAAATAAAATATTTAGGTGTTATCATTGATAAAACGCTCAGTTTTACAACACACATCAAGAAACTAACAAAAACAATCTATTACAAATTGCGTTCTATCCAACAACTAAGACCGCTATTACAAGACGATGACTTTAGAACTGTTACTCAAGCCTTGATCATACCACATTTTGATTTTTGTAATAGCATACTACATGGAATAACCAAAAAGAACATCAAAATCTTACAAATGGCCCAAAATGTAACAGCTAGAGTAATACTTAAAACCAAACTTTCAGACCATATCACCCCTATTCTATTCACCCTACACTGGTTACCTATATCCAGTAGAATTCAATATAAAATACTGTTAACAACATTCAAATTAATTAATAATATTGCCCCATCATACTTAACCACCCTCCTTCACAGCCCACCTGAAACTAGGATAAGACGGAGAAAAAACCTCAACACCTTAGCAGTCCCAGATATAATAAGAAAATCTAAACACTCAACAAGTAACAGTGCCTTTTCGCTAGTTGCTCCGATACTGTGGAACAATCTACCAGATCAACTAAGAGAAACAAAAGATCTTCTAACATTCAGGAAAACACTAAAAACCCATCTATTCACACAATACTATACCAATGGAGAAACAGGTATAGCTTCCCAACCTCCATAAACTGAATCAATACATTAATAAACTATTACTTGTAATATAGTTCAATAATGTTATTTTATACTGTAATACATTTATACTAGTATTGCACTATACAATACCTGTAATAATGTAATATCTGTAATAATGTAAACTAACTTATAAAGTTCTAAATCAATTGTATTGATATTTGATTTGTTATAATGTAAAACCAATTTGTTATAATGTAAAATATTCCTAGTTCTTAAAGTTCAATGTACCTGTTCTGTTTGTTATAATGTAAACCGCTGCTGATCCTTGGAAGCAGCGGTATATAAAAGTTGTCCAAATAAAAATAAAATAAATAAATAAATAAATATTAAAGGTGTGTCGCACCATGGAACAATACAGATGCATTATAATATCCTTTGTTTTATTTTCCATTCCTGTCCTTATGATACCTAGCATTCTATTTGTTCTCTTGGTCGCTGCTTTACACTGGGTGGAGAGTTTTAACATATTATCCACGAAGATGCCTAAATCTTTTTCCTGGGTAGTGGTTTCTATTGTGGAACCTTGCATCGTGAAACCATAGTTTGGCTTGTTCTTTCCTAGGTGCACAACTTTGCACTTGTCCACATTAAATTTCATCTGCCATTTGGATGCCCAGTCTTCCAATTTATCAAGATCCTCTTGCAATTTTCCACAATCCTCATGGGTTTTAACAACTTTAAATAGTTTTGTGTCATCTGCAAATTTGATAACCTCACTCGTTATTCTCTTTTCCAGGTCATTTATGAATATGTTAAAAAGCAGCGAACCCAGGACAGATCCCTGGGGTACTCCAGTATTCACTTCTCTCCATTGGGAAAATTGGCTATTTAACCCTACCTTCTGCTTTCTAACTTTTAACCAGTTCCTGATCCACAATAGTACACTGCCTCCCATCCCATGACTTTTTAGTTTTGCCAAAAATCTCTAATGAGGGACCTTGTCAAAGACTTTCTGAAAGTCCAGATACACTATATCAACTGACTCATCTTTGTCTACCTGTTTATTCACACCAACAAAAAAACAAAACAGATTAGTAAGACAAGATCTTCCTTGTCTAAAGCCATTTTGGCTGTCTCCCATTAAGCATCTACATTGACATCTACAGTACATTGACAGCTGCCTCTTCCAGCAGGAATGTATTTAGACCTCAGGGAAGCTTTAAATTCCTGTGTCCATTATTTTAAAAAGATGTGGATTCGCCTTGTAAAATGGTGAATTCTCGTCTATATTGTAGGGTTGCCCAAACTACTGCCCCTCCTTAGCTTCACCATGCCTCCAGGAAATTTAAACATGGCAAGCATCCCCACATTTAGAAAGCTCCAGTTCTAAAATGACATTTACACATGAATACACATGGAAATGCTGCTAAAATAACTCCCTATGCCAGTGGTTCCCAAACTTGTCCTGTGGGCTCCCCATCCAGTTGGGCTTTCAGGATATCCACAGTAAATGCATGAGAGAGATTTGCATCCTATGGAAGCAGTGTATGCAAATCTCTCTCATGCGTTCATTGTGAATATCCTGAAAACCCGACTGGTCGGGGAGCAGCCAGGACAGGTTTGGGAACCACTGCCCTATGCCCATTGTGTCCACATCCAATATTTCTCCCATATTGCCTCCATTTCCTTTAACTTTCCCTTTCACAGGTAGGGTTCCCAACTTGCTGGTTTTCAGCCAGCCTGGCCAATTGACTCTTAAAACTAACAATGGAAAAGCTGTCTTTTCTCAGCTGCAGTGCTAAGCTGCCGCTTGTCAGCTGCTGCTTCATTACCACGAGTAACAGCAGACAGCAGTCAGTGCTCAGCAGGCATTGAAACAGGCATCCACCTGGTTTCAGCTTGCACCCTGGTGGAGTAAAAGAGATGTAGGGACTGCCTTGATACATCTGGCAGAAGGGATGCTGGGTTCTTTCTCCTCCAACGCACTTCCTCCTGTGCCAGAGAGGGTGGGACCTGCATCATTCTTTGCACGCATTTGTTGAACGCTGGTAGCCACTGCAGGTTGTTTCAAGGTTTCTGGTGCAGCAAGCTGTATTGTGAAGGAGAGGGGATGATGTGCCGGGCTCGATGGAGCTGTGGGAGAGGGGAACAAGGGCATAGATGAGGGAAATACTAGACTTAGGGAAGGAGAGGGCTGATGGAGGGGATGTACTAGTCTACTGGATATAATGGGGTTCAAGGGCTGTGGGAAGGAGAATAAGGACACAGTGGGTGAATGGTGGATTGGGAAAGGAGAGGGGATGTGATGGGTATGTGGGTGGGAGAACAGACACAGATAGGGAGAGACTGAACTTAGGAGAGAGGGGTAGAGAAGTTGAAGGGGATTTATTGGACATGATGAAGCCCTAGGATGAAGAATAGACACGCACAGATGAGGTTGATGCTGAATTATGGTGGGGGGGGGGGGGAGGAAGGATAGAGACAACAATGGGATATGTTTCATCACCTGGAAAGGGGAGACTAGGGAGACAAAGAGAGAGAGAGGATGCTAGACATAGGAGAGGAGACTAGGGGGACAGGTTGTGGATGCTGGATGCAAGACATTGGATAGAAGGAGGGGAGAGAGAGAAAGGAGAAGCTGGACCAAGGGAGAAGGAAAAAGGGGAGATGCAGGACCTGAAGAGGAGATTCAGGGCATGGGGAGAGGGAGAAATGGGAACTAATGAGAAGTTAGTGAGTGATCTAAATGCAAGGGTTGGGGTCAGGGAAAGTGATAGGTAGGTGCAGTAAAAAATAATGAGGGTGACTGAGAGCTAGTTTGTAAGAAGGAAGAATATAACCTGGATAGTGAAGCAGAAAAATGAATGGAAGAAAGTTGAAAGAAAGAGATCAATATCAGAGATGAATACAGGGGAGGAAGTAAAGACAGGAGGAAAGGGAAATGACAAATGGGCAGGAGATCCTGGAAAGAGTTAAGAGAAGAGAGAAGAAAACAGAAACTAGAGCTTGGGATCAACATATGAAGAAAACTAAAATGGTCAGACAACAAAGGTAGAAAAATAATTGTATTTTCTATTTAGTGATTGGTATATACCAGTTTTGGAAATATATATCTGCCAGGGTCTAAGTAATCTGTTAGCATGGAGTTTATATGTAAGAATGTGTAATTATTCTGCCTTGTTCAGTTTTCCTAATAGATGTACTGATATTCTAGGGCTCGCTGAAATATTTACAGTATAGCCTTTTCCTAGGTTGGGTCTTTATCTTTATTCGTAAAAATTTGATAGACCGCCCAAGTCGGAGCGTCAGGGCGGTGTACAATGCAAAAACAAAGGCTACAGAAAAAATAAAGTCAGAAAAGAACGCCAATAATGATAGGATAGGGCGAGGCGAGAAAGTAGAGAACCAAAGTAGTTCGAAAGGTATAAAAAGGAGACAGCAGAAGGGCAAAACATGGGGATGGGTCAGGTAAAACTGGATTTAAAAAAGGTGCTACAAGGAGCTGGGTATGCGGCTGGGGAGCAGTGCGTCACCGGCAGGGGGGGAAAGGTCAAAGGCTTGACAGAAAAGGTGGGTTTTGAGAAGGGCTTTGAAGCGGGGGTAAGACAGTTCGGTGCGGAGGGAGAGGGGGAGAGAATTCCATAAAGCGGGGCTAAGAAAGAAGAAGGCGGAGTGATGGGTAAGTTCCAAATGTGCCTGAGAGGGGGAGGGAAGGAAAAGACGGTTACCATGCGCTGAACGAAGAAGCCGTGGAGAAGGTTAAAGGTGAATGACATCAGCTAAGTACTGGGGCGTACTAGTGTGAAGAACTCTGTGTGTGAGGATAAGCAATTTATAGATGAATCTGAATTTCACTGGGAGCCAGTGAAGGGCAAGAAGATAAGGAGTGACATGTGCACGGGCAGGAGAGGAGGTGACGAGACAGGCCGCGGTGTTTTGAATTAGTTGGAGATGACGAAGCTGAGAAGAGGGGAGGCCGGCGTAGATAACATTACAATAATCCAAGCGTGCAATCACCAATGACAGAACCAGGGTGATAACAGATGAGGGGGGGAGAAATGAGCGAACTGCCCTTATCTGATGGAGATATTGGAAAGAAGTGCGGACAACCGAGGAAATGTGTTGCTGAAAGGAGAGAGACAAGACCAAGGTGACACCCAGGTAATGAAGGGTTGGTACCAGGGGGATAGGGCGGGAGGCCATAGAAGGAGACAGAATAGGAGGGGGAAGACCAAAGGAAAACCAAATTGCGGAGGATTTAGCAGGATTGGCGTGAAGGAAGTTAAGATCAAACCAGGAGGCAATAGATGCCAGACAGAGGTTGAGGGGGGCGAGGTCAGGAGAAGAAGAGGAGGTGTGGTGAACCAAAAGAATATCATCGGCATATATGTAAACAGAAAGTCCAGATTGCTGTATAAGCAGGGCAAGTGAGGCAAGAAAAACATTGAAGAGTAGGGGGGCGAGGATAGACCCTTGGGGGACCCCACAAATCAAGGGGAAAGGAGAAGAGATGGAAGAACCCGAGTGAACAGAGAAAGTCGAGAAGACAAGAAGGAGCGGAACCAGTGCAGAACAGTGCCGTGAACACCAAAATCGGACAGGCGGGTGAGAAGGATGTGGTGATCAACCATATCGAAGGCAGAGGATAGATCTAAAGACACCACGATAGAAAAATCACCTCGGTCGTGAGCACGGTGAAGTTCAGAGAGCAAAGCCACCAGGATGGTCTCTGTGCTGTGACCCGGGCGGAAACCTGACTGTCGAGGGTGGAGTGCAAAGGTGGAATCCAGATGGGTTGTGAGTTGTGCAAAGACAAGCTTTTCTAGAATTTTGGAAAGAAATGGAAGGTTAGTGACCGGACGCCAATTGGCGGGGGAAGCAGGATCAAGGGTGGGTTTCTTTAAGAGAGGGCGGACAATGGCGTGTTTCCAGCTGGACAGAAAATAACCAGAAGAGAGACTCGAGTTGATGATGGAGAGAATATAGGGAACCAGTTCGAGATCAGTGTTAAGAAGCCAAGATGAGGGTATGGGATCGAGAGGGCAGGTGGTCTGATGAGCAGAGGAGAGCACTCTGGTGAGCTCGTAGGAAGTAACGGGTGCAAAGGAGCGCCAGGTGTGAGGGAAGGCGTGAGAAGGAGGCGGGGAGAGGGAATCCGGAGAAACAGGAGGGTCAGGAAGGGGGGAGAGGGGAGATGGGCAAGTATGGAAAGAAGAGCGGAGGGACAGGGTCGTGTGAATTTAGGAAATCATTGCTGCAATGGTAGATTTTTGCTAGTCCTGGTTCACTTTTTTGTAGAGTTTTGTATTCCTTGATAGTATGCTTGGTATTAAAAGGGTGTATGTTGCTGTTAGTGAAATGACAAAAGAATCAGGATATTTTTTGTATGGTAAGTTCTATGGTGAAACATTCTAGCTCTGCTCTGCATCCTTTGTTGGGGGAGGGGCAGGGGGTTCTGTGGATGCAGAATATACTGTATGTTTGGATTTAACACCATATAGAGGAGCATATGTGTGTTGGGGGGGGGGGGCCTAAGAAAAGGACTGTAGCTCAAAGGGAGCTGGCTGGCATGTATCTGGCTGCTCAGTTTTATAAAAGTATTTTATGCATGTAAATCATCTACATAACATAAGAACATAAGATATGCCATACTGGGTCAGACCAAGGTCCATCAAGTCCAGTATCCTGTTTCCAACAGTGGTCAATCTAGGTCATACGTACCTAGCAGTTTCCCCAAAAGACACAGGTTCCACAATGCTTGTACTTGGTCAAGCACTGATATCCTGGGTCCCTTCTTAATAAAGGTTTATGGACCTTTCCTCCAGGAACTTCATCATGTCCAATAAATCCCCTTATTCTATGTGACCAGTAGGAGCTAAAGCCTATATTGCTGCCATCATAGCAGTTATTGTTGGGGAAAGGGGGCAGGGTTGGAGCAGAGGCAGCAACAGGTGGCTGTTTTTTCTCTTTCAAAATTTGGCAACACTGTTAACAGACCATGAACTTGTTAAGACAACAGAGATGATGAAATCTACTGCAGAAACCCTTGATATCAGGTAGCTAATAGCTCTTCTGACTCGCTGCAGTTTGCAGTGTGCTGCCACTATACATTATTTTAACAAACTCCATCCCCTTTTATTTATATCTAGACAACAATTGTACAGGGAGAATATCTTTGGTAACTGAGGAATCCCAACTTTCTGTTATTTCCTCCATGATGGCAATACGACTTTCGCAAAAGACCCGTACCTCACAGCAGAAACACCACATGTGCATAAAAATTCCAGTTTGCTCACATTTTCTATTTTGCCTGTCTGTAGCTGAGTTATTTGTTCTTAGCTCATGCCTTTCCAGTAATAGTTCAAGGCGAGTTATAATCAGGTACTGTAGTTATTTCCCTGTCCCCAGAGGGCTTACAATCTAAGCTTGTATCTGAGGCAATGGCAAGTTAAATGACGTGCCCAAGGACACAAGGAGCATCAGTGGGATTGAGCCCTAGTCTTTCCATTTCCAGGCTACTGCTCTAACCATTAGGCTACCCCTTCACCAGGGTCCATTATCATTGGTACAACAGTTATACATACCCAGCTTGTAGCCAGAGAAATCTTTGCTATATTTTGAAAGATCATAGCATAGAAAGATCATGAAAGATCATGTTCCACTCCCCCTTCTCCCAAGTCAAAGTCCACCCAGATGCTCTTCCCAACACTGGAGGTCTATTAGACAGTTGACCAACCCAACATACACATGTATCTGCCTGCTGAATTTTATAAAAGTCTTTTTATGCATGTAAAACAGAGAAGAAAGCTTTATAAAATTATCCTATATATGAACATAAATGCCTTACTGGGTCAGACCAAGGTCCATCAGGCCCAGTATCATTTTTCCAACAGTGGCCAATCCAGGTCACAAGTACCTGCCAGGCTCCAAAAAAGGTAAGCTGGAGTGAGTAGTCAGGTAGCATTTCAAAGTCTTTATTAAGGGGTACAACATAGCTAGACCCGACATGACCGTGTTTCAGCAGTCACTTTCTTCAGGGATATAATTGCACTACATAAATAATAATGTACATTAAAAATCATGAATAGAACAATAATTATAAAGATCATATAAAATGTAATAAAAGGATATAACTAGTTCATGCATAAAACCAAATTATAAATAAAAAAGAAACATAAATGAATAAGAACATAAATAAAAAGAATAATAAAATTAATACAATTCACATATAATAAATAAATGTAATACATAACATGTAATATGAGAAACTGATAAACACGATTAGAACAAATTATTAACCTAAATCCATCTAATTGTGAATCTAACATCATTTCCACATAGAAATAAGAGATATTGTGACGATATCAATGAATTACAAAGCAGAATTGTTCCAGAGAGGTAAGATGACAATAAACGAGAGAAAGCTCAGATTCCACAATGCTTATCCTGTGGTAAACAATGGATTTCCTTGGTCCTCTCTAATAATGGTTTATGGACACTTTCTCCAGGAACTTATCCAAACTTTTTTACACCCAGCTACACTAACAGCTTTTGCTATATCCTCCGGTAACAAATTCCAGATTTTGATTACTCGTTGAGTAAAAAAATATTTTCTCTTATAAGACATAAATGAGCTACATTGTAGCTTCATTGAGTGTCCCCTAGTCTTTCTAAAACTTTTTGAAAGAGCAAACAGCCAAGCTACATTTACCCGTTCCACCCCATTCATTAATATATAAAACTCTATCATTTCTCCCTCAGCAGTCTCATTTCCAAGTTTAAGAGCCCTAATCTTTTAAGCTTCTCCTCATAGGGGTATCCTTCTACCCCCTTTACAATTTTGGTACCTTTTCTAATTCCTTGTTAAGATATAACGACCAGAATTGCACACAATATTCAAGGTGCAGTTGCACTATGGAATGATACAGAGGCATCATAATATTCTTTGTTTTATTTTCCATTCCTTTCATTATGATTCCTAGCATTCTATTTGCTTTCTTGGCTGTCGCTACACCCTGGGAAGAGGGTTTCAATGTATTATCCATAATGTCCCTTATAACCTTTTTCTGGGTGATGGTTCCTAATGTAGATCCTTGCATTGTGTAACCATAGTTTGAGTTGCTCTTGCCTAAGTCAATAACTTTGCACTTGTCCACATTAAATTTCATCTGTCATTTGGATGCCCAGTCTTCCAATTTATCGAGGTCTTCTTGCAATTTTTCACAATTCTCTTGTGTTTTAATAACTTTGAATAATTTTGCATCATCTGCGAATTGATCACCTCACTCATTACTCCCATTTCCAGGTCACTTATGAAGATGTTAAAAAGCAGCAGGCCCAGCACAGATCCCTGGGTTGCACCACTATTCACCTCCCATCACTGAGAAAATTGGCCATTTAATCCCACTCTCTGCTTTCTATCTTTTAACCAGTTCCTGATCCACAATAGTACACTGCCTCCTATTCCATGATTTTTTAAAATTTCACCAAGAGTCTCTCAAGAGGGACTCCTTCAAAGGCTTTCTGAAAATCCAGATACACTATATCGAATGGCTCACTTTTGTCTATTCATACCTTCAAATAAATAGAACAGATTAGTAAGATGAGTTTTTCCTTGGCTTTCTCCCATTAAACCATGATGATTACATGTTCAGTAATTTTATTCTTTATAATGGTTTCTACCATATTGCCTAGTACTGACATCAGGCTCACCAGTCTGTAGTTTCCCGGATCACCCCTGGAACGCTTTTTAAAAATTGTCATTACATTGGCCATTCTCCAGTCTTCTGGTACTACAGATGATTTTAATGATAGTAAACAGATTATTAATAGTAGGTCTGCAATCTCATATTTCAGTTCTTTCAACACTCTTGGATGTATACCATCTGGTCCAGATGATTTGCTACTCTTAGATTGTGAGCCCTTTGGGGACAAGGGAATAAAAAAAAAAAGTACCTGTTAGTATACATGTAAACCGCTCTGATGCACAATTAAAGGGTGGTATATCAAGTACCTAAACCATAACCATAATCATAACCATACTCTTCAGTTTATCATATAGCTGTAATATATCTTCTTGGTTTATTGATATTTCTTTCAATTATTCTGATATATCATCTTTAAATCCATTTCAGGGATGGGTAACTTCTCTACATCTTCTTCAGTAAAGACCAAAACAAAGAATTCAGTCAGTTTTTCCGCTATGGCCTTCTCCTCCCTTAGTGACCCTTTCACCCTTCTATTCTTCTATTATGTGTTTTTGCTTCCATGATAAGCTTTCTTTCAAATTCTCTCTTTGCCTGCTTTATCAATGCCTTGCATAACCTGCCAGCACTTTATTTCCCATTTTTGTTATTTGGCTCCTTTTTCCATTTCCTGAAATATGCTTTTTTTTTTAGCTGCAACAACCTATCTGACCTCGTCTTTAAGCCATGGTGGCAGTTTTTTGGCCTACCTTCCACTTTTCTTAAAGTGTGGAATACATCTGGTCTGAGCTTCCAAGATAGTATTTTTAAACAACACCCATGCTTGATGTAAATCTTCAACCTTTGCAGCTTTTCTTTTTAGTTTTTTCTTTACTATTTTCCTCATTTTATCATAGTCTCCATTTTTAAAGTTAACAGATAGTACAGTGGATTTCCTTGCCATTCTCCCTCCATTTATTAAATGAAATGCAATCATGCTATGATCACAGTTGCCAGTTGGCCCCAACACCCTTATCTCTTGCACCAGATCCTGTGTTCCTATAAGGATTAGGCCCAAAATAGCTTCCCTTCTTGTTGGTTCATGAACCAGCTGCTATAAGAAACAATTTATTTCTTCTTAGAAACTTTGGGGTATGTTTACTAAGCCGTCTTAATGTGCGCCTGGTGCTAGTGTGCAGGATGCCATATAAGGACTGGGCGTTTCAGTCTTAACATAGCAAACCGGGATTATCGCGCGATAATGTGCGCTGCGCATGTTAACGCACGGTAAACTTAAGTAGGCGCGCAGACCTGCAACTACAACAGCAGAGCTGCAGCATAATGGTTAATACAGTGATGGATGGTACAGGGGTCATGGGTTCAATCCCCCAGTGGGCCTGATGAATAAGGCTGTCTGAGGCATTATCCTTTACTGTTACACACTGCTGTTTGAGGCATTTTCTGTTTGTATTTTAGATCTGTGCTGCCAGCAAACACACCCTCAAAATGCTGTAACCTAAGGTGCTGCATAAGGCTCCCTAGAAGGCACACCAGAGGGCACATTATAAAGTGTACTGTCCGCCAAGGCACCCTATAATGTTGCCTATAGGGCGACCTACAAGGCGCTTTATAGGGCGCCCTATGAGGCACCTTAAGGTTATAGCACTGTGAGGGTGTTGCTGCTGGCAGCACCAATGTAAAGGTAAAAAGGAAAATGTCTCAGACAGCCCTATCAAAGAAAATCCACTGGGGGATCCAACCCATGACCTCTGGTTCCACAGGCAGTGAAGTAACCATTGGGCTACTGAAGGATGTCAGAGCACCACACAAACAGTCTGCTGTGGTTACCAGGATAGGGGTAAACCACCCATACCCATGATGCACTGCACATGCAGATCACAAGATGGGGTATGCACCCTCACAGCACCTCAGCCCCGTGGGGGGAACTGACCGTGTGTGTTACTGGCACAGAGTAGCTACAGACCGTCACATTGTGCGGGTACTGTGCTCACCCTGAGGGTGAGGTGGGGCGCCCAGCACCATGTCCACAGCACCTGGCTTACCTGAGACAGGCTATGCTGCAGGTCCCCATCAGTGCCAGTGTGTGATAGCTCATCCTTGCAGATACACCTGGGTCCATCTGTATTTGCCAGTCAGGGCAAGCCCTTGTGGATTGTGATGCACCCTGTGTGGGTGCCATGGTCACATGATGTAGGTGAAAGGGGGTGGGGGTGTTTGAAACCATAGGTGGATTAGGTACCACCACCCAACCCACCCTCTGTGGCTCAGGGTGGGAAACAGGATCTCCCACCAACTGATCCACGTTCTACCTCCCTGCAATGGTGGCAGTAGAGGGGACCATCAACCCCAGTCCTGCTAGGGAATAGACACCCTACAGGACGGTCAATACAGATCTGTCTTCATCCATAAATAAGGCAATGGCAGACAGACAGTAGGCCTGGAAATGCTCAGCTGCCCCCCCCCACCACTATCTGACAGTCTCCTGCCACTGCACCCTGCAAGGAGTCCCAGCCATACAGATACTAACTGCAGACAGTCTGCTAGCTAGTCCATAGCGCATGTTCCTGGAGAAGATGTGTGCACCCAAAACTGGGATGCTAGCACACCCACCAAGCAGATAAGTTAGTGATACGCCCCCAAAAGGTGAACCCATATAAATATCACTTGTGAAAAATACTATATAGCACTATGGGGGCACCTAGCCATGCCGTGGTCACTGCTCAGTCAGGGTGAGAGTGACCGCACAGCAGGACATGCTGGGGCCACCCTGTCAGTGCAGGTGGTGGCCGGACACTACAACGTCCCAGCCATTGCCCTATGCCCTGTGCAGATGCATCCAGGCCAGGCCACCCTGTCCAGGCTATACCCACAGTACCTCACTCATTATGCACATTGGCAGGCCAATACTGGCAACAGTGCTAGCAGTGTGGGCTGAGGAAGGTGTTAGCAGCCACCACACACTGGATAGACAGACAAACACTCCCCACACCTATGCCAGCATTGTGCAACTATAGAGGTGTTTAGCAGCCCTGGCCACCGCACCAGCCCTGGGCACAGTGCAGGCATGGCTATGGTACGCAATACTGTTGTGGTCACTCCCCAGGGTGGTAAACACTGTCAGGCACCAGACCTGAAGCACACTCCACAGACATCAGAAAGGTTGCTATGATGCAGCTCAATCAGCAAATTGTGCTTAACCTAGGAATTGCTATCTGCCAGTAATCATAGCAACCTTTTGATAGGTGTGTACTGTTTTCCCAGGTTTAGGGTGGCATTGCTAAGTTATGCATGTGCTAGTATTGGGAGATGCACGCAGGGCCCAACATCCTGCCTCTCCAGGGGGTTTGGATAATGGAGCCTGTGGGTGCGGGTGTTTCTGCCCCTGTTGGCCGCTGCTCTAGGGCAGAGGTTCCCAACTCCAGCCCTGGTGGGCCAAACACTGTTCGGGTTTTCATGCTATCCCTAATGAATATGCATGAGATACATCTGAATACCATGGGGGCAGTGCATAGACATGCAGCACAGGCATGGAAGCAGAACTGCATTTGGGAGACTCTGCTCTAGGTAATGCACATGTTTATGGTGTCTGTGCTCTGTAGGGTTAAATATAGGCATTTGAGGCATGTGTATGTTATCTGCAATAAAGGTTCCATCTTCATTACCATGGTTTAGTAATGGGTAAAATATGGGGATTGAGTTGGCAGGAACCACAGCTGGGACTTGAACCTGTGACCTTCTGCTCCTGAACACACTGGTTGTGTGTACTGAGCCACACTGCTGCCACAGGGGCAGCTCATTCCCTGGGGTACCATGACTGTTTGTCAGACAGAGCCTGTCTGTTGCAGGGCACGGCACCCACCTAAATAGGGCTAGGCCACGGTCTGCTGTGGGCAGCAGCCACTGCCCCCTCCACCACCAGTACCCCTCCGCCACCATGCTGACATGCCCTTATGCTGGTGGTGCTGGTGGTGCGCAGTCTCAGGCCATCCAGTGTGTCGGTAGGCGGCTGCCTATGGTGCGGGTTCTGGGGTAAGGGTGCCTGCATAGCTGTCCACGCTTCCCCCCAGCACCGCCTGCCTATGTTCTGTGCCCTTAGGGGTACCTGCTGGGTACCATCCCCTTAGACACTGTGGGAAACACACTCATGCCCATGTTGGGTCCTCATCAGTTGCTGTCTGGCTGCTCTACTGTTTCAGCATTCGTATGGGCCACATAGGCATCACCCTAGTCCGCACTGTGGCCCAGCTGCACCACAGCATGTGCTGCCTGCAGCCCTCTGTGTCCCCTTTTCCAGCATCTGTCCAGTTTCCCATTCCGACATGCCCGCCCTTCTGTTGTGGCACATGTGCATGCCATAGGAAGCCTGTCCAATGGAAAGGGAAAACCCTGATCAGCGCTATTTCACTGTAGGATCATTCACCTTGTATGGGGCATAGACCCTTCCAAAATTAATATTATTTTTTTGGAACTTTCCCGGTAGTGTTCTTTTATGTTTCCAATTAATATCACTATTGGCCAGCTTGGTTATGTTTTTTACATTTTGTTGGGGTCATTTTCAATGTTTATTTGCCCTTTTGTTCCATGCACATGTATCACACTTATCACTTTTTGTAGGTTTCCCTGGTTTTGATATACATTGCTGACGGAAATGGTTTCTTTTCCCTTTAAATCAGCTCTAACGCGAGGGTTTCACTGGCGTTATTTTTCAGCCTCGGACTTCACACCGTTAGTGTGAAGAGAGCCTCTCTCCTCCCACTCTCCACCCATTGACCCCTTCTCTCCGCCCCTAGGGAGCCTTCCTCCGCCCCTGGGGAACCTTCCACCGCCCTCCCGGTGCTTTTCCCCGCCTTCAGCGCTCGTTTGCGCCGCAGCGCGCGTTATCACGCGATAAGGTACCTGTGCACCTGGAAAAGCACCATTATCGCGTGATAAGGTACCTTATCGCGTGATAACGTAGCAGAGCGCACATTAAGATGGTTTATTAAACATACCCCTTTATCTCCCTATCATGTCTTGCTGTGACATTGATCCATTCTATACTGGGATAATTGAAATCACCCATTATTACTGTGTTGCAACTTTTGTTAGCTTCCCTGATTTCTTTTAGCATTTTATTATCCATCTGTTCATTCTGGCCATGTGGTTGGTACTACACCCACACTGCCATCACTTTCCACTTTTTACATGGAATTTCTATCCATAGAGCTTCTACAGTGTATTTTGTTTTCTGCAAAACGTATGTGTGACTCAATGCCCTTTCTAACATAGAGTGCAACCACTCCACCAATTTGATTTACCCTACAATTGCAATATAACTTGTACCCAACTATCACAGTGTCCCACTGGTTGTCTACCTTCCACCAGGATTCTGAGATGCATGCACAAATTCTGATCTGCAGAAACACATTTGCAAGTGCACATTCAAACATATTATCTATGAATCCTATACTGGGTAAAAAGAGAAAATATTATTCATTTTCAGTCTAAATATAAGTGGACAGATTATCAGAAATAATTTGAGCCATACATTTGAAGATTTATCCCTAAATTTGAATCAGATTAAATAATGTTAGCCTATCCCTAAGACATAAGCTGATTCATGCTCCTTAGCACGCACCCAGGTGTATTTTCCAGCTGCTTGCTCTGTCAGTGTAAATCTCCTGTTCATATCATTTCCTTGACTCTGCAGAATAACATACTCACACTAATGGGACAATTTGGCAACTCAGAGCAATACAGAATGTAGATATTGTACAATATAAGCTGGTTGGAAGAAAATGGCATGATATTTTTGTTTGAAAAAAGATCATCCTCTGAATTTGAAACAGAATCTGTTTCATCATTGTTGATGTTACGGTGCCAATCTAGAGCCCACAGTCAATTATAAAACAAATTTAAAACAAATGAAAATGTGTAACTAATTAATTTTTATACAGTGTTCAGTCAGCCACATAACATAGCAAAAGCATCATGGGTTAATAGTTCATCTTTAAGACACACCTCCAGTTCTCATCTGTAGCCATCTAGCAGACATCATAACACCCATATTAGATAGGCCACGGAGAGGAATTGAGACAACCATGTCAGGATGTGCATTGTTCCTCTTGTATTTTTCAAAGGTTCTGCCAAACGCAGAGTCTTTTGTAAAATACCCATATGGAGGCTGGCAAATGCAAGGTATTTGCTGGCATGTCCAGAGAGATCATCAATTTTAAAAAGCTGCACATGGGGAAAAATAGCATCCTGCTCTCCTCCAAATGTTCATGGGAACTGGCTATTAAATTGTTGCTCCCAGTATCCATTGGAAGAAAGAAAATAATAGTAGATAAAGACCATACGGCCTATCCATTCTACCCAGCCATAATATTAAGTTCTATAATCCCTTTCTCTCCCTCAGAAGTCCTCTATATTTGTTTCATTCTTTTTTGATATAGTTAACACCTCCACCACCTCCACTGGGAGGCTATTCCACATATACACCACCCTTTTCATAAAAAAAATATTTTCTTAGATTACTCCTGAGGTTACCTCTTTCACCTTCATCCTATGATGTCTTGCTCCAATGCTTCCTTTCAATTGAAATAGGGCCACCTACAGTGTATTTATTACACAGAGAAGTAGAGTAGTGGCCTAGTGGTTGGGGCAAGGTACTTCAGGCTGGAAGGTTGGCGGCTCAAATCCCACTAGAGGACAGCAACCTTGGGCCGGAAGGACTGGGGTTTCTAGTCCCACAGGTGCTCCTTGTGGTCTTGGGCAAGCCACTTAACCCTCCATAGCCCATGTTCCCTGTAAAATAGTTATCTCCAAGTTATAATGCCCTATTCAATGTAATTTCAGTTTGTTCAATGTAAACAGCCTTGATATCATAAAAGGTGGTATATAGGAAATTTTAAATAAATTTAACACTAGAAGCCCCAAAGTGTGTCAATTGATGCAAATGAATCTTTGAAGTTGTATACCAGCGCTACTGCTAGAACCATGTCAGTTATGCTCCATGACTTTGTTAGCGAGGTCAAGATGTTCTAATATGTGCATCGAAAATTAATGACAGATGCGCCACCTAGCAGGAAAATGAATTTATACCTAGAAGCCCCAAAGTACTGCAATTGATGCAACCAAGAAAATTGAGTGGTTTTCACAAGTTTCATACAACGACTAACATAAGAACAGTGTTAACTAAGGGGTATGTTTACTAAAACCCCGGTAATGTGCACGGCCCGCTAGTGTGCGGGTGCCATATAAGGAGTGGGCGTGTCTGGCTGAAAAAAGCAAAACCGGGATTATTCATGCGCTAATGTGCGCGGCGCCCATGTGCGCCCCGCACATTAGCACATGAGAAAGCAGCGCGGGAGGCATAAGTGGCGCGCTGATGTGCAAGCAAAGAAACAGAGCCACAGCACAATGGTTAAGACACTGACCAATGGTGCAGGGATCAGGGGTTCAATCCCCCACAGCACCCAATGAAGACAGCTGGCTGAGGCATTTAAATAATGGGCAGCATAAGACAGCAAGCTATTGCTTTAGGAGGCATTTTAACATTGGGCGGCATAAGGCGGCGCGCTGATGCACAAGCACAAGAGCAGAGCCACAGCACAATGGCTTAGACACTGACCAATGGTGCAAGGATCATGGGTTCAATCCCCCACTGTGCCCAATGAAGAAGGCTGGCTGAGGCATTACCTATTACGGGTAAGTTTGCTTTAGGAGGCATTTTATTTTTTATTTTAATTACTACTACTAGCAAACGCACTCTCAAAGCGTGTTAACATAAGGCGCCCCATAAGGCACATTTTAAAGTGCACTGTCCACCAAGGCACCCTAGAATGTTGCTGAGAGGGTGCTTTACAGGGTGCCGTATGAGTTACCGCAAGGTCACAGCAATGTTTTTGATGGCAGCACTGTGCAGTTTAAGGAATGCACAGCATAAGTAGGTGTGCTGACATGCAAGGAGGAGCAGCGGTATAGCACAATGGGTAAGGCACTGACTGCTGATACAGGGGTCATGAGTTTGCTCCCCAGTGTGCCTAATATGTAAGTCTGGTTGTAGCATCAGCTTTGCAATGTATGTATTTTTTCCTGTAGCACTTTAGTTGTATTTTATTAATTGCTGCCAGCAAACAGGTCCTCACGTGCCGTAATTGAAGGTGCCGCATAAGGCACCTTATAAGGCACTCCATAGGGCACATTATAAAGTGCACTGTCCGCCACGGCACCCTAAAATGTCCCCTATAGGGCACCCTATAAGTTGCTCCACAGGATAATGTATAGTGCACCTTATATGGACGGTAACCATAAGGTAACCTATAGGGCGCCCTATAAAGCGCCCTCTGAGGCACCTTATGGGTACAGTACGATGAGGGTGTTTTTGCTGGTACCAATAATGTACATTAAAAAGAGATAATGCTCTGGGCAGCACCATCAAATAACCCCACTGTGGGTTTGAACCCATGACCTCTGGCTCCACAGGCAGTGAAGTAACCATTGTGCTACAGCCCTATAGCTGGTAGCAAGCCCCTGGCTGGCTGCAGAGGGAGTGCACGTCACCACACAGACAGTCTGCTGTGGTCACCAGAATAGGGTTAGCCCACCCGTACCCATGATGCACTGCACATGCAAATCAGCTGTCCACAGATAAACACAAGATGGGGAATGCACCCCCACAGCACCTCGGCCTGGTAAGGGGAAGTGACCATGTGCACCCCCACAGCACCTCAGCCTGGTAGGGGGTACTGACCGTGTGTTTTACTGGCACAGAGTAGCTACACAACGTCACATTGTGCGGGTACTGTGCTCACCCTGAGGGTGTGGTGAGGCGCCCAGCACCAGGTCCACAGCACCTTCCATAGCTGAAAGAGGCCATGCCAGAGGTCCAAAGCAGTGTTAATGTGTGAGATAGGTAGTTTCTGCAGAAACACCTTGAATATCTCTGTCTGTCTCAGTCAGGTGTAGCCCCCATGGACTCTCAGGTGGGCTGTGCACCACCACCACCACCACCACCACCCCCCCCCTCCCTCTCCAGGGCCAAGGGGTGGCAAACAGGGTCTCCCATCAACAGATCCACATTCTACCTCCCTGCAATGGTGGCAGTAGAAGGGACCATTAACCCCAGTCCTGCTGGGGGTACAAACACCCTACAGGGCAGTCAATACAGCTCTGTACACATCCATAACACAATAGCAGACAGACATTAGGCCTGGATATGCTAAGCTGCACCCCACCACTATCTGATATTCTCCAGCAAGACACATACCAGCTGCAAACAGTCTGCAAGCTAGTCCATAGTGCATGTTCCCAATGGAAATGCATGCACCCAGAACTGGAATGTCAGCATACACAACAAGCAGATAAATCAGTGACTGGGCCCCAAAAGGAAACCCATAAATATCACATGAGAGAAATACTATATAGCACTCTGGGGGTGCCTAGCCATGCTGTCGTCACTGCACAGTCAGGGTGAGAGTGATCCCCCAGCAGGACATACTGAGGTCACCCTGTCTGTGTATGTGGTGGCCAGGCACTACAATGTCCCATCCAGTGCCCTATGCCCTGTGCAGATGCATCCTGGCCAGGTCACCCTGTCTGGGCTATACCCATGGTACCTTGCTCCTCATTATGCACATTGGCAGGCCAATACTGGCAACAGTGCTGGCAGTGTGGGCTGTGGAAGGTGTTTGCAGCCACCACACACTGTATAGACAGACACACACTCCCACACCTATGCCAGCATTGTGCTACTATAGAGGAGTTTAGCAGCCCTGCCCACCACACCAGTCCTGGGCACAGTACAGGCATGGATATGCTACGCAATACTGTTGGGGGTCACTCCCCAGGGTGGTAAACACTGTCAGAGACCAGACCTGAAGCACACACCGCAGACATCAGAAAGATTGTTATGATGGAGCTCAATGAGCAAACTGTGCTTAACGTAGGACTTGCTATCTGCCAGTAATCATAGGAAACGTTTGATAGGTGTGTACCGTATACCCAGGTGTAGGGTGGCATTGCTAAGGTATGCAAGGGCTAATATTGGGAGATGCACGCAGGGCCCAATGTCCTGCATCTCCAGGAGGCATTAGCCAATGGGGCCTGTGGGTGTGGGTGTGGGTGTGTCTGGCCCTGTTGGCTACTGCTTTACGGCAGAGGTTCCCAACTCCAGTCCTGGTGTGCCAAACACTGTTCGGGTTT
Source organism: Ichthyophis bannanicus (assembly GCA_033557465.1). Classification (NCBI taxonomy): domain Eukaryota; kingdom Metazoa; phylum Chordata; class Amphibia; order Gymnophiona; family Ichthyophiidae; genus Ichthyophis; species Ichthyophis bannanicus. Next base: position 78,802,363 of record CM066036.1, read on the forward strand.
TCATGCTGTCCCTCATGAATATGCATGGATACATCTGCATACCATGGTGGTGGTGCATAGATGTGTAGCGCAGGCATCTTTATTAGAGGCAGCATGGAAACTCAATGGTGTTTGGCCCTCCAGGACTGCATTTGGGGGATTCTGCCATAGGTAATGCACATTTCTATGGTGTTTGTGCTGTGTAGGGTAAAATAGAGGTTTTTGACCCATTCTTATGGTCTCAGGAATAATGGTTCAGTCTTTACTACCATGTTTTCTTCATGGGTAAAATAAGGGGACTAGGTTGGCAGAAGCCCCAGCTGGGATTTGAACCTGTGACCTTCTGGTCCTAAAGGCACAGGCTGTGTCTGCTGCACCACTGTCTTAGCACAAAAACAGTGCATTCCCTGGGGAGTCCATGACTGTTTGTCAGACAGGGCCTGTCTGTTGGAGGGCACTTTACCCACGTGAAGGGGGCTAAGCCACCGTCTGCTGTGGGCAGCAGCCACTGCCCCTTCCACCAACAGTACCCCTCTGCCACCATGCTGACATGGCCTTATATTGCTGACAGCATCACAGCTAAATGATATGTGGCCCTCCAGGTCTGCATTGAGGGGACTGTGGACTAGGTAATGCGCATGTTTCTGGTGTCTGTGCTCTGAAGGATAAAATAGAGGTGTATGGACCATGCTTATGTTATCTGCAAAAAAGGTTGGTCTTTACTATCATGGTTTAGTGGTGTGTAAAATATGGGGATTGGGTTTGCAGGAGCCCCAGCTGGGACTTGAACTGGTGATCTTTGAGCTCCTGAACACACTGTCTGTGTTCACTGCACCACACTGTGGCCACAGAGACAGTGCAGTCCCTGGAGATAGGAAACCTGGACAAAGGAGTCATAAACCCTGCTCTGCACAATTTCACAATTATTATTTTTAACGCTCCGTCCCCATACAAGGTGAATGATCCCACAGTGAAATTGTGCAGAGCAGCGTAGACCCTTCTAAAATTCATATTTCTTTTGTGGGGCTTTCTTGGGAGTTATTTTTGATGTTTTCCATGACTATCACTATTGCCCAGCTGGATTATAATTTATTAGAATTTTGTTGTGGTCATTTTCAATTTTTATTTGCTATTTTGTTCTGTGCACATGTATCACACTGCTCACGTTTTGTAGGTTTCCCTGGTTTTGCTGTACATTGCTGACATAAATGGTTTCTCTTCCCTTTAAATCGGCTCTACCGCGAGGTTTTCGCCCCTGGGGAGCCTTCCTCTGCCCTCCTGGAGCCTTTCCACGCCTCTATCGCTCATTTGCGCGACGCGGACATGAGCGGGCCAGTTAGTGCAGCGCGCACGTGTGCGGGGCACAAAAACGCATCATTAGCGTGCGCTAAGGTACCTTAGCGCATGCTCAAGTGCGCCCCGCACAGTAGCACGGTTTAGTAAACATACTCCTAAATGTAAAAGTAACTGCAAATTCAAAAGTAACTGCAAAGTCCATATCATTTAAAAGACAAATTTCATTCTAAAAGAGAATCAAAAATTATAATTAACAAAAATTCAGTCTCGCATAATAGGATTTGGGATTCATTCAAGCCTCCATCAAAAGATCAACTAGCCCATATCATTTCAACAATAAATACAAGCACTTCTCCCTCTGATCCTTGTCCAGTATCATGGATCAAAGCCACTAAATCAAGCTTCCTTCACATTATACAACACATGGTGCACATTTCACTTACTCAAGGTCTATTGCCAGGGCAATTAAAACTTGCATCTGTCAGACCAATCCCCAAAAAAACTACTTTAGACAAGAACAACCCAGCCGCATATCGGCCAATATCTAGTATCCCATTTTTAGCTAAGATTATTGAAAAAACTGTTCAGCTTCAACTTCAAGATCATATTGATATTTACGCTCCTTTAGACGACAATCAACATGGTTTTCGGCCAAATCACGGAGTAGAAACCCTAATGATTTACCTTTTCGACAATATACTCCGTACCATAGATGACTCTAAGAAAGGCATCATAATGATCTTTATCGACATCTCCGCGGCATTTGACTCTGTGGATCACAAAAGATTACTAAACAGATTAGAGGAGATCGGACTTTATGGTACCACATTAAAATGGTTTCAGTCATATCTTACAGAGAGACACATACAAGTAAAGATAGGTGACAAAGCATCTCAACCCATAAGAGTTTTACAAGGAGTTCCACAGGGCTCTGCCCTCTCTTCCCTTTTATTCAATATCTACATACAACCAATTTGCAACATCCCTTCAAAGAATGACATTAAGTACACCATCTATGCAGATGATATAATGATTTTTACACCTGTGTCAATCAATAACCCTGACTATCATAAAATTACAGATTGTCTCCTACAAATGTCTGATTGGTGTAAATGTAATAACATGGAAATCAATTTCAACAAAACTGAGGCCTTATTTGTATCTCGAAACCCTGATTTCCCTCCTCCACCTGACATCTTGATAGAAGATGCTATTATTCCCATTAAATCTGAAGTAAAATATCTTGGGGTGACCCTTGACAGAGAAATGAATCTGAAAACACATATAAGTAAGACAATCAGGAGCGCATATTACAGAATGAAGATTATTAGAAGATTAAGACCACTACTCGAAACAACCCACTTCCGTAACGTCTGCCAAGCTTTAATCACGCCATTATTTGATTTTTGTAATCCTATATATCTTGGCCTTCATAAGCAGTCACTAAAACCTTTGCAACTCGCGCAAAACACTGCTGCTCGAATAATCTTCGGATTATCAAGCCAGGAACACATAACTCCTATTATGAAGGAGCCACATTGGCTACCTATAGCTTATCGTATAAAATATAAAACCACTATATACATTTTCAAAATCAAACATCACTGTTCTGCAAACAGTCTGGCTACTCTCATTCAATCAGACGTCAGCAAAAGACCTAGAAGATTAGGATCTACCAATAGAGTCAACACATCACTTGACTTTAGAAAAGCACGTAAAGAAACAACAGAAAGGGCATTCTCGTTTGCGGCACCAAAGATTTGGAACTCTCTTCCAAATGACTTAAGAGCAGCTCAGGACCTTAAAGACTTTAGAAAGCAACTAAAAACTGTCCTGTTTATTGAGCATTATGGTCTAACTGAATAATTAATTCAATGTTTAAGAGAAAAACAATCATTTAGTAAGCTGTATTATAGCTCACGTTGTATTATAGTACACAATGTAAATAGCGCTTTATATCTTTCTGTAAAACACACTATGTTACTCTACATGTAATTATCATTACTACATGTTCATTTTATCACTGCTTTTATATTTCTTGTTTGTTAAACCGCTTTGATTGTTTGATAAGGCGGTATAAAAATATCATTAAATAAATAAAATAAAATATCAGTTAACGAACGAACAGGATAAGCATGTATGCCTGCATGACCTGTAATATGTAGGTCAACGTTTGAATCTGATTTTGCACCAGCACATCTAGGCTCTGCTGTCTTCTTACGAGGTCTCGGCATTCTGTAAATAGAATCGTAGAAAAAAAATTAATAAAATTTCAGGGAGGAAGCGATATGCTAAAAGTTCTGGAGTGTTGGCCTGTTCTAGGGCGTGTTCAAAAGTCACGACATTGTACATACCTGTATAACAGAGTAAATTTCGGTTTTAAATCAATCACTGTTTACAGTTTTACGCTGACATTACAAAACAATAAACACACAATGACGTCATGTAATGACATCACATACTGCATGAATTTAACAAACAAGTAACTTCAAATTAATTCACATCTGCATTTCATGCTAAACGCAATTGTGATAATGCATCAATTGACACACTTTGGGGTTTCTAGTTAAAATGCCTTTTAGGGCTTCTAGTGTTAAATATCCCTGTCATATCTCACCTCTCCTGCCTTTCCTCGAACGTTAACATATTGAGATCTTTAAGTCTATTCCCATATGCTTTTAATGAAAACTACTGGCCATTTCAGTACCCGCTCTCTGGACTGACTCCATCCTGTTTAAATCCTTTTGAAAGCAAACATTGCACATAACTGCACAGTGTACTCCAAATTAGGTCTCACTAGAGATTTTCTTTTCCTGTTGGCCATTCCTATTTCTATTCATGGGCACATTCTTCTGGCTTTTGCCATCACCCTTTTCCCTCTTTGGCCACTTTAAGATCAACTGATATAATCACCCACAGGATTTGCTACTCTTTCATACATTGAAGTGCTTCACCTCTTATACTGTACTGCTCCGTTAGAGTTAGCAGCCCAAATGCATAACCTTGCATTTGTTAGCATTAAATCTTAGCTGCCAAATTCTTGATCATTCTTCAAGCTTTGCTAGATCCCTCTTCATTTTACCCACAGCTTCCAGTTGCCTATCCTGTTGCAGATTTTGGTCTCATCTACAAAGAGGCAAACTTTTCTCAACAGACCTTCTGCAATATCACTTACAAAAATGCTAAAAAAACAGGACCAAGAATCGATTCCTGAGGTACGACACTGGTAACTCCCCTATCTTCAGAATGTACTCCATTTAATACTATTCTCTGTCACATCCCACTCACTCCCACCTCCCCAAACTAGTTTCTAACCCAGTCAATCACTTTAGAGTCCATCCCAAGGGAACTCAGTTTATTTATAAGTTGCTGATGTGAAATGGTGTCAAAGACCTTGCTGAAATCTAAAAAGAGCACTTTTTCACAATCCAATCCGAAGAACAAACCAGTCAGTGCTAGAGAAAATCATATCTAAGCTTTCTTTAGAAGGTCAGATGACAAGACTTTGACTTTCATACTTTGGACACATCATGCAAATAGAGAGATCATTAGAAAAAGACATCATGCTTCGCAAAGTAGAAGGTCAACGCAAAAGAGGAAGACCAGCAATGAGATGGATCGACACAATAACAGCAGCTATGGGTGTCACTCTGTCAACAATTAACCGCCTGACCAAAGACTGAACACAGTTTAGGGCAACTATCCAGAGAGTTGCCATGAGCTGACACCGACTCAACGACACATAACAACAACAACAGCAACAACATGATTTTGAATGCAGAGTATTTGATATGGGCCTGTATTTTGCAACTTCTTTCTTACTTCTACTTTGGTGGACAGGAACCAAATTTGCCTATCTCCAGACTTCCTGGATCACATCTGACTCTAAAAAAACATTGAAAATGTTGACAGAGAAGCTGTCAGTACTTTCCAAGGTTCTTTCAATACCCTCAGATGAATCTGGCTGGCCCCATTACTTTATCTATTTTTAGTTTAGCCAACTCCTCATTAACATAGTCTTTTGAAATCTACCTCACTGCCATTCCTGTTTGTGTTTGTTTTATGAGAGACCATTTCCAGCCCTTCATCTGTGAACACAGAACAGAAATATTTGTTAAGCAATTCTACTTTATTCTCAGTGGTCTCTACATATAATTCTCTTTTAGTCTCACAATGACAATTTTTCACTTCCTTCTGTCACTAACATACCTAAAATAATTCTTGCTCCATGTGTTACTGTATTGGTTATTTTGTCTTGCACTTCCATCTTTGCTTTCCTGACTACTTTACTGGCTTCCCTCAGCTTCCCCAAATATCATTGTTTGTATCTTCCTCTTTCTTTGATTTCTTGTAGGCTATGAAGGATAACCTTTGTTACTAGCTGTCAGAATAGTTCTTCCTGTAGAGAATCCAGGATTTATTTTTATTTTATTTATTAGCATTTAGCTCACACCTTTCAGGGGAAGATCAAGGCGAGATACATTCAGGTACAATAGGGATCTCACTGCTTCTAAATGACACGACAGCTGGAATGTCCCAATCAACATCTGGCAAACTGAAATCTCCTACAAATAGCACTTCCCCATTCATAGCAATATTTTAAATGCCCAATTATATCTCTCTCTAATTTTTCTGCCTGCAAGGGAGGTTTGTATATCACCAATCTAAATAGATTAGCCATTCCCTCTTTCCGGACTCACCCACAGTGCCTCCACTGTGTAAGCCCACAATTCTGTGGCTTTAATTTTTTTTAACATATTGTGCCACTATCCCTCCCTTTCTTCCTTCTCTGTCATTCCTGAATAGATTATAACCTGGTATTATTATGTCCTGGCATTATTATGTTTGTGTACCATATCTATGTGACTGCCACTATATCCAAGTCAGCCTTAGCCTCTTCCATTATAGCTTCTACATCTGGAACTTTATTTTGTATACTACAGGCATTAATATACACAGCTCTTCAGATGTTGCTCTTTTTTATATTATTTAATATTTTTTTTTACCTGAGGGCTGATACTTACCTGTGGGTTTTGTTCACCCATCCCTGACTATTCTAGTTTAAAGCCCTCCTCAGTAGCTTAGCCAGTCTGTTGTAGGAGTCACCTCTTCCCTTCTTCCATAGGTGGATGCCATTTCTACTCAGTAGCCCTTGAAAAATCATGTCATGGTCCAGGAAGTCAAAATGCTCTCGATAACGCCATTCATGCAACCATGCATTCATGTCCAGGATGCTAGTCTCTTGGCCCCGGCCCTAACCTCAACAGGGAGGACTGAGGAAAACACCACCTGCAACCCAACTGCTTCACTTCTCTCCCAGAGTCACTAAGTCACTTTTTATAGCCTCAGGTGGATCAGAAGCATCAGCTTGAGGAGTTTCGGCAAGCTTTCCATAATGTCCTGAATCTTGGCCACAGACAGACAGCATACTTCCCAGGAATCTGGACAGAAAATGATTGCCTCTGCAATCCTCAGAAACTCATTAGAATGCCACTTCTCTTGATTTGCCATAAAATAGGCATCTCATTTGGTGCTAAAAGTCAAATAACATGTTGCACTTTCAAATAATGCACAGAACATCAAGATAACATGCATTTTATATTAAAAGGGCCCTTTACCTACAGCGTGGCAAGGTTCTGCACTTAACGCACGTCTAGAGCAAAAGATAGTACATGGTAAGTGCAAGGCTTCTGCAGTAACTGCTGTGGACATGGTCAGCATGTTCCTGGAAGTTACTGCAGGGACATGTCCCGAAATGCGTGTTGGACCGATGCACAATTACCACAGGTGCACTTACTGCCACTCATTGAGGAGATGGTCAAGGCCACTGTTCCCTCTAAGCTGTGCGCGTGTGCGCGCGCACACACCTCGCCAAGAGCACGCACATACTTTACAACAGAGCGCACAAAAATTACGGCTCTGATTCTAATAGAAAACAACACAGACGTCTTAAAATTTAAAAGTTATGATTGTAATTACTAGAAATTTCCCGCTTCATTTAGTAATCGTCTATTTTCATTTAATTTGATTAAAATCAATGTGGTGTACATACTGTATTCTGACGTGTAGTCAAATTTTAAAGTATATAACTCCGAGTATCGTTATGTGGCGCACAAAAATTTAACCTTCTTTCAAAAGCTGCACACAGCTGATATTTTATGCGCACATAGCCTACAGAAAATTAGAGGGAACATTGGTCAAGGCACCCACTGTAATTACATTGACAGCACATGGCAGTTGCCCCTGCACTAACCGAATGTGCTCTCCACACCTACTCTCCTCCCCTAGCCCCCTCCCCCAGTCCCTGTTCCATCATGCAATGTACAGTTACCATGGTCACCCATGCTTACAGTTACCATACGCTAAGACGCATATTAACCTCAGAACACACTTTATGAAAAGGGTCCCAGTGTGCGCTCTCTTAACACACATCACTTAATGCAGCTTTTCACCTGCTCCCTGACACAAATAAGGATTTTAAAAAAGCTTCTTTCAGCCAGCTCTCTACAAGAGGGATTGATGGCAGGGCCAAATCAAGGATAAGAGGTGCCTTAGGTGAATCTCATTCCAGGCGCTCCTCTGTTTCCAACCCTCATCCCCATTGTCGCCGCTGCCGCCTCTCTCTGGGACCAGCAACGGCAACAATAACTTTAAACAGCACACAGCACTTACCAAAACCTCCAGCGCTGCAGTGCTGTCCCTGCTGATGCCCCTCTGATACAGACTGTAGGCATGGGGGAAGAAGCAACTGGACCAGCCTCTTCCGCCGCTATGCAAACAGGAAGTCTGTACTTTAAGTTTGCAAAATGGCTCAAGTACCGACATTTACATGTGGTCACTATGAAATACTGGCAGTTACACGTGTAAGTCAATCTTTTCCACATCTATATTTGTGAAATGACTCCTCCTGCTTAGAAAAACTCCATGTTTAGCAGAGCTGTTGTAAATCTGGTGACTTCCATGTTTCAATTTTGCTCTTTCCGTCCTATCTAAAATGTGCCTTCACATTAGACATCACAAGGGACAGACCAACACCTTGTAGTACTCCCTAAAACATACTCATTTTACCTGTAAGAAAGCTCTGGAATGAATGCCATACCTGCCCGCCAATGTCAAAAACAACAGGGTCTTGACAACATCGTCTACATACAGGGCTAGCCCCAGAGTTGATTGAAGGCACTGGCGCCCTAGGCAAAACCTTGAACATTATCCCACCCCCCACCCCCTGGATGTCAAAATCTATTGTTTAGCTTTGAGTGCCCTGCTCTTTGCTGCCCCCAGAAGTTACAGCCCTTGTTTGCCTGATGTTTGGGCCGGCCTTGTCTACATAGCTAGATTGTAAGTACTGTATGACACACACACAAAAAAAAAATCACCCCTTTCTATAAAAGTGTATACAGCCTAGCTTCAGATCTGTTGCTATACATGCCATGCCTGCTTTCCTCTCTGTCTGTTTGCGCTGTAGGTGGTCTGAGAGCATTATATTCTTTGGTTTATTTTCTTTGACATTTCATAGTGTTTTCTAGCTACATTTTTCTTTTTGGAAAGAGGTGGTATCTCAGAACGGTTTGTTTATTTAAAAAAAATGGATATTTCCGGGCTTGAGGGTAGAAACTAATTACTAAGTTAATTATGATAAGTGGTGGCTTTGATACTGTCACAATCCGTCATACTTCCTTTCAGGGTTCCCCTCCACTAACCAGAAAAAATGAACCAGAAGTGATTAACATTTTAATTGTATTTATTTTCTTGTGGGCAGGCCATAATATCAAGAGATGACTGATTTTTTAAAATAATATTTTAGGTCAGTCATAGGGCACTCCTTAATTTCTAGTACAGCCATAACAAACAATTTAAGGGTCACATCCCAAGATGTTGAGTATATTTATCCCCATTTCAAAATTACCAAAAGCTTTTATAGATGACAGAGCTGCGACTTTGCCTTTAAAGATGAGGCCTTGCTAAGAAATAACTGTTTATTTATCTAAAAGTAATGCCATTTTGAGAGGGTAGTTTTTAACACATTGAAAAGTGTACACTTACAGTATGAAACAATGGTGCAGTTCCCCTTTCCTTCATTGGCAGACTCAGGCATGTCTGTGTGGAAAACAAGGTTGAAATAGCCATGGCAAAGGGTGTCTCAGCAGGGTGGGTGAGCATGGTATGGGTAGTAATTGATGGTATATGTGAGATATGTGTGTGTATAAACCAATGGTATGATGTGTTTATCTCCATAGGTAGAGTTTAGCTGTTTATCTGTGGGGATGTGAGGGTGGCAAGCGAATGAGGGAAAAGTCAGAATATGGGAGGATATGTGTGTGTGTGTGTGTGTGTGTGCTTATGTGTTTGGTTTGGGGGCATGTGCCTTTAGCAGCGTGCTTTGGGAACTGTGTCTGTGTGTATATGACTGTGTGTGTGTTGGAAGGGTGTGTGTTCTTGCAATGTGTGTCAGGTACACTGCGTGCATATGTAAGGTGTGAGCGTGTTTGGTTGTATATATGTTGACAGTGTTTCCTGGAGGTTGGGAGTGTGTATATATGTGTGTGAGTGTCTTAGGGGTGTCTGCATATTGGCAGTATATCTTGGGGGCTGTGTGTTTATGTGTATGTGTGCATATGTATGTCTACGTGATATAGGTATCTGTGTTAGGGATGCATATGTTTTGGCAGAGCATGTTGGGAGGCTGTTGGTGTATGCCTGTAGCTGTAGCATGTAGACTTCTCTCTTCCTTGCACTTTCCCCTGTCCTCCTGCACTGACTCCTTGTACCTCCTAGTTTCTTGTACTATTCCCGCTCCCTACCTTTTGCCACTCTCCCTCCTTCCCAGCCATGAAATCTCCTTTCCCTCCTTCTCTATACATCCAAACTTGCACTATCTCCTTTTCGTGCCACCTACTGGCATTTCCTCTCTCCCTCTTTTCTTGCACTCTGTTCCTATCTTTCCTGTCTCTCTTGCATTCTTCCACTGCATTTCTTCTTCCTACATTCCTCCCTGTCCATACACTACATGTCCCCTTTTTCTTCCCTCTTGACGAACCCCACCCCTTCTCCTATGCTGTGCTTTCACACTCTGCCCCCCCTTCACCGTCCTCATCTCTAACTGTGCCACTTTCCTTATGCTCTTCCATATCCCTCCCATCTCTTTTCCTCCTCTCTAATCCCAACCCTTCCCCTTTGCTCTGCTCCTCACCTGCCCTATTCCCTTCCTCTTCTTTAACCCCGGCCCTTACCTTTCTCAGTACTCCCTTCACCCCTACTCTTCTTTACTTCTTTCTAAACACACCCCTTCTCTCATATCCTGCCTCCTCCTTTTTCTGGTCCATTTTTGCTGGTGGGACCTAGGAATGCCCACTGGCATTTACCACTGCCGCTCTGCCATTTCTGCCCATGGGACTTGGAATCTCCTGCTGGCTCTAAAATGCTTCCTGTCTCTTCTGTTGGTGAGACCTGGGAACTTCCATCAGCTTTTTACTCTTGTTGCTCTGTCCTATTGATGTCATATGCATCTGTTTATTGGTGCATGTACCATCAAACAGATGCATATGAAAGGATGGAGAAACAGACATACAGACTAATGGGCGGGCTCTCCCCTGAAGACTATGCTTTACGCGAAACAGGTTTAAAAATCTGGAGATCAGGCATACAGATTAAGTTGTGGTGTTTTATGCTTGTAGATTTTAGCATGGTTTTATATAGAGATCTTTCAAATGACTAAGGGGTATGTTTAATAATCAGTGGTAGCGGCTTCCATATGATATCGGAGACACGGCCTCATTGAATTCAATGGGGATGCGGCTTCGATATTGCACAGAAGTTGCTACCGCTGATTAGTAAACATACCCCTAAGTCTAACTGGTTGGCTTGACAATTAGGCAGATAGGTGGTCTCCTGGAGTGGCAGCTTCTTGGGAATAGGAAAGAACTACTGCAGCCAAAGCAAAACAGGCACTGACAGTTACACAACTCAAAGAACCATCAGAATGTAGATTTACGCACAAGAATGGGCAACAATTTTCAAACAACCCATTTACCTTGGTAAATGGGGGGGTGGGTTTGGAACTTGCCTTCATTGGCAATGAATCCAGTTTTCTACGCAGAAAAGGTCTTATAAAATTGCTGCAGGAATTACGTGTGCAAAAATACATGTGGTGCTTGTTTGGGGATGTAAGCTTGTTTGGGGATGTATTTTGGTTGGAACACGGGTGGAGTCGTGAAGTATGTGCATGCATGTGCATTTATACCTGCTCTTTTCTGCATTCTAGTCATATTTCCTGAAGATTTCTAGAGGCTATTTTATGAAGATATGTAAGCACTTATTTTGCCTTTATGAAATAGGTACCTACTTGGCCTTCACACTTATGCAATCTGTTATAAAATAACCCTTATTATGTATGTATGTATATCTATAGATATGGGAAACACATTTTGATATTTAAAAGTATGATTTTTCTTGGATGGTTGAAGGGGCAATCATGATTGTTTAACTATCAAAATCTCTAGGGGGAAAGAGGCATTTGGACCTGAAAGATAGGAGCCAAAGGAAATGAGGTGTTCAACTAATGGTCCTTTATTAGATACACTTCGTCAGGGGAAACCTCAAAGAGAACAGTAGCACAGTACATAAATTAATTCTAAAACACACAGATAAAATAATCTTGATTACATATGAGCAAAGGAAAATAATAAAAAAAATGAAATAAAACAAATAAACTTCAAAACATAAATAGCAATAACGGGAAGGCCGCGGGGCCACGTACCTGCGAACTACATTTAACCGGGCAGGCGGCATGGTGCGTGGCCCCGGCCTTGGAGGAAAAGGGGGAGGTGGGGGGGTGGGCTGAAGGCAGCAGAGTGTCTTTTAAATCCATTGGCTCGCGTGTGTGTGTGAGGGGCGCGGGAGCCAATGAATGTGATGGGGGTTGGATTGGAGGGGTGCGTCCCGGCACGGCAGTCAGTTCGTCGGTGCTGGCTGCGAGGACGGGCGTTGCTGTTGGTGGGAGCTGGGTGCCTTTTGCCTGTGGCGGTGAGGAGGGTCGGCGGTCGGCATCGTCTGAGGCCCCGATCTTCATTTCCAGTGGGGGGCGAAGGTTCGGCCATTGGCTTGAGGACGCTGTGCAGCAGAAGTGCCTGCACGTGGTCGGCTGCCAGCACGGAGCGCTGCGGTGACAGTGAGTGGTCTGCGGTGGGTTTCTGTGAGTGCCGGGCAGTGGCTAGAGACGGGGTAGGAGTTTAAAAAAAAAAAAAAACGTGAGTGCGCAGTTGGAGTAGCTGAGTGTGGGTGGCAGCGGTCTGCTTCTCTGAGAGGCCCGGCATTGTGTGGCTGCGTGTGGGCGGTAGAAGCCCCTGCTCGTGGTCAGTGGCTGCCGTGGAGCGGGGAGAGGCCAGAGAAATTGGGCTTTGGGGGGTTCGGATGGTGCTGGGTTTTCTTTTTGGTGATTGAGGAATAAGGACGGCTCTAACCAAAATAAATAAATAAATATAAAAAAAAAAAAAGAGGAAATTATACAAGAGAGTAGGAAGGGATAAGTGAGCTACAGGGCCACAGACGGTAGGGGAGGGAGTTCCCAGGTTTTTGGTGGGGATTCTGGTTCCAAAGGGGGGGGGATGCCAGCACAGGAGGGCCGGGGGGCTGGGGGTGGTAGGCGGTCCATGGGGCGGGCGGGTGCTGCGAAGGGGAGGCAAGCGGGGAGCTCAAGGAGGGCTCTGGGAAAAAAGGGGGGTCTGAAGGTAAGGAGAGGGGGGTTCGGGGTGAGGGGCTAGCCGGTGCACAGAGGCCCAGTAGGGGGGGCAGGGGGTGGGCGTGTCTCCTCTAGGGGCAGGGGGGGTGCTCAGGGGGCACGGAGGGGGGTGTCTGGGGGGACTGAGGTTCAATCTGGGGTCGGGGGGACCCTCAGTTTGGGGAGGGAGGCTACGGGTTTATCTGGCCCAGCGTGTTTGCCATATGGGTTGCAAGGGGAGGGCGATGGGGCAGGACGGAAGGCTGGGAGGGGGTCCATGGGGATGGACTTCGGTTCCTGGGGGGTGGTATCCCACGACTTGGGAGCATTGGCGGGGAGGGGGGCAGGGATCGTCCAGGGCGGAGTGGCTGGGAGCATGGCAGCCGCCTTGGTCTATGGCAGGTTCCCCCCCCCCTGTTTTCCCCCCTTGTCTTTGCAGGTGCAGCCTGGTGAGATGCAGCGGTCGGAGCGGCCGGGCGGTGCGGCGTTTTGAGGGGATGGCATGGACATGGAGACAGCGGGCGGCGTACAGGCGGCGATGACAAGGGCGGAGCAGCCAGATGTGCTTCAGGAGGGCGGCGGACGGCCAGCTTCGGATAGCCTCGTGGGGGCGATGCAGCCTGGGACTTTGGCGGCTGGTGAGTTGCAGGGGGGGAAGGACATTGGGGGGTTGTCGGGGGCAGTGAGGGGCAAAGCAAAGAAAAAGAGTCGGCACTCACGTAAGTGGAGGCAGCGGTCGGGGTCCTCTACGTCCTTGTCCGATAATGGTTCATCCTCCTCGTCGAGCGTGGAGATCGGGGTGCGGGCCAGGGATGGAGAGGGCGGGGGGGGGGGGTGGTTTCTGGCGGGGTTGGTACTTCGCTGGCGTCTTTTTCAGAGTTATGGGAGGGGGTTCCGCGCAAGCTGCAGCGGAAGATTCGGAAGAGGAGGTATATCGATATATTTCAGTTATTGGAGGGTAGGAAGTGGTCGGGAGATAGCAAACGGAAACGGAGAGATGATGAGAAGGTGTGGAGGGTGCGAAGGGCACCGCGTAACGTCATTAATTGGACGAGGGCTTTCTTGCGGTTGGCCAGTGTGTGGGGGCATCGCTACCCGGGGCAATATGGGATGTTGCTAGCCTATGCGGATTCCATTTTGGAGGCCGCACAGACTCATGACGGTTGGGCATGGCTCAACTATGATGAGAAGTTCCGGGACAAAATGGAAGAAAATAAGTTATTGTCCTGGGGGACGCAGGACATAAATTTGTGGCTGACGCAGATGTCGGTGAGGGGAGGGGCAGGGGGGGGTGGCCAGAAAGGTGGTATCGGGTCATCAGCAGCTCCTGGGCGGCCCTTTCGAGGGGCTGGGACTCCGGTGCTGCAACGATCGAGCGGTGTCGGAGTCGTGGACGTGTGTTGGCGCTTTAATAAATCCTCCTGCCCCTTTCCGGACTGTAAATTCCGGCATAGCTGTTCCGTCTGCGGTGGGGGGCACTCGGCGGTTAAATGTGTCAAAAAGGGGGCAGCGGTTGTCCCCACCCCTGCCCCCAAGCAATAAGGATGTGATGGGTCTTGCCCCGACCCCTATTAGACTCGCGGCGCTTAGGCCTTGGTTGAGTCGTTATAAGAGGCATAGCGATGGGGGGGTACTGGAGGGGGGTTTTCGGCATGGTTTCCCCATACCAGTGGTCGGGAATGGGGGGCCGGAGAGCACGCGCGACTCGCCATCGGTCAAGCGTTTTGTTCATGTGGTTAGGGATAAGTTGGCTACGGAACTGGAATTGGGTAGGGTGGCCAGTCCCTTTGCTGACCGGCCGTTCGCACATTTCATTGTTTCCCTGCTGGGGATTGTTCCTAAGAAGGAGCCCGGAAAATTTCGGTTGTTTCACAACTTGTCCTTCCCTGTAGGGTCATCGGTCAATGACCATATACCAAAGGAGATGTGTGCGGTGCGTTACGCGTCCTTTGATGAGGCTGTGGGGTTGGTTCGGGAATGTGGCCCTGGGTGCCTAATGGCAAAGGTGGACATTGAGTCTGCGTTTCGCCTTTTGCCTGTGCACCCTGCGTCTTTTCATTTACTGGGTTTTCAGTTCGAGGGGCAGTATTATTTTGACAAATGCATGCCGATGGGTTGTTCGGTGTCCTGTTCCTATTTTGAGATGTTCAGTTCGTTCCTGCACTGGGTCCTCGAGGTATCCGTCGGATGTGCGAATACGGTCCATTATTTGGATGATTTTTTATTCGTCGGTGGGGCGCAGTCGGGGCAATGTCAGTTGCTTTTGGATGGCTTCCGAAGGTTGGCGCAGGATTGGGGTGTCCCTTTGGCGGTTGGCAAGACAGAGGGCCTGTCGACGTGCCTCACATTTTTGGGGGTGGAGTTGGATTCGGTGCACATGGTGGCACGCCTGCCATTGGAGAAGGTTGCGAGGTTGCGGGTCCTGGTGGCGAACGTGATGGGGTCTGCGAAGGTTACATTGAGAGAGATGCAAACTCTGGTAGGCTCATTGAATTTTGCTTGTTGAGTCATTCCGATGGGGTGGGTCTTTCTGCGCAGATTCTCGGCAGTTTCCTCGGGGGTACATAAGCCGCATCACTGCATTCGGATTTCTAGGAGTCTGAGGGCGGATTTGGGAGTTTGGGATGATTTTCTTACTGGTTTTAATGGCATTTCGGTTATGATGGAGAAGGAAACATCTACTTTTGACCTGCAACTCTTTACTGACGCTGCAGGTGGCTGTGGGTTGGGGGTGTATTTCGGGGGCTCTTGGTGCGCGGAGGCATGGCCGCTCACATGGCGCGAGGCGGGCCTGACCGATAGTGTGACTTTTCTGGAATTATTCCCAATACTGGTTGTGCTGGAGCTTTGGCCGGACAGGCTGCGCAATCGTAGGGTGCTGTGGTGGTGCGACAATGAAGCCGTGGTTAGTGTGATCAATAGGTACGCCCCGCGTTGCTTGAGGGTGGCGGCACTGATGCAGGTGGTGGTGTTAACATGTTTGAGACTGAATGTGGTGGTGAGGGCCCGTCATGTGCCAGGATATGCTAACCAGATTGCCGATGCTCATTCCCGTTTCAAGTGGGACATGTTCTGGTGACTGGCTCCAGAGGCGGATACGGTTGGAAGGCGGATCCCGGAGCGGTTATGGCGGCTTGGCCTGCAGGCATGCTGAACCTGTTGCGAAGTTCCATATCACCTGCGACGTGATGGTCATACTGCAGAGGATGCGACAGCATGGTGGCATTTTTGGCTGCCCAAGGCTGGCGGCAGGGCCCGGTCTCCGACCACCTCATGGGCTTATACATCGCAGCTGCGAAGGCTGCAGGAACGGCGCGATCGACTGTACGGGTTATGCATTTTTTTCCAGGGCCGTGGGGTGGGTAGTCTCCAGCTGGGGGTTCCTGTCGCGCCGTTTATTGCTTGGATGGGAACGGGATAACCCCCTGCACTGTGATAGGCGATGGCCGATCACGCATGAGATGCTAGGGAAGCTGTGTGCGGCGCTGCCTGTGGTGGCTGCGTCTGCCTATGAGGTCACGCTGTTTCGGGCAGCATTCTGTGTGGCCTTTTTTGGGGCTTTCCGGGTGGGAGAATTAGTGGCTGAGTCTGGCTCAGCGAATGGAGGGGGGGCACTGCAGCGGCATCATGTGCGAGTGTACGGAGGAAGGTTGGGCATCTGCTTGTCCCAGTCCAAGACTGACCAGAGGGGCAAAGGCGCTTGGGTGCTATTGCAGGAAGTGAAGGGTTCCCCAACTTGTCCGGTGGCTGCTATGGAGGCTTACTTATGGGTGAGGCCAAGTGGGGGCGGTTTTCTATTCCTGCATGAGAATTCGCGCTGGCTGACGCGATTTCAGTTCGCAGCGGTCCTGCGGTTGACGTGCACCAGGTAGGCTTGGAACCAAGGGATTTCACGCCTCATTCGTTTAGGATTGGGGCAGCCACTAGTGCCGCGGAGGCGGGGTTGACCGAGCTTGACATTCAGCGGATAGGCAGGTGGCGCTCTAATGCATTCAGGGGGTATGTGCGTTTGTGAGGGGATTTCGGGGTGGTGTGTAACTGTGTTTTTTCTTTTAGATACGGGCCGGATGCCATGGTGCTGCTGGATGATCGGCCATTTGTTTGTTTACTGGGCTGGTCAACAAGCAGCGGTGCGGCCTCTTGGGGCAAACCTTGGATTGCACGCTGGTGAGCTGACCGTCTCATGGCTGGGCGAGAGCGGTCTTCGCTGGCCGCAACTTTTGCCTTTGCTTCGGCACCACCAGCGGAGCAGGGGATCCCCTACGTTGTTGTTGTTACATCTAGGAGGCAACGATTTGGGGACTTGGACAGTTAAGCAGCTGATCAGAGTGGCTAAGAGGGATCTGGAGGGGGTGCTGCTGATGTTTCCGAATGTTGTTTTGTTATGGTCGGATATAATTCTGAGGCCGGCTTGCTGGAGCCACCGGCGGTGGTCTCGCGGGTTGATTAAAGTGAATTGGCAAATTGGCCGCTGGGTGTGTGAAAATGGGGGATGGCAGATATTGCATCCTTGGGTGGAGGTTGATTGTGCTGGATTATACCGGCCGGATGGGGTACATTTATCCCCAGTGGGGGTAGATTTGCTCCTCAATGATTGGCAAGAGGCCTTGGAATATGTGGTGCAATGCAGGGTAGCTGGTCGCAGCTTTGCTCTTGGGGGGAGGCTCAGGGACAGGTGTCACTGAGCCTGTGGCGGGATCCTGGAGGTGTCCGGGGTCCAGAATCTTGGCAATGCGCAGGGCGGGGGTGGGGTAACCCCGACCCGGAGAATCCCTCGGGGCTTTTGCTAATAATATGGCGAAGCCGGAAGAGGGGGGATGGAATTGCCGGGGGGATGGTTCCCGGCGGAGGCGGGAGGGAACTCACTTTGCTACTCACATGGCTGGTGAGGGTTCATCCTGCTGCCGGAACCTGAGTGACGCAGTTATGGTTGTTATGAGTTTGTTGGATAATGTTTATGGTTAATAAAGCTGCGACCAGTTAAAATGCCAAAGAGTGTACTGTTGTGGTTATTTTATAAGGGGGGGGGATGGTAGAGGAGGGCAGGAGCACCATGTCCGCCTTGCCCGGTTACAACAAAATTGTGATATATAGGATAACAAACGTGTATTAACTATTACCTAAAGGGTATATAAAATGAAGATACAAATAAAAGTCAATTAAAAACAATGAAAATACTATATAAAAAATGATATCCCATAAATAATAATAGTGCCAAAATAAAAAATAGCAATCAAGGCTGAAATTGCCTTAAAAAAATGAAAACCATAAGAGAGAGGAAATGACAAATTGGAAACCAATCAGTGAAAAGAAAATTGGAATATAAAACCCACACCGGATTGTAAAGCCAAATAATAAGGAGCTAGCACCATAAAATACTGAAGGGAGGGAGGTTAAAATGCAACCACAGAAAACTTACTTGTAACCATTAGGAAAACAGTATTGGTGAATGTAAATGATAGCAAGAACGGCAATACTCTGTCTGATGTGAGCAAAAAAGATAAAATAAAAAAAGGGACCAGACATGAAATAAAGCATTACCTAAAATCGTGATAAAAAGTTTAAATATAGAGGTTTTACGTTATAAGTCAACATAAACATTTCTGATGATTACAAGTAAGTTCTCTGTGGTTACGCTTTAGCCCAATTTTATAATTACTATTTATGGGATATCATTTTTGACATTGTTTTTAATTGACTTATTTTTATCTTCATTGTATATACTCTTTAGGGAATAGTTGGTTATCCAAGGTAACAATTTTGTTGTTATTGCTATTTATGTTTTGAAGTGTATTGTTTTATTTCATTTTTTTAATCTTCCTTGCACGGCCCTTCTTACTGATGTACTTTCATTGTTTTTTTTTGTGCTATTACAAACTGATGATGGTTTATTTAAATAGTCTTCCAGTCTTACAAACACTAGAGCCTACTGATTACACATACCTTGGACAGTAAGATAGAGGTCTACAATGTAGTATATGACAGTACGGCAATATACAATATCATTCAAATTTGTGTTTTCAGATTTGATAATACTAATTCATGCAATTCAAAATGTTGCATTTATTGGCATATACTGTATTAGTTACCTAAACTTTATATTATAATATCTGATTGTACTGTATTAATGTAGCCTTGTCACCCCAGTTCATTATTCCTCTGTCAGTTGCACCTAATGTTATATTTTTTTTAATTTACATTCTCTTATATACTGCACTATTCTGCATCAGTGTGGTTTACATTGAACAGGGCATTATAACTTGGAGATAACTATTTTACAGGGAACATGGGCTATGGAGGGCTAAGTGGCTTGCCCAAGACCACAAGGAGCACCTGTGGGACTAGAAACCCCAGTCCTTCCAGCCAAGGGTTGCTGTCCTTTAGTGGGATTTGAACCCCTGACCTTCTGGCCTGAAATATCTTGCCCCAACCACTAGGCCACTCCTCCACTCCTGTATGTATGCTGTTCTATTCCATTGTAAACCACTTTGATTTTTTTGATAAGGCAGTATATAGAACACTCAAATAAATAAATAAAATATACAGTATTTGCAGGATATATCAAAAGAACATAAGATATACCATACTGAGTCTGACCAAAGGTCCATCGAGCCCAGTATCCTGGCTCCAACAGTGGCTAAACCAGGTCACCAATAACTGCTGGGTTCCCAAAAAGTATATAGATTCCATGCGGCTTATCCCAGAGTACGGATCTCACCCCAGTCCTCAGAATACACCTAGCCAGTCAGGTTTTCAGCATAGCCACAATGAAAATGCATGAGAGAGATTTGAATACAATGGAAGCCGTGCATGCAGATCTCTCTCATGCATATTCATTGTGGTTATCCTGAAAACCTGATTGACTGGGTGTGTCTTGAACAATGGGTTGAGAACCTCTGTCCCAGGTGTAAGGAGTGGATTTACCCACTCTACTTTAATAATGGTTTATGGACTTTTCCTCCAGGAACTTGTCCAAAACTCTTTTATACCCAGCTATACTACCAGCTTTTACTACATCCTCTGGCAACAAATTCCAGAGTTTGATTTCACATTGAGTGAAAAAAATATCTTCTCTGTGTCCCCTAGTCTTTCTACTGTTTCAAGAAGTAAACAATATTTATTTATTTATTTAATGTCTCTTCTATACCGCGCTATTCACATCAGTGCGGTGTACATTTAACAGAACCATATACAATGCAGTTGGGCTGCATTGTATTTACAATAAAACAGGAACTATAACTTTGATATAACTGGGGTAACTTTCTACAAATTATTTACACTAATAAATATACTGTACACCTGAGAGAGATTTACATTTACCCGTTCTACTTCATTATTTTGTAGACCTCTATCTTATCTCCCTTCACCTGTATCTGTTCCAAACTGAAGAGCCCTAACTTTTTAGCCTTTCCTCATAGGGATATTCTTCCATCCCCTTTACCATTTTGGTTGCTCTTCTCTGTATCTTTTCCATTTCTGCTATATCCTTTTTTAAGATATGATGACATAAATTGCTCACAGTATTCAAGGTGCAGTCACACCATGGAGCAACACAGAGGCATTATAATATCCCTGGTTTTATTTTCCATTCCTTTCTTTATGATCGTTTGCATTCTATTTGCTTTCTTGGTTGCCACTGCACACTGGGCAGAGGATTTCAATGTATTATCCATGATGATGCCCAAATCCTTTTCCTGGGTGGTGATTCCTAATGTGGAACTTTTCATCGTGTAGCCATACTTTGGGTTACTCTTCCCCAAGGTCCCGATTCTGTCCTGGAAGTCCCGTCCCTCTGTACGCCCGGTTGGAACTGGACACACAGAGTTAGATGGGATTCTGACCCCGCTGAGAATATCTAGCCCAGCGGGATCAGAATCGCGTCCAGGCCTATACGTGCAGGCTGGGACCCTGATTCTGGCTGGCCTGCACATATAGGCCTTGCCCGGCTAACTCAAACATTGTTCCTGAAAGGTCCTCTTGCAATTTTTCACAATCCTCTTGTATTTTTAACAATTAGAATAATTATATGTCATCTCCAAATTTGACCATCTCATTCACTTTTCCGATTTCCAGATCATTTATAAATGCTAAAAAGTAGTGGCTCTGGCACAGATTCCTTTTTTCATTGGGAAAATTGACCATTTAGCCCTATTCTCTGTTTTCTATCTTTTAACCAGTTCCCAATCCACACTGCCTCCTATCTCGTGATGCTTTAATTTCTCCAAGGGGTATGTTTACTAAACCGTCTTAACGTGCGCTCGGCGATAGTGTGCAGGCTACCATAAAAGGAGTGGGCGTATCGGTCTTAAAGTAGCAAAACGGGATTATCTCACGATAACGTGCGCTGCGCACATTATCGGGCGAGACGCCGCTAAACACGTTAACGCGCGGTAATCTTAAGTAGGCGCGCAGACATACAAACACAGAAGCAGAGGTGTAGCACAATGGTTAAGTCACTGACTGATGTTACAGGGGTCTTGAGTTTGATCCCCCAGTGTGCCTAATCCATAAGGCTGGCTGAGGCAGTAGCTTTTACATGTAAGTATTGATTTCTGAGGCATTTTATTTGTAGTTTAATTAGTGCTGCCAGCAAACACACCCTCACGTGCCGTAACCTAAGGTGCCGCATAAGGCACCCTATAAGGCACTCCATAGGGCACATTATAAAGTGCACTGTCTGCCAAGGCACCCTATAAGGCGCTTTAGAGGACACCTGATAAGGCACCTTATAAGGTGCTTTATAGGGCGCCCTATAAGGCGCTTTATAGGGCGCCTTATGGTTACAGTACACTGAGGGTGTTTCTGCTGGCAGCACTAATGTACATTAAAAATAGACAATGCCTTATCAAATAAGCTCACCATGGGTTTGAACCCATGACTTCTGGCCCCACAGGCAGTGAAATAACCAGTGGGTTACAGCTCTATAGCTACTAACAAGCCCCTGGCTGGCTTCAGAAGGACTGCATGTCATCACACAGACTGTCTGCTGTGGTTACCAGGATAGGATTAACCCACCCATACCCATGATGCACTGCACATGCAAATCAGCAGTCTACAGATGGGCACAAGATGGGGTATGCACCCCCACAGCACCTCGGCCTGGTAGGGGGAACTGACCATGTGTGGTACTGGCACAGAGTAGCTACAGACCGTCACATTGTGCGGGTACTGTGCTCACCCTGAGGGTGAGGTGGGGCGCCCAGCACCAGGTCCACAGCACCTTTTGTGACTGACATATACTATGCTGTAGGTTCCTATTGGTGTTACTGTGTGTGATAGGTAGTTTTTGCCGACACACCTATGATGCATCTGTGTCCTGTATTTCTCAGTTATATCTAGTTCTTATGGGCTATGATGTACCCAGAATAGTGCATATCCTGTGTTAGTGCTGTGGTTACATGATATAGGTGAAGGGGGGATTTATGGACCCATAGGCAGATTATGTACCACAACACAACCCACTCTCTGGGGCTCAGGGGGGGAAACAGGATCGCCCACCAACAAATCCACATTCTACCTCCCTGCAATGGTGGCAGTAGAGGGGACCATCAACCCCAGTCTTGCTGGGGAACAGACACCCTACAGGGCAGGCAATGCAGAGCTGTACACATCCATAAAGCAATAGCAAACAGACAGTAGGCCTGGAAATGCACAGCTGCCCCCCACCACTATCTGACATTCTCCATCAGCAAGCCTCCAGCCGCTGCACCCTGCAAGGTTTTCCAGCAAGACACATACTAGCTGCAGACAGTCTGCTAGCTAGTCCATAGTGCATGTTCCTGGAGGAGATGCACATACCCAGAACTGGGATGTCAGCATACACACCAAGCAGATAAGTCAGTGATTGGACCCCAAAAGAAAACCCACAAATATCACATTAAAAAAACACTATAGAGCACTATGGGGAACCTAGCCATGCCGTGGTCACTGCACAGTCAGGGTGAGAGTGACCTCCCAAGACCTGTAGTGCACTCCACAGACATCAGAAAGGTTGCTATGATGCAGCTCACTCAGAAAATGGTACTTAACCTCGGAATTGCTATCTGCCAGTAATCATAGCAACCTTTTGATAGCTGTGTACCGTATTCCCAGGTTTAGGGTGGCATTGCTAAGGTATGCAAGTGCTAGTATTGGGAGATGCACGCAGGGCCCAACATCCTGCCTCTCCTGGAGGCATTGGATAATGGAACCTGTGGGTGCGGGTGTGTCTGCCCCTGTTGGCCGCTGCTTTAGGGCAGAGGTTCCCGACTCCAGTCCTGGTGGGCCAGACACTGTTCAGATTTTCATGCTGTCCCTCATGAATATGCATGAGATACATCTGCATACCATGGGGTTGGCGCATAGAAATGCAGCACAGGCATCTTTATTAGAGACAGCATGGAACCTGAATGGTGTTTGGCTCTCCAGGACTGCCTTTGGGAGACTCTGCTCTAGGTAATGTGCATGTTTATGGTGTCTGTGCTCTGTAGGGTAAAATGTAGGTGTTTTGGGAATGTTTACGTCATCTGCAATAAAGGTTCTGTCTGTATTAGCATGTTTTAGTAGTGGGTAAAAAATGGGGACTGGGTTGGCAGGAACCACAGCTGGGACTTGAACCTGTGACCTTCTGTTTCTGAACACACTGGCTGCATGCACTGCACCACTGTGTTGCCACAGAGACAGTGCATTCCCTGGTGATACCATGACTGTTCGTCAGACAGGGCCTGTCTGTTGCAGTGCATGGCACCCACCTATACAGGGCTAGGCCATGGTCTGCTCTGGGCAGCTGCCACTGCCCCCTCCACCACCAGTATCCCTCTGCCACCATGCTGACATGCCCTTCTGCTGGTGGTGCTGGTGGAGCGCAGTCTCAGGCCATCCAGTGTGTTGGTAGGCGGCTGCCTATGGTGCGGGTTCTGGGGTAGGGGGTGCCTGCATAGCTGTCCACGCTTCCCCCCAGCACCGCATGCCAATGTTCCGTGCCCTTGGGGGTACCTGCTGGGTACTATCCCCTATGACACTGTGGGAAGCACACTCATGCCCATGTTGGGTCCTCAGCAGTTGCTGTGTGGCTGCTCTACTGTTTCAGCATTCCTATGGGCCAGCTAGGCATCACCCTAGTCCGCACTGTGGGCCAGCTGCACCGCAGCATGTGCCGCTTGCAGACCTCTTTGTCCCCTTTTCCAGCATCTCTCCAGTTGCCCGTTCTGACATGCCCGCCCTGCTATTGTGGAACATGTGCACGCAGTAGGAAATCTGGCCAATGGAGTCGGAAACCCTGCTCAGCGCAATAACACTGTGGCCTCATTCACCTTGTATGGGGACAGAGTATTGACCCTTCCAAAATTCATATCTTTTTTTTGGAGCTTTCTTGGGAGTGTTTTTTGATGTTTCCCATTGATATCACTATTGGCCAGCTTGGTTATTTTATTTTTACATTTTCTTCTGTACATTTTCAAAGTTTATTTGCCCTTTTGTTCCGTGTGTACATGTATCACACTTATCACTTTTTGTGGGTTTCCCTGGTTGTGCTGTACATTGCTGATGGAAATGGTTTCCCTTTAAATCAGCTCTAACGCCAGGGTTTCACTGACGTTAGTTTTGAGCCTCAGATTTCACAGCGTTAGTGTGCAGAGAGCCTCTCCCCTCCCACTCTCCACCCATTGACCCCTTCTCTCCGCCCTTTGGGATACTTCCTCCCCCCCTGGGGAGCCTTCCTCCATCCTCCGGGAGCCTTTCCCCGCCTTCAGCGTTCATTTGCGCCGGTGTGCGCGTTATCGCGCAATAAGGTACCTTATCGCCCGGTAACGTGCCATTATCGCACGATAAAGTACCTTATCGCCCAATAACGTCGCAGAGCGCACGTTAAGATGGTTTAGTAAACATACCCCCAAGAGTCTCTCATGAGGGACCTGTCAAAGGCTTTCTGAAAATTCAGATAAACTATGAGCCGGATGCTATCAGAGGCATGTCTGGGGCATCTGAAAGGCCTCTGGCATGACGGACTCATTTGGACCTGATTCTGCATTGTGGGAGGTGCAGGATTGTGCTCAGAGATGGCCCTGCATGACGCAGCTGCACTGTGGGGATGTCCTCACTGCCTGCCGACCAATCTCTGTAACCCCTGTTGCCCACCCCTCAAGGGGCAGTCGGGACACTGATCAGGCAGCGGGGATCCATCTTGTGCTGCCAGCTGGCCTGAGGGGGGGGGGGTTCTGTGCTCAAGGGGGGAGGGGCTGCTGGGTAGGATTAGTGGGGTGCCCTGCGCTTATTCCACCTCAGAGTTCCCCGCACTTATTCCACCTCAGGATGTCCCCCAGCGATACCTGGATGTACAGGGCCATTACTGGATTCAGCCCTGTCCTTCGGGGGTTGGTCCCATCCATGGCCCACACATTCTACACCCCCATGCTGTCTCTGTCCCCCTGCAGTACACACAGCGGCTCTGTGCATGCAGGGGGGATGCGAGGCAGCATACGGCAAGGGTGGATAGCGGAGCTGCATGTCCTGGCAGGTCATGCAGCCCTGCTATCTTCCTCTTAGAATCAGAGCCTAAATAAACCAACTCAACTTTATCTACCTGTTTATTCACACCTTCAAAAAAATAGATTAATAAAACAAGATTTTCTTTGGTTAAATCCATGTTGGTTTTCTCCCATTAAACCATGACTATCTACATGTTCAGTAATTTTATTCTTTAAATTGGTTTCTACCATTTTTCCTGGTACTGATGTCAGGCTCACCAGTCTGTAGTTTCCCGGATCACCTTTGGAATCCTTTTTTTTTTTTAAATTCTTTATTTTCGTTTTATAACAACAAAGGAAAGGAAGACATACAGCTAAAAGACAGATACATAGAGTGTGATACATACATCAAAGTAAACCCCTGCCACCCCCCTCCCCCCTGCTTCTTCTCTAGAAAACTAATCATTCCCGAAACGGGCGTGTACTCACATTATTGTGTTACAAAACCTAACGGTGATCTGAAACATGATGAGGGTACATTAAACAGACATGTCGGAACAATGAGCAGATTGTACATAAGCATTGAGCATCTGCCATTTAGACAAGCAAGAGTGAGTTTGGGTATGGGGAATAGCTCTCCGAGATATCTGCTCATATTTACTATATAAGCAGACGAGGTTCCACCATTCATTGACAGTAAGTCGAGAGCTATCCTTCCAATTCCTCGTGATTAAACATATGGCTATACCCAGCATGAAATCAAGGAGGAGAAAGCGACCCTTCTTAGGAAGAGAGGGGACCTCCGCCACTGAGCGGAGTCCCACAATCTTCCAAGAGAGAGGCTCGTGAAGGTGTAAGATCAGTTGAATACGACCCCAGACCCGCCCCCAGTAAACCTGTAGTTGAGGACATTCATAAATAATATGAGCGAGGGTTCCCACAGCAGTATGGCAAGACCAACACTGGTCCCTAGCAGTTGTGTTCCATTTGGCTATTTTTTCTGGAGTATAAAAGCATCTGTGTGCAAAAAAGAAGAGAGTTTGGGTAACTGAGGCAGACCGGGAAACCCGCACTACTTTGCTCCAGAAAACGCTCCATTGCACAGGGGTTAAAGTGGTTTGCAGTTCGCGCTCCCAGGCTTGTTGGGCTCTAAAAGTGGCAGTATCTGTACCCTGACATAATATTTTATAAAAGTTAGAGGCTACCCCATGTGTACTACTAATTGAGTGAACTAGTTCTAATAGCCCGTCCTCAGTAGGGACAGAGGGCGGCATGATTTGAGCACTTTTGAGGCAGTGTTGAAGCTGCATCAATTGAAAGTAATGTTTCGCTGGTAACGCAAATTCCTTTTGTAAATCAGAAAAGGTTTTCCAACGAGCTGCAGAGAAGAGCTGTTGGGGTGTCCAGATCCCCCTAGAGTACCAGGGTTTCCATGCTATCGTTCTATTTAGGACTTGAATTCTGGGGTTATTCCACAGCGGGAGTCCGTCCTGAGGACATACGTTTGGGCCCAGTAATAGAATGAGAGTGTTAAAGGCCGCAAGAGTATCGACAATCATTGGGGGATGGCGGGTGTCTACTTGATGGGACATACCGGGGAGATGGGTCAACGGAATTGGGCTACTAAGCTCCTCTTCTATATCAAGCCAAACTGGTCTGCTGTCTGTTGAGGCATCTAGCCATCGGGCACCTTGTTTAAGTAGGAAGGCTTGATGATATCTGAGAAAATCAGGAAATCTGGTACCCCCTAGTTCCTTTGCAGACTGTAGTTTTTGTTTAGCTATCCTTGGTGGCTTGCCCTGCCAGAGATAGCGGACGAGAAGGCCCTCAATATCTTTATAAGTGTGTAGCGGGAGTAAGCATGGCAGCATTTCTAAAATGTAGTTCACTTTGGGGACTATCATCATTTTCACAGTTTCTAGGCGGCCCCACCATGTAAGGGATAAGGGAGACCAACGATTTGTGAGCTCACGGACTTTGGAGACTACCTCTTTGGCATTAAAACTGATAGTGTCTTCTAAAGGAGAACAGTAATGGACCCCAAGATATTTCACCATGCGGGATTGCCAAAGGAAAGGAAAGGCCCGCATGTCAGCCTCATGTACCCAGCGGTTCAGTGGGAATGCAACAAATTTGGTCCAGTTAATTTTATAGCCCGATAATTGCGAGTATCCATCAATCAGATCCAAGACAGCTGGAACCGAATCAAGGGATACGAAAAGCATAAGGTCATCTGCATATGCTGAGAGTTTAATCTCTCTGTGACTGAAGGGGACACCTCGAATACGTGCGGACTGTCTAATAAGGAGGGCGAGGGGTTCAAGAGCTAGATCAAAGAGCATTGGTGATAGGGGGCAACCTTGACGCGTGCCTCTTTGGAGACTAAAAGGCTGAGACTTAATGGCATTTACACAAATACTGGGGACGGGTTGAGTATACATGACTTGGAGGTATCGGAGGAAGCCCTCCCCAAAGCCATACCATCGGAGAACTGCAAATAAGAAGGGCCATTCTAGGCGATCAAAGGCTTTTTCAGCATCTAGGGAAAGACCCACCCATGGATGATCTAGATTGGCAGCACTGGATAGCACATGGCACAAGGTCCGAGCATTGTCAGCGGTGGATCGGCCGGGTATAAAACCGCATTGGTCGGGATGGATTAGGGTGGCCATCCTGTCAGATAGCCGGGTGGCCAAGATCGTTGCGAAGATCTTATAATCGGCATTAAGTAGGGAGATTGGACGGTAGTTGGCGGTTAGCAACGGGTCTCTGCCTTCTTTCTCAAATACTACCACATTAGCTGCAGAAAAGGATCCCAAAGAGGATGTATCTACCGCAAGGGCAGTAAAATAGAGTTTTAAGTAGGGAACTAAATATGCACTGAACGTTCTGTAGAATTCGGTCGGGAGACCATCAGGCCCTGCGGCTCGGCCCGAGGCTGTTCGTTTTAGGGCAGATTGGATCTCTGAAGTAGAGAAGGGTTCATCCATCGCATCCCTATCATCTTCAGAGAGGGTCGTCCGCTGAATACCAGAAAGCAATCGCTCGAAGGTCTCTGATGAGAACTCACATTCAGATTGATATAGGCGGGTATAGAAATCCCGAAAGAGTTCTACTATATCGGAGTCTGTGGTCAATATGCCCCCTCCCTGTGGGGCTCGAAGGGCCGCTACGCGTTTGGCTTCTTTTTGACCTTTCAAGGCGTTGGCTAAAAGTCGACCGGCTCGGTTATTTTCACGATAGTATGTCCCTCGTTGAAGCTCAATACTCTTAGAAGCTGCAGTTGAGAGGATTGCATTATATTGAAAACGGAGACGCTGTAAGCGAATTAAGACACATGGATCAGTACGTGAAGTTAGAACTCGTTCGCCTGCTTTGATTTGTTGGTCTAGTATGAGTAGCTGCTGTTTGCGTTGTTTCCGCAGGCGGATTTGATAGCTAGTGATCGTTGCTCGAATGGCCGCTTTGAAACCCTCCCACCAAGCCCAATTCGCAGTATCCTGGGGTAAATTAAAATGGAAGTAAGCCTGTATGGCTGCTCGAATTTCTAACTGGAACTCTGGCTGGGTTAACAGGGCTCTATCAAAGAACCAGGCCCCCGAATTCCCCTGGGGTGCAGTAGTGTGTAATTGAAAGGAAATAGCAGCATGATCTGAAATATGTTGGGAGTGAATCTTTGCAGTGTCCACCTGAGGAACTAACAGTTTTGATATTAGAAAAAAATCTATGCGAGACTGGGATTTGTGAGGGGAAGAGAAAAAGGTAAAGTCAAGCTCATTGGGGTGTAGTAACCTCCATAGATCAACTAAAGCAAGATCTTTGATCAAAGAGGTAAGCGTGATGTGACTCTTGGGGGGACCACTTGTCCTAGGAGGCTGTTTGTCAATCAGGGGATCAAGAACTAAATTGAAATCCCCCCCTATTATCAATGAAGTATTAGCAGAGGCCTGCGCAACCTGAGCAATGGTAGCAAAAAAGGCAGGGTCATCCACATTAGGAGCATAAAGGCATATACATGTAACTTCAAGGCTACCTATCTTGAGGTGAACTCTGGACCATCTACCTGCTGTATCTGAGCTAGTCGCAATAATAGTAGCATGCAAAGATTTCCTAACCAGTATGGCAACCCCACATTTCTTAGAAACGGCTGGGGAATAGGCGGCCACCATGTAAGGTTTAATATTGAGTTTGAGAGTTTCCTTCGAATTTAAATGCGTTTCTTGGAGGAAAATCAGGTCCGCAGCTTCATGACTTAGATAGCTTAGGATTTTCTTCCGTTTTATCGGATTATTGATTCCTTTTACGTTCAATGAGAAAATCTTACATGGTGCCATCAATCGGTAATAGACATTTTAGGTAAGGGCGCTTGAAAACATACAACATAATCAGAATCTGTGCAACAATGACATAATCACCGAGTATGCTGGCTAATACACCCCATATTGAAAAGTATGTACCAAAGTATCTTAGAGAAGAAGCAAAACCCCCAATGAATATGGCGACCATATGTCTGCGGGAGGAGGCCCTAGAGAGGAAGATAGAGACATGAAAAAGAGAGAAGACACACCAGAGTCCATAATTAACACTGTCTCTGATACTCATCGAGGCTACTGTGGGTAGATGGAGTCGGGTCACAGATATCATCAAAATAAGGCAACAAACCGCCCTCGCCAGACTCTTGCTGAGCCGCGGCAAAACCAATATGGCAGGTACAGCGGAGATGAGAATACTTGCAGGAATATTCTGGAAGTCAGCGCATCAAGTCGGCTTCTTTAGAATCCAAAAACTCCGCTAGTAGATCAGGGTCCTCAAATGTTCTTGTCTGATTGTGAAGCGTGACTCGGAGCTTGGCCGGATACATCAGGCCATAGCGTGCTTGTAGTTGTTGAAGCCTCGGCCGGAATTCCAGAAGGCGCTTTCGGCGGTCGACCGTGGGTTTAGCCAAGTCAGGATAGAAGGAGATCTTGTGGCTCTCAAACTCCATATGGCCCTTTGCCCGAGAGGCACTGAGAATTTGCTCCACATGTTGATATCTCAAAAGTCGAAAGATGATAGGCCGCGGGGTCTTCCTGTTGAGCGTTATGTTTGTGGGTACACGATGAGCGCGATCGATCTCCAAGTCTTTGGTAAAGGTGATTTGGAGCAGGGAAGGGAGGATTTTACATAAAAACTCTTTCATGTCTCCCGATTCCGCTCCCTCCGGTATGCCCACGAGTCGTAGGTTGTTGCGGCGCGCTCTATTATTGCCATCTTCCACTTCTTTCTGCAAGGCCCGTACCTGACGTTCAACTTTGTCGAGTTTGGACAACCGGGCCACATGGGAGTCTAATATGTTCTCCATTTTGTCCTGACGCGAAGAGAGCCCCTCTAGCTTGCCCTGCAGTACACCAAGATCTTCCCGCAGCGCTCGGAGTGCTTCACCGTTTGACTGCACGAGGTCCTTTACCCCTCTAATCTCTGCAAGGATTTCCTGCTGCATTTCGGGGCCCTCGCGCAAAGCCAGCCCCTTCTGCGGGGACGGGGGTTCAGTTTTGGAGTGTTTGCCGTGAGAAGCCGCTGGAGATCCAAATTCCAGGCGCGTGGGTTTGGTCCCCGCCATCTCATCAATGTGCCCCGGCAAGATCAGAGCAGAAGTTCAAGTATGTACGGTGTTAATTCAGGATTCTGAGTTGGCCTCTCGGGAGCCTCAGCGTTATGCGACCATCCCGCTGGACATCGGGCTCCGCCCCCTGGAATCCTTTTTAAAAATTGGCATTACATTGGCCATTCTCTAATCTTCAGCTATTACAAATGATTTTAATGATAGTTAACAGATTGCTAAAAGTAGGTCTGTAATCTCATATTCAGTCATTTTAGCACCCTGTGATGTATACCATTCGGTCTAGATGATTTGCTACTCTATAGTTTATCTAATTGCTGTATTATATCTTCCCGGGTTATCCAGATTTGTTTCAATTCTTCTGATACATCACCTTTAAATATAATTTCTGGTATGGGTAACATTCCTACATCATCTTCAGTAAAGACTGAAGGAAAGAATTCATTCAATCTCTCCGTTATGGCCTTTTCCTCCTTTAAGGGTATGTTTACTAAATGGCGATAACGTAGCAGCAGCTACGTTATCGTGTGTTAAGTGACGTTAACGAACGTTAACATCACCCGATGCAACGTTAGCGTGCGTTAACGTCGCCGGTGGCGGTAAGTCCCACAGAGGATGGAGAGAGGGCGGAGAGAAGGAGTCAGTGAGCGTCATCATGGCTGTTTGGCATAAAAAAAAGAACAAAAAAAAAGAACAAAAGGGAATTGAAGCTATAACCCTTGGCTTGGGTGTATGAGTACTAACCAGTAGGCTACACCTCCACAGCTCGCTGATCTGCAATGGCTGGATACAGAAGGATGATGTGTTGGGACAGCAGCTTAGAGGGGCTTTCCCATGGCCGCGCGTTATGTAACATTAACGATCGTTAGGTAATGTTAACGCGTGTTATGTAACGTTAACACGAGTTAACGTTACATAACAATCGTTAGCACACCTGGCTGCAATAAACACCGCGGAGGGTGAAGAAAGGGCGGAGAGAAGGGGTCAATGGGCGGGGAGTGGGCGGGGAGAGGCTCCCTCCACACCAACACGCTGAACTGAAGGGCTGAATCCTAACGCGAATGAAAACCTGCCGTTAGATGCACATTTGCAGGAGAGAGAAACCATATAAGTGTCAGCAATGTACAGCATAGCCAGTGAGCCCAAGAAACGTGATAGTAGTGCTCCATTCCCAGCAACAGCATAGTGTCCCAGTATGAAAGACCACTATGGTGATAGTGCAAATGGGGCATAGGGGGCTGCAGGTGGGACATGTAGCGGGGGAAGCTGGGGCACAGGGTGGACAAGGCGGGCTCCGAGGTGGCACATAGGAACATAGAAACTGGAAGTGTGAAAGACAGCATCTGACAAAGGCCAAACACAAGATACAAATAATTTGTCCACATTAGGCAATAGTTGCCAGGGCAGAGACAGGATGCCCCCGCATCCATCCCACCACCATGTTGAAGGTACAGAATGTTGTTAGGCACTGATGGGGGGTGGGGATGGTAATGTCCATGTATGCCTCCCCACCCTAGACGCCACACCATAGGCACCTGCCTACCTGAACAATGGATAGCCTAAGACGGCACACAAGAAGCACCACCAGCATATGGTTATGTTAGCACAGCATGGGGGGGGGTGTCCGTGCCGGAGGGAGCAGTGGCACCTGTCTGCAGTGGACCCAGGCCATGCCCTGTACCAGTACGTGGTGTGCAGTGCAACAGAAAAAGCCTTTCAAAGGAGACGTCAAGGTATGACCCAGGGAGGGCTGTGCAGCTGTGGTGTAGTACACAAAGCCAGTGTGATTTAGAGCAGAGGGTCACAGGTTCAGGTCCCAGCTACAGACCCTGCAGAACATATCACAAACCTTTGCCCTGCTACATAGATATAATAGAAAAGCAGGATAAAAAAAGGAAATGTCTGGCTGAGGAGACATAAAGGCATGGCCCAGGGAGGGCTGTGCAGCTGTGGCCCCACTGTGGTGTAGTACACACAGCCAGTGTGATTCAGAGCAGAGAGTCACTGGTTCAGGTCACAGCTGCGGGAACCTGCAGAACACATCCCAACATTTTACCCTACAAAGCATATACAACATCAAACCGTGCAATCCCCATAGCAGCAGCCAACAGGGGTAGAAACACCCACTCACACAGGCTCCACCATGCAAATCATGCTGTACAGGCAGGCTGTTGGCTCCAGAATGGATTTGCAGGTAACATCACAGCACCTCTGCTATCTCTTGCTCGGTCCAGGAATGTTGGCAGTGTGGTAGCTGGGGTTGCCAAACACCCCTACCATTGCACAGTTCTGCATTAGGAGTATGTATGTGTATGTCTATCCATAGTTTTGTGGCTGCAAACCTTTCCCCCCCCCTCCGGCCCACATTGTCCAACTGTTACCAGCATCAGCCTGCAAATGTGCATAATGAGGAGCAAGGTAGTATGGGTATGGGCCAGATAGGGCGAATTGTGCAGGCTGCATCTGTACAGCGAGTAGTCCAATGTCTGGTACATGTTAGTTTTTAAACCCCACCTGCATGGACAGGGTGGCTAAATCATGTAGTGCTGGGAGGGCAGTCTCACCCTGATGTAACAGTGACCATGGAATGTCCAGGTTCCCACAGAGTCATCAATGCTGTCTGTTGGCAGTGATGTCTGTGTGATCCCCCAGTTCTGGGGGCCAAATCATGGTGTGTGTGTGTGTGTGTGTGTGTGTGTGTGTGTGTGTGTGTGTGTGTGTGTGTGTGTGTGTGTGTGTGTGTGTGTGTGTGTGTGTGTGTGTGTGCGTGCGTGCGTGCGTGCGTGTGCGCGCTGGTGCAGTTAGACAGTGTTGTCTGATGATGCATGGTAGACTGTAGTATGTGGCAAGTGAGGATGCAGATGGCAGCAATGCTGTTCTGCTGATGCGTCAGTTACAGGATATGTCTTATGCGCATTAGCCCTAGAGGGATATTCCTAGCCATCAGGAATAGGCTTGTTGGTCCCACAGCCAGTCCTGTGGTCTCAGGCACCTGTCTCTCCATGCCCCCACCTACAAGATGGGTGTTATAGAGCCCTTGGAGACACATAGTGTATAGTACCCCAAGCAGCAGGGGGATGTGATACACAACCCTCATTGGACACTGGACACCCCTCTGACCTGCTAACAGGCAGCTATGAAAGCTAGACACACATATCTCGGTGGTCTCTGGTCCCAGGGGGACACCTGTGACTGTGTAACACAGATGGGTACAGAGGGCACACTGCCTGGGACACCTGCCACACACTGCCAGTGATGGGGATGTGCAGCAGGACCTATATGTACAAGCATTGCGGAACCTGTGTCTTTTGGGGAAACTGCTAGGTACGTATGACCTAGCTTGGCCACTGTTGGAAACAGGATACTTGGCTTGATGGACCTTGGTCTGACCCAGTATGGCATATCTTATGTTCTTATGTAGCACCACATGTACTGTGGACCTAGTGCTGGGCAGCCATCCTTACCCTCAGAGTGAATACAGAACCTGCAAATTGGCATGGTCTGTAGCTACTTTGTGCCAGTATCTTGCACGGCAGTCCATCTTACCAGGATGTGGTAACAGAGAGGTGCAGACCCCATTTGGTTACCTGATGTAGACCACTGTTCCTCATGTGCAATGCATCATGGGTGCTTGTGTGGTTACCCTAACCTGGCACACAGAGCAGATGGTCCATGCAGTGACCTGCAGTCCCTCTGTACCCAGGCACTGCTGTACAGCAGGCCATAGAGGTATAGCCCACTGGTTCGTACAATGACCCTCGAAAATGTGTCCATGGGTTCAATCCCCCATTGATCCCCCCATGCGTGCCCAACTCAGATACCCTGCATGCCTCTAACACTCATCTTTTTGCAGAGATGTGCTGCCAGCCCAGGATATCAATGCTTGACCCAATACAAGCATTGTGGAACCTGTGTCTTTTGGGGGAAACTGCTAGGTGCGTATGACCTAGATTGGCCACTGTTGGAAACAGGATGCTAGGCTTGATGGACCTTGGTCTGACCCAGTATGGCATATCTTATGTTCTTATGGTCATAAGAGACTCACCACAGTGGGCAACAGTCCTCTGGTCCAGCTATTTGTGTCTGCCAGCTGAGTAGAGTCCAGACTGCCTGTGCAGACTGCCACCACAAGTCATGCATTGTACACCTGTCCTGCCTTGTGCCTTCATGTTGCCTGCCTCACCTGTACCCCAGCTGTATGGTACAACCACCCCTCATCATAACCATCATGGCATCCCATACACCCCTGGGGGACACGTATGCCCACCATCTGTCACCCACTGTCGTCCCAGTACATCACATTGCCCACACCCAGTGCTGTGGTACAGTTGCCCACAACATGTATGTCATCAGTACTGGCAGGCACATGGTCTGGCTGCAGATATGGCACATTCAGGAGCCTCAAACCCTCACCCGCAAGCACCTGTGCAGTGGCACTAAACCGTAGCCAATCCAGTGTTAGGTTGAAATCAGTAGCTCTGGACATATGTAATGCATGCCAACCTGAGGCACCTTGCAGGCTGCAGGGCAAAGTAACCTAGGGCAATGTAACATTGTTATGCCACTACGAACTATGGCAAAATATCCCAGGGAGCCCACGAGGATGACCTGTCCAGGTGTGTCCAGTACGGTGTGCTGCCAAGGGACCCCAAGATGGTGCTGCAGAGGGTGCCACACAGGGCACATGATGAGCAATCTATACAGCACCATACAATATGGCACCCAGTAATGCACCCACCAAGGCACGCTTGTTCAAAATACCATAGTACAAACCCACTAACACACCATGTTCTGAGGCACAGCACTGGGCGACATACAATGTGCTATTATGGCTGGGAAGCTCCAGGTTGCGTCCCTAGCGTAGCATTGTGTAAGGCACGCACCAAGGTGCCGTAAGCAACCTTAGCCCAACATGCGCTTGACACTCAGACAGCTAAAAGCCTAACACTCTATAACGTCAGGCCCCATTGCCCACAAGAGGATGGCCCATCAGAACAATATAACGTGGTATGTGTAGCACAGTGGTTAGGCAATATATCAGAGTACAATGTCTTGTGGGTTCAAAACCCAGAAGGGGATACCAGAATGGGAAAGAGATGGGGATAGGGCATGTCAGAAATAGAAAGACTAGAAAAGGATATAGAAAAGGATACTTTTAACATAAACAAATAGACCGACAAAACAGACCAACACATGCTGCAAAGGGAGGGTGCACGCATGGGTACGCACGGTGAGAAGTGCACACTGCGCAAGCACAAGTTTACTGCGTCATATGAGGTCTGACCACATACAACAGAAAAGATGGCTGCCAGGTCGAGAGAGCCTGCATTCACTGACTGTGACCAGTCCCGAGTGGCACGGGCCACCACAGGGCACTGGGGGCCCCAGCTACCTGCCTCACAGTGCCATCGATGTCCCCCGTCTGGCCGCGGGCCTGCCCCACATAGCCACAGACAGGCGCGCCATACATGCAGGCACACAGACAAGGGGGATGTGTGGCTGCATGTGCGGCCTATGCCTGGCTGTGGCTGTGCATGCCCAGGCACACGCCCAGCGGCAGCATGCCCGCATCCTGTGGCGGGTTCTGGAGACTATGATCATGGTGGCTTACCGGCTGAGCAGGCTGGAGGACATACGTGCAGCAGGCGCACCTGGCCAGCCACCCGGCGATGGGGGACCCCAGGAGGTGTAAGTGTGGGCACTCCAAATGTCATACCCGCCCTGTGCCGGCCTGTGCCATGGGTCTGCCACCACTGCCGGGGCCTGGGGTGGTAGGGCCCCTCCTGCACAGGGTCCCACAACTGTGTCCCCACCCCAAATAAACAAGTAAATATGTTTGACATACCCATGATGGTCAGCTGTCCCTTATTGCTACATGACAGTGGTGTGCGAATGACAGGTGTGAGCATCTACATGTGTGTCTGTGTGCATGACAACAGACCCATACATGGTAATGTACCCATGGCAAAGGCAGGGGGTGACCATGGGCAGCGCACGAGGTAGCACCATAGATGGACACAAGCACATACAGGACAGGGATGGCATGGAGCAGTTATGGTGGGACGTGCAAAAGTATGGCCAGCAGTGGTGATGGGTATGAAGTAGGGTGGATGCCGCAATGCACGTAGACATAGGGATGGCGGACACAGGGGCGAGCAGAGTGCCTGGCCGGGGGTGGCCCCAGAGACCAGGACGTAACTGGGCCATGGAGTGGGTCATGTTGCAGGGGTGGCGTGCCGTTTTATTAACCATGGGGGTTCCACAGTGCACCCATTGAATGCCTGTGAACCATTGCAGGCCCTATGGGATGGGGGAGATGTGGCCAGACCATGCAGCATGCATCTGCCTACGTACAGCAGTATTGTCTATGCATCCCAGGGGATGCTCCTGCAAGGGGGGGGGGTACCTCCACAGCACGCATCACACTGAACAGGACAGGGCAGGCTATGGGACACCAGCAATGTGCTACCAGTGTGCTACCAGAGATGGACGTGTGAGTAGGACAGACAGTATGGACATGTCAATGGACATAAAGGGTATGATGTCCAACTGGTGAGATGTGGACAGCACTGCACTAAGACGTATCCAGTGCCACACCAACATGCTCTAAGCAGGTACCAGTGGGGACAGGTGGTAGGGAGGGGACAGAGGGACAGGGGGGCAGGGGGCTACAAACCCTGGTTTGGCAGGGGGCATCAGGGCTGCTGTGGGCTGGTGTGTGGGTGGGGGTGGCATGGCAGCTGGCACGACCCATGGTAATTCCGGCTAGAGGGGGTGACACAGGCTGGCTGCAGTGGTGGCATGGGGTTGGTCCCCAGGGCGGCCATGGGTGGGGCAGGGCATACATTGGGCTCCCACAATAGACACACAACACGTGACTTCTGGCAATGCCGCATGTGCAGCCATTTATTTTCCACGCACAGGGCCATGCCTTGAGTGGCCCTACCCACCCCGTGGTGCAGGTGCCATGGCTGGCGCTGCTGCTGCTGCTGGTGGTGGGCATTGTTGTCCCGAGGGGGTCCCCTGGCCAGCCACCAATAGCTCAGTGCTGGCAGCTATGGACCGCACTGATGAGGCCAGGCCCCGCATCTCTCCAAGGATCCCCTCCACAGCATGGTGCATGTGGCGCACCTCATGCCACTGCCGTCGCTGCTTATGGAGGTCCACACGAATCACATGCCGTACTCCTGTGGGGGAGACAAATTGTGCACCATGAGACATGGTTACACCTGCCACCTGCACACAGGCAACATCATATGACCACTGTTGGACACTCACCCTCTGCATCGCTGTGTGCTGCCTTGGAGTGAGCCCGCATCTCCCCTATGACCTCCACCAGGGTGAACCATGCATCCCATGTGGCCTTCTGAGGGACAACAGGCACAGTCTCCCCGGTCGCTGTGGTGGCAGATGGAACGCTGTCTTCGGACGGCCCCTGGCTCGGCCCACCATCGCCCTCCAGGAGTGTTGTTGGACCCCCCACCCCATGCTTCCCGCATTTGTCTCTCCAGGCAGCACCATCTCTGGTCCAACATCATCATGGGGCCACGGGGTGGGAGGGCCCCCTCCTCCGCCCCCTCAATGGCACATATGTCACCTGTGGGGGAACAGGTTACAAAGCTCATGTGGGGTGTGGCTGCCTGCCTGCCCCTGTCACACCCTTTATCTACATGCTGTGTAAGGTGCAGGGCACCCTGGTCAGTATGCGGGTACCCCAGCTGCATACGTGTAGCCATGGACGTCACCTGTGCAGGGATGTGTGTGGTACTGTCCCATGTCTGTGTCCCAGGTGACTGTGGTGGGCCACCAGGGACCATGTGTGTGTATGACTGAGGGCACCCCACATGGCCAGGCATGGCTGGTGGGGTGGGGCCGGGGTGCTATGCCAGTGCAGTCAGGGACAGGTGTGCCCTGTGGTGGCGGGGATATGCGTGCATGGTCGCATGGGTCAGGGTGGGGTGGCCTTGTGGTGGTGCAACCGGTGGTGGTCTGTGGGTGGCTGCTCATAACTGGCACATGTGTGGGCCACACGGGTCTGTGTTGGGGCCCATATGCCCCCCACTGGCACCGCCCCTTGTACAGTGGTGCCTCCTGTGTTCTGCATCTGACGTTAGGGGGGCCATTTCTCCCCCTGTGCATGCAGCCACCCACCCCGTGCCACCCCATTGCCACCTGTGTCCCTGCACCCAGCGCCTATGGCATGCACAGGTGCATTGCACCTCTGTCTCCCCCGCGAAGTCACCCGTGTGGCCCTGCTGTCCTCACCAGCCATGCACTGTGTTCCCACAACACATTGTCGCCCAACGCTGCTACCACGGGCCTGACCCCCCCCACCCCTGCACCCATCCACTGCACTGTGCTGACCCCCTGCTCCACATCGCCTTGTCCACCCCCATTCTGGCCCCTGCACCTACAGCTGCACCTGTGCTGCCCCACCCACTGCCCCTGTGCTGCCCCTCCACTGCCCCACCCATCCACTGCCCCACCCATCTGCTGCCCCTCCCCTGCCCCTGCCCCTCTTCTACCCCACCCATCTGCCCTCCCCTGCCCCTCCCCTGCCATACCCATATGCCCCACTGGCCCTGCCCCTCCCCTGCCCCACCCATATGCCGCCCCTCCCCTGCTGCTGCCACCCCTCCCCTGCCCCTGCCCCACCCATCTGCCATCCCACCCCTGTGCTGCCCCTCCACTGCCCCACCCATCCACTGCCCTTGTGCCACCCCACCCACTGCCCCTGTGCCGCCCCTCAATCTGCTTCTGTGGCTCAGACCCCTCTCTGGCTGCTACCCCACCTCTCTGCCCCCCTGACCCTCAGTGGGGGCTGTTGCCCCAGGGACCTGCCCCCCACATGCCACTGTTGCTACCTGGGGGGGATCAGCATGCAACGCACCTGTTGTGCTTCCATGGCCCTCACCCGCCCCATGACCCATGCGCTTTCCGGTACCATGTGTTGTGCATGCCCTGCTCCTCCTGCCCCAGCTCCCGGACAATCCTCACATCTCTTCTGGCCAGACCTAGCATGCACTGCCAGACACCTGCCAGCCCCTTGACGGGTCTGCACATGGTTCTGCACTATGTCCTCAGGTCCCTGCTTTCACCCACACCCCCAGTTCCTCTGGACGGGGTGCTGGTATTGGGCTCAGCACCCCCTACCCCTCTGCATGCCAGGCCTGCCCCCCTTTCGGCCCTGTACCAGCACCTCCACCATTGGCTGCTCCATCCAACGTTGGACCCCCTCCACCCACCTCCCACTGATGGTACATCTTTGTGTCCGTGTTCTCATCTGGGTGTATGGCTCTGTACTGTCCTCTGCCCCACACCCTGTGCCATGCTATTCCTGTGTGTGTACCTGTTGCTGCACCCCCACTGTTATGCCATCCCCTGGGGGTTTGGCCCCATGGCTCTGTTTATGGCCTGCTCGTCCCACCCTGTTAGTACAGTCCCTTGGTGTACTACAGATGCCCATGTGTGCAGTGGTGGTCTGTGTGCCTTGTAGGTCTATTCCTGGCACAGAGCAACGCATGGCAGGTGGTGGCACACTGTCCACACCCCTTTCGGCGATTCTGATGGCTGCCAGCCCATGGATGAGGGTGTGGGGTCCCTGGACCTGGCTGTGTGCCATTGCAGGACCCTTCTGGGAGTGGCAGGTGCCAGGGGGTGGCAGTGCATGTTGGCCGGTGGTGTGCCGGGCCACATGGTGTGGTGAGGGGGATATGGCTGGGGGGTGGGTGGGATGGTGACCCCCATTGGGCCAGGTTCTGGACCCTGCATATGTGGGGTCTGTGTGCGGCGGCCTATGCAGTACATGGCTGACAGGGGGCTGTGGTCCAGGGGCAGTGTGGGGATGGTGCACCTGGTGTGGGTCACACCATATTTTGCATGGGACTGGCTGGGGTCATGTGTTTTTGTATGTCACTGGCATGGCCCGCACCCTGTACCCCGCATCCCTGCGTCCGTCCCTTCACTCGCTTGTTTATGGTCTTTCCCCGGTACACCTCTCTCCATCTTACCTGCACGAGGGTGTGCTGAATCCAGTGCAGGGGGATAGGCCATATATATACATGGGCCCGAGTCTGTCCACTAGGTGCTTTTCCTGGCTGCTCAGGGTGGCCCCCTGCACTGGGCCCCCACCAGTGCCCTGTGCACTCTGCCTCTCCCGAGTGAGTTGGGCACATATGTTGCATTTGATGTCACAATACCATTTGCGTAGACTTCAATGTCACGCTGCAGGCCCCCTGCTGCCACCACCTCAGCCTGTACCTCGGCCCATGCTCTTGTGCAGGTGGCAATGGAGGTGGTTGTGCTCATCCTTCCAAACAGCACCTCAAACCTCTCAAGGATGCTGGCCAGGAGGAGGTCATTCTCCTCCTGGGTGAAGCGGACCGCCCTCCACTTGTCGTGCGGCGCTTCTGTCTTGGCACATCTCCAGGATGGTCTAGGGGCTGGTGTATGGCCCCAGATGGGCCTGCCCTCTCACTCTCCGGGTCTGCATCTGTGGTGGCCACTGGTGGTTGTTGGCTGTGCTCCCCTACTGCCTCATGGCTGCCTCCTGCCTTGTCCTCCATGCTGTGGTAATTTGCATTTCTCATAGCCCTTGCCGTTCTGGGCATGCTGTGTCCTGTTATGTACCTTGGGTGTGGCCCTATGCGTGTTCCACATGGGCATTCCGTGCATGCACAGTAGCGTGCGTAACCTTTTGTGCATGCTGTCTGCCCATACTGGCACCTCTCCTGTTCCTCGCGCATGTATGCGCCTTACGTACAATGTATCCTCACGCGCCTTGTGCGTGTGAGGCGCATTGCTAGGCATGCGACACACTATCCCTACGCTCTACATCCTCAGATGTGTCCTTTTCTCTGCTGTTGGTGTGCACTGCTCCATACACGCGCCGTTTATCCTCCGGCATTGTTCATGCTGAATGCATGCACACTCTGCTGGGTCGCATTGCTTTTGGTGTTAAGGCATGTTCCGACGTGCCTAGGTAGGTTATGCTACATGTCCCCATGCACTACACTGCATCATACGTACGTGTGTCCACAATGCCACCGCACGTTGGAACGTGCCTTGCGGTCTGCTATCACCTACGTGTCTGGGTGGGGCACATAATTCAGGGCATCAGAGAATGCGCATTTCTGCACACGTTATGCTTCCGTACGTGCAGGGCATTGTCTCATGCTGTTGATGGTGTATGTCCCAGCATTAACAGGTGTGTAGGGTTTGCTCTGATTATTTTCCACACCCCACACCCTATTTAACATCTACCTGTGTTCCATCCCATGTCTATCATGGCTCAGATAGTGAATGCGGGTTGTGCGGTGGTGGCGCTGGTAGAGCTGGCAGAGCAGCGGTTGCCTGAGGAGGGAGATGGTGTCCCTGGAGCTGTGGCACTGGGCATGGGTGCAGTCCCACTGCAACTCAGACCTGCAGTTGTGGAGGATCCACAGGCGGAGGTGAGACCAGCACAGCGCCATAGGCGTGCTGAGGCACAGCCCCGCCTTCCATGCCTCTACAGGCCCAGCCCCATGCTCCAGGACATACGTGAGGACCAGGTCATCTCCCTCTACTCTCTGGACACAAGGGCTATTAGGGAGCTCTATGAGGATCTACGACCTGACCTCAAGCCCTGGACTGCCCGGTCACATGCCATACCGGGATTGGCCAAGCTCCTGGCTGCCCTACATTTCTTTGCCTCTGGCTGTTTCCAATCCTCAGTGGCCACAGTGGGCGGAATGAACAGGCCTACATTCTCATGCTGTCTCCACCAGGTACTGCAGGCTATGGTCAGCCAGGTTGGGGATTACATTACGATTCCTAACAGTAGGCAACATTGGGGGGCCCTGGGCCAGGCATTCCAGCGGATTGCAGGGATACCACACGTAATGAGAGTTATTGATTGCACACATGTTGCCCTGGTCCTGCCACGCAACAGGGAGGTTGTGTTCCGCAACCGCAAACACTTCCATTCCCTGAATGTGCAGGTTGTTTGTGATGCAAATATGTGTATTCTGAATGTGGTTCCACGGTTCCCAGGGTCAGCCCATGACTCCTATATCCTGCAGCACTCGGCACTGTTCGGCCAATTTGAGGTCAGACAATATGGGGACTGTGTCTTGCTGGGTGGGTATTCACCATATCTAACATGCGCGTACAGTGTATGATATCTGGGGTCCCATTGTCACCTGTGTCCTCTACATGCCTTTCCTTGCGTTGTGGTTGTGGGGCGCTGCCGTGTTATGGGCCTTTGTACAACGTCACACCCTGTCACTGGGGATGTGGTCACGTACCTCTGTGTGCTGCTAAATGTCTCTATGTATACCATGTGTTTTTATTGCTCATCTGGGTGTCTCGGCACACATGCGGTTGTGACTGGTATCTGCTACTACTGTTTGGTTGCATAGGTCTTATGTACAGGGACACTCTGAGCACATATGGGGTATCCCTTCTGTGGCTGGGTGCAACACCTCTTCCTTAGATAGGGGCTGAGTTGGGGTCAGGTAATTTTTACCCATGAAACTGGACATGGATCTAGTGCGGAGGTTGTTGTGTTGAGAGCCTGGATTGTGTTTTTAAGGAGTGATGGGAGATCAAATTGTGACCACAGTTTCTGAGGAGTGGCAGTGTGGTTAGCTTCCGTTGTGGAGTGGATCTTCAAAGGTGTGGATAGCTTTTTGGCGATTAGATAGTATATTGCTGCATGGTCGGAAATAGTTATACTTCCAATACTAGAACTGTCTACTATACCTATCAGTGCTTTAGAGATCAGGTAATAATGAATTCTTGAATGGGTTCTGTGAGGAGTAAAGTAAAAAGTGAATTATTCAATGTGGGGTGCTGTAATCGCCATGAATCTAACAGGCCACATGAGTCCAACAGCGATTTGAGTGTCGCTAAGGCCTGTGGTGGATACTGAGATCTAAAAGGTTGTCAATCTAGATAAGGGTCAGGTATTAAATTAAAGTCTCTGCCTATGATGTAGGGAACTGCTGGGGAATCTAAAATTTCTTCCACAATGAAATGGGATCATCCTCATTGAGGATATAAATAGAAAACAATGTTAGGGAACAGTGTTGTATATCGACAACTACTTTTGCCCATTGACCCCTGATATCAGTTCTAGTTAAGTTTATAGTAGGGTTTAGGGATCTACGAACCATAATAATCACCCCTTTCTG
Source organism: Ichthyophis bannanicus (assembly GCA_033557465.1). NCBI lineage: Eukaryota > Metazoa > Chordata > Amphibia > Gymnophiona > Ichthyophiidae > Ichthyophis > Ichthyophis bannanicus. Next base: position 78,846,568 of record CM066036.1, read on the forward strand.
GTTTTTTTGTTGCACAGAGGAGCAAATAAGGATGACAAAGGGACCTGTATTCCATTTCACAGCCTCCACTTGAGATAAGTGGGTTTCCTGGAGATATATAATATTTGCACATTCTTTCTTACAGTATAATAGTGTTTTATGTCTCTTGATGGGGTTATTGAGTCATTTAATATTAAGGGAAAGAAATCTCAATGGCGTCAACATATGAGAGAAAGAATGAAAACAGTCAGTAAGCTACCCATAATATTGAACGAAATGAGAGGAGAAAAATAGTACCACATCTGGGAATACGCAACCAGGAACTGTTAGAGCATGGAAGCCAATACAATTAAGTCTATGCATGATCATCTTACCATAAGACAAGCATAATTGTAGATTGTCAGGGGAACAATAACCCCTAACAAAACCTAAAAAACACTGATAATAAATAGTGGAAACTGCACCTATTTACCCCAGTAGGACCTATTGACCCCCTCTGCAACAATCAAATGAAATCCCCCCCCTCCACCCATCTCCTTCCCATGATAATAGGTCAAAGTAATTAAGAGAAAATAACTCACCATTCATCCAGCCATTAAGCATTCAACAGATTCATACAACAGAAGTATCCCGGATAGTGATAGGTAAAGAAGCCATAATACCGGGCCAAATGTTTAGAGAAGACACCAATGGAGAAGTCATCCACTCTCTGCGGGAGTTTCAGCCAAGTACAAGTACAGACTTTGACGAAAGTCAGAATCAGTAATGAAGTATAAAGCTCAATCCTTATCGTGTTCCTCCAGAAAGGACCAAAGAGCTGCAGGATCTTCAAAATTGCAGGTCTGATTGTGGAGGGTGACCCTCATCCTGTTGGGATACAACAAGCTATGGTGAGCTTGGAGCCTCTGCATCATCGGCCGCAAAGCAAAGAGCTGTTTCCTCCTATTCACTGTATGCTTGTGTAGATCAAGGAAAAACATACGTTTATGATTCTTCAAGGAGATTGGGGAATTAATTTGTGCAGCTTGTAAGATTTGAACTGCCTGTGGGTATCTCAACAGTTTGAAGATCATTGGGCATGGATAGTTTGCTGATTTTGGTCAGTGTGAGGGAATCCAGTGAGCTCACTCTATTTCCAGGGAAACTTTAAAAGTTAAATTTAGTAGTTTAGGAAGAAGCTGTTCCAGATAGGCCACTAGATCAGTCCCTTCCGCTCTCTCCAGGATGCCCAGTACGCAGATGTTATTCCTGAGTGCTCAGTTGTCTTCCATTTGCCCTTCCAATAGGCTCACATGTTTCTCTAACACCATGACTTTGCTGAGCTGGGCCTCACGTTGATTTAAGGTAATATTGAGTGTGTCCATTCTCAAAGTTAGGCTTTCAAAGTGGGTCTTTACATCTGTGAGTTCCAACTGGAAACTCAACACGTCGCTGTTTGTTTCTAGGATTTCTTTCACACGGTGGATTTCCTGCACTATTACTTTAAGATCTTCATTCCCGTCCCTTGTAGGTGCCATTTTAGCAGGAGATAATGGATCAGACTTAGCTCTTTTGGTTCCTTGTGCAGCTATGGTGGCATAATCCAATTTGGCTGGTTTGAGCGATATCATTGTTTCCTCCAGGGCGGTGAGTCCTGGGTGATCCAAGAAGGCAGGTAAGGCACTATAAGAAGACTATGGGGTAGATTCTGACCCAGGTTTAGCGGGCTATGCATCTGGGTTGGACATACATGCCCCACTAAACGTCCAGGTCCAATTCCCGCCAAAGAACTCCCCGCACATACAGCAGAGATGTGTGGGAGTTCTGTACCAGGGTGAGAAGGGGCATTCTGGAGGAGGAGCGAGAGTGAGCTGGAGGCATGACCCCCAACCTGGATATACAGGGCCAATTCTGGTGATGGGCCTGTACGCCCGACCTGGGTTACTTAGACAGGGGGCTTATTCCACCTCAGAGATGGGATAAGTCCCACCCCAACACCAGCAGCCATCCAGCCCAGGACCACCAGAAGAGGTGAGAGGGCCAGGGAGCTCCTCACAGCCTAATCCTGGCCCCAGAAGGCCTGATTGGGAGTTAGGTGGTGGGGAAAATGGATTTTTCTGCCGGCACAGGCAATTGAGGCTCCTGCATGGAGCCGTAGTGCCATGGCGATGGGACACCAGTGCACCGGGGTTCCATGCAGGAACCCAGGCTGAGCTAGCTGGGGAAATATCTGGATGTGCTGCGGGCCAGAATTGGGGCATGTCCTGCCTGACTGGCCCATTGCCACCGATTCTGATCTCGCTGGGACGTCTAGCCTTTGCAGGATCAGAATCAGGTGCAAATTTGACCCGTCCAGATTTTGGATGTCTGGATGGGCCGGATGTGTCCCAATCAGAATTGGCCTCCACATTTTCAGAGTCTTGTGGAGAAAGACGATCAGGCAGCCATACTGGATTGCAGTCAGCTCCACATCCCATGACCAAACTTCTAACCCTTAGAGCAGCGGGAGCTTGCTCCTTTGCTCCCTGGCACTCTGTGCTCAGCCGTGCTTCCAGTGAAAGCACAAGCTCATTTCAAATGCAAGAGTGGGTACTTCCTATATGTTGCAAGATACAGGATGTGCCTGCCCTGCATTTGAAATGTGCTAGAGGCAGCATGGCAACACCTGAGCATTGAGAGAGCAGCAGGGACTGAAAGAGCAAGTTCCTGCTGCTGAAATGGTCAAATGCATCTGTTGAGCAAAGGTAAAAGAGGGCAAATACTTAGACTTGGAGAAAAGGATTGATACTAGAAGATTCTGGGAATGAGGTTGGAAAAGGGAGCTGATGATGGAAGGTACTAGGGATGGGGTGAGAAAAAGAGGGTTGATTCTAGCAGATGCTGGGAGGAGTAATAATGAGACCCCTTCTGAAAATAAACCGAGTTGGTGAACTCGGTGACATTTGGCGGTTAGCACAGACTGAAGAGGAATGCACTTGACACAGGGAGTTGTTCCCGAAACGTGCACGTCATGCCATGCTTGTTGGAGACTGTGTTGTGCTGCGATTTGAAGGAGTATCTATTTGAATTTAAGCTAAGTTTTTTCAAGACATTTATACTGAATCTTAAATAAAATGGATGTTGCCATCTGGAGTGGTTAGAGTGTAGTTCTGACTTCCCCTGGCTCCATCCGACAAAAAGAATACCAAAAAATATATTTTGTTATTTTGGGAAGGGTGAGGATTGGTAACCTTTTGATATTGGGGAGGAGTAATAGGGCAGGGGAGGACAGGTATTATGGGAGAGGGGAGGAACACGTGTATGAGGTTGCACCAAAGACTGTATAAGTCTTTGGTGCGACCTCATTTGGAGTATAGTGTGCAATTCTGGAGACCGCACCATCAAAAGGATGTGAACAGGATGGAGTCGGTGCAGAGGGTGGCTACTAAAATGATTAGTAGTCTTCATTATAAAGCATATGAGGACAGACTGAAGGATCTTAATATGTACACCTTAGAGGAAAGGCGGGATAGAGGTGATATGACTGAGATGTTTAAATACCTCCGTGGCATAAATGTTCAGGGAGAGAGCCTCTTTCAATTGAAAGCAAGTTCTGCTACGAGAGGACATGGGATGAGGGTGAAGGGATATAGATTCAGGAGTGATATGCAGAAATATTTCTTTACGGAAAGAGTAGTGGATCCGTGGAATAGTCTCCCAGTGGAGGTGGTAGAGATGAGGACAGTAACTGAATTCAAAAAAGCATGGGACAAACACAGAGGATCTCTAAAGGTAAAAAGGGGACTGTTGTAGTTGTTGATATGGAAGGACAGACTAGATAGACCATGTGGTCTTTTTCTGTCGTCATATTTCTATGTTTCTATGTATATGTAGGAGAAGATGGAGAGGGAAAGGCAGAGGGATAGGATGTTGGAAGGGTGGAGGAAATCCGGTTAAATGAATACTGGTGGAGGACATAGGTGATGGATGCTAGGGAAGGGGGGGAAGGAGGTATGGGGAAAAGGAGTAATCATTGCTAGAGAAGGGAGAAAACGATTTTAGGAAGCAAATACTGGGGTCATGGAGGTGTGGGAGAACAGGAATTCAGTCACGCAGACACTGTTGGATTGGATGTGAGACGAGAAGATGACACATCCTCTGTCTGAACTTGGGTGGAAGTGTGAGTGAACACTCAACGATTTAAATAGGGTAAGATAGTGGAGACTTGAGTATTAGACTGGGGGGTGGGGGGAAGGAGACTAAGAAATTGAGCTGAACAGAGATTAGGATAATAGGGACTCTAGGTATAACTAGGGCTCTGATACTCAGTGCAGAAAGATGGGACAGGTTCCACTGCTCATAGAGTCTGGTTTCTTAGAGTTTCCATTTCATTTTTTCCCAGCATATTTGTTTCTGATTGGAAGTCACTTATTTTTTATCGGTGATTATCTGTTTGTTTTTTGCATATGTAATCAAGGTGAAAGATTCTGCTAACATGCAGGTTCTGTAGCAGTCCATCTTGTCCCCTTTTCCCAACTGGAGGTGTACTGATGATCTAGAATATTAGCAGTGCTAATTTTTCATAGGTAGAGTTGTGCATCTTGAGTTCTTGGGTTGGTGCTGGTATGGCATGGGAAGATTCTGAATATCTATTTGCAGTGTTTTTTGTTACTTTATGCAGTGACTGGCAGTGAAGGAAATTTGTACTGCTGTTACCGGTGTTACACCAGAATTTTTAAATAGTTTTTTGTTTGTAGATCTTTTCACCAAAAAAATATCATTACAAGTGCTTACTGGTGAAAATGAAAAACAAATTACTTAATAAACTAAACTTTTTGACACCACTCCAATTGTGTGGTTTTTTTTATTCTTTAATTTTTTTTCAAGTTGGTCAACGGGTACCTATGATGACTCTCTACTCACCACATAACGAGAGAAAAAAAGACTTCAGGAAATGCCCTGTAACTTTTTATCTGAGGCTTAAACATTAACATAAGTTTATTGAATTTGATACGTAAGTATTGAGATAATTGGAACGTTGTACTTTTTAATAATAGAACACAAAGGAGGTTTTTTAAAGTGATACGAGATGATGTTTAAGCTGCATATAAAAATTACAGGGTATTTTCTGAGGTCTTTTTTCCTCCTTATCTGGTGAGTAGAGTTATAGATATCTGTTAACCTTTTTGAGAATATAAAATTAAAAAAAATATAAAGAAAAAATAATTTTGAGTATATATGTTGAAAAGTTTAGTTTATTAAGTGAGATATAAAGTCAAACATCCTATTTTTGTGCTGCACCTGTTATAGGGGAGTTCTAATGATTAGTTTGGAAATGACCCTTATGATTTGAATGAATAATTATATTCTATGGGACATGATAACTAAAGCCTGCGTCAGTAATATGTGTAAGGGCCATGTTACCAGTGTGGTGGGGGGCGCACGCTAACTTCAGGGGGTATATGTGTCCATCCCCCCTGCAGTTAGCACGGGCCCAAGATTCAGCACTCCACAAGCTGGCATTCGGACATACTTAACGCCACCCACTGAGGGCAGCAAGTGCGGTTAGCATGAGATACTAATGCATGTTCTAGCCATGACTTGCCATCAACACTTCCATTCTGTCCCTCGCCTGTCCAGTCACCACTCCAGGTAGCATGAGATTTTTAGCACAGCACCCAAACACCATGCTAAACCCTGCACTTCTGGATAATGCACTTTAAATCATATAGGAGCACATTTACTAAACAAAATGTATGTAAGAATGACATTAAGGAGGTAATTTTTTAAAGGATCGTTTGTGCAAAAAGCTTTGGCCTTTATAAAATTCCTCCAGGTGTTACACATTTAAAAACATCTACTTTTACAGGAACCAGGTGTAGGCTATGGTCAGGGATGCAATTTGAGAGGAGGATTGGCAGACTCATGATTTATGTGCATGATTACACAATTCACGCATATGCACATATTTTATGCATGAACATTTACACCTGCCGCCAAGCAGGGATAAATGCCTGTGGCTTCAATCTAGGCTTGCAATTTCTGCCATTTTGACCCTGCTATTTTATAGACACTTAAGAGGTTATTTTAGAAGCTTGTCCACGTGTAAATAGTGGCATTGATACATGTACTACTACTATTACTATTTATCATTTGTATAGCGCTACAAGGCGTACACAGCACTGTACATGTACAAATAACAACTGTGGATAGCAAGATACAGATAGGTGATAAGCAGGAGAAGAACGGGATAAGGATCCAAACCCAGCCTCAAAGAGGTGAGCTTTTAGACTGGATTTGAAAAGGCCAGAGAAGGAGCTTGGCATACTAACTCAGGTAGTTTGTTCCAAGCATTAGGAGAAGCAAGATGGAATGAGCCAAGTCTGAGATTGGCAGTGGCAGAGAAGAGCACAGATAAAAGGGATCTGCCAGAGGAGAGGAGTTCCTGAAGAGGGGTGTAAGGGAATGATAAGAGAGGAAAGGTAGCGAAGAGCTGCAGAATGAATATACTTATAAGTCAGTAGGAGAAATTTGAAATGGATGCAGAAATGGATAGGGAACCAGTGAAGTGTCTTGAGAAGAGGGGTCGTGTGAGCATAGTGGCAGAATATTAGCCATGCGGCTGAGTTTTGAACAAACTGTAGTGAAGAGAAATGATTCTGAGAGAGTCTGGAAAACAGCAAGTTGCAATAATATACACAGGAGGTGACTAGAGAGTGGATAAGGGTCTTAGCAGTTTTATCAGAAAGGAAGGGACAAATTTTACTGATGTTATGAAGGAAGAAGCTGCAGGTTTTAACTATCTGTTGGATGTGTTCAGAGAAGGAGAGAGAAAAGTCAAAGATAACTTGAATGTTGTGAGTTGAGGAAACAGGAAGAAGTAGAATTTTATCCACAGAGATAAAGAAAGGAGGAAACGGGGATGTAGCTTTAGGGGAAAGATAAGGAGCTCTGTTTTAGCCATGTTTAATTTCAGATGGTGATGGGACATCCAAGTAGCAATGCCAGATAAGCAGGCTGAGATACAGGCCTGGATTCCTGGAGAGATTTCAGGTGATGTGAGGTAAATTTGAGAGTGACCAGCATAAAGATGATATTGAAAACCATGGAAGGAGATGAGTGCACCAAGGGACTGAGTGTAGAGAGAGAAAAGGAGAGGCCCCAAGCCCTGAGATAACCCAACCAAGAGTGGGAAGCGGGTAGAGAAAGAAAATAAGAGGTCCCAAGACAGAGCCCTGAGGTATCCCAACTGAGAATGGGATGGGGGTAGAGGAGAATCCACCAGAACAAACACTAAAGGTGCAATGAGAGAGATAAGAAGAAAACCAGACCAGAACAGGGTCCCTGAAACCGAAGGAGAGCAAGATATCAAGAAGAAGGTTATAATCAACAGTGTCAAAAGCAGCAGAAAGGTCAAGAAGAATGAGGAGCGAGAGAAGTCCTTAGATTTGGCGAGGAACAAGTCATTAGAGACTTTGACATGAGCAGTTTCTATAGAATGTAGAGGACAAAAGCTAGATTGCAGTGGATTCAGATGGCCTTGAGAGGACCAAGTTCACACAATGGTGGTGAACCACATGTTTGAGGAGTTTAGAAGCAAAAGTGAGGAGAGATATGAGACAATAATTATAAAGACAACTACAGCCTAGTGGAGATTTTTTGAGGAGGAATGTAACCACATTATGTTTGAAGGCTACAGGAACAGTTGCAGTGTAAATGGTGATTTCAGACAGCCACTGTTTATTTGTGGATATCAGCAGGGATTTAAAGGGGGAGCGTGGCTTGAGTAGACCAGAAATCTATCCATGTAGTCTCCATTTCCTTGTTAAATTTTACACCATCTCAGAGGCATGCATAGGATTTCAAAAAGTACTTGTTTGACCAGGGATTTATGAGGGATTAAGGGAGTAATTCTCTTTAATCCACCATTATTTATTCCCCTCCCCATCAAATTAAATACATAAAAATTGCAGCATCCATAGTTAATTGGCAGCCCTTATAGATTTTCAAAATGACCTGGACACATGAGGAAGTGGTAGTACTTTCACGAAGAAGCTGTCGAGTTCATTCAGCTCATTTTTCCCTCATGTGGATTTGTAAAATGGCTCCTCCCATTGCATGCACCAGACAATCCACATACACACCTGCATGTCCTTCTATGTATTTTCCATAAGGCTCCTGCATTCAGTAGAGCCTTTTATAAAATACCACAGGAATTGAGCATGTCCTGACCTGAATATCTAAATTCTGATCTTAACATTCTCTGTAAAATGGGTCTTATAGTCATCTATGTGTCTTTATAAAACTGTCTCAAAATAGGCATCTACTTGGCCTGTTATAAAATCACCCTCTACATAAAGTGAGAAACTGTGGTGGAAACAAGAGGCAGAGCTAGGGGTAGGACTTGGTTTCTTTGTTTGGTTCATACAACCAGGGCTGACCTAATCATTAGGCAAATTAAGTGGCTGCCTAGGGCAGCAGCATTTTGATAAGTGAAGAGCAGTGAAGAGCAGTTAGAGTCAAAGCAAAACAATGGGTCCTAATGGCCGCACAAACTCAAAAATTCATCAATGCATACTTTTGCCTGTTTGCACATAGGCAATTTGTAAATAGTCCATTTATCCTTAGAAGTGACTTTTGGAAATTTCCCTCATTATGTATATATTTACAAATCAGAGTTTAATATTTAAAAGTATGATGTCCAACTATGCATTCTTCTAGGATTTTCTGGGATGGATGATGTTGAGATTGATCATGATTGAGTTTAATTATCAAAATCTTGGGGGTGGTTCTAGGGGTGTAAAAGCTAATTGTGAGGGGGAGCACAAAACTGAAGATTTGTCTAGAGCATCTAATCCCCTTGCGCCAGCCCTGAATGCCACAGAAAAAGTGTCCTGCTGCTCCTCAGCTAGCTATTTAACATGACAATTACATTGCGCTGTTAATGTTGCATCGAGTGAATTGTTAGCATGCCATAATTCTCATGTTAAACAGCTAACATAGCTTAGTAAATGGGCGCCTAACTGCACCATAAGGCAGAAAGGGTGAATGGAAATTTGCAGAGGTCAAAGACCAATATAGCAAGCTATATATTAACATAATGTCTTCATGGTACTATTATAATTTTAATTGGTTTGCCTTTTAAATCTAAGTAGACAAAGGTAGTCTGCTTATAATGCAAAAAAAAGCCATGGAAAGCGGAGCAGCTTTGTCCGCCGGCAATTTTTTCTTTCTCATTATGAAAAGCATTAAAAGTATAACTTGAAATAGCACCTATTACTATTTTTTATCTCCATAAAACAGGGAATTGCCCTTTCAATGCATAATACTCCATAGCATTAACCTGCTTTATTGAAGATATACAGGATTGGAACTGTTCACATTTCCAGCCCTACAGAAGCAGGTGAAAGAGAAAAGCTGCTTAATTGTATTTAAAACAACTGATATGGCAAAACCTTCTCTGACATTTCATGATACTTTACTTGATTGCTGAAAATGAACCAGGTGAAGGAGATATTTTAGTTTTCTTACATCTGTTATTTTGATCTTCAGTCCTCAAGAGGGTGAGGTTCAAGGACAGAGTCATAAACACAAAAAGAGGCCAAACGGAGGCTCTTATGATTGCATCCCAACCAAAATCAGAAGGTTTGGTTCTACTCAGTGCAAAGGATGGCCTCATCAGCATTTAATTCAAATTAATGCTATCAGCTAAACTTTATAACCTGCCAATATGTTGTAGCTCCCTCGGGCTCTATAAGCAGTTACTGAAGAAATAGGAATCTATTTTGGTAAGCTTTAGCTTTTCACAAATCTGTTTTGATATAAGTACTCTCATAATAAGACCAACTATATTAAATAATGTTCTGTGTCATATCTATTCATGAAATCTGCAAATTACAATAAGATGTGAACAACGTATTTGGATCAGCCAGTCCCATTTAAGAGACACTTTGCAATGCTACATTACTTATTTAAGACATGGAAGATAAAAGGATTTGAAGTATTAGTAGTAAAAAAAAAAAAAAAAAAAATCAGCCAGACTCTCAGATTCCTTCACCCAAATTATTTTTTACAAAGAAATATAGAAACATAGAAAACGACAGCAGATAAAGACCATATGGCCTATCCCGTCTGCCTAGCCATAAGAACTGTTAGGTTCTTGAATCCCTTCCTTTCCTTCAAAGATCCTCTGAATTTGTCCCATGCTTTTTTGAATTCAGATATAGTTCTCGTCTCCCCTACCTCTACTGGGATGCTGTTCCTTGCATCCACCACCCTTTTTGTAAAGAAATATTTCCTCAGATTACTCCTGAGTCTATCCCCTTTTACCTTCATCCTCTGACCACTCATTCCAGAACGTTCTTGCAACTAGAAGAGGGCCACCTCTAGTGCATTTATTTCATGGAGATATTTAAATGTCTTTATCATATCACCACTCCCCAGGCTCCTCCAAAGTAAGCATATTAAAATCTTTAAGGCTATTTCCATATGCCTTATGATGAACACCGACCATTTAAGTAGCCACCCTCTGCACCAACTCCATCCTCTTTATATCCCTTTGAAGATGCAGTCTCTAGAATTGTAAAGAGAACTCCAAATGAGGTCTCACTGGAGTCTCGTACAAAGGCACTATTATCTTCTTTTTCCTATTGGCAATTCCTCTCCCTGTGTATCTAAGCATCCTTCTGGCTTTTGCTGTTGCCTTTTCTACCTGTTTAGCCACTTTAAGATCACCCGATATAATCATCCACAGGTCCCACTCTCCTTTCATGCAATGAAGTACTTCACCCCCTATGCTGTTCTTGGTAAGGGGGCAGAAAGGCTACATCGCATAAACAGTTTTAACACATGACTCCAGACCTGATGCAAAGAAGAACGATTCAGATTTATAGGCAACTGGGGAAGCAGATGGACCAACAAGAGACTATACTGTGCTGATGGACTACATCTCTCTGTCGCAGGGAAAAGAATCCTAAGTGAAAAATTCAGGCAGTATGTGGATATGCATTTAAACTAGAAAAAGGGGGTGACGGATGGGGAAGGTCAAGTACAGGACATCACTCCCTACAAAAGCAGAATAACATCAGAAACAGACACACTTTTAAACCAAAAATCAAAAGCAAGTGGGAAGAGGTGGGCAGATCAAAATCAATGCAAAATACACGCAAGCCAGTTAAATGCTGAAAAGCAATGAGCACAAATGATCAAAGCTTAGCCAACAAAGCTCCAGACCTGGAAGCCCTAATGGTGGAAATGAACTTGGACATTGTGGCCATTACATAAACATGGTTTAATGAATTGCATGATTGGGATATAGCCATAGCTGGCTATAATCTATTCAGAAGAGACAGAGAAAATGGAAATGAGTAGGAGTAGCCTTTTATGTCAAAAGCAATATTAAAGCTACTGAAATGCAGTGGGCATGGGGAAAAGAAGAAGCTCTCTGGATTGTGTTGGAAAGAGGAGATGGCACTGTCATCCATACTACTGTAGTCTACAGACCTCCAACTCAAATCGAAGAGATAGATAACAAATTGATTATGGATATTGCCAAGATAGCCACAAAGGGGGAAGCGATCATATTGGGTGACTTTAATCTACCCGATGTGGATTGGATTATTCCTTCTGCAAATCTGGAAAGAAGCAAAATAATTGTGGATGCTTTCCAAGATGCGTTACTTAGACAAATGGTGATGGAACCAACCAGGGAAAGCTCAACGCTGGATTTAGTGCTCACCAACGGTGACAGCGTGTCAAATGTCTGGGTTGGTGCCCCTGTGAGCAGCAGCGATCATCACACGGTGTGGTTTGAGATAAAAGCCAAGGTGCAGTCCAATCATAGCAAGCTGAAAGTCCTAAACGTCAAAAACACTGACTTCAGTAAAATGGCCAAGTACCTAAAGGAGGAGTTGGCAGGGTGGAAGGGGATAAGGGATGTGGAATTGCAATGGGCTAAACTAAAAGTGGCAATAAAAGGGGCAACAGATAAATATGTAAGAAAAGTAAATAAAAACAAGAGGAGAAGGAAACCTATTTGGTTTTCCAAAGAAGTGGCTGCTCAAATAAAGGCAAAAAACACAGCTTTCGCAAAATTCAAAAGCTTGCAAACAGAGGAACACAGAAATGAATACAGGATCAAACTCAAAGAGACATAAAGAGAAATAAGGAATGGAAAATCAAAGGAAGAGGAAAAGATGGCTAAATATGTGAAGTGTGGCGACAAAACTTTCTTCAGATATATCCGGGAAAGGAAGAAGATCAGAGGTGGAATTGCAGGACTCAGAAGTGCTGGGAACAGACTCGTGGAAAGTGACATTGAAAAAGCGAAATTGCTAAACAAATACTTCTGCTCTGTTTTTACTAAAGAAAATTCTGGAGAATGACCACCTGTGACTCCCAAATATAAAAATGGGAATGAAGTAGATACCACACCATTCACAGAAGATGATGTGTTAGAACAACTTACAAAACTGAAAGTGGACAAGGCCATGGGACCGGATGGGATACATCCCAGGATATTGAAAGAGCTCAGAGAGGTTCTTGCAGGGCCATTAAAGGATGTTTTCAACAGATCATTGGAAACAGGAGAAGTTCCTTAGGACTGGAGAATAGCTGATGTGGTACCTCTACACAAAACAGGTGACAGGGAAGAAGTGACAAACTACAGGCCCATGAGCCTTACCTCGGTGGCGGGAAAAGTAATGGAGGCACTCCTGAAAGAGCGAATAGTGGACTTTCTCAAAACCAACAGGTTGCAAGATCCGAGGCAACGTGGTTTTACTGAAGGACGATCTTGCCAAACAAATCTGATTGAGTTCTTTGACTGGATGACCAGAGAACTAGATCAGGGGCATGTGATCGATGTCATCTACCTGGATTTCAGCAAAGCCTTTGATACTGTTCCTCATAGGAGGCTTATCAATAAACTCAGTAGTTTGGGGATGGGTCCCAAGGTGGTAAACTGGATCAGAAATTAGTTGACTGACAGATGACAGAAGGTGATGGTAAATGGAGCTCACTCGGATGAAAGGAAGGTGATTAGCGGGGTGCCGCAGGGTTCGGTCCTGCGCCCGGCACTGTTCAATGTATTTGTGAGTGATATTGCTGAAATATTTAATGGAAAAGTCTGTCTTTTTACAGATGACACGGAAATTTGCAACAGAGTGGACTCCCCTGAGGGAGTGGTTAATATGAGGAAAGATCTACATAAGCTGGAAGAGTGGTCTAATTCTTGGCAATTAAGATTTAATGCAAAGAAGTGCAGTGTCATGCACTTGGGTAGCAGAAATCCAAGGGAAATGTACGTGATAGGGGGTGAGAGGTTGGTGTGCATGGATCAGGAGAAAGACCTTGGTGTGATTATTTCTGTAGATCTCAAGGTGGCAAAACAGTGCGACAAGGCGGTGGCAAAAGCCAGGAGGATGTTGGGCTGCATACAAAGAGGAATTACCAGCAGAAAGGAAGAGGTACTAATGCCACTGTATAAGTCACTGGTGAGGCCTCACTTGGAATACTGTGTTCAGTTTTGGAGACCATATCTTGCAAAGGATGTAAAAAGACTGGAAACTGTTCAGAGGAAGGCAACCAAAATGATTTGGAGCCTGCGTCAGAAGCCTTATGAGAAGAGGCTTGAAGACCTAAAGATGTACACTTTGGAGGAGAGGATGGATAGGGGAGATATGATTCAGACCTTTAAATACTTAAAGAGAAATAATGAACAAACAAACCTTTTCCAAAGACAGAGAAGCTGTAAAACTAGAGGTCATCACATAAAGCTGCAAGGTGGTAAATTGAAAGGCAATTTCAGGAAATACTTTTTCACTGAAAGGGTGGTGAATGCTTGGAATGCCCTCCCTATGGAAGTGGTGGGGGCAAACACAGTGACGGAATTCAAAGTGGCATGGGACAGACACAGTGGATCCCTTTACAACAGGGGTCTCAAACTCCAATCCTGGAGGGCCGCAAACCAATCAGGTTTTCAGGGCATCCCTAATGAATATGCATGAGATATATTTGCATGCACTGCCCCCATTGTATGCAAATATATCTCATGGATATTCATTAGGGATACCCTGAAAATCTGACTGGTTTGCAGCCCTCCAGGACTGGAGTTTGAGACCCCTGCTTTACAGCAACAGGATAAAATCAAAATAAACTGAACCATCGAATTTCTCAACAAATAGGGGTGTCCTAAATGAAGCGGTGGGTTCACCCCTAAACAAAGACATGGGGAGGTGTGGCCTGCACAGAGTGGCAGGTGCACCTACTCCTGCCATCTTGCTGGGCAGACTAGATGGACCATGCTGGTCTTTATCTGCCGTCATTTACTATGTTACTATGCTGTTTTGTTCCCTTGGATTTTTGCAGCCCATGCACAACCTTTCATTCTTTAGCACTAAATGTTAGCTGCCAAATTCTCAACTATTCTTCAAGTTTTGCTTGATTCCCTCCTCATGCTATTCAGCTTTTCCAAGATGTCTATGCTGTTGCAGATTTTAGTATTATCTGCAAAGAGGTATATCTTTCCCGACAGACATTCCACTATATCACTTACTGTATAAATGTTAAGAAGGACAGGTCCAAGGACCAATCCATGAAACACGCTCTTGGTACCACCCCTATATTCAGAATAAACTCTATTTACTACCCACCTCGGACACCTCCCACTCAAGCAGTTTCTTACCCAGTCAGTTTCTTTAGGGTCCATCCCAAGGGCCCTCAGTTTATAAGTCTCAGATGTGGAACAGTATCAAAGGCTTTGTTAAAATCCAAGTATGCCACATCTAGCTTACACCTCTGATCCAATTTTCTGGTCACCCAGTCAAAGAGATCAATCAGACTTGTCTAACAAGAGCTATCTCTAGTAAAGCCATGTTTCCTTGAGGCTCCTACTTCCTCAGCTTCCATAAACTATGCCATCTTCTCTTTTAGTAGTGTTTCCATTAATTTATCCATCACAGAGGTCAGACTAACCAGTCAGTAGTTACAAATCTCTTCCATACTTCCATTTTTATGGACAGCAACCACATTCGCCTTTCTCCAGTCCTCCAAGATCACTCTTGACTAAAGAAGCATTGAAAGAAGCAGTGTTTTCTGAGGTCCTTTATCTGTGAACACAGAGCAGAAATATTTGCTGAGCAATTCTGCTTTATCCTCGACAGTCTCTACATATCTTTCGCTTTCACCCTTGAGTTCACAATGCCACCCTTGTACTTCCTCCTGTCACTAAACATTCTTTAAAAAAGTCTTGTCCCCATCTTTTACCATATGGGCTATTTTTATTGCATTTGCACCTTTGCTTTCCTGACTGCTTTAACAACTTCCGTCAGCTTCTCCAGATATTGCTCTTTGTCTTTCTGCAATCTCTTGTAATTTCTGAAGGCTGGTCTCTTTTTCCTTATATTTTCAGTTGCTACTTTTGAAACCATAACAGCCTCCTTGGTACACTTGGTGGAGTGTTTCAAAATGTTATCCACAATTTCTATTTGTATTTTATTTATAGCTTTTCTATACCGCGCTCTTTAAAATCAGTGTGGTTTACAAGTAACATTTATATGTACCATGCAGGAGGTAACCTGCATTGTACTTACATTGAACGGGTATTGTTACCTGGAATAGAACTGGGGTAACTATATACAGGCTGAGCAATGTGTCACTGAGTTGTTATAGCGACATGGCGTGCTCTAATAACTATATACAGGATTGTCAATTATTTATAATTAGACAGTTGGGCTGATGATTGCGGTTACCTCAACATGATTAGGGCGTTCTGGTGCTGTTATCAAGGTGGGTGGGGGTATGGTGGGTGGTGTTATATCACTGGTGTGTGAGTAATGTTGAAGAAAAAGATGGTGCTTTAGCGCTTTCCTGAATTGGGTTAGGTCAATGATCGCTCGGATAGTGGTTGGGAGGTTATTCCAGCATGTAGGTGCGTAGAACACAAAAGCTCTGTTCTTTGTTTCCTGGGAGCATTTTGTTATTTCTTTGGGGATTGCTAGTGTGTTGGTAGTGAAAGTCCTTCTGGATCTGTTTGGGGGTAGGGGTGGGGGTGGGGTGGAGATGGTCCATTAGGGAGGATGATGCCTAACTCTTTTTTCTGGATGGCGGACCTAATGTGGAACCTTGCATCGTGTAACCATAATTGGGGTTGTTCTTTCCTAGGTGCATAACTTTGCACTTGTCCACATTAAATTTCATCTGCAATTTGGATGCCCAGTCTTCCAATTTATCAACGTCCTTTTGCAATTTTCCACAATCCTCTTGGGTTTTAACAACTTTGAATAATTTTGTGTCATCTGCAAATGTGTTTATCTCACTCGTTATTCCCATTTCCAGGTCATTTACGAATATGTTAAAAAGCATCAGACTCCACCTCCTCCAAGCTCTCCTTCAATCCAGAAAGGGTTTTGCACTCCTGTCCAATCAGAAACAACTGTTACAGCTCTCTCTTGAGCTGATCTACCGCTGGACCTCCCTGGGTCCTGTGGCTCCTAGGTTGGAATGGACAATCTGCCACTTCAGCTTTCCCCCTGGAGATGATTCTCTGCTGCAGTTCCCCCTGGAGCTGAGCTATCACTGGACTCCCAAGCCTGGATTAGGCTCTCCTGAGTCTCTCTGCTGCCATCTCCACTCCCTGGGTTGGAGAAGACAGTGCGCCCCATCTTCATTCCTACCCCTGACTCTGTCTGTTGGAGGCTTTCTGCTAGAATCTTTACTCCAAGCCTGCCTAGACTCCCAGAGACTTTCTAGCACCATCTTCAGGAGGAGGGCCTGCAGAGCAGGGGGAATTCCCTCCTCCCCTGTCAGATAAGTATTAAGCTCTTTTAGATTAAGAGGCCTGACACCTTTAAATCCCAGGTAACTCTTCTCCAAGCTTTTTTCTGCACAGGGCTGCTCTTAGGGTGAGCAATTTCCACCAGCCTCAGTATTTACTTCTCCATCCTCTGTCTAGTGTATGCACTTTATTTCCCCTACACTATTCACTATCCTCTCACTTGGTTTGCAGCTTGTCGTGCTGTGAGGGCTTGCGTGCATCAGTGATGCTGAGAGCTAAACTATCGGTAGTTTAACTACTGGCAGGGTCTCCCAAGATGGACAGGTCTCAGCTGAGGTGCCAGACCAAGACAAACCACCCATCTCGGCAGCAGCAGAATGGGATAGTGTTGACGGCGGAGGATCACATTTCTGTGACAATGGCAACAACACCAAACTTAAACTGCGCGGAAGTAAGGCCCGGCAATCTACTTCTGTATCTTGCCATGAAAACCCAATGGATAGTTACAACAAAATAAATTGTGCTATGGTGCTGGAAGATGAGACCCCCCAGATCGGAAGGCACTCAACTAGCTACTGGGGAAGAGCTGAAGACTTTTCAGAGTAAAGCCAGCATTTATGATGTGTTTGGATCAAAGCTCTCGGGAAGTCTGACTGCTGATGTAGCTGCGCATGAAATGAGAGTCAGAGGCTGTAAAGATGTCTTACACATTGGAACATGGAACGTACAAAGCATGAACCAAGGGAGGTTGGAGGTGGTCAAGAATGAAATGGAACGTGTACAACTTGATCTGTTGGGTGTCAGCGAACTGAAATGGACTGGCATCGGGCACTTTGCATCAGATGATCACATGATCTACTATGCTGGAAATGAAAGACAAAGAAGAAATGGTGTTGCATTTATAATAAAGAAGAAACTTGCAAGAACTGTAATGAAATACAATGCAGTCAGCGAACGCTTAATCTCTATTCGTCTACGAGGATTGCCTATCAACACAACTGTAATTCAAGTATATGCCCCAACAACAGCTGCAGAAGAGAATGAAATTGAAGAGTTCTATGAACATGTACAAGCTGAAATTGACAGAACATGCAAACAGGATATCCTGATAGTCATGGGTGACTGGAACGCAAATGTTCGCAACAAAGAAGAAGGCAAAGTAGTTGGAAAATATGGACTTGGCAACAGAAATGAAGCTGGAGAAAGACTGATAGAATTCTGCAAGACCAATGATCTATTCATCTCAAACACCTTCTTCCAGCAACACAAGCGGCGACTGTACACATGGACTTCACCCAATGGATTGTATAAAAATCAAATTGACTACATCTGTGGAAGTCAACGATGGAAAAGCTCTATAACATCAACAAAGACAAAACATGGTGCTGACTGTGGTACAGATCATCAACTACTAGTATGCAAACTCAAGCTAAAGTTGAAAAAGAGCAAACCACTCATGAATGCAGCAAAATATGACCTTGAGAATATACCACTGGAATTTAAAGACTGCCTGCAAAATCGATTTGCTGCTTTAGATACAAATGACAGAGCTCCGGAAGAGTTATGGAATGACATCAAGAAGGTTGTGTTGGAAGAAAGCGAGAAGTCTCTACAAAAGGTGAAAAAGCAAAAACGGCCAAAATGGATGACGGAAGAAACTCTGAAAATTGCCCAGAAACGCAGAGAAGCTAAAGCCAGAGGAGAAAGAGAGACAATCGCAGAACTCAACAGAGATTTCCAACATGCAGCAAGACAGGACAAGGAAAAGTACTACAATGATGCATGCAAGGAAATAGAAGCAGAAACTATTAGAGGAAGAACAAGATCGGCTTTCCTAAAGCTACGAGTGTTAAAGAAAAAGTTCCAGCGTCGAATTGGAATGTTACAAGATGCTCAAGGTTCTATGTTGAATGATGCTGAGAAGATCAAGAAAAGGTGGAAGGAATATACAGAGTTTTTATATGATAAAGATCAAGTGGACCAATAGCCGTTTCAACCTGTACCTTATGATCGGTAACCATAGGTGATGAAAGAAGTTGAAGCAGCATTGAAAGCCTTATCAAAGAACAAAGCACCAGGCATTGATGGCATTCCTATAGAAGTATTGCAGCAATCTGATGCAGCTGTTACCATACTTACAAGGCTCTGCCAAGAAATATGGAAGACAACATCATGGCCAACTGACTGGAAAAGATCTGTGTTTATACCAATACTAAAGAAAGGTGATCCAACTGACTGTGGAAATTATCGAACAATTGCTCTGATCCCACATGCCAGCAAGATTCTACTGAAGATTATTCAAAAGAGACTACAACCATACCTGGAACAAGAACTACCTGAAGTGCAAGCAGGGTTCAGGAAAGGGCGATGAACGAGAGACATCATTGCGGATGTGAGATGGATCCTTGAAGACTAAAGAATACCAAAAGGATATCTATTTGTGCTTTATCGACTATAGCAAGGCTTTTGACTGTGTAAACCATGAGAAACTCTGGGCCACATTAAGAAACATGGGTATACCAGAACACCTGATCATTCTCTTGCGCAATCTGTACATTGATCAAAAAGCAACAGTTCCAATAGAACAAGGAGAAACAGAATGGTTTAAAATAAGCAAAGGTGTAAGACAAGGCTGCATACTTTCCCCCTACCTGTTTAATTTATATGCAGAACAAATCATCAGAGAAGCGGGATTGTATGAATACAACAGAGGTGTGAAGATTGGTGGAAGACTCATCAACAACCTTCGCTATGCTGATGATACTACATTACTGGCTGAAAGTGAAGATGATCTGAAACATTTGCGTCTCACAATCAAAGAACATAGTCTCAAAATGGGCCTGCACCTTAATGTAAAGAAGACAAAGATCATGACAACTGGCATAATCAACAGGTTCATCGTTGAAGGAGAAGAAATTGAAATTGTGAGCAACTTTAACCTACTTGTATCAACTATCAATAAAGAAGCAACAAGCAGTCAAGAAATCAAACGACGCATTGCTCTTGGCAGAATGGCTAAGAAAAACCTAGATAAGATTCTCAAGAGCAGAGATGTCTCTCTCCATACAAAGATTCGACTTGTTCAAGCCATGGTATTTTCAATAACATCTTATGGATGTGAAAGCTGGATAGTGAAGAAGACAGACAGGAAGAAAATTGATGCCTTTGAATTATGGTGCTGGTGGCGAATACTGTGTATACCATGGACTGCCCGAAAAACAAACCAGTCGGTACTAGAGGAGATCAAATCTAAGCTTTCTTTAGAAGCTCAGATGACAAGACTTCAACTTTCATACTTTGGACACATCATGCGAAGAGAGAGATCATTAGAGAAAGACATCATGCTTGGCAAGATAGAAGGTCAACGCAAAAGAGGAAGGCCAGCAATGAGATGGATCGATACAATAACAGCAGCTACGGGTACCAGTCTGTCAACAATGAGCCGCCTGACTGAAGACCGAACACAATTGAGGATAGCCATCCAGAGGGTCGCCATGAGTCGACTCCGACTCGACGGCACTTAACAACAACATTCACTATCAGGCTCATTCCTTCCCAGATGTACACCCTCTCTGTACATCCAGTTTCAGCCCCGCCTGCATGTACAGAGAAAGCCAGACTAACTCAGTCAGGGCTTTACAATGAAGCCACAGCGCCATGGCATTCAGTTGCCATGGCACCGCAGCTCCATTGTAAAGCCGCTATCCCAGCTGTCGGATCAACAAAGGCTTTCCCCACAGCCCAACCCCCGATCCGGCTCCCTAAGGCAAGGGTTGGACTGTGGGGAATATCCTCGGGCCCCCTTGCCCCATCCATGCCCGGATCCGCCAAAAAAAAATCCATTGGAGTTATTTCACCTTGGAGGTGAAATAACTTCCCCGCACAAGTCGTCAGCCTTGGACGTACAGGGCCGACATTAGAATCAGCTCTATATGTCCAGGGCCTGTGACTGCCCACCACCCCCCTAACTCCACCCCGACTGCCCCTTCCTCACCCCCATCTAACCTCCCTGTACAACCGGCAGGGAGGTTAGATGCCAGCGGGGAGGGCATGAATAGCAGGGATGGACAGATTCGTGGGACAGATTCGGACCCTATAGATTTAAAGTTAAATCTTAATAATAGTTTTAAATGTGAGTAAATATTACCCTTGCTCTTTCAGCACAGGCAGTGATTTGCATATCCCCCCAAATGTTTACTTTTGAGCTTTGCTAGGACAGTGACTGTTACTGCAGACTGCTCTTTTAATGTTGTCCCTCATCTGACCTCCCCAGCTGCCATCTCTTCAGCAGCATACAGTGGCCATTTACCTTTGATTCTAAATTATTCAACATACCCTCAAATACCCACCTTTGGGGGGGGGGGGTTCACATGCTTCTGTCTGAACATTGATTGGCCTCTGGGGACAGGCTTATCAAATCTGCTAGACAGGTCCCTACCCCTTCCCCTATATTATCTCTCTCTTTTCTCTTGTATTTTTTAATGGAGTTCTAGTCCTTTCCTCTAATTATTTTAATTATATACTGCTTTGTTTTTTTTTTATTTGCAGAAAAGTAGTATATAAAGTTTTTAATTTAATATAAGCTTCTATCTCTTCCTTCTGTCTATGAGGGAGGTCTGTATATCACACCAATGTAAATAGATTTTCCATTCCCTCTTTTCATACTAACTCACAGTGTCTCCTCCTTCCCTTGTAAGCTCTGTGGTTCAGCGCCTTTAATACTATCTTTTACATATAGTGCCACTCCTACCTTGTCTTTCCTGAATAGATTATAAACTGGTATAATTATGTCCCAGTCATTGTTTTCCATGTACCATGTCTCTGTAACTGCTACTATATACAAGTCAGCCTCTTCCATTACAGCTTATAAATCTGGAACCTTATTTTGATTACTATAGGCTTTAGTATGTGCAGTTCTGCAGATGTTGTCCCATTTTTTGCTTTTATGTATTTTTTTTTTTTTTAAATTCTTTATTTTCGTTTTATAACAACAAAGGAAAAGGAAGACATACAGCTAAAAGACAGATACATAACGTGTAATACATACACCAAAGTAAACACCTACCACCCCCCTCCCCCCTGCTTCTTCTCTAGAAAACTAAGCATTCCCGAAGCGGGCGTGTACTTACATTATTGTGTTACAAAACCTAACGGTGATCTAAAACATGATGAGTGCACATTATACAGGCATGTTGGAGCAATGAGCAGATTGTACATAATCATTAAGCATCTGCCATTTAGACAAGCGAGAGTGAGTTTGGACATGGGGAATAGCTCTCCGAGGTATCTGCTCATATTTACTATATAAGCAGACGAGGTTCCACCATTCATTGACAGTAAGTTGAGAGCTATCCTTCCAATTCCTCGTGATTAAGCATATGGCTATACCCAGCATGAAATCAAGGAGAAAGCGACCCTTCTTAGGAAGAGAGGGGACCTCCGCCACAGAGCGGAGTCCCACGACCTTCCAAGAGAGAGGTTCGTGAAAGTGTAAGATAAATTGAATACGACCCCAGACCCGCCCCCAATAGACCTGTAGTTGAGGACATTCATAAATAACATGAGCGAAGGTTCCCACAGCAGTATGGCAAGACCAACACAGGTCCCTAGCATTTGGGTTCCATTTGGCTATTTTTTCTGGGGTATAAAAGCATCTGTGTGCAAAAAGAAGAGAGTTTGGGTAACAGAGGCAGACCGGGAGACCCGCACTACTTTGCTCCAGAAAACGCTCCATTGCACTGGGGTTAAAGTAGTTTGCAGTTCGCGCTCCCAGGCTTGTTGGGCTCTAAAAGTGGCCGTGTCTGTACCCTGACATATTATTTTATAAAAGTTAGAGGCTACCCCATGTGTACTACTAATAGAGTGAACTATCTCTAATAGCCCATCCTCAGTAGGGGCAGAGGGCGGCATGATTCGAGCACTTTTGAGGCAGTGTTGAAGCTGCATCAATTGAAAGTAGTGTTTCGCTGGTAACGCAAATTCCTTTTGTAAATCAGAAAAGGTTTTCCAACGAGCTGCAGAGAAAAGCTGTTGGGGTGTCCAGATCCCCCTGGAGTACCAGGGTTTCCAGGCTATTGTTCTATTTAGAACTTGAATTCTGGGGTTATTCCATAGCGGGAGTCCGTCCTGAGGACATACATTCGGGCCCAGTGATAGAATGAGAGTGTTAAAGGCCGCAAGAGTATCGACCATCATTGGTGGATGGCGGGTGTCTACTTGATAGGACATACCGGGGAGATGGGTCAACGGAATTGGGCTACTAAGCTCCTCTTCTATGTCAAGCCAAACTGGTCTGCTGTCTGTTGAGGCATCTAGCCATCGGGCACCTTGCTTAAGTAGGAAGGCTTGATGATATCTAAGAAAATCAGGAAATCTGGTACCCCCTCGTTCCTTTGCAGACTGCAGTTTATGTTTAGCTATCCTTGGTGGCTTGCCCTGCCAGAGATACCGGACGAGAAGGCCCTCAATATCTTTATAAGTATGTAACGGAAGTAAGCATGGCAGCATTTCTAAAATGTAGTTCACTTTGGGGACTATCATCATTTTCACAGTTTCTAAGCGGCCCCACCATGTGAGAGATAAGGGAGACCAACGATTTGTGAGTTCACGGACTTTGGAGACTACCTCTTTGGCATTAAAACTGATAGTGTCTTCTAAAGGAGAACAGTAATGGACCCTGAGATACTTCACCATGCGGGATTGCCAAAGGAAGGGAAAGGCCTGCATGTCAGCCTCATGTACCCAGCGGTTCAGTGGGAATGCTACAGATTTGGTCCAGTTAATTTTATAGCCCGATAATTGTGAGTATCCGTCAATCAGATCCAAGACAGCTGGAACCGAATCGAGGGATACGAAGAGCATAAGGTCATCTGCATATGCAGAGAGTTTAATCTCCCTATGACTAAAGGGGACACCTCGAATACGTGCAGACTGTCTAATAAGGAGGGCTAGGGGTTCAAGAGTGAGATCAAAGAGCATTGGTGATAGGGGGCAACCTTGACGCGTGCCTCTTTGGAGGTTAAATGGCTGAGATTTGATGGCGTTTACACAAATACTGGCGACGGGTTGAGTATACATGACTTGGAGATATCGGAGGAAGCCCTCTCCAAAGCCATACCATCGGAGAACTGCAAATAAGAAGGGCCATTCTAGACGATCAAAGGCTTTTTCGGCATCCAGGGAAAGACCCACCCATGGATGGTCGAGATTGGCAGCACTGGATAGCACATGGCACAAGGTCCGAGCATTGTCAGCAGTTGATCTGCCGGGTATAAAACCGCATTGGTCGGGGTGAATTAGGGTAGCCATCATGTCAGATAGCCGGGTGGCCAAGATCGTTGCGAAGATCTTATAATCGGCATTAAGTAGGGAGATTGGACGGTAGTTGGCGGTCAGTAGCGGGTCTCTGCCTTCTTTCTCAAATACTACCACATTAGCTGCAGAAAAGGATCCCAAAGAGGATGTATCTACCGCAAGGGCAGTAAAATAGAGTTTTAAATAGGGAACTAAATCTGCACTGAACGTTCTGTAGAATTCGGTCGGGAGACCATCGGGCCCTGCGGCACGGCCCGAGGCTGTTCGTTTTAGGGCAGATTGGATCTCTGAAGTAGAGAAGGGTTCATCCATCGCATCCCTATCATCTTCAGAGAGGGTCGGCCGCTGAATGCCAGAAAGCAATCGCTCGAATGTCTCTGACGAGAACTCACATTCAGATTGATATAGGCGGGTATAGAAATCCCGAAAGAGCTCTACAATGTCGGAATCTGTGGTCACTATGCCCCCTCCCTGTGGAGCTCGAAGGGCCGCTACGCGTTTGGCTTCTTTTTGACCTTTCAAGGCGTTGGCTAAGAGTCGACCGGCTCGGTTATTTTCATGATAATATGTCCCTCGCTGAAGCTCAATACTCTTAGAAGCTGCAGTTGAGAGGATTGAATTATATTGAAAACGGAGACGCTGTAATCGAATTAATACACATGGGTCAGTACGTGAAGTTAGAACTCGTTCGCCTGCTTTTATTTGTTGGTCTAGTATGAGCAGCTGCTGTTTGCGTTGTTTCCGCAGGCGGATTTGATAGCTAGTGATCGTTGCCCGAATGGCCGCTTTGAAGCCCTCCCACCAAGCCCAATTCGCAGTATCTTGGGGTAGATTAAAATGGAAGTAATCCTGTATGGCTGCTCGAATTTCTGACTGGAACTCTGGCTGAGTTAACAGGGCTCTATCAAAGAACCAGGCTCCCGAGTTCCCCTGGGGTGCAGTAGTGTGTAATTGAAAGGAAATGGCAGCATGATCTGAAATATGTTGGGAGTGAATCTTTGCAGTGTCCACCTGAGGAACTAACAGTTTTGAGATTAGAAAGAAGTCTATGCGAGACTGAGATTTATGAGGGGAGGAGAAGAAGGTGAAGTCAAGCTCATTGGGGTGTAGTAACCTCCATAGATCAACTAAAGCAAGATCCTTGATCAGGGAGGTAAGCGTGGCGTGACTCTTGGGGGGACCACTCGTCCTAGGCGGCTGTTTGTCAATCAGGGGATCAAGGACTAGATTGAAATCCCCCCCAATGATCAATGAAGTATTAGCAGAAGCCTGCGCAACCTGAGCAATGGTAGCAAAAAAGGCAGGGTCATCAACATTAGGAGCATAAAGGCATATACATGTAATTTCAAGGCTACCTATCTTGAGGTGAACTCTAGACCATCTACCTTCTGTATCTGAGCTAGTCGCAATAATAGTAGCATGCAAAGATTTCCTAACCAGTATGGCAACCCCACATTTCTTAGAAACGGCTGGGGAATAGGCGGCCACCATGTAAGGTTTAATATTGAGTTTAAGAGTTTCCTTCGAATTTAAATGCGTTTCTTGGAGAAAAATCAGATCCGCTGCTTCCTGACTGAGGTAGCTTAGGATTTTCTTCCGTTTTATCGGATTATTGATTCCTTTTACGTTCAATGAGAAAATCTTACATGGTGCCATCAATCGGTAATAGACATTTTAGGTAAGGGCGCTCGATAACATATAACATAAGCAGAATCTGTACAACAATGTCATAATCACCGAGTATTCTGGCTAATACACCCCATATTGAAAAGTATGTACCAACGTATCTTAGAGAAGAAGCAAAACCCCCAAAGAATATGGCGACCATATGTCTGCGGGAGGAGGCCCTAGAGAGGAAATAGAAAGACATATAAAAAAAGAAAAGAAACACCAGAGTCCATAATTAACACTGTCTCTGATACTCATCGAGGCTACTGTGGGTAGATGGAGTCGGGCACAGATACCATCAAGAGTAAGGCAACAGACTGCCCACGCCAGACTCTTTGCTAGGCTGCGGCAGATCCAATATGGCAGGTACAGCGGATATGAGGAGACTTGCAGAAATATTCTGGAAGTCAGCGCATCAAGTCGGCTTCTTTGGAATCCAAAAACTCCGCTAGTAGATCAGGGTCCTCAAATGTTCTTGTCTGATTGTGAAGCGTGACTCGGAGCTTGGCCGGGTACATCAGGCCATAGCGTGCTTGTAGTTGTTGAAGCCTCGGCCGGAATTCCAGAAAGCGCTTTCGGCGGTCGAACGTGGGTTTAGCCAAGTCGGGATAGAAGGAGATCTTGTGGCTCTCAAACTCCATATGGCCCTTTGCCCGAGAGGCACTTAGAATTTGCTCCACGTGTTGATATCTCAAAAGTCGAAAAATGATAGGCCGCGGGGTCTTCCTGTTGAGCGTTATGCTTGTGGGTACACGATGAGCGCGATCAATCTCCAAATCTTTGGTAAAGGTGATTTGGAGCAGGGAAGGGAGGATTTTGCATAAAAACTCTTTCATGTCTCCCGATTCCGCTCCCTCCGGTATGCCCACGAGTCGTATGTTGTTGCGGCGCGCTCTATTATGGCCATCTTCCACCTCTTTCTGCAAGGCCCGCACCTGGCGTTCAACTTTGTCGAGTTTGGACAACCGGGCCGCATGGGAGTCCAATATGCTCTCCATTTTGTCCTGACGCGAAGAAAGCCCTTCTAGCTTGCTTTGCAGCACACCAAAATCTTCCCGCAGCGCTCGGAGTGCTTCACCGTTTGCCTGCACGAGGTTTTTGACCCCTCTAATCTCTACGAGGATTTCCTGCTGCATTTCGGGGCCCTCGCACAAGGCCGGCCCCTTCTGCGGGGACGGAGGTTCAGTTTTGGAACGTTTGCCGTGAGAAGCCGCTGGAGATCCAAATTCCAGGCGCGTTGGTTTGGTCCCCGCCATCTCACCAATGTGCCCCGGCAAGATCAGAGTAGAAGTTCCAAGTAAGTGAGGTGTTAATTCAGGATTCTGAGTAGGCCTCTCGGGAGCCTCAGCGTTATGCGACCATCCCGCTGGACATCAGGCTCCGCCCACTTTATGTATTTTTTTAATGTTTTACTTACCTGAGGGCTTTTACTTATCTGGGGGCTTTGTTCACCTATCCCTGATGATCCTATTTTAAAGCTCTTGTCAGAAGATTAGCCAGTCTGTTCACAGGAACCTATAATCTTTGCATTTTTACTGATCACACTTTCAACATGGCCAACCTATGTCTAGATTCTATAGCTACCTGGCTAGAAACTAGCCATTTGAAGTTAATCCCATCAGCGTCTCAGCCTGTTTGGATAACTAGTCACTCTCTGCCTCCTTCAGCCTCCCCTCATTGCAGGTTATTCTATTGCATTTTTTAATTTGCTTCTTTGTCTAGGTGTCTCTCTAGATTTGTAACTGAACTTTCATGACTTTATTTCAGCCATGGTCATGGCCTCCTTCTTTGTCCTCAGACACATTTGTGCAGTCAAGTTCCACATCAACAAACATATGTACTCTGACCACTCTTGTTCACTTACTTGTTATTTCATGGCTTGATTACTCTAATTCCATATTTTGTAGCATTAGCAATTGCAGACTCAGGAGACCACAGTCTGTCCAAAATACGGCGATGAAACTACTCTACAATACTTCTAAGTATGACCATCTCTACTCTATTGTAGTTATTAGCTTCCCCTATTTTATTGTCACCACTTCAAAATTTTGATTCTCACTCACAAGGTGTTCTGTATAGATTAACCCGCCTACCTTTTTTCCCTTCTCAGCCTCTACCAACCTACCCATATGCTGTGCTCTCAAAACATGAATCTTTTGGTTCTTCCTTCTGTAGCCCATTCACATTATGAAGCTATCCACAGTTCTATATTTTTCTTTTAGGCTTCCTCTCTCTGGAACTTGCTTCTATTTTACATCTGGAATGAATCCTCTTATCCAAAATGTAAGGTAGCTCTGAAAACTAATTATTTCAAGACTGATCTATGTTTGAGCTTCCCTACCAAGATTGTTCAGGCCTTTCTAGGCTGGCAGCACCACACAGCACCTAGATTGGCTGGAAGACCCTACATTATGCCAGGAGGCCAGCACAGCACCTTGATTGGCTGGAAGTCCCTAAATTATTCCATTAGGATCAACATGGAATGCAGATTGGTTGGAAGGCCCTCAAACAGCAGAGGAGAGCCAACACAACAGCAGAAGAGGTGCAGGAGCACTGGTCACAGGAGTGGGGTGGGTGCAGCTAAGCTATGTTCCTGAGAGTTAGAGCTCTGACACTGAGGACTTTGGTCCCAGTACAGGAACCTTAAATACAGAGGAAGATACCCCCAGGGAGGAAGAAGCATTCATGGATTATCTAGATGACATGCTGAAGGACATCAAGAAGAATCAGAGAATGCACCATGGTGAAGGCCCCAAAAGCAGTGAGAATGGGGCTGCAGCATTGGCTGTGACAGTCCAGAAATGCTGAGGAAGACCAACATAGCAGGAAAATAGGCTGGAAGCCCCTATAATGAAAAGCTAATGGTTGTAGCAGAAGACTGATAGTTGACAATTACAATAATGGAGGATGATAGATTTGAGGGCAGTCTGTCACCTAGGGTTGATCTGACTATAAGACTGGCTAGGTAGGTGTCACCTTCCTTCATCAGTGCTGCATGCTCATCCCTCCTGATAGAAATGCTGTTCTTTGGTCAAGGGTGTAACAGTAGCTGTGGGAGCTAATTGTGGTCTTGGGCAAGCCCCTTAACCCTCCATTGCCCATGTTCCCTGTAAAATAGTTATCTCCAAGTTATAATGCCCTGTTCAGTGTCATTTCAGTTTGTTCAATGTAAATCACCTTGATATCATGAAAGGCGATATATAAGAAATGTTAAATAAATAAATAAATAAAATGTAGCAGTTTCTTAAACTCCACCTTCTCAGGCATCTTCAGGGAATGGTTATCCAAGGCTTTCATTTCCCTGATGCACCAGATCACCACCCTCAATGCTATCTGCCACCTGCCCAATGACAGTGCTAATGAACACCACCCTATCTATGGTGGCTTTCTTTGGTGGGCATCAGACCTTCTGCCATGCAATTTGATTTGCGGTAGATGATTGGTGCTCCACTTGGAATAGGGATTTTGGTTTTCCTCTACCTTTCCCATCACTGCTTTTGCTAGTCCTGGTTTTTGTCACCAGCTAGAATGAGCCTCCTCCTTTGTACTGAGCTGGAAAAGGTGCTGTTTTTCAAAATTATGCAGTGTGCCACTGTTTGTAAGATGACCCATCAGCAGCCCTAATGTGCTGCTTACAGAAATTTCATTCTTCATGCTATGGGTTCTCAAGCAATTTAAAAGTGTGAGGTTATACAAGACTTTCCCTTTACTTCCTTGAGGGCTTATGCTCTTGGTGTTGCTGCTGGACCCATGGCTAGGGCAGAGAATAAGATGAAAGGCCAGCAGCATGCTTCCCACTCTCTACTGTTTCCCTCTGCCGTGCAGTGTTCTTGGCCTTGGAACTACTAGGATCACTTTCTACCTCCTCACCAATTGCTATGCTAACAACAACCTCTTCAGCCAGTACAATTTCAATATCTGATGATTCAGATTCTGATCTCACCCATGTGGATCCCTCAGATTCTGTATCTGCCCAAGACCATCTCCATATACATTATAGCAAGGAATCTTTTGCACCTGCTGTGGGGCTGATTTGCCTTTACCTGCTGCTTCTCTCGTGTCCCTATACCCTGCAGCATCTCAATTTCACTTTGCCTTTTCTGTGGAGATGACACTGTTGCACCGAAAGCTGCAGCTCTTTCTACTCTCTTTAAATTGCTGGCTGCTAATACTAATAAGAACAAATTAACAGTAATGAATCGGACTTCATTAGGGTCATTCTGCAAGATTTCCACATGTTTCTACATGTAAATCATGATTTTAGTGGCTCACACACCTAAATGACTGCATATGCATGGAGTTTAGTCGGTTGCTATTCTGAAAGTATGTGCAATGGACCGATGGCGCTAACTTTCCCTCTGGGTGCACATGGAGCAGAGTGTGGGGGGAAATTAGGCAGAGTGCAAATGTATGTGCATATCTTGTAGAATATGGCCCAATGCTTGTAAGACATGTGCTGTGATATACACCTGTTCTTGAGCTTGTGTAAATAACCGTGGCTTCATTTGCGTGCATCTGCGGCCACTTATGCTAAAATAGTCATCAGTAATGCATGTGAATACGTGCATAGAAGCATAGATCTACAACTATTGCTACTTATCCAGGTGCTGTTTACAGAATTAGCTCCCAAATATCTTAGCATGGTGCTAACAGATTGTTTTTTCAATATTGTGTTTCAGATTTGGTGAAAGCGGTGAAAGAAGAATCAAAAGAATAGTTTATAGATGATACAGTAGATTATGGAAAAATAACATAATACGTAGAATGTTACCTAATAATTAAAAAGAACAATGATATTACAAATTTCATGGGATGTATGCTCTTCTTGTTTCAGGAGGCAAGCTGTTCTTCATTGGACCTGGACCTGTTGGTCTACATGCCCATTATATTCTAATATCAGATGGTGGTGAGCTCTGGATAGGATCACCTCTTGATCCTTTTCATGGAAAAGCCCAAATCCACCTCTATGGAAGTTCCTATTCTGCACCCTTTTTTCCATATGGAGTGAAATTTCTATCTGTGAGGAACGCAACTCTGGCCATCCATGGTAAGCCCATTAACAAATATGAACATTATTATTTACTGCTTTAAAGCTGTATTTTTCATATGAACAGTATAGGAACCATTCTGTCACAATGGGAAACATTTTTCAGCAAGGCTTAGAGGCATATTTATGAAGAAACTTTGACATAAGCCTTTATTCTGCATTAACTGTCAGTTTAATATTTAGTTTACAAAGGCCATTAAGGCCACTAAGCAATTGAACACTGGCTAATGCTAAAACTTAACCACGACTTGTGAGGTATAGTTAAGTACTAGCGTTAGCTTCCAAAGGCTAACACAGGACTGATATGAATAATGATGCCTCCAAATTGAAAGTTCATAGAGAGTACCCTGCCCCCAAAATACAAAATAAAGATTCTGTGATAACCCCTCAGCCCTCTCACCCTCCCTGCATCCAAAATAAACATTCTAGCTATCCATCCTTTTCAAATATTGCCAACAAGAGGCATCAGTGCTTCAGTCTAGTTGTCCTACCTAACCCGATCCTGAATATTGCTTGCAGGAGATTCAGGGCCTCAGTCAATCCCTGGTCCCCAACCAGACCATCATCAAGCCTTTCTATGGGGGAAAAAGGAACACACTTCTTTTCTTTCCCATTACTGCTAAAATGAAAGAATGGTGTCCAATAACCTCATGTGTTCATTGTTTGGCATCGGTGGATCAGGCCCCTGGAATCCTTGTTGGCAGTTTTTTGAGGTGCAAGAAGAACATGCATTAGAATCCCTAGCTGGCACTACTTGGGGTTGTGGGGGTGTCTAGAGGATGCCAGATCAGGACATCGGAGTCTATAATTGGGATGCTAGGAGGACTGTTGTTGGGATCTGTATTTTCTGTCTTGATGTCAGGCCCTAGGGTTTGAATCCTGCTCCTCAGTAATGTGTAACTTCAGACCCTGAGAGAAGATTTGGTCTATTACTGTGAGAATTATTTCTGACCAACTGCAAGGCCATTTGGAAGATTATATCATACGTAATTCAGCTCAGTCAGGACCTAGGCAACAATGTAGTGCTGAAACTGTATTGATTGTTTAATGGTAGAGCATAGGTTAATTGCAGATGATGTAGGGGAGGGGATGGTTATGCAATTGGACTGCTTTGTGGTATCTGACTTGATAGATCATCATCTGTTGCTGTCCAAATTAGGTGAACGAGCTAATGATTGGTTCTCATCATTTCTGAATGGGAGGAAAATGAGGGTAAAAGGACAAGATGCTTGAGAAATGGGTTTTAGCATGCTACAAGGGTCCCTGCTTTCACCTATTTTGTCTATCTTTTTATGTTCATTGGGTAAAATTGTAGTTAAGTCTGCATCTTTTAGTTTAAGCGAATGATGGAGGCAACTGTGGCACATATGGGGCATTGCTATTTAAGAATTAGAGTTGGGGGAGCATCTATCTTGCAGTCTGGTTCCCTTCGGGGGAGAGAGGTGCCAGTTTGGAATCTGGCGATTGGAGCGGGCAGCCCAGCTGACTTCACCTTCCGGGCCCTGATATAAGACCCCTCTGCTGCATCTTCCTTGGGAGCATCTATCTTGCAGTCTGGTTCCTTTCGGGGGAGAGAGGTGCCGGTTTGGAGTCTGGCGATTGGAGCGGGCAGCCCAGCTGACGTCACCTTCTGGGCCCTGATGTAAGATCCCTCTGCTGCATCTTCCTTGGGAGCGTCTATCTTGCAGTCTGGTTCCCTTCGGGGGAGAGAGGTGCCGGTTTGGAGTCTGGCGATTGGAGTGGGCAGCCCAGCTGACGTCACCTTCCGGGCCCTGATATAAGATCCCTCTGCTACATCTTCCTTGGGAGCGTCTATCTTGCAGTCTGGTTCCCTTCGGGGGAGAGAGGTGCCGGTTTGGAGTCTGGCGATTGGAGCGGGCAGCCCAGCTGACGTCACCTTCCGGGCCCTGATATTAAGAACTTTGCTACGGCGCTTAGCCATCGGCACGTCTCCTAAGGGGCGTATCCAAAGAGGTATTGCCACGCCCCTTGTGAACCCCTTAGGAGCACGTTAGGAGCCCAGCCGGTCCTGGAGTGCTGATAATGCCGGGCGGAAAACGAAAGAAGAAACCTCTGGTCGAGGCTTCTCAAGTTGGTGCTATTGAAAAACATGTGATTTCTACGTCGCGAGCTGTTACTTCAGGTACTGTGCCTCTCGACCCCTCTATTGAGGGAGCGAGTTTAAGCTCTGTTGAGCGTACCTCTCCTCTTCCTCCTGGTTTTCTCGAGTTGTCCGGTGACTTTTCTCCTAGTGTTTCATCTTCTCGGTGTGGTGTGGTTCCGAAGGCGGTCTCTTGGAATCCTCTTTCTGCCCTCCCCACTGAATCTCCAACGTCTGGAATTACCCTTTTGGATGTTTGGCAAGTGGCAACTCGTACAGAAAGGACTCTTGCTGTGACTGTTCCCTTGTTGTGTCAATTTACCAGGGACGCTGTAGAACAATTTCAATCTCTAGATTCTCAAGTTGGAGCTTTGAGCTCCGCGGTGGCAAAATTGGAGTCTCAAGCGGTGTCTGCTTCTGATTTTTCAGCAGCTCATGCAAAGGACAGTCTTATTTTGCACCAGAAACTTGAGCATCCGGAGAATGTGACTCGTGCTAAAAATTTGAGGATATTACATTTTCCTATTTGTTCACTGTAATCCCCTTTAATTTTATTTCGGAAATATTTGAAAGAAGCCCTTCTTCTTCTGCAGGCTGATACTTGTTCATTCATTAAGTGCTATTATTTATCTGTAAAAAATTTGCCTTGCAGTTCTGCGGAACAGGAAGAGGCTTCTCCTTCGGTCACTGAGAACTTTAATTTGACGGCTTTTCTAGAAGAGTCCCATGATACTATCACTTCTCGTGCTACATTATTAGTGACCCTTTCCTCGGATGAGGAGAAGGTCAATATTCTTAAAGCTTATTTTAGGAGGAAGGAGGTGAAGTTTTGTGGTGACAGGATACAGATATTTCCGGATGTCTCTTACTCTACGCAGTCATGTAGGAAAGCTTTTCTTGCTTTAAAATCCAGAGTTCTCGCGTTAGGGGCTACTTAAAATATCCCTGTAAATGTTGTATTTCTCTAAACCATGATAAATTTATTTTCTTGTCTTCTTCCGAAATGGAAAAGTGGATTTTGGATAGGGAGAAGTCTAAGGGGTATGTTTACTAAAACCCCGGTAGAGTGCGGGCCGCGGTAGAGTGCGGATACCACATAAGGAGTGGGCGTTCCGTCCTGAAAAAGAAAAGCCGTAATTTAAATATGCACTAAGGTGCGCGGCGCCCTTGTGCACCCCGCACCTTAGCGCATCAGATGGCTGCGCGGGAGGCATATGTGGTACGCTGATGGGCAAGCAGAAGAGCAGAGCCACAGCACAATGGTTAAGGCACCTACCAATGGTGCAGGGATCAGGGGTTCAATCCCCACAGAGCCCAATAAAGATGGCTGGCGGAGGCATTGAAATAATGGGCTGCATAAGGCAGTGCACTAATGTTTTTGGTGGCATATTAATACTGGGCGGCATAAGGCGGCGCGCTGATGTTTATGGAGGCATACTAATACTGGGCGGTATAAGTGGCGCGCTGATGTGCAGGAAGAAGAGCAGAGCCGCAGCACAATGGTTAAGACACTGACCAATGGTGCAGGGATCAGGGGCTAAATCACCTACAGTGCCCAATGAACAAGGCTGGCTGAGGCATAAATTATTATGGGGAAGATTGCTTTAGGAGGCATTTTATTTTTATTGTAATTATCATTAATAGCAAACGCACTCTCAAATCGTGTTAACATAAGGCGCCCTATAAGGCACATTTTAAAGTGCACTGTCCGCCACGGCACCCTAAAACGTACCCTATAGGGCACCCTATAAGTTGCATCACAGGAAAATGTACAGTGCCCCTTATATGGACAGAAACCATAAGGTGCCCTATAGGGCGCCCTCATAGGCACCTTATGGGTACAGTACGCTGAGGGTGTATTTGCTGGCAGCAAAATATGTACAGTAAAAAACAGATAATGCTTTGGACAACCCCATCAAATAACCCCACTGTGGGTCTGAACTCATGCCCTCTGGCATCACAGGCAGTGGCTGGCTGCAGAGAGCCTGCACGTCACCACACAGACAGTCTGCTGCAGTCACCAGGATAGGGTTAGCCCACCCATACCCATGATGCACTGCACATGCAAATCAGCTGTCCACAGATGAACACAAGATGGGCAATGCACCCCCACAGCACCTCGGCCTGGTAGAGGGAAGTGACCATGTGCACCCACAAACCACCTCGGCCTGGTAGGGGGTACTGACCGTGTGTTTTACTGGCACAGAGTAGCTACACACCGTCACATTGTGCGGGTACTGTGCTCACCCTGAGGGTGCGGTGAGGCACCCAGGACCAGGTCCACAACACCTTCAATGGTTGAACGAGGCCATGCTGGAGGTCCAAAGCAGTGTTAATGTGTGAGATAGGTAGTTTCTGCACAAACACCTTGGATATCTCTGTCTGTTTCAGTCAGGTGTAGCCCCCATGGACCCCACACCACACCACCCCCCCCCACCCCAGGGCAGCAAACAGGGTCTCCTATCAATAGATCCACATTCTACCTCCCTGCAAAGGTGGCAGTAGAGGGGACCATCAACCCAGGTCCTGCTGAGGAACAGACACCCCACAGGGCAGTCAATGCAGCTCCATACACATCCATTACACATTAGCAGACATACATTAGGCCTAGATAGGGTGAGCTGCACCCCACCACCATCTGATATTCTCCTGCAGCAAGCCATCAGCCACTGCACCCCGCAAGCTGCTCCATCAAGACACATACCAGCTGCAAACAGTGTGCTAGTTAGTCCACAGTGCATGTTCCCAGTGGAGATGCATGCATGCATGCATGCATGCACCCAGAACTGGGATGTCAGCATACACAGCAAGCAGTTAAATCAGTGACTGGGCCCCAAAAGGAAACCCATATCTATCACATGAGAGAAATACTATATAGCACTATGGGGGTGCCTAGCCATGCTGTGGTCACTGCACAGTCAGGGTGAGAGTGATCTCTCAGCAGGACATACTGGGGTCACCCTGTCTGTGTAGGTGGTGGCCGGGCACTAAAATGTCCCAGTCAGTGCCCTATGCCCTGTGCAGATGCACCCTGGCCAGGCCACCCTGTCCGGCCTATATCCATGGTACCTTGCTCCTCATTATGCACATTGGCAGCCCAATACTGGCAACATTGCTGGCAGTGTGGGCTGTGGAAGGTGTTTGCAGCCACCACACACTGGATAGACAGACAGCCACCCCCACACCTATGCCAGCATTGTGCTACTATAGAGGAGTCCAGCAGCCATACCCACCACACCAGTCCTGGGCACAGTACAGGCATGGATATGGTACGCACTACTGTTGGGGGGTCACTCCCCAGGGTGGTAAACACTGTCAGAGACCATACCTGCAGCGCACACCGCAGACATCACAATGATTGTTATGGTGGAGATCAATGAGCAAAATGTGCTTAACGTAGGAATTGATATCTGCCAGTTATCATGGGCAACGTTTGATAGCTGTGTACCATATACCCAGGTGTAGGGTGGCATTGCTAAGGTATGCAACTGCTACTATTGGGAGATACAGGCAGGGCCCAATGTGGGTGTGTGTGTGTGTGGCTGTGTCTGGCCCTGTTGGCTGCTGCTTTACGGCAGAGTGTCCCAACTCCAGTCCTGGTGTTCCAATCACTGTTCGGGTTTTCATGCTGTCCCTCATAAATATGCATGAGCTACATCAGCATACCATGGGGGTGGTGCATAGATATGCAGCACAGGCATCTTTATTAGAGGCAGCATGGATCCTGAATGTTGTGGGGCCCTCCAGGACTGCATTTGGGAGACTCTGCTCTAGGTAATGCGGCTGTTTATGGTGTCTGTGTTTGGGAGCCTTCCTCCGCCCTCCGTAAGCGTTTCCCCGCCTCTATCGCACATCAGCGCCCCGCACACGTGCGCCGGCCCGTTAATGTGACGCGCACGCGTGCGCGGCGCTTAAGAGCACTTAAGTGCATCATTAGCGTATGCTCTTGTCCGCGGTTTAGTAAACATACCCCTAAGGGTAACTCGTGAGGTTGGGTAGGGAGGATTCTCCCCCGGCTGCATATGTTGGCTGCAGATTCTCTTTAGAATTCTGTTCAGCCTTGTTTACCTTGCGTATTAATTTTGTTTTTGAATATTTAGACAAGTCTCCCCAATGATGTGGGTTGCAACTTTGTATTAAGGATTTTCCTATGCTTATTATTTGTGTAAAATCTTGTTTTCTTTTGTCATAAATATTACTGTGTAATGTTGTAAAATTGTCATAAATAAATAATTTAAAAGAATTAGGGGTATGTTTACTAAACTTTCTTAACGTGCGCGCCACACAATTAGTGCACGCTAAGGTACCTTAGCGGACGCTAATGACGCTTTGCAGGGCAAAAATGTGCTCTAGTGCGCGCTCACGCGCGCAGCGGCACAAACGAGCGCTAACTGCGGGGAAAGGCTCCCGGAGGATGGAGGAAGGCTCCCCAGGGGCGGAGAGAAGGGGTCAATGGATGGAGAGTGGGAGGGGAGAGGCTCCCCGCACACTAACGAGGTGAAATTCGAGGCCAAAAATAACGCAAGTGAAAACCTCGCGTTAGAGACGATTTAAAGGGAAGAGAAACCATTTCTGTCAGCAATGTACAGCAAAACCAGGGAAACCTACAAAAAATTGATAAGTGTGATACATGTGCACAGAACAAAAGTACAAATAAACATTGAAAAGGACCCCAACAAAATTTAAAAAAATCATAATCAAGCTGGGCAATAGTGATAGTAATGGGAAACATCAAAAAACACTCCCAAGAAAGCCCCAAAAAATAAATATGAATTTTGGAAGGGTCTACGCTCCGTCCCCATACAAGGTGAATGATCCCACAGTGAAATAGCACTGATCAGGGATTCCTTCTCCATTGGACAGGTTACCTATGGCATGCACATGTTCCACAACAGCAGGGCAGGCATGTCGGAATGGGCAACTGGACATATGCTGGGAAAGGGGATACAGAGGGCAGCAGGCGGCACATGCTGTGGTGCAGCTGGGGCACAGTGCGGACTAGGCAGATGCCTAGATGGTACTTAGGAATGCTGAAACTGAACAGCAGCCAGACAGCAACTGATGAGGGCCCAACATGGGCATGAGAGTGTCTATCACAGTGTCACAGGGGATAGTACCCAGCAGGTACCCCCAAGGGCACAGAACATTGGCAGGCGGTGTTGGGGGGAAGCGTGGACGCCTATGCAGGCACCCTTACCCCAGAACACGCACCATAGGCAGCCGCCTACCTGCACACTGGATGGCTTGAGACTGCACACCACCAGCACCACCAGCAGAAGGGCATGTCAGCATGGTGACAGAGGGGTACTGGTGGTGGAGGGGGGCAGTGGGAGCTGCCCAGAGCCGACCAAGGCCTAGCCCTTTGTAGGTGGGTGCCATGCACTGCAACAGACAGGCTCTGTCTGACAAACAATCATGGTATCTCCAGGGACTGCACTGCCTCTGTGAGCACAGTATGGTGCGGTGAACACAGCCAGTGTGCTTAGGAGCAGAAGGTCACAAGTTCAAGTCCCAGCTGGGGCTGCTGCCAATCCAGTCCCCATATTTTACCCGCTACTAAACCGTGATAGTAAGGACAAACCTTTATTGCAGAGAACATATGCATGGTTCAAATGCCTATATTTTACCCCACCGAGCACAGACACCAGAAACATGCACATTACCTAGAGCAGAGTCCCCCAAATGCAGTCCTGGAGGGCCACAAATCATTTAGGTTTTATGCTGTCTCCAATAGAAGGCCATGTTAGCATGGTGGTGGAGGGGTACTGGTGGTGGAGGGGGCAGTGGCAGCTGCCCAGAGCAGACCATGGCCTAGCCCT
Source organism: Ichthyophis bannanicus (assembly GCA_033557465.1). Taxonomy (NCBI): domain Eukaryota; kingdom Metazoa; phylum Chordata; class Amphibia; order Gymnophiona; family Ichthyophiidae; genus Ichthyophis; species Ichthyophis bannanicus. The sequence continues at coordinate 78,885,228 of CM066036.1, forward strand.
GTGTAGGTGGGTGCCATGCACTGCAACAGACAGGCCCTGCCGGACAAACAGTCATGGTATCATCAGGGAATGCACTGTCTCTGTAGCAACACGGTGGTGCAGTGCACACAACCAGTGTGTTTAGAGGCAGAAAGTCACAGGTTCAAACCCCAGCTATGGTGCCTCCCAACTCAGTCCCCATATTTTACCCACTACTACAACGTGCTAATACAGACAGAACGTTTAGTGCAGATGACGTAAACATGCCCAAAACACCTACATTTTACCCTACAGAACAAAGACACCATAAACAGGCGCATTACCTAGAGCAGAGTCTCCCAAATGCAGTCCTGGAGGGCCAAACACCATTCAGGTTCCATGCTGCCTCTAATAAAGATACCTGTGCTGCATATCTATGCACCACCCCCATGGTATGCAGATGTATCTCATGAATATTCATGAGGGACAGCATGAAAACCCGAACAGTGTTTGGCACACCAGGACTGAAGTTGGGAACCTCTGCCGTAAAGCAGCAGCCAACAGGGGCAGACACACCCACACCCACAGGCTCCATTAGCCAATGCCTCCTGGAGAGGCAGGACATTGGGCCCTGCGTGCATCTCCCAATACTAGCACTTGCATACCTTAGCAATGCCACCCTACACCTGGGAATACGGTACACATACACAGCTATCAAAGGTTTGCTATGATTACTGGCAGATAGCAATTCCTACGTTAAGCACAGTTTGCTGATTGAGCTCCATCATAGCAACCTTTCTGATGTCTGTGGAGTGTGCTTCAGGTCTGGTCTCTGACAGTGTTTACCACCATGGGGAGTGACCCCCAACAGTATTGCGTACCATATCCATGCCTGCACTGTGCCCAGGACTGGTGTGGTGGCCAGGGCTGCTAAACTCCTCTATAGTAGCACAATGCTGGCATAGGTGTGGGAGTGTGTGTCTGTCTATCCAGTGTGTGGTGGCTGCAAACACCCACCACAGCCCACACTGCCAGTACTGTTGCCAGTATTGGCCTGCCAATGTGCATAAAAAGGTACTATGGGTATAGCCCGGACAGGGTGGCCTGGCCAGGATGCATCTGCACAGGGCATAGGGCACTGGCTGGGACATTGTAGTGCCCGGCCACCACCTGCACAGACAGGGTGGCCACAGCATGTCCTGCTGGGAGATTACTCTCACCCTGACTGTGCAGTGACCACAGCATGGCTAGGCACCCCCATAGTGCTATATAGTATTTCTCCCATGTGATATTTATGGGTTTTCTTTTGGTGCCCAATCACTGACTTATCTGCTTGTTGTGTATGCTGACATCCCAGTTCTGGGTGCACAAATTTCCACCAGGAACATGCACTATAAACTAGCTAGCAGACTGTCTGCAGCTGGTATGTGTCTTGATGGAGTGCCTTGCAGAATGCAGCGGCTGAAGGCTTGCTGCAGGAGAATATCAGATAGTGCTGGGGTGCAGCTTAGCATATCCGGGCCTAATGTCTGTCTGCTATTGCGTTATGGATGTGTGCAGAGCTGCATTGACTGCCCTGTAGGGTGTCTGTTCCCCAGCAGGACTGGGGTTGATGGTCCCCTCTACTGCCACCATTACAGGGAGGTAGAATGTGGATCTGTTGGTGGGAGACCCTGTTTACCACCCTCAGCCCTGGAGGTGGAGGAGGAGGGTGGTGGTACATAATCCTCCAAGGGGTCCATGGGGGCTATGCCTGACTGAGACATACAGATATATCCAAGGTGTGTCTGCAAAAACTACCTATCGCACACATTAGCACTGCTGTGAACCTGCAGCATGGCCTATCTCTGCTGTGGACCTGGTGCTGGGTGCCCCACCTCACCCTCAGGGTGAGTGCAGTACCTGCACAATGTGACGGTGTGTAGCTACTCTGTGCCAGTACCACACACGGTCAGTTCCCCCTACCAGGCCGAGGTGCTGTGGGGGTGTATACCCCATCTTTAGATCATCTGTAGACTGCTGATTTGCATGTGCAGTGCATCATGGGTATGAGTGGGTTAACCCTATCCTGGTGACCACAGCAGACTGTTTGTGTGGTGATTTGCAGTCCTTCTGCAGCCAGCCAGGGGTTTGCTAGCAGTTATAGAGCTGTAGCCCACTGGTTACTTCACTACCAGTGGAGCTAGAGGTCATGGGTTCAAACCCACAGTGGGGTTATTTGATAGGGCTGTCCAAAGCATTATCTATTTTTAATGTACATTAGTGCTGCCAGCAAAAACACCCTCAGCATACTGTACCCATAAGGTGCCTCAGAGGCCGCTTTATAGGGCGCCCTATAGGGAACCTTATGGTTACCATCCATATAAGGTGCACTATACAGTATCCTATGGAGTGACTGATAGGGTGCCCTATAGGGGACATTATAGAGTGCTGTGGCGGACAGTGCACTTTATAATGTGCCCTATGGAGTGCCTTATAGGGTGCCTTATGCGGCAACTTAGGTTACGGCACGTGAGGGTGTGTTTGCTGGCAGCAATTAATAAAATACAAATAAAGTGTGGCAGGACACAATACTTACATGTCAAAGCTGATGGTTCAGCCAGCCTTAAGTATTAGGCACACTGGGAATTGAACTCATGACCCCTGTATCATCAGTCAGTGCCTTAACCATTGTGCTCTACTGCTGCTCTTTGCATGCCAATGCACCTACTTAAGATTTTCATGCGTTTAAATGCACAGTGCTGCCATCAAAAACAGTGCTATGACCTTGCCGTGCCTCATAGGGCACCCTATATGGTGCCCTATAGGGCACCCTTTAAGCAACATTGTAGGGTGCCGTGGCGGACAGTGCACTTTAAAATGTGCCCTCTGGGGTACCTTAGGGGTGCCTTATGCAGCACCTTATGTTACAGCGCTTTGAGAGAGTGCGTTTGCTAGCAGCAGTAATTAAAATAAAATTAAAATGCCTCATAATGCATTATTACAAATAAATGGTAGTGCCTCAGCCAGCCTTATTCATTGGGCACTGTGGGGGATTGAATCCATAACCCCTGCACCATCTGTCAGTGTCTTCACCATTGTACTGCAGCCATGTTCCTCTGTTTGCACATCAGCGCGCCTGCTTATGCTTCCCGCGTGCTTTACTCGTGCGCTAATGTGCGCGGCGCACAAGAGCACGCGGCGCACAAGAGCACGCACGCTAATCCTGTTTTGCTATTTTTGACCGGACCGCCCACTCCTTATATGGCATCCTGCAGCCTAACGCGGCGCTCACTTTAAGAAACTTTAGTAAACATACCCCTTAGAGTTGGATGGTGAAATGTTTGCTTAAAGTAAATCCAGAGAAAATTAAGATATAGTGAATGGAATGTAATGGAAAGGAGGATCCAGGAGTTAAAGTGGAGTTACGAAATGCAATGAAAATGCAGGTGGGAAGTATAGTTGAAAGACTAAACAATCTGAGACTGGTGAACCAAGTCAAGTGTTTTCAAAATGAGAGTTTATGGTTTAACAAAAAGTGTAATATGCTGCCTTTAAAAAATGCAAAGCAGTTTACAGGATAGTAGAAATAAAAGGTGATCTTTGGCAAGTAATGTAAGCAGTGGTTTTCTCACACTTAAGGGCATATTTATCAAGATGCACACCGAGACATGTGATTGTGCCACCAAATAAGCAAGGAGAGTTGCGGTAATATTGAGGGTATGTGCATCTGTACCCCTGCCAATAGCACAGCACTGTGATAACTGGCATGTGGGTACACTTAATGCCACCCATTGAGATGGTGTTCAATCTACCCACACTAATGGCAACAAGCATAAATAGTGTGCACCCAAAATACACATACTAACCATGACACACTGTCAACACCCAAGTTATGCCCCTCTCTTGCCTAGTCCCTGCCCTATCTCATGCTGAGGAGTCAGTATGGGATTTCTAGCATGGGGCCCCATGCTAACTTTTAATGTGGAGCCCTTAGCACACAATAACCCTGTGCTACCGGTTATGTGCCTTAGTAAACATTACTACAATTGTATGTGTCTAGGCCTCCCAAAAAAAAGTATATTCCAGATTGCAATTATTACAAAATTCGGTAGCCGAGAGGAGTCTGGGAGGTAAGAGATAGGAGAAAGTCACTCCTTGTTGATAAGGTTATATTGAAAGGTAGTCTTTCAGCTCCTCATTACAATGTATACAATACTGTAGGGCTTAGTACCAGAGTATTTGATAGAAAGGAAAGAAATGGTGAAGCATAGTGATGAATATAGACCAGTGGTTCTAAACCCAGTCCTCTGGGACCCTCAGGCCTGTCAGGTTTTCAGTATATCCACAATGAATATGCATGAGATAGATCTGCATGCACTGTTTCCATTGTATGCAGATTCATCTCATGCATATTCATTGTGGATATCCTGAAAACCTGACTGGACAGGGTCCCAGGTGACTGGGTTGAGAAGCATTGGTATAGACTAAAGTTTCCAGGGTAGAGGGATTGTAGATTGGTGATAAAGAGAAAGACATAATATTTTTGGAACCAGTTGATTTGAAAATTAAATGTAATTACCTCAAGTTTCATAAAAAATCTTAAAATGTGGCTGAGAAAGTTTTAGTGCAGAAATAACTTTGGAAATGAACTTTATGGTTTGGAGAGATATATGATATATTCTCGTAGTTAAGAGGAAGTGGGTAGATTAGTGGTTAGTACATAGTGAATGAGGAGATGTTATGAGATATTTGTTTAGTATATTTATATTTTATTTTAAATGCATACTATATTACGTCTGAAAATGGGTTTATCTATATAACCTACCTTGAACTCTTTGGCATTAAGTGGGGTATAAATGTTGTATTAATTTAAATTCAACTAAATGCTAGAATGAGAAAACTATTTTTACAAGCCTAAAAGAGTGGTTTCTGGGGTCAAAAGTTTGCATGAGGCATAGACATTTAAAAATATCATTTTGGCAGCCCAAATAAAATGTGTTCCATGCATTCAAATAATGAAAAACACCCAAACAACTGCCAGAATGTTTTAATGGTGAGGTGAAAAAGACAGTTAAGCCAAAAGGGCATCTTTCAGAAAATACAAAGCAGACCCAAATGAAGAAAACAGGGATGAGCAAAAGCACCAGAAAAGTAAAAGGCACATTTTAGAAAGGCTGTCTATATGGTGAAGAAATGTGGAAGTGAAAACATCTGCAAACCCATTTCAGTTTTAGAAGTGAAGCTGTGCACATAAGAAGCAGATGTAAGATCAACATACTGTATCTCTATCCCTCAAAACGGATAACCAAATGGATCATTTTTTACATACCTGTTCATGCTAGGGAAAAAATGCAAATGCAGATTTGGACAATTTTGGTTTTATACATGTTTCTCTATATGAAATGGCAAACACATGTGCAGATTTTTGTCCTGGCCAGACCACACCCATGGCACAACCCCCTAGTACTTTTGCATGCACATGTAAATTGAACCCTTTCTAAAATGGCCATTTATATGTGAATGCAATTTACATGTGTATATGGATGCTTATAGATGTTTAAATTGTGAACAGGGCTTCTAAAATAACCCCCTAAATATAAAACAGTAAACAGGTCAAGAGAGACTAAAAAGAAGCTTGCTACAGAGGTAAAAACTAATAACAAAAAATATTTTTTCAATTATTTTGTAGCAAAAGCCTGTGCGTGAATATTTTGGACTGCTAGGTGACCAAAAGATAAAAGGAATGTTCAGGGACAACAAAGTAGTAGCAGAAAAACTAAATTCATTCTTTGCCTCAGTCTACTGAGGAGGACATTGGAGTTCGCTTTTCTAGTTTGGAGCAACTAAACCAAATCACTGTAAATCTAGATGATGTAATAGAGCAAACTTGACAAACTAAAAAGTAACAAATCACCAGGATCTGATTGCATTTACCTCAGAGTTCTAGAAAAGTATAAACATGAAATTGCTAATCTGTTATTAGTAATCTATGAATGACCTATTCTTTTAAAACAACCGCAGTATTCAAGGACTGGAGACCTGCCAGTGAAATGCAAGTTTGTAAAAACAGCTCCAGTAGCAATGCAGGAAGCTGTAGATCAGTGATCCTGGCATTGGTTCTAGGTGAAGTTATAGACACCTTTCTAAAAAAGAAAATTGATGACCATGTAAATAGATACTGCTTAAAGGGGATGAGTCAGCATGGGTTTAGCAAAGAGAAGTTTTATTTTACTAATTTATTGGATTTTTTTGAAGGTATAAACAAATGTCGATAAAGGTGAGCTGGTTGATATAGCTTATTTGGATTTTTAGAAGATATTTGACAAAGAGACTCCTCGGAAATTTAAAAAGTCATAAAATAGGAGACAATACCTTATTACTGTTTGTAAACTGGCTAAAAGACAGGAAAAAGAGCGTATGACTAAATGATTACTGTTCCAAGTGAATAAAGTTCAAGGGTATATATCTTGGATCTGTGCTTTAACACTAACTGGGTCAATGTCACAGTAGGATATGCTAGGGCAATAAAGTTTCTAAATGAAATCAATGACTGCTTCTTGGAGCAGCTGATTCATGAAACAACTAGAGGGGAAGCTATTTTGGACCCAGTCCTTAGTGGAACACATTATCTACTGCAAGAGGTAACAGCATTAGGGTCACTTGATAATAGTGATCATAGCATGATCATATTTGATTTAATAAATGGAGGGAAGATGTCAAAGAAATCCATAGTACTACCTTTAAACTTTCAAAAGGATACTATGATAAAATGAGGAAAATAATTAAGAAAAAAACTAAAAGGAGCAAATGTAAAAATTAAAGGATTACATCACGCATGGGGATTGTTTAAAAATACTATTTGGAAGCCCAGACTACATGTATTCCACACTTTAAGAAAAGTGAAAGGAAGGCCAAAAAATGTCAGCATTTAAGGTAAAGTCAGAGAGGCTGTTGAAGCCAAAAAAGCATCGTTCAGGAAATGGAAAAAGGAGCCAAATGACAAAAATGGGGAACAACATAAGCATTGGCAAATTAGACGCAAGGCATTGATAAGGCAGACAAACAGATAGTTTTAAAAAAAGCTTGCTGTGGAAGCAAAAATGCACAATAAAACTTTTACAATTACATTTGTAGCAAAAAACCTGTAAGAAAATCAGCTGGTCCATTAGATCAGTGTTTCCCAACCCAGTCCTACGGGGCACACCGGCCAGTCAGGTTTTCGGGATATCCCTAATGACTATGCATGAGATATATATGCATTAGAGATATCCTGCCAACCTGACTGGTTTGTGGCCCTCCAGGGCTGGATTTGGAGACCCCTGCCTTACACCTCTGTCATTTAAGATTGTGAGTGGGCAAGGTGCAGATGTCCTAGACATCGAAAGGGTATATAGAATGTGACACATTCCTCCTCGATTCTCACCACCACCAAAATATTGTCTATTAGACAACTTTTTGGTGGTGGTGAGAATCGAGGAGGAATGTGTCACATTCTATATACCCTTTCGATGTCTAGGACATCTGCACCTTGCCCACTCACAATCTTAAATGACAGAGGTGTAAGGCAGGGGTCTCCAAATCCAGCCCTGGAGGGCCACAAACCAGTCAGGTTGGCAGGATATCTCTAATGCATATATATCTCATGCATAGTCATTAGGGATATCCCGAAAACCTGACTGGCCGGTGTGCCCCGTAGGACTGGGTTGGGAAACACTGCATTAGATAACAGAGGGGTAAAAGGAGCGCTAAAGGATAAGAAGGCCCTAGCGGAGAGACTGAATGAATTATTTGCCTTCGTCTTTACTGAAGAAGATGTAAGGAAGTTACCCATGCCTGAAATGGTATTTAAAGATGATGTATCAGAATAATTGAAGCAAATTTCAATAAACCAGGGAGATGTATTACAATTATTTCATAAACTAAAGAGTAGCAAATCACTAGGACTGGACAATATAGGGCTCATTCCATTTCGGATGTACACCCCCTCTGTACATCTGGTCTGAGCTGGAAGTACAGAGGGGCTCTGCGATTCTGACCCTATGGGGCACGTCTAGCCCCACGGGATCAGAATTGTGATCAGTCATGTACGTGCAGGGTGGGACTGCAATTCAGTCTGGCCTGCACCTACATGACCTGCCCTACTAACTCAGTCAGGGCTTCTAAATGGAATCACAGTGCCATTGCATCCAGTTGCCATGGCACTGCAGCTCCATTTAAAAGCCGCGATGCCGACCGCTGGACAAAAGTGCTTATTCCCTGCAGCCTGACCCCGATTGAAATAAAAACACGTCCAAGAAAATCCAGGGGCTGCTGGATCACCAGGTGTCAGCACTGACTCGATGGCACTTAAAAAAATAAATAAATTGTACACCAAAGGAAACAAATTGAAGGTAGACTTCTGAAGTAGAGATCAGCAGCAAACAAAATAAGCAGAAGGAGACTATGTACATGGTCTCCTTCTGCTTTTTTTTTGTTCAAGATATTGTGCACAACATACCTAAAATACAAGGGTGCCAATAATGTTGCTGCTGCCTGGTTAGCTTCCACACGATCCAGCTGACCTAGATATGGCCCCAGCATTGAATACCATTCCCGATATATCCTAGTCCCCAGTTGTGCTGTCTGTCTTGACTATTGCGTTGTCTATCTTGGCTAGACTGTAACCTCTTAGGAGCAGAGACTGCATATGCCTTGTGGCACTACACAAAGTAGTTAAGTAGTAGTAGTGGTAATAGTATCCGGTCTTAGGTATAGCGGCAATGGCTAGCCACTTTACAATGGTTAGCTGCACTGCTGAATGCCCAGTCTTTCTAGTCAGATCATTTTCCACAAAATGGATAACATCAATTTCTCTATCCATAATTTCCTCTATGAATTCACTAACAATTTGGATTGTTAAGAAAAATAACATTTACTTGTTACTTATTACATGCCATTACAATACTATTGCTAGTACTAATTAGCCTCTCACACGCTATTATACTGTTATTTGCAAGTCAATAATCTTTATACTATTGTCAGTACTAACTAGCACATTATACTACCGCTGTTTGCAGTCCTTTTTACTGTTGCCAATAACAATTAATCATTGCACTGCTGTTAGCAATTGCTGGTCTCTGCACTGTTGCTAGTCATTGCACTATTGCTATTTAATCTAAAATGTATAAGGTCCTGTTATCACTCACTACCCTCCTCACCTTTGGGCTCCCCTGCATCACAAACGCCCTCAACCACGATACTAGCTACATACCAATACTACATACATTTGGAAGAAGACGGTTTGAATTCCCCCACCACACAACCGCAAAACGCAACCACACATCCCACCCCCATCTACTTAGCATTCCTCTGCAAGTCATCAACAAAACTCAAACTGAGAAGCTACATCGCCAACGCCTCCTAAAATGTGCATTGATAAATGCCAGATCCATACGATCAAAATGGCCTGCAGCCATGGACTTGATTCCTCAATACAATCTCGACATTCTGATGATCACGGAATCATGGCTATCTGATTGTGACAACATCCTCTTGAATCAGATGCTGCCTCCTGGATTTGACCTCTACACATGCCACAGGTCCACTCAAAAAGGAGGCGGAACGCTCATCCTCGCCAAAACAGATCTTAATTTCAAGTTATGCAACTCCTCCAGCTCAACCCACCTCGACTCCCTCACTATATCTAATGAACTCTGCTCAATCAACCTGCTTTATCGAGCACCCTCCCCATCTCCGGATGACCTTCCAACAATAATCGAGCTCGCATGCGCAACATCCACCTCACGATCTCCAAATTGGGTAGTTGGTGATTTCAACCTCCCATCTCTCCATGACAGCCACTCAGAAGCATTTCTAGACGCACTAGGAGATCTAGGCTACAAACAATATGTCGACTCTCCCACCCACAATAAAGGAGGTAAACTAGACCTCATCTTCGCACCCCATTTCAACACCTTAACACACCAAGCCCTTGAACTGTCGGTTACACCAATACCATGGTCTGACCACAACCTTATTCGATTCAATATACCTACCCATACCTCCCACGTGAGCCAAATACCATCTAACTCACCCGGAACCCACACAGCCCGTTTTCAACCTCTCAACCGTGACAAGGTCCTAGAAAACCTCCAACCACTCTTGACTAACTCCTCCCTCAACTTAGATGACCTGGTATCCAAATGGGACGAGAACCTCAGAGCCGCCTCATGTCCAATACACAAGGATAAGAAAATAAGAAAACGAGAACACGCACCATGGTTCTCTACTGACCTTCGTACATCTCTCATCCACTTACGCAAACTTGAAAGACAGTGGCGCCAAACCCACTCACCAGAGGCTCTTGAAACATATAACTCACACTTAACTACCCACCGTGAGAAGATAACACTGAGTAAGAAGCTCTACCACACAAACCTACTGAAACGCTCCATCAATAAACCTCATGCACTATTCAAGTTAGTAAAATCCATAACAAGAGAGCCAACTTCAGCCCAACCTGCAATGCCGCAGCCACAGGACTACGCAAACTACCTGCAATCAAAAATGATTAAGGCCAGCACAAGCATAACTACCAACAACCCCTCTATATCACCTAAGGCATCTCAAACAACTCCATTTTGCAACTTCAATACTATATCAACTAGTGAAATTGAGAAAATTGTCGCCTCCATCAATACTAGCACGGCACCTAATGACCCATGCCCAGCCAACTGGATCAAAGATCTGCGACATGATCTAAGCCAAATCCTGTGCAAAATACTGAACCAGTCCTTTCTAACAGGCTCATTCCCACAGAGTCTTAAACACACCTCTATCAAGCCCCTACTAAAAAACAGTAAGCTCGATCCATCCAAAGTTGAATCATTTAGGCCAATCTCGAGCATCCCCCAGCTTGCAAAAATCATCGAGAAAGCTGCCCAACAACAGCTCCAGCATCATATTGACACAGAAGCACCACTAGATAAATCACAACATGGATTCAGAGAAGCACATGGAGTCGACACAATCCTTACAACCCTATTCAATGATCTGATCACAGGAATAAACAGCATCAAACAAGGATTTGTCCTCATCTTTTTAGACATTTCCGCCGCCTTCGACTCTGTGAACCATGATATACTGCTGCAACGTCTGAGAGAGAAGGGGATTCGAAACACAGCACTGGAATGGTGTAGATCCTACCTTTCCAATAGGTGGCAACAAGTTAAAACAGGTCAGGAATCCTCAGAGCCATTCCTACAGTCTCAAGGTGTTCCACAAGGATCTTCCCTATCGGCATTAATGTTCAATATTTATATGCAGCCAATATGTGAACTGATCAGATCCTTCAACGTGAAATGCTTGGCATACGCAGATGACATCCTCATATACATGCCGTTCGAAACTGACCAACCAATGTTTACTCCAATAATCAATTGTTTCGGAGCAGTAGCTGAATGGCTGCTGACTCAAAACCTAAGAATAAATCATAGCAAAACTGATGTCCTATTTGTTACAAGGAACCGTAAGTTCGTACCTCCTCCGTCGCTCCTGGTCAACAACATAGAACTGACATCCAAACCCACAATCCGCTACCTCGGTATTACATTAGATCAACACCTGGATATGACAATGCATGTGAAGAATGTGACAAAGAATATATATCATAAGATCAGAACACTACGCCACCTCCGCCCCCTACTTGACTATACTGACTACCGATCAACCTTCCAGGTACTAGTCCTCCCACATCTAGATTTTGCAAACATCATCCTCCACGGGCTCTCTCAATCAACCTTAAATCCACTTCGTCTGGCTATAAATACAGCTGCAAGAGTCCTCTCTGGGTCACCAAGATCTGCTCATATAACGCCTATCATGAAAGACCTACACTGGCTACCCCTACAAGCCAGAATCTCATATAAGTCTCTAGTCCTGACCTTCAAAGCCATGAATAACTACCCACTGACACCAATCAGAAAACTAATCCATAACACCCTTGAAAATAGAAACAGAAGGACTACAGCTATGAACACTTTAATAGTTCCCAAGATGATGACATCATGTACTAAAGCTACATCAAACAGAGCTTTTTCATTATTCGCTCCCACGAATTGGAATATACTACCCCATGAAATCCGAGGCATCAAAAGCCTATTACAATTCCGCAAAGCTGTGAAACATCACTTATTCACAAAATACTACCCAGAAGTAACCATGGATGCTCACACAACCAACAGGCCTCCCACTTACACCAAACACCTTAGCACCTTAATCCAACCAGAAAAGGGTTAGACCTCACAATAGTTCACATTACTACTGTTGACCCGTGCAACCACATGAATACACGTACAATATCCACTCGAGTTTAAATATGGTATTTAATAAAAGCTTATATAGTATAATGTTGATTGTACATAGTTATCCCTGTTACTCCTTGTTAAAAATTCCCTTGTTCTCTGTAAACTCAATGTTAACTGTATGCATTGCAGTATATTTTGTTCGATGTACACCGCGCTGATTTTAATAGCGCGGTATAGAAGAGATGTTAAATAAATAAATAAATAAATAAATAAACTTGTCCAGAAACAAAACCCAAACCACAACAGTGAGACCATTGGATCCTAACCATTATGCTACCAGTTAAAACCACTAGATCAGCCTGAACTTCCTGCACCATTGCTTTCAAATTTGCTGAGAGCTGGGTCATGGTAGGGAAATAGTAAACATACTTTCTTTGGCAGCTGCAAACAAGGTAAGGGAAATAGGCAGCAGGCTCCAATGCCTGAGTGAGAGTGACTGGATTTGGGAGCATGAAAGAAAGAGAGATTGGGTGAAAACTAGAGAGATATAAGAGAGAGAGAGACACACACACACAATGGGTGAAGGCTGGGGGGAGGTAAGAGAGACTAGGTGAAGACTTGGGGGGTATGAAAAAGAGAGTGGATGAAGGCTGGTGATGTATTAATGAGGGAGAGAATGGTGGGGATTGAGGTCATGGTGATATGTGAAGTAAAGAAGCAATTGCTTCTTTGCTTCAGCTGTCAAGTGTGTGCCGTCACATTGCTGACAGCATACTTGGAGAAGGGAGACTGCTGGCTTTTGCCAGTGATTTGCAGAGGCACCTTAAATGACTGATTTACTGAACTTTCTTGGCCCACAGACACATAATGAGAAAAGAGCCTTAGTAAATCAATTTCTAAAAGAGCTGCTGATCTCGGAGGGGATTCTCTCCCCTGTCAAATGTAACTGGAGATAGTATAGAGAGGGGTGGGGGGAGGAGAATCAATTGAGGTATCAGCCGCTGACTCGTAAGATTTCGTGCTGGTTCCTGAGGCTAGTATTAGGCCTTGTGTGTGCCTGTTGCCATGTTGTAGCACTCTTCAGTTGCACTATGTGTGGCAACAACAAGTATTATGAACTGTATTTCCTAGGGATTGCCTTTATCACCTCTGGGGAAGAGGGCACAGAAAAAGACAGTGAGTGGTACAATAGTGGTGTGGCAGGCTACTAGACCTTGACAGTACTTTCTTAGTGCTTGCACCAGTCATGGATTGCTCCATGAAAAAGGTCGCCCAGAGATGAAGAAGGATTCATCTTTGTCTTCATTGATGCCAAGGGGTGATCGTGTCAAGGCAGGGCCTTGAGATCGATGAGAGTTCGCAAGGCATCAGAGGGGAGTGACAGCCTACTATATGCTGAGACCACACTGCCGATATCCACTCTCAAATTCTGGGAACATTGGCTGATGTTGCTGAGGCCCTGCAGCCTTCGGAGATGGCAGCCATGGAGAAGCACCTTCTGAGGTCTCTCGAGGAATGCATCACAATGCTGTTTGCCATGCAGCATGTCAGTGCTTCATTGTCTGCTGTGTTGACTTTAGCATCCATCCAGCCAATCCTCGAGACGCATAGCTTGCCTGCGGGAGATGCATCGACATTGGGGCATTAAAAAGCCTCGACACCACAGCCTGCACAGCCGATCTCATTCTCTAGTGCAGAGGTTCCCAACTCCAGTCCTGGAGGGCTAAACACCATTCAGGTTTTTAGGCTGTCCCTAATAAATATTAATGAAATACATTTGCATGCACTGCCCCCATTGTATTCAATGGGGGCATATTCATTAGGGACAGCCTGAAAACCTGAATGGTGTTTGGCCCTCCAGGACTGGAGTTGGGAACCTCTGCTCTTGTGTATTGGGGTCCAATGTCCTCTCAAAACATAAAAGAACATTGATGCATCGTCACTCCTGATCCCCAAGGATTAGGAGAGAGATGCAGGCAGAGTCTCGGAAGCACTTTGACTTCCTCTCTGAGTCTGATTCATAAGACTGTGTCACCGATGTTGAATCAGGAGACATGTCAGAAGATAGGGCTCCAGGGCTTCCATCAAACCTTTCTCCTCCTCATTAAAGGCACAAGTCACCTCCTAATGATAGGAACTTCCATACCATTTTCTTTAGAGATTGAGGATGAACCCAGAGCAGAAGAACTGGAGATCTTTCAGTACGCCTCGGCCCCTAAGGAAGCAGTGACAGTGCCTGTGCACTGCATCCTTCAGTGAGCGCAGATGAGAATGTGGGAGAACCCCTTCACCGTACCTCCAGATAGTAGAAAGCTTGACTCCATGTATAGGGTACAGAAGGCTCCCGAATTCAAGAAGCCCCAGCTTCCTCACCATTCCTTGATGGTCAAATCTATCTTTGAGAGGTCTAAAGGTTCGAAGACTCCCTCCTCAGTGCCCCCAGGGAGGGAAGCTTGGACATTAGACTCTTTTGGGAGAAGGTTTATCCAGAGTTCCCTGATCTGTCCCAGTATCTACCTTCAGAGAAGGGTAATGGTAAGGACTGCTCGAAGTTCATGGTCCAGGTGACCTATGATATTTTTGAAATGGCATCGAGAGTTTCTGCCATTGGTATTGGTGCCCAGAGACATGCCTGGCACCAGTCCTCAGACCTATAACAATCAGTGCAGGATAAGCTTGTTAATATTGCATGTTGTGGAGAGAATCTCTTCAGAGATCAAGTTGAAGAGAAAGCTGGCCTCATTGAAAAGCAGCACATCACCCTTCAAAATCTCTCAAGGGGCATGTCTGAGCCAACCTCCTATCGAAGGAGGTACCAAGGTGGTGCCCAGAAAAAGACCTATTATTCTTGTAGATGAAAGTACTTTTCTGGGCCTTAACCTACCCAATCAAAGCAGGCTCTTTGACCATAATTGAAACCCAACCTGCTCCTCAGCCAAAGCCTGAGGCGGGGTTTTGACTGGTTCTGAAGAACATAGCCACTTTACCTGTAACCACAATGGAAAACATTCCTGTTGGAGGGAGGCTCACTCTTTTTCCCAAAGGTGGACCCTCATAACCACAGACTCTTGGATTTTGCAAATACATCTAATCAACATTCCTCCACATTGCTCTCCAAGGGCTCGTTCCATTGACCCTCAGCATCAGGAATTACTTCAGGGAGAAATCACCGCCCTCTTGGCAGATCTTGCAATTAAGCTTGTGCCACCAAAAGGTTGAGGGTTTTATTCAAGGTATTTCCTGATCCCAAGAAAATGGGGGGGGGGGGATACCGTCTCATCCTGAACCTCAGAGATCTGAACACAAACCTAGATGAAATTTAATGTGGACAAGTGCAAAGTTATGCACCTAGGGAAGAACAAACCAAACTATGGTTACACAATGCAAAGTGCCTCATTAGGAACCACCACCCAGGAAAAAGATTTAGGCGTCATTGTGGATAACATGTTAAAACCTTCGGCCCAGTGTGCAGCAGCAGCCAAGAGAGCAAATAGAATGCTAGGTATCATAAGGAAAGGAATGGAAAATAAAACAAAAGATATTATAATGCCTCTATATCGTTCCATGGTGAGACCGCACCTTGAATATTGTGTGCAATTCTGGTCACCGTTTCTTAAAAAGGATATAGCGTTATTAGAAAAGGTTCAGAGAAGAGCCACCAAAATGGTAAAGGGGATGGAAGGATACTCCTATGAAGAAAGGCTAAAAAGGTTAGGGCTCTTTTAACCTGGAAAAGAGACGGCTGAGGGGAGATATGATAGAAGTCTATAAATTAATGAACGGAGTGGAACGGGTAAACGTAGATCGATTGTTTACGTTATCAGAATATAGAAAGACTAGGGGGCATGAAATGAAGCTACAGGGTAAACTATTTAAAACTAATAAAAGAAAATATTTTTTCACTGAATGTGTAATCAAACTCTGGAATTTGTTACCGGAGGATGTAGTAAAGGCTGTTAGTGTAGCTGGGTTTAAAAAAGGTTTGGACAAGTTCCTGTAGGAAAGGTCTATAAACCATTATTAAGAAGGGACCCAGGATATCAATGCTTGACCCAGTACAAGCATTGCGGAACCTGTGTCTTTTGGGGAAACTGCTAGGTACGTATGACCTAGATTGGCCACTGTTGGAAACAGGATACTGGGCTTGATGGACCTTGGTCTGACCCAGTATGGCATATCTTATGTTCTTATGAGGAACAGGCTTGTACCTTCTGTGTTGGGAAACAGTCCGGTTTTAGGAATTTGCCATTGCCCATAGGATGGAAGAGAGTCACATACCTACAAGGCAAGCAAAACACTCTGACAGACAGACCGAGTAGAGTCCTTCAACCACATAAATGGGCACTGGACAGGGAGGTTGCAACTCGCTTCTTTCAAGACCTCAATAGATATTTTCATGACTCGTCAAAATGCCAAAGTGGATAAGTTTTGTTCCAGTGTAAGATTGCATAACAGACTAGCCTCGGATGCTTTCTTGCTAAATTGGGGGGAGGGTCTTCTGTATGCATATCCTCCAATCCCTCTCATTGCAAAGACCCTCTTGAAGCTCAAATAGACAGAGGCAAGGTGATTCTCATTGCTCCCTTCTGGCCCAGACAACCTTGCTTTCCTCTCCTGCTACAACTCTCCAGTAAGGAACCACTCCAGTTAAGCCATACACTGGACTTGATAGCGCAGGAGAATGGAATGAGGTTTCATCTCAACATCAAATCCTTGGCTTTCACAGCATGAATGTCAAGAGGCTAATGCTATCCAAGCTCAGTCTGCCAGCCAGTGTGACCAATGTCCTTTTGGCCTCCAGGAGGGCCTCAATGAGAAAATCCTATTCATGCAAATGGAATAGGTTTGCTCTCTGGTGTGAGGACCATTCCCTAGATCACTTTGCCTATCCCCACACTAAAACTGCTGGAGTATGTTCTATACCTCTCTGAGTATGGACTTAAATCTAACTCTGTTAGAGTTCACCTACGTGCAATTGGAGCTTGCCATCAAAGTGTGGAGGGAAGACCCATCTCTGTACAGCCTCTAGTTGATTGCTTTATGTGGGGTTTGCTTCTCATGAAGCCTCTTTACAAATCTCCTGCAGTGTCTTGAGACCTCAGTGTGGTTCTTGCACAACTAATGAAATCTCCTTTTGAGCCACTCAGTTCCTGCCCTCAGAAGTTTTTGATCTGGAAAGTATTGTTTTTGGTGGTGGTCGCTTCAGCACACAAGGAGAGAGAGCTTCAGGCTCCCATAGTTCATCCACCTCATATTAAATTCCATCATAATAGAGTGGTCCTCCATACACATCCTAAATTCCTCTGGTATCAGAGTTCCATCTTAATCAGTCAATTGTTCTGTCAACATTTTTCTTAAAACCACGTGCTCACAAAGGGGAAACTGCACTCTACATTTTGGACTGCAAGTGAGCCTTAGCCTTCTACTTAGAGTGACAAAATCTATACAAAGTCCATCCAACTTTTTGTTTCTTTTGACCACAATAAGTTAGGGGTTGCCATCTCCAAACACTCTCTTTCAGTTTAGGTAGCAGACTGCAGCTCTTTTGCTTATGCCCAGGCAGGCCTGAGCCTTGAAGGTCATGTTACAGCTTACAGTGTCAGAACCTTGGCAGCATTGCTGGCTCAGTCTCCATGGAAGAAACTTGCAAGGCTGCAAAATAGTCTTCAATCCACATAGTCACATCTCACTCTGTCTGGAGGGGGATTTCACGACACGACAGCAGCAGTACTATGGAATCTGTTTGGGAATAGAATCCAACTCCATCCCCCTAGGCTACCTTTAAGAAAAATGTATAAAATGCAAATTGCCTCTTGCCATCAAAAACAAACTGGTTAGCCCCTGTGGGGCAACCCTCAACTGCCTTTCTTTTGTTAAGGTAGCCTGTAGCTATGGAGTCCCATATGTAAAGATTTATTTCCTGCTTGTCCATGGAGCAAAAGCAGTTACTCACCTCTAGCAGGTGTTCTCCCCTCCCGCCTCCCCGGGGAGTTGTATTCTACTATAGCTACAGTATCAGTACAGTACAGTACCTTTGATTAGTAGCTGGGAAATGTTCTAGCACGGGCTCTGTCAGATGACATCACCCTTATGTGAGGACTTTTTCCTGCTGTCCATGGAGAACATCTTCTACTGGTGAGTAACTACTTTTTATCTGTTTAGATTAGGCCTGATATGCTGCAGGCCTAAATTAAATATGTAACTTACTTGAATATCAGCAGAATATTGCCAGTGGAGGAGTAGCCTAGTAGTTAGAGCACTGGCTTGATAGCTAAAAGACCAGGGTTCAGTTCCCCCCAGTACTCCTTATGGCCTTGGTCAAATCATTTAACCCTCCATTGCCTTGGAAGAAAGGCCTGGCAAACTACTTCTGATCATACTACCAAGAAAACCCAGGAGCTGCTGGGTCAGTTTTGACTTAAAAGCTTGCATTGCCACTATCTGGATAATTTTCTGGCCTACCCCTCACTCCTCCCCTAACATGCCCCACAAGTATACAGATATTATCTGGCCATTTTGCAATTTAAAAGCCTGATATTATCTGTATATTTTTTGAAAATACATGGTTAGGCTAATTATGCATTTGCCAGTGAATGCCTAATTGCCTTTGAATATCAGTATGAAAGGGCATAATTATTCATTCATATGGAAAAATTCCGGATTCACCAATACAACTCTTCCAAAAACAGATGCCGAGCAGAAGTAGGGTGTTTCACTTGACAACTCAACATATGAAGAAATTCTATTCAAATTCTAGTCTCACATCAGTGACAACACCATAACCTTCCTCCAATGTTAGACATTGTGTGTCATACTCGTAACACAAAATCCTGCAAATGGACACTCAACACCAGCATCAAGAACTCAACCTGCACTAACCCAACCTATGGAAAATCAGCACTGCAAATATTCTAGAACCCAGTAACCACCAGTTTGAACAAGAGATTAAGCTAAACTATTACAGATTCCTAGGGATTACTTACATGTTTATTTTTTTATTTATTTAGCTGCATTCATATCCTGCTTTTCACCAGGTCAAAGTGGTTGGGGGATAATTTAACATGAGGGGATATGAGACACATACACTAATACTCACAGGGAGCATGGGCAATGGAGGGTTAAGTGGCTTGCCCAAGACCACAAGGAGCACCTGTGGGACTAGAAACCCCAGTCCTTCTGGCCCAAGGTTGCTGTCCTCTAGTGGGATTTGAACCACCGACCTTCTGGCCTGTAGTACCTTGCCCCAACCACTAGGCCACTCCTCCCTCTTGTTAACAGAATCCCTTATCTTGACTGCACATGGAAAACTCTATCACCAATTAAAGAATAAGAAACTACAAAACTACAAAATTTTAAATAGAAATATAGATATACAAAAATTGAAATAGAACCCCTTACTCTCCCCCCCCCCCAAAAAAAAAAAATCGAGAATCTGAGCTGTGAAATGCGGAAGAAAGAGAAACAGAAATGCCTCCCACTCTGTCTTTCACCTACTTTCTAGTCCCCCATTTTCTCCCTTTGTACTCATCTCCTCCCCAGCCTCATTTAGCACCTTCTACTTCTCATCTCTTAATCAGCCCCAGCTCATTCCCTCTCTCCACCTCCAGGCCCTTTCTTATGTCTTATCCTTTCAAGGCTTCCATTTTCTCTTTCACTTCTCCCACTTCTACTCTTTTTCACGCCTTTCAAGGAAGACCTGTCCCTTCCTATGGCTCTCAACCATTCCATATCACTTTGTCCTTTTCAACTGCCCCCCCCCCCCCCAACCCTCTAGAACCCCTTCAGGTCCTTCAAACTTACTTTCCTCCCCACCATATTTCTTCACTTGGTCTCACAGCCCTACTCATACCCCTCACTCAATCCCCTTATTCCTACTGTCCTCCTAATCTCTGGTCAGTTTCTTAGTCCCCGCTATCCCCTCCCTTCCCCTCCAAGCAACTCCAAGTCCCCACTTACAGTCTCACCCAAGCCCCAAGTCCCAACTTGAACTCCCACTACCCAGTCTATCTTAGAATCTTTTTTTCTGTTTTCTCACCCAATCTTAGAGTCGCCACCTGTCAGTCCCTGCTTTCGCACATCCCATGTTTCTAGTATCTGCCCTCCTGCCTCCTTCTCCTCTTCCCCAGCACCCATCCATTTACTTCCTTCTCCAATATTCATTAACCTTGTCTTTCCTCCTTCTTACCTCAGCATGTGTTCTTATAACCCACCCTCTCAACCTTCCCCTGGTTGACTTTGCTTTCTCCCTACTCCCCACAATATCTGTCAATTTTTCCCTTCTCACTCACTGTCTTTTTCCCATCCTGAACCTAGCATTTGCCATCATCAGTCCCCTTTCAATCCCAGGGCCCCAGCCCTAGAATTAGCTCTGTTCCAGCCCAACTCCCCATCAACAGTCCCCTTCCAGCCCAGGCCTTTTCCAGTCCCACTTATGCAGATGTAGAATCAGCACATTTCTAATATCAGCTTCCCAGTCCTAGTATCAGATCATTACCAGTTCTCCCATCCCCAATATCAGGCCATTTCCAGTCCCAGCTCCCTCCCCTGGGCCTAGTATTGCCCATTTCCAGTCCCAGCTCCATCCACCCCCTGTCCCCCAGTCCAAATATCAGCCCATTTCCAGTATCACCCAACCTCAAACCCCTATATCAGCACATTTCCAGTCCCTCCAGCTCCAATATCAGTTCATTTCCAGTTTCAAGCCTCCCAGTATCAGCCCTCTTCCAGTACCAACCCAGTATCAGCCCATTGCCAGACCCAACCCCCTCCCCAGGCACAGTATCAGCCCATTTCCAGTATCAACTCCCCCAATCTCAGTATCAACCCATTTCTAGTACTAGCCTCCCAGTCCCAGTATCAGCCCATTTCCAGCCCCCCCACCCAGTTCCAGCCCCTTCGCAGCCCCAGTATCAGCCAATTTCCACTCCCAGCTACTCCCTCACCTTCTCTTTAGCCACACAGTTGCGGCTTTATTAATGCTCATTCACAGAAATTTCCATAGTGAACTCCCAATTATCTGTGTTTAGGCTGACTCCTCTGACTCACTGTCTTTCTTGTGGATAGCTCTGGTCCTCCTGATTACAAGAGTGGAGTGGAGCCCAAGCTGCTACATCATTTCAATTTGATCGGGGGAAAGCTAACAGTCACAGCAAGAAGTAATGCTGTCCATGATGAGAATACCTCCCACTCCCCCGCCCCACTCCTCAAATGGCTTCAGTACTACTGTTCCATGTGCCAACCATTGCAGCCACAAAAATGCATAGGGCAGCCTCTGCATTTCTGAGTTCTCTGGAGCAGTTTCCATAGATACTGGTTGCAAGCATAACTATCTCTGGAACCTGCTCCAGAGAACTCTGAACTGTTTAGGCTGTCTTATGCATCTGTGTTGCTGCATGGTCATGCATAGACTTGAACTGAAATCTACAATTTTGCAGCACATGAAACTAGGGCCATATCAAGCCATAAATGCACCCTGTGTGACTTGCACATGTGGCACAAGTTTGTCAATTCCCTAAGCCAGTATCTTCCCATCTTACCCCACACCTCCATGTCCATGCTGCCTGCCCTTGCCCTGCCGCCGCAGTTTTATGTGTCTCCTTGGCGGCAGCAGCAGAGAATATCTCTAACTGAGAAAAAAACAAGTGGGCCTTTCCAACTCCACGTTTGCATGTTTGCCTGATCCCTCCATGCTCTGACGAAGGTTCGTGTCAGAGGAGAGAGGAACCAGACCAGCCATTCAAATGGGGAGTCAGGAAGACCTACGTGTTTTTCCTCAATTAGAAATACTCACTGCTGAAAAGTGGTTGTTACGGGACAAGGGCAGTTGGGGGGATGAGCCAAAGCTGAGGGGAGTTGGGGGGATGAGCCAAAGCTGGCAACCCCAAATGCACCCTTATTTTTTTTTTGCACCCGATGTGGCTACACTGCTCGCACAGGGCTAGGTATGGCATTGCATGAAGCAAGCTTGGTTTGGATCTGCATTTCTCTAGTGACCTGGCTTGCTTTTCTAATGTTTGCTTTGCTTGATCCAGGAGATACAGCAGTGTGTGTAGTGTTGCCAACAAACTTCATTTCACACAGAACAAGTTAAGCCAATCCTGGCTTTTGTGGACTTGAAGATTTTATTTTTGGCATTAAAGTTTTAAAAAGAGGTTGAGAAATGCAACTGGGAGGTAAAACCAGGACAGTTTCTGTACAAGTTTCCTATGAATAGTAACACAAGAACCAAGGAGATGAACCATAGTCTGACAAAAGATCCTCACAAAGCATTATTTGATGAACAGCGGAAAACCTCCACATCACATCCATCCACAAGACATAGAAACATGTCAGCAGAAAATGACGATATAGCCTATCTAATCTGCCATTCCAAATCAAATACTATAGTCCTTTTTTTTCCTTTAGACATCTTCTATGTTGGTCCCATGCTTTCTTGAATTCAGATAGAGGCCAATTCTGAACGGGGCACGTCCGGCTTGTCTGGACGTCCAAAATCTGTACAAACTGAATTTTCACCTGATTTTGCACACACGGGAGCTAGACTTTCTCACGGGATCAAAATCAAGTGCAAACGGCCTCAACAGACAGGACATGCCCCAATTCTGGCCTGCTGCAAGTCTACCAACGAAGTAGCAGTTATCCACGTGCCAGGAGAAAGAACCAAACAAAACCGTGGATCTTGTAGGAAGAACTTGTTTATTGATAATAAACCAGCCAGGCTGGCTGGCTGGTTTATTATCAATAAACAAGTTTTTCCTACAAGATCCACGGTTTTGTTTGTTTCTGCTGCAAGTCTAGCCTGTTCCTCGTCCAACCCCTCAATACTCCTGCATGGATCTGTGGTGTCATGGCGTCCCATTGCCATTGGACCGGGAAAACATGCAGGAGCCCTGCTGCCCCACACAACTGCAAAGTGCATTTCCCCACCACCCAACCCCCGGATGAGTCTGTCAAGGCTGAGGTCAGGCAACGAGGATCCAACTGCCCTGCTCACCTGGCCGAGGGGGGGGGGGGTCCTGCCATGATGTTTGCCCATATCGGGGGGACTTATTTCCCATTCAAAGTGGAATAAGTCCCCCTCTATCTCCTCGAGCCCGGACATACAGGACCGTCATCGTAATAGACTCTATGTCCAGGGTCAGGGTCCTGTCTCCGGCATGCTCATGCTCCTCCTCTGGCCCGCCCCTGTCCAGAGCGCCTCACTCAACTCCTCTGTATGTGCAGGGAGCTTGGGCATTGGAATCTGCCCCCTGCGAACAGTGAGGATTGAACGTCCAAACTGGACGTTCATCGCAGCTATTCGCAGGGTAGAATTCCTCCACTGGGAGACTATTCCATGCATCTACCACTCTTTCCATGAGAAATATTTACATATATTACTCCTGTGTCAAACCCCTTTCACCCCCTTATTACAGAGCTTATTTTCAAAGGGGCGCTCCTCTTGTGCATTTATGCCATGGAGATATTTAAATATCTCTTTCATATCTCCTCTATCCTGCCTGAGACACAAGGCACTGAAGGCACTGTTTCAGAAATGATGATTAATTCATATCCAGGTTAACTGAATGTTATTTAATAATCAAAACACTATAGGGTAGATTCTATCCCGCCTTTTACCTATCCTGAGCTACTTGCACGTACAGCAGAGATGTGCAGGAAACTCAGGATGGGGATGGGAGGGGCAGGCTGGAGGAGGAGCGAGGGAGGGCTGGAGGTATGACCCCTACCCTGGATGTATAGAGCCTATTCCGATGACAACCTTGTATGTCCGGGCTCAGGGATTTTGACAGGGGACTTATTCCACCTCGGAGGTGGAATAAGTCCCCCCCCTCAATGGCAGCAGGCAGAAGATTCAGAAACCCCTCCCCCGATGAGGTGAGCATGGCAAGGGGTTCCCCAAAGCCTGACCCTGACCTTGGAAAGCCCCTTCGGGGGTTGGGTAGCGGGAAACACTCTCACAGCAGGTGGACAATTGGGTCTCCTGCATGGAGCCTGGCTGGGCTAGCCAAGGAAAACGTTGATGTTTGGTGGGTCAGAATTGGGGCATGTTCAGGACATCCAGACCCTATGCCCAGCTTCTGCTCCTGCAGGACTGTCTAGCTGTCTAGCTCCCACGGAAGCATAAATCGGGTGTATATCCAAGCCATCCAAATTTTGGACGTCCGGGTGGCCTGGACTTGCACTGATTGGAATTGGCCTCCATGTTACTGTTACAGTAAATTCACAATAGTAATTGCTATAGAACATACAGATATCCTCCATCATCAGGCTTAGAGTGGATTCCCACCCTCCTTCCCGCTCTTTGATGAATGTCTGGTTGAGATTTTTAGAAAAGTTGGCAACCTACCAAAAACACACACACACACACACACATGCATGCACACACACATCAACAGACATCAATAGGCAGAGTAGGCAGGCAGACAGAGATGGAGGCACAAACAGCAAGCAGGCAGACGCACTGGGAAAAGAGTGACGCTGATCTGAGCAGGGACAAAAAACAAATGTAGGTAAAGAAATATCAGAGGACTGAATGAACAGAGATAAATGAAGACTGACAACCTCTAATCCAACCACCAGGTCCCCATAGACAACTTATACCTCCATAGCTGTAAAAGTGTGCATGCATGTCTGATGATGTATGCATGAACTTATTATGAAATAGGAGTGATATGCGGAAATATTTTTTTACAGAAAGAGTGGTGGATCCGTGGAATAGTCTCCCAGTGGAGGTGGTAGAGATGAGGACAGTATCTAAATTCAAAAAGGCATTGGACAAACACAGAGGATCTCTAAAGGGAAAAATGGGGACTGTTGTAGTGTTGATATAGAAGGACAGATTAGATAGGCCATGTGGTCTTTTTCTGCCGTCATGTTTCTATGTTTCTATGAAATACATAATACATGCATCTTTCAGCGACAGACCCTTAACCATGTTCCTGTATATACACACAGTTCCTGCATATACAGCACAGTTACTTATCTGTAACAGGTGATCTCTGGGAACAGCAGGAATAAGTCTTCACATATGGGTACGTCGGTACTGACGGAGCCTGCGTGGGAACGCTCCCCAGCTTCCCAAAAAAGGAAAGCTTTTGGGAGCATCCCACAGCGCCTGTGCGCTGCCTTCCCGCCTTTCCTAACCGCCTCTCCCCAGTTCGAGTTTTAAAGCTGAGACAAAGAGAGAGAGGAAAGGAAAGATAGATAGAGAGATACAACTCCTAGGGGAGATGGGTGGGTTGTGAAGACTTATTCCTGCTGTTCCCAGAGATCACCTGTTACAGGTAAGTAACTGTGCTATCTCCAGGAACAAGCAGGAATGAGTCTTCACATATGGGGACTCCCTAGCTAGAGATGCCTGGGAGATCCCCAAGGTTATGAGACCCTGGGAAGGGCTCTACCTCCTCCTATGGATCTCAGACATCCATTCCGGGAAGGAGGGCAGGAGTTGATTAAGAATGGAACAGGTGTTTGAGAACAGCCTGACCAAACAAGGCATTCCGGCGGGAGTCCTTGTCCAAGCAGTAATGGGCTGTGAAGGTATGAACCGAGGCCCAGGTGGCCGCTCGACAGATCTGGTCGATGGACACAGAATTTAGATGAGCCATAGAGGTGGCCATGGCCCTCACATTATGAGCTGTGACATGGCTCTCCAGAGAAAGGTTCTTACTCTGGTAGGCAAAAGAAATACACTGAGCAATCCAATTGGACAGTGTCCTCTTAGAGACTGGAAGTCCCAAATGAGAGGGATCAAAAGCAACAAAGAGTTGAGAAGACTTTCTATGTTGCTGTGTCCTTTGTAAGTAAAAGGCAAGAGCTCTCTTACAATCCAGAGTATGAAGATTCCTCTCTGCACTTGATGCATGAGGATCTGGAAAAAAGACAGGTAAATACACCTCTTGATTAAGATGAAAAGGTGAGACCACTTTAGGCATAAAGTGTGGATTGGTCCTAAGGACTACCTTATCATGATGGAACCTTGTATAAGGTGGATTAGCCACTAAGGCCTGCAGTTCACTGATGCGGCGAGCTGAGGTGACTTCAATGAGGAAAATAACCTTCCAGGAAAGAAATTTCAAGGAGGTGGTGGCTAAGGGTTCAAAAGGTGGCTTCATAAGCTGACCAAGAACCAGATTTAAGTCCCATGCTACTGGAGGAAGTCTAATGGGAGGTTTAGTTAAAGTTAGGCCTCTCATGAATCTTGCAATAAGAGGATGAGAGGAAATAGGCTGTCCATTGATAGGCTTAAGGGATGCTGCAATAGCACTCAAATGGACTCTTACTGAATTTGTCTTAAGGCCTGCATTGGAGAGATGCAGGAGATATTCCAATAGAGAATTCAAAGGTAGTGCTAGAGGGTCAAGACCCTTCTCAGTACACCAAATGGCAAACCTTTTCCATTTAAAAGCATAGGAACGTCTAGTAGAAGGTTTTCTGGAAGCATGGAGGATATCCTTCACTTGCTGAGAAAGATTCCAATCCTGAAGGTCTAGGCCTTCAGTAACCAAGCTCTGAGGTGAAGGGACTTGGGGTTTGGGTGCCACAAAGACCCCTCCTCCTGGGACAGAAGGTCTGGAGCAGCTCCCAAGTCCAGGGAGGGGGCTTGAGAGAGATTCAGAAGTAGAGGGTACCACACTTGGCGTGGCCAGCGTGGAGCTATGAGGATCATAGATCCTTGATCCCTCTGGAGCTTGAACAGAGTCTTGGGAATCAAGGGAATGGGTGGAAAGGCATACAGGAAGCCTTGACCCCAGTAAAGGAGGAAGGCATCCTTGGCCTAAACTCCCTGACACGGAATTCTGGAACAGAACCGGGGAAGTTTGGCATTCCATGGACTTGCAAAGAGGTCTATGTCCGGGGTTCCCCATTCTTGGAAGATTCTGAGTACCTGGTCCATGTGCAGGGACCATTCGTGTGGAAGCAGAACTCGACTGAGTCTGTCTGCCCAAGAGTTTTGGATTCCTGGAAGGTATACGGCCAGGAGATGGATTTGATGCTCTCTGGCGAAGGCCCACAATCTTAAAGCTTCGTTGCAAAGCGACAGAGAGCCAGTTCCTCCTTGCTTGTTTATGCAAAACATGGCTACTTGATTGTCCGTATGAATGAGGACTGTTTTGTAGCTGAGCAGGGTATGGAAGACCTTGAGAGCTAAGAAAACTGCTTGGATCTCCAAGTGGTTGATATGTAGAGAGGTCTCCTGTGGAGACCAAGTGCCTTGAGTGGAGAGGTCTTGCAGATGAGCTCCCCAACCTGTTTGGGAGGCATCTGTTGTGAGGGTTGCCTGGGGCAACAACTGTTGAAAGGGGGACCCCAGCAACAGATTTTGGGTGGACTTCCACCACTGGAGAGACCAAAAGAGGCGCCTGGAGGTTGCTATTTTGTCTGACAGAGCCCCTGATGCTTGAGTCCACTGGGTGGACAAAGTCCATTGAGCTGCTCTCATGTGAAGGCGAGCATAGGGGACCACATGCACTGTGGATGCCATGTGGCCTAGCAGTTGCAGCATCTCCCGGGCAGTTAAATGGCTCTTTGACTGAATCTGGGAGGCTAACTGCACTAGGCGTAGGCAACGGGCCTGAGGAAGATAGGCCCTTGCAGTGGTAGTATCTAACCAGGCCCCTATGAACTCTAGAGACTGAGTAGGGGTGAGCTGGGACTTTGGGAGGTTTACCACAAGTCCCAGATACTGCAGAATGCGCCTTGTGCAGTCCAGGGAAGTCTGGGCCTCTGACTGAGATGGAGCTTGGATTGGTATGGGAATACAAATATTCCCAGAGTGCGTAGAAATGCAGCTACTACTGCCATGCATTTGGTGAACACTCTTGGAGCAGAGGCCAGACCGAAAGGAAGCACCCTGTATTGGAAATGCTTTCCTTGGAAAAGAAAACGGAGGAACCTTCTGTGAGAAGGATGGATGAGGACATGTGTGTATGCATCCTTGAGATCTAGAGAACAAAGCCAATCCTGACTCTGAAGGTATGGAAGGAGAGTGCCCAGAGAAAGCATCTTGAATTTCTCCTTGCATAGAAATTTGTTCAATTCCCTGAGATCTAATATGGGTCTGTAGCCCCCTGTTTTCTTTGGGATCAGAAAATAGGGGGAGTAAAACCCTGACCCTTGTTGAAGAAGAGGTACTTCTTCTATTGCCCCTTGGGCAAGAAGGGTAGCCACCTCCTGACCTAGAAGGTCGAGAAGAGATGTTGGAGAATTGAAGTGTCTCACCATGGTGTGAGGAGGAAGGTTTGAGAAATGAAGTTTGTAGCCCTCCATTATGATGGAGAGGGTCCACTGCTCTGCTGTAATTTGCTCCCATCTGGGAGCAAAATGAGCTAACCTTCCTGGAATGGTGAGAGGTTCTGGCTGTTTTAGAGCCAGAAAGGCTAAGTTCTCTAGCATCAAGTCAAAAACCCTGAGGAGGTTGGGTCTGCTGAGTTGCAGCAGCCCCTGTAGGCTTAGGCCTGGCCTGTTTAGGTTGCTGACGCTTGGCAGCAAAGCGACCTGTAGATGATTGTTGGCCAGAAACAGGATGGAATCTGCCCTTTTTGAAAAAAGACTTCTTGAAAGGTTTTTTCTTGGCAGGAATGGAGGTAGACTTTGAAAGTCTATCCAAAGCAGAATTTTCTGCATCCATTTGAGTGGCTTTTATTTGCCATTCTTTGCCAAACAGATTTTCACCTGTACAGGGAAGGTTTCCTAAGCCATCCTGGACCCAAGATTCTAGATCAGAAGCCTGGAGCCAAGCAATTCTGCGAGCAGCTATGGCAATGGCCGAAGTTCTGCTGGCACCTTCAAAGGAGTCAAAAGCTGCACGGTTGGAAAACTTTGAAATATCTTGAGTATGCTTAAGCCAAATAAGGAATTCTTCCCTTTTATCCTCTGGAAGAAAAGGGAGGAAAGTGTGCAGTTTATCTGCAACTTCTTTCAGAAACATACCCATATAAAGACTATAGGAGTTGATTCTGGCAATGAGCATACTGGCTTGGAAGATTTTCCTACCAAAAGCATCCAAGGTCCTGCATTCTCTTCCTTTTCATAGCTGACTGCACCACAATAGAATGGTGAGGAAGCTGTGTTTTATGAAAACCAGGACAAGGGGGGACACGGTACATAGTGTCCAATCTACGAGAATGAGGAGAGATAGTGAGAGGAGTCTCCCATAAGTCAATCATGTGATCATAAAGAATCTCATGAATTGGCAAGGTGACTGCCTCCTTAGGAGCCTTAGAATAACCTAAAATATCCAATTTTTTAGCTCTAGGTTCTGATTCAGAGGTTACTGAAATAGAAAGTCCTTTAGCCACTTCTCTTATGAAGTCTTGAAAGGACAAGTCCTCTGGAGGAGACATTCTTCTTTTTGGAGAAGGCTTTTCAGGAAGGGCTATGGATACTTCAGCAGACTCCTCCGATGTATCAGAATCTTCAGAGGAATCAAAGTATCGCCTGTCAGGGTGCTCTTCTAAAGCTCGATACACGTATCGAGCTGTATCGACATCGGGCTTCATCGGTACCGGTTCGGTACCGATGAGCATCCCTGGACAGGGAACCGCTGCAGTCGGCATCCTGGTCGATGTCGATGCAGTGGGTACCGGTACCGGTGCTGGTGCCGGTACCGGAGCTGATACCGGTACCGGAGCTGATACCGACAACGGAGTTTGTTAGGGCATCAGCGGCATTGCAGCTTGAATAAAGGTCGTGATAGCCTACTGCATGGATAGAACATTCTGATCCATCGACGCCATGAATGCCTGGAAATCGGTACCGGAAGGTTGCGCCGGTACCCCAGAGCATTCTAACAGGTGATCGGTCGAGGCCGTGCCATCGATGTCAACCTGTAACCCCATAGGTGGAGCTTTGGAAGCCGGAGCTTCCCGCCGGGGTTGTTTTGCCGGTGCAGGATCCTCGAGGGCAAGCCCGGAGGCATCTCGATGCTTGGAAGGAGATCTACCCTTCGAGGACCGGCTGGATTTATGTTTGGTTACCTGAGATCCATGGGAGGAAGAAGAAGCCCTGGAAGACGTCGATGCCACTGAAGCTGCATCAGAGGGAAACAGCACATGGAGCTTGGCTGCTCGGTTCTGGAGCAGGACGAACAATCCGAAATGGAGTGTTCAGGACCCAAACATTTAAGACACCATTCATGGGTGTCGGTAACAGAAATAGTACTGCTGCACTTAGTGCATTTTTTAAACCCGGAGGCTGGTTTTTCCATGAGGAAAAATTCTTTGTGAGGCCTAAGGCCCAAAAGAAGAAAAACACACTAAGTGAGGGAAAAATATGTTCTTTTTTTTTTTTTTTTTATAAGAAAAGAAAGAAAAAACCGGCGGTACCGGTCTGAAGTCGGGGGAGGCAGACGCGCGACTAAAGAAATAAAATAAAACAAAGAACTTCTTCAGCGGTGACAGGAACACGACCTGCTGGCTCCGCGGCAAAGAAGAACTGGGGAGAGGCGGTTAGGAAAGGCGGGAAGGCAGCGCGCAGGCGCTGTGGGATGCTCCCAAAAGCTTTCCTTTTTTGGGAAGCTGGGGAGCGTTCCCGCGCAGGCTCCGTCGGTACCGACGTACCCATATGTGAAGACTCATTCCTGCTTGTTCCTGGAGATACACAGTTATGCACTTTATTTCATATGAGCATGCTCTACTTCTTTTTCACATTGCTTCATGAACATAATGTTGCTTCTATGTGCATAACTGTACCTTTTATGTGCCTATATCCCATGAAAGCATTTTAAAATTACTTACATAAATATTACAGTAACATCTTGCTTAATGTGAGAGGGTTAGGAGTGATTTGAATGAAGGATTTTGAAATTCAAAGCAAACTCAAAGATGCCTTTAAGCCCAAACACCTTTGATACTATAGACAGGCAATCATTGCCATCAGCCAATGTGAGCTTTCTTCAGAACATGACTAACAAAATTTATGCCGGCTCCTTCCCTTTCAAAGAGTGGAATCACAAAGGAGTATGTTTACTAAGCCAGGCTAATAGTTGACCCATGCTATTTGAAACTAGGTCCCATATTATTCAATAGGACCTAGTTAAAAATATCATGGGTTAATAGCTAGCCTGGCTTAGAAAATGTACTCCAATGAGTGGAGTACTATTTCCTCACAACATAACAAAAAAAGATATATATATATATAATCCCACACATTTCTAAACTGTAATTTCATTTGTTTGCACAATTTAAACACACCTCTAGTTTGTCCAAATATCTTTCTTTGACACAGACACAGTAGAAAGAAACCCATATTTACATAATTTATACAGTACAAGACATCCACTCAAACGGTATCATACGTATTTCTTTAACTCAGTAAGGAAAGGTCTCAGTGCATGGCTACAATTATGCCTCATTGAAACCATTTGTGTAATCCATGATTTAACACTGAACCTAGTGAAAGACCCTGGAAAATTAGACTGGACGGACTGTATGCATTTTCTGGCATTAGAGTGCTTACATCAAAAAGAACATTTTGTGCTGGTTCTAATTTAACACCAGCTTGGTCCATGCTATAGAACAAATTAGAGTGCTTGTCCATGTTATTCTTTATCACTCTATCACAGTCTGAAATCATTAAACAAACAGACTTTGAAATTCTCAGCCATCTCACAGAGGAGAGCTGTACAGAATTTAGGTTTTTTTTGTTAGAAAAGGATAGTTGAAAATGTTCTGCTGCAATGTTTGAGTTCAGATCTTTTAGTATGCTCTGTCGGCTGCTATCTTTGATATGTTAATATGACTAAGAGGTCCCAAACTTACCTATGAGTGGCAGCCTGGTGCTCGGGTGGTCATAGGGTTTTGGGAAATTTCATTGTTGCCTTTGGCT
This sequence comes from Ichthyophis bannanicus, assembly GCA_033557465.1. NCBI lineage: Eukaryota > Metazoa > Chordata > Amphibia > Gymnophiona > Ichthyophiidae > Ichthyophis > Ichthyophis bannanicus. The sequence goes on from CM066036.1 coordinate 78,917,279, forward strand.
TTAGCTAGTTCAACTGCCAATCAGTGCACACCACCCATAAACTGCCTGCCAATCATGTGTCAGTTTGAAAGGGAGTCACCATCAGCCAAGGTACCTTGCGCTTTTGACAATATAATTATGTTGCTAGCCACTACATTGTGAGGCTCAACAGCACTGAAAGAGTTTTATTGATTGTTCAATAGGGAGATTTATCAATGTCTTTAATCAGGCTCACAGGGCTGCACTGTAAAAGCAGACTGACAGTTTCTTATGAGAAATCCAACTTCTTGGTCTTGCCTGTTTTTTTTTTCTTTTTCAGCGAAATTAAATGGAAATTACAGTTTCTAGCTGATCCACATCAGCTATGACAGTTTCATTCATTTCTATTTCATTATTTCAACCATTTCTTTGAACCATTCAAATGTATTAATGTATTCTATGACTTTTCACAGCAACGGGTCACTGTAGGCCACTAGCGAAGGGGTCACTCCGTGTTGCATTGGGCAGTGGTCCTTCTAAAGTTTTCATGGTGCCTCCTGCTATTTGCAAATACTCTCTCTGTCGGGAGTCCTAAAAATGAAACAGCTCAGTCATGGCAAGAACATATATATTTATTGCAACTGCGGCCAGACATTGTATCCTTGAGTTGACTGGTCTTTAAATAGTTCCTAGCATGAGTACAAACAGTTTCACAGGCAGTTTCCAAGCCAGTTCATTTATTTGTCCATATAGCCAGCTGTCATGAGCTATCGACTAAGCCAAACTCACAACAAAGAAAGGCATGGAATAAGCACAGCCTCACTCTGGGGCTCTCATCCTAACTCTTCCCAGGGTACATGCATCCCCTTTTCAGCAGTCCTCAACTGCCCCACCAGCCCCACTGGGAAAACAGAAAAGCAATTTCAGTCCTACATTGGCTCACAAACATAGAGGTCTCCTATTACAAGTCAAGGTTGGACCCTCTGGGGCTTTATGTCCACACAGATAGTGGAATAAGGTTTAAAAGAAGAAAGTCTATTGATTATCCTGTCGAAAATGATCTGAGTTATATCAAAAAATGAATGATGAACAACAAGTAGTGTTTCATGAATTTATAAGCTAATAAGGGGTGCCACAGAGGCAATCTTTATTTGCTAATATTATGTTTCCCTCCTTTAGAACAAAGTTTGGGTTTTTACTCCTAGCAGAAATATAAAATATGCCATAGTGGGTCAGACCAAATGTCCAGTATTCTGTTTCCAGTAGTTGCCAATTCAAGCCACAAATACCAGTCAGGTTCCCAGAGGTAGACAGCGGATTATCCCAGTCCCCTTTAAGAATGGTTTATGGACTTTTCCTCCAGGAACTTGTCCAATTAGATTTAATTACTGGGTTAAGAATTAATGCTAAAAAGTTCATTTCAGACTGTGAATAATCATCCTTCGGAAACTCCTGATGTATAGTTCTTTTCCACTTTGGTTGAAAAACAAATAAAGAATTATGCAGTCCAGTTCTCTCTTAAAATAAAAGTATTCAGTTTTCCAACTTTTCTTTTTAGTTGTGATGTTTGGACTATTAGGTGCTTACTTTGTAACCCATTAAAGACTAATGAGAGAAAATATGTTTTCACTCAACATATAATCAAAAGCTGGAATTCATTACCAGAGGATGTAGTAAAAGCTGTTAGTGTAGCTGGGTTTAACAACGGTTTAGACAAGTTCCTGGAGGCAAGGTCCATAAACCTAAAGAGGACCCAGGAAATCTGCTGCTTGCCCCAGGACAAGCATTGTGGAATCTTTGTGCCTCTTTGGGAACCTGCAAGGTACTTGTGGCCTGGGTTGGCCACTGTTGGAAACAGGATACTGGGCTTGATGGACCTTGATCTGACCCAGTATAGCATTTCTGATGTTCTTATGTTCTAAGCCAGGAACATTTGGATTAGAAGCAGGCATCTTGCAGAAGAGCCATCACATCTCCATGAGGGCTGGCTCTAGCCAGTTTGCTCTTAACACTTGTATTGCTGGTTCTCTTTGTTCTTGTTTCTTGATTGGTCCAAAGTTTGTCTGAGCTTGTACTCTATAGAAAACACTAACTAGATTTTTTGCCTTGTTAATCTGTTGACTCCTGCTGTACAGATTTACTCCAAAAAGTTTTGTCATGTTCTTGTGCCGGAAACCCTTTGAAACAATGTCTAAATTACTATCAGAGACATTTGCCAAGTGTAATCTAGATCCTGGTTGATCATCACTATCTGGACAAGCAGGATCTGGATTAGGCTTGGTAAATGTCTCTGACAGCAATCTTAAGGGTATGTTTACTAATCAGCAGTAGTGGCTTCCGTACGATATCAGAGGCCATAGGGTGGCACAAATCTGCTGCTTTTAAACTGCTGCTGCTGGCCTCCCCGAAGACTGAAGCGGTGGCAGTGGGGGGAGGGGGTCAGTGGCTCAGCATGGGAGGGGGGGGGCGGCATGGCCAGGGCTCCTGCCTGGGGCAGCAGAAACCTTTGGGCTAGCCCTGTGCCTAAGTCAGGGGTGTCTTGACCCTGGATTTCCCAGACCAGAGAGCCCTGTGTGTGGGAGAGGGGCGGGGGTCAAGGAATCTTTTGGGTAGAGGTAGGAGTGGGGATCATGGAGTTGGTGAGCCTTTTTTCTTATGTCTCTTTTCTTGTCAGTGTATGAACAATACTTGCTCATGCACTTTCTGAGAAGGAGAAAAGGGAGACATTTTATTTCCCATACAACAAACTGCTGCAAATGATCACATGGCATATTCTGTTTCTTTTGGCAGCACACCATTTTTAACATCACAGCTTCTTGGTTTAAAGGGCCAAACACTCTTTGGTCCTGTCCCTAAGCTCTCTAGTTGCTGATACTGTGTTGGGTAAAATATTGGTGAGACTATGGTCCTGGCAGCCCATCCAATTCCACTGAATCACACAATTTGTATGCCATTAGTTTATTACAGTGGGAATAAGGGATGTTCTAGGATTCAGCTCACTAAAATGTCGTGAGCTGAATCCTGGCACATCTTTCTAATGCATGGCTTGCTGCATCACGTTCTCTGTGTGTAATTAAATTTGTTGCATATTCTAGGTATCTAAAAATCCATATTAGTGAATCAGACAAGTTATATAGAATTCCCAAACCTTAACTAAGCATTTGAAAATTTGCCTCATATGGGATTTTCTTAGTGCCCATAAGACACAACCTTAATGAATTCAGCCCTTGGAGTACAAAATTTGCACTTCCACTTAGCTGAAGATTTTGGTTATAATATATATCCAAAAATCCAAGTTATCAATGTCCCTGTTCAATGTACATTGCCAAGTTTAATTTACAATGTAAACTGCTTTGATTGAAAAGATAAAGCGGTATAAAAAATGTTAAATAAAAATAAATAAATAAAATAAATATATGCACAATATAACTGTTTATTAGGCTGTTGTAATAAACCATTAGATGTAGTGAAGCAGAAAGGAAAATGGGGCTTAGTTCATGCCTTTCTCAGAAGTTCAAGTATTTCCATATCCCCATAGGGCATACAATCTTAGCTTGTCCCTGAGTCTCTTTACAACTCTCAACTCTCTCCTCAAGTGCTTCCACCTCCAACTCCTCCTTCCCTTTCTGCCCAAACTTTGGCCAACTATTTCCATGACAAAGTCCACAAGATTGCACTTGAAGTCCCCATGAAGTCAACTCCATCCCCTCTTTTCCCTATTCATTCCCAGCTCCTCCTCTCTGGCTCTGCCACCCTTTCTTCCCTTTCTAAGATCTCTAAGGAGGAAACACACATCTTCTTTCCTCCTCCAAACTCACTATCTATTCCTCTGATCCTATTCCCACCCATCTCCTAAGCTCCATCTTCTCCACTGTCATGCCTTCCATCTGGCATATTCTGAACTTCTTTTCCACTGCAACATTCCTGCATTCTTCAAGCATGCTGTGGTTAGTAACCCTCACTAGATCCTACCTGCTATTCTATTTATCAACCCATCTCCCTCCTCCCCTTCATTTCTATACTACTTGAATGTGCAGTTCACTGCTGTTGCCTTCTCTTCTCTCAAGCCCTTTCTGATCCATTGCAATCTAGCTTTCATCCTTTACCTTTATTTATTTATTTATTTAACAGGCTTAAATACCTTCTACTGAATTGGCTCTTGCCAAATTCTCCAATGACCTGTTCCTGGACAAATTCAAGGGCCTTTACTCGATTCTGATACTTCTTGACGTTTCTGCTGCTTTTGGCACCGTTGACCATCACCTTCTCCTCGATATCTTGTGTTTCTTCTGGTAGATCCTCCTCTACTGCTTTTCCGCTCTCAATTGGTGTACCCCAAGGGTCTGTCTTGAGTCCACTCCTTTTCTCTCTCTGTACCCAGTCCCTTGGTGTACTCATCTCCTCCTATGGTTTCCAGTACCATCCTTACGCTGATAACTCTCAGATCTAGCTCTCTACACCTGAAATCTCTCCGGTAATCCAGGTCTGGATCTCTGCCTGCCTATCCAACATTGCTGCTTGAATGACTCATTTGAAATTGAACATTGCCAAAACTGAGCTTCTTATCTTTCCTCCTAAACACACCTCCCCCCTTCCTCCTTTCTCTATCTCTGTGGATAATGCTCTACTCCTTCCTATTTCCTAAATTTGCAACCTTGGGGGTCATCTTTGACTCCTCTCTCTCCTTCTCCACACACATCCAACTGATAGCTAAAACCCATGGTTTCTTTTTCTATAACATCATCAAAATTTGCCTCTTCCTTTTTGAACAGACTACTAAGACACTTATCTAGTCTTGAGTCACCTCCCGTCTAGACTATTGCAATCTCCTCCTTGCTGGTCTCCCTCTGAATCATCTCTATCCCCTTCAATCTGTTCAAACCTCAGTTGTGTGGCTAATCTTCTGTCATCCTAAATATGCTCATATAACCTGTCTTCTCAAGTCACTTTATTGGCTCCCTATCCATTTCCGTATCCATTTCAAACTTCTCCTACTGACCTATAAGTGCATTCATTCTACTGCTCCTCACAATGTTTCCTCTCTTATCTCTCCCTACACCCCTCCTCGGGAACTCTGCTCTTCTGGCAGATCCATTCTATCTGTGCCCTTCTCTTCTGTTGCCAACTCCAGACTTTGATCCTTCCACCTTCCTGCTCTTTATGCTTGGAACAAACTACCTGAGTCTGTACATCAGACTTCATCTCTGGCCTTTTTCAAATCCAGGCTGAAAATTCACCTCTTTGTGGCTGCTTTTGGATCCTGATCCACTTAGTTTCCTGCTCTCTAATTATGTGTTTCCTTACCATTCCCCTAGACATTTCCATATCTCCAGCTGTCGTGTTGTCTGTCTTGACTAGATTGCAAGCTCTGATAAACAGGACTATCTTTTCTTTTTCTGCATTTACATGTGCTCTAAAACCTTTGCATATATTAACCACTGAGTGGAGGGAATTTACACATATTACATTACCTGTACACGGTCGATATCCTTTCAGAGGCACAAAGAAAAGCAAATATATTATGTTGCTTTCTTCATTTACAAAGCAATACAACACTTACAATTTTTTTTCATATTTATACCTCATACACACTACCTGAAAAATGTCACCCTTTGTGGTGGTAAATCATATTCTTTGGGATAGTCCACTCTTTGTGCAGATTGTATTTTTGCTAATGGAACTTCTATGGATGTGCAATCATTTTCAAATGCAGCAATGAAGCCATTTTCAGTTTTTATACCTCTAAATTAAGTAAACGTTTTGGCAATCATTATAATTTGTGGGACCAGGAAAACAACAGTTATTTTCACTTGAGAGTCACACCTAGCACCTACCAGAGTGCTACTGAAAGAGCAGCAGCTGAAGCCAGAGGTCCTCCACACTCAGGATTCAAGCCAATGAATAGTTAATCTTGTCAGCAAGCTTCTTGAGGAGTCCAATGGATTAGTATTTGATTGCTGTTCAACGGCATAAACCATGCTAGTGTAACTGGGCCAGGGGTGGTTCTGTCATGAGGCAGGGTGAGGCGGCTGCCTTAGGCAGCAAATTTTGGGAGCAGTAAAAATGCCCCACCCCCCCACAACATGCTAGTGGCAGCCGCCACACGTTGCCTTAAGAAATGAAAGAAAAACAAATGATTATCACTGCAACAATGTCCTTCCACTGCAATTGCTTTTCCTATGACTGTAGCAGCCATGGACCTTAGACTTCATTACCGAAAAAACCCACAGATCTTTGTGACTACACGCTTGGAAGGCCTACAAATGCCGGTCCCTTCTGATGCAAATGATGCATCAGAGAGGGGGGCATTTGTATTCCCTCCAAGCACAGAATCACAAAGACCTGCATTTTTTTTTCATTTTTGCACATTTGAAGTCTAAGGGGTATGTTTACTAAACATTCATAACGTGCGGGGCCGCGCTAGTGTGCGTGTGCCATATAAGGAGTTGGCGTTGCGTCCTGAAAAAGAAAAACATGCGGTTTACATATGCGCCAATGTGCGCCCCGCACATGTGCGTCCCGCACATTAACGCCTGGAAAAGCTGCGCGGGAGGGAGAAGGCGGCGCGCTGATGGGAAAGCACACGAGCTGAGCCACAGCACGATGGGAACGACGCCTACCAATGGAGCAGGGATCGGGGGTTCAATCCCCGCAGTGCCCAATGAAGCGGCAGGCTCAGGCACCATTTTAGGAGGCACAGAAATAGTGGGCAGCAGAAGGCGGCGCACTAATCCTTTACGAGGCAGAGGAACTTTGTGAGGCATAAGGCGGCGCGCGGATGAGAAAGCACACGAGCTGAGCCACAGCACGATGGGAACGACGCCTACCAATGGAGCAGGGATCGGGGGTTCAATCCCCGCAGTGCCCAATGAAGCGGCAGGCTCAGGCACCATTTTAGGAGGCACAGAAATAGTGGGCAGCAGAAGGCGGCGCACTAATCCTTTACGAGGCAGAGGAACTTTGTGCGGCATAAGGCGGCGCGTGGATGAGAAAGCACACGAGCTGAGCCACAGCACGATGGGAGCGACGCCTACCAATGGAGCAGGGATCGTGGGTTCAATCCCCGCAGTGCCCAATGAAGCAGCAGGCTCAGGCACCATTTTAGGAGGCACAGAAATAGTGGGCAGCAGAAGGCAGCGCACTAATCCTTTACGAGGTAGAGGAACTTTGTGCGGCATAAGGCGGCGCGCGGATGGGAAAGCACACGAGCTGAGCCACAGCACGATGGGAACGACGCCTACCAATGGAGCAGGGATCGGGGGTTCAATCCCCGCAGTGCCCAATGAAGCGGCAGGCTCAGGCACCATTTTAGGAGGCACAGAAATAGTGGGCAGCAGAAGGCGGCGCACTAATCCTTTACGAGGCAGAGGAACTTTGTGCGGCATAAGGTGGCGCGCGGATGAGAAAGCACACGAGCTGAGCCACAGCACGATGGGAACGACACCTACCAATGGAGCAGGGATCGGGGGTTCAATCCCCACAGTGCCCAATGAAACAGCAGGCTCAGGCACCATTTTAGGAGGCACAGAAATAGTGGGCAGCAGAAGGCGGCGCACTAATCCTTTACGAGGCAGAGGAACTTTGTGCGGCATAAGGCGGCGCGCGGATGAGAAAGCACACGAGCTGAGCCACAGCACAATGGGAACGACGCCTACCAATGGAGCAGTGATCAGGGGTTCAATCCCCTGCAGTGCCCAATGAAGCGGCTAGATGAGCCATCATCTGTCATGAGCAATAGTGATCTAGGAGGCATTTTACATGTTATTGTTATTACTCCCCCTTGCAAATGCACTATGAAAGCACTGTAATATCAGGTGATGCATATGACGCAATATAAGGTACCTCACATGTCAAATCCTAAAGCGCATTGTCCACCAAGGAAATCACAATGTCGTGTGTAGGGTGCTTTACAGTTTGTCGTATGAGGCAGGGCATGGTCCAAGCACAGTCAGTGCTGGCATCACTGTGCAGTCTAACGCAGGGAAATCCCAGGTAGGTGAGCAGACATGCAGGAGGGAACAGCAGTGTAGCACAATGGTTAGGGCATTGCGTGATGGTGCAGGGGTCATGGTGCCAAATGAGCAGTGACCAAGGTTGGCTTAGTGACATCTGTTTTCTCAGAATGCAACTGTACAGTAAGCTGTGCTGCCATCTAAACACAAGCCTAGCCAGAGTATCGTTCCGTTAGGCTGCTACACAATGCACATCATAAACAACCACATCATCAAATGCGAGTGCACATGTAACCCAAATACTGCACAGAGCCGAAAGGAAAGGCAATCCAAAAGTATAAGAACCACTGACATCACAGGTGCTGTACCACAAAGATCTCCACAAGGCTATGTGGCGGCAACAGAAATGGATAAAGACACTGGTGCCAGCTGTAGCTATGTACAGAGTGATGGATAATGTACCATGTTATAATGATGGTGTGTAACCGTGGATGGGAAGATGTGTCCAGCAGAGGAGGCTGAAATGGCAGGATCTGTGAAATATCATGATTACAGTGGACTAGCGATGATATGCAGAGCAAACACAGGAGCGACCAACATGGAGAGTTGTGATGCAGGAAGGTGTAGGAGTGCAGGAAGGGTTGCAGCTGCATGCACATCAGGGTAGCATGACACAAGAGTTGGCAGACAGAAGATGGACAGATGCATGGCTCACAACTCAGATGAGTGTACAATGTGTCCACAGCACAAACCTGACAACATATGACAGTCAAACAAATGGAAAACACAACTGCAGGACACGCATGCACATCCAAGAGAACAGAGAGGAATCACACATACCAACAACCCCAGAAATGTAAAAGCAAAAACAGGTAGGAAACAGCACCAATGTGTGTGTTTTAGCAAAGGATGCAGTCAGAAATAGTCCAGGCCCTCACGCTACATGCATGCTGGTTGTAAGGACAGGCAAACCCACAAGGGAAACCATGAACAAATGCACCTGCAGAACTCCTGTGTACATTTCAGATCACAGTCTGTAGTTGGGACCAGGGACGCATGCACAAACACACAATGATATGTGATGCTGTAGACACAGCATGCAAAATATACAGACCACATCACCCCAATCCTGAAAGAAACATACATACAGGCACCTGAAGCAAGGAGTCAATACAAAGCCCTCCCACTTACCAACAAAGTCATACATGAAGCACGCAACCCCCAAATCAACACCAGACTGTGTCGCCCATGCCACGGCACAACTACCAGACAAGCCCCCACCAACTCCGGTACTGTAAGCAACAAATGAACCAAATGCCCGCAAGGGACCTGCAATCGAGACCCTGAACTTCATGCCCCATGTATCATGCACAGCCCCCCAAGATGTCATGGTAACAACCCAGACCACTAATCCATTATAAAACAGCTGAAAAACATACTGTCCCAGGAACCCCACTAATCCAACCCCTAACCCACCAACTACAAATATTACAATGTGCACAATCTGTCAATGTCCATAGTATGTCCTATGTCCCCATTTGAAACCGTCAATGTAGCCCCCCTGGCAATGGCCGTGGCCAACATGTAAAAACCTCCCCCCCCCCTCGTATGAAACCCCCCTTGACCGTGTGAAAAGTGGGATACCAAAACAAATACATAAATATATACAGACATAACAAGAGCAAAGCAAGGTATCCCCAAGGGCAGTGGAGGATGCGTGGCGAAGCAATGTACTGATCATGGACAGGACAGCAGAGAGCAACACATGAAAAAGGGTGAACACACACCTGCTGAAACCCAGCACCACCACACCCCCAGGTGCACAGCAGTGTAAACAACATAATGAGAGAAACCTATGTAACAGATGATATCTGCTGGCTAGGCAGCACACAGTGCACACCCTGCTGCACCCTGATCACAGACAAGGGTGTGTGTAGAGTTGATTAACCTGCAGTGAACTAATGGTCGTCAGCATAATGTACAAAATAATTAAAAACAAAGCATATCGTGGGCTAAACGCATAACCTTATTTGAAAACACATGCCACCAACCACACCCACAAATAATACACTGAGCCCAAGGAATACATAATATGCCAAAGACAGGGTCTGTATGTGAACCAGTAAGAACCTGTGATGTGCAAAATGCCAGACACATGCACAGCTGCCATCGTACACTGTTGTGAGCATAGGTGGACATGCACCTTGCAAGCAAATCAGTAGACACAAGTGTGAATGTGCTCTACGAGAGGAGGAGCAGCCTAGTCGTCACAAAACTGTCATGCACACAAGGCAACCAGGCCTCATTTCAGAAAACCAGATCATGTGGCCCTTGGAGAGTAACTCGAGGAACATTGTCAAGGTAACCACGGAGTCCCAAGGTCACAAGGAGTCATGACATATTCAAAGGTAGACATTGTAGTGCATGTGTGTGAACATAACCAAGCAGCAAAATGAACTAATGTCTGTATAATACATATATTTATTTGGATCACACCTCCCAGTTACTGTACACAGTGTAATCATAATTTCAAAGTAAGCCCCTCCCTGTTTAAAGATGGGAACACAGTCAGAAAGGTACAAACACACATGCCACATAAAGGTCAATGCCTGCGCACAATTGAGTGGCATGAGATCTCTGGTGGAACAGGTGCATGATATGCACTGGGTTCCAGGGCCACATACACGAGCATCTGCTGCATGCCCACAATGTGTGAGCTACATATGAGGGCATGTAGACTCGAGGCGTTGTAAGCGTAAGACCCCAAACACATCACATGTCCCCCCCCCCAACATAGCCCTCATGCAACACAGGTGGCCCCCAAAAGAGAAAAACATATGTTGGCACAATGTTGACATGTGACAAACACCCTCATTAAGTTATGTCCAACCTCCCACATAATGGCTGATTGGCACATCAGAAAGTATTCAGTGTACATGACAAATATCATCTAGAGCTGAATGATTGTATGCTAACAGGTAGCAGGGACACATGAACACAGAGAAAATACAAAGCACACAACTCCCTGAAAGGTGCAGACATAACACCGTGCAGTATGTCCCCTTGCATTGTTTGTTTGGTGGACAGTGTTTGGCTACCGATAGCATGGTCCATGCAATGCTGAAGTGTAGGAGGACAATGGACACCCACTCTGACCCACACCAAATATAATGGCCTAATGAGACTGTTGTCAATGCAGGGGGTAAAACAGGACTCTGCAAATGTGCACTGCACCGCGTGGACAGACATGCAGAGTGTCACATCTGTACAGTAAACATATACAATAACTAGCATGTCCAGATGCAAATGATGTTCAGACAGCCTACAGTGAACCACACAGAGCCATAGGTCCACATGCAGTGTCTCACAAACATAGTTATTGAGAAGCACAGGCACCAGCTGTACACAACATGGTACAGTGATGCCACACATGAATCTAAGCACCCCTGGCCCCTCCACACATCTAACAAGGATGGTGGCGGACATGAAAGTGTGTATGTGGCAGAACCTGCACCTTGTTTAGGTGTGGGGCAGGTGGACATAGACAATTGGATCCCTCCATGTGTGCCCCCGTGCCACAAACATGGCTGTATGCTGATGTTGAAACCCACAAAGTAACATATCATGTGTGCCATGTCACACACATGGGACACACCTATACACTAACCAACTGTGGAAGGATGTCAGAAATACATAGATTATGTCAGTCCCTGATGCGCACAGTGTCCCAAAAGCAAGGTGTCCTTGACAGCCAAAAGATCATCGCAAAACACACCATGCAAACCTGGCCATGCACAGTAAAGTGCCATCGTCCAATATGACACAGTCCATGAAAGTCCATCTGTGTCCCTGTCAGCAGCACGACACACAGCCACAGCATGGCACACACTGTGTGTTGTACAGGTCTATCATGGGTAAGTCAGCGGTCAAAGAGCAAAATTGTCCATCACAGGCCTGTGTGCCACCAACATAGGTCAAACATCCAATGGCACATCTCCCCGGAAAGAATAAGATGAACGTCAGTCCCACAACAGACGTTGGATGGTGAGCCAGATGCTGTGGAGGAAATGGTGCTGTTATGTCACCTGCCCTGTGTCACGAGAGGAGAAGTATGGTATTGTTAGACACCTTGCCAAAACAGAACAGATTGCCAAGAATCACAATACACAAAATACAGACCAAAGGGATGCAAAGTCACAAATTACAGCAGATGCATATAAAAAAAAAGGAGATGAGCGCCAACAGTACATGTAAATGCAGGCATGGCTGTCACATGGATATGGTTATGTACAATCCCAGGTCACACAGGCATCTCACAGCTACACACTATATGCATCTGTTTGTGTCTACAGAGATGCTACATAACATGTCCATGTGAGGATCATAAACCCCAGAACAGGTACAGCCAGATGTAATACCAAATTCGCAAAGTTAAAACAAACCCTATGTGTGCATCATGCGGCCGTCATCAATTCCTCCAAGTACTGCATAGCCACATCAGGTCACAGCGAAGGGGGACAATATCAGCCAGACATGTCGATTTACCATGTACATCAACTGTTGATGCATCTCCACAGCATGCCTACATATGAGAGAAATAAATGTTGCTCAACACCTGTCTCTCAAAACACAAGACACATTGCTGCTCACAGCTCACCACACATGTGGACCATGGTGACAAGGCAAGCAGCACAACAGTAGAGGTAGTACACCCCACCATGCCCCCCAGGTGCCCACACCCATGAGAGCACGTGATAATGTACCATGCCTGGACAATGCTGGAGGACATATTCAAAACATAAGCGCAAACACACACACAGTATGCGTTGGTCAGGGGCACAGCTGAAAAACATGGGCTGAATGTGCACAAGTGCAAACCTGTGCACATCATGGCCAAGTCACATGCACATATACCTTGGTGATGTCTGATCTAACTATGATGGTGTAGACAGAAAATGCAGTATCCGTAAAACACGACAACCAAAAAACACATCTAACTCTGCTGTACATCTGACTGAAAAGGTGTCCCTGCGAAACTACTGTACACAAACACATGGGGAGATGGGTCACCACCCCAAAAATATGGTTAAAGGAGGCTGTTAGGGGAGAGTTGTACAACACCAGCTGCCTCATATGACACATGACAGGCGACATGTTGCTGCTCCATGAACCCATGTATGCACAATGTAGCTGTAGATCCACCTACCCTGGACCACAGCATCTTGGACGATGGGCCCTCATGTGCCAATGCTACAGTGGAACAGCATCCTCATGAAGCTGGTCCTGTGGAGAGGGAAACAAACCATCACAAAATATATGTCATGTCCCATCTGTGAAACCCACAGTACACAGCAATGTCAACAGCTGGCAGACCCCACAACCTGACCCAACGACTGACTGTTCACCCTCACACTGTACTGATATACCACATGGGAGAGGCAGCATGTAGACGTATGATACCAATGAAATGTCCCCCTATTACTCATTTGCCCCCACCACCCTCGGTTGCTCCTCACACCTGTCTAAGGAGGTGTCTGCAAACACCATGTGTGAAACACATTCCAAGGTCGCACTATTAGTCTGTGTTGGCCAGGGTTGACAACATTACCCCCTCTCCGTGTCTATGACTCCCCTAATGATGTTTGTTAGTACATTGTACATACCTGTGACACCAGGAAATATGCTGTACCACCACCTGTATACACTGTGCAAAGGAATTTTATGCAGTTTACATCCTGTACATCAATGATTAATTAGATATGTGAACTGATCATGTGCCTATATACATGGCAATGTCATCACAATGTGTACCAGACAACACCCCCATGTCTGTCTTTGATCAGACCCTGATGGCGTCATGTCAGCCCACTGGGTATCAGGGAGAATGTTAATCCATGGAGAGGCTATATGTGCACCTGCACCCACATATTCACCCAAATAGGTCTGTGGTGTGTATGTCCACATAACATCCCTTGCCAGTGTAGACAAGGCATATGTGGCTGTGTACTGTGCTAACCTGACCGACATACAGCATGTACCAGAGCCATGACGTAGATGTTCAGATAGTATCACCCACATATGCCACTCTTTATTTGCTAAACCGCTAAACTAGCAAACATATACACAACATGCAGCTCTACAGTGGGGTCCTGTAATCCACCCGTTCATGATGTGACCCGCTGCACATCCGTATGTGTGTACAGTGAGAATACTGCAATGTATGACACCTCACTATATAAGATGAAACCAATGATATGGACCCCGGGCTGCACACTGACTATGTCCACATGCCTCACCCTAGCCATGTATGTGCTACGTAAATCAACATACCATATGGTACCGTTTGGTGTGGCAGCAACACCTGTCACATGTAATCTATCCCATCATGGGTATGCAGTCATGCGCATGTGTACTGTGCTATGTAGACATGTTGCATGACACATTATAAACATACGACATAGCCAGCCCATAATAGCATAACACACACACAAGCACAACCCTGATTGTAGTACATAAACAAGGTGGCCGCATGAGAGCTCTCCACAAATGTTGCCATCTACACCCCATTTAACCCCGGAACATATGCCTGACACCGTGCCACACACACACTATAATGGAAACCAGTGTGTTTGCACAGCAGTTGCTATCACACACAGACACTAACTGGTACTGTGAACCCCCAAAAGCTCATAAAGGTGTCTAAACACAACAAACCCCAAAAACACCAACAGCCCCTGTTGTGCCCTGTCCACATTGTCCATTGCACACCCCTGGCCCTATGTTACTGTTGGATGTTCAGCATACGGACAATGCAGTGATGGATTCTGAATGCTATATTTGCAGACACATGACCCGTTATAAACCTCACATGCACACAACAGCACATATATGTGGGAGGATGTGCAATACATACCACTGAATATCTCAGCAATCAACCTCTGCCTGACCGCTGTGCCTGCCTGTGTGTCACCACTGGCACGTACAGGGGGGCACGGTGGATCCTCCGCAAGATCTCATTAATCTCTGCAGCAATATCATGCCTGAGAGCAATGTTGTGCAGGATGCAACAGGCTACGATTATCTCTGCAACAGTCATTGCCTTATATTGTAAGGCCCCACCTGTCCGATCCAGACACCTGAAGCGACTTTTCAAAACGCCAAAGGTGCGCTCTATGACAGAGCAGCTGGAGGCGTGGGCCTCATTGTACCTCCGCTCTGCACGTGTCCGTGGTTGACGCACAGGGGTTAGCAGCCAGGGGCGACATCCATACCCTGCATCACCTGCAAAAAGAGAATGATGCATGTGAATGCATGAGCGCATG